>OY728147.1:175749930-178149930 GCA_963277665.1 Viscum album | reverse complement strand
TGGGGATAGTGTTATTCAATGTTGGGGGTGAAAAGAATGAAAACAAATTAATTAATTTTGGGTGCATAAAAATGTGTGGAAGGAAAAATTTATTTAATCTTGAACTTGATAATACACATTGCACACTTTGAAACTGAATATCAAATAATTTAGCATTCCCCGATTCTAATTTTAATCCATGTATAATTCCATGAGCATATATTTTAGAAAGTGTGGCTATCTAATGTGAAATTTTATCATTTATATTTTCATTAAAATAGAAAAAAAGAGGTCACAATGCATTTCCTTTAGATAGTGGGGTATTAGTTTGATTTCATGGGATCCCCAAAAATAAATATCATAGGTTTGGTGATCATTTTAGTTTTAATATGAGTATTCAATAAAAAATAAAAATAAAACAATAAATTTGCATGTAGAGAAATGAAATGACCTAATGTGTGGCTTTCGGCACTTGGAGATCGTGACTCCATAGTTTTCTAGCCCATAGTTAGTAATTTTATCTCTATTTGTGGTAATTTGAATTTTTTGACTGAGTTAACTCAATATGATTCCCAAGTATGTGGGCTTCACTTGGTGCCTTAAGGTCTTTGAGCCTGGGGGTCATCAGAAAAGTCTCACTACATGGGTTGGTTCTTTTGAGGGAAATTTAAATTACCATGGAAATATTTCATAAATAAATTTAATACTCATATTAATATTGAAATGTGATTCCATCTAGCACTTCCATTGTTTCCCCCCTTGAATAAAGATGACCCCCCATGTCTATTGTGATACACAACACATCCTCATACTTAATTGATATTGGATGAAATATGGAGATGAATTTGAACAAAGGAATGAGATTGGGATTGGGATCTACTTATGAAACTGTCTTTTATTAAAATATTTTTATGGGTTTCACCATTGTTTGATATAAGGGTTTTTGTTGATCATTTTTTATTAAAATGTTTTTGGAAAAGGGAATTCAAATTTCACATTTTTTATATATATTTAGCTCGGGACTAGAAAAACTCAAGTTGAGGGTGTGATTATCCACTGAATGAGGATAATATTCATTTTCAATATATATAATATTCATGTTCTTTATTATTCATATACACCATTTTAGTGCAATTTACACTTTGAACATTAATTTACATTATGATTGTAATTCCCTATTAAAATGCACTATTACATGGTACATTTTTTATTACCTCATAAAATAAGAAATGTTCTTGATTTTATTTTCATATTTTATTTTCAGGTATCCCATTCTTTAAAAAACAATTCATGTTTTTTGAGCACTAGAATATTCACATTAGAAGACCACCAAAGTTGGCCTTGAACCAACAACATTCTAGGAAAAGTAAACTGGACACCATCCCAACAAAGTGACTGCAGCAGCCAATATCCAAGCCCAATAATTCTTAAAATTTAACTAAATATAAAATAAATCATGGGGAACATTTCATTCCAAATTGGTCAAATATAATTCCAATTTTTGAATGGAGTTTCAGGCAGCCTAATTTAGAGATAAAATTCAGAGCCAGATTCTGTGGACCATAAAATCAGCCTACCATTTCAATAATATCCCAGAAATAAAAAATTCTATTTGGGTTGAAATTTTACAGGAGGTTAGAAGATATCCGGATATACATTTTCGTCTTCTTTGTCCCACTCTAATTTTCCCATCTAGAAGGTCATTTAGATGCGTCTGTTCGGTGGATGCAAGTTGGCAGCCTCCTCGGGTCAAGAGTGGAAAAGTCTAAGTTACACAAGCTTTCCACCATCCTAAGCCTACCATACTCAATTGGGATGACTTTAACGATTCGAGGCTCTACCCAAGGCTCAAAAAATGAAAATTTAAGGCAGTGGTGTTTGAGGATTTATCGATCTTTGGTGCTTTTTTCAATTGTAATGTTATGCTACGGTTTTGTTGCCCTGAGTTTTTCTTTCTCATGTAAGTTGTTCAATTCACCTTATTTTCTTAATAAAATTTCTTCATATACTCTTATTTTGTTCTTATTAATATCACTTAGATATGGTTGGTTCAAGGTGTGAATTTATTCACACCAAACCTTGTGAAATTATCACACAACAGTGGAGTGATCGTTATTTCATTGTCTTTTTTTTACTTCTCAAATTCCTCTCTCATGAGTCTACTTTCTTCTTTCATTGAAACCATAGAATCAATGGAGGGATAACTCACTTAGTTTTTGATCCAAGGGAGTATCAACGGGATTTATTGGATGTTATTTCTCACTCCATTAATTTATAATCACTTCTTTAAATTAATAATTTTTTTTGAAGATCATTAAACTCCTTCATCCTTGTTGAATTTAAGGCCACAAACTTCAAGTGCTAATACGAACCTTTACCTTGAAGTCCTCAAAACATTGATCCTTCAAGTGTATAGGTTATTAGTATTAAATTTTGTAGGTATTAAACTAGTAGGTGATGATGTTGTTTGATCTTCTTAAATGAACACATCTCAAATATAAGAAATTGAAATTGTTGAGAAAAGAATTTCATCAGATACACCCCTTTTAATAACCTAGGATCAACCCTTATCATAATTTGAATTCACTAAAGTCACATAGTGTTTTATTAAATATACCTAAAATCAACCCAAAGTTGGCCACTTATTAGCAAAAATCAGTCCATAGAATGTGTGTATCTATAGGTTTCTTCTTAGGTATCTAAGGAATTGACAACCCAATATACTCTATAATTGACCTCTTAACCATAAAAACTTCAGTAAATTTGGGATAGACCAAGCAACATCAGATTTTCTCACACTCGGCTCAATATGATGGGAGACCACTATGCTAGAGGTACTAAATGAAGGGAGTCCTCTAACCAGGAGTCACCTCCAGCACTACGACGGGCGGACCTAGGTGTCCTGACATAGAGGCACCAACAGTAAGGTGGCTTACCTGCGGGCTATCATCATTGTCTGGAGTGACGGGGGCGATGACTCTTTGGTGTGCCCCATGGATAATCAAATAATCCTAAGCAGGATCTACAAGAGATGCATCCATGCTATCCAAGGCATTGGCTCGACCGTTCTAGGATCATCGGACATGAGTAACTTTTGGGTGAGATGGGAACTAGGCCATAAACTGGAGGGTACATTCCAATAGTGGTATGAGATCTAGCTTCCTAACAGCATAGTAATTTTTGATCTGCTTGATGACTAGTTTGGAGTCCCCATTCATATGCATATGGGGAACATCAATCTCGAGGGACATCTTGAGGCCAGTAATGATAGCCCGATACTCTGCCTCATTGTTGGTACAACCTTATAACTATAAGAATGAATATGGAAGAACATATAGCGATGGTGTGATGAAGAAGATACCTATTCCCACTCTGTTGAGTCTGGGGTCATTGATTCTTCTACCAATACGGAATTGGGAAGCACCATCAAATTGAATTTTCCAACATTGAACATCTTGGTCTACTGAGAGGATTGCCTCATCTAGAAAATAAAGGTCCAGGGACTGGTCCGCAGGAGCTGGATGGGAAGTAAGGATTTATGTTAATGATTTCCCCTTAATAGCCTTCTATGGGAAAAACTTGATGTCAAACTGTTGGAGGATCACTGCCCACCGAGCTAGAAAACTTGTTAACTTGGAGCGGTTCAGGATGTACTTCAGCGGATCCACTTGGGACACTAGCTATATCTCATGGTGCTTCAAGTAATGTCGCAATTTCTGCACTGTGAATACTAGTTCTAGGCAACATTTCTTGATAGAGGAGTATTTGGTCTTCATATCGATGAGAATTTGGCTGAGATAGTATAGATTTTTATACATACCCTCATTTTTCTTCTGGGTGAGAAGGAAACTAAGAGATTTTTCCAAAGCGATCACATAAAAGACCACCGGTTTTCTGAAAATGGGTGGCATCAGGACTGAAGGCTATAATAGGTACTGCTTGATTTCCTCAAAAGAAGTCTGACATTCCTCATCCCATGGATAGACAGTTCCTTTCTTCATGATCTGAGAAAAGGGCTTACACTTTCCATCAAAATTCGTGAATAATCGACGTATGTAGGTCAAGTGGCCTTGAAATCCTCACTTCTCTCGAATGTTTCTCTGAGAAGATATCTGACTGATGGCTTTAATATTCTTCATATCGATCTCAATTCCTATATATCTAACAACAAATCCAAGAATCTTTCTGAAGGTGACCCCAAAGGCACGCCTCAATGGGTTTATCTCTAGATGAATAAAATGGAGGAAGATGAACACTTTCTCAAGGTCTTTGATATGGTCCTGAAGCTGGTGGGATTGGACCACCAGATCGCCGATGTATAATTCCACCAATGTCCCAAGGATCGTCTTAAATATGCAATGCATGGCATGATAATAGGTGGAAACTGTATTATTTAGACCAAAGGGCATTACCTGGTAGAAAAAATTACCTTGTGGGGCCCTGAAAGATGTAGACTCTTCATCCTCGGGGGCCATTCGAATTTGGTTATACTCGGAATACCCATCCATGAAGGAGAGAGCCTGAAACCTAACAATGGCTTCAATCAATAGTTCTGTCACAGGAAGGGGAAAATCATCCTTCGGACAATAACGGTTGAGATCCCAAAAGTCAATGTAGACTCTGATATGTTCTTTCTTCTTCCTGACAGGAACAATATTGGCTAAAAATCTGGGGTACTGGACCTCCTTGACGAAATTGGCTCTGATGAGCTTATCAACTTCTTCATCAACCACGGAACCATGACAAGGGTGCGTCTTTATGGGAGGTTTTTTGAACCCACAATGATTTTCTGGAAGACCGAGGTGGTGGACGGTGACATGAGGATCTAGTCCTGGAATCCCTTTACAAATCTAGGAAAATACATTACGATGCTTCTTTAGGAATTCCGCGTATTTTTTTTCTCTTCGACAGGCATAGCGGTGGTGATCAATGTGGGTTTCAGATCCGTCTTGTTACTGAGGTTCACCTATATCAATTCATCAACTGTGGATGAGACACCCTCTTAGAAAGTGAGAGTATCATCTTTCAAATCCTCTTATTCATTCATGGAGGAGGTATCCTCAGTGGGAGGTGATTCTTCTGAGTCAACAGATCCTGATGGGAAGCTAGTGTCATCCTGAGTGGTGGTGGATAATACATCAGGGGGTTTATGTGCTTCTGAAACCATAGCGATTAAATTTGTCGGCCTAATCCCATCTGGTCTTTGGCCCAAGGGGTCGTTCTTGATGATATCAAAGCAATAGTGGCATGTTGGCTTGATCTAGCTTATCCTAGCCCAGTGAAACAAGAAAGTATGTCGTATTTTCATTTCCATGGGGTGGACATCCTGATACCTTATAGGAGTAGGGGATTTGGGATTACCCGAGCCTGATTTTTGTAAGAATATGAGGTGATCTTCTAGAGTCCCCTAGACTTGGGAAGGTTCTTCCACCTCATTTTAGAAACAACAAATAATTTACCCAGATCCAGGGTCATAGCCTCTAATCGGTGGATCAAAAAAATGTAGGCATCATCTAGGTCTATCCAGAAGTCGGTCGTAGCCATAGCATGTTTAACCTCATTATCCTGAATTGGTTTTCCTTTCTCTTGTAATAGTTAGCATCTAGGTACCAGTCTTCAAAAGAGGAAAAGGGAGACGTGTCACCTTGGAGCATGCCCACTCGACCATTAAGGGAGTACTTAAGGCACCGGTGATACGATGAAGGGATCTCTACATATAGGTGAAGCCATGGCCTACCCATCAATGTGTTGTAATTAGTGTCCTACGAGACAAACATGACCTCAGTGTTGGATACCAGAACACAAAACTGGATATTTAGGTAGATCTTTCCAATAATTGTTGGTTATGTCCTGACATAACATTGAATTTTAAGATTGGAGGGACTCAGATCATCCCCATACAACCCCATTTTCTGAAGTTTTTGATTCAGGATTATGTTGATCCCAAATCTTATGTCGACGAGACAGCGATGAACCTCCATGACATTGAAGTTTTTAGTAATGTACAGTGGGTGGATGTGTCCCTATATGGGAGAGCCTTCATCTTATCCATAGAAAGAAATAATGTCCTGACATTCAGCTTGTTCGAGTGCCTCAACATGGAAGGATTATGTAGCTACTACCTCTATCTCAAACTGGAGGGGGATTCTTAATGATTTGGTGAGGGCTTAATGCATATCCACTTATATGAGAAGAACCTCAAGGATAGATATCCTCATAGGAATACTAGAAATATTCTTAATGATATCATACTTCTGAGCCAAGCATTAACTTATTGTTATAGGATTTCGTTCTGAGGCAGGGGGTATGATGGGCCCTTCCGGCTGAACCAACGGCTGAATGGTGTTGGGAATGTCTCGCTGCTCACTAGTCAAAGCTCATGCAGAACCTATTGGATGTGGGTTAGATGACTGAGTTCGGTCCGTAACAGAGCGTGGCTGATTGTGGCGTGGTCGGGGCGGCTCTTCCAGATCAAGTAACACAAATGGCAGCAAAGGCGGACCTAATGACACTAGTTGATAAGGCTTCATGTGCTAAGATCTGCGTTGGGCATGCTGTCCTATTTTGGTGTAATTCACAGCCTATCTAGAAATATTGACAGAGGTATTCTGATGACATATATATCCACGGCTCCATCGACGTTGGCAATGACTGGGGACGTCGGGAGGATCTTCCTAGCACTCCTCGTCATCAGGAATCATGTAGGGTTTTACCAGCCCCATGGTGTCAAATAAAGCATACCCTTTATCATCACTTGAAGAATCATTTACCACTAGACAAATTATGGGAGTAACTGCCATCTCTGGGGCCATAAAGTCACAGAGAGTGTGGGATAGCGATGGCATTAGTGGGGGAATTTGTTTTCCCTTGTGTCACTAATGCTTTCTCTTCTAAGAAGAGGGAGGTTGAGATGTTGATGAATAAGTAGTGGTTACAGGTGATATGGAATCCTCTAAAGTCTTATGTAAATTCATATATGCATGGATAATACCATGGGAATAGGCGACAGCCTTATGAGCCATCCAGTTTTCATACTTTTGGGACCCACGGTTAGGAACCCGATGTTACTCACCTTCGCTGTCACTGCCGCTATCTTGCTTCACAAATACATATGCCACATGTTCCAAAGCTGGGCCTAACCGGACTATGTTGTTATCAACCTGGTCAATAATCCAGTATTTAAACACATAGCACTTTTTGAGGGTGTGTCCCAGGATCCGGAGATAGGGTTAGTAGTTGGGGCGATCATTGAGATGCGCCTCATCTGGCCTCCTGTATTTGAGCAACCATAGAATTCCATATTCCAAGGAACTTCATAAATAATTGGTGGACCTGATCCTCTTTGAATGAGTAGGTCCAGTTTCTCCTATATGGTAAGGGGGCTCTGAGAGCCTGGCCCAGAAAAGGGGATGGAGGAGCCTTCCGAGGAGGTGGAACCTGGTTATCTTGCCTAGGCGGTGGTGGCGCGTTACGTGGAGGTGCCTACTGATTCTGAGGTGGGAGTTGTTGGTCTAAATACTGTGTCTGAGGTGGAGGGACTTTGTGAGGATATGGAGGTGGCTCCACTGTTAATAACTCCAGTTTCCTAGGGGCCTCTATGTGGTCCACCGCAGCAGGCTCGGTCTTAGAGGCCCTTCTCACGAGAACTATAGGAGGCAATGGACGAGATGGCTGCAAGGCTTCCTCCAGACACTGGGCCTTATCATAGAAATCCCAGAATCCCCTGGGGTAATTCTGAGTAATGAGAGAGGGTAAGAGTTAAATTTTTACATTCCCCATAAACATTTTCATCATCTGCTCCTAAGTCAGCATCATATCCAGGGAGTATATAAGGACATTACACAAGCTGACAAAGTCCGCAACGCTCTAGTTAGGCATCTAGTTGCACTTGAAGAGGTAAAAAATACTTGTCTTCCAGGTGGTAGAGATGAATTGGTAAATGAACTATCTATGGAGGTCTTCCCAGTCAGTGACCGACCCAATGGGTAGCAAGTTGTACCAGAAAAACATAGGCCCTTCCAATGTCTTTACGAAACACCGGATTTTGGTGTCCTTCTACTGCGCTGGAGTTCCCAACATGGGTCTGTACCTTGAGATGAAGTGGTCTAGATGCTGCAGCGGGTCGCCCGCCCCATTAAAGGGGGAGAAAGTGGAGTTTTCACAACCCAGGGGTGCTGGCATATCATCTACCCATGCCGGATATGGCTTTCCATCAAGTGGTATTTCCACCTATTGAGTTTCCAATGCCTCAAGGCAAGCAATGAGGGCCTCCATCAGATCATCTAGGTGGGGATTCCTGTCTTGAAGAGGGTCCCGGACTACCAGTGTGTTGGAAGATTCTTCAACATGATAAGAAGGCCTAGTGGATCATGGAGCGGTTTACGAGATGACCTGAAGAGCGGCTGGGGGAACCCGAGCTGGGTCTCGATTATTATCAGGCCACTCAAGTGGATTTGGTGTCACATATCGCGCCCTCTTTCCATAAGCTCTGGCCTCTATCATGTCTAAGTGGGCAGGATATTCAGGGTCACCCAGAGGAAACTCATCGGGGGAATGTTGTACCTTCCCCTGTTGCCCCGGATGAGGATCACCGTAGTCTGGCTGTTTCCCCACAGCATATTCATCAAGTAGTTCATCAACCATATTTATGCTCCATGAACTATTGACACAACGCGGCCTTTTCGGGATTGCCCTCTGTCTTCTGCACTGATCCATACAGGTGAAAGGGTTTGACGGTCCTAAGATGCTCTTTTCCCTTATTGGGATTCTGGCTGAGGACTAATGACTCTGTGGGCACGTGAAGACCCAGTAGATTCCACTACTAGAAAGTAACCCTTCCCAATAGATCTAATAGTTGTGGAACTAATCGCGCTGTTGAGTGCGTCAAATTAGATGTTTATTTTTAACTAGAATTTCTACAGTATAGCATCAACTCTAGGTCGTCTCTCGAAGGACCTTTATATCATTAATTAAAAAAATGAGGTTATGATTAATAAAATAAAATGGGAATGGGGTTTTATAAAACTTGGGTTTTTTTCTTTAAAAACAGAAATTTAATTTATATTACTACTGATAGAAACCGGTTGGAGAAATCGTTATCAACCCGGGTAAGTGTCCCTTGATGCTCAATCCGTCATCGCTCTCAAGGGAAATGGAAGGTTCATTGATTACTTGATTTTATACATACTGAAACCAATAATGGTATGTGAGTTCTTACTTGGTTACCAAATAAGATTTGATCGATCAATGATATTGATTATCGGAAACTGCTCAAAATCAACAAACATCAATCGATATAAAAAACGAAACTCAATCAAGGCATCGCATCAACAACGTGATGAGATGAACAGTTTTTTTTCAATGATAAAAATATTACACAAGAAAAGAACATTCATATTCATAGGTTCAAGCACCTGTATTTTATCAACCCACACAATCCATTTGCACACTCATGAAAGGGAGGAGTGAGAAAAGAGGAAACCACACGCTCAAATCATCACAAGATCCAAGTTATGCATGGAAGCATGTGGATTCTTGTTTCTTTGATTTGTATTTTATCATACCAGAATAAACACAAATTTAGAAGGTATAAATAAATAAAAAATGAAAAAAAAACCTAGAAATCAATTACCTTATGAATATTACAAGTGTGTAGCTTGGGATTACAATAAGGAAGACCCCCCAAATTTATTTTTAAGAGGTTTAGAAGTACATGAGGGAGAAGACAAATAAAATGGGTGAAGAGAGATATAAAATTCAATTTACCTTCACCCCTGGTCTTCCAACATAGATAATGAGGTGAAGGAGTGATTAATGGTCAATTACATCCATATTTCCACATAAAGTGGTCAAGTATCTAAAGGGATAGGTGGCTATTCAAGGCAGATTTTTTACTCTATATTTATCCAGCTGGTTGACTGACCAAAACGAATGAAAATAACCTGAAATTTGGTGGAGAGTCATGGATTCGATTTATATATCCAAGGGAGGTAGAATCATCCCAATTGGACCTCCAAGTCCTGAGTTATGATCCAAATATAGAAGGGTGGTTCAATCTGGCCTACCAAGAATGTTTTCAAATTGTGGGCCTATTTTGGGCCTCCAAATGGACTAATTGGGATTCATGATCTTCTAGAGAAATGTAGAACATATATTTTTAACTTATAAACCCATTTTTAGCCCAATTGGATGCATGTATTATCCACAGTACAAATAATTTTCCACATGCATGTTTCGGTTCCCGCGCAGTTTGGCTCATTTTGTTTGAATTCCATCTTGGGCTCTCCAAATCACCTCCTCTTACAATGTCAACACCAAAAAAGTAAAATTTCCCTATTAAAAAGTGATATAAATTAATTCATTGATTCAAAATAAAATTTCAATTTATTATTATATTTTTAATATTCATTACAAAACCAGTTTAAAACAATAGTGTAAGGGTGGATTTTAATAGTGAAGCGCTATGAAATCACACCCCCACACCTAAAAATTTGCACTCTTGGGAAAAGTCACATATAAAAAAATTATGCATGTATATATTCCCAAAATTATAAAGTTTTAACATTTTAGGAAATTTAAATTCATTAATGTAATGTGATCAATGCACAAACCACACCGAGGAGTTATTCCTTGTGAAAATGGAAAAATATGTCTCATAAATCATATCACAGTAAAATTTAAAGAGATTCATGATACAAAATCGATAAAGGAGTTAATAAGTCAACCATTCCACTAAATCCCTATGTGTGTGTGTGTGAAAACCATTCAATTCTATTCTTTCCTCTTTCTATCCAATAAATATAGGTTATTTTAACATTTTTCGGCTTAAAAGATTTTTTCCACCGAACCTACCCTACATCCTTTGCAATCATATTTCAAGATCCACTCACTTAAGCATTCCCAAAAGTCAAACCATAATCTCCCGACCTTGATATCCCCATATGTTGTACATTTCATCACGCCCTTCATTTATTATTTTTGTTTTTTTCAGAAGTTGTATTTGGAACAAATATCACACTTATCTCTCAACCCTTGTTTGATCTCCTCATGACACTAATTGTAATAGTTATAACAATATCAAAGGTTGATGAGGAGTGGTTTTTGACCTGCCCAAGACACAACCCTTTTTTATTTTTTAGGGCATGCAACTGTTGGATATCGGGTACACACGCATAGGTCAATTTGGTATAGTAATGAAACAGATTGGATAAGGAACGAACATATGTAAATATCATTTTAAGCTGAAAAATATTAACCTAACTTATATTGTCCTTATAGTAAGTAATAAATATTCACACTTTCTGGTTTGGTGAAAAAATGTTTTGAGATATTAGTGACACTATTTTCCTAAAAACTACTCACACAAGGGGAATCAATCATCTCAAAGTTCTCACATAGATACAACTATTAATATCATTGAAAGAAATCCAATTCACTAAAAATCACTCCTTGATGTTAAATTTATACATATATTCATTCCATAATAGAGACAGGTTTCATCAAATGTTAAAACAACATGGAATCAAAAATTTCAACATGCGTTTTTAGTAAGTTCCATGAATAAGGGGGGGAGTAAAAATACCATAAAGAAGGTGAAAAAGAGAAGAAAGAAGAAAGAAAATGAAAATTCTAATTAACTAAAAAAGATGGAGAAAAGTGAAAATACCATAAAGAAGGGGAAAAGATAATAAAAAAGAAAGATAATGAAGATCCTAATGAACCCAGGAATGTATCCACACCCCCCCCCCCCCCCCCCGAACTGAGAATGTGCAGTGTCCCCACTGAAATAATTGACAATATGAGAAGGAAGGATAAAACCTGGTATGTTTCCCTGGTATGTTTCTTCTAGAAAGTGGATTTCCTCCACTGGATTCTTTGGAAAATCCTTATAGAAGTGTTTAAGTCAATTCCCATTGACAATAAGACTTCTTCCACTCTCCTCATGCAAATTCTGTATTGCACCAAGAGGGTAAACATTAGTAACAGTATAAGGACCGAGACATCGAAAACAAATCTTACCTGGGTAGTGCTTTAGCCTGGAATTGTACATGAGGACCTTCTCACAAATATAGAACTTCCACTAATGAATCATGCTATCATGGATAGACTTTGTCTTTTCTTTATAGATTTGAGAGTTCTCATATGAATCACATCGAATTTCTTCCAACTTTTGAATTTGTATCTTCGTGTGCTCACCTGAATCTAAAAGATTCATATTACATTGTTTAACAGCCCAATATGCATGGTGTTCTACATCCACTAGGAGGTGAAAAGATTTTCCAAACACAAATCATTATGGTGATATTCCTATTGGGGTTTTAAAAGCTGTACGGTATTCCCAAAATCAACAACAACTCGAGAGTCATTGGTCCTAGTAGCATTTTCTTCCACCCATTTATACACTTTTTCCACAGATAAAAAGATTTACATGAAGCCAACTGAATTTGTAAAAGGCCCTATGAATTCAATGCCACATGCATCAAAAATTTCACAGAATAACATGGGTTATTGGGGCATTTTATTCCACTTGGAGATATTACCTATTAATTAACAATGACTACATGAATTGAAAAATCGACGGTCATCCCTATACAATGTGGGACAATAAATTCCTGAGTCAAGGACCTTTCAAGATGTACATTGAGAGACAAACTGGCCCCCACAAGCCAAAGTGTGGCAGGAGTTCAAAATAGAGGTGAACTCATGATCAGGGATACACTGACGAACTACTTGGTCACCAAAAATTCTCCACAAATATGGGTCATCCCAAATGTTCCACTGAGAATAATGTTTAATTCTATGAGATTGGGAAGTGATAAAATCATTGGGGACCCCATATGCTGCTAGAAAATTCACAATGTTTTCATATCAGGGGGTAAGGTCCACAACATCACAAATATTCCCATGAGAAAAGAATTCTCCAATGGGGAGGGATGAGTCAGCATGGTGATCTAGTGGTGGATAAATCCAACTGTTGTGGTTAGAAACAACATTTTCTACTCCCCTCTTATCTCTAATATCAAGGTCAAACTCTTGGAGGATGATCATACACCGTATGAGGTGAGGCTTAGCTTCAGGTTTCTTTAAGAGGAATCGAAGGGTAGTATGGTCAGAAAACACAATCACTTCTAACCCAAGAAAACATGGCTGAAAATAATCAAACCTTAAAAGAATTGACCACCACAGATGTGGAGTACCAACTTATGTACATCCAATATATCATCAAACCTAGGTCGTAACCTAGGTCGTATCTTTAAGGAACTATATATCATTAATTAAAACATGAGGTTTTGGTTAAGAAACTAAAAGGAGAATGGGGTTTTATAAAACTTGGGTTTGATTTGGTTCACTTTTTTATTGATTTATAACCACTTGAGGTTCCAAAATTGGTTTCTTAGTGTTACTTTATTGACCTTCTTTTGATACCTTGATTTTTGTGTGAAGTGTCTTTTCAATTTTCGAGTCAAATTCAAGGAGTTTTTTTTTCTGATCGGGTCATGAAAATAAGTTGTGAAGTTTGTTTTTTATTATGATTGAATATAGATATAATCAATTAATAAGGGTGAAAGTAGATTATAATGTTATAATAAAAAATTATAAAGAGAGAGATGGAGAATAAGAAGAAGAGAGAGAGATATATAGAGAGAGAGAGAGACAGGAAGAACACACAAAAACAACCAAAAATAGGAACAGAAAACCAATAAAAAAATAAAATGGGGGTAGGTTATTTAAAAGAGAAATAAATAATAAGTAAAATAAATAAATAAATAGAAAAATAAAGAGAAAAATATTATCTTGTATCCCTTGAAATGGCGCCAAAATTTGATCTTGTTGTCGAGCGTGTCAAATTAGATGTTTATTTTTAACTAGAATTTTTGTTGTATAGCAGCAACCCTAGGCCGTATCTCAAAGGATCTTTAGATAATTAATTAAAAAATGAGGTTATTATTAAGAAACTAAAAGGATAATGGGGTTTTATAAACCTTTGGTTTTTTTTCTTTAAGAATAGAAATTGAAAGTATATTACTACTGAGAGAAACTGGTTGGAGAAATCGTGATCAACCCGGGTAAGTGTCCCTTGATGCTCAATCCATCATTGATCTCAAGGGAAAGGGAATGATAATTGATTCCTTTATTTTATACATACTGAAACTAGTAATTGTATGTGATATATTATTAGGTTTCCACCTAGTATTTGATCGATCAACTATATTGATTATCAGCAACCGCTCAAAATCAACAAACATGAATCGATGTAAAAACAGGACTCAATCAAGGCATCACATCAACAACGTGATGAGATGACCAGATTTTTTCAATGACAAAAATATTACACAAGACAAGAAAATTCATATTCATAGGTTTAAGCTCTTGTATTTTATCAACCCATGTAATCCATTTACACACTCATGAAAGGGAGGAGTGAGAAAAGAGGCAACCACACTCAAATCATCACAAGATCTCGGTTATGCATAGAAGCATGTGGATTCTTGTTACTTTGATTTGTATTTGACCATTACATAATAAAAATAAATTTATAAGGTATAAATAAATAACAATTGACAAAAAAACCTGGAAATCAATTACCATATGAAGATTAAAAGTGTGGAGTTCAGGATTACAACAAGGAACACCCCCCCAAATTGATCACTAAGAGGTATAGAAGTACATGAGGGATAAGACAAATAAAATGGGTGAAGAGAGATCTCCAACTCAACTTACCTTAACCCCTGGTCTTTCAACATAGATAATGAGGGGAAAGAATTATTTTATGGGAAATTACATCCATATTTCCACATAAAGTGCTCAAGTATCTAAAGGGCTAGGTGACTATTCATGGAATATTTTTTACTCCATATTTATCTGGTTGGGTTACTGACTAAAACGCATTAAAATTACTTGAAATTAGTTGTAGATCCGAGGATTCGAGTTAGATGTCCATGGGAGGTAGAATCAGACTAATTTGATCTTTGATGCTTGAGTTATGGCCCAAATACAGAATGGTGCTCCAATCTGGACCGCCTAGAATTTCTTCACATTGTGGGCCTATTTTGGCCCTCCAAATGGATTAATTGGGATTTAAGATCATCTATAGAAATGTATAAAACATTTTTATGAAATCATATACTCATTTTTATCACAATTGGATAAACGGATTATCCACAGTACAAATAATTGTCCACATGTATGCTTGGGCTCTCGCGCAGTTTGGCCCATTTTGCTTGAATTCCATCATGGGATCTCCAAATCACCTCCCCCTACAATATCAATGCCAAAACAAGTAAAATTGACCTATTAAACAGTGATAAACATTAATTCTTTGATTCAAACATAAAGTGAAATTTATTAATAAATTTTTAATATTCATTACAAAACCAGTTTAAAACAACAGTGTAAGGGTGGATTTGAATAGTGAATCATTATGTGATCAGGAACTCCCCCAGAGGGTATGTTCTATCCAAGGATATTTGTCTTGGTCTCTTCCTCTGATAGATCATCCAAGTTAACCGCAACTCTACCTAGAGGCATATCCTCATTATTGCCTGGAAAGTCAGGTTGGCACTCATTATAATTGAACTGGAGTTCGAAATACTACCCCCAACCACAGACCTGAATGTGGGGGGAATCCTCCTTGATAATTATGCAGAGAACCTTAAATCTCTGAACGCATCATTTTTGGAGGGTCCAGTGGAAAACGGGAAACTCAGGGTGCTAGTCCACAGGGAGCGCAACCTAGTCAACCATAAAACATTGTTGGTCAATATCTTCCAAGTGTATCTGCCTTTTGGGGTATGCCACTCACTGATAATGAAGATGGAAGTTTTCTTCCCATAGGGTTTGGCAAAATCATGTGACTTCCTCCTAGCTAAGAAATTCCGATGCACTGAAGTTCATAGTTGCAATTGGCCAGAACATCTCAGGGAAATGGTCCGCTACAAGGATGTCCCATAAGCTTCTTGGCTTAGACTCGGGGTCCGGACCTTGGTTGCCCCACTCAAAAATTAGGGGCGATTGTGGGACTGGTAACATAACTGAAATATACTACTGAGACGGTGGACTGGTCATTGGTGAATACGGAAAATGGGATGACAAGACGCCATATATTGGGATGTCCTACAATGAATATAATGACTGAGCAACCACATCTGAGTAAGATGGACTGGAAACCACATCTTCCGATGTAGGGGATGTGGTTACTGATGGTGGTTCATGCTAATTTTCATCATTTATCGATCCCTAGAATAACTCTCCATGATCTCTGGTTGAGGTAGAGAATGACCCTATTGACGATTGGGAGGATTGCACAACTAGGACCTGGGAAGGGGCCCAATATTCCTCCCCTTTTATGTGTCTGTGGATGGAGGTGGGAATCCGGTGGACCTCACATTACAGAATGATGAGGCAGATACACCTCATTCTTGCCTTGGCCCTCGACACAGTGGATCGAGGTGAGGGTTCCATTGCTGAATCACATTCCTCCTTAGAATATGAGAAGTATAAGGGCCTAATCACGGTCTGAAACATACCAGTATTCTTCGTATGGTGTCGGTAACCTGCCCTCCTTCCTTAATGTGGTTATTTGGGACAGGTAGATTTTTGGCTCGAGGAGGGCCTTTGGTCGAACTGATGTAGGGGAGGAGAGGACTTCTGCCTGGATGAGCTGGGGTGCGAGGAGTACCTGGAAAATTTTCAAAGGGAACACGGGGAGGATCTCCATGTCCACCGGCTAACACACAGAGGGAGTCTACATGGGATGTGATAGTGGGGGTAGGATCTTCGCTAGAGATGGTAGGAGAATGGTCATGGCCACCATGCTTATCTCCTTTGGCAGTGTCGGTACAAGGAGGGTCCTCATATTGGTCGAGTTGAACACGGGTAGGACCTCCATTTTGGGTGACCATGAAGCGAGGCAAGCCTCCGCTTATCTGATTGCTGGGATGAGGAGTACATTCATCGGTTGTTTTAAGGACAAAGGGAAGCCCCCCAAGCTAACGGTTGACCGGATGGGTAGCATCTTCACATCAACAACCTATGATAGGAGGAACAGCTCCATACCTAAGGTCATTGGTGCAGAATAGGCTTTTGTACTAGGTGTCAATGCAGTGGGGAGGACCTTCTCTTAGATTGGTGGTGGCATGGGGAGGACCTACATGCCGATCTTGGGAGAGGGGAGGACAAGCACTCTCATTGGTGATGGTGTAGAGAGGACCTCAATACTAGATGTCATTGTCGCAGGTCTGCCCGCGACGTATGCCACCCATATCGACGACAAGGAGAGTCGACCCAACCTATCTGTGGGGTGGTTGGGGCCTTGATCCAAGTCGGGCGTATCAGTTCCCCAACTCAGCATAAATAGGGGACTAATGGTATGCTCTAGTAGTGGAATGGGCCACAATAGATGTTTATGTTGATTTCCCTCAGTGGGAATCCTACTCAGCTTGAGCCTGACACTGGCATCGGGTTAACCGAACTAGGGTCAGGGGTGTAGGTGCATAACTCACATGATCCTTATCCCATGGGGCCCGATGGCGACACTCAGGCAGCTTAGTGGGATCCCTCCTTGGGATCCACTAGAATAGGATTCTATTTAGGCCGACCCGGACATCCCTCACCGCATTGGTATAGGGGAGGGAGTCAGTAAATCATACTAAGGAGAGGCTTCCAAAATGATTATACGTCTTAGTGGGGAGCATTGGATCCCTACACGACCCTTGGGGCAGTGGTGATGATGAGGCATAGAACCCTATAGGTATTATCGGACCATATCCCAGGTTGGGATAATCCCATCCTCCTCGTATCGTCGAACAAGGTCATTAATTACCCTTCACTGAATGAATTCATATGGGGAGATGGGGCATGGGTGCCCAACAGCCGTGGACGTGGAGGCTGTCGTGGGATAAATGATGCCATGAGGAATTGTCATGTTGACGTTGCCCCTTCCACTATGTCAGTGGGTGGGAGGTGATTGGTTTCCTATTATGAAATCTTGGGTCCTACAAAGTAGGGAGAATTAACCATTAGTGCTAAAAGAAGGAAAGCAACATCTAGTTCTCTAGTTTCATTCTGTATTCTATGATTGGTAATGAGGATCCACATTAACAACGTCACAAACTAGGATACCCAAAATTCAACTGCCCTAGTTTTTGGTGAGTTTCATGCCAGGCCCTCTATTTTCGTGGTGGGACCTGACCTTGGATAAATCAATCTGGTGACATGCTAATCCACTGATGTCGCGATCACTACTAATCCCCACATTGAGGAGAATAAATTCACATCGGGTTCAAAATTTCTGTTTCTGATGCTATCACATGGGCGTGAATCCTTCCTATTGGAGGACGCGTTGATCGGTTGCCCTGCATTCCCACTTTCCAAAGGTGGGTGGCTTCCATCAGTTATTCAGGGGAATTTTCTCCTTGATCAAAATTGGATGATGGGATTTCGGTTTATCCTTCTGTGGATTCCTCCTCAGAACTCGTTTCCTAATCTGGTTCTCCCTCACTGACTTAAAACATTGATCATGAAATTCATCCTAGTGCCATGTATTCATGAATTCCAGTTAATTACATTGCTTCTATCAGGACATTCCAAAGGGTCTAGTCAGTGAAGTAACCTTCGGTTGGGGGAGTAGTCATGTTGGACATCGTTGGCATGTCTGCACACTGGAACACTGCTGCGTCTGGGTTTCTTCCCCTTATGATAGGGCTTTTAGAGGGTGTGGTAGCCCAAGGCATCTCACATCAAGTGTGGGGAATTATATGCCAGAAGAATATCTCTGAAGTTTTCCCCAGCTTCCCATTTTTAACACAGGGTATGTTGTGAGTTTAAAATCTAGCAGAGATGGATCAGACTGATCGGAACACTGATAAGAGTGGATTAGAGAGGTGAACCCCTAGTAGGGATCACCTAAGAGTCCTATTAGATAGGTAGATCACAACATCTAATGAAGATAGATCTGAGGATGCATGGTTCCCAATAAAGGAGACACCATGGCTTACCATTAGTGGGGTTGAACCTTAGGGAGGTTTCCTACGTACCATGTCTATGAGATAGGGATCGAAACCTTAATAGTTCTAAGGGGTGATAAATCAGTGTGTTCATATAGGAAAGTGACCTGGAGATGATGTTGGGCCTTACGTGTGGTTAACAGCCCAATTGCTGTTAGGATTACTGAGAAAGTGGGTGACGTGATCTCATCGGGATGTTATGGCCCAGGTAAAAAATAGTATGGATATGGATGGTAGAGAGAAGTGGATGGAGGATGATATGGAATCGACATGAGGATGATAGTGATGTTGGACTTGAGCCTCTAATAGACTTCCTACGTATCCTCATGGTAGGGAATCAATGTCCACGTAGTTCGGTGGGGCGATGGGACACCTGAGGAGGAAAACTATGAGAATGGATTCATGGATGGGACCTGTAAAAAGTATAACCTTCAAGTTAGGGAATGATCTTCCTAGAACATAGGAGGGATCAAGGGAGAGACCGCAATGGGACATGAGTGAGGGGATTGAACCTCTATGAGACTTCCTACATATCCATCTGAGAGGGAATCAAAGTCCATGTAGTTCGGGAAGGGGGCATAGAATTGGGGTGTGTGCAGAGGAAAATGACCTGATGACATGCTAGGGTGTACACGTGGTTAGAAACCTGGTTGGTCTGACACCTGGGGACGGAACAGAGATGTGTGTCCTAAAAATGGGGGCTACAATGGCTTACTATCAATTGTGGACTACAATGGATTACAGCTAGTTGGGGTCCCAACGGCATACCAATATTTGAGGTTCACAATGGCTTTTCGTCGATTGGGGATAATAATGGATTACCATCAATTGGAGTTGGACCCCAGGGAGGCTTCCAACATACCCTATCCAGGAGACAAGGATCAAATCCCACATAGTTCGAATGGGTACATTTTAACATCATGCAGGACAAAAGGGGTTTATATTTTAAAGTCATGAAGGACGAAGGTGAACTAACGTGAAGGGGTTGGGACAAGTAGATGTTAGTCTTGAACCTTAGGGAGGCTTCATACATACCTTCCCTAGGAGACAAGGATCAAAGTCCACATAGTTCGGTATGGTGGATACAACTTAACGTCCTGCAGGATGATGTCGAACTGACGTGAAGTGGTCAGGACTGATGGGGGTTGGGCTTGAACCTAAGGGAGGCTCCCTACGTACCTTTCTTGGAGACAAGGATAAAAGTGCACATAGTTTAGGATGATAATTTGGGACTTACACTCTAGGGAGTCCAAGTAAGGATGTCATTTTCAATTCTTACTCTAAGTTCATGTGATTCATGCTCATTTCGAGAAACAAGAGACATAAAAGACCAGATGATTACGTCGTGAAAGGTGCGTACTTGGGAAGTGGAGTGGGTCTTATACATGCTCAGCTGACCAAAGAGGAAACATGGGCTTACGTGTGGTTAGCAGCCCAGGGAGATAGAGATTAAGACTTACTCCAGGATGGAGGCTCGATGGAGAAAAATCCCAGAGGGAGAGGTTTTGGGTAATGAAGGTCCATGTTCCCATCTCTTCACTGGTCTTTGGTATAGAAGAAGACAGGATTGGAAGGGATGATACCTCCCGCAAGAAAGGCTTGTAGATTACACCAAGATGGTTTACCTTCCCCGTGGATAGATGTCGATCCAATAAAGAGAAAATCATTCCATGTTAGGAAAATCTCACTTATGTGGAGATGAGTGGGTGTGGAGAGTGTCCAAGGTGGGGCAACCTATGTATAATGCATAGGGCGAGGCCATAGTTTAACATCATGTGATGAGAAAGATGGTGCTTGGCAGTTTTTCGTCCTACAGCTCGGACAATGCGGGTTCACTCCTGTCACAACCTGTCCCCCAGGTCCCATGCTGTGACTACCCAAATCCTGCTTTCCATAGGTCAGGGACTATCAAATAGAACCAGAAATGTGTATCCCTATAATGGGAAGGAATTTTCTTTAAACCAATACATACACACAATCCAAGAACACAACAAAAAGAAACCACGAAGTAAACTACTGTAGTAAAAACTGTACTGAAAGTAAACTGGCTGGAATACGAGCCCAAATGGAAATTACATGTACAACTGAAAGAAGAAACATATCCTAGAACGTCCATCGAGGATCCTAACTGAAGGGTAGATACAAATCACAATTATTGGTCACTGCATCACGTCATGTCAAATGGTCCACCTCTAAGAACCATCTAATCCTAGCTCCCTTAGCCTTATTCAATGTTGTGTGTTGTCTGCACAAGACAAAAAAGGTGCGGGCGTAGCATGTGCAGGTGTGAGTATAACAATACTTAGTAGGGACCTTGAGACCCCCGAAGGTCTCCCAAAGTTCCACAAAGGAAAATCCACAAAGCAAGACCTCAATCACAAATCACGAAGTAGTAGTAATCAACTCTACTTTGGTATATTCCAATACATATACATAAGTTATCAAAATATACTCATCTCAAACATAAGAAAACATAAGGCTATAACTTTTAAGCCTTTAGCACGACTGATCTATGAGGGAAGAATACCACAAAGGTAACACCACGAAGGTAACACTTCGAGGGTAAAAGTACCACAAAGGTAACACCATTAAGGTAAAAGTACCAAAAAGGTAACACCATGAAGGTTACACTATGAAGGTAAAAGTACCACAAAGGTAAAGAATCAGCTCACACCAGGTATATAACTCAAGTACAGAAGTACAGATGATTAGTCATAATTCTAGATCATATTATTCTATCAATAGACTCTGCTGATGAACCACACAGTATAGATAAATGCTGACCCACACAGGATTGATAGGCACTGACCCACATATGATCAATAGATATGGACCCACAAAGGATTGATGTTCTTTCTTCACATTACATCCATCCATGAGATTCCCGCACTAAGCACGCTTGATTCTGGGAGGATCCATTCATCAATCCATCAGTCATACCTCAACCCCCACGAAGTTCCACAAAGAAGTATCCCAAAGAATAGCCATGTCTTAAGGGTTCCAACATGATAGACAGCGCGTCAATCAGACACCTGATCTGTTACTTATAAGCATTTTAGTACCGATGGCCCGGTTGGATTCTGGTTCGATCCAACCCGGTCATACTCCAACCTCCTCCAAAACTCAAGTGGAGTATACCAAAAGGACCTTCTCACTCCATGTATCCCAGCATCATAGATGGTTCGTCAAACGAACGCCTGGTTCACAAGTAGTTGATCTTTTAGCGAAACTAGGCCTGGAAGGGCCCTGGTCCAATCTGACCAGGTTCGGGTCGACCCAACCCGGTTCGGGTCTAGCCCGGCCCGGCCCGAACCGGCTTGGACTGGTCCGGTAGGGTGGGGCCACGGACTGGATCGGCCTGCCTCGATGGTGTGGCCTGCTAGGCTGGCGCGGTCTAGCCCTCGGAGCGGTGCAGCCCACTAGGCTCGTGCAGCCTGGGCCGTAGAGGGGCATGGCCCGCTGGGCTCACGCGGACTAGATTTCAAAGGTTGAAACCCAATGGGCTCGCACGGATCAGCCCGCGAAGGGGAGCGACCCGCTGGCTGGGGCCCGCCCTAGCTGGCGCTAGTGTTGAGGCGTTTCCCCCTGGGTTTCGAATGGCACAACCTTTCAGAAGAAAAGAGGTGGTGCCAACCGACACCACCATCTCGTCATGAGACTCATAGGAGTGGGTCCCTCCTTCTATTTCGTAGCTTTGAGCCATAGTCCTCTCCAGTAGCGTGCGACGGTGCACCGCTCCGCCTCCACTTACGGTCGGCCAGTGCCGGTCACCGCTGTCTGTCGTTGCTTTAGTCGTGGCCTTCTCCGCCGATGGCGTGCAATGTTGTGCCTCCATCTCTTACATATTCAGCCATTTCTAACTTCCATAGTCACCCACTAGTGCTGGTCGTCAATGCTGCTATGCTAGTGTCATTTCGGCAGTCTTCCGCGGGTCACCGGGTGAGCTCGGTGGCCCATTTTTCCGTCTGAAGGTACCAACGGCCACCCCGGGATGCCCTCTTCTTTTTTTGACCCTCCGTTCCGAGTTCAGTCCAAAACGAGTAAAAATTATGTGAAGAATGCGTAGATAAACAGAGTAGAAGAGGGTATGGGCCTTGTTCGTTTGGCCCGCGCTCTCCACGTTACCTTGATAACATTAGAGATGAATAGGATTCATCAATCTCTTGAAATTAAAACAAGATAAATCACTGTCTCAAGATCATTGGAGATCATCCACATTTTAGGGAGAGTCAATTTTCATCAATTCGTGATTTGGTGGAGCTCGTCACCACTCACTAGAACCGGTCCCTTCCTCCAAGTGGTTTGCGTCACGGTATTTTACCAGAACATCATCGCTTGGTGAAGTCGTGCCAACACCCCTCCCCAAGATCCACATAAATAGAAGGGGGGAGTGGTGGGTAATGCCATTGGGAATTTATGAGGTTCATTTAATAATGAACCATTTTAATTCCAATTGCATGGTTACAAACATTTAGGAGTCAAGCCAATTAATGGCCTGACATGTTGTTACTCTCGCCACTGCTGCTCGTCCGTTATAGAAAAAGAAAAGAGAGAAATAAAATAACTTTGTCATTTTATTATTCTTTTAGAAGTCCAAAATCTATATTTTTCTCCCAACCTACTACGGTTGAAGTGAATCCTTCATTAAGAAAATCCTTCCACTTCGGATTCAATTGTGCTCTCAGATTTTTAATATGAGCACCAGTTCAGAAGTTAGAAAATTCCTCTCATGCATTTACTGAATGTAGCTTAAAAAAGTTCAGAAATTTATTCTGGGCACACCGGGCCTTGGAATCATGCACCATCAATTTTTGCAGACTCGTAATAATTCAATATAATTAAAAATATATATATGGAAAATATGGGTCTTTACATTCTCCCCACCGTAGGGTTTTTCATCCCCGAAAACCACAACATAGACTAAGGAAACATATGGGGGTACTGTACACAAATCTGAGCCTCCCGCTCCCATATGCTCTCATGTAGGTTGTCGTGCTGCCAGAGAACGCACACCATAGGTATCCATCATCCACGAAGGATCTGCTCCTATTGATCCTCAATCTCTAATAGATCCTCTGTAAACATCGTCCCGTCATCAATGTCCAGCTCTCTCTAGTCAATGACGTGCGATGGATCATTCATGTACCTCCTCAACTGCGAAACGTGGAAAAGTTCATGCACCTGATGCATCTGTGGGGGAAGATCCAGGTGATATGCCACTTCGCAAACTCTGTTGTGAACCTAAAAAGGTCTGATGAACCTTGAAGATAACTTGACGCCCTTCCCAAATCTCTACAAACCTCATCGAGGTGAGACTCGTAGGAAGACATTTTCTTCCTCCTCGAACTTCAAAGGTCTTCGTCTCCTTTCATCATAAGTCTTCTGCCTGTGGTTGTATGTGAACTCCACCAATGGAAAGTTATCCTCCCAACTGCTGCCAAATTCTCAGATGCAAGCATGAAGCATGTCCTCCAATGTCTGAATAGCCCACTCTGTCTGACTATCCATATTTGGATGAAAGGCGGTGATCAAACGTTCTGATTCCCAAAAGCCTCTTGTAATCCCTTCCACAACTAGGATGTAAAACATATTTAATAGTCAAAGATGATCATCGATGGAACCCCATGAATTCATACAATCTCCTATACATAGAGGCGTCACAATCCCTCTACTGATCCTTTCTCTCAGATAGGTAGAAAGTGGGCCGGCTTAGTGAGTTGTTCAATGATCACCTAGATGGAAACATGTCCCTTGGACGTATGTGGAATCCTTGTCACAAAGTTCATGGAGATATCATCCCACTTCCACTCTAGCACCTTTAGTGGTAGTGCTAAGCCTACTGGAACCTGATGCTCGGCCTTCACTTGCTGACAAGTAAGGCATCGTGAAACAAACTTTGCCACTGCTTTCATAATCCCTGACCACCAGTGCTAATGTCTGAGGTCCTGGTATATCTTCTCTACACCAGGATTCACCTCCATAGGGTACATATAAAACTCCCTCAACACCTCCTCCCATAGAGCCATCGGTACCATGGTGCTTCCTCAGAATAGGATGACGTACTCCCCACCTTTATAAAATCCATTAGGTTCCTATACTGAGGATGTCTGAGCACGTCAAGCCTCGTAGTCAATGTTCCCAAAATGTGCCTCTTGAACTCGATGAAGAAGTGGGAGAGTGACAGTCATAGACTAAAGGTAAGCATCTCCATCTCTATCCACAAAGGATATCTGCAATGTGGAAAGCTGCTAGGTTGCCTCACTCAGCAGTTATAAACCAGACCTCCTGCTGAGTGTGCCTGCCACTAAGTTCCCCTTCCCAAGAGTATAGAATATCTCAAATTCATAGTTCTGGAGGAAATGTAGCCAACATCGCTATCTTAGGTTCAGGTCCATATGTGAGAAGATATACCTAAGAATCTTGTGATCAGAGTAGACTGTAAAACGTTCTCCCATCAAGTAGTGTCGCCACATTTTCAAGGTGAAGACCATTGTTGCTAACTCCAGGTCAAGGGTAGCATAGTTCTTCTCATGTTGTCTCAGCTGTCGTGGACCATAAGTGATCACCACTCACTCCTGCATCAGGACACATCCAAGTTTGGTCCCTGACACGTCGTAGTAGACTATATACCCAACGCCCTCTTCTGGTAGCCTCAAGATGGGGGCACTTGTTAGTCTCTGCCTCAACTCCTTAAAACTATGTTGGAATCTCTCCATCCATACGAAGGGCTATCACTTCTCAGTCAATATTGAAAAGGGTTCCGTGACTCTGGAAAAGTCAAGTACCGATCTTCGATAGTACCCAACCAATCCTAGG
Source organism: Viscum album (assembly GCA_963277665.1). Lineage (NCBI taxonomy): Eukaryota > Viridiplantae > Streptophyta > Magnoliopsida > Santalales > Viscaceae > Viscum > Viscum album. Next base: position 178,124,131 of record OY728147.1, on the reverse strand, counting down.
AAACTCCGCACCTCGGTCACACTCTTAGGTAGCTCCCAAGAAAGAACTGCCTCTATCTTCAATGGATCAACTAAAACATTAGCCTCCGAGATAACGTGTCCCAAAAGGTGGACCTCCCATATCCATAACTGGCACTTCGAGAGCTTACCATAAAGATGGTTCTCTCAGAGTGTATCCAGAACTATCTGGAGATGATAGAAATGCTTCTACTCCGACGTCGAGTATATAAAGATTTTTTCGATGAAGACCACCACAAATCAATTGAGGAATGGCTGAAATATCTTTTTCATGAGTCCCATGAACATTGTAGGGGATTTGGTCATTGTGAATGGCATAACCAAGAACTCATAGTGGTCATACCAACATCTGAAGGTCGTCTTCTGCACATCCTTATCCCATACCATAAGCTGATGATAGCCTGATCTGAGGTCTATCTTTGAAAACAATTGAGCTCCCATCAACTAATCAAAGAGATCATCAATCCTCATAAGTGGATACTTGTTCTTCACGGTCACCTATTTTAGGCACCGGTAGTCCACACAGAGTCTCATACTCCCATATGCCTTCTTGGTGAACAAAATCAGGGTTTCCCATGCATAAAAATTGGGCCTTATGAAGCCCTTCCATTGAGGGTCCTCCAGTGGTACCCATAACTCACAAAGATCTATGGGAACTATATGATATGATGGGGTAGATATCCATGTCATAATGGGGTACAGGTTGATGTAAAATTCTACCTCTCTGAGTGGAGGTAGTCCCAGAACATCCTTAGGAAATACATTGGCATACTGGTCCACCACTACAGGATAGCTCGAAATCTCACCATCAACTGCTCTGAGGGTAAGGCTAGCCAATAGATTTTTGATCAGCTGCACCCTCCATTAAGAAATTCCACCCCGTTCTACAAATGTTCCCTTCTCACTGGTGAAGGAAAACCTGATCCCATCCTCGCAGACACACCGCACTTTGGGCCTAATATAGTCAATCTAAGCATGGATTATGGATAACCAGTCCATACCCAAGATGACGTCGTAAGGCCTAGACGCCGCTACTAGAATATCTCAGCTGAAGATCTCACCTCCTAGAGTAATCTCACACTACCGAAACTAGTATTTAGTCATCGAATCTCCTTCCTTATGAGTCTCTAGCCATAAGGATCGAGCCAACAGCTACATCGGAATCTCCGAGCTCCGATGGCGGGACATGGAAATAAAAGAGTGACTGAAACCCATGTTTATAAATATTGTATCTAGGGTGGAGTAGACCTAGATCGTACCTCTAATCATCTTCGGAGTGTCGTGGTCATAGGCCTTAGCTTCCTATGGATAAGCTCATCCATGTCCTCCAGCTCCCTGTGGTCGGGGTGGACCACCTGGAGGTGGTGGTGGTAGAACCGTGAATCACCTCTCACCGCCTGCTACATAGCCAAATCCTCTACCACGTCTACTGCCCTACAGACCTCCTCACTAGAACCTATGCCTTGGTAGTCCCTAGACCATCTTATGGTTATCTGTACATAGGTTTGGGCAGTCACGATCCATGTGACCCTGCCCACCGTACGAGTAGCATTTTCTACTCCTCATTTGTACTCCTCTATCCTGTGAGCCCCGCACCATCGACCATGTATCCGGAGGTCATCCACCAGAAGTTCTAGCCTGCTTGGGCCCCTGTGTCACATGTCTACTGCCTACTACAGATGACTCTTCTACTTGACGTCTCGTGGTGGATCTCGTTGTCGGTGATTTCTCAGCTAGGAAGCTATCCACTAAAAGTGCTCTCTCTAGGAACCATTCCTATGTCAGAATGCTGAGCGATATCATCGATGCTCTGGTATCCCTTTAGAGACTATGCTCAAAGGTCTGGACCCTGAATAAAGGGTCGCATACCAAGTTAGTGGAGTGGAGAGAGAGATCAGTGAACCTCAATGAGTACTGGTCCGCGGTCATGCTGCCCTGTTGTAAGTGCATCAGCTCCTATATACACACTGAGCGTAGAGTCGCTGGGATAAACTCTGCCCTGAAAAGGCCCTCAATGTCTACCCAAGTGAGGGTATCCTCGCAGTGTAACTGGATTGTCAGACTCCACCATCACCCAGATGATCCCTTGAAGAGACTGGTAGCTAGGATCACAATCAGATCAGTTTGGGTCCCAACTAAGGGAAAAACTTTGGCTACAGCCTCTAGCCAGTCCTCAGTCGCCTGTGGATTCATCTCGCCTCGGAACCTCGAAGTCCTCTACTACTAAAAATTGTGAAACGCGCTCAGTTGGCGTGCACCCTCTACCGGTGGGGCTGGTGGAATCTTATGACCAACGGGTGGTGGTGCTACGGGTGCATCGCCCGATGGTACTATCAACGTAAGAGGGACCTGCACTGAAGCCTCATCGATTGGTGGTCCTTCATCGTGTACTCTCTCAGGAATCCTGTAAGGCTATATACATATCAGCATCCTGAAAGAAAACATGTGGTCCACCATCAATAAGTTATACCTGGTGAGTTAAATCAAAGAGATCATAAGAAAAACCTTTCAAAAACACACGCAGATAGTTTTTTCGTGCACTGATTCAGAAATCAGAATTCAGGGTCCTGGTGTATGGATACGTTGGCCACCACACCAACATCAGATTCCCCAAAATTAAAACCACACTCATAACACTTAACACTATTTCCACATAGAAAAGATCAGAGTCCTAGGTCTTTGGTAGAACCGACTCCTTTAATACAACTTTTTCGAATCCCATCCCCCAGGGCCCGTGCCGTGACTACCCCAAGCCCGCCTTCCATAGGCCATGGGTTGGCCACTAGCACCAGAAAAGTGTATCCCTATAATGGGAAGTCATTACCTTTAAACCTTTACAAACACACAACCCAAGAAAACAACAAAAAGCAACCACAAAGTAAACTACTGTAGTAAAAAAGTGTGACAAAATAAAGTGGATGGAATACAAGACCAACTGGAAATTACAAGTACAATTGAAAGAGGAAACAAATCCTGGAATTTCCATTGAGGATCTTACCTAAAGGGTGGGTACATCTCACGATCACTAGTCATTTCATAATGTCACATCAAATGGTCCACCTCTGAGCACCATCTTGTCTTGGCTCCACTAGCCTCGTTCAATGTTGTACATCATCAACAAAAGACACAGTAAGGTGCGGTCATAGCCTATGCAGGGGTGCGTATAACAATACACAGTAGGGACCCCATGACCCCCAAAGGTATCCCAGAGTTCCACAAAGGAAAATCCATAATGAAAGACCTCAATCACAAAGCACGAACCAATAGTCATCAACTCTACTTAGGTATATACCCATATATATACCTAAGTTATCAAAATATACATGTCTCAAACATGAGGAAACATAAGGCTTAAACTTTTAAGCCTTTAGCACAACTGATCCACGAGGGAAGAATACCACAAAGGTAACACCACTAAGGTAACACCACGAAGGTAGAATTACCACAATAGTAACACCACGAAGGTAACACCATGAAGTTAAAAGTACCACAAAGGTAACACCATGAAGGTAACACCACGAAGGTAAAAGTACCATAAAGATAAAGACTCAACTCACACCAGGTATATAACTCAAGTACATAAGTACAGATGATTAGTCGTAATTCTAGATCATATTATTATGTCGAGAGGCTCTGCCACTGATCCCCAAAGGATTGATAGATGTTTACCCACATAGGATCAATAGGCGTTGACCCACATAGGATCGATAGATGCTAACCCACATAGGATCGATGTTATTTCTTCACATTATAGTCAGCCACAAGATTCCCGCACTAATAACACTTGATTCTGGGAGGATCCGCTCCTCAAGCCATCGTTAATACATAAACCACCAAAAATATCCATGAATAAGTATCTCAAAGGACCTCCAAGTCGTAAGGGTTCCAACTCAAGAGACAGCGCATCAATCAGACTCCTGATCTGTTACTTATAAGCGTTTTAGTACTGAGGGTCCGATTAGATTCAGGTTCGATCCAACCCGTTTGTAATACAACTTTCTCCAAAACTAAAGTGTAGTATACCAAAAGGAAATTATCGCTCCAAGTGTCTCAGAGTCATAGACAGTTTGTCAAACATACATATGGTTCCCAAGTTACGGATCTTTTAGCGAAACTGGGGCCACGAAGGGTCCGGGTTCGATCTGACCCTGCCCGAACCAGCCTGGACCGGTCCGGTTAGGCTGGGCCACGGATTGTCTTGGCCCACCTGGATGGTGTGGCCTGCTAGAATAATGCCTCCCTCCAGGACGGTGTGGCCCGCCGGGTTGGCGTGACCCAACCCTCGGAGGGGCGCGACCTAATGGGCACGCACAACCTGGCCCACAGAGTGGCACGACCCTCTAGGCTCGTGCAGCCTGACCCATGAAAGGCATGACCAGCTGGACTCGTGTAGCCTAGCCCACAGAGGGGTACAACCTACTAGTTAGGGCCCACCCAATATGGCACTGGGGGGAGGCGTTTCCCCCTGGTTTCTGAACGGCACAACCATTAAGAATAAAAGCGGTGGCGCCATGAGGCACCGCCAGGTCGTCACGGGACCCATAAGGGAGAGTCTATCCTCTACCATCGTGGCTTCGAGCCATGGCCATCCCCAGTAGCATGTGATGGCACGCAGCTCGAGCTCCGCCCGCGGCTGGCCGGTGTCGGCCGCCGCTGTCCTCCATGGCTACAACCGCGGCCTTCTCTGCCAACGGTGCAATTCCATCTCTTCAGCGGCCATCTGTTTCCCGGTGCCACCTTCACCTACCAGCATCGATCACCAGTGTTGTCGTGTCAGTGTCGCACTGACATTCTTCTATGGGTCACCAGGTGAGGTCTGGTGGCCCATTTTTCCTTCTGAAGGTACCAACAGCCTCTCCGTGATGACCTCTTCTATGCTGGACCCTCCGTTTTGGGTTCTATCCAACCTGAGTAAAATGTCTGTGAAGAATGCATAGATCAAAAAAGTACAAGAGGTTATGGTCCATATTCATTTGGCCTGCACCCTATGCGTTATCTTGATAACATGATGGAGAATACGATTCAACAATATCTTGAAATTAAAACAAGACAAATACCTACCTCAAGATCATTGGAGAATGTCCACGTTTGAGGAAGAGTCTGTGTTCATCGGTTCGTGATTCGGTGGCGCTCGTCAATGCTCGTTGGAACCAGTCATATCCTCCAATTGGTTGGTGTCACGGTATTTTACTAGAGCTTCGTCTCTTGGTGAATCCATGCCAACACCCCTCCCTAAGCTCCATATAAATTGGAGGGGGAAGAGGTGGGTAACGCTATTGGGAATTTATGAAGTTCATTTAATAATGAACCTTTCTAATTCCAATGGTACAGTTACAAACATTTAGGAGTCAAGAAAATTGATGGATTGGCATGTTGTTGGTCCCTCCATTGCCGCTCGTCCATTGGAGGAATAGAAAAGAGAGAAATAAAATAAATTTGTTATTTTATTATTATTTTAAAAGTCTAAAATCTAACTTTTTATCCCAACCTACTGTTGTTGAAGTGAATCCTTCGTTAAGCGAATCTCGGCACTACAGATTCAATGGTGCTCTTGGATTTTTAATTCGATCACCGATTCAAATGTTTGAAAATTCTACTCGTGTGTTTATTGAACGTACCTTAAAAAAAGTTCAGAAATTCATTCAGGGAACACCAGGCCTTGAAATCACACGCCATCAATTTTCACAGACTTGTAATAATTCCATATAATTAAAACAAATTACATGGAAAATCTATGTCTTTACAACTCCTCACCCCTAGGACTTACATAACTGATACCCACCCAACCTTGGGGAAGGAAAGGCATCAGCAATGGCATAGTGAGGCGGTATTGTGGAGTGATCCACTGAGGGGATACATTAGTGTGGCTATGCAATGAATCAATAGCCATTATAATGACTATGCAAAGAATCATGAGGCTAAGCAACACAATGTAAAGCACTACGCAAGGGACCATGAAATCACTTCATAAAAACCTGGAGGGTTATATGGGATAAGGGTTTCCAAAGCAAATGGGTTCATAGGAAGGTACCTTGGGAAGATCTAGTGCTCCACGTAGTGGAGGAACATTTTGAAGGGGTATGCTTCATGAAGTTTAAGGGCATAGCCTAGGAATAGGGTATAGGCACATATAAATGGTTCTTTGTGAAGTGGAAAGGCTTTCACAAAGTATGACTTCACGAAGAAAGTGTACCTTAAAAAACATAGAATTGTAAAGCAATGTGCTTCGAGAAGCACAGTGATCCTACCATAGTAGATGGTTCACATGTGTATGGAGGGTAATTTGCGAAGAATTTGTGGTTTGTGAAGACTTGAGTCCCCTCGAGGATCTTCTTCCTTCGTGATGGCCCATGGGATCCATAAAGGGCATCCCTACTTGAAGAGGGGTGTATCTCAGATAAAAGAAAATAACATCATAATGCTCAAGTGCCATGAAGAGATCATTTTTTTCAAGGATTCACAGAGCATAAGGTGCTTCACGATTTAAGAGCTGAGAAGGAAAAATGTTAGGGTATCCGTCCTTTAGGCTCGAGGGGAGCCCGGTATTTATAGACGAAGGGTGGTGCGAAGCAGGGAAAACTTGGTGTAAAGCCACATGGTGATCCACGATCTTTTGGGGATTGCATCAAGTCTATAATAACCGTGGTGTCTACCGTCATCCCCTCCTTGGCACAGTTCTCTCATGGGTTCTCTTCACGGTGCTTGTGGAGGCTTCCGTCAAGTTCGACGGACTCGCAGAGGTCGATTCGGCTCTCTCTGCACTGCGAAGCTTTCGGTAAATCTCATCATAATTGTGGAGCCTCCAGCTTCTTTACTTTGTGTTGATTGAAAAGGTGGATTCGTCTTAGCAATGGCTGTGGGGATCCGCGAATGCCGCAGTGCTAAGGGGATCCACGAATGGGCTTCGTGAGGCTGCCTCTTTATAATTGGTTTCCTCTTTACATCCTTTTCCTCTGCACATATTTTGGCACCAACAAATATATCTTTCATAAAATCCATATATTTTCTTATTTAATATATATGTAAGGAGTTTACATGTTTTGTTCTAAATTTTCCTCTCTTTTTCACTTAAATCAATCAAAGAAATTTTTAAAATAAAAACTGATCATATTTCTCGTTTTGATATACTATATTTTCTTCTATATCTATATTCTTAAAAATTGAACTAAAAAAGTTATTTTTTATATAGAAATTTCTTATTAAGGATAGTTTGTCGTATCCTTACCTTTTTAAAGTCTTTAAAATGAATCTTTTTAATGTTTTCTGAAAGGTTCATTTCCTACTTTTTTTCACAAAAAGTCAAAAGGAATGTTTCTTTTTAACATATATGGCATTAGTATATTTCCCAACCGCCATAACCATTTTACATTATTTATATTAATCAAAAAAATAAATGGTTTTACAATGAAAAATATTTACTAAAATATTATTTTAATATTTTACTTTCATTTTATTTATTTCTCCAAATGATATGATTATATAAAAACACCTCTATTTTTGATGAACTGAAGGTTATATTCTATCTCTTGTTAATTTTTTGTTCATTAACTTTATATTGAAACATTCACTTTATTATGACCATTAGAAATTAAATTTATAATAAATATCTATATTATTTGTATCATGTATATGATTATTTCCTAAACCATATAACATTTATACATGAAGTGTTTTACTTATAAATTTATTTGATTCACTAGAGAAATATTGATATTTTTTATTAATTAATCAATATAAACATCTTGATAAGTCATATTTTTTATGAACTAAATTCATAATTGAATATATGAGGAATTCATTAGACATTTAGTGATTGTTGGGGCCTAGTTATTGATATCCCCTCGATGCACCGACAGGTCTCATGAGACAAACCACCTAGCTAGCCATATTAAATGGGTTTTTTGGTGTATACCTACCCATTGATTAAAATTTTCTTGGCACAATGCCTTGATGGTAAATATATAATTGTGTTTAAGATCATGAAATCTATCATTAATAATTTTATTCATTGAGAATTCATTTATTATTATCCATGAGATTACTACATTGGTATTATCCCTGGATGCATTTCATGCTCATGTTATTGATTAAATGGAATGTGTTTTTAGTCATTTACCTTTCCATATTGATTATTCCTTATTCACTCATGATATAATCCACTACATGTAACTATTACAGATCATTTGAGATCACACTTATTTTATTTTCCTTTCTATAGGATATAAAAAAGGAATATTTGAATGAGTTCCATGATGCAGAATGTTTACTATTACTATATTTTACATTTTTTTAATGTGAAAAATGGTAATCATATATGTATCATATTTTTCAAGAATACTAAACTATTTGATCCTTTAGTATGTGGTTTCTTGTATCTTATTCCTATGTAATAAATTAAACACTGGATTTTGGATACTGGAGTTGGTGTCTTTATGTTTGGTATTGAAAAATATATTAGTAGAAACCTTGGGAACTAGAATTGATAAAACATGGATTAGGGAACATAACCCTATTACAGACTTTGAGGATATGTCTAGTTGTATAAAAAATATCATAAAAGGTTTATTAAGGTAGATATTATGTGTTTTTACAATCCATAATCTCTATATGGATACAATTAGTGGTTTTGGTTTTGGAACAGATGCATCTAGAGGTAATAACCCAAAAAAGAGTTGGTCAGATATATCTCAGCCATCATTATGGTGAAAGGTGAGTGTTCTCTTACTGCACACCTAGTTTGACACTCTTAAGGTATAGTATTAGGTTAATTAACATTATATATATGAACTATTATGAATTATTTCAATAGATAATGACCATTAATGACCTAGTTTAAACCAATGATGTCATAGATTGAAAAGAAGGTGTTATTATCTATACATACTACAAATTATTTTCATGATTATGTGGTTTCCAACTATGATTATTTTTACTTATAATATGATTTTTTTTGTTTTATTCAATGATTAGAACTTAAAAAGAAACTATGTTAACACATAATGTGATAGAAAATGGAATGATTTTCCTTATGAGAAACCTAATGAAACAAAAGTTAGAATGTGAAACTATGTTACTATGACTAATGAGCTATCTCATTATATGAATAAAAATATCAACTTGAATGAGTTTCCTAACACACCAAATATGAGAAATATATATTTTCATATAATTTAATGTGATAAGAACCATGAGAAGAAAAGGATTCAATATTCTAGATATCAATAATGTCAAAAGAGTCACTTTGGGAATTGTCTTAAAGGATTAGGAAGATGTTTTATATGTGGATAAATGGGGCATCGAGTAATAAAATACCCATTTAAAAGTTCAGAGGATGAAATATTGGGAGAAGGATTAGTAATTTCATTTGAATAAAGGATTATAAAAGTTAAATTCTATATAGATAGAGATGAAAATTTTGGGAGTAACATATAAGTGGTATGAATTATTTTAGCAGTTTCCCTTAAAAGAAAATATTATTAGATTAAGATTGAGTAAATTTGCGATATGACATGTATTTCTAATTATTTAAAGGAAATATTATAGAATAAAACAAAAAATCTCAATTATAATTTTATAAAGTTAAATGATTGATGTTCCTATGTATTGAGTTTTGAATATCATTATGTATTGGTATTCAATGATGTTATTTTTACATTTAAGGACTATTTTACTAAAATTTAATGTAATGAAGTTGTATGGAAGGGTTAAAAAAATTTAATTATGGTAATTTGTGCAAAAAGGTATTTAAAACATTAGGGGTTAATGCAATATTTTAATTTGAGGTAATTATGGGTTATTAAAATTTGGGAATAGATGTTCAATCATAAAGATAACCATGGGATTGAAAATTGATTTGGTTACTAAGTGGTTAAAGTTGTTTTAGTAGAACCACACTATATTTTTTTGGAACACTATATGATTAGGGGAATGGTAATATTATTTTATAGTATGGTATTTCATTTCAGGAATAATGACTGAGTTAACTTATGGAAGTATATATGTTTTTTCTTGTTTTTTTTTTGTGATTTAGATACTTTTGGTAAATGCTTATAATATTCTAGATAATATATGATCAAGGTATTAAAATATTTGGTATGTGACATTATAAGATAATTTATGTGGTATAGGATAAAGGTTTGATAAAATCATTCATATATTTGGGTTTTGAATTTGGTCAGACATATTTTGGAAGATCCTTAAGGTTAAATACTTATGGAATGGATTAAATTGAACCTTGGAAGTTATTTTTGAGGCTTTAGAGATTAATGTATAATATTTATCTATATTGGATAACTTGTGCTCATAATTTTGGTTTTGTAAAATATTTAGAGAAATAAATAATGAATTTTCATTCTTTTATGGATATTATGACCCTTTAAAAGTCAATTTTTGTTCCTCAGTCATGAAAGAAACATCTTTAATATTCATTTATTAGAATAATAGATGGTGGTAAAATTCTTAAAATCACATCCAAATAATGAAAATGTGCTTATGAAATAGAAATAAATCAAGTAAATTGATTTTATGGTGTTATATATATTAATAGATAAATAATCCCTCAACTTAGAAAAAGGATCTTAAAATAAAAAATATTTTTTTTACCTTCATTTTGGATGAATTGATGGTCCTTAACCCCTCACTAATTTATAGTTTTGTGGTGATTAAATTTCTCTTGACCTTGTTCTTTATAACTCTCTATTAGAACTTGTATGTTAGTTTTCTACTTCATGTATATATTTTAACTTTCCAAAAATGTTATTGTTATATGGGAACCCAAATATATGATATTTTAGGTAACCTTTTTGTTTCCTACTTTCCCTTTTTAGAATAAAATTTATTATCCTATGTACGATGTGGGTTTTCAACTAAGTTTGAACATTTTATGACTGAGTAAAATTGAGAGGTTTAAATTTATTTAAGGGGGTATAATTTATCATTTTTATTTTTTAATTTATATTCATTTTTAAATAATTTTAAGTGTTAAACAACTTTAATAACACGCAACATCAGTATTTAATAGAATTGAGATATATTATAAAAATATTATTATTTAAATATGATAACCTATATCTTGAGTTAGAGGTTATGATTATGAGTATTCTCATTATAAAATATATTAATAATGGTCATGATAAATAAAATCATAAAAATGAATTCTTATGAGATATGCACTCAATTTTTAATGAAGTCATTTTATGCTTCAAAATGCATTTTCTTCAAAAATGATTTTATTAAATTTTGTGTATGGAAATTATAATAAATTTATGAAACTTTTAGAACTTTTATATTATAAAATTAACATAACTTTTTCAATCATATTATAATAACTAATTTTTTTGTGAAATTTTGGTATTTTAATGAAATTATTGATTTTTCAGTGAATATTAAAAAACAGATTATTATAAAAATGTCATTTCTTTTCATTAAATAAAGTAAGTTAATATCCCTGATTTCTTTTGGATTTAAATTTATATAATATAAATTTTATTTAAAATAATTAATTAATTCCATTAATATAATCATTTTAAAGGATTTTTATATAAGTCAATTTTTAGGCTGAAAATCAATTTTTGAGACAATCATTTTTCATAGCTTTTTTTAGTTTATTTTTAAATTAATTTATCAAAATTATAGGATTTTAATATGATAAAATGGATTCAATATTTGAAAATAGTATGTTGAAATTTGGTAAATATTTCCTTTTAATTTTTAGATATCATAAATACAAATACTAATAAAATGAATCACCTCGGTAAAGGGTAAATCAGATAATTAAGATTATAAAATAATGTAATATGGTTTAAAATTAATTAAAAACATGAATTTATTTCATTGTATGATTCTATTTGATACATAATCATCCAAAATTTTAAAATATGACCATTTTTTTCATTTAACTTTGTTTTTTACCTTTATAATATTTAAGTAGAAGATAAAGTAAAAAAATGTTACTTTCTTGTTTTTATTATGTTTAATATTTTTTGATAGGGAAAAAACAACATATTTTCATTTATAAATGGTTATTTATGAATTAATTTTTTATCAATTTAATTTATTTTTAATTTTTATTAATGAAAAAAACTACTTTAAATGCTTACGCAACGCTGACATGGTGTTTGTGCAAACCGTAGAAAAATCAAGTAAATTATTTAAAAAACATAAAAAATAATATATTTTTGGAGAGTTATAGTGTCCCAAAAATTTTATATATACATATAAAATATTCAGTTTTATATTCTAATTCCATTTCTATATTAATGAATTTAAAGTCAAGTTAAATGAATAGTGTGAAAATGACATTAATGGTATTTTATGTTAAATAACATTTTATTAAATTATTTAAAAATACTAAAAATATTGAAAGAGAAAAATTAGGGTTATAAATAGTCTACAGTTTCATACCTTTTACATTTATGATCCAATTTTTTTTATAATTAAAATTATAACCCTTTAATATTGAAAAGGCCATTACAACATTTAGGGTAAAAACTGGTTAACCAAGGGGTTAAACGAAAATAGGGTCTAAAATGATATTTAAACCTGTATAAATTTTAATTTGTGGTTATAATAATACCTTTTACTCCTTATATTAAAATCCATGTCGTTTTGGAACCATATTATATAAATTAAACACATATTATATTATAATATTTCATGTATTTCTAAAAATTATATTAATGATGTTTTTTAAAAGACAATATATTATTAAATGATTTAAAATTAATATAAATTATATATTAATATAAATTAATGGGATGTGGTTTCAAATTTCAACCATGGTCCATTTATTATTCACTTGTTCTTTTATAGTAAATTTCTTGACCCCTAAAGATTAAAATACATTAATATTACAATAATTGTCAAAAGGGTTAATGAGGATTAAAACTAAGATATAAGGTTAAAAAAATAATCACAGCCTATAAATATTTCATTTTTTTAAATTATATAGACTCATAATCATATTATATCCAAATTATATCAATTTGGTTCCATTTTTCTATGAAAATTAATTTATATTAATTTAATACTTTAAGTAATTACAAGAGTGTCCCTCCCCTTACTTGTAAAAGGACACCCTTCTCTATTTTCATTAAAATTTCTCGAGAAACCTATCTTAACTAATCCATACCCAATTCTACTTTAAAATTATCTATCCAAAAATTATAGTTGATGTTCTTCTTAAAATACTATTCTAAGGATCCTTAAAAAGGGATCCAATGGAAGTCTATTGAAAAGTAGAAATTGTCTTTACTGACTCATTCAAGTTTTTTTTCTCCTTAAACTTCCTATAAATTATTTTAACCAAAAAAATTATAAATATAGTATCATAAATATACTAATATGTTCTTATTATTTTGGGATAAACATTTTCCATCTCTTTTCTATCCTACTAAAAGCGAAAACATCGCTCTTGCATACGTTTCGCTTACCGTATCCATATAGCGGTGTAATTAATTTTTAATCACCACTTTATTTTTATATTTATAAATATGAAACTAAAGAATATATATTATATTTATGAAATAATTATTCTTATTTAATAATAATATAATATCTACCTTCTAACCTTCCAATCTTTGGGAAAATAATAATATTGCTCATACGTATGTGTGGACTACCACATCCTTGAAGTGATGTGTTCCATTTTTCATTTCCTATTTACATATATGGTTATAAGGATAAATTTAATAAATATATATATGATATAATAATAATTCTATAAATGTTACCTATTATTTTCCTTTCCTTTTTTCCATTGGTTGAAAAGTGAAAGCAGCTTCATGCGTACATACAGCTTACCATCTCCATAAATGGTGTAATTCATTTTTCTATATATACCTTTCATAGATGACTATATATATATATAATGAACATATATTATATTTATATAATTATTTACATTATGTATATTATGGAACAATAATAAATGTAAAAGAACCAGAACTATCGAACCAAAATTCTAAAGAAAAAGGAAACAGTTAACACCCAAAACAATGATAATAATAATAGATTTTTAAAAATGGGTGATAATATATTATAAATGGATAATATATAATACTATATATAGGTATATGGTTATTTAATTTAATTATAATAAATCTAAATTTATTATAAACTAGGTTAAAAGTTCTTATGAGGAATGTTGAACTTGAGGTAAGGGGTTTCTTAACTCAATTTCTATTCATTGGGTTATACTTATATTTCATTGACTATGTTATGACATGATTATATGTGAAATGAACTATTATTTTATTGTGTTTTATTTCAAATTTTTTTATGTATTTACATTTTTTACACATAATCCCTTCATTGATTAATTCTCCTTTCAATTATATGATCTTTGTAATGGATTTCATCTCAATTTCCACTCCATTGCGATATATTTCATATTATGCACCTATTTATTTTTATGTGGTTTACATACTACCCCTTTAATTTATTAAACATGAATATATATTTATTAATGTTGATTAAAGTTTCGATTAAAGTTTATTCTTTTAATGGGTTACAATTTTAATGTTACCAAAGTGGTAATAATTTATTTTACAATCTCATTAATTGGGGATTGCTCTTATTTTCATTGAAAGGATATTATAATATATCCTTACTAAAATACAAATATATTATTATCAAATGGATATTTAATTAGTTTCCATGTTTTCTTACAAATTTCACTCTCTTTTTACTTGAATCAAGTAAATAAATTTTAAAGGAAAAAATGATCTTACTTATCTTTTTGATTGGGTATATTTTTCTTCCACATCCATATTCATCAAAAATACTATACAAAGTCCGTTTTATTTGATCAAATTATTTTTAAGGAAATTTTACATCATTACATAATTTTTATAAGGCTTAAAAGGAATCTTTCTATGTTTTCCTAAAGGTTTATTTCTGGATTTCATTTACAAAAAAGTCAAAAGGAATGTTTCTTTTTAACGTATATGGCATTGATAGATTTTCCCGCCACCATGACTATTTATTCTATTTATATTTTTAAAAATATTTTCAAAGGTTTTACAAGGAAAAATATTTAATAAAATATTATTTTTAATATTCCACTTTCATTCTCTTTATTTATCCAAAGGACATGATTTTATTACAAAATCAATATTTCCGATTAATTGATGATCATCTATTATCATTTATTAATTTTGTAGTTATTAACTATCTCCTAAAAAATTAAATTTCATATGATCATTGGAAATTAAATTTATCTTAAATATCCATATTATTTTTATCATAGATATGATTATTCCTGAAACTATATACAATTTCTACATAATGTGTTATTCTTTGAAAGTTATTTGATAGAATATAAAAATATTGATATTCTTTATTCTTTACTCAATACAGAAATTTATTGATAAGTCATATTTTTTATGAACTAAATTTATCATTCAATATGTGAGTAATTATTTATAAATTTATTGACCATTGGGGTTAGTTATAGATAACCCCCCAATGCATCGATAGGTCTCATGAGACAAACCATTTGGCTAGCCTTATTAAATGGGTTTTTGGTGTATACCAACCCATAGATTAATATATCTTTGTGTAAGGACTTTATAGTAAAGATACCATGATGTATGTTATTATGAAATCCAATATTAATCATTTCCTTCATCAAGAATTATGTTATTTATATCCATGAGATTATTTCATTGATATTATCAATGGATTCATTTTATTCTTAAGTTATTGATTAAATGTCATGTGTTTTCAATTATTTTTCTTTCCATATTGATTATGATTTATTAAATCATGATGGATTTTGTTGAATATAACCCTTACTGATTTTTCATGCTCACCCTTATTCTTTTTCCTTGCCCTGAGATATGAAGAAGGAATCTTGGAATGATTTCAAGGATGCATAATTTTTATTATTACTATATTTTAATTTTTTTTATAATGTAAAAAAATTGTAATCAGGTATGTATATATTTCATCAATACTTCTAAACTATTATATCCTTTAGTATTTAATCACTTTTGTATTATGACAATGTAATAAAGTAACCACTGGTTATGGTCTACTAGAGTTGGGGTCTTTACACTATTAATCAATGCTAAGGATGGTGTGATTCCTAGAGCTACTTGATCTATAATAGGGGATTATGTCAATGAAAGAGTACACATTGAGGCTTACTAAACTTATAGACTACTCTTTAGATATGATTCAAGATGTATTATTTTAGGCATGAAAGTTTTATTGTGCTCTTTAGGAATATATAAGAGCTAGGGTTTTCCCACTTTTCATCCTCACCTTAACTAGAGTTTTACCTAGGGATATAGTGATCAAGAGATTATTAGTGGAGGGATAGACAGTGATTGGAGTTTGTATCACTTTTCTAGGAGTAAATTTATTAGTTGTGGATAATCAATGAAAAGCGGTGGGATTAAGAAAACAAATTCATATGTATGTTTTCTCTTAGTCTTAAGGATTAGTAAAAGCAGAGTCATGAAAATAGTCTAACCTTAAAAATGAGAGGTTGAATTATGGATGAAAATGATGATGTCACATGGCTCATAACTAACTAAATTGATTTTAAATATAGGGTAGTGATTGAGTTATAGTAGATCGACCTACTTGATAGAGGGAATAGTGAAATCATAGGCCTCCCTTTGATAACCAGGAAAGTCCCCCAAGAGGCAGCTATGGTAGACAAGCTGGTGGTGTAGCTTGAGCCAGAGGTGGATGATGCTATGATTTAGCACCACCGCCACTACCTATAGGTGATCCTATCTATTCTAAGTTATTTTTCAGGAAGGGATATAGGAATATATAGGTTATAGAGGACTATGACTATTCAGCATTCATTATGGTTTGAGGCACAATTTGTGTCTTCTCTACATAGGCACTCATACTCATTAACATTGGAAAAATACATTATTTTTATATAGTATACCTATTATAAGAGATTGAAATCCAAAGAGATCCTTTGAAACAAAAAATACAGGTAGATAAACCTTCAATAATGGGTCATGTGATCACCTATAAATACTAATGATTCAAGATTATGATCAATACATATAGGTTTTTACAGGTGCTAACTATATCAAGGATGAATCCCTATGATTTCAACCTCGATATAAACTATATATAATCATTTTGTGACTAGACAGACTGCTATCATCAGATATTTTTGTGTCACATTGTAGATTGATCAAGGTTTTATTTTATATGTGAGTGGGATTTTTACTTGAAGCACATAGTACTTATAGATAATAAGTTATAACTTATGACCCATTAGTTGGAAATCTTGGTTTTTATACTGTATAAACCTTGAAGAATCATATTTCTACTTTTGTATAGGAGTATTTTGATGCTTTTCTAGATTATGCTTTAGGATTTTCCCATACTCAAAATATTTATTTTTTATTGATGTAAACCCTAGTACCACATCGATATCTTACACATCTTATCATATGGCACTAGTCGTTCTAAGTAATCTAAAGGTGAAGTTGGAGGAACTTTTCGAAAAAGATTTACCTAGCCCATTGTTCCCCCATAATAAGCTCTATTATATTGAATATAATCTATAAATTAGGTTATAATCAACATAAAATACACTCTAATGAGATCAATGACCACTTCATCTTGAAAAAGGGAGTGATATGGTTATTGAAGTCCAATATTTGTTCCAACTATCGTTGTATCTCAGTAAGCAAGGTGGATATCGTGAAGAAAAAATGCAGGTGTCACTATAGGCATTATGAGTTTTCAATGATGTATTTTAGTGTGAGAAATTATCCATTAGTGTTCATGGAGATCATAAATTATATCTTCTAAAACTTCATATACTATTTCCTTATGGTTTTAATTGATGGAATCCTTATTTACTCCGTATTATAGGATGAGCATGTAGGGAATTTGAAGGTTTTCCTATAATTTTTTTGGGAGAAACAACTCTATGATAAACTCTTGAAGTATTAGTTCCTTATTCAAGAAATCATTTATTATTTTATGTCATCTCATAGGGTGGATTAATAGTTTACCCTGCAAAGATAGAGGTTATGGTTTCTTGGAAGCCACCTAAGAGTGTATTTGAGGTGTGTAGATTCTATGGAATGGTGGGGTGTTACTAGACATTCATATTGTAAATATCCATGATCTGATCCCTCATGAATTCCTTTTCCCAAAAAGGGTTGCCATTTAAATACTTCAGGTGATGATATATAACTTTTGAGGACTTAATGTAAAGGTTTACCAACACTCTTGTATTGTGTCTATAAGATAGAGTTAAGTATGTTGTGTTTTATGATTCCTCTGGAATGGGGATCGATTATGTGTTGATATAGACTTATGAGGTAATTTCTTATGGGACCAAGTCACTGAGACCCCATGATAAAATTTATATGGCCTCGTACTTAGAGCTTGAAGTGGTAGCATTCACCTTGAACACTTGGATTCATAATCCTCTTTGAAAATGATTCATGGTGTACACTGGTCCAAATATTCTTGGGTATATATTATCCCAATATGATCTCAACTTGAGGTAGAGGTAGTGGATAAAGTTCATATAGAGCTATATTATCAATATTGTTTATAATACTAGAAAGTAAAAAATGGTGGTGGATTCTCTTGACAAAAATTTACATGCTTAGTTGATAGATGAGGAATCTAAGTATCTTTCCTTACTACAAATTTCCTTAGTGGATGAGTAATATATTGTATATATTTGATCAATTACGGTGTCCCACACACTAATCGAGAAAGTGAGGGAGACCCAACTAAGTAATATCACTAAATTCATAAAAAAAAATAAACCATACCACTCATGGTCTAGCCGTATATAGCATGATATAAAAATAAATAAAATATTGAAGTCATCCATAAAACTGGTCTTGAGACCTCACCTAGTCCTAACTTATAGATCCTACCTATTATCTCCCACTCAAATATCAAGAGTAAATACCTTTACCTTACTCAAGTCACAAACTATAAAATCTTTTTGAGTATTGAGACACCAGGGTAGGACATGAGTAAAACTCAGAAGACCGCCACCAATGGTGTCCCTAAATGAATCCATTAAATAAAATATAATATAAAGTGTGATATGATTGTAATTAAATAATAGATAATAACATCACTAATAAATATCATAGGAATAGGTTCCAAAAAATCCACCCAAGAGTGTCTATACTTTCTTTAGTAGATGTGGTGGTATCTGAATATATCATAAGAAAAATTCTAGGGTCAGGAAAATTACTTCCCAGTCACAATATAATATATCAACTAGGAGTCTTGTCCTATATAAAAACCAGTGGGCATGTCATCTCATCATTAAATGGTTTTTGGTATATTGGAAGTACATCCCAATAACAAAGTGGTATATGTGGGAATAGATTCCCAATGGTTTTGGCCTATAAGAGGTTATAGTGTCCTAGAGACATAACACAACATTGGGCATCACGTCCCAAATACAACATCATAGAAGTGCACAGATTCCCTAAACATGATCACATTAATAAGTAGGAAAAATTTCCCTAACCTTAGTCCCCAACATAAGAGTGGTCATCATGTTCCACATCATAAGTAACTATGAATATATGGGCATCCCATCCCCATCCATGGAAAAATTGCATGATAGGCAGTGCATCCCTCTTCCATGGGTAACAATGGTAATAATATCCCTAATTAAACATAACATAAGATAACTTGGTAGTATATCCCATACTATATCACAACACAATATGCTTGTCATCTCATTCCAATGGCTTTATCTATACAAATGTTCATGTCATCTCTTTCCATAGGCACTATCATAGTGAATGGGAAAGTTGTTCAACACCCAATAAACACATTAAACAAGTGGAATCTCATCAACCACATATAAATAATAACACAAAAAGGTATGGAATCACAAAAAATAAAAAAAACATATAATGGAATAATAAATAGGTCAAAGGAAATAATATTATCAATTGACTAAAAATTAAACTTTTTATTTATTTTAAAAAAACCACACTAGAAAACATCAGGGTGGTATAAATTAGTGCAATCCCATAGCATCATTGACAACAAATTTCATCCCCTATATAGGAAAAGAACCCAAGTTAAAGAAGGAAACCATACTTCTATTTGAGGGTTCCATTGATGCCAGAATTTCGGCCACCATATTTCCCTCCCGCCACGTATGAGAGATATTTTTATGACTCCCTATGAGAAACTTACATCTCTTGAAAGTATAAAAAATACTCCAAGGAAATCTACCTTGATAGATAAATTCTTTATATAGAACCATAGAATCTGTCTCTACCATCTTCAGGATGATCTGCCTTTGTTTGCATATCTTCAGTCTCGTAACCAAGGCCAGTGCCTCCACCTGCAACACATCTTTTCTTCCATACGAGGCCGTGAAAGTAGCAAGGATAGACCCCTACTGGTCTCTAACAACACCTCCCTTATCCATCTCTCCCATGAGCAATGACCCATCTTAATTGAGCTTAAGCCCCTGGCTGGGAGATCGCCAGTGAACCCATCATCCTTGCCCCAAGTTTCCGGCCTGATTGTCGCAATACAGGTTTGGAACAATCACACTCATAGACGAAGCATATTGACATTTGGGACACAACATGATCAGGTAAAGATGTATAGTTTTCATTTTGAAGATAATACTGGCCTAAAATCCTATAATTTTTGTGGTGATACTCATTTATGGCCTTCCAAATTGCCAACACCCTGTAATTAAAATGATCGACCTTACTTTCCTCTCACCCCCATGTGTATCAGCACCTCTAAACCAGGAAATAATGAAATTATCATGCACCCCATCATACCCATCACCAATTTCACCTATATAGGTTTTCATTATAATTTCCTAACAAACTTAGTGTAGTTTCATGACCATCTATGTCCAAGAAATTGAGATAATCAACACACGAAGGACCACTCACAATCCAGAAAATACTTTCCCACTCTCAAAGAAAAAAATAAATTAATTTTAATTAATTTAGGGTCATGAACAGATGGTTTTTGTGACTACATTTCGCATAAGTCATGGAAACATTCATAAACTACCAGAAAAGGTTACGGACCACCTACCTCATGCATGGAGTTATCTCCTTAAGCAATCTAGCCTAGCCCAACCAAATATATCTCAACCATAAATTACATCTATAAGGTTAGACATATATCAAGCATCCACTTAAATTAATTATAATATAATTATAACTGATTAACATAATTAACACAAAATTAATACAATTAGGCATAATCCAGGGATAACTCATCAGATGATGTAACGATGTTGATACCTCATCTAGTGATGTATAATCCAATCCTAAGGAATACCTAAGAATAAAAACTATAAAAATACTCATGAAAAGAAATTTTAATATAAATTAAATCAATCCTATGTGATTAAAACCCAAAAAATAGGACAATGAATCGTTGATAGTGAAAAAGATATCAATAATTTGAGATTATCCTCTCGTGTAATCCTCTTATACCATATATGAAAACCATATTATGGTAGGAAAATTTAAACATGATCTTATGAAATTGTATCTTAAATACCAAAACTAAACTAGTAGAATCAGTGGAAGAAATTCTAGATAAGAAGAGGATAAACCAAGATGGTAAGAGCATACCATAATTACAGAACCAACATCCTCTAATCATCATGAATAAGGGGGGATAAATGGAGGATAAAGGAGTATCTCTCCTCTTGTTTCAGTTGAATGGGGAAATCCAAACCTGAATGGGTTTTTAAATAACCCCATCCCCTCATACTTATAAAACTTTTCCCCACTTAAAATGGTGAGAAAGAATCTCTAATAGAAATTTAGTGGGTTTTATCATAATTTTGGTATCCCTTTGGGGTTATGTTGGGCACCCATAGGCCTTATAGTGGGGTGTCCAGTTTCTATTGCCTCATCCACTAGAACCTTTAGTGGACTCCACTAAGGTTTTGATGGAATGTTTCTACAAATAGTATTTTCCACCATTTTTATCAAATAGTAATAATCACACTCCCAATCATCCATCACAAAATAATCACTTCCGACATTTAAAAACAAATCTATGAATAAAAATTCTCAAATAGGAACAAAAAATTACAACAATCATGGTTTCACTCTAACTAGAACCCTATTTTCCTATAAATATATCATCAAGCACTGGTAATGTTAATTACGAACTCCCCCCTCCTATAACACTTCTTATCTCTAAGAAGTCTCCATGAATATCTCTTGCAAATCACTTCAGTCATTGATTTCAAATTTACATCACAATTCTCAACTAGATCAATAGTGGAGACATGTACTACTATAACTAAAGCAATGAAACTACAAAAACACTGAACATATTATGATTTGGACTATCATACACGTTATTCATCCCTAAAACAATGAATCAAAATCATAATTTGATTCAAAATACTTGATCATAAATAAAAAAATCTTGTCAGTTTCCCATAGCATCAACCACATCCAAAACCCAGTGGCCTACGCACTAAAGTCTTGAATAGAATCACAAACTCCAAGATGGTTCTCCAATCCTAGTGATATTCCTGAATAATAAATTAATTGGCATTGTACACCCATGGTTAACATTAATATTCTAAACATGACCATAATATGATAAGTAATACACCTGAGTACCTCTAAAAATTCATAGCCTCAAACACAAAGACTCACACTTATGACTGAACCAAATCATCAAGTATCTCACTAGTGTAAAACCCCCATGTTTCCCATGAGTATCAACATTTACAAACTCATTCCTTAAACCAGTCAATTTCTTGAATTTCTACCAGTTGGTTTATAAATTCGCAAACTATTTTCACACACTATAAGTAAACTATAAACTCTAGTTCCCCACATCTAGCTATATATATCATGCCCATTAATATCCAATTCCCAACATGAAACCCCTTCCACTATTGTTCTAGGTACACCACATGTGTCATAACTGATTCTCATTATACTCTACCCAAATAAGGGTTGAAAAATGGAACATCCAAATGGTTTTCTCCACAATATAAAATTTCCCACCTCATTGGTTGAAAATACTAATTCAATCATGTCTCATAATCAATATAATGTTGATACTCATGGTATCACACTCGTTTCACTCAGATAGACCTATCCCATGATCCTCACTTCAGGTCCAATCAAATCATAATAATCCATGCATCCAGTATAAAAAATAACCAATAATCCATCGCCATATACTTGGTTTTGATGGACATAACCCTGAAACCAAGGATCTCTCTTATTATAACACAAATCATGTGTCTAAAAATGCTATTATCTTCATCCAACTTCACTAGTAGTCTCAAAATTTCATGGGTGCCTATCTTCCCACAGTCACAATTGAATAGACACCCTAATAATCACTACCCAAAATAGGATACACAAATTCATGACATTATTCCAATCTACCCAATCGTTTTACTATACTTCACATTCCTCAAAAGGTTCATAGCTTATATCTCACATGAGATAAACATTTTGGAATATTCATGATTCTCATGACCCATCAACCATTTCATCATCATAATATAGAGAACTCATATAACACACTAGTAATATCCCAATGTAGTTCTTTTTACGAGTCAATAACACCTGACCATCTCTAGAGAAACCCATACCATGGATAATTCATAGCAAACATCAAGGGTCGGTATCCTAGGATATGAAAACGTTTCTAACACCTCCCTCAGCCATTTTTTATTAAATCATAACTTAATTATGATCATCCATTGAATCATACTACATTTCCATATCATTTCTCCTAGTGCTGTGATAAACTTAGGATTATTAAACCAACATGATAAGAAAGAACCTCTCAAGGATCTACACTTCATATGTGTCTCAAGGGATAAGGAACAAACCATTAACTAGACTAACCACACACTATGAAGGCATCAAATTCCATCACCTTACATTAATAAATCCATCGTGACATAACACTAGAATTCATTCAACCCACATACACACTCTTCTTAACCTAAATATTTTCTAAAATATATACATTAATATATCCAAAATTCCATAAAATTTCAAGATCTCCAAACTACACACTAACATAACCATCATAAGGCTATGACTAGGCCATATCAATCAGTTATGATACACACATGGAAAGGGAGACCATCCTCTTGACCAATAGAATGGGAGGAGTCAGGAAACCATACCTATAAAAATACACACATCTACCATTGTTAACCAAAATGTGATTCTAATAAGGAACAAAACCTACTATTATACAATTATTAATATGACTCATATCATCAAGATTCACATCTCCATGATCCTAGTCCCACCAACCTAATTGATAATTGACCATGCCTCATACTCTTGTCAGTCACCTCATTGTATAGAGTATCAATCATGGTTCCATATCCATATTTATCAAGGTATCCCATATGCCTAAACCAATACATGAGTACATTAAACTGACATGATATTAAATAAAATAAATCATATATCCATGCTTACTTTTGAGAATAAATTCATATGCCTAGTCTCACCCCTCCCTCGGATACCCTCACAACATCATAACCCATCATGGGTATAAGCATGAAAACTTATTGGCCACATGGCTAAAACTAACATTTCCTTGATCCTAAGATTGAAAAATCTTCATTAGCTTATTTAACATAATCTATAGACCATATCCTATGAAATTAAAATCCCATGAATTAGCTCTCAGGATTTGGTTTACATATATAAGTTAACATATGTTACATCACCACATTCTAGGCCATTATCAACATCAAACACCTCTATACCCATACCAATCCACCCACGCAAGGGTAAATATCCCCACCAGGTACCCATGTACTGAAATACTCCTTCAAGGATCGCTATCACAATTATAGGCATGTCAATAATGCTACCCTAATGCAACATATCTCATAATATCCTTATATAATTGAAAAGGTAAGTGATAAGAAACATATCCTATTACTCCAAATTCCCCTATAATATAAGGGTCTTATATTATTAAGGAATAACTCTCACCCAACCTAACTTCTCTCAGGGATAAGTATCAAATACACATATAATAACAAAACCAGCCATCATATATGGAAAAAAACCAAAACCAAGATCCAATTGAATATAATTCCACTAATAAGTTATATATAAAGATACCATATAAGTTATTACGAACACATTAATTATTAAATGAATCCTTGTAAGCAAATTTTTAATCAATTAAAAGCCTGAGAATTTCATGTGAATAATTTTTTTAAAATATGATACACAAACTCATTCCTCTTGTCAACCTAATTCAATAGAAAATCCATAAATAAATAAACTATAAAATATTCCTGGGAAAAATGAACAATACCATAATAAAAAAAAACATCAATAATGACTCCCTGGAAACTATTACTTTATCTCATGAAGTTTTTTTCTATGCAAAAGTATAGATTTTATCCCAAGTTATGACTAGACTTATCTCTTTTCACCATATCTTAAATAATAGGACAAATAAAACAAGGAACTAAAACCATTTTTTAATACTAACATAGTCCGACCCATTTGGGTTCCACCTGGAATAGTGATAATCCATGTGAGCCACCCTAATCCTACCACCAATATTCTAAAGTCTAGTGACTAGAACCAAGTATCCATGTCACACACATGGGAGGCCTTATCCAATAATATCCTAAAAACGTTTCATATATCCAATGCATAATGTAGGTGAAGACACTAGTTGGGGATAAACAAATACAACTAACTAAAATAAATATAACACATGCATGATAAATCTATTGAGATCTTCATGATAACTAATATGAGTGACATAATATAAAAAGTGTAAAATGTCTGCTTAGCCACCAAAAAGGAAAAAATGAAATCTAACCATGTTGAAGAGTCCCACATAGAATTCTGGCTCCAAAAATGAACATCACATGCTACCAGCAGCTCTTGGAACCACCAAGATCTTTCTATACTACATCTCTAAATATTTTCAATCGTAATATTTGAACAATCCATGTCAACTCCTCATCTACAATACTATCTCAAACCTATTAATCATCTAAAAAGAAAAAACATGTGTGGGATTGAAGCCTTTATAGGGTTGAGTATAAATATACTCATTGGGATGCCCCAAAAACAACAATTAAGTAAAAAGAAACATTTCATTTCCAAGATCCTGACACTAAAGAGTATAAAAAAATAAGTTAAGAAGATTAATCTAGACTTCCTTAACCACAATATTCTTAAAGACACTAAGAACACTTGATCATCACATCTATAATCCTCAAAATTAATTTAACATGAATAATTAGAGGCGAAATAGTATCAAGGATTCCATGAAGTCTGAGGTTGATACCCATCTATAACATCGCATCTCAAAGGAAACCCTAGGGTGATGAGCAATCACAAGCCTCATAGAATTCATCACTGCATAGGCCTCCAGTAGACACACTACCACTCAATATAAGAAGTGGAGTCTACTCAGTCCTGAATTGTGATCTCGTATTGTGGTAGTATTCACTACCTAACAATAAAGGATATACCCAGGTATGGATGTACAAGGACTCAAAATATTGAGTATGTTTTTGGTATTCATAACTAGTCTAAGGATTTGAAACGTCACCCAAGATATATGTCTTGTATATTCCTTAAACCTATGTATCATCTCTATACATATAGTCGGGTATACCATTCCCCTAGTAGTGTAGATGGGAATACTAACCCTAATGGAGGATCCCATTCCCAAACCGAGCACATTAGAAATGGGTAATACTGACGTAATAGATAGAGGATCTCATGACCTATAATTATAGGGGAATAATGACCCTATCTAATCCTTAGGTATAAGAATACATGTCATTTTCCCATAGGGGGAATTTGCAACCCTACCTAGTGATGTAAAGAGGATACTTCACATGACCCTCTTATCTGGGTGGGTTTCCACTCTTCATGGATGTCCAAAAACTGAGCCAGACCTCCGAAGTGCCGGTGTAGTTGATCATACTTAGTTTACTTTGATTTCCATCACTACCTTTAGTTATAAACCCACCATAATGTTTCACATGGAAAAACACTCATAGGGGACTACTTAAAGTCCCTAATCTAAGTAAATGGTAAGTGCATGGTTTGTTAAATGGGTACATGGAGTTTCCTCCCAAGTTGACCACCTAGTTGTGCATTGCTACCCAAAATGGAATGAAGAAGACCGACTAAAAAATGTGTTAAATGAGTTACATGGAATGTGGGGTTAGGGTTTAAAACTTATTGTGTTCCTCTTCTTGAGTTGTAATCTACCAGGAGTACATGTGGTGTGTATTTGGGCTACATGGTGTATAGGTTACCTATGTTCCATGGTCATGTAATCCATGTACACATTGAGAAGTACCTCTAGGGTCACATGGTGTATGGTCTTTAACACACATCTATGTGATATTTAACTCATAATAAAAAATTTAGTGATGTATAATCTGTATTACATAGTATGCATTATTTCAAACTATTTTCTTTCTAGTCGGGAAATTCCTAGAAAAATAGTTTCTCCTACAAACTTCAACTCTACCTCAACAGCTTCCATGATCTTCACCAAAAATATCTCAAACCACATTGAACCTCATAAATTTCATTCCATAATTTGGATTTCAACCATCCTTTATCATGAAATCAGATCGTTGTTTCCTTTCACATCATCTGCATGTGTTTCCTCAAAAAATGGACATCTCTGATCTCATCCTCTTTCCTTCAACCATCATCAATGATCATCACTCCTATAATAATCATCTCTTCCAATGGATGAATAATGAAATCTGAATCTATGGTTTAATTTTGATTCAAATCAGATTCATGGTCAAATATTTGGCCTATTATAGGCCAATGATGAGTATGTATAATGGAGGGAGAATGTCATAATCAATAAAGTATATTCATTGGTGCTCATCACAAACTCTAA
Organism: Viscum album; assembly: GCA_963277665.1. NCBI lineage: Eukaryota > Viridiplantae > Streptophyta > Magnoliopsida > Santalales > Viscaceae > Viscum > Viscum album. The sequence goes on along the minus strand of OY728147.1, from coordinate 178,096,226 downwards.
CACCAACCAAAATTGTGAGAATCAATAGAAAATGATTGAAATAACTACATGTTTAATAGTTATAGGTATAGAAAAAATCAACAATTTGATAAAGCCATGTTATGGTTTATTTATAGATTAATTTCTCAAAACAATTAATCTACAAACATAATGATATCAAAGCGGAGATAAATCCAAAAAAAATTCCTACCTCAAAATTGGATTGATAATTAGTAGATAAAGAGTTCTTAATCAAGGTTTTTCAACATTCCACTTTGTTCTTCATTATCTCCATGAATATCTATAATCATTCGATGGAGAAGAGAAACCCACATCATCATCAATGGTGATCCCATAGTGTTGGTTAGAGATCCAAGATCAGGTGTCTTAGAATGACATCTCCCGCTATCCTTCTATTAATTCTATAAGGTTATGAAATTAACCCTAGATAATTATCAAAGAAAGATTTATATAGACATAAATTATTTAAAAGATGAATTAAGTTAAATATATTATTTATTTAATTTATTCGTTTTAAATCCCCTCATAACTGTTCATAATATTGAAACCTGATATGAATGAAAATTATGTTGTTCCTAGAATAAAACCCATGTTCTATACTCTTACATAGACTTTGTAACACCTGAGACTTTTATGTTATATAAATCATCAAAGGAATCTTTTTCTACACAAAACTTTCTTGGCTTGCTTTACATGAAATCGTGACCTTCCTCGATAGCTTGCGTCGTAAGCAATACCGAGTTTCACTAAACAACGATATGCTATTAAAATATTATTAAAACTAGCCGTTATGAATAGTAATAACCACTTTTTAAAATTTTATAAATTTTATTTTTTAAAATGGACTTCATTTTTGGATTCGGAATATCGAAATTATCCTAGGGTGAAATTTTGGTATTTTTCTGAAAACTTTCAATTTTTGATGAATAGTGAAACCACTAAGTGGTAGTTAAAAAACTGAATTTTTCATAAAACTTAATTTTACAGCTTCTTTGAGTGGAATTTCGAAAATCTGAGACACACGGTTAATATCAAGGACTAAAATTTGGTTCAATGAGATGAAAATAATTTTTTTGTGAATAGTAACTTTTTACTTTTTTTTACCACGTTTAAAAGTAAATAGGGTAATTAAGGGTAAAGATGATATTATTATTACCCTAACAGATGTCCTAATTCTATTGGATAAGTTAGAATCGACCAAAAACAAACTTAGGAATAAAATATGACCATTTAGGCCCACTTGGATTAGATTAGGACATTTATTATTAATTTATTTAAAGAAGGGTTAAAATAGTTAAAATCAAAGTTTAATAAGTAAATAATTTTTAATATGGGGTTATACATAAGATAAATTCGACTATAAATATTTATTAGAAAGATAAAAATATTTCCTACATAATGGTATTTTATTTTTAATTTTTAGACATTAAATAATTTAATTTATTTATGACACAACGACGATGCAGTAATTATCTTATTAATGAAATATTGACATAATTGATGTTATAAATTCCCAAATAAATGTAATTCGAGACCTTTTATGAATTAAACTAATTTTCTAGGTTAATATGAACTGTTAGTATTGATTTAATTAACTTGGTTCGAACTAATAATTCTGTTATGATTTTCACAAAAAATAATTACTAAATAGTGTCAAAATTGACATAAATAGTTTTTAAAACAAATATTATATTATTAATTGTTATTTTATTCTTAAAAATCTAAGGTTCGGCCAAATGACTTAGATAGGGTTATATATATTAATAATAAACAACTTGGGGTTCGTTTTTCTGCTTATAGTATGTTTATTAACCATATAGTATAAGAACACAAGAAGACACGGTAAAAGTAAACTTATTTAACTTTATGTTAAATCTAAATGATAAGGTTAAAATAGGAACCTAAACTTGTCTAAATTCTATTGGATGAGAGTATTTCGAGCCATCCCCATCTTATATTCGAAATATATCAATTTGGAGCTATTTAAAACCGAACATGACTTTATAATAAAATAATATTTTTAGTTTTCCCAAAGGTGCCCCTCTCCTCCCTTATAAAAGGGAACCTCCTCCTCCTCCTCCTCACACCACTTTGAGCCATCAAGCTCGGCCAAACCCCACCAATTACTCCTCTCCACTTCACTAGAGACATCCTAGAGGTCCTGGTCTTCTTCAAAGACCAATTTTAGTTCCCTAAAAGAAGGTCTCAAAGAAGCACTTCAAAGAAGAGGTAATGTTCGTTACCGATTCTTTCATCTTTATTTCTTCTTCCACTTCTTCTTCTTTAGTTGTTTCATTATGAAGTAATAACATCAGTATCACTCATATACATATATGTTATTATAATTATTAAACAACCCTATTTCACCATCTATCCATCCTACGGAAAAAGAAATCATCGCGCGTGCGTACGTACGGAATACCGTCTCCACGCCATGGTGTAATCTATTTTCCACCACCACCTTACTTGGATGGGTATAATGGTGTAAATAATGACTATATATGACTATTATAAATTGATACTGATTCTGAAATAGTATACATACACTCCAATACAATTCCACGATCATAGGAACGATATCATCACTCGTGCGTACGTACGGAATACCGTCTCCACGATGTGATGCGACTCGTTTTACATGATCTTCATTTCATAATGATTATATAAATTAATTGAATGAATGAATATGATATATATTACACTAATACCACTCTGGAAATGAGGTATCTATAACCTAAATATAAGAATAAGAATTCATTCGACAAAACACGCATAAGAACAAAAAGTTATAAAACCCGAATAACAAGTAGCAATGAAATATTACTACTAAGAAGCTAAGAAAATGACCATATATGATATCATAAAAATAATTATGATTCTGGAATAAGTCAATAACATTATTTAAATCATTATACAGGAGGTTCAGACACTTACAAAGAAAAACGGACCCAAGGTAAGGGAAAATATCGCAATCTCATTTTTATCCGAGATTGTTTATACTTTGGTATTTACTAGGGTGTATTTTATCATCCACATCCATGTTTCCTAAATATGTAATATTTATATCCTTATAAAATAGTTTATATTCAATTTTACCCTTCGGTGAGTTTTTAGTAAAAGATATGAATGGAATCTTTTGTCGTTTTTCGTACGAGGTACTTTTTTGACTTTTCCGAAAAAAGTACGAGAAGAATGTTTTTTTTAACTTATACGGCAAGAATGGATTTTTAAAACATTATTTCCAAGAAGCTTCCTTTACAAGTTTTCAAGTTTATTTTTAATCAACTTCTTTTAGTTTCAAACTGTATGACATGTTAAGAAAGGAAAAGTATTTTTGAAGTAGAAAGGATATTTTTACTCAAGAATGAAGTTCAAGTGCTTTATCAAAATTATTTTCCATCTAAGATAATAAAGGGTTCTGTTTTTATCCCTATTATTAAATTGATTTGATTATGTATTGATGAAATTATTTTTATGAATTCCTTTATCGTATATGAATTGTTTTATGATGTCATGATGTTTAAGATTCCCATTTTTATTACATGGGTTATGCAATGATGTATTGTTTATGATTTTGTGGAATACATAAGAATGGTATCATTATGAGATGGGTGGGACCTATATCTCCCTCCAATTCATTGGGTAAAGATTTTATATCTCATGAGATAGACATGGCTGGAACGGTAGGTTATACCGGTTCAGTGAAACAGGACTGAAATGAGGGTGACTCGGTTCAGAAATGTACTTTCTCCACTAAGATCGTCTTGGAAATGAGTCTTGACTAATAAGATATGATTCTCTATGATTATCTGTGTATGCCACAAAGTTTCATGTTTTAAGTTATGATTATTGTGATTACATTTCACTGTCATGATTTATCCCATGTTATGAAATTATGATCTCTTTTGCAGGTTAAGATTTCCAAAAGTTATGTGCTTATGTATACGATGTGATTGATATTTCTTTTGTTTACCCTTACTGAGCATTTGAGCTCACCCTTTTGTATGTTTTCTTTCCCCAGGTCAGGAAGAAGGTTATTAAGTAAGATATTCCAAAAGGGACTATAGATATGATGAAATAAGTGGGAGACAGTGTAGACGCTTTATGAACCGGTTGTTTATGTTTCCCAGTTTCTAAAGACACTATACCTATACGGTACTTTCGTGGTTTTGTTATATGTTGTAATAAGTATGATTCAATTTTGAAGTATTAACAATGTATGTAAAGTATGGGTCATTATAGTTGGTATCAGAGGAAAGGTATAGTCAACCTTTGAAAACTAGGATGTGAAAGCCTTAGTAAGAACCCTAAGGATAAGTCTAAGAATAGAACACAATCTTAGTGTTTTAGAAATGGCCATGAATAACCTAGGATAAGACCTTAAGTGTGAAATTTTATTCTTGATTATGTGGTTTTCCTATTATAATTAGTGTTGCTCACACAATTCTTCTTGGTTTTAGTCAATGGCTGGAACCCGAAGGAACCGTGTTAATGCGGAATGCGACGGGCAATGCAATGATTGTCCCCCTGAGCAACCAAACGTTATGAGAGATGGAATGAAAAATCTTGTATCCATGCTCACACAACTTTCTGAAGCTATGAATCATGCCGGACTTCCAAACGAGCAAAGTAAGGAGCAACATTCTGTTGAATCCTTAATGAGGCAGCGTCCACCTTCTTTCAGCGGGTCTACTGATCCATTAGTTCCTGAACAATGGATTAGTACTACTGAAAAGATATTTTTAGTTATTCAATGTTCTGAACATGATAAAGTCATCCTAGTAGTGTATCGTTTGGAAGGAGATGCTGATCAATGGGGGAATCTTATTAAGAATACGAGGCAAATGGATGAAATTGATTCCATGGAATGGGACGAGTTCAAGAACTATTTTTTCAATAAGTACTTCCCTCATATTCTCCGAACAAAGATGGAGAAAGAGTTTCTTGAACTGAAGAAAAAGGATGATGAATCTGTTGGTACCTATGAAGAAAATTTTACAAGACTTGCAAGGTACGCTTCTGGTATTATTATCCAACCTGAGAGTAAGATCGATCGATTCTTTAGTGGCTCAAAACCAAGTCTTCGAAGGGCGTTAGCCATAAGGGACTTCAATATCTATGAGGAAATCGTTCTATGTGCTCTCAAATTCGAGATGGAGATTGGAGTAACCCATCAGTCATATGGGTTTGATAAGAAGAGGAAAATGGAATTCAAAGGAAAATCTAAAGAGCACACTGAAAAGAAGATGAGCTTTCCCTTATGCTCAAAGTGTGGAAAGAAACATGGAGGGGGTTTTCTTAAAGGGACAAGTAAATTTTTTAAATGTGGAAAGGAAGGTCATCGGGCATTTGAATGCCGCGATGATGGGAAGAAGATGTCTAATGATGCAAACAATGGAAGGGATACACAGAATGATCCTACTCCACTTCAATGTTTCAAGTGCAAGGAGACGGGACATTATGCCAATAAATGCCCTAATCCAAGGGTTGATGATGATGGTCGATGTCAACAAACTCTTAAGGCTAAAGACAAAGGAAATTCACATGCAATTTCTATCAGCGATGTGGAGTACGATAACGATGTGGTGAAAGGTACACTTACCATCCACTCTAAAGTAGCAAATGTTTTATTTGATTCTGGATCCAACCACTCTTTTATTTATGAAGAATTTTCTAAGGGTATCACCGTATTACCTCAACAATTAGATGTTGAGTTAAGTGTGAGAACACCTAATGGCACAACAATCACATCAAAAGTTTATAATTCTTCTCCGATCGAAGTTTGTGGGAAAGTGCTTCCTGCAAATCTTGTGATCCTTCCTATAGTGGAATTTGATGTGATTCTTGGCATGGATCGGCTTTCTTTATATGGAGCTCATATCAATTTCCAAATAAGGGAAGTCACATTTCATATTCCAGATCAATCTATGATCGTCTATCAATGAAAGGATGAACATAACCTTCCAGTGGAAATTTCTTCCATCTTATGGGTCTGGATTCCACTAAATGAAGGTTATTTATCTCAAATGGTTGGTGAGTAACTCACGATTAAGAATATGCCCATTGTACGGGAGTTTGATGATGTATTTCCAGAGGAATTACCGGGACTTCCACCAAATCGTGAAGTTGAGTTCTCAATAGAACTCGTACCTTGTGCTTTACCTATTTCAAAGACACCTTATAGAATGGCCCCAATTGAGTTGCAGGAATTGAAGAAGAAACTCCAAGAGAATCTTTATAAGGGATTCATACTCCCTAGTGCGTCACCTTGGAGAGAACCTGTTCTATTTGTTAAGAAGAAAGATGGATCAATGAGACTCTGCATTGATTATCGAGAACTTAATAAGATCACTATCAAGAACAAATATCATCTCCCACGCATTGATGACTTATTTGACCAACTATGAGGAGCTCAATACTTTTCCAAGATTGATCTTCATTCAGGGTATCATCAATTAAGGGTCAAAAGGGAGGATATACCAAAGAAGGCTTTCTGTACAAGGTATGGACACTATGAATTTATAGTGATGCCATTTGGCATTACTAATGCCCCTTCTATCTTCATGGATATGATGAATAGAGTCTTTAGAGACTATCTTGATCAATTTTTGGTAGTCTTTATAGACGATATTCTTGTCTATTCAAAGATCAAGGAAGAACATGAAGATCAATTGAGAATTATATTGAAGACCCTGAGAAAGGAGAAGCTTTATGCCAAATTTACCAAGTGTGAATTTTGGCTTCAAAAAGTTGCATTTTTGGGTCACATAATCTCAAAAGAGGGGATATCTATGGATCCAACAAAAACGAAGGTTATCGAAAGATGGTCGAGACCAACAATAGTAACTGAGATCCAAAGTTTTCTTGGTTTGGATGGATATTATCGACGTTTTGTGAAATATTTTTCCTGATTATCTAATCCACTCACCAAGTTGACTCGGAAAGGAGTTAAGTTTGTCTGGACGGAAGAATGTGAAGAGAATTTCAAGGAGTTGAAAAGAAGGTTATCCAGTGCACCTGTGCTCACACTGCCTGGTAGTGGAGAAAGGTTTGTGATCTATAGTGATGCATCCAAGAAGGGATTGGGGTGTGTTCTTATGCAAAATGATATGGTGATAGCTTATGCCTCACGACAGTCGAAAATCCATGAGCAAAATTACCCAACACGTGATTTGGATTTAGCTGCGGTAATCTTTGCATTAAAGATTTGGAGGCATTACCTTTATGGTGAAAGGTGTGATATTTATACTGATCATAAAAGTTTAAAGTATATTTTCACACAAAAGGAGATGAATATGCGTCAAAGAAGATGGTTGGAGCTGATTAAGGATTACGACTGCTCAATCCATTACCACCCTGGGAAAGCAAACAAGGTGGCAGATGCATTAAGTCGACAAGACCATGCTAGTTTATCCATGATTAGGATCACAAAAGATCCAATATTTATGGATTTACAAAGGATGGATCTTGTAATTATAATGGAAGAGGAAAAATCTTACATTTCTCAAATGAATGTTCAACCATCTATACATGTGAAGATTAAAGAGGCATAGAAAGAAGATTTCGAGTTACAAAAGAAGGTGAGAAACGTTCCTGAATTCAACCTTGATTGTGATGGGATAATAAAGTTCAGGAATTGGGTTTGTGTTCCTCCCATCCCCGAATTAAAGAAGGAGCTACTGTATGAGGCTCATAGTTCTTCATTCTCTATTCATCCTGGAAGCACGAAGATGTATAGGGACCTGAAAGAGTACTTCTGGTGGGATGGCATGAAAAGAGATGTTGCTGAATTTGTCTCTCGATGCTTGGTTTGTCAACAAGTTAAAGCTGAGAGACAGAAGTCTAAGGGGATGCTACAACAATTACCCATACCTGAATATAAATGGGAAAACATCACTATGGACTTTGTCACAGGACTTCCTAAAACATCCAAAGGCAATAATGCTATCTGGGTCATAGTTGATCGTCTTACAAAGTCTGCACACTTCATTGCTATTAGAGATGATTTCTCTCTGGATCAGCTTTCCAGGATATATGTAAAGGAAGTGGTAAGATTACATGGAGTACCACTTTCTATTATATCCGATCGGGATCCAAGATTTACCTTGAAGTTCTGGCGAATTCTTCAACATACTCTGGATATAGAGTTGAGTTTCAGCACTGCTTATCATCCTCAGACAGACGGTCAGTCTGAGAGAACAATTCAAACCCTAGAAGATATGTTGAGAGCTTGCTCTATGGATTTCAAAGGTGGTTGGGATCAACACCTACCTTTGGTGGAATTTTATTATAATAATAGCTTTCACTCCAGTATTCAGATGGCTCCTTATGAAGCTCTCTATGGAAAGAAATGTAGGACTCGAACTTGTTGGGATAAAGTTGGGGAAAGAAAGCTATTAGGACCTGATCTGGTTGATGAAATGGAAGAAAAGGTCAGATCTATTCAACAACACATAATATCAGCTCAGAGTCGACAAAAAAGTTATGCCGACAACCGAAGAAAAGACCTAGAGTTTGAAGTGGGTGATAAAGTGTTCTTACGAATATCTCCCTGGAAGAGGGTTATGAGATTTGGAAAGAAGGGGAAGTTGAGCCCTAGATATATCGGTCCTTTAGAAATACTGGATCGTGTTGGGAAGGTAGCTTACCGATTGGGGCTTCCACCGAATCTCTCTCAAGTTCATGATGTGTTCCATGTATCTCTCCTGAGAAAGTACATACCTGATCCTTCACCAGTACTCAGCTCAGAAGTTGTACCGCTGGAGCAAGATCTTTCTTATGAAGAACAACCGATAGAGATTCTGGATCGTAGCGAAAAATTCCTACGAAACAAGACCACTCGATTGGTTAAAGTTTTATGGAGGAACCACCAATTAGAAGAAGCTACATGGGAGCTTGAGGATATGATGAGGGAGAGGTATCCTCATCTGCTTGTTACAAAGTGACGAATTTCGAGGGCGAAATTCATTTTATGGGGGGTAGAATGTAACACCTGAGACTTTTATGTTATATAAATCATCAAAGGAATCTTTTTCTACACAACACCTGCTTGGCTTTCTTTACAGGAAATCTCGACCTTCCTCGATAGCCTGCGTCGTACGCAATACCGAGTTTCACTAAACAACGATATGCTATTAAAATATTATTAAAACTAGCCGTTATGAATAGTAATAACCACTTTTTGAAATTTTATAAATTTTATTTTTCAAAATGGACTTCATTTTTGGATTCGGAATATCGAAATTAGCCTAGGGTGAAATTTTGATATTTTTCTGAGAACTTTCAATTTTTGATGAATAGTGAAACCACTAAGTGGTAGTTAAAAAACTGAATTTTTCATAAAACTTAATTTTACCGCTTCTGTGAGTGGAATTTCAAGAATCCGAGAAACACGGTTAATATCAAGGACTAAAATGTGGTTCAATGAGATGAGAATAATTTTTTGGTGAATAGTAACTTTTTACGTTTTTTTACCACGGTTAAAAGTAAATAGGGTAATTAAGGGTAAAGATGATATTATTATTACCCTAACACATGTCCTAATTCTATTTTATAAGTTAAATTCGACCAAAAACAAACTTAGGAATAAAATATGACCATTTAGGCCCACTTGGATTAGATTAGAACATTTATTATTAATTTATTTAAAGAAGGGTTAAAATAGTTAAAATCAAAGTTTTATAAGTAAATAATTTTTAATATGGGGTTATACATAAGATAAATTTGACTATAAATATTAATTAGAAAGATAAAAAGATTTCCTACATAATGGTATTTTATTTGTAATTTTTAGACACTAAATAATTTAATTTATTTATGACACAACGATGATGCAGTAATTATCTTATTAATGAACTATTGACATAATTGATGTTATAAATACCCAAATAAATGTAATTAGAGACTTTTTATGAATTAAACTGATTTTATAGATTAATATGACATGTTATTATTGATTTAATTAACTTGGTTCGAACTAATAATTCTGTTAAGATTTTCACAAAAATCAATTACTAAATAGTGTCAAAGTTGACATCAAATAGTTTTTAAAACAAATATTATATTAGTAATTGTCATTTTATTCCTAAAAATCTAAGGTTAGGCCAAATGAATTAGATAAGGTTATATATATTAATAATAAACAACTTGGGGTTCTTTCTTCTGCTTATAGTAAGTTTATTAACCTTATAGTATAAGAACACAAGAAGACACGGTAAAAGTAAACTTATTTAACTTAATGTTAAATCTAAATGATAAGGTTAAAGTAGGAACCTAAACTTGTCTAAATTCTATTGGATGAGAGGATTTCGACCCATCCCCACCTTAGCTTCGAAATATATCAATTTGGAGCTATTTAAAACTGAACATGACTTTATAATAAAATAATATTTTTAGTTTTCCCAAAGGTGCCCCTCTCCTCCCTTATAAAAGGGAACCTCCTCCCCCTCTTCCTCACACCACTTTGAGCCTTCAAGCTCGGCCAACCCCTGCCAATTCATCCTCTACACTTCCCTAGAGACATCCTAGAGGTTCTAGTCTTCTTCAAAGACCAATTTTAGTGCCCTAAAAGAAGGTCTCAAAGAAGCATTTCAAAGAAGAGGTAATGTCTGTTACCGATTCTTTCATCTTTATTTCTTCTTCCACTTCTTCTTCTTTAGTTGTTTCATTATGAAGTAATAACATCAGTATCACTCATAAACTGATATGTTATTATAAGTATGAAACAACCCTATTTCACCATCTATCCATCCTACGGAAAAAGAAATCACCGCGCGTGCATACGTACGGAATACCGTCTCCACGCCGTGGTGTAATCTATTTTCCACCACCACCTTACTTGGATGGGTATAATGGTGTAAATAATGACTATATATTACTATTATAAAGTGATACTGATTCTGAAATAGTATACATACACTCCAATACAATTCCACGATCATAGGAACGATATCATCACTCGTGCGTACGTACGGAATACCGTCTCCACGATGTGATGAGACTCGTTCTACATGATCTTCATTTCATAATGATTATATAAATGAATTGAATGAATGAATATGATATATATTACACTAATACAATTTTGTAAATGAGGTATCTATAACCTAAATATAAGAATAAGAATTTATTCGACAAAACACGCATAAGAACAAAAAGTTATAAACACCTGAATAACAAGTAGCAATGAAATATTACTACTAAGAAGCTAAGAAAATGACCATATATGATATCATAAAAATAATTATAATTCTGGAATAAGTAAATAGCATTATTTAAATCATTATACAGGAGGTTCGGACACTTACGAAGCAAAACGGACCTAAGGTAAGGGAAAATATCACAATCTCATTTTTATCCGAGATTGTTTATACTTTGGTATTTACTGGGGTTTATTTTATCATCCACATCCATGTTTACTCAATATGTAATATTTATATCCTTCTACAATATTTTATATTCAATTTTACCCTTCGGTGAGTTTTTAGTAAACGATATTAAAGGAATCTTTTGTCGTTTTTCGTACGAGGTACTTTTTTGACTTTTCCGACAAAAGTACGAGAAGAATGTTTTTTTTAACTTATACGGCAAGAATGGATTTTTAAAACATTATTTCCAAGAACCTTACTTTACAAGTTTTCAAGTTTATTTTTAATCAACTTCTTTTAGTTTAAAATTGTATGACATGTTAAGAAAGGAAAAGTATTTTTGAAGTAGAAAGGATATTTTCCTCAAGAATGAAGTTCAAGTGTTTTATCAAAATTATTTTCCATCTAAGATAATAAAGGGTTCTTTTTTTATCCCTATTATTACATTGATTTGATTATGTTGTGATGGAATTATTTTTATGAATTCCTTTATCGTATATGAATTGTTTTATGATGTCATGATGTTTAAGATTCCCATTTTTATTACATGGGTTATGCAATGATGTATGGTTTATGATTTTGTGGCACACATAAGAATGGTATCATTATGAGATGGGTGGGACCTATATCTCCCTCCAATGCATTGGGTAAAGATTTTATATCTCATGAGATAGACATGGCTGGAACGGTAGGTTATACCGGTTCAGTGAAACAGGACAAAAATGAGGGTGACTCGGTTCAGAAATGGACTTTTTCCACTAAGATAGTCTTGGCAATGAGTCTTGACTAATAAGATATGGTTCTCTATGATTATGTGTGTATTCCACAAAGTTTCATGTTTTAAGTTATGATTATTGTGATTACATTTCACTTCCATGATTTATCCCATGTTATGAAATTATGATCTCTTTTGCAGGTTAAGATTTCCAAAAGTTATGTGCTTATGTATACGATGTGATTGATATTTCTTTTGTTTACCCTTACTGAGCATTTGAGCTCACCCTTTTGTATGTTTTCTTTCCCCAGGTCAGGAAGAAGGTTATTAAGTAAGATATGCCAATAGGGACTATAGATATGATGAAATAAATGGGAGACAGTATAGATGCTTTATGAACCAGTTGTTTATGTTTCCCAGTTTCTAAAGACACTATACCTATATGGTCCTTTCGTGGTTCTGTTATATGTTGTAATAATTATGCTTAAATTTTGAAGTATTAACAATGTATGTAAATTATGGGTCATTGATTTACTATATGTTTTTTTTAGAAATAAATTCATTTATTCATAAATGCTCACATGTGGAATAAATAATATAATATTTTTATTATATTTTTTTCAAGGGAACATTGCACTCTCAATTCAATGTCGGCTCTTCCCAGGGGTAAAAACCATAGTATAAAACCAATATAACCATTAGAAGAATTTTCTAATTTCATCTACTATGTTAAAATTACTATATAACCCTAATAAGGTCTTAATGCCCGAAACATCAAAAAATGGAGCTAATATGAAATTAGGGAAAATATGGGTCACTGTATCCTCCCTAACAATAAACATTTCAAACATGAAAATGATACAAATAGAACTAAATAATAGAAAAGATCTAGAACAACTCAAATTAGAGCTCATCATACCATAGAATTAAATTTCTTCACCTTTAAGCATGTGAGTTATAATAGAACTCAATAGATAATTTTATATAAAGGTGAAACCCATTTTTTATCTATTAAGATACAAGATCCAGTCTATATTAAAACATAAAGAAATTGAAAAAATGAATCCACTCAAGGAACATATTTCTCATCTTATTCACTCCATTTGAGATTCACCCCAACTCCTAGGATGTGGTAAAATCCACAAGTATCTAACTTTCACCCCCTAATGATATACTGGAAAGGTCAAATTTGTTGGGATCATCTTGATCGCCACATTTAAAGTATTTTTTCAGATATTCATCATAGAGAGAAACACATCTTTTCCACAGAACTGCATTGATAACACAACCAATTTATATGTTGACAATAAAAAAATTTACAATGTTATAAGCATTTCCAAATTTTTGTCAGCAGCTTATACCATCACCAGCCAACAAGGTACGAGCTCTATCATCATTAGTTGGTATCATAAGAGCAAGATCATCCTTTAACTGAAAAGTTTACTCAATAAATGTGATAATTTCTCATTCACACCATGACCTCAAATAAACTCACATTCTCAGTCGATGATATCATGATAGGTCTGTCATCACAAATTTCTGAAAGATATTGATGAGTACATAAATTGAAAAACCACCTCATATAACTGATTATTAACACTCCACTACTCATTGGGTGACCCAATCTACCACTATCTGAAGTGAACAGCCCTATCCATTTATATAACCCTACTCCATCATCTCTAGGCCCAAAGAAAGAACTTTTTTTAGAAAAAAACATTTATAATCTTCAGATAGAACTATATCCTCTATACAAACAAGGTTTACAATATAATAGGCACACTCAATCAAAACCACTATACACAACATAAAAAGTATCATACTTTACTAGAGTGGTCTATGTTAAGTATGTTCATCATGAAAAACATCATGTGAACTAGGGAAGAATCACTATACACATAATAAAGTGGATAAATTGATATATTCTTTTAAGAAAACCATCTATTCCCATAACAGAACTATGTCATCATCACTCCCATATAATACTTCATATAAAATAAATGTGTGAGGACACTACAATTAACTAGAGGAGAGCAATGTCTTTGTTTTTTTTCTCAACAAAAAAGACTTAAATTATATAAAACCAAGTAAACTTCAAAAAAATAAGGTATCATACAAAAATAAACTTAAGGTAAATAGTTTCCACCATGAATAATATCAATGGAATATTTGGTTTACTATATAATATCCCTGAAATTGTACTCAACATTCCTATTATATAGTCTAATGCACACACCAGCTTCTTCCCAAGGATTAACCATAGGACGCTCTTTTTAAGAATTCACAAATTCCTTGTAATTCACTAATATTTGATGAATTATCTAGAAACTAGGAGCATGAATCCATTCTCACCAACTTAAGAAAAGCTAAAAGAACACCTAGAGGGATTGTTTCACCAGCTATAATTAAGGGATCTTGCAGAAAGAACATGTCCCATAAATGTAACCTCCAATCATAATATGATACCCATAATGGGTAACCAATGCATATTGAGTCTAGTACCACCACACATTTTCTCTTTTATGAAGGAATTTTTGAAGAGGCATCCTCCTCCATTGGAGGTAAACTCTATCAACCATAAGAATAAGTGGATAATTCCTGTCGTCATTGAAATATTTCTCACTGTCTTGGATGTAGCTTTATGTTCCATGGGGAATCTCTAACTCTACTACATATGACACTTAATGATCAGCATGTTCCAATGAAAAAAAGGAACAAGGGTCCATGGGAAAATAAATAAAAGCCATACCTAGTTTAAACCATTTACTATCCAGGAATAGAAAACCATTTCATGCATTACCCTCACAAATCAAATCATTATCACTATAATTTGGATATTATCCAACCCAAGGGTGGTGATCATGAGTATAAATAAATAAATCACCCTAATGATAATGACTCTTTCACCACCTGGTCTCCATTAAGAACCTCCTGATAAATATCAGGATCTGTATCAAGGAGATTCCCAAATTTTCCATATATAATGTGTAAGTCCATCCACACACTACTCTAGAATCATTGAAGGGAAAACTCAGCTACCCCATGGATAAGGTTATCCTCTTCCAATATTCTCAACCTATAAAATCTCACTTAAGAGACTATGATATTAGTGGAATTATAAGGAAGCTCAACCATAACTTGAAAAAAAAAATCACCTAAAGTCTTATTGAATCATAGATCTCAAAAAACTACACCATAAAGAAAGCCTAGAAAACAACTCATAAAAACACTATACCCCAATATGTAATTAAACATGGTTATGATACCCTTAAAAAGTTTCAACATTCTTTGATGTAAACTCCATCTAGACAGGGTCTCAAACTCTAACTGCAATAGAGAAGTCCCATCATGAGTTTGAGAAATATATCATCAACCAATGAATTGTATTTTTGTATATTAATATCACTACATGAATCAAAAATTGATTAGTATAAGTCTAAACTAGATAGAAATGTGAGTTCTAGAATCTAGTGATCCCCTAACACTAAACAATTATACTTTCCTCAAAAACTTGTGAGGCCTCTATCATAAAATTCATGCAATGTAACTAGTCTACTAGAATTCTTTTCCAAACCAATTGGGAACTACCATCCTATTTGTGAGAGAAATCATAATCAACAAAAAGTTAAGAGAGGATGACTCAAGTCAAAGGGTGAGAACACCTCTCATCTGAGTCTCAGGAAACAATGCCTCATCTATCACTATCTGATGGTGAGAAGACTAACTGTAGGCATGATCTCATCATAGCCCTACCTCCATTTATAATATGAATATTAGAAAATAGAACCTTACAATAAATAAGTCACGTCCACAATGGGGTAGAAAATATTTGTATGATTTTATGTAATAAGGACATGGAAGATCATAATTTAATGTTATATGATGAATCTACCAACTTAATTTTACCCTACAATCGATGTCTTAGTGTTTCAAGTTTACTAATAAGTTATCATAGTCTTATCAAAAGGATACATCAGTCTCTTCACCTAATCTAATTTCCCTATTATATTAACCAAACTAATGACCTACTTAACATCATTTCCTTAAGTTCCCAATCTAATTCTCATATGACAACTAACTCCAATAATTGTCCCTAGGATAGACCCACTATGATACCACTCTCACATAACCTGACCATCTAGGGTCCCACCTGGGCTAGAGGTAAACTATGTTTCTCACCCCAAACCTTCCAACAATAGGTTAGGCATTTTGACTAGAATTAAGTAGGAATATCTCACGTATGGGAGGCCTTATCCTATAATAACCTTCCATAGTCACATATCTCCAATGAACAAAGTAAGTAATAAGACCAATAGGGTATAAACAAATAAAACCAAATATATCTAATATAACTCATGCATGATACATCTAATGAGATCCACAAGATAACCGGTATAAGTGGAAAAATAGAAAAAAGGGAAAATACATACCAAATTTCTAAAAATTAAAAATAACATATAGCCACAATGAAGTGTACCTCACTGAAAAATGGCTCCAAACACAAATTTTACCTAATACCACCAGCTCATGGAACTGCCAATATCTATCTAAACTACATCCACCAATATCATTAGGTATAATCAAAGAAAAATCCTTGCCAACTTATCTTCTACAAGATAATTTTATAACTATGTGTCATATATAAAGACACAATATGCATGGGATTGAGGCCTATATATATGGGTGTGTATAAACATGCTCAGTAATATTCCTCAAAAACTATAAATAAGTATAAAGTAACATGTCATCTAAAATCTCCCCAAAAAGGATTAACCGAAAATAATTCAAGAATAATATTTCAGATATGCCCAACCAATAGAAATATTAGGGATACTAAGAAGTCCCGATCAATATAAATTTAATCCTTAAAGTCATATCGCATGAGAAACCAGAGGTTCTCAGATAAATAAGGAGTCTATGAAGTATAAAGTTTATAGCCATTCGTAAAATTATATCTCAAAGGAACCCCAGGGTGATGATGAATCAAAATCCTCATAGAAATAAGTACTACATAGGTCTTTAGTATTAATGTTGTATATAGAATCCAAGAAGGGGAGTTTTCTTAACCTTGAAGTGTTCTCGCCTACAAAGGTATAATGTTCTACCTAAGAGAAAAAAATAGACCCAAATATGGATGTGGGAGGACTTAAGACATAGAGTAAAATTTTTGCCTTCATAGCCAACCCAATGATTTTTATCATCACCCAAGATCCTGGTCTTTTTCATTCATATAACTTGTGTAATCTTGATGTACCTATAGTGGGGGATCCCATGCCCCTAGTACTATAGGGGGAATTATATCCCCAATCTAGGATCTCATTCTCATCTGTCCAAATCAGATAGGGGGGATACTGACCCCGCAGATAGGGGATCTCATTCCCAATAATGGTAGGCTAATACCGACCCTATATAATATATTTATAGAGGTCCTCGCACCCCAATACCATGGGAAAAATGATTAATCCACCTATGTATGGAAATAAAATACTATAGATAACTCTTCTATCATGGTGGTTTTCTTATTTTTATGTATTTTCAAAAGCTAAGCCTAACCTCTAAAGTGTCGGTATGGTCAATCATGCTCTCTTCAACATTATTTCCATCTCTTCCTTCAGGTATAAACCCACCAACACTTTCCATATAGAAAACCACTCATATGGGACTACTTAAATGCCCTAATCTAAGAA
The DNA here is from genome assembly GCA_963277665.1 of Viscum album. Lineage (NCBI taxonomy): Eukaryota > Viridiplantae > Streptophyta > Magnoliopsida > Santalales > Viscaceae > Viscum > Viscum album. Next base: position 178,078,458 of record OY728147.1, on the reverse strand, counting down.
AAAGGTAAGTGCACAACACGTCAAATGGGTATGAGGTGTGTACTCCAAAAGTGGAACACCTGGTCTTGAACTATTTCCCAACATGACATGTAGAATACTGACTATATTTTTTATGGAATAACCCACAAAATTTTTAGGTCGGGGTTCAGTACTCAACAAGTTCCTCAACCTGAGTCATTTTTTATCGAGAGTACATGAGTTGAGGCTATGTTCCCCATGACATGTAGGCTATTTGGGTTACCTAGGAATGTACTACTTAAATAGGCGTAGAAGTTCATATAAGGTTACACAACATATTTTTTTAACCACAAAAATATGTAATATTTAACTTAGACAAAAAACCATAGCACCACATAATCTAGATTACATGGAATGCGGTCTTCTAAACTATATGCCTTATCATTGAATTTTATTTAAAAAAATAGACTCTCCAACAAGAATCACCTCTACCCATTCCATTGTTTTCATCTACACTAAAAATCTCACAAACCACATTAACCTCCATCAATAAAATTCTAGATTCATATTCTAACCATCCTTCATCAAGAAATTGGATAGTTTTCACCTTCAGCATTGTCCACATGCACCGCCTCACAAAATAGACATCTCTAGTGTCATTATCCTTTTTTAAAACATCATCGATCTTCATCACTCCTGCAATCATCATTTTATCCAATGGTCTAATAAAGAAATGTGAATTATAGGTTCTTTTTCTATTAAAACTATATTCGTGGTTAGATAATTGGCATGTCATAGGCCAATGATGAGTGCAGGGGAATGGGGTATAATTCTATAATAAATAATGTAAATTCATCAATGCTCATCATGGACCTAAATTCTATTCTCAATTGAGAGAATAAAAAACCTATTGAAATACCTATTCATTGAATAGTTCTATGGCCAAAGAAAAATCAATAATTTGATTTTTCCATGTTATGGTTGTTTCAGGATTAATTACTTAAAATAATTAATCTACAAACACAGTGATATCAAAATAGGTGAAAAACTATAAAATAAAATTATTACCTCCTAAATAGATCGGTCATTAGTGTAGAAATCATTTATAATTTATTTTATTAATGGTTTTTTTTGTGTTTATTATTAGCTCCATGAATATCCACAATCGTTCGATGGATAATAGAAACTCACGTTATTCTCATCGATGATCTCACACTATTGTTCAAAAATCCTCGATCCTTTGTATACCAATGAGAGATCCCTATATCCTCCTCTAAATTTTATAGAGTTATTAATGTAACCCTATATAATAATCAAATAGAAGTTAATATAGATATAAATTACATGAATTAAAAATTAAGTCAAATAAATTACTTATTTAATTTATTTATTTATTTTAAGTCTGTGTGGAAACGCATCATCCCAAAACTTGATGTGAATTGAACTTATTTCATTACTAGGATAAAACCTACATTAAAGACTCATATTTAGACTCATATTTCCAATCTAATGTCCTTTCTAATAAATATATGCATTTCTTTCAAAATTCTTTCACATGGAACAAATAATATAATATTTTGGGTATATTATATATAAGGCCACAAAGCACTCTCTATTCTATATAGGCTCTTACAAGGGGTAAATACCATAGTATAGAATGAATTAAACCCTCATAAAATTTTTATGAGGTCATTTGCTAGGATAAAATTTCCATTTTATCCTTGTGAAGATCCTAGGGCCTGAAAAGTTTAAAAATGGTGTTAATCCCAAATCAGTAAAAATATGGGTCACCACAAATGTCCCTGGCCCAATTCACCTCTACGATTCATGAACCAGAGTGTTATATGCCCCATGGAAACCACCTTGTATCCCAACAGATTCCAACAAGCAGTGGGGGTCTATAAGTGATCATGGAGAGACTATACCCTCTGGTATAGATAACCATAAATAATTGCATAAGTAATAATATGAATAGTTAAACATAATATAAAAAAAATATGGAAATTGTTTCTAATAATAAATAATAATCAGATAATATATCCCATTCTATTGAAAAATAAACTAATCTAATGTCGTGTACCTCAAACAGAAATAAATAAGATCAACCTGGAATCAATACTATATAGCATGGTCCAAAAAATAAGAAAAACACAAAAGGAATCCACAAAACTAGACACAATATGTAAAGACCCGTAAATTTCAAGGAAACGTTTTTCTTAAATTCTTTGGGATTTTACGAGTATGCAGTTTCTAACGGCACCTGATTCCGAGTCCCGGTGTGACCGGAATCAATTTCCAAAGTTTAGCTCGGGTACGTTCAGTGAACGAACGAGCGGGTTTTTCTATATTTTGAAATGGTGCTTAGAATTAAAATCCGAGGGCACCAATGAAACTGCAGTGTCAGTAATTTCTTAAGAGTACCTTTACCGAAGATGTGTTTGCTTTGGAGGAGTTGTTAAAAAATGTGGATTAATTAAAAAGGGTGAATAAAATTTGTGGTACAAATTTTATTCCTAACTAAGGGGGTTTTATCCTAAATGGGGTAGTTAGGGTGGGACCCACTAACATCCTAACTCCCCATGTGAGGATAAATGTGAGGTGGGGCCCGCACGATCTCCACCCCTTCAAATTCCCTAAAACCCCATTAAACCCCCCATTAATCTTCTTGTGTTTAATGTTGGCAACCCTTTATATTTAATTAAGTGACTTCTCATCTTCCACTTTAATAATGCCAACACACATTAATTTAATTAATTGAACCTATTCAATTAATTGGATTAAGTTTTGATTTTTGAGTTTTTGAAATGCATAGAAAGGTAAAATAAAATAAGGGAAAGCATATTTTATTTTGGGGTTAGCTTGTTGTGTTGGGAATTGGGGAGAGAACTCTAGCTTTATTGGAAGAACTTCATCCTCTTGTGAAGAATGACACCCTTCGACAAAGAACGTCGTTACCACAAGGAGAGACGATGCGCCATTCCTTCTTTTCTCTGCAGCTAGCATGAGACGTCATCCCCTCCTTGGACGCACGCCAACGCCGTCTTCGAAACCTCACCCCGCGACGCCATCTTCCGCATCACCGGCAAACGACATCGTTTATCGAGGTAGGGGTTAACTTCATTCAAGTTTTATTTATCGACCTTCGTTGATTAAATTCTGGCCGCTTGTTATTGTTATAATGGGAGGATATCGGACCGCACAAACACGGATGATCCTCCTCCCCTTTTTGTTAATTTTCATTGATCATTATGGCGAAGGCGGTGCGGTGTCATTGCACCGCGCTGGAACGAAGGGGACCACGGCCGGAGTGGGCCGCTGCGGGGGTGCGCAGAGCCGTCGCGCCGCGCCGGTGAGGCCGAAGGGACCGTGGCCAAAGCGTGCCACTGCGGTGGTGCACGGCACCATTGCGCCGCACTGGAGGACCCAAGGGAGGACATGGTCGGAGCGGGTCGCGGCGGAGGGGCGCGGTGCCATCGCGTCGCGCCGGTCGAAGAAGGGCCACAGCCTAAGGCCGCGGCGGTCACCAGCAGGGGCGGCCAGGCTCAGCCGGCCGCCGACGCTCTAGGAGGCGGCACCCTTCAGGGTCCCACGGAAGTTCAAGAAAACTGGCCGTCCATAAAGGTCGATCGTTTCCCGGAAAAACTGGGGGGTGTAACTCCCCCCGATAAGAAAATAGGGCGGACCCCACTGGGTCCGCCGTTTCGGAGACAAGGGAGTGGCACCCCCCTTCGCACCCCACTCGTCCGCGAGCAGAGCCGTGGCCAGCTTCCGAGTCGGGAAGCCGGCCGCGCCCCGCCGTGGGCCGGGCCGACCCAGGAAGTATTGGGCTAGGTCGGACCGGGCCCAAACCACCTATTTTCGGATCAAGTTCGTTCAAACGGCCATATCATGGGCTAAGGACCTTCGATCAACACACTGTCAGTTGCGTTGGAATCCTTAAATCGAGGCGGTCATTTTGGTATATTACACTGATGGTTTTGGAAAATTGTTGGTACAGTCGGGTAGGTTCGAACCCGAAACCAACCGGGCCCTGGATGCAGAAACGCTTATAACATAACGACCGGCTGTCCGAATGATGTACCGTCAATTACGTTGAATTCCTCTTAGTGAGACAGTTCTTTTGGATTACTCCACTCAATTTTTGGACATAGTTGGAGTATGGTCGGGTTGGTTTTATCTTAAAAACCAACCGGGCCCCTGGGACGAAAAAGCCAATAACTCTCAGACCGGGCGTCCAATTGACGCACCATCTGTCGCGTTGAGTTCCTATTGACGAGATGGAACTTTGGGATACATCAAATCTAGACTTTGTGATAGTTGATGTATCGACTCCTTGGCTCGTGGAGCGGACCCTCCCAGAATCGAGCGTGCTGTGTGCGGGAACCCTAGAGCTGGTTGTGACTGTGACGACGATGACGACTGTACTTGGATCCTGCATGGGTTCAGCAGCGAGGACAACTGTACTTGGATCCTATGTGGGTTTGGCAGTGATGGTTACTGTACTTGGATCCTACGTGGGTTCGGAAGCGACGACTTCTGTACTTGGATCCTACGTGGGTTCAGTAGAGGAGATGATTTAGAGGCTACATATAATCATCTCCACCCCTCTTCGTGAGTAGTCTACCTCTGTGAGTTGATTCTTGACTTTCAATCATTATCTTCGATATGATTGACTTGATTTCCTATGTGGATTGGGTTTTTATTTTCTATGTGGTTTGGGTTGTACTTTCTTGTGTGCACTGGGTTGAACTTGGGCTCAGAAGTTGGAGCCGAACTGGATTTGATGACTTAGGTATATGTATGGGAATATACCTAAGTAGTGTTGGTTGATACTTTGTTTTTGTATCTTTCCTTTTTGTTTTATCCTTTGTGGATTCTGGGAGGCCTTCGGGGGGTCTCGGGGTCCCTACTGAGTATCGTATACTCACCCCTGCACGGGCTATGTCCTCACTATGTTGTGTTGGTTGCAGACGACGGACAGCGCTGGTCGTGGTTGAGGCCTGAGAAGCGAGACGGTATACGGGGTGGACTATCAGGTGGGACGTACACGGAGTGGACGGGCGGACCCAAGGAGCCGACGAGACTATCTGTACCCACCCTTCAGGTGGGAATTCCGGAGGACGTCTTAGGGGTTGTTGCTTTACTTTTCAGCTCTTGTACTTTCTTATCTCAGTTGTACTGTACTTTCAGTTGGGTTTGTATACTGAACCATTTACTTTCTAGCACTTACTTTTGTACTCAGTTTACTTAGTGTTTACTTTAGCTTGTGTACTCTGTGGTGTTTGTTTTCTTATATAAAGGCAATGTCTTCCCTTTTATCAGGATTTACGCCTTTGGTGCTAGTCGCCAGCCCCTGGCCTATGGATAGCGGCCTTGGGGTAGTCACGACACGGGACTCGAGGACGGTTCGTGACACAATACCTCACCCCGTTCTACCTCCTATCTCCAAACCAACATCTCTAAGTCAACAATAGATAGTACGTCCCTTTACCTTACCTGAGTCAAAAACCATAAAATCTACTCAAGTACTAGGTCACCTAAGTTAGCTATGAGTGTAATGACCTAGAAATCTATCAATTAAATTTCCTTTCTTATGTCTATTTCATATAGGATAGATCATATAAAATCACTTATGGAACATAATACAAACATCATAAATGAATAATGAATGAAATAAGAGGTATTTCTAGAAGTTAGAGAACCTATACCAATGAAATAGTAAATTAACCTTATGAATAGTAATATAACTCTTATGAATAGTAAATAAGACTAATGAATAGTAACATCACCCACAAAAGTATAAATAAAATTTAGGCACCTTATGAATGAAATTATCTTGTAATTATATCATAGTATAAGTAAATGAATTTTTTAAAAATTGTTAAATTAAGTGTTTGTATTTTTGTATTTCATAAATATTTAATTAAAATTTTATAATTAATAAAATGATTTAAAAGAAAATATATTCATATAAAATATATTCGTAAATTAACATTTTTTTGTCTTGTGATTTTAGGATACTTTTATGAGACCTTATTTAATTTTTGAAAGTGTTATAAAATCAGTTATAGATTTAAAATATATATTTTATAGTAAATGATTATTTTAATTAAAAACTAAATTTCTCATATTTAGAAATTATTTTCATAAAATAGAATTCATTTTTGAATTCCAAATTTCAAAAAATGGTTAGGTTTAATTTTTGGTATTATTCTAAAATATTTAAATCTTTGTGAATAGTAAAATACAATAATTTACAATAAATGATAAATACACCATTTATTAAGTAATAGGTGATGTTTGGATTATGTAAGCACCCTTGGTTCAGAATCAAATTCACTTATTACTATATATAGTGACAAGAATCAATACTATTGTTTGTCTTGATCAAAATAATAAAATAATGAATAAAATAATGAGAAATCACCCCTCTCCTCCACTATAAATATCACCCCTCTACAACACTTCTCCTCACACATTAAAAGCTTTGAACCCTATCAAATTTATACCCAATAATCTTCCCAATCCTCTCCCCAAAATACAGGATATTTTTGTATCATCAAAATACCAAAACCAATCCCTTTAAGGAGGTTCTCAAGGAGGTGTATTCAAGAGGTAAAATCCTCTTCCTTTTCCTTTTAGTTTCTATTATTTTATTATTCTCTCCTCACCTCTTCTATCCAAATGATCCTGATAACTATATTATCATATATATACTGTAATTATATCATGTTAATGGAATATCTGTACAGAAACTCTTTTCTCACACTCTTTTATTTTCAAAACAAGATCATTTCCCGTGAGGTGCTTATTTACAACCTTCGTGAATGATGAATTTTTGTTCTTCAATTCATCTTTATAGGTAGGTAATGAAACCATTTTTATGGTTAAACCTGGATATACTATATTTATTAAAACCTTTCTTATGTTCTGTATGTAACATATTTACATAATACTAAATAATAAAACAAAATGAGTTCATTATGATCAATAATCGTCGTAATAATGTAAACGATTATCACTAAATGTCTTATCTAATGATTAATCCTCATACCATATAATAAAATTATATATATATATATAATCATTTAAAATTTTGTATGTTCATTAATATCACATAAATTTAATTCTGTATAATTATACCCATTCCACATGAACTTTCATACACATATACAAGTATACTGATCGTGAAACCCAAGGAAACAGACGCTCCTAATCAATAAAATTTTATCTTATATCTCGTAAAAAATGATATAAATAAACTTAATAAAATTATAATAAAAAAATACATACATATAATGTTATTAATTAATTAATTAATAGATTTAATTTGATTATCCAGGATGTTATGGTCATGTACAGAACACATTCATATATAAGGTATGAGTTTTCCTCCTGAACCTCCATTTTCATTCGGGTTATGATTTTTCCTATATAAACCAATGTAAATATTCATTATTTTTATATAATTATTATAAATTATATATAGATGTTCCAAAATCATATATCCATATCATTTCATTATTATTTTATTAGATAATAAAAGTTTCAAAAGGTTCCCTTCTCATTTCTTCCCGATACGCAAGCCCGATTAAAAGGAAAGTCTCAATTTCATACCAATTTTCAAGTGCACTATATAATATATTTTAAGACACCATTTTTTTATAAAATAACTCAGTTTATATTTTAAAAACTATGTTAGTTCATTCTTGGTTTTATGCAAATATTTTTCCAAAAGAACTTTTCTTTTCAAAGTAAAAAAGATTATTTCTCTCAAGAATTCCTTGATGATTTTATTAGAGTATTTTAATCTATTTAAAAACCTATGATGAATTTATGACTTATTGAGATTTATATATTATTATTTTCATCTACCATATGTTATTAAATGGTTTATGAACGGTTTTACTGTGGATGTTCTATCTTGATACCATTCCCCATGCTACTCAGATTGGTTAGTGCTTATGATTATAGATTGGGGAAAGTAATTTACATTTCATATGTTAATGTTTTTTATGTTTATCCCTACTCATATTAGTAATTCATTGTACTTATCAATTGATGGTTGGGGCATGATATATCCCATCAATGCATCGGTAGGTCTTGTGAAACAAAACATAATTGGGTTTTGGATGAGAACTTACCCTATTATTTTTAGATGTTGTAAAGACCCGTAAATTTGAAGGAAATTTTTATTCTTAATTTTCTTTGGAATTTTACAACAACGTAGTTTCTGACGGCACCTGATTTCGAGGCCCGGTGTGCCAGGAATCATTTTCCGAAATCTGGCTTGGGTACGTTCAGTGAACAAACGAGCGGGTTTTTCTAACTTTTGAACCAGTGCTCGGAATCGAATTCTGAGGGCACCGATGGAATTGCAGTGCCGGTATTTTCTTAGAAATGCCTTTTCCGGAGTTGCGTTTGCTCAGGTGTGGTTTTTAGTTTTTTGGGTTAAGTTAAGAAATAAAATAAATTGGTGCGACAACTTTATTTTATTTCACTTAAAGCCACTTAAAACCACATAAATCCACTTAATCTAAGTTGAAGAGGATAGGGTGGAACCCAAAATATCCTACCCTCTTGGTAGGATATTTGTGAGGTGGGGCCCACATGAGCCCCACCGTTTATTTTCCCCTAAGTAACGCACCCGCAAAAACTCCTCTTTAATGAAAGTCAACTGGTGCATTTTCTAAATTCTTAACGCCCCTATTAAATGGACAGTTAAGTCGTTACCATTAATTCACCGAATTAATGGTTCGTTTCTTAACTTGTTTTTCAAATTTTTGGAATGTAATAAAATAAGACCAACATACGTTCTTCTTGGGTGTGGATTGTTGAGAGGATTTGGAGAAACTGTATTTTCATCCTCCTTCGCGAAGAACGCGAAGAACGCCAGCCTTCGACGAAAGGCGACGAAGAACGCCGAACCCTCGGAGAACGACGACGCGATGCCGTGTACCGCGACGCCGACGATTCTCCTCCCCCGACGTTCTTCTGCGACGATCCTTCCCCGTGACAATCTTTGATCAACACCGATTGAGGTAGGGGATTACGGATCTTTTAAATTTCCTTTGTGGATTTTATCCTTAACATGGATTTAAATCGTGAAATTAAATCTGTGTGTTTTCTTTAACCCTCGGAGATCGTCGACGCAACACCGTATACCGCGACGACGCGACGCCCTTCCTCGACGCGACGATCCTCTTCTTCTGCAACGGTCAATTCCGCAAAGAACTCTCATTCGACGACTACGACGTGGTAAGGGTTTGTTTTATTTAAATCTTTGTGATTCATACCCGCGGCGTTGATTAAATATTTGTTGTGAGATATTTTTTTTAAAACCGCTAACGCGGTGGGTGCGGACCAACGAACAAGTCTGATCCCACCGCCCCTTTCGTTCTTGGTGTGCGAAATGAAGGACGTCGACAAAACAGACTACACGGACGACGTGGGGTCCTCGCAGTGAAGGACGGACCCTTGGAGGACCTTTTGCGAAGACGGCGCGAATTTCCGACCACCGGAACTTGTCCGGTGGTCCGCGGAGTAGACCGCTGGTGCACCACGCAGGCACAGCAGCGCCGACGGCAGATGGCGGCGGCGCCCGGCGCGCTACCGGTGAGAGCCGCCGTGGCCGGCTGCCGCGTCCGCTGGCAAGGGCAGCCCCACGCGGGGTCGCGGCTTCTTCACAAGGGGGCAGCACGCCCCCCGCCAGCGGCTCGGCCGTAACAGCCGAGCCGACCCGCTGGCCAAACGGCCAACCGGGTCGTGCCCAGGTCGGGCCGGGCCACCCTGGCCAGACCAGGCCGCGCCGGCCGGGTCGACCCGATTCGGGTCGGCCCGGTTCGGTTCGGGCCCAGACCCCCTGTTTTCAGACCTTTTCGGTCTTTTGCTCATAACTTGAGCTACGGGCCTCCGAACGACACTCTGTCAGTGGCGATGCAATCCTTGTATCGAGACGGTCCTTTCGGTATATTGCACTCAAGGTTCCGGAGTACTTTGGATCTGGCCGAGTTGGTTCGTACACGAAACCAACCGGGCCCTCGGAGCGGAAACGCTTATATCTTAAACTCCGGACGTCTGATTGACGTGTCGTCGACTTTGACGGATTCCTCTAATTGAGACAGATCTTTTGGCTTACTCCACCCGAGGTTTGGACGTAGGTGGAGTACGTTCGGGTTGGTTTTGCCTTAAAAACCAACCGGGCCCCTAGGACGAAAAATCCAATAACTCTCAGACCGGGCGTCCGATTGACATGTCGTCTGCGATGTTGAGTCCCTGTTGACGATACGGAACTTTTGGATACATCAACTCTGGACTATGTTTCAGTTGATGTATCAGCCTCTCAGCTCGTGGAGCGGACCCTCCCAAACGAGCTTGCTGTGTGCGGGAACCCTAGAGCTGGCTGCGACTGCGACTGCGACTGCGAAGACGACGACTGTGCAGAGATCCTCAGTGGATTCGACGGTGACGACTATAGCACTCAACGATCCTACGTGGGTCAGTGCTACAGATCCTGTGTGGGTCCAATCCTGTGCGGGTCTGCGCTCAGTGGTCCTGTGTGGGCCAGCGCCTACAGATCCTGTGTGGGTCTGATCCTGTGTGGGTCTTTGCGGGGGTTTGTTACCTATCAATCCTTTGTGCGTCAGATCCTTTGTGGGCCATTGCGGGGGTTAGTTACCTATCGATCCTTTGTGGGTCAGATCCTTTGTGGGTCATTGCGGGGGTTAGTTACCTATCGATCCTTTGTCGGTCAGATCCTTTGTGGGTCATTGCGGGGGTTAGTTACCTATCGATCCTTTGTGGGTCAGATCTTGTGTGGGTCATTGCGGGGGTTAGTTACCTATAGATCCTTTGTGGGTCAGATCCTTTGGGGGTCATTGCGGGGGTAAGTACCTATTGATCCTTTGTGGGTCCGACGGCTTAGATGAATCAGTGGAAATATCTGATCATCTTTATCGTCATACAAAAAAAGTATTCCTGTGTGAGATGAATCCTGTTTTATTTCCTATGTGGATTGTGTTGTGCTATCCTGTGTGGATTTACGTTTTGCTTTCCTGTGTGTACTGGGTTGTAAATGGGCTCGGAAGTTGGAGCATACTGGAATTGATGACTTAGGTATATGTATGGGCATATACCTAAGCAGTGTCGAATGTTACTTCGTGATTGTATCTTTCCTTTGTGGTTTATCCTTTTTGGATTCTGGGAGACCTTCGGGGGTCTCGGGGTCCCTACTGAGTAGCTTATACTCAACCAAGCACGGTCTATGCCCGCACTACGTTGTGTTGGTTGCAGACGACGGACAGCGCTGATCGTGGTTGAGGCTTGCAGAGCAGGACGGTACCTGGAGGTGGACCATTGGGCGGGACGTACTCGGAGTGGTTGGCTGGACCCGAGGAGCAGTGGTGGCTATCTGTACCCACCCTTCAGGTGGGATTTCCAGTGGATAGCTCGACGTTGCAGCTTTACTTTTCAGTTGCTGTTTTCCCTTTCCAGTTGTACTTTACTTTCAGTTTGGGTTTGTATACTGGCCCACTTGCTTTTCCGCACTTACTGTTGTACTCAGTGTTTACTTATTTTTTACTTCTGCCTGCTTGCTCTGTGGTGTTTGAGGTTTACTTTACAAAGGTAGTGCCTTCCCTTTTTACCGGGATTTATCCCTAGGTGCTAGTCGCCAGCCCCTGGCCTATGGAAGGCGGGCTTGGGGTAGTCACGGCACGGGCCCTGAGGACGGGTCGTGACACATGTTTTGGTTGATGCCTTGATGATATGTTTTGGATGTCCATAATTATGAATTACCTCATTATGATATTAAAAATTTATAATCCTTCTAATTTTTGACTATTTGAAATCCTTAACTAAGGTTCATTCTCTTATAATCAGAAGTATAGCTTTATTTACTCATCTTTTATTCATTCTATATTATGATCAAGTTTATTTTTAAAGGCATGTGTTTTTTTGTTATTCACCATGTCTAATGTTTATATTTATGATAATTAATTCTGAATTAATTACCCTTATTGATCATATGATTTCACTCCTTTATTATGTTTTATTTTTTCCACGTGATGCAAATATGTGTATTATAAATGACCTATATTGATAAGGAGTTTATGTGTGATTAAAAAGAAGTTGATATGTTGTATATCATTTCATGTTGGAATGTATCAATTATGTATGTATTTTGTTTTATAATGATACTAAACTATTCGATCATTAGGGATATGATTCTTTGTAATCTTACCATTGTAATAAAATAAGGCAATAGCTCTAGGCTACTGGGGTCGGGGTCCTTACAGTTGGTATCAGAGTAAGTTTAGTGAAACCTTGGAAACTAGATTTAGAAAAAATAGATTAGGGAACATAACCCTAAGATATACTTTGAGGATAATAATACAAGAAACGTCCTATAATTTTGGTAAGTTAGTGATTATGTGGATATTCCAAGAAATACATCTCTATCTGGATACTACAAGTGGTTATAGTTCTGGCACAGATGCACCTAGTGGTAACAACTTTGACATGGTGTCCAGAGCCTGACTCGGGGTAACCGGTACAAGACAATAGAACTTACTTCATACCTTGTTTAACACTCCCAATGGATATTCTTAGGATAATACAAATTTTCTTTACAAACCACTATGAAGTATTGAAAAAATGACCTAAAAGAAACAATGTTTATGATTATGATATTATATGTGCTTAAAATTTCGATTTATGTTAGGTTTTTTTCTAGTCTGAGATTATCAATTATGATTCATAATGTAATCTAGTGTATTCCATTATTTAGAAATTGCACATAGTGGAAGAAATGAAAACTTTATCAATGCACGTATCCCATGTAAGTATTTACCTCTTATGAAAAATAATGATGTCGATATTGGAGATGCAGTTGATTTTGAGAAACTTATAACTATATTGGGACAGTTGACTCAGGTTATGAACAATAAACTTACCCATATAGATCATCATGATCCCCAATGTGGAGGAACGATGTTAGACCACTTTATGTAGCAACAACCTCCATTATTCAATAGGATTGAAAACCCATTTGTAGCTGAGTAGTGGATAAATTCCTTAGATAAGATATTTCTCACTTTGGGAAGTAAATAAAGGGAGAAGGTTGTTAGGGTAGTTTATCATCTATCAGGAGATGCATATCAATGGTGGTCACTAATTCAAAACACAAAGGAAGATAAAGAAATTAAAAATATATAATTGAAGTATTTTAAAGAAATTTTCCTAGAAAAATATTTTCCTCGTGAACAACGAGTGGATATGGAAAGGTAATTACTGAATATGAGAAAAAATAAGGATGAAAATGTTTCCAAGTATGAATCCAACATTTCAAGGCTATAAAGTCATTCCACAGACTTCATACATAATCCAAGGAGCAAGATTGATTGATTCTTTAATGGTTTAAATCCATTCCTTTGAAGGGAACTAGTCTCCAAAAATTTCTCATCATGCAATGATATAGTCCCATGTGCTATAAATATAGAAAAATAATTCTCTAAGTCTTATTAATTTAAGGGAAATCAAGAGAAATGTATTGTGGTGGAGGAAATGATGAATGAAGGGAAGAATAAAAAATGGATTTTTCTAATATGTGATACTTTTAGAAAGAAACACCCTAGAGCCTAGTTAAAAGGAAAAGGAATATGTTACAAGTGTGGAGAAAAAGGCCATAAATCACATGATTTTAAGGGAAATAAAGAAGATACCAATATTCAATTATACAATTATAGGGATATAGGACACTATGAAAAAGATTGTTCTAAGAATCAAGGAAACTTTCCTAAAAATGGCCATGGGAGTAAGGAACAGCTTATGTGATCACAACTGCTGAGGTTGAAGTACATAATGATGTGGTGGAAGGTACTATAATTGTTTCCTATAACTTTTAAAATGATTTATTTGATTCTTGATCATTTTATTCCTTTATATCTTCCCATCTTACTTTAAAAATTGGAAATTTCCAATTCTCCTTAATAAGTGAGTTGTCGACTTTGACATTATCCTTGTCATGGAATGGATTTCAAAATAAGATTCAAAAATCTATTAAAAGAAGAAAGAAATTATGATTTGTGATGAAGGTGTATAATCCCTTATCTTTAGAGAAGAAACATCACCATCTGATTCTTATCTTGATCCACCACCAGTAGCTCTACTAAATTTAATTATTGTGGAAAAATAGAAAAAAATATCTATGGGTGAGAAAATAAATCCTCAAATTTAGGATGTACCTGTTTTGAAAGAATACGTTGATGTATTCCCAGAAGATTTACTTAGACATCCTCCAGAGTGGGAAGTTGAGTTCTCTATTGATTTAATTACTGGTTCAAGAACTATATCAAAGAATCCTTATATAATGTACATGGTGGAATTAGTATAACTAAAGAAACAACTAGAGTAATTTAGTGATAATGGATTTATCTGCCCTAGTGTTTCTCCATGGGGGACCCATGTTCTATTTGTCATGAAGAAATAAGGATCCATGAGGTTGTGCATTGACTATAGATAAATAAATGTTATTATGATAATGACTAAATGTCATATTCCTCATATTGATGATTTATTTTATCAAATTCATGGAGCTCAATATTTTTCAAAGATTAACCTTTGATCTAGATATCATCAGTTGCTTGTGAGGAAGGAGGATATTCCAAAGATAGAATTTTGAACAAGGTTTGGGAATTATGAGTTTACAGTAATTCCATTTGGAATAACTAATGTACCCTCCATTTTCATGGATCTAATGAAAATATTTTTTAAGTAATATCTAGATGACTTTGTTATAGTATTTATTGATAATATCTTAGTATACTCCAAAATATACAAAGAGCATGAGAATCACTTGTGGGTAATTATGAAGACTCTTAGAAGAAATGAGTTATATGGTATGTTTATTAAGGGTGAATTTTGGCCTCAATCAGTTTCTTTTCTTATCCATATTTTCTCAAAGGATGGAATATCAATTGATCCTTCAAAGGCAAAGGTGATTTAGGAATGACCTGTATCAACGAACATAACTAAGGGACACAATTTTATTGGTTTAGCAGGTTATTATCAGTGTTTCATTCAGAACTTCACCCGATTAGCTGACCCATTAACCAAGTTTACTCATAAATGGGTTAAGTTCACATGTACAAAATAATGAGAAGAATGTTTTAAAGAATTGAAGAAGAGGTTAGTGAGTTCTTCAATTTTGAATCTACCATCGGGAAATGGTGGGTTTTTTATTTAAAGTGATGCATCAAAGAAAGGAATTGGTTTTGTACTTATGAAAAATGAGAGAGTTATTTATTATGCAACAAAACTCATGAACATAACTATCGAACTCATGATCTTGAGTTAGCAATTGTGATATTTTCTCTAAATATATGGAGACACTATCTCTCAATGGTGGAATATGTGAGATATATAATGTTCACAAGAGTTTTAAATATATCTTATCGCAGAAATAAATCAACATGAGGAAAAGGCGATGTCTTGAGCTACTCAAGGATTATGATTGTTCAATACACTACCACCCTAGGAAGGAAAATAAGGTAGCAAATGCATTGATCAAAAAGGATCGTTGTGTTCTGAACCAAATGAGGATTGAAAGGGATCTTATGTACGTGGATCCTGAAAATATGGATATGGTAATTATCATGGTAGGTGAAACATCATTACTTTTTCAATTGGTTTCCCAACCATCTTTATCGGAAATAATTTAAAGTTCTCAATGTGATGATGAGAATCTTTAAAAGAAAATTAATGTTGTGAATTATGGGAAATTTCCAGATTTCATGTGTGAGGATAGAATTATGAAATTTAGGAGGAGGTTATGTGTTCCCTCTATACCCAAGATAAAAAGGGAGTTATTTGATGATTCCCATATCTCATATTTCTTTATACACCCTCGTATCACTAAGGCATATAGAGATATAAAGGAACATTCATGGTGGGATAATATGAAGCAGGAAATTTTTTATTATGTATCAAGATGTTTAGTCTTCCAATAGGTTTAATGCTGAAAGACAACATCCTAGAGGTTTCATGCAACCCATATCTATTCCTACATGGAAATGGGATGACATAACTAAGTATTTTGTCATTGGATTACCAAAAAATCCTAGAAGGAATGATGCAATATGGGTGATTGTTGATTGAATTACCAAATCTTCACATTTCTTCACTATAAGGGAGGATTTTACACTAGAGTGCCTTGTATAAATTTATATTAATGATGTTGTAAGAATTAATAGAGAACCTATTTCTATTGTATCTGATCATTATCCATTATTTATATCAAAATTCTGGAAAATCCTACAGAAATATTTAAATACTAAGATTTCTTTGAGTATTTTATACCACCCTCAAACCGACAGGTAGTCTGAAAGGACCATTAAAATAATAGAAGACATGTTGAGATCATGATCCATTGACTTTCAAGGTAAGTGGGATCAGTATTTTCCTTTGGTATAGTTTTCCTATAATATGAGTTTATATTCTAGTATTAAAATGGAACCATATGAAGCATTGTATGGAAAGAGATGCCGTACACCAACTTATTGGGATGGAGTTGGTGAAAGAAATATTGTAGGCACAGAGCTTGTAGAGGAAACAACAACAAAGATAAAGACAATTCAATCTCATATAAAAAAACTCAAAGTAGGCAAAAGAGATATGTCGATATTTGAAGGAAGGATTTTTAATTTTAAGTGGGTGAGCATGTTTTCCTGAAATTATCTCAATGGAAGGGTGTTATAAGATTTTGGATGAATGGAAAACTAATTCCCATGTACATTAGTCCTTTTAAAATTATGGAGAGAATTATAGCTATGGATTATCATTTGTAAATGTCGCCTAGCCTTTATAAGGAACACAATGTGTTCCACAACTCAGTGTTAAGGAAGTCCATGCTAGACCCAACACATTTCTTCACTTATAAAGGAATAGAATTGGAACCTGACTTATACTACTGTGAAGAGTCTATCCCGATTCTGGACACTAAAGAACAAGTTTTGAGGAATCAGATGACTCGGCTAGTAAATGTACTATGAAAAAAATCATAAAATTGAAGAGGCGATGTGGGAGCCTGAGGAGCTTATGATAAAGAACTACCCAAATATTTTGTGGTGTGACAAACTAAAAATTTCAAGGATTCAATTTTTGTAGGACTGTAGAATGTAACAACCCAAAACTCTATTAATAAAATTATCCTTCTTATGCTTATTTAAAATAGTATATATCACATAAAATCACTTATAGAACACAATGAAAACATCATAAATTAAGAATTAATGAAATAAGAGGTATTTCTAGAAGTTAAGAAACTTATATTGATGAAATTGTAACTTGAACTAAGGAAAGGTAATATGACCCTTATGAATAGTAAATAGGAAAAATGAATAGTAATAACACCCAAAAAGTATAAATAAAATTTTGGAACCTTATAAATGAAATTATCATGTAATTATATCATAGTATAAGTAAATGAATATTTAAAAATTTGTTAAATTAAGTGGTGGTATTTTTGTAGGTCATAAATATTTAATTAAAATTTTATAATTAATAAAACAATTTAAAATAAAATATATTCATATAAAATGAATTCATAAACTAAAATATTGTTTTCTTATGATTTTAGGATAATTTTATGAGACATAGTAAATTTTTTAAAGTGTTGTAAAATAAGTTATAGATTTAAAATCTATATTTTTTAGTAAATGATTATTTTAATTAAAAATTAAATTTCTCAAACGTAGAAAATTATTTTCATAAAATGGAGTTCATTTTTGAATTCCACATGTCAAAAAATGTTTAGGGTGAAATTTTGGTATTCTTCTAAAATACTTGAATTTTTGGTGAATGGTAAAATATGATAATTTACAATAAATGAAAAATAATAGTTTTATTGAGACATGGGTGATGTTTTGATGATTTAAGCACCCTTTTTTCTAAATCAAATGAACTATTACTATATATAGTACAAAAATCAACACTATCCATTTTCTTAAGCAAAATAATAAAATAATGAATAAAATAATGAGAAACCACCCCTATCCTCCACTATAAATACCACCACTTCTCCACACAAATCCCAAGCTTTTATCCTTGTAAATTTTCTACCCAATACTCTTCCCAAGCCTCTTCCCCATTCCCAATATCTATTGGTATCATCAAAATATTAAACCAATCCCCTTAAGTAAGTTCTCAAGGAGGTTTATTCAAGAGGTAAAATCCTCTTCCTTTTCCATTTAGTTTCTTTTCAAGTTATTTTATTTTATTATTCTCTCCTCACCTGCTCTACAAAAATAATAATGATAACTATATTATAATATATATAATGGAATTATATATTTTTAATGGAATATCCTTACTCAAACTCCTTTCTCACTCTCTTTTATTTTAAAAACGAAATCATCGCCCGTGAGGTGCCGATTTACAACCTTCATGGACGATAGATTTTTTTTTCAATTTATCCTTCAAGGATGGTAATGAAACCATTTTTATAGTTAAAATAGAATATAATATATTTATTAAAAGTTTTCTTATGTTCTGTAACATATTTACATAATACTAAATTATAAAACAAAATGAGTTTGTTATGATCAATAACCGTTGTAATAATGTAAATGATTATCACTAAATGTCTTATAAAATGATTCATCCTCATATTTTATAATAAAATGATATATTAATTATTTAAACTTATATATGTTCATTGATATCACATAAATTCAATTACGGAGAATTATACTCATTCCACATGAACTCCCATACTCATATACAAGTATACGGATCGTAAAAACCAAGGAAACAAACGCTCCAAATCAATAAAATTGTATCATATAACTCATAAAAAATTTTATAAATGAACTTAATAAAATTATAATATATCAAATACATGTATATAAGGTTATTAATTAATTAATTAATGTATTTAAATGTATTATACCAGACATTAAGTTCAAGTGCAAAAAACATTCGAACCCAAACCTCCATTTTTATTCGGGTTATGCTTCCTTACTCTATAAACCAATATAATTCTAAATTATTTTAATATAATTATTATAAATTATATATATGTTCCAAAATAATATATCCTAATTATTTAATCATTATTTTATTGGATAATAAATGTTTTATAAGTTTCCCTTCTTATTTCTTCCCGATATGCAAGTTCGATTAAAGGGAAAGTCTCAATTTCATACCCATTTTCAAGTGCACTATATAATATGTTTTAAGAAACCATTATTTTTATAAAATCACATATTCTATATTGGAATAACTAAATTAGATAATTTCTTGTTTTATGTAAATATTTTTCTAAAAGAATGCTTCTTTTCAAAGTAAAATGTGTATTTCTATCAAGAATTCCCTGATGATTTTATTAGGGTATTTTCGACACCTCTATTGAATTTTATGACTTATTGAGATTTATATCTTATTATTGTCATATTCCATATTTTATTAAATTTTTTATAACTAGTTTGACTATGGATGTTCTATCTTGATACCATTCACCATGCTACTCGAATTGGCTAGTGTTTATGATTATAGATTGGAGAATGTTATTTACATTTCATATGTTCATATTTTTATGTTTATCCCCATTAATATGAGGAGTGAATTGAACTTATCAAGTGACAGGTGAGGCCCGTTATATCCCCACGATGCATCCGAAGGTCTCAAGAGACAAAATATAATTGGGTTTTGGCCAAGGTCATACCCTAGTGTTTTCAAATGTCTTGGCTGAGGCTTTGACGATATGTTTCGAATGTCTCTCATTATGAATTCCCACATTATGATATTTTTAATTTCATGTTGTAATCTAAATATATCTGGTTTTCCAATGATATTAAACTATTCAGTCTTTCAGGATGTGATTCCTTGTAATCTTACTAATGTAATAATGTAAGGCACCGGCACCGGGCTACTGGGTTTGGGGTCCTTACAATGGTTAAAACATAGTAGGCCACCACAAATAGTACCCCTAAAGAAATAAAGTAAATACAAGTATTTATACAATGTGATATACTCATAAACAACTAACATAAAATTAAAACAATTATAAATTTCATAGTGATGAGTGCCACAAAATCTTCCAGGAAGTAACCATGCTTATTTAAAGTATCTGAACATATCACAAGTAACATATCATGGTCAAAAAAATACACACCTAGTAATAGTATAAAATATAAACTAAGTATCCCACCCTAAATTAAAATTGGTGGGTTTTTCATCCAATAATAATACAATATATAGTACATGGAAAGCACATTTAGATAACAATTTCACATATATGGGCATAGAATCCTAATAGTTGTAGTCCATAAGAATCCAAAGTGTACTCAAGTCATAACACACATACAGTCATCATGTCTCGACTAAAAAATCATAAGAGGGCATAAAATTCCTATTCATGTGAACAATCACAAGAGGAAAAACATCTGTAAACCAGGGGATTAACATAAGATAGGGAATCATATTCCACATTATAAGTAACCATGCTCATAGGAGAGTTATGTTCCCTTCCATGGAAGTGTCACATAATACATCGGGTGTCCCTGTTACATGTATAACAATGGTTATAACATCCTTCATCAAACATAACATAAGGTAATTGTACAATATATCCCATATTATATCACAATACGATTGAAATTTCAACCCATACAAAAGGCATCATCAATATGAATGTGCACATCGTCTCATAACATATGGAATATTAGAGTGAATAGGAAATTCATTCCACACACATGAAACACAATAAATAAGTGGCATATTTTATAGCTCATAAAAATAATAACATAATTAAAAAATAAATCCCACGATATAACCACAATCATATAATGACATAATAAATATCATAAATGACATAATATAACAGATTCACATTTTGGTTGGCATAACATCCAATACACTTTAAACTAGATCCTATTCAATCCACACATGCTCAACCTATATACATATCCAAAATTGAGGTATAATCCACCTAGATATATACACTTTAAAAATGGGAAGAACACACATCCGATATACCAGATAAGCTAGCCAAGAGCATGGTAAGGAAATTCAATAGTTCCATACTGGTCATGCCTCAAGACAAATTGGATTTAAATAAACACTTTATATTTATCTAAAAATTATAAGGTAATTTATTCAACATATATAAGGTCACAATATAACCAATGACACCTAAAAATGTTCCTACATTAATTTTCCAACTCACTTAGTACATGAACACAACCATCAATGGATATGGAATTATAATTCATAACCCTTAAAGGACCACTTATGATTCAAACAAACATTTCATGTACTCAAAGAAAAAAGATAAACTATTTTAATTAATTTAGAGTAAAAACACATGATTGATGTGGTTGTATACCACATGAGACATGTAAACATGCATAAACCATCGAGAAAGGTTATAAAACACCTACCTCAAGTAGAAATTTATCCCCTTAATAAATTTCACTCCAACCATGGCCAAGATCAACTAAGTACATCTCATCCATAGATCATATCCACAATTTTGTAACTCCATCAAACATATAATTAAATTAATTATAAAATAATTATAATTATTTAACATGATTAATCTATATTTAATCCAATTAGGCATAATTGAGGGAATGTAACACCCCAAGATTTTAGAATAAATTTCCATTTAAATAAATACAATAATTTATTTCTTGTTTCATATGAAACTATAAACTAAAAAAAATAGGAAATTTATTATTATAATAAAAATATTATAGTACAAGATAAATTTATTATGACAATACAATATAAAACAATGTTAAGAAAAGTACAAGTGGAATAAATAACCAATTGAATAAAATGAAAATAAAATCTTTATCCTTGTGTCATGCCATGAAAATCATGAGCCTGATTGCAACTATGTAAGTAGGGAAGAGAATTAGAAATAAAATAAACATGTGGAATGATAAGAAAATAAGATGAATGGTTTTAGGTTATATATGAATGAAATATTACAATTATTTATATGGTAATTAGATATATGGTTTATGGGTATGGATGTATCCAATAGGTATATTTAATTTGTGTAACATTTATTAAAAAATTGAAAATAATAAAATTTTTAATGAAACAAAAAGAAAATATTTAATTATAAAATATATATGTGTATGTTATATATTATTAATAATATTATTTGATGTACTTATAAAATTAAAATAAATATTTTAATACCAATGTATTTGGAAAATTTAAATAATTCTTATTAAATAAGTAATCAATATTAATGAATTGGGAATAAAATAATTTAGTTATAAAATAATTTTTCTTAAAGAATTGTACTTTTTCTAAATATTGTGTATTTTTAAAAAAATTGTTAACTATTAAAAAATGTGAAATATATTAATAATATATAAAAACAAATAAATTAATGATCATATAAATATTTTTACTTGGTATGAAATGGGAATAAATTTATTTTATGATTAAAAGATACACGTTTTTCTAAAAAGTGATTTTAAGCATTATGCACACTTATATTAAAATTAATATTTAATAACTCTAGAAAATGAGCCTAATAAATGGTTTTCATACTTTAAATCACAATATTCATATTTTTTTATAATTGAATATTCATTTCTAACATAAAAATAATTTATTAAAGTAAATATTAATTACCATCTTAAAAAAAGTTATTTTTTTCAACAACTATTTTTATAAACATCATTTATTTTTTAGAAATAAATTAAATTGGTCTTTTTTTTATGAATCTAATATAATGTTTAAAATTTTCATAAAATTTTTAATAATAATTTAATTATCAATTTATTAAAAATAAGAATAGAAACACTTAATGCATAAAAATACATTTTTCCACAAAAACAATTTTTTATTTATATCTTATGATCTAATTTAAAAAAAATTCTCAAACTTAGAAATTTAATTATATTTAATGGATTAAAAAATAAAATTTATATCATTTAAATTTGGAAAGAAGGGTTATCTTATATTTTTAGTAAAAAAATAATATGGAAAATATTTCATCAGTGTTAATGATCGTAAAAATGGGTAACTTAAAGTGGATGAAATTTTGTTACGCTTACATGACAATAAGACATTATGGGAAAAAATAGGTTATAAATTCAAACATACCTGTATCATAATCCTTTATTCACCTAAATCATTTAACCCTCATTTGATTCTATCTTTACCTAATCCTTAACATTCATTTTCAAGGAAAAAATCCACTTTTTCACCTATAGAAGGAGTATGCTTCTACCCACTTCAAGACACACATACCCTTATAATTCCTATTTAAATACTAAAATTTTTACCTATAATAGAATCCCAAAACATTTTTTTAATCCATTTTTTAAACAAATGTGATCCAAGTCCTCTAATTCCAAATAATCCTTCAAGAGAATATTTAAACTCTTAATGTGAGTATTATCCACTCCCTAACTTTTTCTTCTCCATTTTTATCATCCACACTACTCCAAAATTTTCTAAAAATAATAATATAAAAATATAATTATAATTATTGTGCTAAAAAATTATATTAATTTAAAAACCATTATCTATCTCCCTCTCATCCATTCAAAAAATGAAAATGTCAATCTTGTTATAGGCAAACTACCGCCAGCATGAATGACGTATTTTTTTCATCACCACCTTTCATGAATGGTTATAAAAATGGATTTTAGGAATAAATAATATATTTATGATATTATTAAGATTATGAAAATATAAATTAGTCATTATACTAATAATATTAACAATAAGTGATTGTTTTGAATTTAATCACCTAAAACGAGCATACCAAGAGGGAAAAATGATTTCTTCTTTATAAGTAATAACTTTGTATAAATTATATTATTATTATAAATATTCAAAAATATAATTTTTCACATTGATAAAACCTAAATAGTATATTTATACTTATGTAATAATTATATTTTTTTTAATTCACTTCATAATCATATTTATCCATTGGTTGTAGCATGTTCTTATTTGGGTTGGTTTAAACACCTATATGGACGATGCTATAGATTTTTATCATGATTGATTTTAGAAAATTAATTAATGATAAGATTAAATATTAATGAGTGAATATTTTTTGGGTTTTTTTAGGAAATTAAATATTAAAATTTAATCTTGTTTTTAATATACCACTTTTGTTTGGTTAAACTTTGTTGAAAAAAGCTCGTCGCAGATTTCATCTTCATGAATCATAACTAAAAATAACATGAAATGAAATTATAACCTTATAAATAATTATGGAACATATATTCTAGTAAATTAAATAATATATGAAAAATAAAATTGGTATAAAAAATGGGGACTGATATCGACATTACAAAGCGAGTTTGAAACTATCAGAATCACCAATATTTGATGATGAAAATAACAATAACTAAATAATAAATATGTAATAAATGATTATAATCAAAGATTATAAAGGTTAATAAATTTGATTTAATTCCCCAACCTTAGTTTCTCAGATCGATTGAATTATTTTAATGCATTGTCATGATTACAATGAATCAAGTCCCAAAGGAATGATCAGTTTAGCATTATTGGAAAATAGATTGTATACATGAACTTTACAATATATTTCTAACTTAAAATATAGCATAGATAATCCTTTGATAATGCCATTACTCCCCTATCTTAACCCTATATATCAATCATAATACACTTCTTATAATCCTAGGAAAATAAAACATAAAAAAGGGGTGAGCTCAGATGCTCAGTAAGGATAAACAATATAAGGGAATCTATCACAAATAAGCATAAACGTTAAAGGCAGGGTACA
This sequence comes from Viscum album, assembly GCA_963277665.1. Lineage (NCBI taxonomy): Eukaryota > Viridiplantae > Streptophyta > Magnoliopsida > Santalales > Viscaceae > Viscum > Viscum album. The sequence goes on along the minus strand of OY728147.1, from coordinate 178,053,710 downwards.
AAACTAAAACACAATCCTTTTAAAAAAATTCTTTAGCATAATATGGAAAGAATAAATCAAATGATTCCATTTAAAAATTCACATGGATATTCTACTAGTCAAATAATCACATGTAAAATCAATAAATAATCTCATAATGAGGGGATGTATAATGTTAGACATCATAACCACTAAATCAAGGCCTCGTGCCAAGACCATACACAAATATTCTATCGAGGATTTGTGCCAAGACACCAGTTTGTCTCATGAGACCTACCGTGGAATTTAGAGGATATAGCAGGCCATGCCCATCACTTACTAAGTCCAATGCATTCCTCATATGAAAAGGTTGAAACATAACATAAACATTCATATTAAAACTAGAATACAAAATGTTAATACTTTAACTGTAAACCATGAATGGTATAGAAGATAATATTTATAGTCAAACATATCACAAAACCTTCAAAAAAATATGGAATATTTATCATAATAAATCAACTTCAAAAAATTATAAAATCCAAAAAATGATGTTGATATGGATAAAAAAATTAATAAAGGCATTAAAACACTTTGAGGGAAATATCCCTTTTAATTTAAATCATTTAAAAGCATCACATTTATAAAAGAAAAATTTTCTTTTGAAAATAACCTTATAATATTATAAGTAAAGCTTCAAAATGTTAATATTTCATAATGGCGTAAAATAGTTTCTTGAGTCGTATAAGTTAAAAAACATTTTTTCCTTAATTTGTCAAAAATGTTATAATGTAACACATTTGGAAAATGATGGAAATATTCATTTCAAAATGTTTTATAAAAATTAAAACATGGGTAAAAATAAATTTAAACAATTTTATATAGTATTTTGAATTAAATTTTAATAAACAAGGACATTTATGATAATGATGTCCCAGTAGATACTTACGTATAAGCAATATCATAAGAGATTGTGAAAATAACCCTTACCTTATACATTCCTTTAGTTGAGGGAGAGTTATCCTCCAATATAATAGTTAAAAAATATTATTAAATTATAGAAGGACAATATCCATAATTATGATATCATGTATGATTAATTTATGACATTATATTACCCATTTATTAATAATTTCCAAGTTAAAGCAATGTTTTGGGTAATAATCACTTTCTTTATCATACGTGTTTTGACTTCTTATTTTTGGTCATATAACTTTGATCATAATTTACTTACTTACATAATGTAAAAAATAAATTATATATCATATATATTCTTTATATAAATATATATAATATATATATTAATAAAATGGAACGCACCATTCATGGAGACGGTGTGTTGTACGTACGCATGAATGTTGTCGTTTTTTCTTATCTTATTGAATGGAAGTAAGTGAATTACATATATGTGTGGGTGGGTGGGTGTTTCATTACAGTATCATTATTATGTAATATATTTCATACTTAGTAATAATATTTATTCTTATAATCTTTCTTGGATGGTGAACATGGAAGATGAGTCTCATCGCGTCGTGGAGACGGTAAGTCGTATGTACGCATGAATGACGGTATAATTTCCTTAATAGTTAAATGGTATAGAATTGGATGGAATATGAGTTATATATAAAAAATATCATGTTATATTTATTATTTAAATCCATTATATTCATCATTATACCCATATAAATAAAGTGTACATGAAAAACAATTTACACCACGATGTGCAGACGGTAAGTCGTACGTACGCACAATGGTGATATTGTTTTTCGTAGGATGTGTAAAACTAGGAATATGGTTTTTCCATAATTATAATAACATATCATAATTTTTAAGTTACTTTTTTTATTATTTTATTATATAATCAATAGATAAATAGGATGTATAAAAAGAAAATAACTTTGAAAGAGGTGATAAAACAATTACATCTTTTCAGGTGTCGCCTCTTGATTTGCACAAAAGAACGCCATAGGATGGCTTTATTCCCATGTTTTTCCTCTTGGATGATATTAGAGATGTTTTTAGAGTAAATAGTAAGGGTTTGGCCAAGCCAAATTGGTTTCTATGTGTGAATTAAAGAGAAGGAGAAGAGTCCTTTTATAAGAGGGGTGAGGGGCACTTTTGGAAGATCTTAAAATATTAATTTATTATAAATTGGTTTTCGGTTTCTAATAGCTCCAAAGTGATTTAATTAGAGGATAATATTATTATGGGTATAAATACTCAAAATAAATAGGTTTTATGCAAGTTTTGGTCACAAATGTAACCCTATCTTTTAGATTTAACCCTTAGTTAAATAGTATAACTCTTACCATTTCTTCTTCTATTTTTACACTACACAGTTAATATTATTACTATAAAATGCCAAAAAACATAAAGTGAATAATTTATGAAATTTTATCACTATACAAGTTATTTTTATGAACTTTAGATTTTTATTATTTTTGTATCATTTAATAAATTAGTATTTGTTTTAAAATATCATTTATGCCAATTTTGACACTATTTAATACTTTATTTTTTGTTAAGTCATAACAACTTGATTACTTAGAAACAAATGAATTAATTCAAATATAACATGTCATAGTCATAAAAAAAATTGGTGAATGGCTTAAAAATTTTAAAATTACATTTATTTTGAAATTTATAATATCATTTATTGGCATATTTCATAAATAGGTAATCACTACATCATCATTGTGTCATAAATAAATTTATTTATTTAATGTCTAAAAATTATAAATAAAATATAATGATGTATGAAATCATTTTATATTTCTAATTAAGATTTATAGTCGGAGATATTACTTATATAACCCCATATTAAAAATGCTTTAGTAATTAGATCCATGTTTATGATATCTTTACCATTACTTAAAATTAAATGTTATAAATGTCTTAATCACACCCAAGTGGCATCCAAATACCAAATATGTGTCCCAAGGGTTTTCTTGTTCAGTCATTACTTAAACAATAATTTTAGAACAATTTTTAGGGTAATTTTATGTTATTATAATATTATTTTTACTTTTAATATTTACCTTTAATCGTGGTAAATAAAATTTAAAAGTTACTATTCACAAAAAATTATTTTGATCCAATTATACCACATTTTTCATCTTGATTACAACCATGTATTTCAGATTTTTGAAATTCAATTCCCAAAAGCGGTGAAATTATTTTTAATGTTAATCTTCTAATGTGGCTAGAAGGCAAGTAAAAAGACGTTATAAATGTTCAATAAATTTTTATATATAATTATATTATAAAAATTATTTCAATGACTTAAATTGGAATAAAATATGTATTATATATATTTTTACTTTATAATAAATTTAAATGAAAAAGTCGGTTTTTATCCACAATGTAGTGTTTTTCACTATTCATCAAAAATTGAAAGTTTTCATAAAAATAAAAAAAATCACCCTAAGATAATTTTGATGTTAATAACTAAAAAATGAAGTCTATTTTAAAAATAAAATTTATAAAATTTCAAAATGTGGTTAATACTATTCATAATGTCTTTTTAAACGGCTAGTTTGATATGTCATGGTGTTCTCGAACTCGGTGTTGCGTACAACGCATGATATTGAATTATTTAAAAGGAAGTGTACCATGGAAGCTTGGGGTGTTACATTCTCCCCTCCTTTAATAAATTGTGCCCTTGTAATTTAAAATTGACATTGAAAACTAGGGTTTTGACATTTCAAAATATCTTTGTTCAAATCCACATCAAAAAATGGATTAATGAGACCACTATTTTAAAATAAAGAAATAAAAGTATGAAAGTTATTATAAATAACACATACTAGGGTTCCATGTAGAATAATATGTACATGAAAGAAAAATCTAACCATCAAGTTCTGATGGAGAGTGATAGAGAAACTGATCAGAAGAAAGTTAACAATCGCAAAGTTATAAATCTACAATGATCTACGGGACCATTTTTGATTAATCGGAAATATGACTAGGATATCATTTTTTGTTTTCAATATCCTTTACCTAGTGTGGAAGAATTAATTTACTTCATATAATAATAACATGAGGAACCATACTTAATTGACATGTATAGTTTCATCCTTTAACTAATTCCTACCACAAACTCATGTTTCTTTTCAAAAGATAATAAATTTCAAAAATATTTTGATTATCTTAATCATATAAGGTTAAAAATATAAACATATACCATTTAAATAAATAAAACTTTGTTATAATAACCAGAGACTTCCTGTAGTCCAGTGATAGGCAATAAAGCCTTGTCGCACATCGGTTGTCGGTTTGATTCTTGTATCCTTGTCGGGCGTGATGGGTTGTTTCTTGACCTGTGAGTTGTCCTTTTTCTAAAAAAATATTATTATAACATTCCAAAAATAATCTTAATAAATGTTTTAACTTTAAACAATATTATCCAAAGATCAACTTAATTCATTCCAACCTTTAGAGTTATCCAAAATAATTCTGTCCAAACTCTCTCTAAAAGGTCTCTAAATTTCCAAAATCAATTGTAACATCTAATTCCCCAAACAACATAATGCTTCTATTATTTTCACATACAGAATATATGATTACCTTGATCATATTAAAACCATAATGGAAACAAAAAGTATTGCAGTTTAATCCTTATATATATCACATTATTCTTATAACCATAATATAATTCTTGAATCCAAAAACACCAATACATTAATTATTCCACTTCGACTGTAGTAACAGCATAATCTTGACCATGATCCATTTACTTCTTCTCATCCATATTTCCTTGATTATTTGGACAATAATTTTCATAATGTTCTATATCTTTAAAATTATAGTATCTCACAACTTCTTTTATTCCCTTACAATCATGAGCCTCATGACCTTTTTCTCCACATTTGTAACAAACTCCCATTCCTTTCAAGCAAGTACCAGGGTGTTTCTTCCCATAATTATCACATAAGGGAAAATCTTTATTTCTATTTTTATTTTTATTTTTCCCTTGTTCCACTATTCGCTTCTTCCCTTTCTTTATTTTAATGTTATAAGACTTAGATAATTCCTTTTTCATCTTGATAGCACACGAGACAATATTTTCGTACGATGAAAAAGATTATGAGACCAATGACTATTAAGGGAAGTATTTTAACCCATCATGGAGTTGATCAATATTACTTCTTGGATTACGTATGTATTCTATAACATGCTTTTCTAACCTTGTGAAGTTAGCCTCATACTTTACAACATTCTCATCCACCTTTTTCTTCAGACTTAGAAATTGAATTTCCATATCATCTTGTTGTTCAAGAGGAAATTATTTCTCTAGTAAAAGTTATTTAAACTCCCTCTATTTCATATTTTCTTCTTCTTCATCCTCCTTCATGTTTTGAATTAATAACCACTATTGATCTGCATCTCTTGAGAAACGGTAAACTGCCATGATAACTTTCTTCCTTTCATTACTTCCCAAAGTAAGAAATATTTTCTCTAAGGTACTTATCCATTGCTCAGTCACAAATGTATTTTTAGTCCCATTGAATGTTTGAGGTTTTGTCTCATGAAATAGTCTAACATTAATCCTCTTTGATGTGGATTAGGGTGCTCCATACAGGTAAGGTTGTTATTCATAACCTAAGTGAGTTTTCCCAGTACAGTTATAATTTTTTCCACACGAGTTGCATCACCATCTCCACTATAATTATCTTTTATAGGCAGAAATCCATGTATGGATTACGTGTGTTGATACAGTTTCCATTTCTTCCACTAGGCTCCATTTCTAAACAATGTCATACACTAGATTAGGTAATGAATCATAATTCATAATTCAAAACTAGTAAAATACTTTACATAAATTGAAAATTTTTTGTATATCTAATCAATAATCATAAATATGGTTCCTCTTAGGACATACTTACTCATAAATCCTTCATAATGGTTTGTAAAGAAAATATGAATCTTCCTAATCATATCCACTTAGAGTGTCAAACCAGGTGCATAATAAGGCCCGTTTTTGTGTACCATGTTACCCCGAGTCAAGCCTGAAACACCATGTTGGTGTTTTCACCCTTAGGTACATCCATGCCAGAACAACGTCCACTTGTAGTATAAAGATGGGGATTTATTTCTAAGAATATCCATTAAATATCTACATTACCAAAATTCTAGGGGGTTCTTCTATATTTATCCTCAAAAATCTATCTTATGGTTGTGATCCCTAATCTAAGTTTTCTAAATCTATTTCCAAGGTTGTTTCTAAACTTCCTCTGATACAAACTATAACACCTCAACCCCAGTTTCCCGGAGCTAGTGCATTATTTTAATACATTTGCACGATTACGAGGAATCAAGTCCCAAAGGACTGATCTATTTAAAAATATTGGAAAATAGATTACATATATGAAATTATATTACAATTTATAACATAAAATATATCATAGATAAACCATTTAAAACTCCATTATTCCCCAAGCTTAACCCTATATATCAATCATAAAACACTTCTTAGCATCCTGGGAAAATAAAATATAATAAATGGGTGAGGTTAGATGCTCAATAAAGATAAAATATATAGCAGAATCTATCAAAAATAAGAATAATCTTATAAGTCAAGGTATAAACTAAAACACAAGACTTTTAAAACATTATCTTCAGCATAATATGGAAAGAATAAATCAAATAATTCCATTTAAACATTCACATGGATATTTACTAGTTGAATAATCACATGTAAAATCAGTAACTAATCTCATAACAAGGGGGTGTATAATGCCAGACATCATAACCACTATGTCAAGGCCTCGTGACATGACCATACACAAATATTATGTCAAGACCTTGTGTTAAGATGCTAGTTTGTCTTATTAGACCTACCGATGCATCAAGGGGCTATAGAGGGACTCGCCCATCACTTACTAAGTCCAATGAATTCCTCATATGAAAGGTTGAAACATAACATAAACATTCATATTAAAACTATCATACGAAATGTTAATAATTTAACCATAAAACATGAATGGTATAAAAATAGAATATCCACATTCAAACATATCAAAAAACATTCAATACAATATGGAAGATTTTATCATAATAAATAAAATTTAAATAAGCATAAAATCCAACAAAGGATGTTGACTTAGATGAAAATAATTTAATAAATTATTTAAAACTCTTTGATGGAAATATCCCTTTTTACATTAAATAATTTAAAATACACACAATTATAAAAGAAAAAAATTATTTTGAAAATAACAATATAATATTGTAAGGAAATCTTCAAAATGTTAAGGCATCATAAGGGAATAAAATAGACTCTTCCACCATATATTTTAAAAAAACATTCTTTCCTTAATTTTTTGAAAAGTTTATAAAGTATCTCATTTGAAAAAAGGTGAAAAATTTCCTTTTAAAACATTTTGTAATAAGTAAAACATGGGTAAAAATGAATTTAAACAATTGTTGATAATATTTTGAATTAAATTTTAATAAACATGGACATGGATGATAAGAATTTCCCTGTAGATACTTAAGTATAAGAAATATTGGATAATAAAGAGATTGTGAAAATAAATCTTACCTTAGGCTTTTCTTTTGTAAATGGTGAGTTATCCTCCTATATAATAGTTAAAAATATTATAAAATTATACCAGGACCATATCCATATTTATGATATCATATGTGATTCATTTATGAATTTATATTACTTATTTATTAATAATTTCCAAGTTAAAGAAATGTTTTGGTTAATAATCGCTTTCTCTATAATACGTGTTTGACTTTTTATTTTTGATAATATTACTTAAATCATAGTTTACTTACTTAAAGAATTTAAAACATGATTTTAATATCATATATATTTTGTATATAAATATATATAATAGATAGATAGATAAAATGGAACACACCGTTGACATATATATATATATATATATATCATCCAAGTATAATTATTATTTCTTATATTTTATACTTATTAATAATATTAATTCTTATTATCATTCTTGGATGGTGAACGTGGAAGATGAATCTCATCGCATCGTGGAGACAGTAAGTCGTACGTACACATGTGTGACGGTATAATTTCTTTAATGGTTAAATGGTATGAAATTAGATGGAATATGAATTATAAAAAAATAGTATCATGTTATATTTATTATTTACATCCATTATATTCATCATTATACCCATGGAAATAAAGTGTACATGAAAAACACTTTACACCACGATGAGGAGACAGTAAGTCGTACGTATGCATGCATGGTGATATTGTTTTTTGTAGGATGGGTAAAAGAAGGAATATGGTTGTCCCATAATTATAATAACATCTAATCATGTGTAAGGTATTGTATCTATTATTTTAGTATGGAAAAAATAGATAAATAGGAAGTATAATAAGAAAAGAACTTTGAAAGAGGTGATTAAACAATTATCTCTTTTTAGGTGTCTCCTTTTGATTTGCACAAAAGGACTCCATGGGATGGCTTTATAACGAAATTTTAGCCTCTATGATGATATGAGGGATTTTTGGAGAGTAAATGGGAAGGGACTGGACAAGAAAAAATGGATTTTTAGGTGTGAATTTAAGAGAAGGAGAAGTGTCCGTTTATAAGAGGGGTGAGGGGTATTTTTGGAAGATCTTAAAATATAAATTTATTATAAATTTATTTTCGGTTTACAATAAATAAAAAGTGATTTAATTTGAGGATAAGATGATTATGGGTCGAAATACTCTCAAAATATTAGTTTTAGATAAGTTTAGATCATAAATTTAACCTTATCATTTATATTTAAGCCTTAATTAAATAGTTTAACTCTTACCATGTCTTCTTGTATTTTTTATGCTACATGGTTAATATAGTTACTATAAAATGACAAGAGAGAATAAAGTTGATCATTAATGACATTTATATCACTATCCAATTTATTTTTCTAAAATTCAGATTTTTAAGATTTTTATATCATTTAATAAAATAGCAATAATTTTAAAATCTCATTTATGTCGATTTTGACATTATTTAATACTTTATTTTTATGTTAAAGTCATATCAACTTGATTAATTAAAAAAAATGAATTAAATAAAATATAAAATTTCATATTAATCAATAAAATTCATTGATGACATAAAAATTTTCAAATTACATTTATTTTAATATTTATAATATCATTTATTAGAATATTTTATAAATAAGGTAATCACTGCATCATCATTGTGTCGTAAATAAATTTATTTATTTAATGTCTAAAAATTATTAATAAAATACCATAAAGTAGGAAATATTTTTAGTTTTCTTATTACTATTTATAGTCTAAGATATTACTTATATTACCCCATATTAAAATTATTTTAATAATAAGAGTCATGTTTATTATATTTTTACCTTTACTTAAAATTAAATGTTATAAATGTCTTAATCACACCCAAGTAGCATCCAAAGGCCAAATATCTGTCCTAAGTGTTTTCTTTGTCGGCTATTACTTATCCAATAAGGTTAGTACAAGTTTTAGGGTAATTTTACATTATTATAATATTATTTTAACATTTAATTACCCTATTTACCTTTAACCGTGGTAAATAAAATTCAAAATTTACTATTCACCAAAAATTATTTTGATCCTATTAGACCATATTTTGTATCTTTAATACAACCATGTATGTCAGATCTTCAAAATTTGATTCACAGAAGCGATGAAGTTATGTTTAATGCTAATCTTCTAATGTGGCTTGAAGGCGAGTAAAAAGACATTAAAAATGTTCAATAAATTTTTATATCTAATTATATTATAAAAATAATTTCAATGACTTACATTAGACTAATATATATATTATGTATATATTGTGACTTTAAAATAAATTTAAATTTAAATAATTATTTAAATGAAAAAGTCATTTTTTTCCACAATGCGGTGTTTTTCACTATTCATCAAAAATTGAAAGTTTTCAAAAAAATATCAAAAATTCACCCAAAGTTAATTTTGATATTAATAATTGAAAAATAAAGTCTATTTTTAATTTTAAAATTTATAAGATTTTAAAATGTGGTTAATACTATTCATAACCACTATTTAAATGGATAGTTTGATAGGTTGTGGTGTGCTCTAACTCAGTGTTGCATACAATGCACCCTATTAAATTATTTCAAAGGAAGTGTGTCCTTGAATATTGGGGTGTTAAATATGAATAATTTTCTTAAATAGGTGATTAATATGGTTATTTTTATGATACAAGAGGTTAAATCGCTTCTGTATGAGTTGAGAATAATGGTAAGGGATTTCTCATCTCAATTTTCATTCTTTGAGATATATGTCATATTCACCAATTTTTTTATTTTTTGTGGTGTATATACTTTCTGGTGGATTCCATATTCAAACCATTCATTAAATTAAGGTTATTTACACATTAATCTCATTTTATTTCCTCAATTTCTTTTGATTAAAACGTTATTAAAATAATAAGGAATTTTGTAAACTCAAATATCCTTTCTTTGAGTTATAATGTTTCCTCTTGAACTTATTTCTTCTAAATTTTGTTTATTTTACCATAAGACTTTATTATAGTGTAATTATTCTTTTTATATACTGAAAATAACATTTTTAATTAATACTCTCCCTTAATAAGTTTCTCTCCCATAAAACTGTAACTTTATTGAGAATAATTCTCATCCTCTTAAAAGACTATTTTTCCTCTGTCCATATTCATTATTTATGAAAAAAATTATTTCTTTAAAATAGTAATATATAGAACCCATTATGATATTTTTATTTCTCTTTACCAATTTTTAAAATTATTTTTATCCTTTTTATGTGGGAGTTTCAGTAAAGGTATAAAAAAGTTTTTTATTTTATGATCATATATTTTATCTTTCACTATGAATTTTAGTTAGATAAACTTTATGTATTTTTCAAGGATTATTTATTATATTTACTTCTAATAATGTTTTAAAATGACTTTATTTCAATTTCTTAAAAATTATATTCTTGAAATTGACTCATAACTTTATCTTTTTACGATATTATGGAAAATGTTTTGTGAAATCTATTTTATGACTTCACTTTCATTTTCCTTATTATCTACAAAAGATATATCTCTTATGAAGTTTTATTTTATAAATCACCATCTAAATTCAATTATGAAATAATTAATTTTGGGTGATTGAATTTTTGGTATAGACCAATTTAATCCTTGAAGTCGTTTTATGTGATACCATTGGAAAACATTACAGAACCCATTTTCTTTCCATGGGTTCTTTGGGATATGATATTAGATTGATTTTTCATGGCACACATCACTATGTATTATCATTATCAGATATTTTGGTTTGATTAAATACTTGAGATGGGTTGGGTCCATTATATCCTTGATACGGGTTGGGTCCATTAAATCCCTAAGATGGGTTGGTTCCATTAAATCCCTAAGATGGGTTGGGTCTGTTAAATCCCAAAAATTTATTAGTTTATGTTTTAAGCCTCATGAGATAAGGATTACGTGAGAAAATTATTTTTATTTCTACAACATGATGCATGTGCATTATTGTTATCTTCACATCATGATGTGTGTACATTATTACTATGTTAACAACATGATGCATGAAAATTATTAATATTTATTTTTATATTCAAAACATGATGCATGTACATTATTATTATGTTTATAACAAGATGAATGTATATTATTATTATATTCACAACATGATGTTTGTACATTATTATTATGTTTGCAACATGATGCGTGTACATTATTGTTATGTTTACAACATAATGCATATATATTATTGTTATCTTCACAATATAATGCATGGCCACTATTGATCTGTTAAAAATATGATTCGTGTAAATTATTTTTATGTTCAAAATTTTATGAATACATTTATTTAAAGTTAAATTTGTAAACAATGTTATGATTTTCTATTCTTATTCTTATACTAAATTTCTTTTTTTATATGCCTATGTTATGATTCATGGATCATGATTACTGAATATATATTACAAACTAGTATTCGTTGGTTTATGTATAATATTTTTAGGTTGCATAATCTTATATTATACCTTGTGGAAAACTATTATTGTTCCATATTAATTTTTATTAGATATTTCTCCCATAATCATGTTTTATTACATGCCTATTATACTAACTTTTATGAATTGTTTATAATTATTTCCCTAACTAATAATTTTTGCTCAATCCTTTTATTTTCCACTTCCCCAAAAAATTATTTATAGGACTATGTTTAGAAGGAAACCTTATAAAGATGTATTATGGGAGATGTTTGAGAAATTATGATAATTAAGTGTTTATGTATATAATATCCAAAATGATAAACATTTGGGTTAGAGGATTATTTGATTATCATGAAATTTAATGTATGAATTATGGGAATATATGTGAGTTTGACTTAACTCAACTCACTTGGCATCAAAACTAGTAATTAATGAATTATTCTTTAGAAGCAGGCACTAATTTTGGGTCTAGGGAATCTCAATTGGTATAAAAAAAGAATTATATATTTTGGTGATTATTTTAGTTATTTTTATGTATTAGGAATAGATAAAATTAGTGAAAACCCTTGGGATAAGTCAAAATATAGGAAACATCCAAAAAAATTGATAAGGAAAAGAGTGTGTTGTTTCCTGGTAATGAAATCTCTATTTAGATATAAATAAGTGGATATAGGGTCTATAAATGATGCACCTATGGGTAATAATCACTGAAAAAGGTTGTTTGAGTACTAACCCAATCTTCACTTTGTGCACAAAAAAATTGCCCTAAATACAAACCTAGTTTGACACTCCCAGGATATATGATTTGATTGATTCACATTCTCTTTATAAACCATTTTGAAGGATTCAAATGGAATTAAATGATGTAATATATAATTATTTGGTTTTGTAGGAAAATGAATATGAAAAACCTTTCTTAAATTGAGGGAGTTGTAGGTTGGTCCAATTATATCATAGTTGAACCAAAATTATCATAGATTAAAATGAATATCTCATAGAAGAAGACTTATTAGGATTGATTTCTCAAATTAATATGATCATTTACTTTGATTTTATTAGATATTATAATTTTGGTTTTAGTATTTTGTTAGAAATAGGATCATGAAAATGAAGTCATGAAAGGTATGTCTCTATAAACTCATAAGACTTATATTTATATAAGGAGGTATATTTGAAAAAAAATGATTGAGAATCTCAATATATGACAATAATAAAGGAAAATATGAGTTTTATAGTTTTACCTTTAATAGTGGTTTATAAATTATATCTTGGGTTTTTTTGTTTTATTGATACAATTATTTATTTTCATTAGTAAGAGAAAATTCAAATTGTAAGGATGAAATTTATTTAAGGTGGAAATATAACACCCAAATATTTTAGTATCAATTTTACTTTAAAATAAATAATATGTTAAATAGAATTTTTCACATATTACTCTAAAATAAATCATATATGGATACATTTTATTAAGATAAAAATATCAAAATGAAATATAAATTCATTATAATAATTCAATATGAAACAACATTAAGAAAAGTACAATTTGAAAAAATATATAAGTAAATAAAATGAACATAAAATATTTATTTTCATGGTTCATTATGAATATTTGAATCTCAATTGATAATATGAAAGTAAGTAATAGAATTAGAAATATAAGAGACATGTGAAAATATAATAAAATAGGATGAATGGTTTTAGGATATATATAGGAATGAAATATGACCATTATTTATATTGTTGTTGGAAATAAAGTTGTTAGAGATATGGTTTTTGGATATATGGTTATTAGATACGAATATATCCAATGGGTAAATCTATTTTTTTGTAAATTTTAGTAAAAAATTAAAAATAATATAATATATAAAGAAACTAAAATGAAATATTTAATTTAAATACTTTATTACAAAAATTGTTTATTTATTTATTTAAATATTATTATTACTATTGTTATTAATTTATATATATATATATATATAATTCAAAGAAATATTTTAATTCCAATGTATTGATAAAATTTAACTAACTCTTATTAAAAATTAATAAATCTTACAGAATTAGTAATAAAATAATTTAATGATAAAAAAGACTCTCTCAAAGAAAAAATAATTTTCTAAAAATTGTGTATTTTTAAACAAATTTATCACTATTAAAAAATATAAAATACATTAATAATATATACAATAAAATAAGTTAATGTCCATCTAAATATTTTCACTTATAAAGGAATATGAATAAATTTTTTATACATTGAAAACAATTTTTTCAAAGAACTATTTTTATACTTTATGTGCGCTTATATTATAATTAATTTTTATCCATTATAAAAATTTATCATAATAAAATGGATTTATTATTTTTAATAAAAATTATCCAAATTTTATAATAAGTACATTTTTATTCCTAACATGAAAATAAGTTACGAAATTAAATATGAGTTACTACAGTAAAACATTTATTTTTTTCAAAGAATTATTTTTATAAACATTGTTTATTTTTTTAATAAATTAAATCAATAGATTTTTTAAGAAAATAATATTATTTTTAAACATTTAAACAAATATAGTAACACTCATTTAATTTTTAATTGATTGTAAATTAGAATAAAAACATCTAATGTATAAAAAGATATTTTTTTATAAAAATATGTTTTATCTATATCTTATTGTTTAAATTTCAAATGTAATTTTATAATATTTATAAATTTAATTACATTAAATGGAGTCCAAATTTGTATAAATCACATAAAAATTTGGAAAAATGTTCAATATTATATTTTTATTAAAAAAATAATTACCATGGTAAATATTTAATCAAGGTTAATAAAGGTAAAATGGATAATGTGAAGTGGCTCGAATTTTGTTAAGTTTACATGAAACTTAAACCTTATAAAATAAATTTGTTAGGTTGTAAAGTGACAAACACATGTCTTAGAAAACCTTCCCCACCTAAATCTCCTAACTCCCAGGTGATTCCATCATTACCCTTCACTTAACTTTCAATTCCAAAGAAATGTCCCTTTTTCACCTATAAAAGGTTCCCACTTCCACCCACTTAAAGACACACATAACCTTAAAATTACTCTTTAAAACCTTCCAATTTTACCTCTAATAGAATCATATTAAATTTTTAGAAAAACTTTTTTATAATTAATTGATCCAATTCCTCCATTTCTAAAGGGTCCTTCAAGAGAAGATTCAAACTCTTAATGTGAGTATTAGCCGCTCTATAACTTTCTCTTTAATATTTTTCTCATACACGCTCATCTAAATCTATGTAATCCATGATAATATAATGAAATTATTTTTAATATTATACATAAATTTTATTATATTAATTTAAAAAAAATTATTTATCTCCCTCTCATCCATTTGGAAAATTAAAACGTCACTCGTGTTATGTGTGGACCATTGCCTCCATAAATGATGTATTTCATTTTTCATCATTTACATTCATGGATTCTTCTAAAAATGTATTTAATTACTAAATATTATATTTATTACATTTTTAATATTCATAATATATAAATTAGGTGTTCTATTAATAATTTTAACAACGTTTATCATTGTAAATTTAACCGCATAAAGTGTGTATACCAAGAGGAAAAACAAATTCTTCGTTAAAATTAATAGCATTGTATAAATTATATTATTATTATAGATATTCCAAATTATTATTTTTCAAATTAATAAAACCTAAATAATATCATTATACTTCTATAATAATGATATTATAACTAAATATCTTAATAATCATACTTATCCATTGGTTATAGCCTGTTCTTATTCTGGTCAGTTTAACCACCTACGTGAACAATTATATAAATTTTTATCATGGATGATTATGGAAAATAAATTAATAGTAATATTAAATAGTAATTATTAAATAATGTTTTTTTTTATTAAAATTAATATTAATTTTTAATCTAATTATTAATATACCACTTTTTTTTTATAAAAATTACCAAAACAAACTTGTCATGGATTTTATATTCATAAAGCATAAATAAATATCTTAGGGAATTAAATTTGAAATTTATAAATCATTATGGGAAATATGATCTATTAACTTAAATAATCTAGTAATGATGAACCTTGTCTCGAATAATTTTGATTGACATCGACATTACAAAGCGACTGTGAAACTATCAAAATAACTAACTTCTGATGATAAAGATAAACAATAAATAACTGATAAATACATAATAAGTGATTATAGGTAATGATTTTATTTGTTAATATATATTAATAATATTATGAACTGGGTGATTAATATGGTTATTTTTATGATTCAGTAGGATGACATGCTTCTGTGGAACTCGAGAGTAAAGGTATGGTATTTATCCTGCCTGAATGGCCTTGAGGCCTTCATTTTTATTGATTTTTTTATAATCCCCCTTTCATGGGATGAGGGGGAACCCTTACAAGGCCCGTAGGCTCAGAGATTATATGGCCTGTAGGCTTAGGAGATTACATGACCCGAAGGTCTTAGGGAATTCAACCAGACTATCTACAAGGAACTACTCCTCCCCAGTATCTACATCCTGATAGTAACTCTCCACCTTTGCATAACTATCTGGCTAGGCTTCCCGTGCAAGCACAGGCTGGTACCGAGGGCATAACTATACCCTCTCATTCTGACAATCCATTTGGCTCTGTTCTGGTGAGAGCACCTACTCTGAATCCTCTTCTGGGGCTGCACCTTTTTTTATAGTGTGTCTGGGGCCTGCATTCATGTGGCCCGAAGGCCTTGGGGTGGCCCTAAGGCCTTAAGGTGGCCTGAAGGCCTTGAGAATCAACTGTCCCGAAGGCCTTGGGTGGCCTGAAAGCCTTTCAGGACTCGATGACCAAATCGGTGGCCCGAAGGCCCAGATGGATGAATAGTTCCGACTACTACAGTATAGAACAGTGTCTTCTAGAGTTCCTGCTACAGTACTTATACAGTACCCTATAAATATGCCTCCACCTGGATTTGATCTTGGGTCTCTTGGATGCACCTAGCGAGTCCTCACCAACTGGGTTGAGGCTCATGTGCTAAGGTATTTATCATTTCAATTTGTATTCATTGAGATATATATCAATTCACCACTTGATTTATTTTTTATGGTACATATACTACCCAATGAATTCTATTTTTATACCTTTAATTAAATTAAATTGATTTACACGTCCATATCAAGTTATTTTTTTCAAGGTTTTTTAATCAAAATATACCAAATTCATAAGGGATTTTGTTAACTCAAAGATCCTTTCTTTGAGTTATAATTTTTACACCTAAGTTTATTTATTATAAATTTGGTTTATTAAAAATTAAGAATTTATTATAGGTTAATTATTATTTATCTATGGTGATATTTTAATTTTTAATTCAAATATTCTCCCTTGATGAATTTATTTCTCAAAAAATTATAGTGTTGTTAATAATTATTCCCATCCTCTTTCAAGACTATTTTTCCTCCATGCCCATATTATTTATTTTCGAAAAATGTTTATATTTATTTAAAATATAAATTTATAGAACCTCTTATGATACTTATATTTTTATTAAATATTTTAAAAATTATTTTTTTATCCTTTTTATGATGTGGGTTTCAATAAAATTATTAAAAAGGTTTTTTCCTTTTACGATCATGTATTTTATCTTCCACTGAATATTTCATTATGATAGAATTTATTTATTTTTTAATGATCCTTTATTAATATTTCCTTATAAATAAATTTCTAAAATTTATTCATTTAAACTTCCCAAAAGTTATCTATTTAAAAGTGATTCTTAATTTTATCTTTTTATGAGATCATTGAATTTATTTTTATAAAATATCATTATAAATTCGCTTCTATTTTCATATTTATCTCAAAAATATATATATCATTTGAATTGATGTTTTATAAATCACCCTCTAAATTCCTTTATGAAATAATTCTTTTGGGTGATTGAGTTTTTGGTGTCAAACGATATAATTATTAAAGTCATTTTATGTGATACCATTTAGAAACATTACGAAACCCAGTTTCTTTCGATGGGTTCTTAGATATGTCATATTGGATTGATTTTTCATAGAACACATGCATATGTATTATCATTATTATATGGATTGGGTCCATTAAATCTCTGATATGGTTTGTTTTTAATAAATCCATAAAACTGATTGGGTCTATTAAATTCTTGAGAGTTGTTGGGTTCGTTAAAGACCTAAGGTGGGTTAGGTTCATTAAAACCCTCCAATACATTAGTTAAGGTTTTATATATCATGAGATAAGGATTATGCATGTACATTATTGTTATGTTCACAACATGATTTGTGTAAATTATTGATATGGTCATAATATAATGCATAAACATTACTGTTATCTTTACAACATGACGTGTGTACATTATTTTTATGTTCATAATATGATGTGTGTACATTATTGTTATATTCACAACATGATGTTTGTACATTATTTTTATGTTTACAGTATGATGTGTGTGTATTATTTTTATGTTCACAACATGATGCATGTACATTATTTCTTTGTTCACAACATGGGGTTTGTACATTGTTGTTATGTTCAAAACATGGTATGTGTACATTATTCTTATGTTCAAAACATGATACACGTACATTAAAATTATATTCACAATATTATGTGAATGCATTATTCATATATTTACAAAATGGTGTATGAATTTTACTGATATTTTCACAATAAGATGTGTGAACATTATTTTTATGTTCACAACTTTATGTACAGACTTAGTTGAAGTTAATTTTTTTTTAAAATGTTATAATTTACAATGATTGTACTTATGCCACATTAATATGTTATAAGACTATATTATACTCAGTGGTTCGTGATTATTAATTCGTGATTACACACTCTTCTTCAATGGTTTATTTTTTATTTATTGATGTTACATAACCTTTTATCATGCCTTATGGAAAACTCTTATCATTTCATGTTCCTTTTATCATATATTTCTCCCATGCCCATGTTTTATCACATGCCTATGGTCTAACCCTTTATAAATCATTGATAGGTTTTTTTCTTTAATATGCATTTGATCTCACTCTTTATTTTTTTTCACTTCCCCAAGAAATTATTTATAGTATTATATTAAGAAGGAATCCATGTAGATATGTATTATTGGAGATGTTAAATCAATTTAGAGAATTAAGTATTTGTGTTGTTAATCTACAAAGACACTAAACATTTTGGTTATGGGATTTTGTGATTATTGTGAGATTAAATGTATAAATTATGGGAATATATGTAAGTTTGACTTAAATAATATCACATGGTATCAAATCTATTAATTAAAGAATGTTTTTTTAGCACCATAACAAAAAAATTTGGGTATGGGGCATCTTTGGGACTACTTATCATGTGGAATAATGATGTCAATACCACATCCATAGTAGTGTCATATTCTCACATGAAATCCATAAGAAAAATTACATCAAAATCCCCATAAAAATATAGGTTTATAATTTAATTCAACACTAAGTAATTAAAACCCAAAAAAATAAGGCAATGACTCACCAGTAATGAAAAAAACTCGCAATATTAAGAAACCATCCTATTGTATCCTTCTCTTTTACGCATATTATAAAATCACCATCATATAGGTATGATCTAACCATGATATAGTGAAACTATATCTCAAATTCAAATCCAAAACTACAAGAATCAGGGTATAAAGAAGATAGGTCAAGAGGAGAAGATCCTACTTCAATCACTAAACTGATTCCCTTTAATAGAAATAAATCACGGGGGAAATAGAGGAGGAATGAGGATCCAAGGAAGATATATCTAATTTATTTTTTAAAATTATGGAAGATAAACCATAGTGGTTGAGAATTAGTAGATATATGAACATTTCATCATCAGTATCTAACTTTATTAGAGGATGAGAGAGAGTGTAGTCACTCTCATTTCACTTTGACCCCATATAAAGGGTGAGTTCTTTAGAGATCCATCACCATATACAATCACCTTCGATATCCATAAATCAAAAGATACATCAAATATCAGAGTAATTAATATACATAATAAATCACTCAATGAAAATCAAGGTACCCTCCTATCAGTCACATAAGACTTCCCATATAGTAATCCATCTACAACATCATCAATAACAAAATCCCATTTCCCAAACCATATGGATTAACTGATAATTCAATATATGATAAAGTTATTGGTTAATTACCTATAAATCCACATAACTAGGAAAAATATGTTACTTTCCTCACTCCAATCCATGTTTATTCCATTTAAATAATCTCAAGGTACTTCACTAAGAACTCGGGTCACTGCCAAGCCACCCAAATCCTCATCATAAAGATTCCACATAACCATCCCCCAATCTCTTTTAATTATTTATAAAATATTTTTTATTCCATTAAGTAACATTACATGATATGATATATTCAATTACATTTCACATTATTTAGTTAAATGTCTTAGAGTTAACATCTCAGACAAAATAATCATAGTGATCACAAAAAACCCTTAACAAAAATTTTCAATTAAGGAATTATATTTTGGTAGTAATACTCTCTCACCATTATCAGGGATCATAATTCAATTATATTTTATTTTATTTAACATAACATGATCCTTGTACCTTAATTCTACTATCCAAGTGAGAATTCAAGGCTATTTCTTTGTAAGAGGTTAAGTACAAGCTACTGAGCACAAATATTATCATCTGATCATTGGTTGTACATTCGATATTGACTATGCCACTAGGGTATAGATCATGTGAGGGTCATATTGGGGTTAGAGATAAATTGATAATTTAGGTCCATTTGTGGCTGGATTAAATAGTTCTTGATTCCCTATCACAAATCCCTCTATCAGTGAGTAACGCTACTACATACAGTGGATTTTTAGAGAATTTTTTTTTTCAAAAATCACCAAAATCATAAAAGAAATTTTTTTCATCCCATATATCACAAAAATGAAATTGTTAGATTGTAAATATATCTTTATAGTTATTAATTCTTATAAAGAAGTTTGAATAGTGGAAAACTTATGACTAGCTTAATTTCTAAACTATTTCCTATATTGGCCAAACAATTGACTCATTATATTCTTCATATTAATACCCATAAAGGAGTATATTGCCTGCTATGTAATTTTTCCTAGATCAAATTAAAACTATAAATTACTAAAAATTGAAGTATTTATTATATTAAGAATATATCTAGATTTATAATTCCAAATTTAAGAAATCTAGCATCATTATAAACTTTTATAGACAAAGAACAATATATGTGAATCTTAATTTTTAGATTTATGTTTTGATCCTACTAAATCTAGAGATAATTTTTTAGAGTTCAAAATTATCTCTAGATTTTCACAAAATTAATTCATCATATTTAAAAAAAAAATTAGATCTTGATTTCTAAAATATCATACTCATATTTCATTTTGGAAATTCATCAATTTCATTTAGAAATTATAAATGAGAGCTTTCAAAAATGAAATTGAGATAGATAGTGACAAAAAAGATCTGAAGAATTGTACCTCGTGATTGAATCCATTGATAATTTAATGATCTTTATCCATTATTCCTACAATTCCTCTATAAGGCAATGGAAATTAAAAGTTATGGTGATAATTACCATAAAAGGAAATATATGTAACATTAATTGAGAATTATAATTTTAAGGAATAATATTATTTATTATTAATTTAA
Organism: Viscum album; assembly: GCA_963277665.1. Classification (NCBI taxonomy): domain Eukaryota; kingdom Viridiplantae; phylum Streptophyta; class Magnoliopsida; order Santalales; family Viscaceae; genus Viscum; species Viscum album. Next base: position 178,032,106 of record OY728147.1, on the reverse strand, counting down.
TTAAAAATACATAAAATTGATGGCGTAACAACTCCACATTTTGCAAAAATTATTCGAAACCCACACTAAGGGAAAAACCACATTCTAGACACAACGATGTAGTCTATTTTTCAATCTGACACCCTAAAGAATGTGATTTTACCATTTCACCATTTTATTTAAAAAATCATGTTTTCGAAAATCATTCCATTCAAAATTAATTTCCACACAAGTGTAAAAGTTTTCTTTAAGGTAAAACCAATGATATTAAATCGTCCATTCCTTAAATAATTCCTTTGAAAATAAACAAATCCATGAAAACCTATTCAACATATTCCTCAATTTTTTATCATATATCTTACAATAATTGCTAAAAATCAATGGAAAACACAGAGTAGTCAGGTAGTCAACTATAATTACTAACAAAAAGGTGAATTAATTCCATTTTGAAAATTTTAATTATTCAATTAGACTATAAATGATCCCTAGATTCCAAAAACCATGCCCAAAAAAGAGAATCTTGGTCACCAGGCTCAACTACATCGATACCCCCCACACAACTGACTAATAGGATCCACTTATACAACTACTCAATAATCAACCAATATATTTATATTTTTATCATTATAAAGTGTTAGTCTCACCCAAAAAATTCTTTCATATCTTTCCATCATTTAACATTCACTCTAACAAATAGCATCTATCTCTTAAACTTTAAATAAAGGTCTGAGGTTTATTATGAAAATACATATGATCTTAACCAATTTTTTCATCAACCATTTTCATGAGTTAAGACAGATCTCAAGGATAATAAATAATCAATTATAATTTTCTTAATGTATCAACACAATCTTAAACACATTATGTATCATAGTTCAATCGATAATACTGTTAATATTTCATCTTCTAATAGCTAATACAACCATCAATTTAATTTCTATAATATCTCAAAAAAAGGTTATAACTATATTGATATACCCTTAAATCATCACATAAAACTATCAACCACCTTAAAAAATCTTACTTGTAAGGAAACCAAGGGTTCCCCCAAGTGTCGACCCAGAAATAAATAAGGATATCATACATATCTCAATTAATTTTATGATCAGTAGAAAAATAAAATAATTCAATAATTCAATTTCAGATGGTGATGATTAATAACCCAACCACATCTAGTCACATTGACTAATTCTTCATTTCCATTCAAACTTATACAATAACCCCCATTTCTTGGATTATAACTCAAGTCATTAACAAAATCTACTCAACATATGCTCATATATATGATGTATTTCCCAAATATGCTGAATAATCCCATTACACTTGGATTACTTACTCTCTTTGAAATCATCTCCATCTACTAATAACCATTCAAGGTCATAATACTTAGTCATTACCCAACGTAAGAAAATCCTCCTCGAGCTACTCATAGCCATAGGTTTCATAGGAAAGGTAATAATTCTACATACCCTTATTCTCATTATCTTAAAAATATTGACCATGATTCCTCTTCACTATTATCCCACTAACACTTAACAACTACAAATTCACTACTGCATCAGGCCTATTAATTCCATATAATCCATCCACCACTTTATTAGCACAATTATAATTTTTCCATACTCAAAGAACGGTCTGGTCCAAACTCTAGAATATCACCTATCTAGAGAAGAGATACACTGATGATTCCCTGGAATCACTCGACATAAATATTTTTTCAATCCCAACACTAATATCTATAGTGAATTCCAAGAATTTTATTATATCCCAAACTAATAAAAAACAATTATTTTAATGAGAAGCATCAAAGTATATCCCCATATGGAGATCGTGCACTGAGAAACTAAGTATAAATATATTGTTAACCTTCCTTTATAGAATTGTGAAATCATATTATCTATGAGAATTCATATTATGGAAATAATTACTCATAAAAATTTGTATTTCCACCAGATCCCCTAGATCCCACTATACTTTAGTGGTTCTACACAGATTACAAAACTTTAGAAACAATAATATACCCATTAACAATACTCTAATCGATGAAAACTCAAGGGTATATCTATTTAATTCTCACAAAATTACATAGAATATCTATTATAAAATAAAAAAATTCATATCCCTATAAATACATAACATAAAAGAGATAAATTTGAAAAACATTGAATAATTCCTCTATCATCTCATAAGGATTGAATACCACCATGAAGAAATAATACTATCTAGGTCTACTCGATTCCATTAAAATTCTTTATCTTGGGCCATTCCATAGTATATTATAAGTAGTATCTATCTTATATTCTCATCAAAACCACTTATATACAATTTAATATTTTAATCTAGTCAATCCCTCCTATTGTCTCCCAAATAACACCTCAACCACAAAATCGTAGTCAAATATGAGGATATCAATAACTTCTCTTCCATTTCATCCCACACAGACTATCCATTGATGAAATCATAAAATAATTTCATGGATCTATATGATCCACGATACACCTTTACAATCATAGTTCACATAGTGATGGATTATTCATGTATAAAAAATAATATTCATGCTTAAGAATTTATCATACATCACATCCATTACAAAGTCCTCTATTGTGATTTCATGTAATAAAGATACTTAATAAGACTCATTATAATTATCCCAACTAATCCTCACATGAGTTAAACCCCATAATAAATTTTAATCTCTAGTACCAATCTATCTTATCCTGGATCAACGATATGTGACCTTCCCAAACCCACTGCCACTAGTCTAGGGGATAGTGACTAATTCTATGTTATCATCATAATCATGGGAAGAATTACCTCTCAATTTACATGGAACTAGTTTTCATGCATCACCATCCACCATGTCATCTGTGAAATGTATACTAAAAAATAAAATAAAGGTATACATTTAAAAAAAAATATGATATAATGTAACTGATACAATAAAAACCACTCCATTTCAATGTAAATTGATAAATTGTAATCATAATTTACAACTAAAACACTAAATACAACTGACATAACTTGGATGGTGATATACAAAATACAAATGGTTTTAGGGTATCTTCCATAGTGATCTCCACTCCACTAGTTATCCATATCTACAACCATATCTAACCTATATGGTTATCCATTCTCTACATCGGTAGATCTATATAGATATGAGGTGAACAATGAGAAAGTATGCATGTAGAGGTGAGTATGATAATTCCCAGTATAGTCATCACGAGTAATGGATTTTCCTAAAGGAAATAACTAGTTTCAACATGCACAAATAAAAAACAATTTACAGACATCTAACATCCCTAATGTCATCTATAATATAGGAATAATCATAATCAAACCTTATCAAAATAACCATATAACACTTCTATAATGCTCATCAAAAATAAATTCTTACCTATAATATATATATATTTATATATATATTAGTGAATAGAAACCAATCACACATCTCTTTATAGATTCCTTACCTAATAATTTTTCCTAGATACACTAATCATGAGATAATGAAGGGAATATATGTCTCCATATATCTTAAAATTACTATATAAAATACACACGTCTATATATATTAGACGAGATAAAGGAAACACGCATATCCAAATAGAGGAAATACACATCACTAAAGCTATCTGTGTAACACTCGCAATGATGAGGTAGAAAGAATGATGGGAAGGGCTCTTAAAGTGGACACCAATGATGAGCAGGGCACCTGGATCGACAAGAAGGACCTGATTCTGGTCTGGGGTTTTAACAATGGAAAGATCAATGTATAGGAGTACATCCAGTCTTGGGACAAGATGGAATTATGGTTTGAAGACCTTCTGATGTAGCAACTGTACATCCAGGTAAACAATATCTCATGGAAATTTTTTAGAGAGATTAAAATTGTTAGGCTTAAATTTCACTTTAATGGCTTTGTAATATTCTTTAGTGCTTGACTTGATTTCTCACTTTTTTCCTTAAAAGTGTTCGATAATAAAAATTTAATTTTGAGTGAAAGATATCAGTGTAACATGTCTAAATTTCAGAGGAAGTACTCATCTATAGGGATAAATTTGTATATTTAAATTCCATAGGAAATAATCATATCTAGGTATATATCTATATATATCATCCCCCTAAGTCTCAAGGATATGAGTAGGAGTATAGATAGTACCAGTGCATCATCATCCACCAAAATCTAAGAGTTATGGATAAGAAGGGGGTTTCACCACTCTAGTGAATTATTTTCATTGCCTTCCCGGTTCTTAAGGTGTGAATGATAATTTAGTAATAGATACAAGTTATTATTGAAATAAATATCCAGCCACATCACCACACTGAATATATTTATTTTCTCACTATAATAAATGTATATTCCATTAAAATAATCTTAAGGTACTTCACTGAGTTCTCAAGTCACTGAAAAGACACTTCAATACTCATCGTAAAGATTCAATGTTACCGTCCCCCATTTTCTTTTCACTACACACATAAAATTAATTATGTTATTAAATAACTATAAATTATTTAATATATTTGATTACATTTTATATCATACAGTTAACTCTTATAGATTTAATATTTCAAATAACACAATCATAGTGGTCACCAAATCTCCTTAGCACAATTTTTCAATTAAGGAGTAACCTTTCATTAGTAATACTCACTCACTATTATCATGGATCTTATAAAAATTATATTTTCTTTTCTTTAACATAACATAATCCTCATAATTTTATTTTATTATTCAAGTCATTACATTTCTCCTAATTAAACCATTGTATTAGTTTTTCATTTCATAATGAATTTACAATTGCTAGAAGTTTAAATAACATATTTTTAATAAAAATAATTAAGGAGACAAATGATCTCATCACTTTATTATAACCACTTTTCACAATAATCATATCATCAATTTTGACGGATCATTATCTCTTGAGGTAAAGTAACACCTCCTAGTTGTTAACTAATTTACCTCTCTTGGGATCAAAAAATATCACTAACTGTTATTATTATCATCATAAAATAAAAAAATGTCATTACATGAATAATTCAAGTAATTCTAGAAAATAGTCCAACAATTATCTAATCTCAACAATCTCACTAACATGGTATCTAGTGATCAGTGACAAAGAATAAAAAATCTCCTTTTTATTTTGGAATTAATTCAATTATTATTATTTTATAATAATATTGTTTCCTATTTATTTAATCTATAACTCCTAAAATTTCCCATCAAATGAACTAAAATTGGCCCAAACATGATCCCAATGGGTCTGGTGCATCGATAAATGTCCAAAAATACTTTCAAGGACCAAATTAGTCCTAAAACTGCCCCTATGTACTAGGATATGTATTAGAAACTCTAGGGGTGATTTGTGGCACCCCCTATGCACTTCTAGGCATCGGTTTTTCTGGTCTATAATAGTTCATGGTGTGGATCTCTCCTAGTCATTTGATCAATGATCAAATGGTTGAGTCTTGACACCTCGGTTTCAATCATGTGGCTCCCTTGTGTGGTAATGTGGCCACATAGGGTGTCATTTGATCAATATGATATGTTTGATATGGTCATGCATGGTTATTATCGCATACAAGTTTGAGTAAGTACTACACAATAAAAATATCATAATATGATCATTTATTGGATAGCCAACATCAGTTATACCTCCATGTTATATAGTGAATGAGGGTTGTACTATGGGTAGGTTTGTGTGGTGAAATTCAGGCTATCCACATTCAAATTGAATGACTTTTGATGACCCTTCACTAGTGAATCTCATTGTATTTCACCAAAACCAATGATGTATTTTTAGAGAGGTAAAGTCTCAAAAACTCACCAAGATCATACAAAATCATTTTTCATCCCATAGATCACAAAAATTCAATTTCTAGCCCATAAATTGTCCATTAAGGCACCTAATTCTTAAAGAAAATAAAAGATAGTGGAAAACTTATATCTATATTAACTTCTAAACTTTTTATTTTATTTCAAGAAAATTTATAAAATTAGATTAGTTTTTCTTCATACCTATACAGGATAATTTGGTCTTCTAGGTGATTCTTCCTAGATCTTGGTTAATCTCTAAATTACCCAAATTTAAAGATTTATTCTCTCTATAATATATATCAAATTACATGTATAAATTAAATAGACTTGGTGACATTAGAAATTTTAAGAGACAGTGAACAACATATATGAATTCCATTTGAATAATTTTTGGATTGTCCCTCTGAAATATATAGATAAATTTTGAGAGTAAAAACTACTCTCTATATTTTCTAAAAATTCATTTATCAAATTTTGAATAAACTAAATCCATTATTTATGTATTTATATATAGAATATAATACAAAAATTTCAATTTTCAATCCATATATTATATTAATAAATGATAAGTGAGAGGTTTCTTTGGATAAATCGAGATAATTGGTTAAAAAATGATCCAAATAACTATGCCTCATGACTAAATCTCTTGATTATTTATTGATCCTCCTCTTTTAATCCACCTCCATCACTCTAGGGTAAAGGTACTTAGGTATTGCGGAAATAATTTCTATAAAAGAAAATATATATATATATACAACATTAAAAAAGAATTATAATTTTAAGGAATAACATTACCAATTTTAAATATTTAATTTAAAAAATAACTAAAGACACAATAAATTCATGTTGCTCAAAAATTATTCAATATAAATCCTAGTGTAAAATCATCATTTTGGACTCAATGACACAGTCTATTTTCCAATCCAATTCCATAATGAAGTTGAACTTACCACGTCTCCATTTTAATGAATAATTAATATTTTCAAAAACAATCCTTGGAAAATCCACTTTCCCATGGGCAAAAAAGTGTCCCTTATGGTGAAACCTAGGATATTACACTTTCATAATTATAGGTAAACATTATTAACATCAAAACATATCAGTTACACCAATCGATTTTTCTATATAATGGAAACTAAACTCAATGTCTACCTTATTGAACATATTGTAATAAAATCCAAAGAATACTAATATTTAACCCAAAAAACATTATTTTTACACAAATTTAAATTAGTAATGGCAAACATGAATTATATTAGTTTCATGAATGTATTAGTTTTAAAAAATATTTATTTATATTTTTAATTGAACTCTAAAATGAAATATTTCATAAATCGATCTTAAATTTGAAAATTGATATGATAATTGCCTTAAGCAAGTTTGAGTGAATGATGGTCAACTTTGGAAATTTTTTAATTGACATTTTGGAACATTGTGTGTATATAAAAAATTATGAGAGAGAAAATTAAAACCTAGATTTTATGGATTGGAAAATGGTTAGTAAACCTTTATTATTTTTTCAGTTTTTATATATGATAAAAGAAAAAATTTAAGAATTAGGATATAATTAATTTTGTACCTTGATTTAACCACATAGTAAGAACCTTGGTCACAATTAATGGTTATATGTAAATTTTGTTTCTTGATTTAACTTCCAGAAAAACTCAACCCATGTGGTAAAAAATTATGAAAGAAAAAAATAATAAATAATAGAATATAACAGTTTTATATTGGTTCATTATGCCCTATTGTGTAAAGAGATTAAAATTTTGGGAAACTTTCTTATTTTTTTTAAAAATAAAATTATTAATCCAAAAATATTCTCTCAAGTGTGTAATATGGATAAAATAAAATTCTTAATTCTTAATTAAATTTCCTTAAGGTATTTTGAGTTTAAAAAATTGATGAATATTGCCTAAAAAAATAGTCAATGCTTGATGGATATTTGAGCCCCATTTTAAATAATGTTAACTATTGTATCTTTTTTGATTCATTCGTAATAATTTTACATGTATTTAATTAAATAAAAAAAATCTCAGGTGTTGAGAAATTTGATGATATTGTATTTTAAAAATATTTTCATATATTTATTTATCAAATCCTAGTTTTCTTATTTTAAATTGTCTCTATATTTATATATGCTTTATGAATTATTTTATTAATGGATATATAATGAAACATTTATAATTATATGATTATATTATTGTATATTTAAATTTTTTGGTATATATTTTGAATTAATACATTTATATAAATTTACTAGTCTGTATTGTTTGTTTTTATTTTGTGCTAGGGAGGTACCATCTAAAAATATTTTTTCACTATCTTAAATCATGGTGATTAAAACTATCATCAAATAATGGAAATAATTTGCAGTGGTTTAAACCATGGCTAATTTTCATAAAAAAAATTAAGTTAATAACCTTGTAAAATATGTATGAATAGTCATGAAATATTAATTTTTGGGAATTTCATAAAAACTCCATGTAATTATAATAACCATTAGTAAATATCCCCTAATACTATATTTCATGGTATCTTACCTAAATCACTACTAAACCAAAAAACCATCGCTAGTGACTAATTTTTTTTAAAGTGGTGCATATGAGATAGTTTTATTATAATTATTTAATACATGTGATATAAAATAGTTTATTTGAATTTATGTTTCAACTGGGGAGAAATAGAGGCATGTGTTGGAAATAAAATATAGGGGTCATAGGACCCCATGGTGTTTGATATGTTTGATTTCTTTTCAATAATGATAAAGATGAATTCATGGTGAAATCAGAATACAACAGAGGTGAGGTGGAGTGGTATTTCTGTATTATGTTAAGTATGGATGAATTGGATTATCTATATAGAAAAGAAAGGTAAAAAACACCCTATGAATAAAATTACTTGTGTGGATAAAAAATTAAATATAGATAAAAGATCATTTGAAAAAATGAGTAATTCTAACGGATACTGTAATGCCCAAAGATTTTATTATATATATTTCCTTTAAATAAACATAATTATTATGATAGATTTCTTCACATGAAACATCTAACTAAAACAAATCCATAAATTATTGTATTAAAATAAAATTATAAGTATTAAATATAACTATTATAATGTATCCCTTGAATTGGTGGGTATAAATAAAAGTAATGTTGGAAAAAACCCATCCTGGTGGTGCTTTTGGGTTAATTGTGTTTATTGAAAACGTTTGAGGTTGTTGATGAACGCTAGTTATTAGAGGAGGTATGAATTGTGAGAAAGAATGTCAAATATCACAAATCTTGAAATATCGGATCTCATTGATTTCAAATGTATGATCTCATGGATTGTCAATGTTTGTTCTTGTGAATCGCAAAATGCCTGATCTTATAGAGCAATAAGGTCAAAGATGAACTCACAAACTATTCACGTAAGCAGCACATGATTTTTATAATATCTCGCATTGAGATCATGTGATTCACTTAAGGACATATCATTATTTTAATTGGATCTCATGAAGTGATATTGTAAAGCACCTAAAGACATCACATGATTGTTAGAGGATCTCATGGAGATATCATGCGAAGTACCTGAAGACATCATGTGATTGTAATAGGATCTCATAGAGAGATCATGTGAAGTGAATGAAAGAAAAAAGCTGGAAATAATAGAGATATCTCATAGTCATTCAAAATAAAGTGAAGTGAATGATTATTAGTGGATCTTTTGATGATATCATATGAAGCGCATGAAAACAAAGAATCTTAAAATGCGGGAGATATCACACGGTCATTCCAAATATTGTGACTCTATGATTGTCTTTTGATCATGTGACGGGAATCACAAATCACTAGAAGGTAATGTCACTGAACTCATAATTATTATTGGATCTCATGAATTGATCACACAAAGAACCCATGATTGTATTTAGATATCACGATGGGATCACATGAAATGCCAGATGAAAGTGAAGCTAACCACTTTAGGAATATATCTAGATCTCATGATGGTATCACATGAATTAGGTGATAGAAATTGTTAAGGTGGTTCGATGTATGGATGACTATGATTTTTGTAGTTATGGAGGTGGAATTTTTCCTATAAATACCCACTGATCCATCCTTAAGAGGTGATAAAGTTTTTTTTAAAAAAAAATCATCTAAAAAAATTATAGAAAATGTGTTTAATTTGTAGGGAAGGAGTATACATGATTGAGGTCACGCAAGTTTTTTTCATGAGAAGAATGAAGACTTGTGCTTGGATATTATGATTCATGTAATCAATTGAAGGTCTTGTGAAAGGATCTCTTGAAGGAGTCTCATGAAGTGAAGTATGAGTTTGGTGGTTAAATGAAAAAAGAATACCCATTAAGATCTCACGATTTACATGATTTGAACAAGGTCTCATGATTCAAATGAACTTAATAAGATCACATGATCTCTATGAACTAAACAAGGTATCGCAACCTGCATGATCTAAAAAAGGTCTCACAATCTGTATGAACTAAATAAGATCTTACGACCCATGTGAATAGAATAAGAACTTGTGTAGGATTCTCATGGAGAGGTCTCATGAGGGATTCTCATGGTTCGGTAATGTAGTCCATGTGATCTAAATGGTGTCTGGAGGATAGATCTTTTGGAGGGGTATAACACTAGGATCTCATACAATGCTTATCTGTCTGGATCTCACTAAAGTGGTCATGTGATAGGGTCTCATGTAAGGGTCTCACACTAGTGTCTTGCATAAGTAGATACACACCATCATTACCCTGTGATAAATATCATTTTCATTTCTAAATTCATTAGAATAATACAGAATATTTGAACCATTTGAAAATACTTTTATAAGGTGTTTATTCCCTGCTAAAGTAGTGAGAATAAGAGGGAAGTGTGAGGGAAGTGATCTCTGGGAGATAGTGAATATTAACCAAAAATTTTAATGGGGTTGATCCTAGGAATGAGTGGCCTATCCTAAACCAATAATTGTGTGATTTAGTGGATTTGGTGTTTTATCAAATTGCCTTTGTATGCTCCTTGGATGTTGCACAGTGAAGGTTAACCAAGTAAAGTATTCGTGTGTCCTTTTGCTTCATTTCTGGATTTAGTTTTTATGAATCATGATTAATTAAAGTTGGAAAGGTTAAGATCAATATAAACACTAAAGAGAAAAAAAATAAATGACCCTCATAATAAAGAGATCAAGATCCAGTGGGGTAGGAAGACGTTTGAAGAGAATATCCATACCTTGATTCACCCCCACACTCACGGTATCAAAGCCCCTTTTGTGCCAAAAAAATAACCATATTTAGAAATATATAGATAAATTAAAAGTAAGGGGTCATTTTCAATATCAATTCACTGATAAAATTCAATTATTATATCCAAATAGCTAATAAAAAATTGTGATTAAAAATATATTTAACTAAATATTTCCTTTCTCAGTGCTATGTATTTTTATTTTAAGAAAATAAATATATTATGGTTTAATGATGATAAAATATAATATTGATATGAATAATATATTAAAACTAATTTAATTATTAATTTATATTAAATAATAATAACAATAGTTAATATCTAAAAAGTCATTTTCTTATTAAAAACAATTTTTCATTATATTTTATATTTACATTTAAAAGTTAATTACTAAATTTTAGAATTTTAATTTTAAAAAATGAAATTCATTTTCAGATTCATCATGTAAATATTTTCCTAAAATTATTTTTTAATATTTTTCTCAAATGTTTGATTTTAGTTGAATAGTTCAAATACCGATTTCACAAATATTGGGACTTTTATGACATCCTTATGGTATCAGCAAAACTTAAAAATATATGAAACCTTTTTCATAATAAAATATGTATTTAATAAGTAAATTATACATTAAAAATATCAGTTTAAATTTATAAAACATTTGTTCAACATTTTGAAACTCAAGTAATATTTTTCTCCAATAAAAACTATTTTTGGGCCTTTTATTTTAATTAAATATTCACATAGTGAAATTCGGTTTTAGATTGATTTTAAATCCACATAAAAATATTTATTTTATAATAAACCAATTAATTTTATGTAAATAAAAAAATTGATAATATTATACTAAACATTATTTTTATTCTTAAAAACACATTTTTTTATAAATTGTTTTTATGCGTTATGTGCACTTATATTAAAATTAATTTTTATCACACCTATAAATATTTTTTAATAAATTGTTTTCCATATTTGAATTAATAATTTATAAATTATTCAGTAATTTTATTTTTATTTTTATTCATATAAATTAGTTGTTAGGGTTATAAATTTTATTACCCAAGTAAATGTAAATTAAGGTAAAAAAGAGTTTAACCAAGTAAAAATGAGCTAAATTATATTAAAAAATTGTCTCCAAATGAGTATTTGAGGTTTGTATTGGCCATAAATTATCTATTCTTAATTATTTTCCACTTTGGAGTCCAATTTCCATGTGAAACATGTGTTCATTTTATACTAAGTGGTTAAACTTACAAAATATGACATTTCCTCCATTTATAAAAGGTGCCTTCCATAAACCCTTCAAGGGAACTCTAAAATTTGATTTTAACTTGATAATATGACCTATTTAATTTCCCTATATCCCTATACAAAGTTTTTAAGCCTCTTTATCTAAGTAAAAACCCTGAATCCTTCATTTCTAGGAGTTACACTAAGAGGAGGTTCAAACATTCAACTTGAGTACTAATCACTTATTAACCTTTTTCTTATCAATATTTCTCCTAAAAATATATTTCCCCATTATAATATAATGACATTAGTATTATTAATATACTTAATTATTATTATGTTAATTTTATAATCATAATCTTCCCTTCCCCTTCCATAGAAAAATATAACATCATTTGTGTGTACGTGCGGGATACCGACTCCATGAAGTAGCATACTTCATTTTTTAAAACTACCTTACATGGAAGGTTCTAAAAGGTTATTTAATGAATAAATATTATATTTACAACATGTTTAATATTCTTAAATTATAAACCATTTTTTACATTCTTACATTATATAGAAAAAAAATGTCATATGTGTGTACGTGAGGACTACTACCTCCATGGAGCGATGTCTAATGTTTTTCATCACCACCCTACATGGATAGTTATAGAATATATTTTATATGTATATATGATATTAAGGGGTAAATATTAAATTAATATTTATAAGTAAAAAATACTTAAATAATATATATTCTAGTGAATTTATACTAGAATTCACTTTCTTTCATTCCTAAATATCTTTTAAGTTTAGAGTATTAGAAATTATAAAAAACTATTACATAATAAACTCGTTAATTTCAAGTGAAAAAAATTACTTAGTATCCATTTTTTGCATTAAAAAACTCTTTAAAATAAAACATGATTTCTTTTCATTAAAAATCTTCACAATTATTATATTAACATCATCCTTGTCCAAACTCATCCTTAAAACCCTCTAAAAAATAATTAATGCAGGCTGATCAAAAATATATCAGTAAGTGACATAAAAGAAATAAATAAATCATCAGTCTATGAATACATATTAACATTTTCCTTTTTCAAAATAAAATTTGGGTTCAAAATAAATCATTTTCATTCAAAAGAAATCATCTCCTCTTACCAACAATTTTCAAAAAAAATAGAAATATTTAAGGAAAAATAAACTCACAAAGTTTTATTTGAAAACTTGAAAATTATATGAAAACTTTTTCATAAAGGTATTCTTTTCACTCTAATATATGGAATAACCATCACGGTTAAAATTTGAGTATCCATCATAGCTACTCATGGAAGGACTTCAAGGTTAACTTCTGAATATTACCTTAGAGTAACCATTATAGCTACTCATGAAATATCTTCATAGTTAACTTATAAACATTACCTTAGAGTAACTATCATAGCTACTCATGGATTAACCATCATAGTTAATCTTGTAATAACTCTCACAGTCAAATTCCAACCATTAACCAATACATTGGAGACATATAATGGGGATCTCCCTATGTATAATTTATATCAGTCTCACCCATGAGCTATAATAGGTCTTAACCATTCGTATAAGTTGTATAAATCTCACCCATTCACATATAATGTTCAAGTATAAAATATTTTATCCTTTAAAAAAATATTTTAAACCCATATGAAAAAAAATATTTGGATATAAAAATAACCTTTTATTTTTTAAAAAAAATCAATACCAAAATATCTATAAAAAGGGTAATAGGTTTTTTCATTCAATAAAATATCATTAAAAATATTTTTGAGGAAAATAATCTTTTAATTTTGAAATCACTTACTAAAAAAACTATATCTTTATAAAGGGAAAACATTTGAAAATAATCTTATAATATTTTAAAGTAAACTTAAAATAATTAAGTCATTATGAAAGAATAAAATTATATGCATGTCATATATGGGAAAAAATATTCTTTTTTAATTTTTTAAAAATGGTAAAAATATTAACTTTAAAAGAGTTTTTTTAAATGAAATTCTCTTACCACTTTGGAAACATTTGAATTGTAATCCCCGTGAAATAAAAACATAAATACTTTAAATATCATTAAAATAGATAAATTCATAATATAACATTTCAACGGGGTTTTATATACACTTTATAAAAGAATATGGGTGCATAACATCAAAATATGCCTCAACGAATGAAAATTGAGATAAAGTCCCTTACATTAAGTCTTACTCATCACATATGTTCTTTATCACCCTAAATAAAAAATTTATGTTATTTTTTTACTTACTTGATAACCTTTTTCAATTTCATTTCCTTTATTTCATTGAATACCGTGTTATATATAATTACTTAATCAATTAACTTTACATTGGGTGTTTTTGACGATATTCAACTCATATATTATAAATAAATTTGTTAGGGTGATTATGGTCAAGGTGTTCATTAATCAACCATATCGAGAATAATAATAATGGAATAATTATAAATTTTATACATCAATTATACTTTTAAAACCAACCATAAAATATGGTTATTAAAAATGACCTACGTTACAATCATTGAGATGGTAGGATGTACGTACGTAGGAGTAACATTTCCATTTTTCAATGATAATTTTGGAAAGAAGGGAACTATAATTTCATCTCTAAATATATATCATAATATCAAAAATATTGTTTAATTTATTTAATTATACTTATATATATCATCCATGTGATGTGGTGATGAAAAACGAATCACATCACTTTGTAGAGGTGGTAGTCCAAACGTACGCACGAACGAAAATATCATTTTCCTGTGTATGAAATGGTAAGAAAATATATGTTATATTATATGTAAATAATGATAAATATTTAATTATTATCATATATATAACTTAAATTCATCATTACAAACATTTTTTAGAGATGGTGATGGAAAATTAATTGCAACAGTTCGTGAGGCGGTAGTTTGTCATACACACAAACAATAAATTATTTTCCCATTTGACGGATGTTGGAGATGGATATAGGTTATTACAGTAACATAATAATATATCAGTCTATTTAGGATACTTTTTTTATTATTTTATCATGTTTTAAAAATATTTTAATGGATAGGAAGAATAAATAAAACTAAAACATGGGTAAAAATTATACCTCTACTTTGGAAAATATGTTTTTTAACACATTAAGTCCTATAATATTGGAATTATGCCCAACCTAAAGCCTCTATAATTATTCTAGGGATTATATGAAGTGATTTGGGAAGGAAATAGATTAACCAACTGGGTTTTTAAGTGTGAAGTATTGAGAATAATAGGTTCACATTTATTAGAGAGGGGAGGGGCACTCTCAGAATTTCTCAAAAATATTAAATTAAAATAAATTAATTTCAATTAAAAATAGATCCAAACTTCTTTTTTTAAAATATAAGATTATTATGAATCTAAATAATCTCCTAAAATAAATATTAGATAGTATTTAATTAAATTTTTATTTTTATTTTTTGGTTTTAACCCTCTTTAACCCCTTTCACACTTATCATGACAACAATGATGTTTAGGCTTAGGGTCTATATAGTTACTATAAATGGAAAAAATCCCATAAATGGACCATTTAAGATATAATAATCCCTATACTAATCACCTGTATTAATAAAATATTATTTATTATAATATATCATTAATATCAATTTTTAGAACTATACATTATTTTCACTTTAAAAATATCAAGTCTATACTTAGAATTATAACCAAATAATTTAAAACATCCCAAAAATTTCAGGGTAATTTGTAAAATTCATGTATCACATTAATTATCTCAAATTATAATACTTTTAAGATTTTTAATATCATTTATATAATTTTTCCATTAATTAAATAATTATTATGTCAATGACGTGAAAGCATTTAAGGTAATTATTACTACACTAGAAATTAAAAATAAATTACCTTGATAAATATAAATATTTTATATTTAGAGTGACTATTTAAAACTAAACATATCCTCTCGAAATATATATGTTAAAAATGTTATATTTATTAAAAAAATAATGTGACATTTTTAAATTTTCTTTAAATAAAATATTATAAATTTCATAGTCTAATAAAAATGGAAAAAGGCCATTTAAAATATATTGTATGATTATGGATAAAACGGACTCATAATATAGATTTAATTCATTTATTAAGGTCATTTTATAGTGCTTATCATTTTACTTTTAACCCTTAATTACTTGATTTAACCTTTACCATGGCGATAAAAATTATGAAGGTTGTTATTCATATTGAAAAAAATAAAAGGGAACTATTTACTAAATTTGGACCTCATGATTAAAAATATTTAATAAATTTTTAAAAATTATAAACTGATAATTGGTAGAATTTAATTTAAAATTAAACTGGTAAAACGTAAAGAAAAACTGTTTTTCAAAAAAATCCCTTTTAAGTATAAAATTCTTTTATACTAAATTAAAGTATAAAATTATTTTAAAAAACCTAATTGGATTATTATAAATAAAAATTTATTAATTAAATTTTAAAAATAATCCAAAATAAAATTTTACCATATAAATACTTTAAAATAAAATATAGTTTTCAATAAAAAAAATCAATACTTTTCACTATTCATTAAAGAAAACAAACTTTTTAGAAAATTATCAAAATTTAACCATATTATAATTTTGATATGATTATTAAAAAGTGAATTTTATTTTATAAAATAAATTTTCTAAAAGTTACATAAATTAATTATATTATTTGCATGCAAAAAAGTAATAAAAATCATTTTTGAAGAAAATGTATTTTTGAAGAATAAAACGACTTTACTAAAAATTCAGTGACTATTTTTTAAGAATTTTACAATATATTTATATTTTGTGGGACCTTTATATTTATTTTATAAATAATTTATTCCAATTTATACCCACCAATTTAACTGTTAGGTTATAACGGTCACAATTAAAAAATAATATCTCATTATTCGTTTAAGCTCAGTGTTGTGTATCGTGTACACTATCAAACATAGTATTTCTTTTAAAATATTAGGATATTAAATTATCCCCCTAAACTTTAAGAAATTATCTCCTCATAATTTGAACATGGTCACGGTAATTACGTTTTAAATTTTCAAAATACCATTATTGAAATCTCACATCGTAAAAAGGATTAATAAAATTTCCACTTAAAAAGATAGAAAAAGGGAAGTATGAAGGTTATCTAGAATAACACGTACCTATGACTCCATGTAGGGAAAAAATTGTATTTTAAAATAGGTATGTGGAAGAGAAAACTAACTCCCAAGGATTGATAGAGATTTATAGAGAGCATGGTGATGAAAAATTTAATCTTCACAAAATCAAAAATCTATGATGGGTTAAAAAGGTCATTAAAATATCAGTAAGAAAAATAAAAAGATAAAATTTATATTTCAAAATAATTTGACTGAATTTGATTAATTATTTTACTTCCTAAACTAAGAGAACGAGTAAATATAATTACATTATAAGAGTAATTTAATCGTCTAATTAATTCCCACCGCAATATCATTTTTTTCTCAAAATAATGAGTATTGAAGATGAATTTTTTCATATATGAAGAACTAGAATATACTTATAATAGATCACATAATCCCTAAAAATAAAAAATATATATTTATCCTATATTTATATATTAAAAAACCAAAATGGTTATAAAAAGGTAAGATAATTCCCAAAATAAAGAAAAACTACTTTAATCACCAAAATTCTACAATAATACCTGAAGTTCAACTTGGATTATTCGATAACTAACCATCCTTAAGATTCCTTAAAATATTCCATACTATTATTAAAAACCAAAAATTAGAAGGATTTGATCACATAGTCTTCTACGATTAATTTAACATTTATCACCAAATAAAATCAATCACTTTTAATGTATCATACAAAAAAATATATATGACATAGTCATTTAATCCCCAAAATATCTCCATAAGTGACTTAAATCGCCATAATTACACATGAAAATCATATATGTTTCAAAAAGATAATTCATCCTTTATTCCTAAAATAAAACTCCATAATATCATATAATTTTCCTAAAATATAGAGCTTCTTTCAAAATAACATTGATCACAAAATCAATTACCAATAAAATATATGTACCCAAATTGTAACAATATATAATTACCTCAAAATCACATATCATATAAACCATAAAGGCTACCAATACGTTTAAACTTATTTCCACTGAAATTAAATACATTCTTACTTAAATAACCATTCTCATATCATAAACTTAAGGGTTACATGTACATCAAATATTTATCAAGAGTCAATAAATGTATCCTAAAAATTATCACCTTTTTACTACACCACTTTTCAAAGGTATTAATTCTATCTAACATATGTTTCCAAATTTGAAAAACAAAACATACTATAGAATATTCCTTAGGTGTTTAATGTGTCTCATAATATTTAAGAAATGCAACTATATTATATTTTCAAAAAATCAATACATAATTGCATTATTTTTCTTATTCCTTGATATTTTATTCCTATAAATCAAGATATAGAATATTTCCTTATGATTTTTCAATATAAACTCAATCATGTTTCATAATTATAATATAAGAAAATAATGAATACCTTACATCCAAACATCAGAGTCTTCCTTTATGCTTTTGATATCCCCTTTATATTCCAACAAGAAATCCATATCTATACAAAATAAATATTCACATACTCAATTATACTACCTTTATGAATGAGATTGATAAATTGATATTTTGAAATTAGATAAAAGAGAAACCATGATCCATATAAATTTTAGAGGAATGAAAAAGTATTGGATAGATCAAAGAGTTTTTTACAGTTTATTTGAATACTCAAGAAGCTATCAAAATCATTTAAACAAGCTTTTGTAATAGTAATGATAATCAAATAATAAGGAAGGAATCATAAGTTTTAAAAAGATCACTTTCCGTCTATAGTCTATATTCTTAAATAGTCGTTAATTTGTATTAAAGAACATCATTAAAACATGAAATTATTTATTTCATGTTAAAGTGATAATGGTATTTCTAAAGACAATGCCCTGAGAAATTCCATAATACTTTAACATTCAAATACTTTATACCAAATTCAATTACCCTTATAAATCCAATATCCAAAAATATCATTAATCGCCTAAAAATTCATCACTTAAAGACACAAAAATTGGTGTCTAAAACTTTAAACTTATAATCAACCTTAAACTTATAATCCCATAATAGTATTCATAACTCTTAAAATTACCTCACCTTAAATCATCATAATCACCAAATTTGTCTAAACCCTACTCTAATTACAACTATAAGGACCCAACCATAAACATTACAATTTATGGTGACTTTATACTATAATTCACTTAATTTATCTCCCAAAGATCTTTTAGGTTTATATTTTTTGAAATTTGGGAAAACTCTTACATAATAAACCCATTTATTAAAAGTGGACACTTTTACTCAATATCCATTTTTCCCATAAAAAACTATTTAAAATAAAACATGATTTATTTTAATGAAAAATATTTACAATTTGTATATTTACCTCAAACTTTTCCCTATTCGTTATTAAAACCTTATGAAAAACATTTTAAAACATGGGATGAGCACAAAAATCTCAATGAGGGGCATAAAAGAAATAAAGAAACTATTGGTCCATGAATACTTATAAAAAATTTCCTTGTTCAAAATAAACTATAGGTTCAAAATAAACAGTTTTCATAATGAATAAATCATCTTCTATAACCAACACCTTTCAAAAAAACATTTAATTATATGTTTTTAATGAAAAAAATACTCATTAATTGTTATTTTCAAACTTGAAAATTACATGAAAACTTTCTCAAAAAGTTATTCTTTTCACTCTTTTATATGGAACAAACATAATGATTAAATTTGTAGTCACCATCACTACTACTCATGGAATACCTTCATGGTTAACTTCCAAACATTTACTAATCAAATATATTCATGGAATACCTTCGTGGTTAACTTCCAAACATTACATTAGATTAACCATCACAGCTGCTCATGTATTAACAAGCATATTTAATATTAGAATAACCCTCATTGTCAACTCCTGTACATTATCAAATATATTTGAGAGCTATATAGGTTTCACGCTATGCATAAGCTATATCAGGCTCACCCATGATCTATAATGGGTCTCAACCCTTCTTATAAGTTGTATTGGGCTAATTAATTTCACATATACTTCTCAATTATAAAACATTTTATGTTTCCACCTTTTCATCATAAAACATTTGAAAAACTCTATTAAACCCATATGAAAAAACCAATTTGGATATCAAAATACTATTTTTTTATTAAAACCCCATTTTTAATACCAAAATACCAATAAAAAGTAAATATTTTTTTCTTATAATATAATATCATTAAAAACATTATTGAAGAAAATAACCTTTTAATTTTGAAATCACTTATTAAAAAATTATGCAATTATAAAGGAGAATGTTTTCTTTGAAAAGAAACTTATAAAAAATTAAAGGAAACTTCAAATAATTGATGCATAATAATGGAAGGATACTTATTTCATGTCATATATGTAAAAAATACATTCTTTTTTTACTCTTTTAAACATACTTAAATGATGAAATTTAAACTAGGGTTTCTAAAAGAAATTCTCTTACCTCTTTGGAAACATTTCAATCATAATTATCATGAAAGAAAAAAAAAACATTAAATATCATTATAATATAAAAATTTGTGATATAACATGTTAAATGGTTTGTATATAGACCTCATAAAAGAATATAGGTGAATAACATCAAAATGTGTCGTAATGAAAGGAAAATGACACGGAGTCCCTTACCTTGAGTTTAACTCATCGTATATATTCTCTATCATTTTTAATAACAAACTTATATTATTTTATAATTTATTATGAACCTTTTTCAAGTTAATTATTCCTTTATTTCATTTAATACCATGTTATATCAGTCAGAAGGGCCCAAAGGCCTTCATTTTTTATTATTTTGAGAATCCACGTTTCAAGGGGTGAGGTGGAACCCTTATAAGGCCCAAAGGCTTAAAGACAATTACATGACCCGTAGGTCTTAGAGGAAATCACCCAGACAAGAAAACTTGGAACTTATCCTCCCTAGTATATTTCATGAAATCAGCACTCCACTTTCGCAGGGCTGGTCGGATAGTTTTCCTATGAAAATTTGCACAGTCCTAGTACAGATGGTAATTCTATACCCTCTCATTATTCTAATTTCGGTTACCTCTTCTCTAGTTAATGTGTCTACCCTGAATCCTCATCTGAAGCCTTGTTCCTTGTAGTGTGATTGGTACATATGCATAATCATGTGTCCTAAATCCCTTGGGGTGTGGACCTAAGGCCTTAATGTGTCTTTAATTCCTTGAGAGAAAAATGGATCGAAGGCCTTGGGTGGCTCGAAAGCCTTGCAAGACTTGAGGACCAAATCGGTGGCCCAGAGGCCCAGATGGATGAATAGTTTCGGCTAGTACATTACCAAATAATACCTATTACAGTGCCTTCTATAGTGGTCAAGATGTTCATTAATACACCATATATATAATAATAATCATGAAATAGTTATTATTTTTATAATTAAATTATACTTTTAAAGTTAACTGTAAAATATGGTTATGAAAAATGAACTACATTATAATCATGGAGACGGTGGGTCATACGTATGAATAAGTAATGATTTCATCTTTCAATGATCATTATGGAAAGAAGTTAAGTATCATTTTATATTTAAATAATGATAAAAATATCATAAATATTATTTAATTACTTTAATTTTACTTAAATTTATCATCCATGTGTTGTTGATATCAAAAACAAATCACATCGCTGCGTGGAAGCGGTAGTCCACATGTACGCACGAACGACGTTATAATTTTCCAATGTTTGGAAAGGTAAGAAAATATGTGTTATATTATATTTAAATAATTATAAAAATGTCATAAATATAAAATATATAACTTAAATCCAACGTTAAAACCATTTTTGAGGGACGGTTGTAGAAAACGAATTACATCTGTTCGTGAGGCGGTAGTCTGTCATACGAACGAACGTTGAATTCCATTATCATTTGATGGATGTTGGAGATGGATAGAGGTTATTAAATTAACATAATAACATATCAGTATGTTGAGGATACGATTTTTATTATTTTATCATGTTTTAAGAATATTTTAGGGAGGTCTAGGAAAAAATAAAACTAAAACATACGGACAAAAACTATACCACTTCTTTGGAAAATCCATTTTTTAACACCTTAAGACCTCTAATATTGGTGTTATTCCAAACCTAAGGATTCTATTATGAGTTGGGGGATTATAAGAAGTTATTTGGGTATTACCTTGTGGAAAAAAATTAGTTTCTAAAGTGTGAATGATTGTTAAAAATAGTTTCCCTTTTATAAGAGAGGGGAGGGGAACTCTGGGAATTCTTCACAATATTAAATTAATATAAATTAATTTTCAATTAAAAACAGCTCCAAACTAATTTATTTAGAAGATAAGATGAGGATGAATATAAATCCTCTCATCTAATAAAAATTAGATAATTTTTTCCACATTTTGACCCTTGTATTTTGGTTTTAACCCCTAGTTAACTCATTTCACACTTACTATGATAATAAGGACTTTAACTATTTGAGGGTCAATATAATGACTATAAAGGACAATAAATAGAAAATTTATTATATAATAAGAAATATGATAATAAATTGGATGAATATAATATTTTTGGTAATTTTTTATCATTGAATAAAATATTATTAATTACAATATATCATTAATTTCAATTTTTTAGAATTATTCATTATTTTGAGATTAATAATATCAAAAAAATAATTATAATTCAGAAACAATATTTAAAAAATACAAAAAAAATCATTTTCATCTATAAAATTCCTTGATCATGTTAATAATTGTTAATTATAAAAAAATTAATATTTTTAATATCATTTTTTTCATTTTTTTCATTAATTAAATAATTACAGTGTCAGCGTTGTGCAAGAATTTAAGGTAAATATTTATTCACTAAAAATTAAAAATAAATAACCTTAAAGAAATATTTTATATTTCAAAATTTAATTTATAACCAAAAATATCCTCTAGTAATCTTTATGTTAAAGATATCATAGTTATTAAAGACAAGAGTGTGGCATTTTTTACTTTTCATTAAATAAAATATTATAAAGGTCAAAATCTTATCCAGATGAAAAAATGACCATGTAACCAAATATTTTATGAGTCGAGATGAAATTTACCCAACTAATAAAGTTAAGGCATGTTTTAGGATCATTTTGTAGTCCATATCATTTTATTTTTAACCCACAATTACCCGATTTACCCTTACTATGGGAACAAAAATTACTAAGGATACAATTCATATTGACAAAAAATAAAAGAGGCCTATTTAATAAATTTTTACCACATAATTAAAATTATGTAATGAATTTTTCAAAATTCAAAATACATAAGTGGTAAATTTTAATTTAAAATTAAATTGGAAAAATTCAATAGAAAACACTTTTTTAGAAAAATGCCCTTTAAATATAATATGTATACTCAATCCAAGTATAAAATTCATTTCAAATATATAATTGTATTATTATAAATCCAAAATTTTATAATTAAATTGTAAGACTAATTCAAAATATAATTTTACCTTATAAATAATTTGAAAGAAAATATAGTTTTCAAAAAAAAATTGGCATTTTTTACTATTCATTGAAAAATCAAACTTTTCATAAAATTATCAAAATTTCACTATAGGATAATTTTTATATTATGATTTAAAAAATTAATTTAATTTTATCAAATAAATTTTCTAAAATTTACTTAAATTAATTATATTATTTTCACACAAAAAGTAATCAAAATCATTTTTTAAGAAAATGTATTTTTTAAGAATAAAATTACTTTACTAAAAATTGAGAGATTATTTTCTATAAATTTACCGATACATTTATATTGATTAGAAACTTTATATTTATTTCATAAATCATTTAAAATTATTATTAAATATTGATTTAATGGGTAGGTTTTATCATTCACATTTAAATAATAGTATTTTGTTGTTTGTTTAAACTCGGTGTTGTGTATCTTGTAAGCTATCGAAAATAGAATTTAATTTTAAAATATCATGATATTAAAATATGATTCTAAAATTATAACACAAAAATTAATGATCTATATAATGTAATTTTTTGATATTGTTGAATTACCCAAATCAAACTCATCGTGAATTTCATTCTCAAAAACTATGCCCATAGTTTAAATAAAATAAATATGTCCATGCATGAATCATTGAAAAATAATTATTTAAAATATATTTTATTATTTTTTAATGATTGAATTGGTATCAATTAATGGGGTTCTATGTCACCATTATGAAGCATGTGTGAAATAATCATAATTACAACATCTGATATGGAAAATAAGCAAAGACTAACTAATGATTGTATAAAAAGTGGATATAAATAAAGAGTAACAAAGGTTTTTATATATGAATACGGTTATAAAATTAGTTTTTTATATATTTATGTTTATTATATAAGAGTTTAAATCACTTTTGTGGAAGTTGAGAATTAAGGTAAGGGGTTTATCAGCTTAATTTTTTTCTTTAAGACGTATGTCATATCCATCACTTGTTTTTATCTGTGTGGTGTATATAAATCCAATGTATATATTTTTATCATACTTTAAATGAGTATCAAATGGATTATTTATCCATATCATGTATTATCTTCTAAGTACTTTTGGTTCAAAGTTAATCGAAGTCGTAATGATTTCGTTACCAATCTCAATTTTCAAATCGAGATTGCTTTTAAAAGATAATCCATCTAGGGAATTTTTATAAAATTTATCTATAAAACCCCAAACATTATTTGTCTTCATTTTATTACTTAGTTTTTACATATCCCCTCACTGTTTCATTCCCGTAGTATAAAATTCTCCCTATATGATGCCTCTAAGTGAAACTGAACACACCTCTTCTTTACAGTTAGGAATTTTATTCCTATATGTCCACATTAATTTTATTGATGTCCTTATCCATGATTAAATAATTAATTAAGGTTATTTTCTACTATTTTTATTTATTTACATTTTTTGGAAGAATTTTTTAACACTTTTTACACGTATCATTCTGACAAATTCATCCATTTTAATGTTTTCCATGGGAATGCATTTGTTCGTTGTTATGAGCATTCATCTTTAGGAATATTTTATAATGGTTTTCCAAAAAAAATGGATTCTTAGTGATTTTTATATTAAAATTTAATATTGTTATATTTTTTAAATGAAAAATCTTGATTTAAAAAATGGTTTTAAAGAGGTATTTTTCAAGAATACATAATTGAATATTATTTTTAAAAATAAAAGTTTTTAAAAAATTAACTACACTTTTTTGAAAAATTGATGTCTTTTTTAAGGTTTCATTATTGATATTTATTTATAAATAATTATTTTTAAAATTAATCCTTTTAAATTTCCCAAAATTTGTCTTCTCAAAAGTGACACATAACTTCTTCTTTTTATGAAAATGTTAAGAAATGTTCTCTAAAGACACTTTAATGTTTCATTTTCATTTTCCTATTTAACTCAAAAATATTTATCTCTTATGTATTTATGTTTAATGGGTCACATTAAAAATTATTAAACTCTTTGGTAGTTATGTTTCATTATGACCTATTGTGTAAAGAGATGAAATTTTAGGGAACCTTTTTATTTTCCTTAAAAAAATACTAATCTCAAATATTTTTTGAAGTGTGTAATATGGATATAAGAATTTTTATTAATTAAATTTTCTTGTAGTATTGTGAGTTTAAAAAATTTATGCATGCTACCTAAAACAAATATTCAATACTTGATAGTCATTTGAGCACCGTTTTACATAATTTTCACTATTTTATTTTTGTTATTATTTGATGGTAATTGTACATGTATTTTATTAACACAAAAAATATTAGGTGTTGAGAAATTTTATGAGCTTGTATTTTACTAATATTTTCATATATTTATTTATCATATACTAGTTTATTTAATTGAAATTATCTCTATGTTTATATGATTTATGAGTTATTTGGTAAATAGAGATAGAATGAAACATTTATAAGTATATGAATATATTTTTGTATACCTGAATTTTTTTATATATATTTTGAATTTCTAAATTTATATAAATTTTTTGGTTTGTATTCTTTGTTTTTATTTGTGTTGGGGAGGTACCATCTAAATATATTTTTTTGCACTATAGTATATCATGGTGGTTAAAACTATCACCAAATAATGGAAATTAATTCACAGTGGTTTAAACCACCTCTAGTTTTCATAGAAAAATATAAATGAATAACCTTTTAAAATTTGTATAAATAGTCATGAAATATTAATTTTTTGTAATTTCATAAAAACACCATATAATTATAATAATAATAATTAAATATCCCCCAACACTTTATTTCATAATGGCTTACCTAAACCACTACTAAACCAAAAAAACATCTTTAGTGACAAATTTTTTTACGGTGGTGGATATGAGATAGTTTTTCTATGATTATTTAATACAAGTGATATAAAATAGTTTATTTCAATTTATGTTTCAACTGTTTAGAAAGAGAGGCATGGGTTGGAAATAAAATTCATGGGGTTATAGGACCCCATGGTGTTTGATATGTTGATTTTTTTTTCAATAATGATAAAGACGAATACTTGGTGAAAGTAGTATTAAATAGAGGTGATGTGAAGTTGTATTTATGTTTTATTTTATATATGGATGAATTTAATTATCTATACAGCATGGAAAGGTGAAATACACACTATAAATAAAATTACAAGTATGGATACAAAATTAGAGATAAATAAAGATCATTAGTTAAAAATAAGTAATTCCAAAGGATATTATAATGACAAAAGATTTTACTATATATATTTCCTTTAAATAAACATAATGACTTTTATAGCTTTCTTCACATGAAAATATAAAAAAAATAAAACCATGAATTATTTTATTAAAATAAAATTATATGTAATATATAATAGTTATAATGTAGCCCTTGAATTGGTGGGTATAAATAAAAGTAAATTTGGAAAAAAAACCATCCTAGTGGTGATTTTGGGTTGATTTTGTTTGTTGAAAAGGTTTAAGGTTTTTAATGAAGGATAGTTATCAAAGGAGGCATGAAGACTGAGCGTGAACGTAAAATATTACAAAGAATGAAATATCTAATGTCACTGGGTGAAAATATATGATCTCATGGAACATGAATGTCTGATCCTATGTTGCATGAAATTCTTGATCTCACAGAGTAAGAAGGTCATAACTGATCTTGCAGAGCCGTCACAAGATGAACCAAATTATTTTTAAAATTTATCACATTTAGATCATGTGAAACGCCTAAATACATCTCATTATTTTCATATGATCTTACAAAGATATATTACAAAGCACCTGAACACATTGTATGTTTGTCAGAGGACCTCACAAAGAGAACATGTGAAGCTCTTGAAGACATCACGTGATTTTCATCGGATCTCACGGAGCGATAACATGAATCACTTGAAAGAAAAAAGCTATAAAAAACAAAGATATCTCATAATCATTCAAAATCATTTGAAATGAATAATTTTTAGTGGATCTTGAGATGATATCATATTAAGTACAAAAAGACAAAGAAGCCTGAAATGATGGAGATATCAAATGGTCATTCCAAATAACGGGACTGTATGATTGTCTTTGGATCATGTGATAGGGACTCACAAAGCGCTGGAATAAAATTTCACTAACCTCATAATTTTCATTGGATCTCATAAAGGTATCACACAAAGAACTCATGATTATCTATGGATCTTATGATGGGATCACATGAAGTGCCGAATGAAAATGAAGTTAATCGCTGCATAAATGTGTATAGATCTCATGATGGGATCACATGAAGTGCATGATAAAAAAATTTAATGTGGCTGAATGTATAAATGATCGTGACTTGTGGAGGTAAGGTGGTGGTCTTTTGCCTATAAATACCCATTAAACCATCTTTAAGAGGTGAATAATGTTTTATTAAAAATATTTATCTGAAGAAAAAACTATATAATGGATTTCATGTGTAGTGAAGGAGTATACATGATTGATGTCGCAAAAGTTTTTTTCATGATCATAATGAAGACTTGTGGTTGGATATTTTGATCTATATAATCAGTTCAAGGTCTTGTGAAAGGATCTCATAAAGGAGTATCGTGAAGCAAAGTATGATTTGGGTGGTAAAATAAAAAGACAGATCCATTGAGATCTCACGATCAACATGATCTAAACTAGGTATCATGATTCAAATGAACTAAACAAGATATCACGATCCACATGAACTGAACAAGGTATGATGTTCTACATGATCTAAAAAAGGTCTCATGATTCATGTAAACTAAACATGATCTTGTGACCTGTGTGAATAGAATAAAAAGTTTTTGAGGAGTTTTAGGGAGAGGTCTCATGAGGGAGTCTCATTGTTGAGTCACATGATCCATAAGATCTGAATGGTTTCATGAAGAGGGATCTTATGGGGCTCTCAAACTAGGATCTCTTATAAGGCTTGTGTGCCAGGATCTCACCCAAACGATTATGTTCTAGGTTCTCGTGCAAGGGTATCACACTAGGGTCTTGTGTAAGGAGATACACACCATTATTACCTTATTTGAAATATCATTATCATATCTAAATTCATAAGAAAAAGAAGACATAGTATTTAAAACATTTGAAAATACTTTTTGAATGAGTTTATTCACTGCTAAAGTAGTGAGAATAAGAGGGAAGTATGAGGGAAGTGATCTTGAGGAGATATTGCATCTTCCCTAAAATATTTAAGGGCGGTGAGCACAATTAGGAGTGGCCTATCTTAATCCAAAAGTAATATGCCTTATTGGATTTGGTATATTAACACATTGCATTTGTATTCTCCTTGGACGTAGCCCAATGAATGTTAACCAAATAAAAAATTGTGTGTTCTTATAATTTCATTCTTGATTTAATTTATATACATAATCATTAAATAAATATGTAAAGGGTAAGATTAATATAAACACTAAATAAAAAATTAATTGACCCGCGTAATAAAGATTTCAAGATCCAGTATGGTAGGAAGATGTTTGAAGAGAATATCCATACCCTAATTTACACCCACACTTAGGGTATCTAACCCCCTTTTGTGCCCAAAAAGTAACCATATTTATAAATATATAGACAAATTAAAATAAAGGGATCATTTTTAATATCAATATCCTAATAAAATTCAATTAGTATAGCTAAATAACTAATATAATACTTTTATGATTAAAAATGTAATTATATAAAAAATTCCTCTCTTGGCGCTAGGAATTTTTATTTTAAAAAATAATATATTGTTGATTAATTATGATAAAATATATTATTTATATGAAAACTATATTAAAACTAATTTAATTATTAATTTATATTAAATAAGAATAAGAATAGTTAATATCTAAAAATTCATTTTCTTATTAAAAAACGTTTTTCATTATATTTTGTATAAACATTTTAAAGTTAAATTACTAAATTTTAGAATTTTAATTTGAAAAAATGAAATTAATTTTTGGTTTAATCATTTCAATATTATGTTAAAATTAATTTTTTATATTTTTCTGAAATTGATTAATTTTAGGTGAATAGTTCAAAATACCATTTTCACAAATACTAAAAATTTTATGATATCATTATGATATCAGCATAACTTAAAAATAAATGAAACCCTTTTCATAATAAAATATTTATTTAATAAGTAAATTATAAATTTAAAATATGATTTTTAATTTATAAAACTTGTGTTCAAGATTTTAGAAATCAAGTAATATTTTATTCCAATAAAAACATTTTTTGGCCTTATATTTTAATTAAATATTCACATGGTGAAATTTGAATTTTGATTGATTTTAAATCCAAATAAAACTATTTGGTTTATAATAAATCAATTAATTTCATGTAAATAAAATATATTGATAAAATTATATTAAACATTATTTTTATGCTTAAAAACACTTTTTTCTATAAATGGTTTTTACATGTTATGTGCACTCATATTAAAATTTATTTTTCTAAAACTTATAAATTTTATTTAATAATTTGTTTTCAATATTTAAAGAAATAATTTAAAAATTATTTACCAATTTTATTTTCATTTTTATTCATATAAATTAGTTATCAGAGTTAGAAATGTAGTTACCCAGGTAAAGGTAAATGAAGGTAAAAAGAATATAACCAAGTTAAAATGAGATAATTTATATTAAAAACATGTATTCAAATAGGTATTTTAGGTTTTTATTCACTATAAATTATCTATTCTTCATTATTTTCAACTTTTGAGTCCACTTTCCATTTGAAACATGTGTTCTTTTTATATTAAGTGGTTAAACTTACAAAAAAAATGGCATTCCCTCCATTTATAAAAGGGGCCTTTCACATACCCTTTAAGGGAGATCTAAAATTTGATTTTAACTTGATATTATTTCATTTTTAATTCCCCTATATCCCTATAAGATGTTTTAAATCCACTTTATCCAAATAAAATCTCTAAACCCTTCATTTCTAAGAGGTACTCTAAGAAGAGGTACAAACTTTCAACTCGAGTACTAATCACTTCTTAATATTTTCATTCTCAATATTTCTCCTACAAATCTATTTTTCCATTATAATATATTGACATGAGTATTATTATATTATTAATTGTTATTATGTTAATTTTATAACCATTATATACCATTCCCCTTTCTTATAAAAAGGGAATGGAATTCATGTGTACGTGAGGAAAATAAAAATATCATATGTGTGTATGTGTTTACTACTCCCGCCATAGAGTGAAGTATAATATTTTTCATCACTGCCCTACATGGATATTTTTAGAATATATTTTATATGTATATATGATATTAAGGGGTAAATATTCCATTAATATTTATAAGTAATCAACCTTAAATAATATATATTCTAGTGAATTTAGACTCGAACTAACTTTCTTTCATTCCCAAAGATCTTTTAGGTTTATAGTTTTAGAAATTAGTAAAAACTCTTAGATAATAAACTCATTCATTTCAATTGGACATAATTACTTAGTATTATTTTTTCCATAAAACAAAACTCTTTAAAATAAAACATGATTTCTTTTCATGAAAAATCTTTACAATTCTTATATTGACCTCATCCTTGTCCCAACTCATCCTTAAAACCCTATGAAAAAAAAATTAAAATGTGGGATGATAAGAAAAATCTCAGTAAGGTACATAAAAGAGAGAAATAAATCATCAGTCTCTAAATACATATAAGAATTTTCCTTTTTCAAAATAAACTTTGGGTTCACAATAAACCCTTTTCAATCCTAATAAATAATCTTCTATTACCAAAAAATTTCAAAAAAACATTAGAAATATTTAATGAAAAATAAAGTCATAAAGGATTATTTTAGAACAAGAAAATTATATGAAAACTTTTTCATAAAGTTATTCTTTTCACTCTTACATATGGAATAACCATCAAGACTAAAATTTGAGAAGCCATCACAGCTAATCATGGAAGACCATCATGGTTAACTTTTGAATATTACCTTAGAGTAACCATTATAGCTTCTCCTGAAATATCTTTATGGTTAACTTACAAAAATTACCTTAGAGTAACTATCAAAGCTACACATGGATTAACCGCCATAGTTAATCTTGGAATAACTCTCACGGTCAAATTCCAAGCATTACCCAATGCATTGGAGAGATATAATAGGAATATCCCTATATATAATATATATAAATCACACCCATGAGATATAATAGGTCTTAACCATTCATATCAGTTATATAAATATCACCCATTTCATATATAATGTTCAAGTATAAAACATTTTATGCTTGCACCTTTTAATTATAAAACCTTTGAAAAAATATTTTAAACCCATATGAAAAACTTATTTGGATATAAAAATAACCTTTTCATTTTAAAAACCAATTTTTAATACCAAAATATCCATAAAAATTGAAAGGTGGTTTTTCTTTTATGAAAATATCATTAAAAATATACTTGAGGAAAATAACCTTTCAATTTTGAAATCACTTATTAAAAAACTACGCAATTATGAAGGGAATTTTTTTAAAATAACCTTGTAAAATTGTAAAGTAAAATTTAATGAATTGATCCATCATGAAATTAGGTAATTATATTCATGTCATACATGTAAAAAAAATAATTCTTTTTTACTTTTGTAAAAGTGTATAAATATTAACTTTAAAAGAGGATTTTTAAAAGAAATCCCCTTACCAATTTAGAAACATTTGAATTGTAATACCCATGAAAGAATAACATAAAAAAATTTAAATATCGTTAAAATATATAAATTCATAATATAACATGTCAAATAGGTTGTATATACACCATATAAAAGAATATAGGTGTGTGACATCAAAATATGCCTCAAAAAAAGGAAATTGAGATGAAGCCCCTTGCATTAAGTCTTACTCATCTTGTATGTTCTTTATCATCCTGAATAAAAAACTTATGCTTTTTATACTTATATAATAATCTTTTTCAATTTCTTTATTCCTTTATTTCATTGAATATCATTTTATATATAATTACTTAATCAGTTAAATCCACATCGAGTATTTTTGAAGATATTCTCCTCATATATTAGAAATAAATTTGGATGGATGACTATAGACAAGGTGGTCATTACTGCACCATATCTAGAATAATTATAATAAAATAATTATAATTTTTATACATAAATTATAATTTTAAAATGACCATAAAATATGGTAGAGAAAAATGACCTATGTTACAATCATGGAGACGATAGGACGTACGTATTCATGAGTAACATTTCAATTTTTCAGCGATCATTATGGAAAGAAGGTAACTATAATTATATCTCTAAATAAACATAGTAATATCATAAATATTATTTAATATCCTTAATTATACTTATATATATCATCTATGTTATGTGGTGATAAAAAAAGAATCGCATCGCTTTGTAGAGGTCGTTATCCACATGTACGCACGAACGACATTATCATTTTCTTGTGTATTGAAATGTAAGAAAATATATGTTATATTATATTTAAATAATGATAATATCTCATTATTATCATATATATATAACTTAAATACATCATTATAAATATTATTCAGAGATGGTGATGGAAAATTAATTACATCACTTCGCGAGGTGGTAGTCTTCCATCCACATGAACAATGAATTCTTTTCCCATTTGATGGATATTGGAGATCAATATAGGTTATTACAATGAAATAATAACATATCAATATATTTAAAATATGTTTTATTATTTTATCATGTTTTAATATTATTTTAAGTAGTGGGAAGAAGAAATAAAACTAAAACATATTTTAAAAATTATACATCTTCTTGGAAAATATACCTTCCTTAACACCTTAAGACATCTAATATTGGAATTATGACCAACCTAAAGCCTATATAATTATTTTAAGGATTATATGAAGTTATTTTGGAATTCCTTGTCCAAAAAAAATGATTTTTCAATTATAAAGGATTGAGAATAATAGGTTCCCTTTTATAAGAGTGGAGAGAGGCACTTCTGGAATTTCTCAAAAATATTAAATTAACATAAATTAATTTTCATTTATTAATTGCTTCAAACTTATTTATTTAAAATATATGATGATTATTAATCTAAATAATATCATAAAATAAAAATTTTACAGATTTTTATCACATTTTTATACTTATATTTTGGTTTTAATCCCTCATTAACCCTTATCACACTTACCATGACAACAAGGATGTTTAGACTTAGGGTATATATAGTTATAATAAATTGAAAAAATGCATATAAGTGGACCATTTATGATATAATAAACCATATACTAATAACTTGGATAAATATAATATTTTTATGAATTTAATATCACTTAATAAAATATTATTTATTATAATATATCATAAATATCAATTTTTTAGAATTATTCATTACTTTGACATTAATAATATCAAGAATATACTTATAATTAGAACCAAATATTTTAAAACATCCCCAACATGTAAATATAATCTATAAAATTCATGTATCACATTAATTATCTCAAATTATAATTATTTTTATATTGTTAATATCATTTATTTAATTTTTTTCTTAATTAAGTAATTATTGTATCATCTTTGTGAAAGCATTTAAGGTAATTATTTCTACACTAGAAATTAAAAATAAATTACCATGATAAATATAAATATTTTATATTTAAAATTTTTATTTATAAATTAACATATACTATGGAAATCACTGTGTTAAAAATATTATATTTATTATAAGGCCCCGGCCTTAAACCTTACTTAAACTTGAGTTATTACAAGATTACACATTGAGGATCTTTTCAGGTTTAGAGTTTTAGAGAATTAGATCATGAAACTTGCATTACATTCCACATTTAAACAAGGTGGTTACATAAAAGACAATATTCATTCTTCCCATCAATGGAAACCTATTTAAAATAAAACACTGATTCTTTCTTGACACATCCTTGACACTATCGTCACATCATGTACCTTTCCCTTGACCTGTGAAAAGCATTTCAAAAACTTGGGATGAGCATAAAAAGCTCAGTAAGGGTTATAAAAATATGGAAAGGAAACATGAGTTCATATATACATAAGAATGAAATCATACTTTACCCATAAAACATAGGCATATCAAATCATGAATAAATCATAGAAAACATAAGACATAAAGGTAACTTGAGGCATTCATAACATTCTTACGTAGGGAGTAACCCTCTTGGTTACGTTTGGAATACCCATCACAGTATATTCCCTAAATCTCTTTGGAGAAACCTTAACATTTCACTCCTTCGCGTTACCCAATGCATTGGAGAGCTATATCGGGATCACCCGCCCTTAGTTTATCACGGAACCACCCGTTCTTCATAACAATGCCCAAGAACCATAACATAATCGTATCACATAAACATGAATAAAGGAAACACAACATTTCCACATTTCAATCACAATATAACATTTTAGGATATTGAAATAATGAATCCATTCAAAAAGAAATCATTTCCAAAACCATTTAAAACATTTAATAAAGTGATTTTTTATTCAAAGTGTCCCATACCACCTTGAAGCTTTTAACATTTTAATCCATTAATATCCATATAAATAAATCCTTAAAACCATTTTGAAAACATGGATATTAATAAGAACAAATAATTAAAACATTTAAAACGATATTTTGGTTAAAGGGGTTTTACCAAAATTAGAGACACTTGAATACAATAATCGAGGAATAACATTTATTCAAAACTTTATAATATCATTATAATAAAAGTATTCATGATATAATACTCCAAAGGACAGTATATACACCATATAAGAGTGAATTGGTGCATAACAACAATGAACCCTCAATAGAAATGTCAAATGTGATGAAATCCCTTATAAAGAAGGTATCCTTAAATTAAGGACAAATAAATCTCAAAAATATGTGTGAAAAATATATATACACCCAATATAAGTGGATATTAAGTGTAAAATAATAAAAGGTCATTCACACATATTCAATGGATGACATATTCAATGACTACAAGTTGAACCCAAAGAAATCGAAATTGGGTTAAAAAGTTCCCTTGACAGCCTAACGGCATCACATCAAAATGAGTTGATGAGAGATAAAAAGTGTATCTCATCACTTGGACATAAAATTTACATCAATAAGGATGTATGAGAACATATCCCAATATAAAAATATGTAAATTAAAAGACCCAAAAAAAGAAGTCTTTTAAAAAAGAGGAGGGTGAAAGGTTCCCTTACCGACTTGGGTATCTTTCAAAACATACACCCCTTGAAAGAAGGACAATAGATCATTGATGTAAATACTCATAAACAAAATTATATTACACAAATAGTAGAATAATGGGCAGTACATACACCACTCAAAGGAATTTGTGGCCAATGTAGCATAAATCTCACGGGAATAAAAGAGAGATGAAAAATCCCTTATGAAAACTCGGCAGCCTAACGGCGCCACTCAAAACTTCCAAAATGGATTGATGAGAGAGAATAGGGTCTCTCATCACATGAACATAAAAATTACAGTAAGTTTAATATAAAATATCATCCCAATAACAATAAATATGATCTTTAAAAGGAATGACATAAAAGTGTGTACTTAAAAAAAAAGAGAGGAGTAGGATCCCTTACCTCGGGTCCGACTTGACTCGATCGTTCTTTAATCTCATGAATAATAAACTTGAGTTAATTTCTAATTCCTTAAGAACACTTTTTCAAGTTCATTATTACTTTTATACCACTTATTACCATGTCATAAACATTATGTAATCATTTAAGTTAATAATATTTGTTTTGCCGATATTTGGTTTTTAA
This sequence comes from Viscum album, assembly GCA_963277665.1. Classification (NCBI taxonomy): domain Eukaryota; kingdom Viridiplantae; phylum Streptophyta; class Magnoliopsida; order Santalales; family Viscaceae; genus Viscum; species Viscum album. Next base: position 177,995,438 of record OY728147.1, on the reverse strand, counting down.
GTCGAAAGTGGTCTTCTTACAATTACATGTTGTTTGTGTGGCCAAATGTTTATTATATCCAGAATTGTATTCATTATGTAGATATCATATATGTAATATATATCCAGTACATGCATGCTTTTATAACATTACATAATCATTTAGAGGTAAGAAATGAAATGCACCGTTCATGGAGACGGTAAGCCGTACGTACGCATGAACGCTACTTTCATTTCTATTTCGTATTTTATAGAATGGAATAATAATTATATAAAGGTATATTATAATTCCATTATAATATCATATATAATATCATATTTCCATCCTTTATACATCCCACTTATGGTATTTAACGAATCAAATCACTTTGAGGGGGCGGTAGTCCACACTTCCTTAAATGAAGATATCGCGTATACCCATAATGGAATCCGTAAAGGTAAGAAAAAAATGAAAAATACAGAAGCATAAATAAAACATAAACATATTATCTATCATATATAAAAATAGTGACATCATAATGGCCACCTTTGAAGGTGTTAAATGAGTATTGAACAATCATCGTTTCGGGAGGCAGAATTTCACCATCCACGGAAACCGTATGTTCTTTAACCATTTGATGTAGTTGTGTGAGAGTGTAGCTCGAATAAATCTTATAACAACTTCCTAGTATATTGAAGATACTGGTGTTGTTACAAAAGAAGTAAATAAAAAGAGTTTAGGGGGTTGGAGAAGCAAAATAAAACAAATGAACATGAGAGAATGAATTACCTTTAAAAGTGTAACTCCTTTTGATTTGAGCCTAAAGGCTTCCTTTGAAAGGATTATTCCCAAAGGGAATGCACTACGATGAGTATAGGGATGTGGAGAGAGTAAATGGGCAGGGTTTGGCCGAGCCAAAGGCTTGAGGAGTGTGTTAAATGAGGTAGAGGTGGGGGCCTTTTATAAGAGGAGAGGAGGGGTACTTTTGGAAAGTAAAGAAATAATACTTTATTTGAAAATGTGTTTCGGTTTTAAAAGGTCCCACATTGATATAATTCGTGTAAAAGGTGATAAGGCTTCTAAATCCACTCATCCAATAAGTTTTGGACATGTGTAGTTCATAGATTTTACATTATCTTTCCATTTTATTTAAATCGTCAAATAATGATGTCATCGCTGCATTATTATTATGTCATAAATAATTTAATTTATTTAATGTCTAAAAATTATAAAAAAAATACTATGATGTAGGAAATCTTTTTATCTTTCCAATGAATATTTATAATCAAAATGATGACTTGTATAACCCCACTTAAAAATTGTTTTAGTAAAACATATCATGTTTGTGTCAATTTTACTTTTACATTAAATAAAATGTTATTTATGTCATCTCCCAACCAAAGTGGATCCATGGGGTCCCCAAGTTGACTCATGGCTTGTCTTGGTCGTCCATGACACAACCAATAAGGTTGGGACATGTGTCTAGGTCATTTCATATCATTAAAGCATTATTTATACCTTAAACTACACTAATTACCACTAATCGCGATTAAAAACTTAATAAGTTACTATTCACCAAAAAATTATTTTAATCTCATTGAACCACATTTTACTTCTTAATGACAACCATGTATGTCGGATTTTCAAAATTCAGTACACATTAGTGGTAAACTTTCATTTAACTGAAAAATCAGTTTGCTTGATTACCACTTAGTGGTTTCACTATTCATCAAAAATTGAAGTTTTTCAGAAAATTACCAAAAATTCACCCTAAGCTATATTTGATATTACGAATTCAAAAATGAAGTCTATTTTACAAAATTCAAAACATATAAGTCACATTAATTAATTTAATAATTAATTCCCGCTGTCAGAGCAAATAGCGTGTTTTTATGAAACAATAAGTATCAAAAGATTGACACTGGTTTAAGTCTGATTTCAAAGTGAAATTGATTCCAACGACCACTATTGGATTTAATGGTAAAAATATTTTCTAATTTCACTTTAAAACCAATTCAAAATAAAATCTATTCATATAAATAAATTAGATTAAAAAGTGGTTTTGAATTAAAATACAACATTTTACACTATTCATTAAAAAAAGAACATTATCGGAAAGATACCAAAAATTTACACAAAGTAAATTTTGATGTCCCGATTCTTAAGAAGAGTTTTATTTGGTCCAATATAATGTATAAGAGTGAACAAAACTATATTTAATGATGGTTCGTCATCAAAAGGCGATAAGTGAACCTTTAGTGAAAACTAGGGCATATACGCCTAAAATTGAATTCTTTCCGTATTTTAAGCCTTTATCTTTTATTGTATAAATGTAAAAACATATATAATCATATTTTAGTTATTTCTATCCATTCCCGCCACTAAAACAGCTACATGTTAACTATCATTTGAAATAATATTATTTTATTATTAGAGTGCAACGTAAGATTCCCAAGAAACTCGTTGTTGCGTGTTGGGTACGCCATCGAGCATAGCGTCCCCTTTAAAGTCATATTAATATTTTATTCACAAATATGGATAAATATGAAAATTTCATATTCATTATTTACCTGGGGTGTTACATCCTTCCCCCCTTTTGGGAATTGCGTCCTCGCAATTTTAAAATTGCGCTTGGAAACATCCTTGAAAGTCCCACATCAGAACAAAAGTTGGTAAAACAAACACTTTAAAATAAAGGGAGATAAGTACAAAGGTCACCCGAGTTAACCCATACTAGGATTCCAAGTATGAAAATATGGACGTGGAGGAAAAAACAAAGGGTCATGTTCTGATGGAGAGTGATAGAAAACATGTTTAGGAGAAAGTTAACCATGAGAAAATCACAAACTTGTGATGGGTTAAACGGTATTCGATTCCCCAGTAGGAAAAGTTAATAGACAACATTTTTTGTTTTAAGTTACTTTTTATTGAGGAATTTATTCATAAGGAAACATAATCACTTATCATATTGACTTTCAAATTTTATTAGATTCCTTACACAAACTCATATTTTCTCCAAAAGACGAGTATTTAGGAAGACTTGTTCACATTAAGAGTACTATAATCAACTTCTATAGAATCACCTAATCCACAAAATAGAACTATATACTTCCCATGTCTTTATACTTTAACCAAATCCAAAACCAAAAAGGCTAGTACAAGATCAGATAATCTAGAAAAGGATAACCCTTTATAAAAAGAAAATCTATTCTTAATCTCCAAAATTTGTCCAACAAAACCCAAAGTTCAACGAGGACCATTCTATAATCAATTTGTCCATAAAATTCTTCAAAGTAAACCAATATAAGATTGAAACCCAAATATTTGAAGGATTTAGTCGCATAGTCTTCCAAGATAAATCGTAACATTTATCTCCAAACAACATCAGTTGCTCCTAAAGTCCCGTATTGAAAAGTAATTAACCTAATCACATATCCTCCATAATAGGTTAATAATTTTCATAAATAACCCAAAATCATCTTACTCCTAATTCATAAAATCATATAACTAGAATGAATCAGTCAAACTAACCAGGGACTTCACGTAGTCCAGTGGTAGGCGATAAATACCAGTCGCACATTGGTTGTGGGTTCGATTCCCGCAGCTTTGTCCGACGCGACGGGATGTCACACGGTCTACGTGTTGTCCTTTTTCCAAAACTATATAATTCTTAAAACATTCCCCAAAATGAGATAAAATCTTCAAGAATAATCATAACATATTTTAACCTCAAGTTTATCTCATTCCTTTCCATCATATCATAGAGTAACCCATAATTACCTAAAAATTAAGTATCATATAAACCCTAATGGTTACCTTAATAATTATTACCTGAATTTCCACATCGAATTGGCCATCTCGTACCTGATGCATTAGAGAACTCACCAAGGTTGAAGTGGTTGATCATGACTCCTTGATATTTGGTTTAGAACAACCACGAGTTTCCTCATTTAATCCTCCATTTTATCTAGTATCTTAATCAGAGAACCACCACAGTTTCCTTCAAACCTGTTGTCTCTTTGGTGCCTGCTAGATCCATCCATTCACTAAAAATAGAAATTCCAGTGTGATTATATCAACAAAACCATCATGTACTAATGAGTAAGATAGACAATAAGATATACTTACTCATTCACTTTATCTAAAAATAAGACTCTTTCTGAAATCCTAACCATTATGGTAATTGTCAATTATGCTTAAAGAATACCCTAACCTCTAAAGTTATCTAAACCGACCTTTGATACCAACTATAAGGCCCCGACCTTAAACCTTACTTAAACTTGAGTTATTACAAGATTACACATTGAGGATCTTTTCAGGTTTAGAGTTTTAGAGAATTAGATCATGAAACTTGCATTACATTCCACATTTAAACAAGGTGGTTACATAAAAGACAATATTCATTCTTCCCATCAATGGAAACCTATTTAAAATAAAACACGGATTCTTTCTTGACACATCCTTGACACTATCGTCACATCATGTACCTTTCCCTTGACCTGTGAAAAGCATTTCAAAAACTTGGAATGAGCATAAAAAGCTCAGTAAGGGTTATAAAAATATGGAAAGGAAACATGAGTTCATATATACATAAGAATGAAATCATACTTTACCCATAAAACATAGGAATATCAAATCATGAATAAATCATAGAAAACATAAGACATAAAGGTAACTTGAGGCATTCATAACATTCTTACGTAGGGAGTAACCCTCTCGGTTACGTTTGGAATACCCATCACAGTATATTCCCTAAATCTCTTCGGAGAAACCTTAACGTTTCACTCCTTCGCATTACCCAATGCATTGGAGAGCTATATCGGGCTCACCCGCCCTTAGTTTATCACGGAACCACCCGTTCTTCATAACAATGCCCAAGAACCATAACATAATCGTATCACATAAACATGAATAAAGGAAACATAACATTTCTACATTTCAATCACAATATAACATTTTAGGATATTTAAATAATGAATCCATTCAAAAAGAAACCATTTCCAAAACCATTTAAAACATTTAATAAAGAGATTTTTGATTCAAAGTGTCCCATACCACCTTGAAGCTTTTAACATTTTAAACCATTAATATCCATATAAATAAATCCTTAAAACCATTTTGAAAACATGGATATTAATAAGAACAAATAATTAAAACATTTAAAACGATATTTTGGTTAAAGGGGTTTTACCAAAATTAGAGACACTTGAATACAATAATCGAGGAATAACATTTAGTCAGAACTTTATAATATCATGAGAATAAAAGGATTCATGATATAATACTCCAAAGGACAGTATATACACCATATAAGAGTGAATTGGTGCATAACAACAATGAACCCTCAATAGAAATGTCAAATGTGATGAAATCCCTTATAAAGAAGGTATCCTTAAATTAAGGACAAATAAATCTCAAAAATATGTGTGACAAATATATATACACCCAATATAAGTGGATATTAAGTGTAAAACAATAAAAGTTCATTCACACATATTCAATGGATGACATATTCAATGACTACAAGTTGAACCCAAAGAAATCGAAATTGGGTTAAAAAGTTCCCTTGACAGCCTAACGGCATCACATCAAAATGAGTTGATGAGAGATAAATAGTGTATCTCATCACTTGGACATAAAATTTACATCAATAAGGATGTATGGGAACATATCCCAACATAAAAATATGTAAATTAAAAGACCCAAAAAAAGAAGTCTTTTAAAAAAGAGGAGGGTGAAAGGTTCCCTTACCGACTTGGGTATCTTTCAAAACATACACCCCTTGAAAGAAGGACAATAGATCATTGATGTAAATACTCATAAACAAAAGTATATTACACAAAGAGTAGAATAATGGGCAGTACATACACCACTCAATGGAATTTGTGGCCAATGTAGCATAAATCTCACGGGAATAAAAGAGAGATGAAAAATCCCTTATGAAAACTCGGCAGCCTAACGGCGCCACTCAAAACTTACAAAATGGATTGATGAGAGAGAATAGGGTCTCTCATCACATGAACATAAAAATTACAGTAAGTGTAATATAAAATATCATCCCAATAACAAGAAATATGAGCTTTAAAAGGAATGACATAAAAGTGTGTACTTAAAAAGAAAGAGAGGAGTAGGATCCCTTACCTCGGGTCCGACTTGACTCGATCGTTCTTTAATATCCTGAATAATAAACTTGAGTTAATTTCTAAATCCTTAAGAACCCTTTTTCAAGTTCATTATTACTTTTATACCACTTATTACCATGTCATAAACATTATGTAATCATTTAAGTTAATAATATTTGTTTTGCCGATATTTGGTTCTTAAGTCGAAAGTGGTCTTCTTACAATTACATGTTGTTCGTGTGGCCAAATTTTTATTATATCCAGAATTGTATTCATTATGTAGATATAATATATGTCATATATATCCAGTACATGCATGCTTTTATAACATTACATAATCATTTAGAGGTAAGAAATGAAATGCACCGTTCATGGAGACGGTAAGTCGTACGTACGCATGAACGCTACTTTCATTTCTATTTCGTATTTTATAGAATGGAATAATAATGATATAAAGGTATATTATAATTCCAGTATAATATCATATATAATATCGTATTTCCATCCTTTATACATCCCACATATGGTATTTAACGAATCAAATCACTTTGAGGGGGCGGTAGTCCGCACTTCCTTAAATGAAGATATCGCGTATACCCATAATGGAAGCCATAAAGGTAAGACAAAAATGAAAAATACAGAAGCATAAATAAAACATAAACATATTATATATCATATATAAAAATAGTGACATCATAATGGCCACCTTTGAAGGTGTTAAATGAGTATTGAACAATCATCGTTTCGGGAGGCAGAATTTCACCATCCACGGAAACCGTATGTTCTTTAACCATTTGATGTAGTTGTGTGAGAGTGTAGCTCGAATAAATCTTATACCAACATCCTAGTATATTGAAGATACTGGTGTTGTTACAAAAGAAGTAAATAAAAAGAGTTTAGGGGGTTGGAGAAGCAAAATAAAACAAATGAACATGAGAGAATGAATTACCTTTAAAAGTGTAACTCCTTTTGATTTGAGCCTAAAGGCTTCCTTTGAAAGGATTATGCCCAAAGGGAATCCTCTAGGATGAGTAGAGGGATGTGGAGAGAGTAAATGGTCAGGGGTTGGCCGAGCCAAAGGCTTGAGGAGTGTGTTAAATGAGGTAGAGGTGGGGGCCTTTTATAAGAGGAGAGGAGGGGTACTTTTGGAAAGTAAAGAAATAATACTTTATTTGAAAATTTGTTTCGATTTTAAAAGGTCCCACATTGATATAATTCGTGGATAAGGTGATAAGGCTTCTAAATCCACTCATCCAATAAGTTTTGGACATGTGTAGTTCATAGATTTTACATTATCTTTCCATTTTATTTAAATCGTCAAATAATGATGTCATCGCTGCATCATTATTATGTCATAAATAATTTAATTTATTTAATGTCTAAAAATTATAAAAAAAATACTATGATGTAGGAAATATTTTTATCTTTCCAATGAATATTTATAATCAAAAGTATTACTTGTATAACCCCACTTAAAAATTGTTTTAGTAAAACATAACATGTTTGTGTCAATTTTACTTTTACATTAAATAAAATGTTATTTATGTCATCTCCCAACCAAAGTGGATCCATGGGGTCCCCAAGTTGACCCATGGCTTGTCTTGGTCGGCCATGACACAACCAATAAGGTTGGGACATGTGTCTAGGTCATTTCATATCATTAAAGCATTATTTATACCTTAAACTACACTAATTACCACTAATCGCGATTAAAAACTTAATAAGTTACTATTCACCAAAAAATTATTTTAATCTCATTGAACCACATTTTACTTATTAATGACAACCATGTATGTCGGATTTTCAAAATTCAGTACACATTAGTGGTAAACTTTCATTTAACTGAAAAATCAGTTTGCTTGATTACCACTTAGTGGTTTCACTATTCATCAAAAATTGAAGTTTTTCAGAAAATTACCAAAAATTCACCCTAAGCTATATTTGATATTACGAATTCAAAAATGAAGTCTATTTTACAAAATTCAAAACATATAAGTCACATTAATTAATTTAATAATTAATTCCCGCTGTCAGAGCAAATAGCGTGTTTTTATGAAACAATAAGTATCAAAAGATTGACACTGGTTTAAGTCTGATTTCAAAGTGAAATTGATTCCAACGACCACTACTGGATTTAATGGTAAAAATATTTTCTAATTTCACTTTAAAACCAATTAAAAATACAATATATTCATATAAATAAATTATATTAAAAAGTGGTTTTGAATTAAAATACAACATTTTACACTATTCATTAAAAAAAGACCATTATCGGAAAGATACCAAAAATTTACACAAAGTAAATTTTGATGTCCCGATTCTTAAGAAGAGTTTTATTTGGTCCAATATAATTTATAAGAGTGAACAAAACTATATTTAATGATGGTTCGCCATCAAAAGGCGATAAGTGAACCTTTAGTGAAAACTAGGGCATATACGCCTAAAATTGAATTCTTTCCGTATTTTAAGCCTTTATCTTTTATTGTATAAATGTAAAAAAATATATAATCATATTTTAGTTATTTCTATACATTCCCGCCAATACAACGGCTACATGTTAACTATCATTTGAAATAATATTATTTTATTATTATAGTGCAACGTAAGATTCCCAAGAAACTCGTTGTTGCGTGTTGGGTACGCCATCGAGCATAGAGTCCCCTTTAAAGTCATATTAATATTTTATTCACAAATATGGATAAATATGAAAATTTCATATTCATTATTTACCTGGGGTGTTACATTTATTAAAAACAACAATGTGACATTTTTGAATTTTCTTTAAATAAAATATTATAAAGGTTATAATCTAATCCAAATTGAAAAAAGACCATATAAAAAATATTGTATTATTATTGATGAAATTGACTCATAAAATAAATTTAATTTAAGTTTTAGGGTAATTTTATTATTCTTATCGTTTTATTTTTTGCCCTTAATTATTCGATTTACCCTTTTCCGTGGAAACAAAAATTACTAAGGATGTTATTCATATAGACCAAAAATAAAAAAGGACCTATTTACTAAATTTGGACCTCATGGTTCAAAATTTTTAATAAATTTTTAAAAAATCAAAATCCAAGTGGTAGAATTTAATTTTAAATTAAATCGGAAAAATGAAAACAAAAATAGTTTTCCAGAAAAATTGCCTTTTAAGTATAAAATGATTTTATACTAAATTTAAGTATAAAATTCATTTCAAAAATCAAAATTCAATTAATATAAACAAAATTTTATGAATTGAATTTTAAAAATAATCCAAATTAAAGTTTTACTAAATAAATATTTTGAAATAAAATATAGTTTTCAATAAAATCAGTATTTTCACTATTCATTGAATAATAAAACTTTTTATAAAATTATCAAAATTTCACCACAGTATAATTTTGATATTATGATTTAAAAAATTAAGTCAATTCTATAAAATAAATTTTTTAAAAGTTCCATAAATTAATTATGTAATTTCAACACAAAAAGTGACAAAAATCTTTTTTGAATAAAATGTATTTTTGATGATTTTTTTTTAAAGAATAAAATGTCTTTACTAAAAATTGAGTGAATATTTTCTAAGAAATTACCAATAAATTTATATTGAGTGGGACCTTTTTATTTATTTTATATATCATTTATACCTATTCAAACCCACCAATTTAATATCTAGGTTATAACAATTACATGTAAATAATAATAATTTATTATTCATTTAAGCTTAGTGTTGTGTATCTTCTACACAATAAAACATTGTCGTTCCTTTTAAAATCTCAATATATTATATTCTCCCCTACCCCCACTCTTTAATAAATTGTGTCATCATAATTTTAACTTGGTCATGGTAACTAAGGTTTAAAATTTCAAAATTCCTTTATTGAAATATTACTTCGTAAAAGGGATTAATAAAATTTCCACTTGGAAACAGATAAAAAGGGAAGTACAAAGGTTATCTGGAATAATGAATAACACAGATTCTGTGTAGGGAAAAAAATTGGGCAGTTAAAATATGTATATGAAAGAGAAAACTAACTCATGGGGACTGATAGAGAGTTATAGAGAACATGGACATGAGAAATTTAACCATCAAAAAACCATAAATCTATGAGGGGTTATAAAGGTAATTGATTTCTCAGTAATAAAAATAAACAGATAACATTTTTCTTTCAAAATAATTTTACTAATTTTTTGGAATTATTTTACTTCATAATCTAATAATATGAGTAAATATAATTACTTTACATGATGAATTTCATCCTTTAATCAATTCACACTAAAATCTCAACTTTTTTCCAAATGATGAGTATAAAAGATGAATTTTTTTCATATCTGAAGCATTTTAATCAACTTATAATAGATCACATAATCCATAAAAATATTCCTCTTATCTTTATATATTAACCATAAACAAAAAAATTTAGAAAAAGTTAAGATAATTCCCAAAATGAATAAACCTTAAAATGAAAAAAAACTACTTTAATCTCAAAAATTCAACAATAATACCCAAAGTTTAACTTGGATAATTTGATAAATAAATATCCTTAAAATTAATTAAAAAATCCAAACTATTAATGAAAACCAAAAATAAAAATTATTGGATCACATAGTCTCCCAAGATTAATTTAACATTTATCTCCAAATAACATAAATCATTGTTAATGTATCATACTAAAAAAATGTATATGACATAGTCATTTAATCTCCACAATATCTCCATAAGTGGCCTAAATTTCCATAATTCCGTATTAAAATCATCTATGCTTCAAAAAGATAATTAAACCATTATTTCTCAACTAAAACATGATAATATCATATAAGGTTCCCAAAATAATGAGCTTCTTCCAAAATAACATTGATCACCAAATCAATTTCCAATAAAATATATGTTCCCAAATTGTAACAACCCATAATTACCTCAAAATTAGAGATCATATAAACCATATAGGATACCAATACCTTTAAACTTATGTCCACCACAAGTAAATACATTATTACTTAAATAACCTTTATCATATAATAAACTTAAGGGTTACATGTACCTAAAATATTTATCAAAATTCAATAAATGTATCCTAAAATTTATCACCTTTTTACTACACCACTTTTCAAAGGTATAAATCCTATATATAATATGTTTCCAAATTTGGAAAACAAAACATACTATAGAATATTGCTTATGTGTTTCATGATTCTCATAGTATGGATGAAATATAGCTATATATTATTTCTGAAAACTCAATACATAAACACATCCTTTTTCTTATTCCTTAATAATTTATTCCTATAAATCAAGATATAGAATATGTAATTGTGATTTTAAAATATAAACTCAATCATGTTTCCTACTTAGAACATAAGAAAATAATAAATACCATACATCCAAACAACATGGTCTTCTTTTATGCTATTGATCTACCATTTATCTTCCTGCATGAAATTCATATCTTCGAAAAAGAAATAGTCACATAATCAAATGGTGTTTCCTTTCCAAATGATATGGATAAAATTATATTTTGAAATTATATAAAAAATACACCATGATCCAAAATAATTTTTAGAGGAATGAACATATATTGGATAGATCAAATAGTTTCTTACTGGTTATTTGAATACTTGAGAAACTATTCAAATCATTTAAACAATCCTATATAATAGTAGTGATAATTAAATAATATTGATGGAATAATAATGTTTTAAAAGATAAATTTCCTTTCATATTCATAAAAATTACTTAATGTTTATAAAATAATATCATTAAAACATTAAATATTTCTTTCATGTTAAAATGGAAATGGTACTTCTAAATACAATACCCTTGGAAATTCCATAATACTTTAACCTTAAAATACTTTATACCAAAGTCAATTAACCTTCTAAATACAATCTCTAAAAATATCATTAATAACCTCAAAATACATCACTTAAATCCACAAAAAATGGTGTATAAAATTTTAAACTTATAATTAACTTAAAACTTATAATCCTATAATATTATTCATAACTCTTAAAATTACATCACCTTAAATCATCCTAATCTCCAAAATTTTCTAAACCCTACTCTGATACCAACTGTGAGCACACATCCTTAAACATTACATATTCTAGTGACTTTATAATAGATTTCACTTTATTTATTTCCCAAATATCTTTTAGGACTATATTTTTAAAATTTTGGAAAAACTATTACATAATAAACCCACTCATTACAAGTGGTCATTTATACTCGGTGTCCATTTTTTCCATAAAACAATACTCTTCAAAATAAAACATGATTTCCTTTCTTGAAAAATCTTCCCAATTTTTATCTTGACCTCATACCTGTCCCTAATAATTATTAAAACCCTATGAAAAATAATTTAAAACATGGGATGAGCTTACAATTCTTAGTGAGGGGAAAATATATATAAATAAATTTTCAATCCATGAATACTTATAAAAATTTTCCTTTTTCAAAATAAACTTCAAGTTCAAAATAAACCCTTTTCATACCCAATAAATCATATTCTCTACCCAAAAATTTTCATAAAACATTTAATTATAAAATTTTAATGAAAAATATACTCATAAGGGTTTCATTACAAACTTGAAAATTGCATGAAAACGTTTTTACAAAGTTATTCTTTTCACTCTTACATATGGAATAACCATCATGATTAAAATTTGAGTAACCATAACTAATACCCATGTAATACCTTCATGTTTAAATTATAAACATTTAACAACCATATATACTCATGGAATACCTTCATGATTAACTTCTAAACATTAGTTTAGAGTAACCATCACAGTTACTCATGGATTAACCATCATAGTTAATCTTGGAATAACCCTCATGGTCAACTTTCAAAAATTACCCAATGTATTGGAGAGATATAATAGGTATCACATTATGTATAAGCTATATCATGCTCACCCATGATCTATAATGGTTATAAACCCTTCTTATAATCTATATTAGCCTTACTCATTTCACATATAATTCTCAAGTATAAAACATTTTATACTGTCGACTTTTCATCATAAAACCTTTAAAACCTTTATTAAACCCATATGAAAAACATATTTGGATATAAAAATACCACATTATTTTTAAAACCCCATTTATAATACCAAAATTCCTATAAAAAATACGTTTTTTCTTTTAATATAAAATCAATAAAAACATTATTGAGGAATATAACCTTTCAATTTTGAAATCACTTATTAAAAAACTATGTAATTATAAAGGAAAATAATTTATTTAAAAAGAAACTTGTAAAGTTTTAAATTAAAATTCAAATAATTGAGTCATAATGAAGGAAGTAAATTCCTTTCATGTCATATATGTAAAAAATACATTCCTTTAGAATTTTGTAAAAAAAGTTGAAAGATTAACTTAAAAATATGGTTTCTAAACGAAATTCTCTTACCACTTTGGAAAAATTTGAATCATAATTCCCATGAAAAAATAACATAAAAACATTAAATATCATGATAATATATAAATTAATGATATAACATGTCAAAGGGTCTATATATACACCTCATAAAATAATATAGGTGTATAACGTCAAAATATGCCTCAATGAAAGGAAATTGAGATAAAGTCCCTTAACTTGAGTTTAACTCATCGCGTACATTCTATGTCATCTTGAATAACAAACTTATGTTATTTTTCAACTTTATTATAGACCTTTATAAATTTAATTATTCATTTATTTCATTGAATATCATGTTATATATAATTACTTAATCAATTAAGTTCACATCATGTGTGTTTTATGATATCATGCTCATGTGTCAGAAATGACTTTGGTAGGTTGATTATGGTCAATGTGTTTGTTAATCCACCACATATAGAATAATAATGGTGAAATAATAATTATTTTGATACATTAATTATACTTTTAAAATGAACCATAAAATACTGTTATGAAAAATGAACTATGTTATAATCATGGAGATGGTAGGTCGTACATATGCATGAGTAGTGTTTCTATATTTCAACGATCATTATGGAAAGAAGATAAGTATTATTTTATATTTATGTAATGATCATAATACCATAAATATTTTTGGTCAAAAATCCCTCAAGGTATCATTGAAGCATTTTTGAGGTGATTGTGTTTGTTGACAAAGTGGATGTTTGTGCTGTGATTGTTGACGAAGCAAACCATGACATACAAATTTGTTGACAAATGGGATTTCATGGTGGAATGTCGAGTTCAAGAGCTGTGTTCAATGATCTATGTTTTATTCAAGAACGTCGACAAAGGAATGGATGATCTGGAGGTGGTACAAAAAGAACATATACAATGTGGCGCCGTTTTCTAGTGTTTGCCAAATTTTTGTGCCTAAAAATCGTCAAATGGAGAAAAGTGGTTTTTGGCAAAGGGACTTGCACGTCGTATTCTTGAATGCTCAGAAACTTGCGCGCCATATGTTTTTCAAGATCGGATCCTCAAAATATGGCAAAGGGATAAGTGTTGCGCAAGTATTGGTGGTGACGCGCAAGTGACTTGCGTGCCGTGAAAGAGACTTGTGCACCAATGCATTGGAAGCTTGAGAACTTCTGCGCCTGTTGTTTTTCAAGATCAGAACTTCAAAATTTGGTAAAGGAAAGTGGTTCGTGCAATTTTGGAAGTTGGTCATGCATGTGAATTGCAGGGGAAGAGACCTGCGCGCTGAGACTTTCGCGTCGTCACGTAGGGTGGTCAAATTGCCTATAAATACTGGACCACCCCTCCTCATTTATAACGGAGTTCAACACTTTGAGAAATTAGAGCTCTCTTCGCACAGGTGTGGTGGTCGCGCAAGTGGTGTGTGGTCGCGCAGGTGAAGTTGCGCGCTGGTGGTAGAAGTTTCACGCCAGTTGGTAGTTTTGCGACAATATAGGTTTGGCTGTAAAAGGAAGAGAGTCACGCAGATTTGGAGTTTGAGAAGCTTGTGTCGTTCAAGTGTCTGAGGAGGACTTGCGCACCAGTTGTGACTTTCATGTCGATACTTTCATGCTAGATTAGACTTGCACGCCAAGTAATGTTGAGTTCTCGGCCGTGTTTTTGGGCTGTGTGGAAGTTGGAAGTTTTCCCGATACCTTCGGTGCAAAGAGAAATACATCTACGGGTGAAATATTGGAATTCAACAGATCATACACATATAACAGAGGATGTATTCCTTCATGATAATGAAGAGACCTACAAGTATATAAACTGTGAGTGGATTCTTTCCGGAGCAATGAGCAAAGAAAGAGGAAGAAGGTGATCCTCTCCACCGGCAGTGATCCAGAGAGAGTGAAACAGGGAGTGACCCTTGGGAAAGCAGTGAGCTGACCATAAACCTTGTAAAGGCAGTGAACCTGGGCATAGAAGTGATCTAGCCCGAACATTGTAAAGGCAGTGATCCTGGGACAGAGTGACTGTTCTCGAACCTTTGTATCCACATCTAGTGAAGAATAGTGGAATTTGGTATGACCGGAAACTTGTTGGCATATGCTCCTTGGATGTAGCCCAGTGAGGGTGAACCAAGTAAAAATCTTTGTGTCTGCATTTTTGCCTCCCAGCATTGCATTCAAAGCATCATCATTAGATAAAGAAGAAAAAAAGTGATCAACATAAACAAACAATAGAAAACAAAGTGACCCTAAAAATAAAGAGGTCAAGATCCAGTGGGGCAGGAATAATTTTGAAAAAGAATATCCATACCCTGATTCACCCCCCCCCCCCCTCTCAGGGTATATAGGCCCCTATTGGTCCTAACAATTGGTATTAGAGGGAAGGTTGATGTTATCAGATTTGTTTGCTCTGACTTGGTGTAGTCGATTTGTGTAGTTAAAAATCCCATCTACTCTTATCCTGGTGTGCCATGGAAAAGGGAAAAACATCAAAGAAGAATCAAAAGTCATGTGGAATTCCTCAGTGTGGAAGTGTGTATGCAAAAAGTGTGATTTAGTTAAATGAATCAAATAGCTTACTGAAAGAAGTCCTGGATGAATCTGATAGTGAAATGATTGATTCACTCAATCATGATGTAGGAATGAGTGAATTACTTAAAAATCAAAGTGATACCGAAACAAATGATGGTGAAGAAGTTTCAAGAAGAAGGACACCAGTAGATGTTGTCAACATGAAAAAGAAATTGGACCAGAAGTTGGATGAAGAAGTCAAATCTAAAGATATCCGGATCAAAGTATTAGAGATTGAGGTCAACAAGATAAGAGGCTTAAATCGAAGTCTTATTGATTTGGTTACTGACCTAGAGGAGAAGAATGATTCTCAAGGTGATAAACTAAAAGAAATGGAAATAATGAAAGGAAAAAAAGTATGATGGTTGTGAAGAAAATCAAAATTCTAATGCAGTTCAAAATCTGAAATCCATAATTGATGATCTTGCTACACAGCTGTCTGAGCTAGTTCAGAAGAATCAAAAGCTACAACAAGAGAATTCATGTTGTTCTGATTCTTTTGAAGACGAAAAATTGAAAGTGAAGGAGAAAAGTGACATGGTGGAAAATATCACACAGGAACTAGGAGATGAGTTGAGTAGCAGAAAGAATCTCAAAAAAGAACTTGATGCTAAACTTGAATCAAGAGATAAGAAGATTCAGCAACTAGAGGGAGAAATTGAATCAGTCAAGAAAGAAATGGAGAAATATAAATCCAAGGACAAGCCAAAGTTGAAGGATGCACTGCACTTACTATTTGATTTTCCTTCATCATGTGATGAAACAATGAAGAACAAATATGAAATTTATGAAGAGAAACAACAGAATATTTTCTCAGCTCAAAGACCATATGGTTTGGGAAAATTTGGCATCGTATTTGATGAATTCCCTCCCGTGCAAGATAGAAAGAGAGCTGTGAACAGTTACAGATGTGAAAGAAATCCTATAGGTGTTGGAGATATGCCTAAGAAGACAGTTACAAAAAGTAGTGATGACATGTGCTATTTCTGTGGGATTCATGGTCACACATCAAGCTTATGTTCAGAGGCTCTGGAATACATTTCAGGCTGTAAAAGTAGAAACTTTGATAAATCTAAGAATAAGAAGAAGCATCATGTGAAATCAGAGAGAAGAGACTCTCAGAGGAAAGCATTCATAAGATGTTATTGTTGTAGAAGAATGGGACACACCATGAATGTGTGTCAGGAAGCTCATGAGCTCAATGATAGAGGAATAACTCAAGCTATATCAACATATAGACATAGAAATGATGAAATGAGGTATGTCTTTGATGGAAGATGTTTCATATGTTCCGATCATGGGCATTTGTCCAGACAGTGTAGCAATAAGAAAGCAGGGAAGGAAAAGGAACCCAGAAAGAGAATTTCAACTCCAGTGATGCATAATAAAAAATTATACACTGGAAGACAAAGTGGTAAGGTGAATAATAGTCTTAGAGCCTCAGGTGAATCACATGGAGCTGAACCAAAGGTGTATCTATCATCTCCTCTATCACACTCGCAACCACCCTCTAAGAAAGAACATGAACATATCTGGAAGAAAAAGGGAGGATACACTACAGTTGTGAGTAAGAAGAATGTATGTTTAGTGGAGGACCCACCACCAATGAGAAATAGGGTGGTGACTCATAAATCTGATAAAAGGAAGATAAACAAATAATGCGTTGAAAATTTCACAAGTCATGTGCCACGGAGAGTACTGGAAGAAAAAGGAAAATCACTACAATGGTGGAAGAAGCAAGGGAAGATGACAAGCAAAGAGATTCATGTTCAAAGAAATAATCAAGAAAAATGGAATTTTGGAAGAACCTCAATGAAGGAAATGTGTACTAGTGGGTCTATACCCCAAGTGGTGAGAAAGGTCGGGCCTACAGAATCTACATATCAGAAAAAGGCTCAGCATGTGGGTAATGAATGCTTAGTCATATGGCTAGAGCAGTTGAAGTTGGCCAGGCAGCTGGAGGAAGCAGGAAAGGAGTGTGATTCACTCCAAGAAAGAATTAAAGGGTTGACCCATCAGGATCAACCACTATCCTCGTCTTGAGGATTCGAGAAATTCCACTCTCCCTATGTATAAAAATTCTATTAACTGACAATTCATGTGTTTCAGGTTTTAGGGAGATACGATCCAAGGGGAAGTGCCATATAACGATACGAAGGGACAATATGATATGCTTCAGAGTTTTAATTTCCTAAAATTAAGGTACAACAATTTAAGAAGAAAGGGGGAAAGAGAGCACAATTGGATGTGATTGTGTTATTAACTTTATCTCTTGTTTCCTACACCGAGTTCCAACTTAGTAGGCTTAGAGATTTTGTTAATGGCTCAATTCCAAGTGGAAGATGAGAATAGATGATGCAGGAGAAGAAGAATGTTTATGGTTCTATATAAATGGTCCTAACAACTGGAAGAGTTTCATAACACAGGGAGAGCATTCAATTATAAAATCAGATGCAAGAGCCATCAATGCAATAATTGGATGACTCACCTCAGGTGTTGTCTATAGAGGGAAGAGATATTGCAGAAGAAGCAGAAATAATAAATAATTTCATACCTATTTATTTTTATCTAAACAATATGGTATCAGCTGACTATTTTCAGGATACCAAGAAGATGTGAGAGAATATCAACCTGTTTCTAAAAATAATATCAGAAAAGAGTTGAGATGAAATTGATAGATAGAATATCATTGGTGATCATGCAGCTCCAGTTCAGACAATAATGATGAAGTCACTGCAGCAGACATATTTTCTATCTCATGTGAAGCCAAAATTCTTTGCTGATGCAGTTGAAGGTAAAAATTGGGTTGAGGCCATGCATGAAGAAATAGACCAGATTGAGATGAATCAGACGTGGTATATTGTTTCGAGGCTAGAATATAAGAAAGTCATTGGGACTAAATGGGTCTATTACAACAAGATGAATGAATATGGCATAGTGATTTGGAACAATTCACAACTGATGTGCAAATGAGACTCCCAGATAGAGGGAATAGATGGTGATGAGACATTTGCACCAGTTGCAAGGCAGGAGACAATCAGATTATTCCTAGCCATTCTAGTGCAACAAAAGTTAAAAATATTCTAGATGGATGTCAAATTAGCATTCTTGAGTGGGATTCTGGAGGAAGAAGTGCATATCGAGCAGCCATATGGCTCTCTTATGCATAAGGATGAGAATAAGGGTTTTCGGCTGAAGAAGACATTATATGGGCTGAAACAAGAATCAAGAGCATGGTACTCAAGGCTATATCAGTATTTGAAGAAGCTTAGTTTTCAGTGTGGTGGATTTGATTACTATCTCTATTTCAACAACAATAGTAATCAAAGGATGGTGAGGCTAGTCTATGAAGGAGACATAATATTTTGGCGGATCATATGAAGAACAGTGCAGACAGTTTTCTAAATTCAGGAAACATGAGTTAGAAATGTCTATGATTGGTGAGCTGGTGTTTTTCCTTGGTTTACAGGTTACACAAGGAAGGTATGACACATTCATTTCTCAATTCAAAAATTCCATGGAGGTTTTGAAAATATTTGGAATGGAAAATTCCAAGGAGATGAAGACTCTGGTTGCTACCTGGATGAAATTGTCAAAAGATGGTAATGACAAGGCAGTTAATATCACAGAATATAGGAAAATCATTGGACGTTTTCTATACTTGATAGCAACAAGGCCTGATACTGTTTTCACCACATGTCAAGCAGCGAGATATCAGAGTAATCCCAAGGAAATCCACATGCTTGTAGTGAAAATAATACTTCGGTATATCAAAGGCACTGTGGATTTCATTTTGACATATAATGACAAATCTCAGACAGAGTTATTGAGATATACTGATGCAGACTGGGCCGGATCAGAAGATGACAGAAAATCAATGTCAGGAGGTTCATTCTATCTTGGTGGATTGTGTATTTCTTGGCTAAGCAAGAAGCAATATTTCATCTCATTGGGCACCGCGGAATCTGAGTATATTGCGGTCACTCAAGCATGCACACATTTATTGTGGATGAAGTATCATCTTGAAGATATGGGAGTTGAAGTGAAGTCTCCAATCGGAATTCAGTGTGATAACTCAAGTGCTATCAATCTTAGAAAAAATATCATCCATAATTCAAGTACAAAGCACATTGAGATAAAATAACATTTTATCAAGGTGAAGGTTGAGTAGGAAATCGTGAAATTGGAGTATGTTCCTTCATAACTACAGCTTACAGACATTCTGACAAAGGCCTTACCCAAGGAATCTTTTGAGAGGCATCGACTGGCTTTGGGTGTTCAGTCGACTCCCCGCACTTGAAAGAGTGTGGATGTGGAGCCACCCCCTCTCCCTGAGGTATGATGTGTTTTTCCCAAATGTGTTGATATGTGTTCTCTACTCTATTACAGACTGCAAAGGATTGACCTTTGGGTTTGTTGACAAAGGGGGATAAAATAGTGATTTTTTTAGGGGGAGATGGTGTGGTTATTTGAGATATCATGATAGATACGGGGAGAAGCTGGCAAGTGAAGCAGCTAGATAGGGAGAGCAATGAGAAAGGGGGAGAGTATTAAATCTAACGATGCTAGAAGTGATCGATCAAAGAATAAATATCATGACATTTGAGGATCGTGATAAAACCAAAAGAGTGGTGTTGGAGAGTGGTAAGAATATTTCCAAAAATTGGTATTTGTTTCGAAACAATTGGTATCAGTTAGGTGTCAACATAGGGTGTCATAATTGAAGTGATTCATTGATGAACTTTTCATTTACTCTTGTTTCTCACGCTGAGCATTGCTCGTGTGGGCTTAGAGTATGTGTTGAGTAAATACTTTATCTCTATCAGAATCACGATAGGCGAATGGTGTCTGAAGAAGTAATGATATATCTTTTTATGGAAGAGTTGTCAGCAAACCCAAAGGGGGAGATTTTTGAAAAAAAATCCCTCAAGGTATCATTGAAGCATTTTTGAGGTGATTGTGTTTGTTGACAAAGTGGACGTCTGTGCTGTGATTGTTGACGAAGAAAACCATGAAATAAAAATTTGTTGACAAATTGGATTTCATGGTGGAATGTTGAGTTCAAGAGCTGTGGTCAACGATCTATGTTTTATTCAAGAACGTTGTCAAAGGAATGGATGATCTAGAGGCGGTACGAAATGAACATATACATGGTGCCGCCGTTTTCCAGTGTTTGCCAAATTTTTGGGTCAGAAAATCGTCAAATGAAGAAAAGTGGTTTTTGGCAAAGGGACTTGCGTGTCGTGTTCTTGAAGGATTGGAAACTTGTGTGCCATATGTTTTTCAAGATCAGATCCTCAAAATATTGCAAAGGGATAAGTTTCGCGCAAGTATTGGTGGTGTCGCGCAAGTGACTTGTGCGCCGTGAAAGAGACTTGTGCACCGATGCCTTGGAAGCTTGATAACTTGTGCGCCTGTTGTTTTTCAATATCAGAACTTCAAAATTTGGAAAAGGAAAGAGGTTCGTGCAAGTTTGGAAGTAGGTCGCGCAAGTGACTTGCAGGGGCAGAGACCTGTGCACTGAGACTTGTGCGTTGAAGGGAGACTTGGGCGCTGTCACGTAGGGTGGTCAAATTGCCAATAAATACTGGACCACCCCTCCTCATTTCTAACAGAGTTCAACACTTTGAGAAATCAGAGCACTCGTCGTGTAGGTGTGGTGGTCGCGCAAGTGGTGTGTGGTCACGCAGGTGAAGTTGCACGCCGGTGGTAGAAGTTGCGTGCCAATATAGGTTTGGGCGTAAAAGGAAGAGAGTCACGCAAGTTTGGAGTTGGAGAAGCTTGTGTCGTGCAAGTGTCTGAGGAGGAATTGCGCGCCAGTTGTGACTTGCGTACCGATACTTGCATGCTAGATTAGACTTGCGTGCCAAGTAAGGTTGAGTTCCCGACCATGTTTTCGGGCTTCATTGAAGCAGGAAGTTTGCCTGATACCTTCGTTGCAAAGAGAAATTAATCTACGGGTGAAAGATTGGACTTCAACATAGAATCCACATAAAACAGAGGATGTATTCCTTCATGATAATGAAGAGGCCTACAGGTCTATAAACTATGAGTGGATTCTTTCTGGAGCAGTGAGCAAAGGAAGAGGAAGAAGGTGATCCTCTCCACCGGTAGTGAGCCAGAGAGAGTGAAACAGGGAGTGACCCTTGGGAAAGCAGTAAGCTGACCCTAAACCTTTTAAAGGCAGTGATCTTGGTAATAGAAGTGATCTAGCCTGAACATTGTAAAGGCAGTGATCCTGGGACAGATTGACTATTCCCGAACCTTTGTATCCACATCTAGTGAAGAATAGTGGAATTTGGTACGACCGGCAACTTTTCGGCGTATGCTCCTTGGATGTAGCCCAGTGAGGGTGAACCAAGTAAAAATCTATGTGTCTTCCCGTTTTCCTCCCAGCATTGCATTCAAATAATAATCATTAGATAAAGAAGAAAAGAAGTGATCAGCATAAACAAATAAGAGCAAACAAAGTGACCCTAATAATAAAGAGGTCAAGATCCAGTGGGGAAGGAAGAATTTTGAAAAAGAATATCCATACCCTGGTTCACCCCCCCCCCCTCTCTGGGTATATAGGCCCCTATTGGTCCTATAAAATATGATTTAATTACTTTAATTTTAATTAAATATGTCATCCATGTGTTGTGCTTATGAAAAAAATCACATCTCTTCGTGGAGGTGGTAGTCCACATGTACGCACGAATGCCATTAACATTTTCCAGTGTTTCAAAAGGTAAGAAAATATATGTTACATTATCTCTGTATAATGATAAATATGTCATAAATATAATATATATAACTTAAATCCATCATTATAACCATTACTGAAAGATGGTGGTGGAAAATGAATTACATCAGTTCGTGATGCGCTAGTCTTTCATACACACGAACGTTGAATTCCTTTCCCATTTGATGGATTTTGGAGATGGATATAGGTTATTAAATTAACATAATAACATATAAGTATATAGAGTATACTTTTGTTATTATATTATCATATTTTAAGAATATTTTAAGGAGGTGTAAGAATAAATGAAACTAAAACATATGGATAAAAACTATACCTCTTATTTGGAAAATATATTTTTTCTTAAAACCATAAGACCTTTAATATTGGTGTTATTAAAAACCTAATTCCTCTATAACGAGTTGGTGGATTAGACTAAGTTATTTGGGTAGTAATTTACAGAAAAAAAATATTTTTAAAGTGTGAATGATTGATAATAATAGGTTCCCTTTTATAAGAGAGGGGAGGGGCCCTCTTGGAATTTCTCAAAATATTAAATTAATATAAATTAATTTTCAATTCAAAATGGATCCTAACTAATTTATTTAGAATATAGTATGAGGATGGATAAAAATCCTATCATCCAATAAGAATTATATAAGTTTATTTCATATTTTGACCCTTATATTTTTGTTTTAACTCTTTATTAACCTCTTTCACACTTACCATGACAACAAGGACTTTTACTCTTTGAGCGTCAATATAGAGACTATAAATGGAAAAAAGGATCATAAATAGAAAATTTATGGTATCATAATCTATATAATAATAAATTGTATTAATATAATATTTTTGGTAATTTTATATCATTGAATAAAATATTATTTATTATTATATATCATTAATGTCAATTTTTTAGAATTTTTCATTAATTTGAATTTTATAATATCAAGAAAATAATTATAATTCAAAAAAATATTTTAAAAAATCCAAAAAAAATCATGTTCATATATAAAATTCTTGGATAATATTAATTATATTTAATTATATAAATTATAATATTTTTAATATCATGTATTTGATTTTTCAGTTAATTAAATAATTACAGAGCCACCATTGTGCAAGAATTTTAGGTAATTATTTATTCACTGAAAATTAAAAATAAATTACCAAGATGAAGATAAGTATTTTAGAATTCAAAATTTAATTTATAACCAAACATATCCTCTGGTAATAACTATGTTAAAAATATTATATTTATTAAAAAGAAGAGTGTTGCATTTTTTACATTTCTTTAAATAAAATATTATAAAGGTCATAATCTCATATAAATGGGAAAAAAGACCATATAATTGAATATTTGATGAGAATGGATGAAATTTACTCATAAAATAAATTTAAGGCAAGTTTTCAGGGTCATTTTATAGTCCTTATCATTTTATTTTTAACCCATAATTACTCAATTTACCCTTACCGTGGTAACAGAAATTATTAAGGTTACAATTCATATTGACAAAAAATAAAAGGGACCTATTTAATAAATTTTTACCTAGTAATTAAAATTATTCAATCTATTTTTCAAAATTCAAAAAAAAAGTGGTAAATTTTAGTTTAAAATTAAACCGTAAAAATGCAATGGAAAACATTTTTTTAGAAAAATTCCCTTTTAAGTATAAAATGTATTTATACTCAATTTAAGTATAAAATTCATTTCGAAAACATAATTAGATTATCATAAATCAAAATTTTTATAATTAAATTATAAAAAAAATCCAATTATATAATTTTACCTTATAAATACTTTGAAAGAAAATATAGTTTTCAATAAAAATAGTATTTTTCACTATTCATTGAAATGACAAACTTTTCATAAAATTATTAAAATTTCACCATAGGATAATTTTTATGTTATGATTTAAAAAATTAATTTAATATTATCAAATAAATTTTATAAAAGTTAATTAAATTAATTATATTATTTTCACACAAAAATAAATCAAAATCATTTTTGAAGAAAATGTATTTTTTGAGAATAAAATGACTTTAATAAAAATTGAGAGATTATTTTTTGATAATTTACCAAAACGTTTATATTTATTAGTAACTTTACAATTATTTCATAAATCATTTACTCCTATTCAAACCTTCTAATTTAACAGCTAGGTCTTAACATTCACATTTAAATAATAGTATTTTGTTGTTCATCTAAGCTCAGTGTTTCATATTTTATACGCTATCAAATATAGTATTTCTTTTTAAAATATCAGAATATAAAAATATGATTCTTAAATTATAACATGAAAATTAACAATCTCTATAAATTAATTTTTTGAAATTGGTGAATTACCTGAATCAAGCTCGTCAAGGATTCATTCTCACAAACCATACCCATAATTTAAATAAAATAATTATATTCATAAATAAACCATTAAAAACAATGATTTAAATATATTTCATTATCTGTGAATTATTAACTTGGTATCAATGAATGGGTTTCTATTTCTCCATTACAAAACATGTGTGAAATGATCAGAATTACAACATGTGATTATGAAAATAATTGATAACTAACTAATGAATGTATAACAAGTGAATATAAAAAAAAGATTAAAAAGGGTTATATATGTGAATAAGTTCATAAAATGAGTTTTTAATATAGTTATGTTTATTATACTGTATTTTAAATCACTTTCATGGAAGTTGAGAATTAAGGTAAGGGGTTTATCATCTCAATTTCATTCTTTGATATGTATGTCATATCCACCACTTGTTTTCATTTGTGTGGTGTATATAACACCCATGAATTTCTTTTTGTCATACTTTAAATGAGTATCAAAGGGATTATAGATCCATCTCATGTATTATCTTACAAGAACATTTGGTTCAAAGTTTACCAATGTCATAATTATTTTTTCACCAATCTCATTTTCAAATCAATATTGCTTTTGAAAGATAATCCATTTGGGGAATTTTTATAAAAATTAACTCTGAAAACCCAACCATTTCCATATCCTCTGTAACGCCCCTACCCCAGTTACCCAGAGTCGGTGCATTATTGCGTAACATTGGCATGATCATAAAAGATCAAGTCTTGAAAGACCGATTATTTTAGTAGCCTTGGAAATACTAGATACATTCATAAGTTTTACATTACATCATAAAGTAATAAAAAACTAAAACAACATCTTTTCTTAATATCCCCTCATATTATCCCTTCAGGTCATTCCTAAAATACTTCTTCACATCCTGGAAAAATTAAAACATTGAAAGGGGTGAGCTCAGATGCTCAGTAAGGATAACAATATAGTGGAAGCTTTCATAAATAAACATAAAAATTTAAGGCAATGTATAACTAAACAAAATACTTTTAAACATGAAATTCAGCATAATATGGAAAATTAAAATGAAATAATTCCATTTACATATTCACATGGTTATTCTACTGGTCGAATAATCACATGCAATATCAATAACAAATTTCATAATGATGGAATGCATAATTCCAGACAATCATAACCACGTATCCAAGGCCTCGTTCCAAGACTACAAATAAGATTTTTTCATGGCCTCGTGCCAAGACACTAATTTGTCTCATGAGACCTGCCGATGCATCGAGGAACTATAGCGGGGTCCACCCGTCACTTATTAATTCCAATGCATTCCTTATATGAAAAGGTTTAAAATTATCATAAACCATAACATAATCGTATCACATAAAACATGCATAAAGGAAACATAAAATTTCCACATTTCAATCACAAGATATCAATACAACACATTTATATAATAAAACATTATCAAAACCATTTTCAATACCAAAATAAAAGAAAAGTAAAACATGGTATTTATTTTTCATTTTTAAAAAAGTTATGGCTTGTATAGGAAGCCAAAACTCAAATAATAGTCACGGAGGCGGAGAATTCGTTGTCGCCACATACGTAATAAAAAAACATTCCTTTTGTCATTTATTAAAAACACTTCGTATAAAAAGATTCATTTTGAATAAAAGTAAAAGCCAAAGGGGTTTATACATCGTATAAATTAAAGTTGTGTATAAAACCAAATATACCTCAATGAAAGGAGATTAAGACAAAGTCCTTACAAAGATCATTTTTTAAAATAAAATAGGTTTATTATGTGTATTCACTATAAGTACACATAAAGAAAGTACAAATACAATATAGGACATAATAATATCATGACATAATTTGAAAGTAGGAGATTAACCCAAAGAATGGAAATTGGGTTAAGAAGTTCCCTTACCTCGTGTCCGACTTGACTCGACCGCTCTTTAACCTCCTAAATAATAAACTAGAGTTAATTTATACTTTATTAAGAACCTTTTTCAATTTCATTATTCCTTTTATATCACTTATTACCATGTTATGAACATTATGTAATTATTTAAGTTAATAATGGTCGTTTGGTCGATCTTTGGTACCTATGTCAAAAATAAACTTCTTATAATTACACTTTGTTCATGTGGTAAAATATCCATTATATCCATAATTATATTCATGATTTAGATTTCATATACATCATATATATCCAGTATATACATTCATTTATAATATTACATAACATTTAGAGGTAAGAAATGAAATGCACTGTTCATGGAGACGGTAAGTTGTACGTACGCATGAACGCTACTTTCATTTCTGTTTCGTATTTAATGGAATGAAGTTATAATTATATAAAGGTATAATATAATTACAGTATAATATAATTTATAATACCATTTACTCTATCCTTTATACATCCCACATATGGCATTAAAGATTCAAATCATTTTGAGGGGGCGGTAGTCCACACTTCCTCAAATGAAATTATCGCATTTGCACAACATGCAAAGCATAAAGATATGTTTTAAATGTAAAATACAAAAGCATAGAGAGAAAATAAATATAATATATATCATAAATAAATATAGTTCCATCATAATGTCCACCATGAGAGGTGGTAGTAGAATATAGAACAATCATCGTTTCGTGAGGCAGTAATTCGCCATCCACAGAAACAGTATGTTCTTTAACCATTAGATGGAGGTGTGTGTAAGTTTATCTTGAATACTTATCATAAAAACATCCTAGTATATTGAAGATACTGTTTTTGTTACAAAATAAAGGAATAAAAAGAGTTTAAGGGGTTGGAGAAGCAAAATAAAACAAAATAACATAAGAGAAGACATTACTTTAAAATCGGGTAACTATTTTTTATTTGATCCAAAGGCTTCCTTGGGAAGAATTATGCCCAAATTGAGGCTTCTAGGAGTAAGAGAGAGAAGTTGAGAGAGTATTTGGGAAGATTTTGGCCGAGCCAAAAGGTTTTGAAAGTGTGGGTAAGGTGGTAGTGGTGGGGGCCTTTTATAAGAGGAGAGGAGGGGCACTCTTGGAATGTCAGGAAATGTTACTTTATTATATAATGAGTTTCAAATTTTAAAGGTCCCGAACTTATATATTTCAAGGATAAGGTGATAAGGGTTATAAATATACTCATCCAATAGGTTTTTGACAAGTGTAAGTCTTATATTTTACATTATCTTTTCATTTTATTTAAATCGTTAATTAATGAGGTAATCGCTGCATCATCATGGTGTCAAAAAATATTTAATTTATTTAATGTCTAAAAATTATAAAAAAAATATCATGACGTAGGAAATCTTTTTTTATTTCCAATTAATATTTTTAGTAGAAAAGTTACCTTACATAACCCCATATAATAATTGTTTTAGTAAAACAACTCATGTTTGTGACAATTTTATTTTTACTTTAAATAAAAAGTTATTATTGTCATTTTCTTACCCAAGTGGCTCCATGGGGTCCCCAAGTTGACTCATGGATTGTCTTGGTCGGATATGACTCATAAAATAAGTGTAGGACAAGTGTAAAGGTATTTCCATATTTTTATAATATCATTTTTACCTTAAATTTCACTAATTACCTTTAATCGCGATTAATTAAACTTAAAAGTTACTATTCACCAAAAATTATTTTAATCCCATTGAACCACATTTTACTTCCTAATGACAACCATTTATGTAGGATTTTTGAAAATCAAATCACAGAAGTGGTAATGTTTCATTTAAACGAAAAATTAGTTTTTTAACTACCACTTAGTGGTTTCACTATTCATCAAAAATTAAAGTTTTTCAGAACAATGCCAAAATTTCACCCTAAGCTATAATTGATATTCAAAATTCAAAAATGATGTCTATTTTAAAAAATTAAAAAATATAAGTTGCATTAATTAATTTTATAATTAATTCTCGCTGTCACAACAAATAGCGTGTTTTTAAGAAACAATATATATCAAAAGATTGACAATTGTTTATGTCCAATTTCAATGTTAAATTAATTATAATGACCACCATTGGATGAAATGGTAAAAATATATTCTAATTATAATTTAAAACCACACAATATTATAATTTATCACTATAAATTATTTTGATTAAAAAAGTTGTTTTAAGTATTCTTCACTATTTATAAAAAAATTGGAAGTTCTCAGAAAATTACAAAAAAATCAACTTAGGATAATTTCGATATTCCGAATACAAAAACAAAGCCCGTTTGGAAAGATAAAATTTGTAAAATTTCAAAAAGTAGGTATTACTATTTATAACGGCTACTTTGATTGGTTGTGGTGTGTGTTAGAACTCGAAGTTGCGTACAACACACGCTACTGTATTATTCAAAGAGAAGTGTACCATGGAAGCTTGGGGTGTTACATCCTCTAGTTATTATTTATGTTTTACATATCCCCTATCCATTTAATTTCCTTAGTATATAATTTACCCTATGTGATGTGTGTAAGTGAAACTGAACCCACCTCTTCTTTACAGATAGGAATTTTTTTCTTCTATGTCCAAATTAATTTTATGAATGTCCTTATACATGATTAAATAATTAATTAATGTTATTTTATACTATTTGTATTTATTTACATTTTTTGGGAGAATTTTTTAACATTTTTGACACATATAAGTTTGATAAATTCATCCCTTTTTAATGTTTTCCATGTGAACACATTTTTTCATTATTATAATCATTCTTAATTAAGAATATTTTAAAATGGTTTTCCAAAAAAAATTGATTATTAATTATTTTTAAATTAAAAGGAAATATTTTTATATTTTTTCAAAAGTAAAAGCTTGATTTTAAAAAAGGTATTTTTCAAGGATCCATTATTGAATATTCTTTTTATAAATAAATTTTTTTTTAAAAATAACTTCACCTTTTTAAAAACTTTATGTCGCTTTCAAGGTTTCATTATTTATTTTTATTTCAAATAATTATTTTGAAAAATTATTTCTTTTAAATTTCATAAAATTTATCTTTTCAAAAGTGACACATAACTTATTCTTTTTATGGAAATGTTAAGAAATGTTTTCTAAAGTCACTTTTAAGTTTCATTTTCATTTTCCTGTTTAAATCTGAAATATTTACCTCTTATGGAGTTATGTTTTATAGATCACAATCTAAATAAATTTTTAAAATACTCCTTTTGTGTGATTAAATTTTTGTTATTATTCAATCTACATTTTATATCATGTTATGTGATGCCATTTGGAAATGATATGAAACCCATTTTACTTCCATGGTATTTCATTATATGATTAATGATTGATATCTTATAGAATATATATATCTATATTGTTATGGTTGGGGTTCTATATCTCCCTCTAATTAATTGGTTAAGTTTTCATATCTCATGAGATAAAAATATGTTGTGATTTGTGATACTTGATCCAATAATGGACTGTGAGTTATGATACTTAGGACAATAATGGGTCGTGAGTTGTGATGATC
Organism: Viscum album; assembly: GCA_963277665.1. NCBI lineage: Eukaryota > Viridiplantae > Streptophyta > Magnoliopsida > Santalales > Viscaceae > Viscum > Viscum album. The sequence goes on along the minus strand of OY728147.1, from coordinate 177,964,898 downwards.
AAATCATAAATGGTTCACAGAAAGTAATTTCTGAGCCAACATGTAATGGGTCATAGTATTTTGATGCATGAACCACTATTTGATTTTTCCTATGATTATGTATGTTCCATAATTCCTTATTATTATATGTTTCAATGGCATAACATATTTCTATGATTACACTTATTTGATTATGTTTATTATCTCACACACTTATGTCATGGTACATGTCAGTTCTTTTGAGATTTTATGTCCTTTTATCTTTATTTATGGATAAATATTATTATTCTATATTCTTTTTCTAATAATATTTTTCTCTAATTCCCATATTTTCTTATATGCTTATGATCTAACCCTTGATGAAATTTTGTTAAGTTTTCCCTTACTGAGTATTTAAGATCACCCATTTATTATGTTTCCATTCTACGGGTTATGAATATGATTTTAACTTATTAGGATTATAGTAAGGAGTCTAATTTAGATTAATTATAGAGAAATGTTCATAAGTATCATAAAATAAGTTATTCTTGCAGTTGATCCTCAAATAAACTAAACCTCCCGCTCTTGGGATTGTGAAATTATTTGGGGGATATGATGTTTAATTTATGTAAATGATGTGAAATAAATATATGTTTAGCTTGAGTTGCCTAAGTGAGTATCAAATATGGTATGTAAAGTATGTTTTTTAGCACTAGGACCAAGAGTGTTGTTCTAAGGCACCTCATCTAGTATCATAGAAAGGTTTAGTTATTTTTTGGAGATTAGTTTAGTTATTTTTAGTGATTAGGATGAGATAACTTTAGTGAAACCCATGGGGATAAGTCTAAGTATAGGATAACATCGTAAAATTTTAGTAAAGAAAATATTGTGTGGTTTTAAAACAATAACATCCCTATATGGATACTAAAAGTGGACGAAATATATAGCACAAATATACGTAGTGCTAACAACCTTGAAAAGTTTGGTTGAGTATTAACTTGATCTTCATCTAGTGTATGATGAAGTGGCATAATTTATTACCTATTTGGACACCCCTAAGATATTTTATTTGGTTATTTTCACTATATTTATGAACCATTATGAAGGATTTAAAATAGAATTTAAGGATGTAATATATAACAATTTAGATTAGAGAACCTGATAGAAAAATGACTATGGATAATCTATACTGCCTATAGATTCATAAGTTAGGAAATATATATTATTTATGAGTTATTTTTTTTATATATTTCTTTCTATAAATTTAGTTTACATATTATCACCCCTAAAATTAACCTTATTTAAGTAATGGTTGGTGAAAGGAGAAACCAAGTGAAAAATGGATGGGATGGGAAATGTTTTAATTTCACCAATGAGAAACCAAATGGGATGGGATTAGGAGTAAAAAATATTATGGTGATTCTCACTCAAATATCCCAAGTTATGAATAATAACATGAACCATGTTGATCTCCTTAATAAACCAAAGAAAGTCTAACTTTCTATCGAGTCATTTTTGTATAAACTATCATCCTTATTTAGTGGGTTTTCTAACCTAATGATTTCTAAAAAGTGGTTTAATAATTTATAGAATTTGTTTTCTTTTTCTCCAATGCTCATTCCATAAGAAGGTTATTTTAGATATTTATAATTTGGAAGGTGAGGCTGACCAATGGTGGAATCTTATTAAGAATAATACTTCTAAGTAATAAATTGACTAAATGGGATGGGAGGAGTTCAGGAAAATATTCTTTTCTAAATATATCCTTCAAACTCTTCACATAAAAATAGGGTGATAATTCCTAGATTTGAAGAAAAATTAGGATAAATCCCTTTTAAATTATGATGAAAACTTCACAAGACTCACAAGGTACTCCTACGGTTTTAATAATGACCAAAAAAGTAATATTTAATGATTATTTAGTTTCTTAAACCCAAATATTTTAATGAAATTAGCTATAAGAGACATTAGTATTTGTGAGGAATCTAAACGATGTGTAGTTATGGTAGAAATAGAAACTAAATACTCTCATAATTTTCATGGATCTAAAGACAAAAAAATGAAATAGAGTTTTAAAAAATCTTGAGTGATAAAATTATTATGGGAGTAAAACTGTTAGGTCAATTAAATAGAGGAAAATAGTGTTCTAACTAATGCTCCTCCCACACTTAAATGGTTCAAATTCAAATAGTTTCGGAATTATGGATATTAATGCCCAAAAACTGTGGCTAATAAGGATAATATTCATTAGTAACCTCCTAAAACATGGGAACATGGAAGATATTATACAATCACTATCATTAAATTGAATCATGATAATGAAGTAGTTTAAGGAATACTTATCCTCCAACCTGTAGTTGTGAAATTTTTTTATATTTTTATTCTAATCACCCTAGTATATCTAGGATGTTTTCTAAGAGAATTAAATTATATCCTAGATGATTTGACTTTGGATAAAACTTCTAGTTTTAATATGGTCTTATCCCAATTTATATTTTTTGAAATATAAATCTTATTATTATTCCTTTAAGATGAATTTGATGTGATTTTGGAAATAGATTGGATATCTCCACACAAACTATATATTAGAAAAATAAGGATATCACATTTCATATATCAAATAAACTTATGATCACCAATCACTGCAAGACTAACTACAAATTCAATAATAAAATTAATTCCATTATATAGGTCATAACACCCAACTATGAGGGGTATTTAGAACAAATGGTTTGAGAGAATCTCAATATTTTAAAATTCCTACTATGAAGGAATATATGAGTTTCTTAGTATTTCCCAAGTTACTAAGGTTGATACCTCATTAAAAATCAATTCCTAAGGACACCCTTGACTATTTCATTAATGATTGGTAATTAAAATTGTGAGGGTTAAATTTATTGAAGGATGGATAATGTAACACCACAATATTTTTCTAATAAAAATTTACTTTAAAAATCCAATGTGTTATATATCTTTCTTTACATTCCTCACTGAATTAAAACAAAACCATGAACACTTTTTATTAAAATAAAATTATAAGTAGTAAATATAATTGTTATAATATACCCCCTAATTGGAAGGTATAAATACAAGTAACATAATTTTTAAATCTATGTAGAAATGAAAATAAAGGGGTCATTTTTCATACCAATACAGTGATAAAATTCAATTATTATGGCTAAATAACTAACAAGATCATTTTATGATTAAAAATATATTTTCATAGAAATTATATTTTTAGGCACCATGTAGTTTTTTATTAAGAAAATAAATATATTATGGTTTAAGGGTGATAATATATATACCTAATATGAATAATATATTAACACTAATTTAATTAGTAATTGATAAGAAATAAGAATGAGAATAGTTAATATATAAAACTCATTTTCCTATTAAAAATAATTTTTCATTATATTTTATATTTCTATTTAAAAGTTATATACCAAAATTTATAATTTTAATTTGATAAAATGAACTTTATTTTTTTATTCATCATATCTATATTATCTTAAGATGAATTTTTGAGATTTTATGAAAAGTTTTATTTATAGGTTAATAGTGAAAATATTTTTTTCACAAATACCATGACTTTTAGGACATCATTAGGATATAAGTGAAACTTAAAAATTTATGAAAAAAATGTAATAATAAAATATGTATTGAATAAGTTTATATTAGTATTTATCCTCTTCATAAGATATTATATGATTATTTTACTCATATAATCACACTTACTTTTTCGGTTTTAGTAAATGGATGAATCTATCAGGCACCAAAGTAACATTGGATGTGAAGAAAACTGTGATGGTTTTCTGAATGAGAAACTGAATGGAATGGGATCTGCAATGAGAACTCTTGTGGTTATTCTCAACCAACTATCTGGAGTCATTATTGACCACCTAAACCTTGGTGATTTTTATAAGGCATCATATATGCGAGAAACTAATCCCCATGGAAGTTCATGTAATAATCATAAAGGTAAGTATATTCAAAAAACTATGTGTCAAGAATGTGGAAAGAAACGCATAGGAAAATGTTTCAAAGGGATGGGAAGATGCTATATATGTAGAAATGAAGGTCATAAAGCAATAAACTGCCATGGAAAAAGGAAGCATCAAGTTGAATCTAGTAAAGGAAAAGAAGTTCTTTATGAGGGATCAATTGAATGTTTTAAATGTGGTGTGCATGGTCATTATACAAACAGATGTCCTACAAAGAAGTTTCAGGAATAGGATCACCAGGATCGTACAAATATATGTTTACCAATACCTAATTCCAATCCAATTGAGTATGAAGATACTGACAATGAATAATGAATGGTATGGATTATTTCTTAATATATGTTTTGATATTATTGAATCTTAGGATATGAGTCATGATTTTGTATGTAGGAAAGAAGTATTTTAGAATAAGTTGGTAAATAATGGTTAATGGATCATGAAGAACATTAAAAGAGTAAGAATTCAACATATAAGGGATTCAAGAGTTATGGTAGATTTTAAGATGATGAAATTCTTAAAGGTATTAAGGCTCTTTTGAGGATGGTATTACTTTCGTAGACTTTTTATAATATGTGTAACCCTCAAGTTTGATATATGAAAATGTTTTCCAAGGAATATTTTTTTTGTGGAAAAATGGTTGAAATATTATTTTGGAAGAATCTATGTATTTATTGTGAATATAAGGTTATTTGGGTTATTTATAGAAATAATTATCCTATCATAGAAAATATGGGATTAGGTTAATTACTTTTCAGTATGAGACTTTAAGAGTAACTCATGTTATTTGGAGATAATTGTTGAGATTTATCTTGGAAGACTATGTGATTAAATCCTTCTAAGATTTGGGTTTCAATATTAGTTTGGATTACTTTGAATAATTTTATAGAAAGTTGTTTGTTAAATAGTATTTGTAGAACTTTGGGTATTTTCGACAAATTTTGGAGATGAAGATTATTTTTAATTTTTGTAAAAGATTGTCATTTTTTGGGATTATCTTATCTTGTACTAACCATTTTGGTTTTGGTTAATGTATAAAGACATGGGAAATATATAGTTCATCTTTTATGGATTATGTAATTATCTAGAATTTGATTATAAAACTTTTAATGTTAACAATCCATATTGAATACTCATCGATTGGAGAAAATATTAGTTTGTGGTAGAAATATAGTAAAGGATGAAAGTCTACATGACAAGTAAGTATGTTTCCCTATGTTTTTAGTTAAGCTCATAAATAAATTCCTCAATGAAAAGTAACTTAAAAAAAACATCATCTGTTAAATTTTCCTACTAGGGAATCAAAGACTGTTTAACCCATCACAAGTTTTTGTTTTCTGGTGGTTAACTTTCTCCTAATCATGTTTTCTATCATTCTCCATCAGAACTTGATGGTTTGTTTTCTCCTCTATATCTATGTTTTCAAGGAATCCTAGTATTTTTTTTTTCAAGGATAACCTTTTTAATTCTCTTCCTTTATTTTAATGTGATAGTTTTAGTGAATTTTTCTTATGTGGGGCTTTCAATGAAGTTTTCAAGCCCAATTTTAAAATTGCGAGGATGCAATTCCCAAAAGGGGGGAAGGATGTAATGTCCCATATAAATAAAGAATATGACTTTTTCATATTTATTAATATTTGTAAATTAATTATTAATTTTAATTTAAAGGGGATGCTATGTTTTATGGCATACCCAATAAACAAAAATGGGTTTCTTTGAAATCTTACGTTGCACTCAACGTTGGGTCATACTAAAAATCAATAATATAATATTATTTTAAATGGTAGTTAACGTCTAGCCATTGTAATGGCGGGAATGAATAGAACTAACTACAAAATTATTGTACATGTTTTTTAAATTTTTTTACATTTAACTAATAAAAGTTAGAGGCTTAAATATGAATGAATCTAATTTTAAGCATAATTTACTTTAAATGGTTGATTTACCACATTTTGATGGAGAACCCTATTTAAATCTAGTTTTTGTCACTTTTATATGTTCTATTTGATAAAATAAAATTCTTCTTTAGAATAGGGACATCAAAATTCACTTTGGATAAAATTTTGGTATTATTCTGATAAAATTCATTTTTTGATGAATAGTGAAAAATACTGTATTTTAATTTAAAACTGCCTTTTAATATAATTTATTTATATGGTTAGATTATCTTTTTAATTTGTTTTAAAGTTTCATTAGATTATATTGTTACCATTTAATCCAATGTGGGTAATTGGAATTAATTTCATTTAGAAATGGGACATAAACAAGTGTCAATCTTTTGATAGTTAATATTTCTTAAAAACACGCTTTTTATTTTGACAACAACATTAATTTAAAATTAAATAGTCCAACTTCTATGTTTTTAATTTGTTAAAATAGATATCATTTCTGATTTTGGAATATCAAATATATCTTAGGCTGAATTTTTGATATTTTTCTGAAAAACATCAAATTTTGATGAACAGTGAAACCACTAAGTAGTAGTTAAAAATCTGACTTTTTCATTTAAATGAAATTTTACCTCTTCTGTAAATTGAATTTCGAAAATCCTGTATACATGGTTTTTATTAGTAAGTAAAATGTGTCTCAATAAGATGAAAATAATTTTTTTGTGAATAGTAACTTTTGACTTTTATTTACCGCGATTAAAGGTAAATAGTGTAATTCATGGTAAAAATAATATTAAATTAATATAAAATTACCTTAACACTTGTCCTAACCTTATTGGATGAGTAATGGATGACCAAGACAATACTTGGATGATAATTTTGTCCTTTGAAATACACTTGGGTAATATAATGATATTAATAACATTTTATTTAAAGTAAAAATAAAAATATCATAAACATGTATTGTTTTGCTAAAACAATTTTAATGTGGGGTAATATAATTGATATATTTGACTATAAATATTCATTATAAATCTAAAAATATTTCCTACATCATGGTATTTTTTTATAATTTTTATACATCAAATAAATTAAATTATTTATGACACAATAGTGATGTAGTGTTTACGTCATTAATAAATGATTTAAATAAATAAGATTATAAAGACTAAAATATTATCCAAAACCTGTCCAATTATTATTGGATGATTTTATTTCTACCTTGATTCATCTTATATTTGACTTTAATAAATTTTTTACCTTTTGAAACTGAAGATAAGTTTATAATAAAATAATATGTTTAAACTTTCCTAAAGAGCCCCTCCTCCCCCTAATAAAAATATCTCACTTCTAACCAATTTCTCACACCTATCAAGCCCCTTTTCTAGTAAAAACCCTGCCCAAATAAGCTCTAAATATCCCTCTCTTCCTTTTAGAAGTCTTACCTTAGGCATAAGGCACTTCAAGAAGTCCTTTTGGTTCAAACCAAAGGGAGTTACCTGAATTAAAGGTAACGGTTTCTCTTTAATTATTTTCTTTTATTATAATTCTCCAACCCCTAAACTCTTTTTATTCCATTATTTTATAAAAACACCAGTATACTCAATATACTAGGATTTTGTTATGAGAATTATTATAACTAAACTTACACACACCTCCATCTAATGGGTAAAGAACATACTATTTCTGTGGATGGAAAACTAACACCTCACAAAACGATGATTGTTCAAATATCTCCAACCACCTCTCATGGTGGCCATTATGATAGAACTATATTTATATATGATATATATTATATTTATAGTTTCTTTATTCTTATGTATTTTCAATTTATATCATACCATTATGGTTTCCATTATGGGTAAACGCGATGATTTCATTTGAGAAAGTGCGGACTACCGCCCCCTCAAAGTGATATAAGTCATTCCTACCATACATGGGACGTATAAAGGATGAAGTTACTGAGATTATATATATGATATTATAATGGAATTATAATATACCTATGTATCATTATGTTTTCATTCCATTAAATATGAAATAGAAATGAAAGTAGCGTTCATGCGTACGTACGACTTTCTGTCTCCATGAACTGTGCATTTCATTTCTTACCTCCAAATGTTATGTACTATTATAAATACATGTATATACTAGATATATATGATATATATGATATATAAATCATGAATATAATTCTTTATATAATTAACTTCTTACCACATGAACAACTTGTAATTAAAAGAAGTCTATTTTTGACTCAAGTACCAAATATCGACAAAACGACTATTATTAACATAAATGATTACATAATGTTTATAACATGGTAATAAGTGATATAAAAGGAATAATAAACATGAAAAATGTTTTTAATTAAGTATAAATTAACTTTAGTTTATTATTTAGGAGATTAAAGAACGAACGGGTCAAGTCAGACAAGAGGTAAGGGATTTCTTATCTCACTTTTAATTCTGTGAGATTTCCATTGTTCGCCACTTATTTATTGCATGTGGTGAAATGTATACAGACATTCATATATATTATCATGATTATATTTATATTCATGGTATTGTGTGATTCATTTTGTGGTTATTAACTTTTGGTCTTATGACTTGATTGATTACAACGTGGAAAGGGGTTTTCATCTCACTTTTTATTCATGTGATATTCCTGCTATATTTGCCACTATTTCCTTTTGTGTGGTGTATGTACTGACCATGATTGTATTCATTGTGTAATATAATTTAATTTATGGGTAATTCAAAATTCATTGTATGATCCTTCTTTCATGAGGTGTATGTTTTGAAAGTTACCAAATATGTGAGGGAACCTTTCACCCTCCACTTTTTAAAAGACATCTTTTTTTATTATGTCTTTTAATTTATATATTATTGTGTTAGGATATGTTATTATATATCCTTATTGATGTAAATTTTATTTACAAGTTATTAGATACCCATTTTCTCTCATCAACTCATTTTCTTAATTTTAAAGTGACGTCGTTAGGCTTTCGAATTTCTGTAAGGGAACTTCTTAACCCAATTTCAATTCGTTGGGTTAAACTTCTACTTGTTGATTATGTCATGCTATAAATATTTTTGAATGACCTATGATTGTTTTACACTGAATATCCAATTGTTGGGCGGAAAAGAAAAGTGATGGCAAGAAGGGGGGTGAATTGCCTTTTAAAAAATAATTAACAATTTAAAATCAAAGTTAAAAGTGCAGCGGAAATAAAAGAGGCAAGACACAAAATTGATAACAGAGTTCGGCTTAAACCCAAGCCTGCGTCTCCGCTCCCAACTCAACTGTTGAGAGATTTACTACCACTTTCTTTTTAATGGTTTTAGCAAGAAACCCACTAGACTTTAAGGTTAGTCTAGAACCTATTACAGCTTGCTTTTAATGGTTATGCAAGAACCCACTTTCTTTCAATGGTTGAGCAAGAACCCACTAGCCTTCTTACAGGTGAAGGCTAGCTCACCTATGACTCAAGCCTTTTAAAGGGAAGGCTTGACTAACCTCTTCACACCTTGAAGGTGGTGTGAGAACCCAAAGAGAGGATGAGAGAAAGAGATGGGGTTTGTAGGCACAAACCCAAAATAAAGCTCAAAATGATAAATAATGAAAAACCGTAAGAGGAGAAGCCTTGGGCGCCAAAGGATTGTTAGGAGTTGATGAAGAGCGCTCCCAAGCTTCTATGGTGGTGCTCCTTGGATGTGAAAGTGAGTTGGAGCAAGTGGGGGTTCCTTGAGGGAATGCGCCGGAGGTTCGCCAAATGATCAAAAATGTTACCGTGGGCTTCCGTACGTTTCTGGGGCTTCCTAGTCCTTTATTTATAGAGGGGGAACCCTCATATGGCCGTTCGGGGTCTTCGGAGCCGTTGGAAAAGGCTTCGGAGCCGTTGGGAGCAGGCTGGTCAAAGCCCAACGGCTAGTTTGACTGGATCCACCGTCTGACCGGTACAGTGCCACCGGTTGGCCGGTGCATTGAAAAAGGAGAGGCCTTCGGGCTCAGGCACCACCGGCTGGCCGGTGAGGAGGCCACCGGTTGGCCGGTGATGAGGCAGTAGCTGACCCATTCTGTCTGGGTTCCACCGGCTGGCTGGTGGTGGGACACCGGTTGGCCGGTGGTCCGGACAGAGGGATGCCTTCTGTCCAGGCCTCCATCGGCTGGCCGGTGGTCATCCACCGGTTGGCCGGTAGGACTGAAATCAGTCCAGTTTGCCTTCTTTCTTTCTTGGCCCAATTCCTTGGCAACCTGAAATTATGCCTATCATCCAAAAACACTTAAAACAAGATTAGATAAATAATAGAGTGATTGTGATCATGAAAATTAAACCACGAGGGGTACGAGAGGTACAACAATCTCCCCCTATTTTGATGATCACAATCACCAAAACAAACAATGTAAAATACTGAAATGAAAGGCATGCTTTAAAGGATAAATTGAAATTAAAGAAAAGCATGAGAGAAAGATTTCTCCCCCAATCAACCAAGAAATTCTCCCCCTTTGTGATTATCAAAATAGCACGGGGCATAAAACTTGATTGAGCGAAACGTTGAAAAACGAGATAGAGATTTTAAACCAATTGAAATTTTTGAAATTTGAATTGAAAGTTTTGAATTGAAAATTTTGAATTGATAATTTTGAATTCAAAGTTTTGTAAATAAAGAAAAAAGGCTTAAACAATCCTAACTCCCCTAGATAAAAACAACAAATCACCGGGGAGAGGTTTTTGGAACCGAGACAAATTTTGGTCCGGTGAGACTCGCTAAAAGAGATTTTTCAATCCATACTTGTCTAGTGGTGGGTCTTCTCCTATGAAATTCATCGTTAAAGAAAATAGTTTTGGGCCTTCCATACCGGGCATTTTTGCAATCGCACTCATAAATTAAGTGCCCGGGTTTTTTACAATAGTTGCAAAATTTATATTGGGAGCTCCCCCTTACAAAAATAGTTGGAGCATGGGAAGAGGAAGATTGCTTGGTATAGCCAAGCCCTTGGGTGGTTCTTGATACGCATTGGGAACCAAGGAGTTTGGTCAAATTTTGTTCACCTTGGGTGAACTTAGCTAGGGATTCCCTTAAATCCTTGATTGTTGATTCCATAGAATCAACATCGGGAAGGTTTTGGATCTGGAGGGACAACTCCTCCTTTTCTTTGAGAAGTTGTTCCTTTTCGGAAGAAAGTTTTTTGAAATTCTTTTTTAAAGCAACAAATTTGGAAGAAAGTTCGTGAAAACCTTCCTCCAATTGATCTCGAGCATGTTGGAGACCCTCATACGATAAATGATTGAAAGAATTTGAAGAACTAGAGGATGAGGAGTCGGAAGAGGTTACCTCATGAAATTCCATTAGGCATTTTTTACCATTGTCACTTGAGGAGGAGGAGGAGGAGGATGTGGAGCTATCACTCCATGTGGCCTTGAATGCCTTCTTCTTTTCCTTTTTCTTGGTCCCTTCATGGGTAACCTCCAAAAGCTTCCAAATTTCATGAGAGGTGGTGCAAGTAGAAATACAATTAAATTCATTACGGTCTAACCCACAATGAAGAGCATTCATGGCTTTGGCATCAATCTCAAAATTAGCAATGTCTTCGGAGGTCCATTTGGACTCATCGGGAGAAGAAAGAGAAAAACCATGCATGACAATTTTAAATATAGGATAGACAATACTTCTAAGAAATGTAATCATGCAAGTTTTCCAATAAGTGTAGTCGGTTCCATCAAAGAATGGAGCACGACCCAAAGAATAGCCTTCGGGGGCGAAAGAAGTTGAGGCCATCACAAAGGATCTTGAATTTGAAACCGGTTAGGGTATTACTCAAATTTTGCCTCTGATACCAATTGCTGGGCGGAAAAGAAAAGTGATGGAAAGAGGGGGGGTGAATTGCCTTTTAAAAAATAATTAACAACTTAAAATCAAAGTTAAAAGTGAAGCGGAAATAAAAGAGGCAAGACACAAAATTGATAACGGAGTTCGGCTTAAACCCAAGCCTATGTCTCCGCTCCCAACTCAACCGTTGAGAGATTTACTACCGCTTGCTTTTTAATGGTTTTAGCAAGAAACCCACTAGACTTTAAGGTTAGTCTAGAACCTATTACAGCTTGCTTTTAATGGTTATGCAAGAACCCACTTGCTTTCAATGGTTGAGCAAGAACCCACTAGCCTTCTTACAGGTGAAGGCTAGCTCACCTATGACTCAAGACTTTTAAAGGGAAGGCTTGACTAACCTCTTCACACCTTGAAGGTGGTGTGAGAACCCAAAGAGAGGATGAGAGAAAGAGATGGGGTTTGTAGTCACAAACCCAAAATAAATCTCAAAATGATAAATAATGAAAAACCGTAAGAGGAGAAGCCTTGGGCGCCAAAGGATTGTTAGGAGTTGATGAAGAGCGCTCCCAAGCTTCTATGGTGGTGCTCCTTGGATGTGGAAGTGAGTTGGAGCAAGTGGGGGTTCCTTGAGGGAATGCGCCGGAGGTTCGCCAAATGATCAAAAATGTTTCCGTGGGCTTCCGTACGTTTCTGGGGCTTCCTAGTCCTTTATTTATGAGGGGGAACCCTCATATGGCCATTCGGGGTCATCGGAGCCATTGGAAAAGGCTTCGGAGCCGTTGGGAGTAGGCTGGTCAAAGCCCAACGGCTAGTTTGACTGGATCCACCGGCTGACCGGTACAGTGCCACCGGTTGGCCGGTGCTTTGAAAAAGGAGAGGCCTTCGGGCTCAGGCACCACCGGCTGGCCGGTGAGGAGGCCACTGGTTGGCCAGTGCTGAGGCAGTAGCTGACCCATTCTGTCTGGGTTCCACCGGCTGGCCGGTGGTGGGACACCGGTTGGCCGGTGGTCTGGACAGAGGGATGCCTTCTGTCCAGGCCTCCATCGGCTGGCCGGTGGTCATCCACCGGTTGGCCGGTAGGACTGAAATCAGTCCACTTTGCCTTCTTTCTTTCTTGGCCCAATTCCTTGGCAACCTGAAATTATGCCTATCATCCAAAAACACTTAAAACAAGATTAGATAAATAATAGAGTGATTGTGATCATGAAAATTAAACCACGAGGGGTACGAGAGGTACAACACCAATCATATTTAGTGTATTTATATTTTCAAACATTATTATGTGATTGATTTATCCTTAATCTAAGGAAAACATCTTTATAAGGGATTTTGTCTCAATTTACATTCCATAGAGACTTTATTGTTTTTATGATCCAATTCACTTTTTCATGGTGTATATACTATCCTTTGGAATATTATATCATGAATACCTTTATTCTCATGATATTATAAAGTTCTGATTAAATGATATTCCTCAATTGTTTGTATTCAACTGTCTCTCATTTTGTTAATAACTCTTTAACTAAAATATCGTTTTAAATGTTTTAAAGATTTATTCTTGTAAATATTTCTCATTAATGTCCATGTTTTCAAAATGTTTTTTAGGATTTATTTATATGGACATTAATTTTTTCAAATGATAATTCATTTAAAATCATCAAAGTGGTATGGGACAATTTTATTCAAAAATCTCTTTATTAAATGTTTTAAATGGTTTTGAAAATGATTTGATAAGGCATTTTTTATTTCAATATCCTGATTTGATATATTGTGATTGGAATGTGGAAATGTTATCTTTACTTTATTCATGTGTTATGTTTTATTATTATGTTATGGTTATTGGGAATTGATTACATATACGGGTGGTTCTGTGATAAACCTAGGGCGGGTGAGCCCGAGATAGCTCTCCAATGCATTGGGTAACATGATGGAGGTAAAATGTAAATGTTTCTCCTAATAGATTTAGGGAATATACTGTGATGGGTATTCCAAATGTGACTCCCTATGTAGTTGTGATAGCTACAATGTATGTATGTTATGGATGCCATAAGTTACCTTTATGATTTATGATTTCTGTGTGTTATTCATAAATATCATGATTTCATAAGGTATGTTATAATTAAAAAGTATTGGTTTAATTGATTTGTATTTATTGATGGGATAATGTTATCCTTACTTATTTTATATCCCCTACTTAGATTTTTATGCTCATACCAAGTTTTTGAAATGTTTTCCATGGGACTTAAAGATGAATAGGGTCAAGGATGGGATCAAGGAAAAGGCATGTTGTCTAAAACATGGAACTAGACATGTTTCTTTTTAAGAGTTTTTATTTTATGAAAAATGGATACTGAGTAATAGTTTCTACATGTAATATTCAAGTTGTTATGTAATAGTTATGGCCTAATTATCTAAAACTCTAAACCTGAAAAGATCCTCAATGTGAATTTTTGACATAATTAATGATTATGTAATGTTTAAGGACAGATCCTTATAGTTGGTATCATAGGTCGGTTTAGATAACTTTATAGGTTAGGGTGCTTCTTTAAGAATAAGTGACATAATCATAATGGTTAGGATTTTAGAAAGAGTCATAGTTATTTTAGATAAAGTGAATGAGTATAAGATAACATGAATAAGTTTATCTTAGTATTTACCCTCCTCATAAGATATTATATGATGAATTTACTGATATACTCACGCTTACCTTTTTGGTTTTTGTAAATGGATGGATCCAGTAGGCACCAAAGTAACAGTGGATTTGAAGAAAAATGTGATGGTTTTCAGAATGAGAAACTGAATGAAATGGGAGATGCAAAGAGAACTCTTGTGGTTATTCTCAACCAACTATCTGAATTCATGATTGACCATCTGAACCTTGGTGATTTTTATAAGGAATCGTATATACGAGAAACAAATCCCCACAGAAGTTCAGGTAATAATCATAAAAGGTAAGTATATTCAAAAACCAATGTGTTGAGAATGTGGAAAGAAACACATAGGAAAATGTTTCAAAGGGATGGGAAGATGCTATATATGTGGAAATTAAGGTCATAAAGAAATAACCTTCCATGGAAAAAGGAATCATCCAGCTGACTCTAGGAAAGTGAAAGAAGTTCTTTTTGAGGGATCAATTGAATTTTTTAAATGTGGTGTGTGTGGTCATTATACAAACAGATGTCCTACAAAGAAGTTTTGGGAATGGGATCACCAGAATCATACAAATATATATTTACCAATACCTAATTCCATTCTGATTAAGGATGAAGAAACTAACAATGACCAATGAAAGGTATGGATTATTTCTTAACATATGTTTTGATATTATTGAATCTTAGGATCTGACTCATGATTTTGTATGTAGGAAAGAAGTATTTCATAATAAGTTGGTAAAGGATGATTAATGGATCATAAAGAATTTTAAAAGAGTAAGAAGTAAACATATAAGGGATTCAAGAGTTATGGTAGATCTTAAGATGATGAAATTCTTAAAGGTATTAAGGATCTTTTGATGTTGGGATTACTTTGGAAGACTTTTTATAATATGTATAACCCTGAAGTTTGGTATATGAAAATGTTATCCAAGGAATATATTTTTTTGTGGAGTAATGGTTGAAATATTATTTTGTAAGAATCTATGTTTTTATTGTGGACATAAGGTGATTTGGGTTATTTATGGAAATAATTAACCTATCTTAGAAAATATGTTATTAGTTTAATTACTTTTCAGTATGAGACTTTAAGAGTAACTTATGTTATTTGAAGATAATTGTTGAGATTTATCTTGGAAGACTATGTGATTAAATCCTTATAATATTTGGGTTTCAATATTATTTTGGATTACTTTGAATAATTTTATAGACAGTTGTTTTTTGAATAGTCTTTGTTCAACTTTGGGTATTATTAAACAAATTTTGGAGATTAATATTAGTTTTTATTTTTGTAAAAGATTATCCTTTTTTGGGATTATCTGATCTTGTACTAACCATTTTGGTTTTGGTTAATGTCTAAAGACAAGGGAAATATATAGTTCATCTTTTTTGTATTATGTAATTATCTAAAAGTGGATTATAGTGCTTTTAATGTGAACAAGTCATCTTGAATACTCATCAATTGGAGAAAAGATGAGTTTTTGGTAGAAATCTAGTAAAGCATGAAAGTCTACATGAAAAGTAAGTATGTTTCCTTATGTTTTTAGTTATGCTCATTAATAAATTCCTCAATTAAAATTAACATAAAACAAAAATAATTTTTTACTTTTCCTACTGGGGAATCGAAGACTATTTAACCTATCACATGTTTGTGATTTTCAAGTGGTTAACTTTCTCTTAATCATGTTTTATATCACTCTCCATCAGAATTTGATGGTTTTTTTTCTCCTCCATATCCATGTTTTCATGGAATACTAGTATTTTTTTGTCTCGGGTAACCTTTGTACTTATCTTCCTTTATTTTAAATTAATGGTTTTATTGACTCTTTTTTCGATGTGGGGCTTTCAATGAAGTTTTTCGGCCCAATTTTAAAATTGCGAGGATATAATTCCCAAAAGGGGGGAAGGATGTAACATCCCAAATAAATAAAGAATATGATATTTTTAGATTTATTAAAAATTTTAAATTAATTATTAATTTTACTTTAAATTGGATGCTATGTTCGGTGGCATAACCAATACACAACAACAGGTTTCTTTGAAATCTTACGTTGCACACAACGTTGGGTCATACTGAAAAATAATAATATAATATTATTTTAAATGGTAGTAAATGCTCAGCCATTTTAATGTCAAGAATGAAAAGAACTAACTATAAAATGATTATACATGTTTGTTAAATGTTTTTACATTTAACCAATAAAAGTTAGAGTCTTAAATATGAATGAATCTAATTTTAAGCATAATTTACTTTAAAACGTTGATTTACCACCTTTTGATGGAGAACCCTCTTTAAATCTAGTTTTGGTCACTTTTATATGTTATATTTGATAAAATAAAATTCTTCTTTAGAATCGGGACATCAAAATTCACTTTGGGTAAAATTTTGGTATTTTTTTGATAAAATTCATTTCTTGATGAATAGTGAAAAATAATGTATTTTAATTCAAAACTACCTTTTAATATAATTTATTTATATTGTTAGATTATCTTTTTAATTGGTTTTAAAGTTTAATTAGATTATATTTTTACCATTTAATCCAATGTTTGTCATTGGAAGTAATTTCATTTTGAAATTGGACATAAACAAGTGTCAATCTTTTGATAGTTAATATTTCTTAAAAATATGATTTTTATTTTGACAATGGAATTAATTTAAAATTAATTAATCCAAATTCTATGTTTTTAATTTGGTAAAATAGACATCATTTTTTTAATTCGGAATATCAAATATATCTTAGGATGAATTTTTGGTATTTTTCTAAAAAACAACAATTTTTGATGAATAATGAAACCACTAAGTAGTAGTTAGAAATCTGACTTTTTCATTTAAATGAAATTTTACCACTACTGTGAATTGAATTTTGAAAATCCATCATACATGTTTGTTATTATTTTTTAAATTTTGGTTCAATAAGATAAAAATATTTTTTCGTGTATAGTAACTTTGGAGTTTTATTTACTTCGGTTAAAGGTAAATAGGGTAATTCAAGATAAAAATAATATTAAATTAATATAAAATTACCCTAACACTTGTCCTAACCTTATTTGATGAGTAATTGACAACCAATACAATCCTTGGGTGATACTTTTGGCCTTTGAAAGCCTCTTGGGTAAGATAATGATATTAATAACTTTTTATTTAAAGTAAAAAAATATATCATAAACATGTATTTTTTTGATAAAATAATTTTAATTTGGGGTAATATAATTGATATATTTTACTATAAATATTAATTATATAGATAGAAAAATTTCTTGCATCATGGTAGTTTTTTTATAATTTTTAGACATCAAATAAATTAAATTATTTATGACACAATAGTGATATAGTGTTTACCTCTTTAATAAACGATTTAAATAAATAAGATTATAAAGACTAAAATATTATACAAAACCTATAAGATTATTATTGGATGATTTTATTTAGACCTTGAGTCATATTATCTTCAAATTTAATAAATTTTGGACCTTTTGAAACAGAATATAATTTTATAATAAAATAATATTTTTAAACTTTCCTAAAGAGCCCCTCCTCTCCCTTATAAAATGACCTCACTTCTAACCAATTCCTCACACCTCTCAAGCCCATTGTCTCATCAAAACCCTGCCCAAATAAGCTCTCAAGATCCCTGTCTTTCTTTTATAAGCCTTACATTAGGCATAAGGAACTTCAAGAAGTCCTTTTGGTTCAAACCAAAGGGAGTTACCCGAATTAAAGGTAATGGTTTCTCTTTAATTATTTTCTTTTATTATACTTCTACAAACCCCTAAACTCTTTTTATTCCTTTATTTTATAACAATAACAGTATCCTAAATATACTGGGATGTTTTT
This sequence comes from Viscum album, assembly GCA_963277665.1. Taxonomy (NCBI): domain Eukaryota; kingdom Viridiplantae; phylum Streptophyta; class Magnoliopsida; order Santalales; family Viscaceae; genus Viscum; species Viscum album. Next base: position 177,946,730 of record OY728147.1, on the reverse strand, counting down.
ATGAGAAGGATTCGAACTAAACTTACACACACCTCCATCTAATGGGTAAAGAACATAATGTTTCTATGGATGGCAAACTGACGCCTCACGAAATGATGATTGTTCAAATATCTCCAACTGCATCTCATGGTGGCCATTATGATGGAACTGTATTTATATATGATATATGTTATGATTATTTTTTACTTAGGCTTCTGTATTTTCCATTTATAGCATACCTTTATGGTTTCCATTATGGGTAAACGTGATGATTCCATTTGAGGAAGTGCGGACTACCACCCCCTCAAAGTGATATGACTCCTTCCTACCATACATGGGATGTATAAATGATGAAGTTACGGAGATTATATATATGATATTATACTTTAATTATAATATACCTATGTATCATTATGTTTTAATTCCATTAAATATGAAATAGAAATTAAAGTAGTGTTCATGCGTATGTGCGGCTTACCGTCTCCATGAACTTTGCATTTCATTTATTACCTCTAAATGTTATGTACTATTATAAATACATGTATATACTGGATATATATGATATATATGATATCTAAATTAAGAATATAATTTTGGATATAATTAAATTTTTACCACATGAACAACTTGTAATTATAAGAAGTCCATTTTTGACTCAAGTACCAAATATCGACAAAACGATCGTTATTAACATAAATGATTGTATAATGTTTATAACATGGTAATAAATGATATAAAAGGAATAATAAACTTGAAAATGGTTCTTAAGAAAATATAAATTAACTTTATTTTATTATTCAGGATATTAAAGAACGAACGGGTCAAGTCGTACACGAGGTAAGAGATTTCTTATCTCACTTTCAATTCTATGAGATTTCCATTGTTTGCCACTTATTTATTGCATGTGGTGAAATGTATACTGGAATTGATATATATTATCATGATTCTATTTATATTCATGGTATTTTGTGATTCATTTGGTGGTTATTAAATTTTGGTCCTTCGACTCGATTGATTACGACGTGGTAAGGGGTTTTCATCTCACTTTTTATTCCCGTGAGATTCCTGCTATATTTGCCACTATTTCTTTTTGTGTGGTGTATGTACTGCCCATGATTGTATTAATTATTTAATATACTTTAATTTATAGGTAATTACATCTTCATTTTATGATCCTTATTTTATGAGGTGTATGTTTCGAAAGTTACCAAATCGGTGAGGGAACCTTTCACCCTCTACTTTTTAAAAGACATCTTTTTCTGTTATGTCTTTTAATTTACATCTTATTGTGTTGGGATATGTTCTTATATATCCTTATTGATGTAAATTTTATGTCCAAGTGATGAGATACCCCTTTTTCTCTCATCAACTCATTTTCTTAATTTTAAAGTGACGTTGTTAGGCTGTTGAATTTCAATAAGGGAACTTCATAACCCAATTTCAATTCTTTGGGTTAAACTTCTACTTGTTGATTATGTCATGATATGAATATGTGTGAATGGCCTATGATTGTTTTACACTTAATATCCAATCATATTGAGTGTATTTTTATTTTTCACACATAATTATGTAATTGATTTATCCTTAATCTAAGGATACCATCTTTATAAGGGATTTCGTCTCAATTTACATTTCATTGAGACTTCATTGTTGTTATGATCCAATTCACTTTCATATAGTGTATATACTTTCCTTTGGAATATTATATCATGAATACCTTTATTCTCATGAAATTATAAAGTTCTGATTAAATGATATTCCTCAATTATTTGTATTCAACCGTCTCTCATTTTTTTTAAAACTCTTTAACTAAAGTTATTTTAAATGTTTTAAAGATTTATTCTTCTAAATATTTCTCATTAATTTCCATGTTTTCAAAATGGTTTTTAGGATTTATTTATATGGAAATTAATGTTTTAAAATGATAATTAATTTAAAATCTTCAAAGTGGTATGGGACACTTTGATTCAAAAATCTCTTTATTAAATGTTTTAAATGGTCTTGAAAATGTTTTGATAAAGAATTGTTTATTTCAATATCCTGATTTGATATATTGTGATTAGAATGTGGAAATGTTATCTTTCCTTTATTCTTGTGTTATGTGTTATGATTATGTTATGGTTATTGGGCATTTATTACATATACGGGTGGTTCGGTGATAAACCTAGGGCGGGTGAACAGGAGATAGCTCTCCAATGCATTGGGTAACATGATAGAGGTAAAACATTAATGTTTATCCTAAGAGATTTGGGGAATATACTGTTATGGGTATTCTAAATGTGACTCCCTATGTAGTTTTGATAGCTACAATGTAATTATGTTATGGATTCCATAAGTTACCCTTATGATTTATGATTTTTGTGTGTTATTCATAAATCTTATGATTTTGTAAGGTATGTTATGATTGAAAAGTATTAGTTTCATTGATTTTTATTTATTTATGCTCTAATGTTATCCTACCTTATTTTATAACCCTTACTGAGATTTTTATGATCATCCCAAGTTTTTGAAATTTTTTCCACAGGACTTAACGATGAATAGGGTCAAGGATGGGATCAAGGAAAAGTCATGTTGTCTAAAACATGGAACTAGACATGTTTCTTTTTAAGAGTTTTTATTTTATGAAAAATGGATACTAAGGAGTAGTGTCTACATGTAATATTCAAGTTTTTATGTAATAGTTATGGCCTAATTCTCTAAAACTCTAAACCTGAAAAGATCCTCAATGTGAATTCTTGACATAATTCAAGATTATGTAATGTTTAAGGATGAGTCCTTATATTAAAAGTAACAAAAATTATTTCCACTAAAAATATATATTTTAATATTAATTTCTCAATTTAAATTTTTTTTACTATTATTTAAACCTTTTACTTTATCATACTATTATAAAAAATCACTGATAAGTAAAAAAATTATTAATTATTATTACCAATAAATATTTTACCATTATAAAAATATGTTCAAATAAATTATTCAATAAAAAAAATTGAACATAATTGAATGTTTGTGTGTGTGTGTTCTTTTTTATAACAAACTGGATATATTTTTAATATTTTATACATGACTTGAATTTAAAATTTAATATTTGAGAAAAAATAGAAAATATTATTTTTTTAATTAAGTATAAAAATGATAATATTAATTAAATATTACATAATGTTATATAATAAAAATAAATATACACCTTAAAAAATCCATTGTTTCTAAAAAAAATCCCACCCTTCACATTCCCTTAAATTAATTAAAACAAGCTCACACCTAAAAAAATTCAGCACTTCCTAGAAATGAATAATCATGCATGCCCAAATTCATTGTATATTACTAGTAAAAAATCGGCCTACAATAATCATACACCCTCAAATTCATCTCCCTTGCTTTGTTTTCTCACCATTCATCACCCTATGTTTCATCACCACCCATTCAATTCCACTCTATTCATCGCCAGGAATGTTTCCCTTTGTCAGCCACCCCTTTAGTTCATCGATGTCGCTCTTTCTCCATCTTTTCTTTATTATCATCTTGTGCTTCCTCGTATTGTGTCATCATCTACTATCTCATAAAATATCACCACAATTGGGGTGTAACCTTTATTTATGTGATCTTTTCCTTACACTACACTCAAAATATTAATAAAACAAGGAAAAAATAAATATTAGTGAAAAAATAAACAAATTGGGGTGTGGAGAACATGTTGGGAGTGAAAAAATGTGGAATCCATGTCACTATTTCAAAAAATTTAGATGTGAATTCTGTGTGAATGCCTTTATTTTACATTTCATCAATATTGGATTAAAACACCAATATAGTCATCAAAAAAGTGATAAGCCCCTTATTAATAATTCTTATTAAGGAGTGAATTAAATCTAGTCAATGTTAATATATTGGTTACATTGAAATGAAATTAACTATTTACACTTGAAAATTACTTTCTACACACAAATTTGATTTTGAATAAAATAAAGGTCCCCATGATGATAAATGGGTACTTTTATGACATATATATTGACAATACTCCCTCTAAAGTTTTATTCAAGGTTTGAATTTCATTTTAATAGAACTAAAATGTTTTCATTCTATATATTTTAGTAAAGTATGAAATCCACATTGAAATTTTACACCCATAATTGGAGGATATTAAATTTTTTATATATGAATACACCCCCAATAATATAATTAAAATGGGGTTCATTATTGATTTTTTGAATAATGTTTGTCCTTTTGTATGTGGTAAAATTTCACTTTTTTATTTGGGGTGTAGAATGAATCAATGTTTTTTTTCTTGATTAATTTATAACACTCATTAAACATGATGTGTAAATGCACTATATTCATTTATTACATTAATCATATATAATACCATTGAATTTGATATTAAGAGTCTATACTTCTGGGTTTTGGGGGGTGTTATCTAGATCTTGTTGGTGTAATGGACATGTTAAGGTTCCATGGATTCACAATAGGTCAATCCTTGGAATTTGAATAGCTAGTTTGGTGGTAAATATTTATATGATTCATATTAATTGAGGTTTTTATAGCCCATTAATATGATTTTTTAGGTGTTTCGGTTGTAAAGAATTGAATAGGTTTGTTTAAGAAGATCAATTAAAGGTGATCTAGGTGATTCAATAGTTCTAAATTTCTATATTTTTTACCTTAAAGAACAAAATTTTATCCTTCATTTTGTCTTTTATTTTCCCTTATTATAATTTTTTTTAGCAAGGGAAGAGGAAGTTAGACTCTGTTGGTCAGATAAATTAGTCCAGATAGAGGGTGAATTTTGTTTTTAAAAGTTAAAATTGAAATAAATGGATAATTACAAAATAAAATGATTTTGATGAAATGGAATAAATAAATAGGTAAATCAATTGAGTGATAGTTAATAAATTCTCTTCGAGTTAAAATGTTAATATAAAATTTAAGCATAGAAATGATCAAATAGAATTTATGGAAAAAAAATTAATTGATGATAATTTATACAATGAAATAAATTAAATAGAGGATAAACACAGTTAATAAGGAATTCAAATAAATATTGATCTTATCCCCTACATATATACCCCTCAACTTGAGAGGTCTATATTGTTAATAATCCCTTGATATTGGTGGTGATCAAGAAACCTTTCCCTCAAAAAAATTTGTTTTTGGGCACCCTCTTAAGCTTCTTTGGTAGCCAAGGAACTTATACCTCACTTTTGTATAGTCAGAATCCATTGGAGAATGTATGTTGTGGAAGAGAGGTTTGATTTATCAAATCAGTTACAATGCCACTCACGATTACCTTTAAGGATGATTAAAAATTGGGTTGAGATATTTGATAGAAATTGTGTGATCCTTGAGTGATTAAGAGGAATAAATTGGCTATTTGAGTGGATTTTGAAAAGGCTAGTGATTTGTAATTGGGATGATCCAAGATAATTTTGGGAGAAAGTTGTATCTTCTAAGGCACCAATAAAATCCTTTTATAGGATCCAATAGGACCGTGAAGGTTATGGAAATCATCAGGGGTTATAAAGAAATGGAAGGTGTCCATTATGGTCTATTTGACCATAATAAACATAGGCTCGGACTGGCTAGATCAATGCCACTGACTACCTATAGACACCACCAGGTAGTCGATGGCCTACCTAGAGATATCATAGGTACTAGATCTTCTACTGGCTTACCAGTGGTCTTCTGATAGGTTCCTTAGACTCAACCTTCACTATCAGTTTTTCAGAGGGACTTAAATGTCTATTTTGTGGGTATTCTTCTATAAAACATCTTCTAGACACATTGAACCTACTAAATGGTGCCTTGCATCGAATATCTAGTGTTATCTGCACACCACCATCTTCAAGAGTGGCCCACTCCACTTCCTTCTAATGACTTTTAAGACTCTTAGAACAGGTTTACATGATATTGAAGTATGATAAAAGATATTTTCAAGCCTATAATAAGACTTTGAAAGTTATTCAAGATGTCATGAATTATATCACTTTGTATTCAATAAAAACACTAAAACTCATTTAAACAAAAACAAATGATATATTGGTGAGTGTTTGTGATCATGAAAACAACATGAGTGATAGAGGTACAAAAATTTTCCCCTTTTTAATGATCACAAAAACTTAATATAAAAAGATAAATTATGCATAAATTAAGAGATAAAGAGATAGAAATGATATTAAATATTTAACAATATATTCAATAATATTAATAAATAAAGATAAAATAAACAGGCAAATCCATATTCGATAATAAAATAATTGAATCAACTTTTTATAACTCCCCCTTTACAAAACAATTAAGCACTATAAAGTTCAAAAACATTACACCCTTCATAAAATAAAACTTTTTTAAAATTTATACCCTTATGAAGTCTAATCAAAAAAAATTTCCCCCTTGAATAAAATTTTTCATAAAATTATCCCCTTTTATGATTATCAAAAATAGAAAATTAAGGATAGGAAGGATAATAGTCAAGAAATATTTGAAAATAGAGTTCAATATAGAAAACATTTTGAAAGGAAAATAGTTTTTTCAAACAAAATAGATTTTAAAGAATAAAGATATTTTTAAAACACTTTTTAACTTCTAAACTCCCATTAAAGGATGGTGAGAGAGAGTTAAGTTAAAATAAGAGATAAAAATATTATATATTAATAGGAATAAAATAATATAAGATAAAAGGTTGATATAAAAAGGAAAACTTCAACAAAAATGATACATACCTTTGCTATGACACAAATTTTCTCAAAAAAATTACTTTTACCTCCATTTAATGATTAATTAATTCGAAATATATTAAAAAGGTTTATTAAGGAGAATCCATATTTAAGAAGAATCCTCGGATTTCCATTTAATCTAGGATATCTCTAGAATAGAGTTAGAGATAAAAGTATATACAAAATATATTTTACTCATAATTAATCTTCCTTTAAGAGAGATAAAACATTTTAAAAAAAATAGTATATACATATATGACTATTTTTAAAAAAATTAAAAACTAGTATTTCATAAGTTTAAAAAGTATTTACATTATAAATTATAATTTTTAAACTTTAAAAATAAGAGTAAATTGTTTATAAAATAATTAAATTGAAAATATAACATATCTCTTAAGGAAAATTTCAAAATTATAAAATGGATAAGGCTCTCCCCCCCTGAAATGATAGCACATGATAGATAAAGGGATCATAGTTAAAATATAATAAATAATAAATAATAAATTCAATATTAAAAGGATTTGAAGTAAGATCATGTTTTTTTAAAATATTTTTAAAATATAACTCAAGAAAATCATCAATAAAATGAATATCATTACAATAAAATCATCCCTAATTCACCTTTAATGAATTCAAAATGATCAAGGGATAGATTTTTGGTGAAAATATCAGTGAGTTATTATTTTTTTAGAATAATTTCCAATAACATATAACCTTTTTGGAAGTTACCTATTAATAAATGGTGTATAAGGTCAATGTGTTTGGTGTAAGAGTGAAGGATATAATTTTTAGAGATATTAATGTCGCTATTGTTGCCACACATAATAGGGGTATGATCAAATTTAAACTCAAAATCTAAGATAGTTTGTTGCATCCATTGAATTTGGGCACAAAAACTCTCGGTGGCTATATATTCCACTTAGTGAATATAAATAAAAACTTAGTTCTACTTCTTATTACTCCATGATACAAGAAATTTTCCAAGTGGGTGGATTGTTCCAGTTGTACTTTTCTTACCGAGTTAGAATCCTCTAAAATCATTGTCAGAAAAAAAAAAGAATATAATTTAAAAGAATTTTATTTTTTATAAAATAAACAATGTTTTTAGTTCTGGTTAAATAATGGAAAAATCTTTTGTTGGGTTTGAGATGATATTATATTGGATTTGATTGAAAATTATCATAGAGAAAAATATTGAACTTGATATCAGGTCGAGTAGTAGTAAGATAAATTAGACTACCAATAATACTTCTATAGAGATTATTATCAATAGTTTTACTTAATTCATCTAATGTTAACTAAAAATTTATACTCATGGGAATTTTAATTCCCCTATAATAATCCATGTTGAATCATTTTAAGAGTTCATTAGAGTAATTTCCATCATTTAGAAAAAAACATCATTTATCTGAGAAATTTGAAAATTGAGAAAAAATTTGAGTTCACCCATAAATATCATTTCAAATTACTTTTTTATTAATCAAAAAACTAAAAATAAATATATTTATTAGTATATCCAAAAATCACATCATTAATGTAAATTTGAATGAGTAATAAATCATTTGAGATGTGTTCTACAAAAAAATTTGAATTTGATTTTCTCATTTTAAAATCATTTTTTAAAAGATAATTTAAAAGAAATTTGTACCAAGCCTGAGGGCCATGTTTAAAATCACAAATATCTTTTGATAATTTGAAAAATCAATTTAGAAAAAATGGATTTTCAAAACCAGGTTTTTGTTCTACAAAAACATTTTTTGAAATAAATCTATTTAAAAATATTCTTTTCACAACCATTAGAAATAGGTTGAAATTGAGATGAGAATCTAATTCCAACAAGATTTTAATAGATTCTAACCGCGATACGGGTATAAATTATTCACCATAGTCGATTACTTATTCTTTGTTATAACCTTTGGTAGCTAAATGGGATTTACTTCTAGTTATATTTCAAAGATCGCCTATATTATTTCTAGAAACCCATTTAGGGACTATAAGGGTATGATCATTAGGTCCTTCCATGAGAGTCCATGAATCATTTTTAGTGGATTGATTTAGTTACTCTTTCATGTAATCAAAAAAAATCATCATTAAGGTTATTATCAAGGTTTTAGGGTTCTAGGTGAGAGACAAGGGAAATATATTCAACCTAATTTAATAACAACCTAAAAGTAAGAGTTACATCTTATTATTATTTGATGAAATTATCAAGGGGATAGTCTTTAATTTTTTTTAAATATTTAGGAAAATAATTTAAAGGATATTATTGTTCTACTTCAAATTCTTTAGTTTGAAAATATTCAATTAAAACAAAATTTTCAAAAACATTTTGAGAAATATATTTTGTAAAACATTCATCAAAAACACCATGGATTTATTCTTTCACCATTTAGTCCTTTTCTTAAATACATAGTATGTCTTACTTGATTTATAATACCCAATAAATTTACCTTCATAAAATTTAGAATCAATATTTACAAGATAATATTTACTGATTAAAATAAAACATTTTCAACCAAAAACTTTAAAAAAAGGTGAATTTAATTTTTTTATTTTTTCATAGTTCATGAGGGGTATTTTTGAGAAAAATTGTTACGATAACACGATTAATGATAAAGTATATAGTAATCACGGTCTCAACTAAAAAATATTTTGGTAAATTAAATTCATTAAAAAGGTTTGATCTATTTCTTGGAATTTTTTATTTCACCTCTCTAGTACCTTTTTTTTATGGGTTCAAGGAGTATAAAATGAATGATTATAGCTTTTAGAAGAACATAAATCATCAAATTCATTGTCATCAAATACTCTTCCATGATCACTTTGAATTGAAATAATTTAAAAACCTTTTTCCTTTTCAACCACTGTAGAAAACTTGATGAAGGCTTTACAATATTTAATTTTATGAGTTAATAAATAAACCCATATGAATCTTATAAATTCATCAATAATTACAAAATTATAGGATTTCCCTCTTAGAATTTTGATTTAACAAGGACCAAAAAGATAAAGATGAAATAATTCAATATATTTTTTAGAATAAAATATTTTTTTATATTTAATAGAGTATTTTTGTTGCTTACCATATTGGAATGATTCATAAACCATGTAATCATGGAAATGTTACTTAGGAAGAACTCATACTAGTTGATAATGGTTACGTTTGACAAGTGAGTGTATGAAAAAATGAAGGAATATCTACCAAATCCATGACTTACTAACTTGAACACTAATACATTTTACATTTTTTTCTAGTAATAGATTTTAAATTAATTATATGTGCATTTTGAAATTAGGGATTGGTAAATAATAGTTTTCCTTTGGAGTTAAAAACTTTAAAAAATAATTTTTTAAAGTTAGTTTAAAACAACCATCATAAAATTGACTAATTCTTAATAAATTGTGTTTTTAGACTTTAATGAATAAAAAAAATATTATTTTTGAGTTTGAAAAATCAATGGTACCTTCACCGATTATCTAATGCTTAGAATTATCAATGAATGTGACATAACTTACTTTTAGTTTATCGATTCTATTGAATTCATAAATTTTATCACACATGTATTTTTAGAAACCATTGTCCAGATACCACAATGCTTCATGGGTTTTTCTTGAAATACACTTTTCATACAAAATTAAAAAACTAATGGTTTTGGTACCCAAAAAACATGGGTCTACTAATGTTAGCTGATAAAGATTTAGAAATCCATATTTTCATGGGATAAGATTTTATTTTAGAAAAATTGGATGAAAAATTGATTGATTTTGGTCTCCCATATTTTGAATTTTTTCACACACATTAATAAATTATATCAACACAACTTTTACTATAATTAAAATTTTATCATGCAAGAAAACATTAACAAAAGTATTTTTCTGTTTATTTCTTGAGGTGCTTTCATTATTAGAGAAACCAAGACCAACCCATTATTTTACATGTCTTTGGGAACCCAGTATTTTATTTAAATTGTTTTCACCTTTGATGAATTTGGAAAGATAACTTTTTAAGTCTTTAATTTTGGATTCAAGTTTAATTATGTCAAATATATTATTTACCTTTATGGATAATTCTTATTTTTATTTGATGATAAGATATTTATCTTTTTGAAGTTGATATTTTTATAGAATAAATTAATTATTTTTCTTTTAAATATATTTATATAACGAAGCAATCTGATGAAAACCATTTTTTAGTTTATGACAGTCATATTTTAGGTATTTATAATTAAGTTTAATGAAGGATAAACAAAAAGAAGAGGAAGGAGAATAATTTGGAGAATAATATGAATAGGGGGATTAAACTTGACATATTCCTCAAAATGTTTCATAAGGAACTTGGGTTTGGATCACATGAAGTCTATGTTGATGTTGAGTCCATGGATTCATCACTTTCACTCCATTTTGTGACTTTTAAATCCTTATTACCTTGTTTCTTTTCTTTAATTTTCTTCTTATATAAGGTGAAATCAAGATTTATGTGACCTTTATTTTTTACATTCAAATCATTTCACTTATTATTCCTCCTTTTGACTTACCTTTTTGAATTAGTTGGAGAATTTTTTCTTCTAAAATAAATTTTTCATGTTCTTGGAGAGTGTATCATAGTTTATAACCTCACCTTCAGATAATTTTTCATTTTTAGCTTTAAAGGTGATGATTTTCTTGAATTATTTGACTTCATTGGCCCCCTTTCCTACATGTTTCTTTATCATTATTTTATATGTCAATAAGGATTCATTGAGTTCCTCAACATCCCTTTTTTCAAAACTTTTTCTTTTTGAATGGTTATGACTTATGGGGTCCAGGATCTAGATAAAACCCATAATAATTTACTTATGAGCATTTCTGTAGATAATTCGTCACATAGGAACTTTCTACCATTGAAAATTTTAGTGAATCTTATAAAAAATACAGTAATATATTCATTAGGATGCATGTATAAACTTTCAAAATATTTTTGATACATATCCAATATAGTGTGTTTTACTTTATTTGTGCCTTCTTGTGTGACTTAAAAAAATTTCCAAATTTCATAAGCCATTTTTCATGTGTAAACACAATTAAACTCATTTCAATCAAGACCATGATGTAAGGAATTCATATATTTTCTGTTAAGTTCAAAATTCTTAAAATATTTGGGTGTCCATTTTTTCAGATTCTTTAGTTAGAACATAATCATGCATTACTATTTTTCATACAGGGTAACTAATACTACCAAGAAAATTTTACATTCAATTATTCCAATTTAAATGGTCGATGCTATCAAAAATTGGAACATGAGAATAAAAATTAGATTTCATGAATAGATAAATACTTGAAATCATTTAAATATTTAAAAAACACATTTGTGAAAACATGTTTTAGAAATCAATGGAATATTTGATAAAGACACCAAACACCCCTTTGATAATAATTATTGTTCAAAGAAATTATGGAAAGAGATGGGTGGATTACCTTTGAAAAATTAAATTATAAAGAAAAGGAAAATTAAAAAATAAAAACAATTTTTATATAATTAAATAAATAAAGAGATAAATTGATTGAGAAATGGTTGATAAATTTGATTCAATTTAAAAAGATAATATCAAATTTAATCACGAAAATGGTAAAATCAAATTTATTAAAGTGTGTGAATTGAAGATTAATGATGCAATGTGATAAAGTAAATAGAGGACAAACACAATTGATGAGGATTTCATCCAAATCTTGATGTGAACCCATGTGTTTCCACCCCTTGACTTCAGTGGTAGATATTGTTATTAATCCCTTGATATTAGTTTTGGTTAAGAAACTTGTCCCTCAAAATTTCCTTTTTTGATCACCCTCTTGAGCATCTCTATTATCCAAGTAACTTTTACCTCACTTTTTCAAAGTGAGAACCTATTGGAGAAAGGATGTTGATAGAACAGATGTTTTCTTTAGAAAACCCCTTACAATGCCACTCAAAAATATATTTAAGGATGATTACAAATTGGGTTGAGATATTTGAGATAAAGTTTGAGAGCCTTGATATATTGTGAGGAATAAATTTTTTCTTTAGGAGGATTTTGAAAAAGATAGTGATTTGGACTTAGGATGATCAAAGACCATTTTTGGAGTAAGTTGTATCAACCAAGAATCCAATAGACTCATATTATAGGTTCTAAGGGGACCGTGAATGTTATGGAAATCATAGAGGGTCGTGAATACAAGTAAGATCTCCATTATGGTCTTTTTACTCTAATTAATATAGTGGTTGTTCTAACACCACTGGATACTTGGTAGCCACCATCGGGTAGCTGGTGGCCTACCTGGAGACATCCTTGGTACTGGATCTTCTACCATCTAGCTAGCACACCTCTACCAGCTAGACAGTGGATTGTTGTTGGATTCCTTTAATTCTTCCTTCACTACTGGTTAGATATTAGGACTCCATTAACTAGCTGGAGGGTGTTCTTTTGTAACATATCTTATGGACATAGAGAACTGACAAATCAGTGCCTTGAGCTAGGTTGATGGTGCTCTCTTCACACCACCATCCCTAAGAGTAGCCTACTCCACTTTATTATAATGACTTCTAATATTCTTAAAACAAGTTTACATGGTCCTAAATCATGATAATAGATATATCCATGCCTCTAAAAAGACTTTAAATGTTCTTAAAAATTTCATGAATTCCATCAATTTGTATTTAATAAAAACACTAAAACTCACTTAAATGAAAAATATAGAAACATAGGTGAGTATTTTTTATCATAAAAACACCATGATAGGGAGTGGTACAACAAACTCTAATGAATTGATTAAATTTTAAAGGATTCTATTAACTTTACCACTCAAATAATTTTCATCACATTTCTTCCAACCATTTGAGAAAACCATATAAAATATACCCATTTCTTATTTTCATTTTCTTTTTGTTATTTTTTTTATGATAACATTGAGATAATAGTAAAAAATATTAATGTTTTTTTTAATTCATTGTTAGTATAAATTATATATATGTTCTAGTATTATATGCTTGTTTAATTTTGGAATTTAATTCAGTGAAAGTTCTGTTTTGTAATATTGTGTAATTAAATTATTCAAGTCTTATTGTATAAAATAAAATAAGGGTTTAAACCCTCTTATATCCTCCTTATGATCTGATCTCCTGATCTCATCACTTAATTTTTATTTGGGTATTATAGATCAGGAAGAAAATTGCACAAACATGTCATGACAAACATGTGTCAAGTCAATGGTAATTTCCTCACTACTACTTCTATAATTAATTAAGGATATATTATTTGGGTTTATATCAACTATTTATATATTCCTATGATTGTATGAATTTCTAATATTTTCCTAAACCAAGGACTCTTACACTAATTAAATTGTGAAGTTAGGATTATTATACATGGGGAGAAGGTGATGACTTCTACCATTTTTTTTTAATAATTATCAATATTTTCTAAAAAAACACATGAAAACTTTTATGTCACCTATGGATTATATATAGTTCATTCCTGTAATGGAATGAATTCCCTTTATACTCTATAGATTTTATGCCTTTATTTTTAATATTATAACTTGTTTAGTTAGGGGTAAATTTGGGGCTATTATACATGGAAGAAAGGTGTCAACATTCTTCCATAATGATTTATTAAAAAGTGAATTTGTGCCTCATAAGTTTGCCAGAATATTTGTGTCTATTTAATAAAAAATACTGAAAATTGATTATATCAATTACTATATATAATTTATAGTTAATAATTTGCTTGAAACCCCTTTTTTAAAATTATCATAGCACTTATAATTTATGATAAATGATTGATGTTGATAAATTATTTATTATGATTATCAAAAGTATAATAGGAATTTAGATTGGAAATGAAAATTATCCTATATAAATTTATTAATCAATTTAGTATTAGTGATTTTAAATCATTAATTTATTGGTATACAAGTATATTTAAAGTAATTACCATTTCATAGGTAAATAATACCATTTTTCAGTTAAATCTATTTTCCCAGGCTCTATTTCTTTATATGTGAACTAATATTAGGGATTACTTGTTTTGATAAGCTTTTTTACTCTTTGTATTTCCTTTTTTATCACCTACCATGATAGATGATTAGTTTTTCTCCTTCAGCCTCAGATTTTCCTGTATAGATGTATTGTTAGTTATCTGACTATCTATTTGTCTTTCCCTTTTGGTTTTTGAATTGGTGGTTTCTAAATCTTCCCCATACACTACTCTTTTTATTTTAAGGATCACACTATAAAATGAAAATGAAAAATGTTTTTCTTAAACCAAATGATCCTTTATTTATTTATTCACATCATTAGATTCATTTATTTTTTAAGTTACTCTATATAATTATCTATATTTTCATTCATATTAAAGTTGTTTTTCATGTGAAGTTTGAGTTGTGTAAATTTAATGGGTGTTTTATTTTTGTAGATACATAGCATAAATTCCAAAGATGTTGGATCAGGTGAGCAGTTATACTCTTTAAAAATATATCATTATATTCTTTATACAAATATTACTGAAACTCGTTATTTGTACCAATCATAATTAAACCCATCATGAATTCATTTTTCTTTAATCCTTTATTTATATCCTATTTTATATTTTTTTTAAGTCATGGGAAAAATTTTGAAATCATATTGATGTTCATTCCATTGAAAGGTGAGTACAAAATTGATAAGAAACTTAGATCTATCATTTTGTTTCCAATTAAAGAATAAAATGTCTAATTCAAACTAAGTAGTTGTGTTATGTTGATTTAACTTTATTTCTATTTTAGAGGGAATAATTTTATATCAATTTCATTTATATTATTTTTATTATACTTGGATTGGTAATATCCCAAATTTACCTTTTTTTCTTTTCAATAATAAATATCATTGCACCAGCATAATATCCAATAATTGATAGGGATATAAAAATTTTTATATATTTTAAAATCTTGTTTTCTTTAAGAAAAAAATGGAAATAAATATATTTTTTTAAATCATTTTTGAAAAATAACTTATAAAAAAATTGTTTTGTGGGGAATTTTGTTGACGTCTTCATAGCTACCACCTCCTACACCATCTAAATTATGAAATTAAGAAAGAACCCCTATTTGATGTTGGCCTAGATGAATAATGTGGGAATGGCCATAAATCTAATTGACTCAATGAACTTTAGGTGTGCGTTACCACTATTTGAGTAGGTATAAAATATATTTAATAACCATCTTGGACTCCCAACCATGAGTTATATTGAGACATCTGAGCATCTACTTCATCATGATTTCCATCAACTTGGTTTTAGTGAATAACATCATGCTATTGTCGGATGGTTTTTGATAAATTCTTAGGTGTAACTTTCCTTTTATTTAAATTATTCTTTTTTAATTTTCACTTGTGTTAGGGCATCATATGTGATACTTTATTTTGTTTGGATTTGGTTGGTTTCTATTAAATTCATGGTATGTGGAAATGTGTGTTTTGTAGGTGTTTCTATCATTATTGATTTTTTTCATAGTAAAATTTAAAAGAAATGTTATTGGAAAAATTGATTAAATAAGGTTTTCATATTTAATTTGGATCATCGGCTGAGGGGATACCCCAACTCATAAACCTTTTGTCATAAGTCTCGAGCTTTACATCACTCAATAAGATTTCACTAAAATTAAATTTTTAATAATTATATGATCATTATAAAATATATTATATATATAATTATATTAATATATATAATATCAATTTTGACTCGTGGATATTGTAATGAAAACAAGTATTTTTTTATTTAAAAAATAAATTACAGACAGATATCACTGTTAGTATTTCTTACAATGAAAGATAAATTGATATTTTTAATAATATCACAAAATAAAATATAAGTGTCGATAATATTATTATCAATAAAAAATCAATTGTTGAAAATTTTGACTAATAGATATATTATATGTTAGTATTATTATATTTGTAAAAGAAAATTCTAAGATATCGTTGTAACTTTTAGCGATAGATTTTTTACCAATAATTTAGTGACAAATAAATATCTATTGGAAAAATGATTTAAAAATAGAAAATTTTCTTTTATCAATAGATATGTCCATTTTGAAAAAAGTTAAATATTTTTTAGTGACACATTTTATGTAAATTTCTACAAGTGTGATATTTCATAGACTAAGTTTTAAGGTGGTGGTATTGTTTTATGTACTAAACATATATATGAGGATGTGATCACAAATCCAAGTTCCATATGGGAAAAAATTGAAGATATACATTGCATATAGAACACTTGTTTTAAAATATTTTTTGAAGGTGGAACAATCAAGAAGAATCAGTAAGAATGATAATTTATAGGATACACATATAGTGAAACTATATTATGATGAAGTTTTTTTTGGTCATGGTTTAAGAAATAACTGTATTTAAATATTTTCAACTGATGAAGTGGTAAAAATATATGTTGTGCAGATTATATTTGTTGAAGAAGTATACTAAGTCTGAGTGGTGATGGAAGTAGAAGTAATAATGGGTTGTTAATAGAGTATTCACAACTGATTATGATAACCATCATGCATTTAAAAAAAATAGTCCATTGGAGCATAGGTGGTTGAGGTGGGGAAGTAAAGGTGTGGTGGCAGATGTAAGGTGGGATATAGGTGAGGGATATAGGGCACAGCACAAGGTGGAGGTGTAACACCTCGAGTTTTAATATAAGATTATTTTATTTTATTATTTATATTAGTATCTTTATTTAAGAATTGACTCAGTATCATTAATAAAAAATGAATAATAATTTAGCAATAAATAAATTAAATAAATAAATTATAATGAGACTCTTAAATGAAAGTTTATTAAATAATATTTTTATTAGTTAATTTTATCAACAAATTTTATACATAAAAAAATTTAAAGTATAAAATTATGTGGTTTTATAGTTTAAATCTTATAAGAAAAAATTTAACCATATTTCTACATGAATAAATTATTATTTTCGTAAAATATAAGAATTTTATAATGAAATTTGATTTGAAAGGTACAAGAATTATGAAGTTATTATAAATAATTATATTGAATTATTGACATTCCATATTAAAAACATTAATTATGAACATTATAAATTAAGTTTGTATGAATAATAAAAGATTTAATATATATATATATATATTATATATTTTAAAAAAATTATATTGCCTAATATTACTATATATGAAATAAATGAAATGTATTTTTGAAAAAAAATCATAAAATATTTGAAATAAATAAAATTTTAAAGTAAATATTCCATTATACATGAAATTCTGAATTATAATATTTTTTTATAAAATGATGAATTCAATATAATAAATAAATTACATTAAATAAAAAACAAGTAAGGGGATTGACCTAATAAGGGAAATAAAACCCCAAGGGTTTTGATTTCTGGAGGTCGAGAAAATGGGTCGAACGCCAAAGGAAGTTTTGACCATGAATAAGGTTTTCAATCATGGAAAGGGTTTCAGTCATGGATAAGAGAGATCAACTCGATTTGCGAACTGTTTAAGGGGAAGACTGCATGGTCCTCCTCTAACTGTAAGCGCTTTTTTCAGATCTTCATTTTTATGTGTGTTTAGGTGCTCGAACCATCTTGGAAACCTTATTTAAAGGATCATATTCGATTTAGTGGTGTCATGTTCATCGTTTTCCTCTTATGAAAAGACGAATTACTGATATATCTGAGGTATGGGTGTATATATTTCATTAAAAAATCGTTCTCAATTCTTCGATATTGTTTTGTTCATTTTCTTCTTAAAATGAGAGTTTATTTCTCTATCATTGATGGATTAAATTATGTATATATTTCAGATTATTTATAGTACATTTAGTAAATAAATATTTCCATCTTGGATTGATGTTAGGTTTTTCTTCTTCAAATTAAATTACTCTTTTCCTTCTACCTCCAGTTGTGATCGGACAATTGTTTTCCATTGAATTGTATACTGATTTTGTTGACAAAGGTCGGGTGAATAAAACAATTAATAAATTGTGTTTATCCGATCCATTTTACCTGGACATAAATCCTCTATTTATATCATAAGAAAACCGATAAAAAATAGAAGTAGGAAATCAATCTCATCTCTATGAAAACTATATATTTCGAGGATTTTAAATTATTAAATGGGTAATATCATTAAAACGTATAGATCATGATCTCGGGTATATTTTAATTAAATATCACAGTAGCCTCATATATTTATGATTGCAATAGCCTGATAATTACTAGTTCAGAGATGAATTATATGTGAAGAAGATAGTGCACTGTAAGGTTCTGAAATTGATGGATATCTATCTTATAATCAAGGTCTCAGTAAAAGAGATCTTACCATATCTATGATTTTAAATGTTGAGATACATGTTTTGTTTTATATTATTTATCAATTAGTATTTAATTGAAAGAATACTTTTGAAACATGCCTATATATAGTACTGGTTTTCTTGGATGAGGGGACAAAAAATTTAGAATTGCCTTACTTTTTAAGGATTTGTATTATGCTTTCAGAATGCTAATAGTTTTCAAGGTATGTTGTGAAGAAAATTGTTTATTTAGGAATATTCAACCTATTATGAAGTATTAGGTACAGGAAATTTTAATTTCTTAAAAAATAAATTAATTCAAAATCTTGATTTTTGCATCTGTTTTAATTAAAAACCCTTTTAAGGGAAATATTTTAAATTTCAAGCATTTGTTATCTAAATTATTTCAATGAATGTGATTTATTTCAAAACACCTTATGTGTAAGGGATTATTTATTTTCAAACATGTATAATTTTATGTTTCAAATATGTATGTAAGGGAAGTTAAAAATTATTTATAAACAAAGCTTTGAATTTCAATTTCAAGGTTTTATTTCATAACTTAAAATAAGAGAAAAACATTGTTTTGTTATTGTTTAATTTTAAAGTAATTTGATTTTATTAAAAAATACGTGTAATTTGTAATCTATCATTTTATTTGTAACATGGTTTTTAATTATTGTAAATTTCATATACATTAGTATATGTGGATATTTCTATAATTAATCATGAAAAGCATTTGTTTTAATTTAAAATAGTTTATATTTGTATTTGTTTTAAATATAAGTAATTATTTTAGAAATACATATTTCTCCTTTAATTTTTTAAAAAGTTATTTTTCCAAGAATAAAGTTATAAAATTATTTTCATCTGTGAAAATAATTTATATAATAATTTTGTAAGGTGTTTTTTAATGGGTTATAAATGATAAAATATGATCTTCTAAAAAAATTTCCTTAACATTCGACACTTTCATATCAAATTAGATGATGAGAAATGGAGAGTGAACTTATAGCCTCAATGTTACTTTTTCCAATAAGTGTTAATTCTAAGTGTCCACATGGGTTTCATAAGATTCTCCAAGTATCATTTTAGTACATAAAAGAAATATTATGTTCAAATGATTTTTAATGAGAAATACAAATGTCTTTCAAAGAGTATTATAAACTCGGTTTTCAAAATGATAAGTATTTTTAAAATGTTTTTTAAAATTATTTCATTTTTGAAAGTTATTTCCTCATGGATTTGGGATAAAAATATTATCTTATTATTTTAGAAAGTTATACATATAAAAATATTTTTTATTTGATATAAAAGGTTTTCAAAGGTATTTTAAAGTATTTTTTTACCGATTTTAAAACCCTTTATTGGTAAATTTTATGTTAACCCCAAGTTTTAAAAAAAATTAATTTTTAGTTATAGTTTATAAAAAAAATAAGCAATATGTTTTCTTACCTAATTCTAGAATTTTGGGTTTAGGATGTCATAAAAGGGTGAAAGAGATATACCCTAATGTTGTATTTACATATGATGTAAATTGGCACATATCATAGTGTATAATATATATAATATATATGACATATGGTAAGACATCAAAGGAAACTGATGCATAACATATTCCATTGTTTTGGTTATATCGATAAGCATGAAATAAAGATTTCATGGCACCTCCTTAAGCCTATCGTACTGTATGACTTGAAAATATCATAAGGAATGAAGAATCATATTATATGACTCAAATCACACCCTTTTATTGGTCTTGGAAGTTTATTGTTAATTTTTTAACATTCATGCCTCTTCCTCATAAATTCTATCATTGATTATGGGTGCTTTTTTGATGAAAAGATCGAGAGAATAAATTTATGCCTTGGGTTGCAAAGGTTGTAGCTGACGCATTACTCATTCATTATATAATGTATGAGTAAATTTCATAAAATACTTGATAGTGTCCCAAGGCCTATATAAGAAGTTAAATTCATTGATATGGGTGTTATTTTCATGTGATTTGTGCCCATGCTTGCATAGATTCTCTTATACCTGAATCTATATTCTCTTCCTCCATTTACTACTTGAGACACTACCATATCAAGGAAGGAAAGAGGATCACACCCGATTGTTAGGGGATACAGTTCAACTTTTGGACATGACATTAAATAATTAGTTATTTGGGTACCTCTAAGGGATCATCATTAGGCACATTGATTAAATAAATTAGTGAAATATTTTATCATTTAAAGGTACATGGGTTCTTTATTTTTTGTATATACATGGTTTTATTTTCATTCATTTTGATATTGGGAATTTAAGGTTTCTAATTTATTATGCTAAATTGAATGATTAGTTTTTTATCCTTATAAACCCATCAGAGGTAAGGTGGGACACTAGATGACTAAAGGATTGGAGGTTAGGTGAGTCGATGGGGTGGTTGGGGTGAAGCGGTGAATCTTCAATTATGGTTTTTGGTGGGAGTGGGGGAAATATTTTAAAAGAAAAAAGTGGGTTGAATGAAATAGGCTATCACCAATACCCACTTTCAGTAATTTTCACTGGTGGTCTCCCACATTCAGTCTCTACTGACAATCGCCTGATTTCACCCTCTTCTTTTTCCTAATTCCCTAGAAATAAGAGGTGTGTTACTACTATGGGGGTATGAACTGTAACAAAAGACAAAACATGTTGTATACCTCAATATAGAAATCTAAATAATAATGAATATTTAATAGATGATAAAATACCATCTAGTTATGTAATCAAAGAAGTAATAGCATGTCGCTGAAGACAATATGTGTTGGTGGGTGTTAGGTAACATATTAAAGGTGAAGAGTATGTTGTAGGAACCAACATCCCTCAATTGTAAGCAATAAAAGAATCATCAAAGATGACATGGGATGCAACAAAACAATTGTAACCCTTAGTTTTCTATAAACAATGTATGTATGGAGATCATCATTTACAACATAACACTATCAGTGGGAGAAATTTTCAGTGCATGTACCGAGATAAACATATAATAGGTGAAACCTACACATGTTATAGGTTGTTCCATTAGTTATTGTATTTCATGGTTTATGTTATAGTATATTTATAGTAGTAACTTATCCAAATCATGATGAAATTCATAATTATTATGGAATATGATTTCATTGAAGGTTCCTAAGTGGTGAAAAGGGTTATAAAGATTCCAAAGTATAAAAGAGTCTTTGGATATATTGAATGTCCATGATCATTGAGAAGCTGAGAAAAATTCCAAGTCATTGCTATGAAATCATTAGGAATGTAGGTCATGTGTACCATCCACATAAAGATGTACTCAAGGAATGTGGTTGATATCATAATTCAATAATGGAAGATGAAAAAAGTTGAGCTTAATGTCTTGGTGGTTAACATGCATGGAAAAATATAAATAAAAGTTTAAGATGATAACTTAGTATGTAGTCAATGTGGAAATTATTTTTTAGAGAATCCAAAATATTCATATTACACCTGGATAGAATCCTAAAGAAATATGATAAAAAGAATCATTTGTGGAGTGATCTTGATGTAAATAATCCGCTAGAAAATGAAGTTCAAGATAATATATTTAGTAAGAAGAGTATAAAATGAATATATCGGTTGAATATAATGCATATCTAAAATATAGATATATCAAATTTGAGATATGGAATTTATTTCTCAGTTTGAAAAAGCCTCTGGATGATGGAATCTATTTCTAAATTCACTTTTTCTATACTTATTGAATGGTAATTGAGTCATTGTATTCAGTGTGAGTGACCCACATGGTTAAGAGGGAGTGAACCTTTATAATAGTGAGTTTAGATAGTGACCTCCCCAAACACTAATAATTTACGAGTGCCTTGGTGGATTGTGTATAATGACAGTGATGTGTCATATACCTTGGATGTAACCCACACCGGATGGACCAAGTAATTTTTTCTCTCTTAAAATTCATTGTGTGTGTGTTTGTTGTGATAAATATGGAATATAATGATGAAATAGATTAACTAGGATAACTCAAGGTGGTGACCAGGAAAATTTTTCTCTCTTACACTTTGTTTGTGTTTTTTACTAGGAACATTGGGGATGTCAAATAAATAAACAAATCAATAAGAAAAGCTTTACTTGATTCATTCAGAAAGAATATAACAGATAAAAATACACCATAAGAATATTCAGAATTAAGTACTTAAACTAAATACCAATGAACCAAATAAAGACACTTCCAGATAAAAAAAAGAGTCATGCATACACCTTGCTGAACAAGTTCAATATATCATTTAACCCAATGCATGAAATGCATTAGTTAGAAACAAATTTCACAAAAAAGAATAAGGTAAGATCCCATAGCAGGGAATCATATTTGAAGTGGGTGGAAATGTTAAAAAACAAAACTTTTTCAAATAAAATTGATTCAAAATAAAAAAAAATCTAGAGATTAAGAACAAATGAACCAACTGAAATAGATGGGGAAAGGTCCTTTATCAGGAGGCGTGTTTATTCTAGGGAGGAACCATTAACAATAAAAATTTATGAAATTTATATGAATTGAGAATAAAAGAACCATTTAAAAAATAGAGCTTGAGATATTTCATGGGGAATACTTTTCAATAACTTGTCGATCAAATAGAAAACTTGATCAAAGAAGAGTTGTATTTCATCAACTAATAGAAGGATGATATGTGTCCCTATGAATTCCTCTGAACAGGAGTTCCCCAATGGGTCGATCAATGTGAAAATTTCCTTAATCGACTTACCTTCATGAAACAGAATCGTTTCCCGCCATCTACTTCCTTTTTTTTGGGAAAATTACTTTTTTGGATACCATGCATCTTTTAATGTTTCCTAATTGTTTTTAAAAAAAATAAAACCAGGATCCATGATAAAAAAATCTATTTCAGATATGTTTTTGATTTTTTTAGTTCTAGGATCATTTTATAATTGGAAACAGGTGAGAATAAGTAAAATTTGAAATATTAAAACGTAAAATAATTTAGTGGTTATAAATTTTTGAACTTTTTTATAATCTATTTTTTAAAATAGTTACCATAAATCAATACTATTTTATTTAGAAATATTAAAAATCATTTAAAATATAAATTAAAATATTTAAAATTTATTTATAAACACAATATTGTAAATCAAAATAAATAATTATATTTTATCATTATTTAAAAATATAAAAAAATAAATTAATAATAATTACTCTAATTAGGGTTCTAAATTAGGGTTCTTGAATAATAATAGTATATGAAGATCATATGAATATTAAACTAGTTTTAAATTTTATACTCTAGCTACATCCTTGACCAATGTCCATGTAGTGCATGGTACCTAATTATATGATACTAGTTGTCATCCTTCAATATGGGGTATTGACTATTTGGATCATAAATTATTGGTCCACTGATGTAGTGATAATTTCAATACATAGCCTCTCTAAATATTATAAGGAGAAAACACTCAAAATATTATCTCTTGAATAAATAGAGAAACACCTCATAGACACCACTCAAATACTGAACAACAATCCGTGAATGGTAAATGTCTAAGGTGATAATTTTTTAAGAGAGCAGAGTATCCTTTTATCTATAACCTTCACCACCTTGGCCTCCTCCCTCATCAAAAATATTAAATAAGACTAATTAAAGTGGGGAGTCAGTTCCCTTTTTCAAAATTAAAGTGGGGAAATCAAACTGGAGTGTCACCCTCTTTGACTAAATTAGATGGAGAATTACTTTTCCTTTTTTTCAAGTCTCCTAAAATATCTCCCACTTTAATATTTTATTGAAAACCAATCACATCTCTGCACATCTTTTCTATCTACCAAACCATGTCACTCATGTCTCCATGAGGCCACTTGAGGATCTGCATCATCTGAAATTATTAGAGTTGATCTTCTTCATCAAGAAATCTATCAAATTTTATTTAGTATGAATTTTTTTTCATATTCACACTTCTTTCATCCGCACACATATTGAACAAAATTATTTTCATCAATGTGTTTTTTTTTAGAATGGAAAGATGGATTTCCTATAATGTGCAATGTGAATTATGAAATTTCATTTTAAGTTTTCATATTTAAATTTTCCTTAATTTAATTTGGTTAATTTAATTTGGTTATCATGCAAGAAAAAATAATTTGTTTTAAATGCTCAAATATATTTTTTTGGTCCCTTCCCATGTAATCCTTTCCACTTAGGTTGTGTATATCCTACATGAGCCTCTCCTTGTGGGCCTTGGCCTTAAACTGGCCCTGATGATCATGATCCTCTATGAAACCCAGACAATCCTCTATGGATTTATCACAAGCTGTTAATTACCTTATCCACCCATTGTATCCTCAATTTCCATCTATCCTGTTATATAATTGATCTTTTGGGTTTTTATTTTGGTGGCATATGTATAGTGGCTATTGATTCACTCTCCTGCTTAAAGGTTCTACTGGTATCATGGGGTTCCATCGCCCATGTGCAGTGCTTCATTGGCATCTTGATCATTCTGTTTCTCCTATCGGTTCCTGCTCACAGTTTCCTCACGTAAAATCATAGCTCATCATCACTGATTTACTACATCGGAGCTCTGTCCAGGCTTATCGCTCTCCCTGACCTCATCTCAGTGTCGATTATTTAATGGATACAAAATACTTAGAGGAATAAGTGTGGATCCTTATTGGTGACAGTTCCACAAGAAAGGAAATAATACTAAGTGATTTCAAATCTAGGTTCATTTCACATCAATCTTTCAACATGAAGAGAACATGACTATTGGATTGTTACCCACTCTAGCGTTGTAAGTTTTTGTATTAGATTTTTGTTTATTTTGAGCCTTGTAAATATTTTATTGTTGTTGATGTTCTTTTGATTCTTGCTAGTTTTCACCTATATCATTTAATTTTCTTTTGATATTAATAAAGCACCTATGTTTGGGTGGTTTTCTTTCCATACATATAGGTCCTCACGGGGCTGAATCACATTAAATAACTATGTTATTTTCTACTTTCTTTACTCCTTTTATTCTTCTTGATTGGTTATATATTTTCAACTTCTATAAGAAAAAATATAGTTTGGTATTGTGGGGTTTGGTGTTCTTCTTATATTTGTTTCCCCCCTTACCCCTCACAAAGTTTTATTATAGCCTCAATGGTTTTCTTATGTTGTTGGATTCAATTACTTCTTCTTGTTTTGCAGTTCTAGTTTCTATTTTAATTTCTCCACTATGATCTCATGTTAATTCTCCACTGTCTTATTTACTACTTATGTTTAAATCCACTATCCTACCTATATTTATTAGTATTTTTAATCCCTTTGGATAATAATTGTTTACTCAAGATATTGGTTGGTTGTTGGGGGTGTAGGCTTAACGTTGTTTGCAATAACTCGATATCTACTCATTGAGTAAACATACCAACAACTAGATTCAAAATCAAGAAATTTTATGATGATGACTACTTTAATATTTATCAAAATTAATATAAGATCCATTCTGGTTTATCATGGCTTAATTTATGCCCTATGTGGGCCTAATAAACTTGTTGTTACTATAAGTAAAATTGGGCATACCACTACTCAATACTAACATGTATATGTTGATGTGTTAGTTAAATAACATATCTCTTTACTACTTTCATTAGGTGATAAAGTTCTAAGAGAAGTTTCTTATGAGTCTAATACTACTGGTATTTATCTTAAACTAGAGAAATTATAAATGATTGCTTCATTGGTTGGTAGGATTTATAAAAAAACAATGCATGTTTACATTTAAAATGACACCTGGTATTTCTATTAAAACCCAACATGGTGAATTTAACAAGGTTTTGTTATATCTTTCCAATATTAATGTAACTATAAATGATGAGGATCAAGAAATTATCATTTTAATATAGTTATATAATTCCTAAAATAGACTATTTAAAACTATGATATATGGTTGAGACTTTATAACCCTTGAAGAGGTTAAGTCAGCCCTTCTTTATAAAGAACTATACTCTACACCTAGAATTAAGGGTGAGATAGAGAGTTTACTTCCTAGGGTAAACCCAAAATTAAAGGGTAAAAACAAATAGTTTAATAAAGATAAAATAAAGAAAAATAATCACTCTAAACTTAGATCTGATTCTAATGAAAGAAAGGTCACTTACATTCATTATGGAAAACCAAAGTATATAAAGCCCGAATGTAGGAAACTAAAACATGAGTTAGAGTCCAGAAAACCCACTGATCAATCCCTTCTAGTTGACTCAGGTTATGTCACTGCTGAATTTTTAAATATGTCCAGCCATGAACTCAATCGAGAGTGGTTCATTAACATACACTATTAGTTTCACATGTGTCCCTTTAGACAGAAATTTATAGAATTGGTCAAAAGGGTATAAGGATATGTACTCTTAGGTGATAATAAGAGGTGAAGGGTTGAGGGAAGAGGTTATGTTTTGTTATAACTATATGATCATTCCATAATCACCTTACTTGATGTAAGGTGGGTTCCCAACCTTCATAAAAACCTAATTTCCTTAGGAATCCTATAATAAAAGTGGTTTACTTTTAGGTCAGAAATAGTTTGTCTAAAAATCACTAAAGGCTCTAGAACCATTAGGGGTCTCTTATTAATGGGTTTTATGTATTGAATGGAAATACACATTCAATGTAGTTGGGTGGTGTTTACAACACCAACACTGAAAATACTATTCTTTGTTATAGGAGATTGTGGAATGTTAGCTACAAGGTCCTAGAGGAACTCAAAAAGAAAGGGATGTTGAGTGACATCACACCAAGAAATATTCTATTTTGTAAAGATTATGTGATGGTAAAAAGATAAGAAAATAAAATTTAATAGGTCCTCCTTTAAGGTTGTTGACCCCCTTGATTACATTCATTCTGACCTATGGGTCCATCTAGGACTACCACCCAGGGTGTAGGATCATATTTTGTCACTTTGATAGATTAATTTTCTAAAACATTCTATATTTACATTGTGAAAAATAAATTTTATGTTTTCCAAAATTTTAAAACCTGGAAAACATTGGTTGAAAACCAAATTGGGAATAAAATCAAAATAATGAGAATAAATAATAGTCTAGAATAGATATCTACTAAATTTATTCTATATTTTAAATTTGAATGTATTAAAAGTCATATAACTATTAGGGAAACTCGTTAAAAAATGTCCTAGTAGAGAGAATGAATAGGACTATTCTTGAAAGAGTATGAAGCATGTATTAATTCTCAGGATTTCCCAAATCCATCTGGGAATAGGCTATCATCATTTTTTCCACCTCATTCATATATGTATCTCTTCTAAAAATCAATTTAAAAAACCATAAGAATTGTGGAATGGCAAGCCTCCCTCATATACCTACATAAGAGTCTTTAATTTTACAGCATATGCTCACATTAAAACTGATAAATTGGAACCAAGAGCTCTAAAATGCATCTCTTTTGGGAATCCTGAGGGTGTTAAGGGGTATAAATTTTGGGTAGATAAACCTGGGTACCAAAAGTGAATTATAATTAGGTATATTGTTTTTTATGAGTCTTTTTCCCCTAAAACTATGTCTGCTGTATCTGGAAGCACTGAATCGACCTTAGAATAGGATGATGAAGATGATCCCCTGACTCATTTTGAGTTTATTATCCATCCCACTCCACATTTACCTCATCCCACTATTAGGGATGGTTATGAGTCTAGTTATTATTCAAATTCTAAACCAAAACCTCCTACCAATGATAGGGACTATGAATTTACCTAAGATATAGAAATAAGAGTCCCAAGACCTCTTGCTTCGTTCAGTCATTATGATAGGTATTCATGTGCTTTCCATGTAGCCTGGGATCTTATAGATGATTATCCTCAAACCTATAGGAAAACCTTAAATGAAAAAAGACTCAAAATAGTGAGTCTTTTTAATAGATGAAGAAATTCACTCATTAAGAAAAAAATCACACTTGGTCTATTGTTAATAAACCACCCAATGAAAAATTTATTAAATCTAAGTGGATTTACAAGAGAAAACAAGATAACACTGAGGGAAATAGATTAAAACACAAATCAATTTTAGTTTTAAATGGATTCCTCCAAATAGAAGGTATTTATTGTGCTGAAATATTTTCCCCAGTTTCCAAGAATTCTTCTATCTAGCTTTTACTTGATTTTTCAACCTATAGTGATCTTCACATTGAACAACTGGATGTTAAAACTACCTTCTTGAATGGAGATTTAAATGAGAAACTATATATGAAACCTATTTATGGTTACTCTAAGGAATTTAAACTAAATTAAGTATTCCTATGAATTAAATCATTGTATGGCTTGAAACACGCCTTTAGGTGGTGGTATATAACATTTTACTAATTTAAGTTAGATAATCAGTTCACCAAGAGCCAATACGATGCATGTTTCTATTTTAAATCAACTAAAAATTATATGATTTGTCTTATACTTTATTTTTATGGCATGCTTATCATTTGTAAAAATATGAGTATTATCATTGCTATAAAATCCTAATTAAAAAGAAAAATTGAAATGAAAGACTTAGGTGTAGCTAAGAAAATCCTAGGTGTTGAAATCATTTGAGATCAACCAAATAAATTGATTTATTTATCTCACCATTATTACATTTTAATGATTCTAAAGAGATACATATTTGAATCTCTCAAACCTATGAATTAACTCTTGGAAAACACTTTAAATTACCTTTGACACAAGCACCCACTACTGATGATGGTATTCAATTTATGTCTAAAATAACTTGTGCTAATATTTTTGGTAGGATTATGTGCTCTATGATTTTCACCAGACCTAATATTTAATATGCAATTTTCACTCTTAACAGATTTACGGACACATGTAGGAAGCCACATTGGCATTCCCT
Organism: Viscum album; assembly: GCA_963277665.1. Lineage (NCBI taxonomy): Eukaryota > Viridiplantae > Streptophyta > Magnoliopsida > Santalales > Viscaceae > Viscum > Viscum album. The sequence goes on along the minus strand of OY728147.1, from coordinate 177,916,876 downwards.
TAAGTTTATTTTAAGATACCTATATTGTAGTTCTAATATCTCGCTATTTTATGGTAAAAATGTGTATATTAATGAAATTATTACTGGATACATAGATTCTACCTATGTAAGGAATGTTGATACATGAAATCCTTTAACTTTTTATGTGTTTACTATCTGTGGTGTTCCTATTTCACTGAAGTGCAACATATATTCCATGGTTTCTTTGTCAACCATGTAATCTGAGTATATTGCCTTGAACAAGGTAGTTAAAGAAGCATTTTGGTTTGAAGGTTTTTCTTATGAACTTAACCTATACAATTATTTTATAAATGTTTATTTTGATAGTCAATATACTCTTCACCTATCCAAAAATTTAGCATTCCATGGTAAATCAAAACACATTGATATTAGAGTACATTTTATTAGAGAATTTGTAGAATCGGGAGACATGTATATCAATAAGATACACATAGCTGAGAACCCAAATAATATTTTGAAAAAAACTATGGTATTAACTAAATTCCAGTTTTCTTTAGATGGGTTGAATTCGGTTCTGATTCTATAACTATAGGTGTAAGAACATCATCAATTTCAATTGAAAATGGTTGAGATTTGTGAATTAAGGAATTTAGTTTTAGGTTTTCATATTGAAATTTTTCTTATTTTAATTCTTCTAATTTAATTTTTTTATCATGCATAAAAAATTACTTTGTTTTAAATAAATAAATATATGTTGTTGGGCCCTTCCCATGTGGTCCTTTTTGCCTGGGATGTGTTCATACCACGTGAGACTCTCCATGTAGGCCTTACCCTTCAGTCGGAACTGATTCCAACACTCCTTGGTGACACCCTAGAAATCCTCCATGGATTTATCCCTAACCTTTTATAACCTTCTCCTCCCATTGTATCATCTTCATCCATTTATCCCACTGTATAATAGATCCATTGGGTTTCTTTATCAGAAAAGTTTCTTGGGTGGTTGTTGATTCTCCCTCCTATTTTGAGCCATTATCAGTGTTAGGGGGTTTTATCTCCCCTATGCGGTGTCTCTTTGGCCTCTCAATATTTTTGATTCTCTTGTCAATTCTAGATATTGGTTTCCTTAGGTGAAACCCTATCTTTTCATAGCGTCTTTGCTTCATCGAAGCTCTACCCAAAACTGTCACTCTTTCCAGCCTCATCTCATTTTCAGTTATTTGTTGGAGATGACATCCTTCCTTGGAGGAAGAATTATGGCCCCTTCTTGGTGATAGTTCCACAAGTAAGGAAATAAGAATAATGGATTTTAGATCTAGTTTCCTCACACATAAAGCTTTCAGTGTCATGAGAATATGAATGTTGGAGTGCTACCCACTCTAGAACTGTAAGTTTTTGTATTTGGTTTTTAGTTATTTTTAGCCTTGTAAATATTTTACTTTTGTTCCTATACTTTCATTTCTTTCTAATTTTCACCTATAGTGTTTCATTTTTTTATCTTAATAAAATGTGTGCATATGGGTGGTGTTATTTCCATGCACGTAGGTCCCCACGGAATCGAAGCATGTTAAATAACTATGTTCTTTGATAATTTATTTACTCCTTACATTCTACTTGTTTGGATCTATATTTTAGACTTCTGTAAGAAAAAAATTAATTCATTATTATAAGGTTCGATGTTCTAATTGTATTTAGTTCACCCCTTACACCTCACATGCAAGGTGCTTTGACTGCCACAAAATAATGGAACCAGATTGTGTTTGTATCTAAAGTCCACCATTAACCTTCTCATCCAAATCAACTCTTTGCAAGCTCGTGTATCTTCCATGTACTCTACCTTGGGCATGCATAAGGACACAACTAACTGTAACTTTGAAATCCAGCTTACAACTCCTCCTACAAAAGTAAACACATAGCCAGTAGTGGAATTCATCTGATCATAATCTCCAACAAAATCTAAATCAACATCAGCTCTAATAGTAAAATATGATATTAGATAACATAATGTAACATCTAAGGTCTCCTTGATGTATCATAGGATCCTCTTTACTTTTTCCAATCCCCCCATCCTAGATTTTTCATGTACCAACTATTTACTCTCACTATATGTTTAATGTATGGTCTAATACAGACCATAGCAAACATAAAACTCCTCACTATTGATGCATATATTACTCGAGTCATCTTCTTACTCTATACTTCACTACAAGGAATCATCATAGATGATAAGTTGAAATTAATAGAGATAAGGATAGATATTGTCTTATAATATTTCAAGTTGAATCATTTTAAGACTTTTCTTAAGTAATTCTTCTATGATAGCCAAATATTCTAATTATTTATATCTCAATAAATCTATATCCTAAGAATACTTTTGCTAGTATCAAGTAATTCATATCAAAATATCTATCCAATCATTCCTTTATCTCCTAGTCCTAGTCAATATTGGGTCTTTTAACCAACCTATCATTCACATACAATAGAAGAATGATAAAATCATTACTACCTGAACCCTTGAAATATGCACAAGGATCTAAATAAAGTCTTTCATATTCAAGGATCATGATATAGGAATAAAATATTTTGTACCAACACCTTGATGCCTACTTAAGATCATAGATATATTTTTTCAGCCTATAAACCAAGTTTTGTTTACCTTCTTCTTAAAATCCTTCTAGTTGGAGCTGAAAATGATTGGACCATTTGTTCTCAATGGCCTTCCTTCTTTGAGGTAATGGAATAAGATCTCAATTTTTGTTCTTGGGTAAGGATTCAAGTTACTAATACATCTCCACCATTCATGAGGATACGTATGGACTCTAATTAGCCTCCACAAAAGAATATATCTCTTCATACTCCTTCAATAAGTAGTAAATTATATTTCTCTTAGTGAAAAAATATTAGTTCCATATTGGTGTTATTTTCTCCTGAGTTTTCCACCATGGTCTAAACTCAATTGGTTCTTGATCATCATGCTTTAGTAATTCCTTTGAGGAAACTGGTTCTTCCTTTGATTTATCCTCCACCTATACCATTATAGTCTATATACTCTCTTTATCTATGTCTCCACCAGTCTTCATTTTCACATTGTATTATGAAAAAATGATATCTCTATTCCTGATAGTTTGGTAGGTAGTGACTTCCTACAGACAATACCCCATCACACCATCAGTTTATCTCATGAAGATACATTTCCTATATCTGAAATCCAACTTCAATATTTCTTGGTCATTAAATAATGAATATATGGGAGTTCTAAAATTATGTAACTAAGAATAGTTAGTGGGTTTACCATTACACATCTCCATTGGTGTTTTCATATCAATCACCATTGAAGAAGATTTATTGATCACATAACAAGAGGTATGCAATACTTCTTTCAAGAACGTATTGGAAACTCCTATAGTCTTTAACATCACCCTTGTTCTATCTAACAAGGTTATGTTCATCTGATATGACACTTTATTCATTTGAGAAGTGTATGACACCATGAATTATATCTTAATACCTCCATATTGAAAAAAAATATCAAAATACTACCTTGTATATTCACCACCATTTACAGTCCTTAAATACTTTATCTTCTTCCAAGATTCAAGTTCCTTACATGCTTTGAATGGTTTAAAGACTTTAAAAACATTTGTATACATCTTTAGTGCGCCGACCCAACATCTCCTCGAATATACATAAATTAATGATACAAAATACCTTAATCCTCCCATAATATAATCGATTCTTTCCAAATGTTGTAATGGATCAACACTAAGATGTCCTCACTGAAGGTTCCGGGAGCAGCGAAAGAGTGGTTGGAACGGTACCAAACATTGATTTTAACCATGATAAATGATTATTTTGGGATCAATACGATGATGAACGCCAGTATCCATGGAATATAATCAAAGATTTAGATAAAGAAGAAAGAGGCCTGAACCTTTAGAGAGGATCTTGCACATCATGTTTATAATTAATTTAATTAATTTCATAAAGAAAAATAATACTTGTATCTTTGGTATTTTTCTTCTTTGATGATGTTGATCATCCAGAATGACCCTTCTAGATTATCTTGTTGCGCTTGTAAGGATCCAAACTCGAATCCCTCTATCGGTGATCCGCACGTGCTCTGATGGCCTCCGATCGACACCGCTTGTTCTCAGGGTGCTAGCATAGAGAAGTGAGTGTCTTGTGTCGGTTGTTCTTGATCGCTTTTTCTTCGGCCTTGAAGAATGACTATCATTCTTGGGAAGAGAGAGAAGAGGATTCGAGAGAGAAATTGTTTGGATCAACAATTCTCCATTCACCAGGCATGTGGTGTGGTGTATGGCACAATAGGCGTACTTGTTTATTTATTAAATGGAATTTTAGTTACAATATTTAATTTCATATAAACATTTAAATAAATTCATGAACTTAGAGAAAACCCATGAATTTAATAATAATACCGCGTCATTATTTTTGGTGTGCCAACTTGCGCAAAATGGAATTATAAATAAAATTCTGCATCATAAAATAATAGCAATGTTATTTTAATTTGTGCCAACTAGTTAAATAAATATTTACCATCTTGAAAATTATTATTTTACTACCGGACCAACCTTGGTCCACTCGAACTCCACTTCCATTTATTGAACACCCAAATAAATAATTTATTCTCTTAAATAAATATTTTATTTACAAACTATTAAATAAATATTTATTAAATGTTCACTAAAATAAATAAATATATTTAATTTAATTTATGCGATCATTGTAAATTGAATAAAATTATTCCATAGTATTGAGAATAATATTTATTTCATTAATTAAATTCAAATAGAATTTAACTGAGACCGCCAAAAATACTTAATGTGTGACCCTCTAGGATTCTTTCTCGTTGGCATCAGGCGGGCTTGCCTAAATTCCAATAGTACTTTCTAGCAACAATTCAAGTCACCCAAGAGAAAGAACATAAAGTTGCAACAACAACATCCACATAGGAATGATCATTGTGTAATATAATCCTTTTGTCGCAATATATCATTAAGCAGGTTTCATGATTGTGTTATCAACTTTTATGCTTGATACATCATTCTTTGACTACCTGAAATAAACTCTTCGTTACACCATGTCCATGGAATTTCTTGCGACGGTTCTATTTTAATCAAAGGTCTGATGTATCAACTTCCATAAATTGAAGGTACAAATCCTTCCTCGACTTATCCATTAATAACATGCCACTTGTGAAGCACCCAACGTACCCTACTTCCCACCAACTGTCTACATGACGGTTTTCGTCAATAAATCAAAGTTCATAAGTCATGATATGTATTAATCATAATATTAAATTCTAAGGATCATTACACATGCTCGCAGATAGAAATATCCGATGACACCAAAACATGCAGAATTTCTACTAGTGGGTCTGTTCTCATAATCTCATATCTTGGAGATTACCAAGTGCGAACTTCATGAGAGGAAGTCTCATCTTCTTATGAGTACTCTCACTTGATGGTCTTCATGTTATGTATCCCATCATAGCATTTCATCCAAATACAAAACTATATTTAATAATATTGTTATAGCATTTCAAGGTTCTCATCATAGCGGGGAAATTCCATGACCTTATCAATACAAAAAATACTCTAGGACATTATTACATCATAGTCATGTAGAATAATGAACAATATGTAATAATACATTAAATATCCATGTAATAAAAGTAAAACCAGTTGGTTCTAGTGCACCAACTCTTAAAAACTCCCACTTGAACTAGAGCCAATTGTCTGCGACTTTTAGTCCAGTAGTCCTCACATGATGATCATGTTTCTGCTGAGTCAAGGCTTTAGTCAAGGGGTCTGCCATGTTGCCTTTTATGGAAATACTGCTCACTGAAACTTCACATCTTTGAGAAAAATCCCTCAAGATATGATACTTCCGAAGTATGTGCTTCATCCACTGATGTGACATTGGCTCTTTTGCGAGAGCCACTGCTGCAGTATTATCATAGTATAGTGTGATGTGATATTTACTACTAAGTATCACATCTAGCTCTTGGATGAAGATTTACATCTAAATTGCTTCTTTAGCTACCTCAGAAGCTGTGATATACTTGGACTCTACTGTAGAATCTGTGACCACACTCTGCTTTGAGCTCTTCTAGCTCACTGCACCTCCATTCAAAGTGAATATGTATCCCATTTGCAACTTCATGTCATCTTGATCAGTCTGGAAACTAGCATATTCATATCCTCTAATGAATAGTTCCTCATCTCCTCCATAAACTAGGAACATATCCTTAGTATGCCTTAGATACTTTAAGATAGTCTTGACTACCATCCAATGGCGCTCACCTGGGTCAGCTTGATATCTGCCTACCGCACTCAATGTGTATGCGACATCTAGCCTAGTACATAGCATGGAATACATGACTAATCCAATTGCTAATGCATATGGAGTCCTTGATATTATCTTTATTTTCTCATACGTTTGAGGGAAAATTTTCTTGGAAAGATGAATGCCATGTGGCGCTGGTAACAATCCCCTCTTGGATTGTTCCATACTAAATCTCTTCAGTATATTATCAATGTGTGTAATTTGACTTACGCCCAGCAATCTATTGGATCAATCATGATGTATCTTGATCCCAAGAATATAAACTTCCTCACCCATGTCTTTCATGGAAAATAATTGATTCAACCAGGCCTTAACAGAATGTAAGACTGGTATCTCGTTTCCAATAAGTAATATGTCATCAACATATACTATTAGGAAAATGATTGCACTCCCACTAAACCTTTTGTAGACACAAGGCTCAAATTCATTCTTGATAAAACCAAATTCTTTTATGGATTCATCAAAATGAATGTTTCGTGACCTGAATGATTTCTTTAATCCATAAATGGATTTCTAAAACTTGCATACCTTATTGGAATCCTTTGGAGTCACAAACCCTTCAAGTTGTGTCATTTAGACATCTTACTGAAGGTTCCCATTAAGGAATGTTGTTTTGACATCCATTTGGAAAATATCATAGTCATGGTAAGCTGCAATGGAAAGTAGAATTCTGATGTATTTCAACATTGCAACTGGTGAGAAGGTTTCATCGTAGTCAATTCTTTGATGTTGTTTAAAACCTTTTGCAACCAGTCATGCCTTATAGGTATTGAATTGTCCTTCCATGTCTAGTTTCTTCTTGAATACCCATTTGAAACCAACTAGATTTATATCAACTGGAGGATCTACCAAAATCCAGATTTGGTTTTGGTACATGGAATCCATTTCAGAATTCATGGCTTCTTTCCACTTGGCAACGTCTGTGCCACTTACTACTTCCTTGTAGGTTAGAGGATCATTATTATCAACTAATAACGAGTCACATTCCTCAGTAACTAGAAAATCATATAGTTTTAGTTCTCTAACCTCTCTTGTACTCCTATGATGTACTTGTGTCTCTGAAACAGATTCTTCTTCCATGGGGCTTTGTGGAATCTGTTCCTGTACCAACTCTTGTGTACCTTGATCCTTGACTTCATCGAAGTCTATCTTCCTCCCGCTATATCTTTTTGATATGTGCTCCTACTCAAGTAATATGGCATGTATTTCCAATATAACCTTTTTATATAAGAGGTTGTATAGGTAATATCCCCTTGTTTCCTTAGGGTATCCTATAAAGGTACACTTTGTGCCTCGGGGTGCGAGTTTGATACCTGAAGAGGAATTAACAAACGCTTCTCTACCCCACACATGTAAATTATATAACATGGATTTTCTTCCACTCTAGAACTCATATGGAATTCCATTTATCAATTTAGTTGGTACTTCGTTTAGTATGTGTGCCGCTATTTGTAACGCATATCCTGAAAAGGATAATGGAAGACTCGCATGACTCATCATTGATCTCACCATGTCCAACAAGGTGTGGTTCCTCCTTTCACTCACACCATTCCACTGGGGTGTGTTTGGAGGAGTGAGTTGGGATAGGATGCCAAATTCCTGTAAGTAATCAATGAATTCTTGATTGAGATATTCTCCACCTCGATCTGATCAGAGTTTCTTAATCTTCTTACCAAGATGGTTCTCAACTTCATTCTTGTATTCTTTGAACTTATCAAAAGAATCTGACTTATACCTCATTAAGTAGATATATCTATATCTACTAAAATCATCAGTAAAATTTAAGAATTATGAGTACCCTCTCCTTGATTCAACTCAAAATGGTCCACACACATCAGTATGAACCAATTCAAGAAGTTCTTTAGCCCTTTCACCTTTCCCACTAAATGGGGATTTGGTCATTTTGCCTTGTAAACATGCATGACATACGCCAAGTGGTTTTAGTTTGAAAGAATCTAAATATCCATCTTGATGTAAATTTGTCAAGCGTTTCTCGTTTACATGACCTAGCCAGTGATGCCAAAGTTGGGTGTGGTATGAGTCATGTGAAGTATCTTTGTTTTCAATTTCCATTACTTGGTTTTTTGTAATCCAACGCATAAAGTTCGTTGTATAAATGTTCCCTACCATAACAAATGATGTCTTTGTAAAATAAGCAACATTCATTTCCAAACTTCAAAATAGATCCATCTACATCTAATCTGGATACAAAAATAATTTTTTAGTAACAGAAGGCACATAATAATAACCATTTAACACCAAGCTCATCCCAGTTGGAAAAATGAGGTGGTAGTCCCCAACAGCTATAGCAGAAAGTCTGGATCTGTTGGATTCTCGTAGATCTACCTTCCCTTGATCAATATTTCTAAATCTACTTGTTTCATGTATTTGGATACATATGTGAGCATCCCAAGTTGTATCTAATACCCAATATTTAGAAAAAGATAGATTGCATTCGATAATAAACGCACCTGAAGCTTCCCCTTGCTTCTTAGGCTGGGTGCAGTTCTTCTTCCAGTGGCCCTTCTTGCCACATGTGAAACAAACAGCCTCTTATTCTCTTGCCTCCCATTTGATCTTCCTTATCTTATAAGGTCATGAAGAAGCTTGGGGCTTAAAGCTCTCGGCCTGCCCTTTCCTCTTATTCACCATAAGGACATAAGGATTTTCGCACTTCATATCTTTGTCCACTTAGAGAATGAGGATAAGAATATTAGATAGATACTTCTCAATGTTGTTCATATTGAAATTGAAAACAAAGTTAGAGAAGCTCTGAGGGAGTGATGCGAGAATGAGATCGGTGCCCAGTTATTTGGGGAGTTTCAACCCTAGAACCTCTAGGCACTCAATGTAGCCAGTGAGCTTGACTATATGAGGCCCTGCTAGGGCACCTTCTCCAAACTTACTCTGAAAGGGTTTATTAGATATCTCAAACCTTTCCTATCTTTATCTATCCTGATAAAGACCACGGAGGTGCTTGAGCATGCTATAAGCATCCATGTTTTCATGAGACTTCATGAGCTCACTAGACATTGATTATAGCATCAAACATTGAACGTCGATTACGTCATTCATATGTTTCTCATATACTAGGAAATCCTCATCACTCACCTCTTTGGCAGGCGGATCAGGTAATGCTGACTCCAGCACATAAGACTTCCGTTCATGGTGTAGGATAACTTTAATGTGTCTAAACCATTCCTGAAAGTTACTGCTATTGAGGATGTTGTCTTTATCCATAATTGATCGTAGGGATACTGTGGTTGATGAGTTTGTAATCTTTATTCTAGAATTAAAAGAGAAGATCATTAGTAATTTCTTGATTACATTTTATAAGAAATAATAAATTTTATTTAGTCTCCCACTATTTTATCAAGTCCCAATAGCCCTCACCATTGAACTCGTAATGTCCAGTTTCCATGACATTCAACTGGAAAGGATCCATATTCCCCTTAGCATAACCCCAACAAGGGTTGTTCAAGCTATTAGAAGGAATTTTGGTAGGTAGGTCTTTGCCAACTGTGGGCTTGAAACTCCTTAATATGTTGAGTGGACTCCCCACACTACTACAACTTGGCCTTTTATCAGCACTAAACACCGACATTAACAGTGCTAGAAAAGTGTTGTTAATGTCAGCATAGATAAAGGGGGGTCCCATTTATCAGCGCTTTTCAGAGCGTTGTTAAAGGTGTCCTTTATCAGCGCTCAAAAAATCATTGTTAAAGGTGTCCTTTATCAGCGCTCAAAAAAGCGCTGATAAAGGCATCTTCCCCTGCACCTGAAAAACAGAACCTGCACACCTGCACACCTGCACAAACCAGAATACCTACACAAAATAGCACATGCGCACGTGCACAAAATAGCACCCGCACACAATATTTTGACAGACAATGGTATATACATTTACCTAACATCATGAATACAAAAAAACACACTATTATATACATTTAAAACATTGTTTTACATGGTTATAATTACAATTATTCAACAAAATTTATAAACATTCATGTTTCATACTTTGATATCTATGATCCACTCTCAAAAAATTTCGTCCACGGTATTTGTTGTCGAAAAAAGCATCCGAACTCAAGGAAAAAAATTCACCTATATAAGAAAACAAATATTATGTTAGTAATACAATAATGAAATAAATTAAAATAGTAATATGAAAGAATACATTAATATGGAAATGTGAAACTAAAATATGAAATTTTAAACTCAAATGTTTTCATTCTGATAACAATGAAAGGGAATAATGTAAAATCAATATGTTTTTGGATGATTTATCTCATTTAATAAATATTGATTATTTATCTAATGAAAATATTTACCAGTCACACCATGTGTCGGATTGAGGTGTGGTCGATTTGTATACGTCACAAATGACTAATGGATCATTGTCCTAAAGTATCAAAACAATCCGAACACATTTTCTCAGTTTGTCGTATGTCACTTGTGTTGTTTTCTAAAGTTTATGTCAATTTGAAACTGATATTAGACACTTTTAGCCATACCGATCACACCATGCATCATATTGAGGTGCGGTCGATTCATAAACATCACAAATGACTCATGGATTGTTTTCCTAAAGTATCAAAACAATCCGAACGCTTTTTCTCAGTTTTCCATATGTCAGTAGTGTTGTTTTCTAAAGTTTATGTCAATTTGAAACTGATATCAGACAATTTTATCCATATCGGTCACATGGTGTGCCAGATTTAGGTGTGGTCAATTCGTACATGTCAAAAAAGACTAATGGATCATTGTCCTATAGTATCAAAACAAACTGAATGCGTTTTCTCGGTTTTCCGTATGTAACTTGTGTTGTTTTCTAAAGTTTATGTCAATTTGAAACTAATATCAGACACTTTTAGCCATACCGGTCACACCATGCATCGGATTGAGGTTCGGTCGATTCTTACATGTCACAAATGAATCATGGATCGTTTTCCTAAAGTATCAAAATAAACCAAATGCGTTTGCTCAGTTTTCTGTATGTCGCTTGTGTTGTTTTCTAAAGTTTATGTCAATTTGAAACTGATATCAGACATTTTTATCCATACTGGTCACACCGTGCATCATATTGAGGTGAGGTCAATTTTTACACATCACAAATGACTAATGGGTCGTTTTCCTAAAGTATAAAAACAAACCGAACGTGTTTTCTTAGTTTTTCGTATGTCACTTGTGTTGTTTTCTAAAGTTCATGTCAATTTGAAACTGCTATCAGACACTTTTATCAATACTGGTCACACTGTGCATTGGATTGAGGTAAGTTCAATTCATACACGTCACAAATGACTAATGTGTCGTTTTCCTAAATTATCAAAACAATCCGAATGTGTTTGCTCGGTTTGCCGTATGTCACTTGTGTTGTTTTCTAAAGTTTATGTCAATTTCAAACTGATATCAGACACTTTTAGCCATACCGGTCACACCGTGCATCGGATTGAGGTGTGGTTGATTTATACATGTCACGAATGACTCATGAATCGTTTTCCTAAATTATAAAAATAATACGAACGCTTTTTCTCGGTATTTCGTATGTTACTTGTGTAGTTTTCTAAAGTTTATGTCAATTTGAAACTAATATCAGACACTTTTATCCATACCGGTCACACCGTGCATCGGATTGAGGTGAGGTTGATTCTTACATTTCAAAAATGACTCATGGATCGTTTTCCTAAAGTATCAAAACAATCTGAACGCATTTTCTCAGTATTCCATATGTCAGTAGTGTTGTTTTCCAAAGTTTATGTCAATTTCAAACTGATATCAGACACTTTTAGCCATACCAGTCACACTGTGCGTCGGATTGAGGTGTGGTCGATTATTACACGTCACAAATGACTCATGGATCATTTTCCTAAAGTATCAAAACAATCTGAATGCATTTTTTCGGTATTCCGTATGTCATTTGTGTTGTTTTCTAAAGTTTATGTCAATTTGAAACTGATATCAGACACTTTTAGCCATGCCGGTCACACCGTGCATCAGATTGAGGTGCGGTCAATTTTTACACGTCAAAAATGACTCATGGATAGTTGTCTTAAATTATCAAAACAATTTGAACACGTTAGCTCGGTATTCCATTTGTCATTTGTGTTGTTTTTGAAAGTTAATGTCAAATTCAAACTGATATCAGACACTTTTAGCCATGTCGGTCACACCGTGCGTCGGATTGAGGTGAGATTAATTTTTACACGTCACAAATGACTCATGGATCATTTTCCTAAAGTATCAAAACAATCAGAATGTGTTTGATCGGTATTATGTATGTCAGTAGTGTTGTTTTCTAAAGTTTATGTCAATTTCAAACTGATATCAGACACTTTTATCCATACTAGTCACACTGTGCATCGGATTGAGGTGTGGTCAATTCTTACATGTCAAAAATGGCTCATGTATCATTTTAATAAAGTATAAAAACAATCCGATCATGTTTTCTCTGTATTTCATATGTCAGTAGTGTTGTTTTCTAAAGTTTATATTAATTTCAGACTGATATCAGACACTTTTAGCCATACCGGTCACACCGTGCGTCGTATTGAGGTGCGGTATATTTTTACACGTCACAAATGACTCCTGGATCATTTTACTAAAGTATAAAAACAATACGAACACGTTTTCTCAGTATTATGTATGTCACTTTTGTTGTTTTCTAAAGTTTATGTCAATTTGAAACTGATATCAGACACTTTTAGCCATACCAGTCACACTATACGTCAGATTGAGGTGCGGTCAATTCGTACACGTCACAAATGACTCATGGATCATTTTCCTAAAGTATCAAAACAATACGAACGCATTTTCTCAGTATTCCGTATGTCAGTAGTGTTTTTTTCTGAAGTTTATATCAATTTCAAACTGATATCAAACACTCTTATCCATACCGGTCACACCGTGCATCAGATTAAGGTGCGGTCAATTCTTACACATCAAAAATGACTCATGGATCGTTTTCCTAAAGTATCAAAACAATCCAAACGCGTTTTCTCAGTTTTCCGTATGTCACTTGTGTTGTTTTCTAAAGTTAATTTAAATTTCAAACTGAGTATAGGAATTCACTAATCTAAAGATATGAAACATAAGAAAGGGTGATCATAGATGTCCAATAAGTGTAAACATGGGAGATATCAATGACCATATAAAGATAACATAAGTATTAGGAATTCACCTTCATTGTCCTATTTGTTTACATTCTTCCATCAGGTACGCTGCCCATTTGTTTCTAAACACATTTATATCATCTTCTGAATATGAGTTTTTGCAACAGTCATAGTAGTACTGAAAAAATATAAATACACAAAGGATTAATAATTATTTTAAATGAATTAGTAATTATTTTCAAAAATACCTCTTTAGGGATGCTAGTTTGTTCATGAAATCTGATCTCTTTCATAAATTTACAAACATAATAATCGCATTCCTTATCATTTGTTTGTTTCGAACACTGCAGAAAAATCAAGAAAAATAAGTAATTTGTTTTGATATGTATTTGGATAGTGAAATATAATTATATATACCCAGATACTTCTCCATTAGTAGATCATGTGCGCATTGTCGTCCTTAGGCCCTGGATTCATTCTAGCCTTTAGACGATATTCATACATCACCCTATCATAACAGAATCCTCATTAAAAGATAATATAAATTATATAACTAGATATTTATTTCTAAAATTTTAGATCTAGTGTATTACGAATTGAAAATCGCCATCAAGTGTGGTCGGTTTGTTGGATATCCATTCAGTGAATCCAAAAAATAAATCTTTGGAGTATCCAAATTGACTGCAATGAGCATCCAATGTTCCCTAAAAACATAAAAAGGAATAAGTAATGATAGAAATGAAAATATAATTGATATGATTAAAATGTATAGTTTTACCTCTGCAACATTGGTATTAAAAAGAGTCTATCAGTCGTAATTCTTCTATGAAACGTTCTGAGCAGATTTGACATTAATTCAGCATGAAAATCAGAATCTATTTCTTCTCGTTGTGTAGAAATGGTGTGAGGACTAATGAGTCCAAATTTGTAATCATGGGAAAATCCTTTCAATTTTTTTCATATATACGCCTGTAAAAAATAAGAAATGTATTTAGCCATAATTATCATAGTATATCAGCTTCTGTAAAATAAAATCCTGAAAACATACCTCATGTATACATTTATAACTAAGGCGCCTAGCCGGTCGTATGTAATGATTTCAGCAACAGTGTCAGCACTAACGAAATCTAATGTTTCCTCTCCGTACATATCTTTTTCACAAACAATTGTGTGACTCTTTCCGCCTATCATTTTTATATCCACATGAGCTTGCAATGATATTAAATTTGGATATAGAACGGGCGGGGTGAACACGCTCTCATTAGATCGTTTTGCTCAGTTGGTTGATCCTTTTGAGCCGCTCTTTCGTTTTAGCTCCTCCATTTTGTCCTTCTGTAATAACATTCATCAATTCAACCATTTTCTAATTTAATATTAAAGGTTCTGCTTGAAAAATTAATTGTAAATGAATACCTCCTGGTCGACATGTTTTTTTACAAGATTCGACGGCCATGCAACGAATGTTATAACAGCTTTTTCCACCGTATGAATGTCGTTGTCATCATTTCGCATGGGTATATTGGAGCTCGGTTCATGAGATATGTTAATAGACACTTTTACATGACCGGTTGGAAGTGGTCTGGAGTGTAGCATGTCATTCTGCATATTGAACATCGTAGCCCTCGCTACAAGGTGATGGGTGGGAGTTGACAGATATAAATCACAGTCATTTTCACCCTGTAGAATATCATTACAAGAAAGGTATCAATGTCTATGTGATTCAAATTTCACATAAATGAATATTAGAACATTTATTACCTCGGTTAAGTCGGGTCTTTGAGGGGAATGGCTTGCCTCAAAGCTGTTGGGGGTGGGGCGGGATCTTCTCATGCGGGTTGTTCTTGAGTTATTTGTTCTCTTCGCATCTCCTCCATCAAAGTTGCTAGAATCTCTCCCTGACTTTGGAATTTTTCTTCAAGGGTAGATACTCTATCTCTCATTACTTTCAATTCTTTAGTTTGTTCATCCTCTTGTTTTTTTTCTGAAAATATGCTCGGGGTGTCACCCCAAAACCCACACCTCTGACGCGGCCATACTGTTCTGGCTGTTTCAAGGACGCTGAAAGTATGTCTGCATCCGGTGCGGGTGTTGTTGATTCATGTGACTATGTCAAATAGAAAATATGTAAAAAGAAGTAATCATCTTTAGGTAATAGTGATTTAAATCAAAACAAGTTTATATTATTTCATACTTACACATGTTTCCCACACTTTTTGTGTGTTTTCATCTACCAGTTTCCCCTATTTATTAACACGAGCCTCCTTCCATAGAACAAGGCATGGAATGAAAGTGGATTGGGATTTTGCTTCATCAATCTACATATAAACAGAGAAACATGGTTACAGTGTTGTTTTATGTCACATAAAAGTATTACAATACTTTTAAAATACGTACCAATTGTTTTTCAATTGTAGCATACCCTAGCCTTGCTTTATGGTAGGGATACGCTGGTTTTGCTACCCGTTCTTTATTTTCAGCACTCAGTTGTTGTTTTATAAATAAAAAATTGTCAATCAACATGATGAATACAAGCAACGTTAAATTTGTAACCAAACATAATGTACGTGAAAATTCTGTGTCGCATGATGGTTTCAAAACGCATCTCACGCTCCTTGGTATATCAAGTGTGCATAAAGCGGAGGTGGGTGTGGCTTGATTTTCCCTTCAGCATCTTTCAGATGATGTTTCGTTAAAATGGTGTGAAAGCCTCTATGAATCCTTCTTGTCAGTCTTAATACATATTCTTTGTGCGAAACATCTACTATAAATGCACTCTGCAAGAGATAATGAAGAGTTAGTCAATATTTCAGTATTTTATTTTATTTTATTTTAATAAATTAAATAAATGATATCGTAATGTTACCATAATATCTTCCCACATTAATGTTTTCAGCCCGCTGACAACATGGCGCCACGACTCTACATCAATCGGCACGCGTTGCCAAGTGACGATTCCAATGTAGCTACTAAGCATGGATTTGTTGGGGTTTACATGTTGGGCTCATTTATTCCATCCCACCTCATATTTGATGCCTTTTTATTTTGCCTTAAGGATTTTGGCTAAAACTGTCAAACTACGGTGCACCTGTTTTTTTGTGTCGTCGGGATTTCATCGCCTACCATTTCCTCAGTTTCTGCATCATCATTATGTTTCTCCAAAGCGCTAGCATCGGCACTAGGACCAGAAGCAATAGGTTGAGAAACCTGTTGTACCTCAACAGTGGGACCAGCTGCAATAGGTTGAGAGACCTTTTGTCTCTCAGGATTGGGTGCATCAGTAGGTGCAGAAGTCATTATCACCATAACTGGTTTAACATTTAATTTAGATCACATAAAAGTAGCAGTGAACAGATAATAACATAATGTAACACAATCTATATTAAAATAAAAAAATAACATGATTATTGAACTCTCTTTTTTTAAAGGCTAAATGGATTTGACCCCTCTATCAACTATCCATATCCCTTCATCGTGGTATCCTATGACATACAAAATGTCGTCTACATTGGGACCACTGCAAAATGATTGCAAAGTCCCAATGAAAGGGTCATCTTCCGTTGAATTTTCATCTGACCCTTCAGCTGTTTTGGTTGATAACAGAACGATTGACCAGTTTCGGTTTGTGGGATCTGAAACATAAAATACTTGAACTGCCTGTGATTCCATTATAAACGGTTCGTCTTTCTCCCCTTCCTTACTGAAATCAACTTTCACGAATCACAAATCATCTATTTTAACAGCACTCCTATTATCAACCCACTTGCATTGAAATATCGGAACTTGAAATTCCATATAATCCAACTCCCATATTTGTTTGATGATGCCAAAGTATGACATATTCACATAAATTGGATTTCTATCCTTAACACTGGAAACATGCATCGCTTCAGCCACAAGTGTAACCCCACTATTCGGCATGGTACTGTCTTCATCATGTTCATTAGTATAAAATGTATAACCATTAACTACATAATCATTGTAAGATAATGCATACACACTTGGTCCTTCGGCTAGCCATCGAAGTCGTTCTGAAATTGAATCTGGATTTTCATCTGACTTCTTAAAAATATGATCTCAAAACCATCCTATAAACTGTCGATTATGTGTATCTGATATCCATTTTTCAGCCCTAGATGGATTCAAATGCCTAAGAATTTCTTTGTGGATTTCAACATATGGGTCAACGTCGAAACTGTTATGCAAAACATAAAGGTGGGCCTGCTCCCGATCTTTAATATTGATTGTGACAACCTGTCTTCCAAAAATTCCTCCACCCTTAAGCCGCCCAGTGTGATGAGATTTTGGTAGGCCAATTCTTTCCACACCAAAAAAGTATCCGGTACAGAATTCAATGTCTTCCTCAACAATATATCGCTCTGAAATACAACCCTCTAGCCGACTTCGATTTTTTACATACCCTTTCAAAATCTTCATATACTGTTCAATGGGGTACATCCATCTGTAATGTACAGGACCACATAGTCGAATCTCTCTCACAAAGTGGACCATCAAATGAACCATCATATCAAAAAAAGGAAGGTGGGAAGAACATTTATAATTCACATAATATGACGGTAATTTCTCTTTCCATAGTTGGCAATTTCATCGGGTCTATAACTTTGTTGCATATAGCTTTGAAGAAGAAACACGGTTTCGTTAATGTATAGTGGACATTCTTGGGAAAAATGCAACGTAAAGCAATTGGAATGAGATATTGCATCAAAACATGACAGTCATGTGATTTCAGACCTTTTAACTTCAAGTCACTCATTGACACGAGGTTACTGATATTTGAAAAATACCCCTCTGGAACCTTTACATCATTCAAGAAGTTTCAAAACTGATATCTCTCCTGCCTGGAAAGAGTGTAAGCAGTAGGAGGAAGAAATATTCATTTTTCAGCCTTCACTGGTGCCAACTCTTCTCGTATTCCCATCTTAACCATGTCCAACCTAGCCTTAATTCCATCTTTAGTTTTGCTAGATGTATTTAGCAATGTGTCGAAGACACTATCAAATACATTTTTTTCAACATGTATAACATCAAGAAAATGTCTGACATATAGACAATTCCAGTATTGTAATTCAAAAAAAACTGATCTCTTTTTCCAACTGATTTTCATAAGGTTTTTCGAAGCCAGTTTACTAAAAGTAGTGTCCACATTTTTAACTTTCACAAACAATCGATCACCTGTTAGTGGAGTCGGTGATGTACGTTCTTATGAACTTCCATCGAATGATGTCGTCCAAGAACGGTACTTATGTCATCGCGGTAGAAATCTACGATGTCCTAGAAACACGGTTTTTTGATGAATGTTTCAACCTAATTTATTGTGTACCTTTTTCAAAAATGGGACAACCTTGAGTTCCTCTAATGATATATCCTGAAAAATTTCCCTAAGCAGGGAAGTCATTTATCGTCCCGTACAACATGGATATCAAAGTAAAATCTTCCTTTCTGTAAGAATCATAAAATGTAACACCCGAATCCCACAATATTTCCAAATCTTTGATCAATGGAGCTAAATAAACATCAATATCATTACCCGATTGTTTTGGTCCTGATATAATTATAGATAACATGATGTATTTTCATTTCATGCATAACCACGGTGGTAAGTTATAATTTATCAACATAACCGACCATGTACTATGACTATTTCTTTGAAAACCAAAAGGATTCACTCCATCTGTAGATAACGCAAGACGAAGGTTTCTCAACTCATTTCCAAATTCAGGATACTCATGATCAATTCTCTTCCACTGAGGAGAGTCTGTCGGGTGACGTAGTATCCCATCTTTAATTATTGTATATGCATGCCATGTTAATTGTTCTTCAGTCTCCTCACTTCCATATAGGCGCTTAAACCTTGGAATGATTGGAAAGTACCATACAACTTTAGTAGGACTGGATTCATCTTTCTTGTATCGAGAAGCACCACACTTTGGGCATTATTTAAGTGATTTGTGGTCCTTGTGAAACATTATACAGTCATTCGGGTAGGCGTGTATTCTTTCAGAGATCATACCCATCGAGCGTAGCATTCATTTGGCATCGTATGTTCGGATCGGGATCTCATTGTCTTCTGCGAGCATTTCATTCATGAGAGCAAGTAGTTTCATAAAACTGGCGTCACTCCACCCATTGTCTGCTTTCAAATTATATAGCTTCAGTACGGATGAAAATGCTGTATATTTAGGGAAACCAGCATACAATGGCGTCTTTGCACAACTTTTTAACTTCTCAAACAATTTTGGGTAATCACGAAGTTCATATTTGATGGACCTTGTCATTTTCTCAATATGATATTCATCATCATTAACATCTGTAATCACATCCTCCATACAGTCATCTTCATTGTTCATGTTTGTAATCATATCAGATGATCCATAAAACGCAGTGTCATCCCATCCACTACTTACATTCGTTGTTTCCCCGTGTTTATTCCAACATGTATAACTCTGATCTATTTCATGACAGATCAAGTGTTCTTCCAACTCCTCTGGACTAATTTGTTTTGAATAACAACAGCGTAAACATGGAAAAAGGATTTGAGAAGGTTCACATGAATGATCTTTTGCAAACTTGATAAACTCTTTCACTCCATCTTCATACTCTTTTGTCAACCGATTGGCATTCATCCATTCTTTATTTATATTCATCCTATTTGAAATCCATAGGATGGGTATATAGGTTAGGGGATAAGGAATATGAGTATAATTTAGATAAAAAACTAGATACTTCAAAAATGGTGGGGGCATGCTCATTAATAGAAAATCATGGGTGGTTCTTGGGATTCATCCAATCTCTTCCTCTCTTCGATCCCCCCTGATGAGGGGTGGTTCTTGGGAGTTTTTTATAGTGTTTTGGTGTGTTTTTCCCTCATACTTCCTCCATTATTATTATCCTTTATTTTCCTATGATTTGGGATGATTTTAACTAGGATTTGTGTGATGATTTCACTATATCATCTTCAAATCAATTCAGATGATGTAGATTTTGATTGTATTGGCTAGAGGTTATCCTCGTATGATGAACGCACCATGTTTTGTGTGGTTTAGGTGGTGTTGTGTTTCCCAGTGAGTTTTTAAAAGATTATTCCTAATTATATTAAGGTGAATAATTAATTATAAGTTTTTATAATTAATTATTTGGGAATTTTGCCTTGATATTGGGTCTCAATCATTGGTACAAGATTATATAAGGCATGTATAGTCTTGGTTGAGGATGAGTTGATCTTGGTTAGGGGGTTACTCCATTTTTTGAGGTAGGTGGACCCTATAATACAAAACCATGTTCCAATTTATTCATGATTGTGCATTCATGCATGAGTATATGTGTTCCAGTGAAAGGGATAGAAATCAAGAGCAACCAAGGTAAATAAATAGGGTGTTTTTGATCCACCAAGAGATAGAGTGAGGGTTCTATTGAATGTTTGTAATTTTGTGATCATACAGAGATTATGAATCCATGGAGTAGTTGTGTTTATGAGAGGATCGGGTTTGGTATGAGATTTGTATAGCCTAGCTAGGTTTTCTAAGGCTATTTGAGTAGGTATTAGAGTCTTAGGCCTAAAGAAGATGGATCATATAGTTTTATATCTCACGTATGATGAGGAACACCCTCTTAAGGATATATAAGAGTCATGGTGTGATAATATGATGTGAGATATAGAAATGGAGATATATATAAACCAAATAGAGCACACACAAAAACCATGAGGATCCATAAGAATAGAACATAAATAATACATAAACATGATCCATATACAGCGTCAACTGAACAAAATAGAAACTAAAAACAGAGATAGAATAAATCAGAACCTGACCAGATATCCTCGTGACCTTTGGGTTACCACTAACTATAAGACCAACCTGCTTTAAAGGAAACCTAAACAAGAAACCCAAACCTAAAAATAACTTGGGTCTACTGATGCTAAGTGTCACAAGTAGGGTGTGAGCATAAAACAACTTAGTAGGTAAGAACCACAAAATCCATACATTATCTTTCCTGAAATAATACAAAAACACTAGTTTGAAATACATTTATAAAATAGGTTTTTATCATTTAAAGAACCAACACAAATTTTTTAGAAAATCCATTTTCAAAAAAAATCACAACTTCCCTTTTTAAAATAGGTATCTAGTTTAAAAAATGAATTCAAAATTCAATATAAGAATCCAAACAAGGTGATCACAGAGCCATGATGAAATTAATTGAAACAATAAAATTAGAAAAATACTGGAAAAGTAGATAAAAAAAGTGTAGAAAAATAAAGAATAACATATAGATAGGTAATCATTAGAATTACCTAAACATACCTAGAAGAAATCCCTAGACTTACAAGGTTCAGACTCACTTTCCGACATATGGTGTACCTCTATAGTAAACAACCAACATTGATGCTCCATTATAGTAGTATACCAGAGAATGAAGAGGCCATCACATGCATGGTATAAACCAATAACACACAGATGACTCTATGCATGTCTTTCTCAAGCTCCAACACCAACTATGTGGAAAACCTCTCCACAGAGGGACAACCATAGAGGTTCCCATCACATATCAAGTCACACACAAGTGCCAACCGGGCCTATACATCACATGAGTCTCAAAACCAATTTCCAAAACACAACAAAATACCAATAGATCTTTAAAATTTACAAATCAAATTCTATTTTCAAAACCAAGGGGAAAACACCATGTAATCTCTGAAGATTCTAAACGGGCCTTTATGCCATTTAGAAACCAAACCACACCTCAATAAGCCAAACATACCTAGATTTAGGGAACCAATTTGAAACTAAATTTGAAATTTGGGAACCAAGGATCCATTTTTGAAACATTGGGGTTTTATAAGAACCATTTAAAAGGAGGAGGGATAAGGAAAATAAGGAGGAAAGGAGGGAAATTGTTTCGAAATCCAGGGTTTAAAGTGAGCATCATTTTATAAAGCCATTATCATTTGTGTACCAATCCATATTTGCACCTTGTGCACATATGAATATGCCTACATCCAATAGTTCACTTATGGAGGCCAAAATAATACAAAAAATTCTAATTAAATAAACACAAGGGGAATTATAATTAACCACAAGGGTTCACACAATGAACGAAATCATAAAAGGCACCAAAACCCACTCAAAAAGATCAATTCAAAATTAAACCAACCGTAAGTGGGGATAGATAATCAAGATCAAAAAAGTAACCAACCACATATACATGTGTCACACTCACAAGCACCACACACAAGAATCACACCAAATCATAATTAATCTCAATATTGACAATAAATGCAAACATAATTAATTCATGCAAATTCAATTTTACTCACCTTAAGAAGGAGGACCCGGTGGCGGAGGAGAAGGAGGCGTCGACAGAGAGGCACCGGAGGCAGCGGAGGCAATAGAGGCAGCGCGGAGGCAGCGCGGAGGTAGCGGAGGTAGCACGGAGGCAGCGCGGAGGCAGCACGGAGACAGCGCGGAGGCAACGCGGAGGTAGAGGAGGCAGCTGAGGTAGCTCGGAGGCAGTGGAGGCAGCATAGGAGGAGGAGGAGGAGGAGGAGGAGGAGTAGGCCGCGGTGGAGGAGGAGGGGTAGGAGGATCCGCCGTGGATAGGAGGTAGCGGAGTAGGTGGAGGAGGAGGAGGAGGAGGAGGCGCCGGTGGAGGAGGAGGAGGAGGAGGAGGAGGAGCGGCAGAGAGGAGGTCGCGGCGCAAGAGGAGGAGGAAGAGGAGGAGCCATGGAGGAGGAAGAGGAGGAGGAGAAGTTGGCGTCGGAGGAGGAGGAGGAGGAGGTGGCCGCGGTGGAGGAGGAGGAGAAGGAGGAGGCGGCAACGGCGGAGAGGAGGCAGCGACATAGAGGAGGGCTTCCGCGAAATCTTGACAGGGTGCGGGGAGGAGGAGGAGGACCCGGTGGATTTTATAAATCCCACATGGACCTTTACCAACGCTAGTAAAAAGCGCTGATAAAGGGGATATTTATCAGCGCTAAAATGAAAAGTGCTGAAAATACCACCATTATCAGCGCTTTTTTAGCGCTGATAAAGAGTGACTTTATCAGTGCTTATCATTTTAGCACTGATAAAGAAACTCTTTATCAGTAATTTTGTAGTGCTGATTATAAGGCCCCATCCTTAAACATTACTTAATCTTTAGTTATTTCAAGATTACACAATGAGGATCTTTTCAGGTTTAGAGTTTTAGATAATTAGATCATAAATCATGCATTACATTCCACATTTAAACAAAGTGGTTACATAAAAGATAGTATTCATTTTTTCCCATAAACGGAAACATATTTAAAACAAAACATGGATTCTTTCATGAAACTTACTTGACAATATAATCACATCATGTACCTTTCCCTTGACCTGTGAATAACATTTCAAAAACTTGGGATCAGCATAAAAAGCTCAGTAAGGGATATAAAAATACGGAAAGGAAACATTAGTACTTGTATACATAAGAATCAATGAAATCATACTTTACTCATAAAACATAACCACGTTAACATACCTCATGAAATCATAAGATTTATGAATAACTCATATAAATCATAAGACATAAAGGTAACATCAGGCATTCATAACATTCTTACGTAGGGAGTAACCCTCATGGTTACGTTTGGAATACCCATCACAGTATATTCCCTAAATCTCTTCGGAGAAACCTTAGAGTTTAACCCCTTCACGTTACCCAATGCATTGGAGAGCTATATCGAGATCATTCGCCCTTAGTTTATCATGGAACCACCCGATTTCATAAACAATTCCCATGAACCATAACATAATCGTATCACATAAAACATTCATAAAGGAAACATAACATTTACACATTTCAATCACAAGATATCAATACAACACATTGATATAATAAAAACATTATGAAAACCATTTTCAATACCAAAATAAAAGAAAAGTAAATCATGGTATTTATTTTTCATTTAAAAAAATGTTATGGCTTGTAGAGGAAGCCGAAACTCAAACAATGGTCATAGTGGTGGAGAAGTCGTTGTCGCCGCATATGTATGACAAAAAAACATTCCTTTTGTCGTTTAGTAAAACGCTTCGTATAAAAAATATTCCTTTTGAATAAATGTAAAAGTAAAAGGGGTTTATACACCGTAAAAAAGAAAGTTGTGTATAAAACAAAATATGCCTCAATGAAAGGATATTGAGACGAAGTCCCTTACCTCAGGTCCGACTTGACTCGATCATTCTTTAACTTCCTGAATAATAAATTTGTGTTAATTTATACTTTCTTAAGAACCTTTTACAAGTTCATTATTTATTTTATATCACTTATTACCATGTTATGAATACTATTTAATTATTTAAGTTAATAATGGTCGTTTTTTCGATCATTGGTACGTGAGTCAAAAATAAACTCTTTATAATTACAAGTTGTTCATGTGGTAAAATATCCATTATATCCAGAATTATATTCATGATGTAGATATCATATATATCATATATATCCAGTATATACATTCATTTATAATATTACATAACATTTATTGGTAAGAAATGCAATGCATCGATCATGGAGATGGTAAGCTGTACGTACGCATGAACGCTATTTTCATTTCTATTTCATATTTTATGGAATAGAATCATAATTATATAAAGATATATTATAATTCTAGTATAATATCATATATAATATCATTAACTCCATCCTTTATACATCCCACATATGGCATTAACGAATCAAATCACTTTGAGGGGGTGGTAGTCCGTACTTTCTAAAATGAAGATATCGTGTTTACCCATAATGGAAACCATAAAGGTATGCCATAAATGAAAAATACAGAATCTTAAGTAAAACATAATAATATTATATATCATATATAAATATAGTGACATCTTAATGGCCACCTTTGAAGGTGTTAAAAGAACATTGAACAATCATCGTTTCGTGAGGCAGAAATTCACCATCCACGGAAACAGTATTATTTAACCATTAGATGTAGGTGTGTGTAAGTGTAGCTCGAATACTTCTTATAAAAACATCATAGTATATTTAAGATACTATTTTTGTTACAAAATAAAGTAATAAGAAGAATTTAGGTGGTTGGAGAAGCAAAATAAAACAAAAGAACACAAGCGAAGACATTACCTTTAAATCGGGTAACTCCCTTTGGTTTGAACTAAAAGGGTTTCTTGAAGAGCTTCCTGCCTAAGGTAAGGATTCTGGGATGAGGAGAGGGATTTGGAGAGATAAAATGATCAGATCTTGGCCGATCCATAGGTTTGAGACGTGTGGGTAAGGTGGTAGAGGTGGGGGCCTTTTATAAGAGGAGGGGAGGGCACTCTTGGAAAGTCAAGAAATGTTACTTTATATTAAAATGAGTTTCGGATTTAAAAGGTCCCAAATTGATATATTTCGAGGATACTGTGATAAGGTTTTGAAATATACTCATCCAATAGGTTTTTGACAAGTTTAAATCTTATATTTTACATTATCTTTTCATTTTATTTAAATCGTTAAATAATGAGGTAATCGCTGCATCATCATGGTGTCATAAATAATTTAATTTATTTAATGTCTAAAAATTATAAAAAAAATACTATGATTTAGGAAATAGTTTTATCTTTCCAATGAATATTTATAGTCAAAATTATGACTTGTATAACCCCATGTAAAAACTTTTTTAGTAAAACAATACATGTTTGTGACATTTTTATTTTAACTTTAAATAAAAAGTTATTAATGTCATTTTTTTACCCAAGTGGCACCATGGGGTCCCCAAGTTGGCCCATGGATTTTTTTGGTCGGCCATGACACATCCAATAATGGTAGGACATGTGTCAAGGTAATTTCATATTATTATAACATTATTTTTACCTTAAATTACACTAATTACCTTTAATCGTGATTAATAAAACTTAAAAGTTACTATTCACCAAAAATTTATTGTAATCCCATTGAACCACATTTTACTTCCTAATGACAACTATGTATGTCGGATTTTTTAAATTCAATTCACAAAAGTGGTAAAGTTTCCTTAAAACGAAAAATCAGTTTTTTAACTACCACTTAGTGGTTTCACTATTCATCAAAAATTGTAGTTTTTCAGAAAAATACCAAAAATTCACCCTAAGATATATTTGATATTCTGAATTCAAAAATGATGTATATTTTACAAAATTAAAAACATATAAGTTGCATTAATTAATTTAATAATTAATTCCTGTTGTCAAAACAAATAGCGTGTTTTTATGAAACAATATATATCAAAAGATTGACACTAGTTTAAGTCCAAATTCAAAGTGAAATCAATTCCAATGACCACCATTGGATTAAATGGTAAAAATATATTCTAATTGCAATTTAAAACCAATTAAAAATATAATCTAACCATATAATTAAATTAGATGAAAAAGCAGTTTTGATGTAAAATGCAGTATTTTTCACTATTTATTAAAAAAATGAACATTGTCAGAAAAATACCAAAAATTAATCCAAAGTAAAATTAAATGTCCCAATCATAAATAATAAGTTTATTTTGACCAATATAGATTATAAAATTGTCAAAAGATAGATTTAAAAATGGTTTTCCATCAAAAGGCGGTAAAACAATCTTTTAAAAATATTATAGAATTCTATGCTTAAGATTGGATTTATTCTCATTTTAAGCCTCTAAAACACTATCTAATTCATAAATAGACATAGATAAGAAAATCTCTTATTCATTAATTACTTGGGATGTTACATCCTTCCCCCCTTTAGAAAATTTCATCCCCATTTATTTACTTATCGAATAAGTGGGGGTATTTATCCCTCATTACATTTTCAGATTCCCATGTTGCCTCTTCACTCTTGTGGTTTTTTCCAAAAAACCTTTACTTGATGAATCACCCTATTCCGCAACACTTGCTCCATGTGGTCAAGAATCTGGACTGGTTGTTCTTCATAAGAGAGATTCTCCTCTAACTAAACTACCTCTGGACTCAAAACATGATATGGATCTGGCATGTACTTCCTTAACATTGAAACATGAAAAACATTATGTACCTCAGATAAACTCGGAGGTAAAGCCACTCGGTATGAAATTGATCCAACTCTCTCCATAATTTCATATGGTCCAATGAACCTTGGACTCAGCTTTCCTTTATTACCAAAACGCATTACACTTTTCCATGGTGAAACTTTTAGAAAAACATGATCACCTACCTCAAAAGAGAGATCCTTCCTCCTGTTGTCCGCATAACTCTTCTGCCTGCTCTGATCTGTTCTCATGTGTTTCTGTATCAGTTGAACTTTTTCTGCCAAATCTTCTACCAATTCTGGTCCCATCAACTTCCTTTCACCCACTTCATCCCAAAAAGCTGGAGTTCGACACCGCTTCACATATAATGCCTCAAATGGTGTCATCTGTATACTGGAATGAAAATTGTTATTATAAGAAAACTCAACCAAAGAAAGATGTTGGTCCCAACTTCCCTGATAATCCATCGAACAAGAATGTAGCATATCCTCCAAAGTCTGAATTGTTCGTTCTAACTGCCCATCTTATTGAGGATGAAAAGCTGTACTAAAATTTAATTCAGTACCCAATGACTTCTGAAGGCTTTTCTAAAATTTAGAAGTGAACCTAGGATCACGGTCAGATACAATGGAGAGAGGAACTCCATGTAACCTGACTATCTCTTTAAGATACAAATAGGAAATTTGATCTAGGGAAAACGTATCTCGTATAGTAAGAAAATGAGCAGATTTAGTCAAGCGATCAACAATAACCCAGATTGCATTATTACCTCGAGGTGTCTTCGGCAACCCCACAACGAAGTCCATGGATATATTCTCCCATTTCCACTCTGGCACTGGTAAAGTCTGAAGCATCCCTTTCGGTAACTGTCACTCTGCTTTAACCTGTTGACAAGTCAAACACTTCACGGTAAAATCAGCAATATCTTTTTCATTCCGTCTTACCAGTAATACTCTCGAAGATCTCTATAC
The DNA here is from genome assembly GCA_963277665.1 of Viscum album. Lineage (NCBI taxonomy): Eukaryota > Viridiplantae > Streptophyta > Magnoliopsida > Santalales > Viscaceae > Viscum > Viscum album. The sequence goes on along the minus strand of OY728147.1, from coordinate 177,888,479 downwards.
ATATTAGTAATTCCTGGATGAACTGAAAACAGAGAACTATGAAATTCACATAAAAACTCTCTCTTCAACTGTGAATCACAAGGCACACACAATCTCTTCCCAAATCTCAAAAAAAATCATTATCAATGTTGAATTCAGGCAACTTACCCTTCTGAACCAACTCTACCTTTTTCTACAACTCACTGTCTTGCTTCTGTGCTTTCTTAATTCTATCTGATAGAGAAGATTTCACTAATACCTGAAACAAAATAGAAGGACATCCTGCACCAACAACTTCTATGCCAAATTTCAAAAAATCCTTAACCAAAGGATCACGTTCCAAATGAAACATTGTTAATGAATCATTAATTTTTCGACTCAAAGCATCAGCCACTTTATTTGTTTTCCCGGATGGTAATGAATTGTACAATCATAATCCTTGATTAATTATAGCCATATTATCTGTCTCATGTTCAATTCTTTCTGAGTGAATATATACTTTAAACTTTTGTGATCAGTATATATTTCGCACTTTACACTATAAAAATGATGACTCCAAAATTTCAAAGCGAAAACAACAGCAGCTAATTCCAAATCATGTGTAGGGTAATTTACCTCATGAGTTTTAAACTGACGTGAAGCATAATAAATTGCCTAATTATTATGCATTAGGACACAACCAAGCCCTTTTAATGAAGCATCACTATAGATAACAAAATCACCATTCCTGGAAGGTAGTGCTAAAATTGAAGCATTCACCAATCTTCTTTTTAGTTCCTTAAAAAAATAACATTCTTTTGTCCAGATAAACTTAACACCCTTCCGAGTTAGATTAGACATTGGACTAGATAACCGGGAAAAAATTCTAACAAACGTTCGGTAATAGCCTTCCAAACCAAGGAAGCTATGAATCTCAGTTACATTTTTGGGTCTTGGCCATTCTTCAACAACATTTTTTTACAGGATCAATAGTTATCCCATCTTTAGAAACAATGTGACCAAGGAAAGAAATTTTTTGCAACCAAAACTCACACTTGCTAAATTTCCCATACAATTTCTTTTCTTTTAAGGTTTGAAAAATAACCCTTAAATGTCTTTCATTCTCCTCTTTACTTTTAGAAAACACCAAAATATAATCAATGAAAACAACCACAAACTTATCCAAGAACTCATGGAAAATTCTATTCATAAGGTCCATGAATACAGCAGGTGAATTGGTTAGCCCAAAAGGCATAACTACAAATTCATAATGGCCATATCTTGTACGAAACGCGGTCTTCAGAATATCTGCTTCCTTACCTTCAACTGATGGTACCCCGACCTCAAGTCAATCTTTGAAAAATACTGATCTCCCTGGAGCTGATCAAACAAATCATCGATATGAGGCAAAGGATATTTGTTCTTAACAGTGATGTTATTCAAGGCTCTATAATCAATGCAAAGTCTCATTGAACTATCTTTCTTTTTAACAAATAAAACAGGAGCACCCCATGGTGATGTTCTAGGTCGAATGAAACCTTTCTCTAATAAATCTTTCAATTGCTCCTTCAACTCTAAAATTTCAATTTGAGCCATTTGATAAGGGGGTTTTGAAATTGGCTTAGCATCAGGAACTAATTCAACAGTAAACTCAACTTCCCGATCTGGTATTATTCCAGGAAACTTATCAGGAAAAACATCAGGATACTCATTTACCACTGGCACATCATTAATCTGAACAGTTCCCTTATTTTCAACAATATGTGAAAGGTAACATTAATTTCCATATTTTACAAGTTTCTTGTCCTCTTGATATGTTATCAACAATAAGGGTTAATTATTGTACACAAACTGAAAGTCTTTCTGAAAAGAAACTTCTTTAGCTCTACAATCAATCTTATCATGGTAAATAGAGAGCCAGTCCATACCCAGGATAACATCAAACTCTACTAGAGGTAAAACAATAAGGTTTTCAAGTAGGTTCTTTCCACAGATAAGGATAGGAAGATTCTTATAAATTCTTTTTGCCTCAACATTTCCCCCAGGTGTTTTTACCACAAGTTCAAGAGTCATTTCTTGAGATGGAATTCCCAATTTACTAGAATATTTTTTAGAGATGAAAGAATGTGTAGACCCTGAATCAAACAACACACTGGCATAATCTGAAAAAACAAACAACTATGACTAATAATCCAAAAATTCCTCCATTACAAACATGGGAAAATGAATATTTAAATTGATAAAACTACCTGATACCACTTCATTTGATGGCCCAACATCTGCTGAAGTAGTTTCAAAGGATTTCACCACCCCTTTCTGCTTATATTCTAACTGTATCCCATCACTCGAGCTCTTTGTCGGACACTCGTTTTCATAGTGACCCATCTCATTGCACTTAAAACATTTCACTAACTGTAAATAAAATTTGGTCTTACCATCACCCTGATCTTTTTCAGTGCAATCACGAGCCTTATGTCCCATCTTACCACATCGATAGCACTTTCTAGAATTCAGAAGACATTCCCCAGCATGCCTTTTACCACATTTATCACAAACTGGAAACTTAGTTTTCTTACCATCAGACCTTTTTGAATAATTATTCCCTTTCTCCTTCCACCTCGGTCTCTTCTTCTGTTGGTTGTTATAGAACACTTGATCATCGTAAAACTCCATTTCCACCTTCTCAGCATATAGAACAAGATTTTCATAACTTTTGAACTCATGAGAAGCCAATTCCCTTTGATATTTTGGCTTTAATACTGAGTAAAAACGATTGATTTTACTATCAAGGTCTCGGATAAAAATTGGAGCATACCTTGTCAATCGAGTGAACCTTTCTTCATAAGCTACCACTGAGTCTTCCTCTTACCTCAATTCCAAGAATTGTTTTTTCCATCCTAAGTCGAACAGCCTTAGGAAAATACTTCTCAGGAAACATACCTTTGAATTCATCACAGTCGAGAGAATCAATCTCATCAGCGTCCCTGATATTTTTAACCATCGACCACCACTGATCTGCTTCACCCTCCAAACGGTAAATTGCAAGACTAACCTTTTGATTGTCTGAACACCCCATGACATCGAAAATCTTCTCCAGTGCTTTAATCCACCCTTCAGCAAGCACAGGGTCAGATGATCCTCTGAATGATGGGGGATGTTGCCTCATGAAATGTTCCACCACTGACATGTTCCTATGCGGTTGATCTGGCTGATCTCGTGCATGGATACCAACACCATTTATCGCTTGATTCAATTATGTCATTACTGCAACAAACTATTCAGTTCCAATTCTGACCATCTCAGGATGCTGATTCGGAAGGTCATTTCCTTCTGTATGCCTTCCTAGAACTGCTTCCCAGTTTCCTCTGTGGAAAACCATTCTGAAAAAACATGTCTTGGATGAAGCAACATGGTAATCTTAAAATGCTATATCATTTCAATTTGACCATAAAAAAATATTTTTGGATAATCATTTAATAGGATTCTAACTCATAAAGTTATCTAAACCGGCCTATGATACCAACTATAAGTCCCCAGCCTTAAAAATTACTTAATCCTGAGTTATTTCAAGAATACACATTGAGGATATTTTCAGGTTTAGAGTTTTAGATAATTAGATCATAAATCATGCATTACATTCCACATTTAAACAAAGTGGTTACATAAAAGATAGTATTCATTCTTTTCCATCAACGAAAACACATTTAAAACAAAACATGGATTCTTTCATGACACTTCCTTAACACTATCATCACATCATGAACCTTTCCCTTGACCTGTGAAAAACATTTCAAAAACATGGGATGAGCATAAAAATCTCAGTAAGGGATATAAAAATATGGAAAGGAAACATTAGTACTTGTATACATAAGAATCAATGAAATCATACTTTACTCATAAAACATAAGCATGTTAACATACCTCATGAAATCATAAGATTTATGAATAACTCATATAAATCATAAGACATAAAGGTAACTTGAGGCATTCATAACATTCTTACATAGGGAGTAACCCTCATGGTTACGTTTGGAATACCCATCACAGTATATTCCCTAAATATCTTCATAAAAACCTTAGTGTTTAACCCATTCAAATTACCCAATGCATTGGAGAGCTATATCGGGCTCACCCACCCTTATTTTATCACGAAACCACCCGTCTTCATAAACAATGCCCAATAACCATAACATAATCGTATCACATGAAACATGCATAAATAAAACATAACATTTTCACATTTCAATCACAAGATATCAATACAACACATTGATATAATAAAAAAATTATGAAAACCATTTTCAATACCAAAATAAAATAAAAGTAAAGTATGGTATTTATTTTTCATTTAAAAAAAGTTATGGCTTGTAGAGGAAGCCAAAACTCAAATAATGGTCATGATGGCGGAGAAGTCGTTGTCGCCGTATACGTACGACAAAAAAAACATTCCTTTTGTCATTTAGTAAAACACTTAATATAAAAAAGAGTCATTTTGAATAAACATAAAATTCAAAGGGGTTTATACACCGTATAAAAGAAAGTTCTGTATAAAACAAAATATGCCTCAATGAAAGGATATTGAGACGAAGTCCCTTACCTCGGGTCCGACTTAACTCGATCGTTCTTTAACGTCCTGAATAATAAACTTGAGTTAATTTATAATTTCTTAAGAACCATTTTCAAGTTCATTATTTCTTTTATATCACTTATTACCAATTTATGAACACTATGTAATTATTTAAGTTAATAATGGTCATTTTTTCGATCATTGGTACTTGAGTCAAAAATAAACTCTTTATAATTACAAGTTGTTCATGTGGTAAAATATCCATTATATACGGAATTATATTCATGATTTATATATCATATATATCATATATATCCATTATATACATGCATTTATAATATTACATAACATTTAGAGGTAATAAATGAAATGCACCGTTCATGGAGACGGTAAGCCGTACATACGCATGAACGCTACTTTCATTTCTATTTCATATTTTATGGAATGGAATCATAATTATATAAAGGTATATTATAATTACATTATAATATAATATATAATATCATTAACTCCATCCTTTATACATTCCACATATGGCATTAACGAATCAAATCACTTTGAAAGGGCGGTAGTCCGCACTTCCTAAAATGAAGATATCGCGTTTACCCAAAATGGAAACCATAAAGGTATGACATAAATGAAAAATACATAAGCATAAGTAAAATATAAATATATTATATATCATATATAAATATAGTGACATCTTAATGGCCACCTTTGAAGGTGTTCAAATAATATTGAACAATCATCATTTCGTGAGGCAGAAATTCACCATCCACGGAAACAGTATGTTCTTTAACCATTAGATGTAGGTGTGTGAAAGTTTAGCTCAAATAATTCTTATAAAAACATACTAGTATATTTAAGATACTGTTTTTGTTACAAAAGTAAGTAATAAAAAGAGTTTAGGTGGTTGGAGAAGCAAAATAAAACAAAAGAACACAGGCGAAGACATTACCTTTAAATCGGGTAACTCCCTTTGGTTTGAACCAAAAGGGTTTATTTAAGAGCTTCCTGCCTAAGGTAAGGCTTCTATGATTAGGAGAATGATGTGGAGAGATAAAATGAGTATAGATTGGCCGATCCAAAGGCTTGAGAGGTGTGGGTAAGTTGGTAGAGGTGGGGGCCTTTTATAAGAGGAGGGGAGGGCACTCTTGGAAAGTCAAGAAATGTTACTTTATATTAAAATGAGTTTCGGATTGAAAAGATCCCAAATTGATATATTTCGAGGATAAGTTGATAAGGGATAGAAATATACTCATCCAATAGGTTTTTGACAAGTGTAAATCTTATATTTTACATTATCTTTTCATTTTATTTAAATCATTAAATAATGAGGTAATCGATGCATCATCTTGGTGTCATAAATAATTTAATTTATTTAATGTATAAAAATTATTAAAAAAAATACTATGATGTAGGAAATACTTTTATATTTCCAATTAATATTTATAGTAAAAATTATGACTTGTATAACCCCATGTAAAATTTTGTTTAGTAAAACAATACATGTTTGTGACATTTTTATTTTAACTTTAAATAAAACGTTATTAATGTCATTTTCTTACCCAAGTAGCATCATGGGATCCCCAAGTTGACCCGTGGATTGTTTTGGTCGGCCATGACACATCCAATAAGGTTAGGACATGTTTCAAGTAAATTTCATATTATTATAACATTATTTTTACCCTAAATTACACTAATTACCTTTAATCGTGATTAATAAAACTTAAAAGTTACTATTCACACAACTTTATTTTAATCCCATTGAACTAAATTTTACTTCCTAATGACAACTATTTATGTCAAATTTTTGAAATTCAATTCACAAAAGTGGTAAAGTTTCATTAAAATGAAAAATCAGTTTTTTAACTACCACTTAGTGGTTTCACTATTCATCAAAAATTGAAGTTTTTCAGAAAAATACCAAAAATTCACCCTAAGATATATTTGATATTCCGAATTCAAAAATTATGTCTATTTTACAAAATTCAAAACATATAACTTGCATTAATTAATTTAATAATTAATTCCTATTGTCAAAACAAATAGCGTGTTTTTATAAAACAATATATATCAAAAGATTGACACTAGTTTAAGTCCAAATTCAAAGTGAAATAAAATCCAATGACTGCCATTGGATTAAATGGTAAAAATATATTCTAATTTCACTTTAAAACAAATTAAAAAGATAATATAACCATATAATTAACTTAGATGAAAAAGCAGTTTTGATGTAAAATGCAGTATTTTTCACTATTTATTAAAAAAATGAACATTTTCATAAAAATACCAAAAATTAATCCAAAGTAAATTTCAATGTCCCAATCATGAAGAATAAGTTTATTTGTAAAAATAGATCTTATAAAATTGTCAAAATATAGATTTAAAAATGGTTCACCATCAAAAGGCGGTAAAATAATCTTTTAAAAATATTAGAGAATTATATACTTAAGATTGGATTTATTCTCATTTTAAGCCTCTAAAACACTATCTAATTCATAAATAGACATAGATAAGAAAATATATTATTCATTACTTACTTTGGATGTTACATCCTTCCCCCCTTTAGAAAATTTCATCCCCGCAATTTATTTACTTATCGAATAAGTGGGGGTATTTATCCCTCATTGCATTTTCAGATTCCCATGTTGCCTCTTCACTCTTGTAGTTTTTCCACAAAACCTTTACTTAATGAATCACCTTATTCCGCAACACTTGCTCCCTGTGGTCAAGAATCTGTACTAGTTGTTCTTCATAAGAGATATTCTCCTCCAACTGAACTACCTCTGGACTCAAAACATGAGATGGATCTGGCATGTACTTCCTTAACATTGAAACATGAAAAACATTTTGTACCTGAGATAAACTCGGAGGTAAAGCCACTCGGTATGCAACTGATCCAACTCTCTCCAGAATTTCGTATGGTCCAATGAACCTTAGACTCGGCTTTCCTTTCTTACCAAATCGCATCACACTTTTCCATGGTGAAACTTTGAGAAAAATATGATCACCTACCTCAAAAGAGGGATCCTTCTTCCTGTTGTCTGCATAACTCTTCTGCTTGCTCTGAGCTGTTCTCATGTGTTTCTATATCAGTTGAACTTTTTTTGAAAGATCTTCTACCAATTATGGTCCCATCAACTTCCTTTCACCCACTTCATCCCAAAAAGCTGGAGTTCGACACCTCTTCCCATATAATGCCTCAAATGGTGCCATATGTATACTGGAATGAAAACTGTTATTATAAGAAAACTCAACCAAAGAAAGATGTTGATCCCAACTTCCCTGATAATCCATCTAACAAGCACGTAGCATATCCTCCAAAGTCTGAATTGTTCGTTCTGACTGCCCATCTGATTGAGGATGAAAAGCTGTACTATAATTTAATTCAGTACCCAATGACTTCTGAAGGACTTTCCAAAAGTTAGAAGTGAACCTAGGATCACGGTCAGATACAATGGAGAGAGGAACTCCATGTAACCTGAATATCTCTTTAAGATACAAATGGGAAAGTTGATCTAGGGAAAATGTATCTTGTATTGCAAGGAAATGAGCAGATTTAGTCAAGCGATCAACAATAACCCAGATTGCATTATTACCTCGAGGTGTCTTCGGCAACCCCACAACGAAGTCCATGGATATATTCTCTCATTTCCACTCTGGGACTAGTAAAGGATGAAGCATCCCTTTCGGTAAATGCCGCTCTGATTTAACCTGTTTACAAGTCAAACACTTCACAGTAAAATTAGCAATATCTCTTTTCATTTTGTCCCACCAGTAATACTCCCGAAGATCTATATACATCTTAGTACTTCCTGGATGAACTGAAAATGGAGAACTATGAGCTTCACATAATAACTCTCTCTTAAACTATGAATCACGAGGCACACATAATCTCTTCCCAAATATCAAAACAAAATCATTATCAATGTTGAATTCAGGAAACTTACCCTTCTGAACCAGCTCTACCTTTTTCTGCAACTCACTGTCTTGCTTCTGTGCTTGCTTAATTATCTCTGATAGAGAAGATTTCACTAATACCTAAAAAAACAGAAGGACATCCTGTACTAACAAATTTTATGCCAAATTTCATCAAATCCTTAACCAAAGGATCACGTTCCAAATGAAACATTGTTAATGAAGCATTACTTTTTCGACTAAAAGCATGAGCCACTTTATTTTCTTTTCCCGGATGGTAATGAATTATACAATCATAATCCTTGATTAATTCTAGACATCTCCTCTGTCTCATGTTCAATTCTTTCTGAGTGAATATATACTTTAAACTTTTGTGATCAGTATATATTTCACACTTTACACCATACAAGTGATGCCTCCAAATTTTCAAAGCGAAAACAACAGCATCTAATTCCAAATCATGTGTAGGGTAATTTACCTCATGAGTTTTCAACTGACGTGAAGCATAAGCAATTACCTTATCATTATACATTAGGACGCAACCAAGTCCTTTTAATGAAGCATCATTGTAGATAAAAAACTCACCATTCCTAGAAGGTATTGCTAAAACTAAAGCATTCACCAATCTTATTTTCAGTTCCTGAAAAAAGTCATCACATTATTTTGTTCAGATAAACTTAACACACTTCTAAGTTAGCTTATTCATTGGACTAGATAACCGGGAAAAAAGTCTAAAAAACCTTCGGTAATGGCCTGCCAAACCAAGGAAGCTATGAATCTCAGTTACATTTGTGGTTCTTGGCCATTCCTCAACAACCTTTGTTTTTGAAGTATCAACAGTTATCCCATCTTTAGAAACAATGTGACCAAGGAAAGAAATTTGTTTCAACCAAAACTCACACTTTCTGAATTTCCCATAAAATTTCTTTTCTTTTAAGGTTTGAAAAATAACCCTTAAATTTCTTTCATGCTCCTATTTACTTTTAGAAAACACCAAAATATCATCAATGAAAACAACCACAATCTTATCCAATAACTCATGGAAAATTCTATTCATAAGGTCTATGAATATAGCAGGTGCATTGGTTATCCCAAAAGTTATAACTACAAATTCATAATGGCCATATCTTGTACGAAACGCGGTCTTCGGAATATCTGATTCCTTTACCTTTAACTGATGGTACCCCAACCTCAAGTCAATCTTCGAAAAATACTGAGCTCCCTGGAGATGATCAAACAAATCATTGATATGAGGTAAAGGGTATTTGTTCTTAACAGTGATGTTATTCAAGGATCTATAATCAATGCAAAGTCTCATTGAACCATATTTCTTTTTAACAAATAAAATAGGAGCACCCCATGGTGATGTGCAAGGTCGAATGAAACCTTTCTCTAATAAATGTTGCAATTGCTCATTCAACTCTAAAAGTTCAATTTGAGCCATTTGATAAGGGGGTTTTGAAATTGGATTAGCATTAGGAACTAAGTCAACAGTAAACTCTACTTCCCAATCTGGTATTATTCCAGGAAACTCATCAGGAAAAACATCAGGATACTCATTTACCACTGGCACATCATTAATCTGAACAGTTCCCTTGTTTTCAACAATATGTGCAAGGTAACATTCATTTCCATCTTTCACAAGTTTCTCGGCCTCTTGATATGTTATCAATAGTAAGAGTTCATTCTTGTACACAAACTGAAATTCTTTCTGAAAAGAAACTTCTTTAGCTCTACAGTCAATCTTAGTATGGTAAATAGAGAGCCAGTCCATACCCAGGATAACATCAAACTCTACTAGAGGTAAAACAATAAGGTTTTCAAGTGGGATCTTTCCACAGATAAGGATAGGAAGATTCTTATAAATTATTTTTGCCTCAACATTTCTCCCAGGTGTTTTTACCACAAGTTCAGGAGTCATTTCTTGAGATGGAATTCCCAATTTACTAGAAAATTTTTCAGAGATGAAAGAATGTGTAGATCCGGAATCAAACAACACACTTGCATAATCTGAAAAAACAAACAAAGTACCTGATACCACTTCATTTGATGGCCCAACATCTGCTGAAGTAGTTTCAAAGGATTTCACCACCCCTTTCTTCTTGTAGTCTAACAGCTTCCCATCACTCGAGCTCTTTGTTGGATACTCGTTTGTATAGTGACCCATCTCATTGCACTTAAAACATTTCACTAACTGAAAATCCAATTTGGTCTTACCATCACCCTGATTTTTTTCAGTGCAATCACGAGCCTTATGTCCCATCTTACCACATCGGTAGCACTTTACAAAATTCAGAAGACATTCCCCAGCATACCTTTTACCACATTTATCACAAACTAAAAACTTAGTTTTCTTACCATCAGACCTTTTTGAAGAATTATTCCCTTTATCCTTCCACCTCGGTCTATTCTTCTGTTGGTTTTTATAGAACACTTGATCATCGACAAACTCCATATCCACCTTCTCAGCACATCGAACAATCTTTTCATAACTTTTGAACTCACGAGAATCCAATTCCCTACGATATTTTGTCTTTAATCTTGAGTAAAAACGATTGATTTTACTATCAAGGTATCGAATAAAATTTGGAGCATACCTTGCCGATCGAGTGAACCTTTCTTCATAAGCAGCCACTGAGTCTTCCTCTTACCTCAATTCCAAGAATTTTTTTTTCCATCCTAAGTCGAACAGCCTTAGGAAAATACTTCTCAAGAAACATACCTTTGAATTCATCCCAGTCGAGAGCATCAATATCATTAGCGTTCCTGATATTTTTAACCATCGACCACCACTAATCTGCTTCACCCTCCAAACGGTAAATTGAAAGACTAACCTTTTGATTGTATGAAAACCCCATGACATCGAAAATCTTCTTCAGTGCTTTAATCCACCCTTAAGCTAGCACAGGGTCAGATGATCCTCTGAATGATGGGGGATGTTGCCTCATGAAATGTTCTACCATTGACATGTTCCTCTAAGGTTGATCTGGCTGATCTCGTGCATGGATACCACCACTATTTATCGCTTGAGTCAAATGCTCCATTACTACAACAAACTGTTCAGTTCTAATTCCAACCATCTCAGGATGCTGATTCGGAAGGTCATTTCCTTCTGTATGCCTTCGTAGAACTTCTTCCTTGTTTCCTATGCGGAAAACCATTTTGAACAAACATGTCTTAGATGAAGCAACATGGTAATCTTCAAATGATATATCATTTCAATTTGACCATAAAAAAAATATTTTTGGATAATCATTTAATAGAATTATAACTCCTACAGTTATTTAAACTGACCTCTGATACCAACTATAAGGCCCCATCCTTAAACATTACTTAATCTTGAGTTATTTCAAGAATACACATTGAGGATATTTTTAGGTTTAGAGTTTTAGATAAGTAGATCATAAATCATGCATTACATTCCACATTTAAACAAAGTGGTTACATAAAAGATAGTATTCATTTTTTCCCATCAACGGAAACATATTTAAAACAAAAAATGGATTCTTTCATGACACTTCCTTGACACTATCATCACATCATGTAACTTTCCCTTGACCTGTGAAAAACATTTCAAAAACTTGGGATGAGCATAAAAATCTCAGTAAGGGATATAAAAATACAGAAAGGAAACATTAGTACTTGTATACATAAGAATCAATGAAATCATACTTTACTCATAAAACATAATCATGTTAACATACCTCATGAAATCATAATATTTATGAATAACTCATAGAAATCATAAGACATAAAGGTAACTTGAGTCATTCATAACATTCTTACGTAGGGAGTAACCCTCTTGGTTACGTTTGGAATACCCATCATAGTATATTCTCTAAATCTCTTCAAAGAAACCTTAGCGTTTAACCCCTTCGTGTTACCCAATGCATTGGAGAGCTATATCAGGCTCACCCGCCCTTAGTTTATCATAGAACCACCCATCTTCATAAACAATTCCCAAGAACCATAACATAATTGTATCACATGAAACATGCATAAAGAAAACATAACATTCCCACATTTCAATCACAAGATATCAATACAACACATTGATATAATAAAAACATTATGAAAACCATTTTCAATACCAAAATAAAAGAAAATTAAAGCATGGTATTTATTTTTCATTTAAAAAAAGTTATGGATTGTAGAGGAAGCCGAAACTCAAATAATGGTTACGGTGGTGGAGAAGTCATTGTCACCGCATACGTAAGACAAAAAAACATTCCTTTTGTCGTTTAATAAAATGATTTGTATAAAAAAGATTCATTTTGAATAAATGTAAAATTCAAAGGGGTTTATACACCATATAAAAGAAAATTGTGTATGAAACAAAATATTCCTCAATGAAAGGATATTGAGACGAAGTCCCTTACCTCGGGTCCGACTTGACTCGATCATTCTTTAACGTCATGAATAATAAACTTGAGTTAATTTATACTTTATTAAGAACCTTTTTCAAGTTAATTATTTCTTTTATATCACTTATTACCATGTTATGAACACTATGTAATTATTTAAGTTAATAATGGTCGTTTTGTCGATCATTGGTACTTGAGTCAAAATAAACTCTTTATAATTACAAGTTGTTCATGTGGTAAAATATCCATTATATCCAGAATTATATTCATGATGTAGATATCATATATTTCATATATATCCATTATAATATTCATTTATAATATTACATAACATTTAGAGGTAATAAATGAAATGCACCGTTCATGGAGACGGTAAGCCGTGTGTACGCATGAACGCTACTTTCATTTCTATTTCGTATTTTATGGAATGGAATCATAATGATATAAAGGAATATTATAATTCCATTATAATACCATATATAATATCATTCACTCCATCCTTTATACATCCCACATATGGGATTAACAAATCAAATCACTTTGAGGGGGCGGTAGTCCGCACTTCCTAAAATGAAGATATCGCGTTGACCCATAATGGAAACCATAAAGGTATGCCATAAATGAAAAATACAGAATCTTAAGTAAAACATAAACATATTATATATCATATATAAATATAGTGACATATTAATGGCCACATTTGAAGGTGTTAAAAGAATATTGAACAATCATCGTTTCGTGAGGCAGAACTTTTCCATCCACGGAAACAGTATGTTCTTTAACCATTAGATGTATGTGTGTGTAAGTGTAGCTCGAATACTTCTTATAACAACATCCTAGTATATTTAAGATACTGTTTTTGTTACAAAAAAAGTAATAAAAAGAGTTTAAGGGGTTGGAGAAGCAAAATAAAACAAAATAACACAAGTGAAGACATTACCTTTAAATCGGGTAACTCCCTTTGGTTTGAACCAAAAGGGTTTCTTAAAGAGCTTTCTGCCTAAGGTAAGGCTTCTAAGATTAGGAGAGGGATGTGGAGAGATTAAATGAGCAGTTCTTGGCCGAGCCAAAGGCTTGAGAGGTGTGGGTAAGGTGGTAGAGGTGGGGGCCTTTTATAAGAGGAGGGGAGGGCACTCTTGGAAAGTCAAGAAATGTTACTTTATATTAAAATGAGTTTCGGATTTAAAAGGTCCCACATTGATATATTTCGAGGATAAGGTGATAAGGGTTAGAAATATACTCATCCAATAGGTTTTTGACAAGTTTAAATCTTAGATTTTACATTATCTTTTCATTTTATTTAAATCGTTAAATAATGAGGTAATAGCTGCATCATTATGGTGTCATAAATAATTTAATTTATTTAATGTATAAAAATTATAAAAAAATACTATGATGTAGAAAATCTTTTTATATTTCCAATGAATATTTATAGTCAAAATTATGACTTTTATAACCCCATGTAAAAAAAGTTTAGTAAAACAATACATGTTTGTGACATTTTTATTTTAACTTTAAATAAAAAGTTATTAATGTAATTTTCTTACCCAAGTGGCACCATGGGGTCCCCAAGTTGACCCATGGATTTTTTTGGTCGCCCATGACACATCCAATAAGGGTAGGACATGTGTAAAGGTAATTTCATATTATTATAACATTATTTTTACCTTTAATTACACTAATTACTTTTAATCGTGATTAATAAAACTTAAAAGTTACTATTCACCAAAAATTTATTTTAATCCCATTAAACCACATTTTACTTCCTAATGACAACTATGTATGTCGGATTTTTGAAATTCAATTCACAAAAGTGGTAAAGTTTCATTAAAACGAAAAATCACTTTTTTAACTACCACTTAGTGGTTTCACTATTCATCAAAAATTGCAGTTTTTCAGAAAAATACCAAATATTCACCCTAGGATATATTTGATATTCCAAATTAAAAAATGATGTCTATTTTACAAAATTAAAAACATATAAGTTGAATTAATTAATTTAATAATTAATTCCTGTTGTCAAAACAAATAGCCTGTTTTTATGAAACAATATATATCAAAAGATTGACACTAGTTTAAGTCCAAATTCAAAGTGAAATCAATTCCAATGACCACAATTGGATTAAATGGTAAAAATATATTCTAATTGAACTTTAAAACCAATTAAAAAAATAATCTTACCATATAATTAAATTAGATGAAAAAACAGTTTTGATGTAAAATGTAGTATTTTTCACTATTTATTAAAAAAATGAACATTTTCAGAAAAATACCAAAAATTAATCCAAAGTAAATTTAAATGTCCAAATCATAAAGAATAAGTTTATTTTGACAAATAGAGCTTATAAAATTGTTAAAATATAGATTTCAAAATGGTTCGCCATCAAAAGGCGGTAAAACAATCTTTTAAAAATATTAGAGAATTTTATGCTTAAGATTGGATTTATTCTCATTTTAAGCCTCTAAAACAATATATAATTCATAAATAGACATAGATAAGAAAATATATTATTCATTACTTACTTGGGATGTTACACTGATAAATACGTAGTCTATCAGCACTAATAAAAGCAGTGATAAATGTATAAATTTAAGAATTTCTTTATATTATTATATATTTATTTAACTCTAAATATATATATCTCTATTTATACTTATAAAATTATTTGAAATGTATATTTATATATATATCATTGAAAATATAATAAAATATATATTTATTTTTTAAATATAATTTATTTTAATTATTAGTGTATATTTTTTATAACATATATATTATATGGGTAACATAATGAATTATAATCTATAAATGAACATTATTCAATATGCACATATATATACGCATATATGATATATTCATTGTAACATCCCCAAATGATACTGGGTTAAAAGACTAAATGATATGACTCATGTCAACATGGTGCACCTTCCTTTTCGGGAGCCTACCTGGTTAGAACTCCACATTTAAGCGTGTCTGGTCTGGAGTAGTGATCAGGATGGGTGACCTCCTGGGAAGTCTCCCAGGGTTTGTGTGAGTGAGGAAAAAAGCACACTGGAAAGGACATGTGTTGTCCTGTGGGGACTATCATTAGTCAGATGACCCGTTCAAGCATGTGGGTGGACCCTAGGGTGGGCCCCACATGTCTGTGGGGCTATTGGTGGTACCTGGTGGGTCAGGACCCGATGGCCTTGTTAAGGCGGGGTGTCTGTGCTGTCACTGGGACTCGGTTGTCAAATTTGGTATCAGAGGAGGAACCCAGCCTTTAAGTGTGGTGCACTGCCTGGGTTGAGATGTAGGGCCCACAACGAGGGCGTTGTGCCCTAAAGGGGGGGTGATTGTAACATCTCCAAATGATACAGGGTTAAAAGACTAAATGATATGACTCATGTCAACAAGGTGCACCTTCCTTTTCGGGAGCCTGCCTGGTTAGAACTCCACAGTTAAGCGTGTTTGGCTTGGAGTAGTGATCAGGATGGGTGACCTCCTGGGAAGTCTCCCAGGGTGTGTGTGAGTGAGGACAAAAGCACACTGGAAATGATATGTGTTGGCCTGTGGGGACTATCATTAGTCAGATAACCCGTTCAGGCATGTGGGTGGACCCTAGGGTGGGCCCCACGTGTCTGCGGGGCAACTGGTGGTACCTGGTGGGTCAGGACCCGATGGCCTTGTTAAGGCGGGGTGTCTGTGCTGTCACCGGGACCCGGTTGTCTAATTCATTGACCCCAATTCATTGGAAAACGCATATATATATGCATGTAAGATATATTCATTGACCCCAATTCATTGGAAAGCACATATATATTCGATAATTTCAATTATACAAATATATTAAAACGTATTATATATTTATAAATAAAACAAATACATTAAATATAAATAAATATAATAAATATATATATTAAATATAATGAATTAATAAATCTTATAAATCTTATAAATATAATAAATATATTTATTATTAATCTTATAATTATTTAATTATATATATATATATCTATATATTTAGTTATAACATGTGTTTTTTATTTAATGTATACAATAAATATTATCAGCGCTAAGAAAAGCGCTGATAAAGGGGTATTTAAAGCGCTGATAAATGTGCCCTTTATCAGTGCTTGTTTTAGCGCTGATAAAGGGTACCTTTATCAGTGCTTTTTTTAGCGCTGATAAAGGCCTACCCCTTTATCAACGCTTTTCCGTTAGCGCTGATAAAGGCAAGCGCATGCCATGCCCAGTTTTGTGGTAGTGCCAATCTTAAAATCATGGATTTGAATTTCCTCAACTCCTGCCTCCAATATTACACCAAGTCTAGCAAGGGCTACTCCTCTTGATGTAATATGGTTAAGTCACCGTGAAACCTTTCATAAGGTATTCCTGTATAAAAGTAAGTGTCCCAAAAAGGGTTGGTCAAACACATAGTTTTATTAATTTTTTCCCGTAATCAAGTAACGGAATTCTTGTTCTGACTTAATATTTTATTTGAGGGATTTTTATCTCTTATGCGTGAATTTCTTATTATCATTATCACATGCTTTTTAATATTAGTTGGAACTTACTTAAGTGATTAACCATGTCTTGATAATATTTATGCATAAGTCTTGTTTATTTTATTTCCATCTTACATGCTTGTTTAATTCATTAATTATGTGATCGTGACAACACATCCATAATGATAAACCATGCAACTAACAGAAATAAAATAAAGTAAATGGCATGATCATGAGATTTTCTAATGGTTAGTTTATCTAGTGGTTGATAAAATAACCCTAACCTGTGGGAGAAACACATTGAACCTTTTGGGTTCGTGTTTACAGCTTCCACCTGTCCACCTCTGTATCTCCTAGGATTGGTTTCGTCTCAGCTCCAGCTTGAACCACCTCCACTAGCTTGGGAGTTCCATACATTACATATGCCTTTTTTAACTCACATGTAGGTGAGGGGTAAAAAGATGTTTTACATAAAATAAACATTGGGCATGCATACCCTATATATTAATAAGGAGGAGGCTCGCTGGCCAAAAAATTTAATTCAAATAAATAAATTAAAATAATCCATCCACATACAAAGGTCTTGGTCTAGCTCATGATCATCCATGCATGCAATAATATTTACACATAAATAAAACTAGCAATCAATTATTTAATTGTTCTTATTTAAGTTAAATCATGATCGAATCAATTAATTATCATATTTAATTAATCAATCCTTTTATCTTAAACCATTTTCTGAATTTTCTTGAGATTCTCATCTATCATAATTTTAAACAAATAAATTCATTTAAAATTATCTTTGTACGTAACTTGTACCTTGGAGGCAACCCGATGAATTCATATTCATAACTACCCAATGAGTAGAAATGAACATTACACAAATGATAAATTAAACACATATATATAAAACACCTATTACATGTTGTGCCTCATCTTTACACACGCACGATGGTACACGTCTCAAGGGTTTGTATAAAATAATAATAAATTTTAATAAATCTACGTAATTTGGATGAGTAAATAATGTATAGTTTCAACTACATGGAGTGAACTATTTTTCACCGTCTATCTAAAGTACACGCCCGAGGAAACAATGTGTGAGTGTACTTCAGAAATCTTCGGAGTACACGACGTGTCTATTGGGCCACATGCCATGTAGTTCCTCATTACATGGTCTCCAGCTGGGAAAGCCAAGTAAGGGGTACATGATCCAACCCTAACCCGGAGGGACTACACACCATGTCCATTGGACCACATGGAATGTAATCCAAAAACTGTGTGCCACCTATTCATGGTCAACACATGGAGTCATTTAAGACTTAGAAAGACTCCAACACATGACTTGGTTTGGCAGACCGGTCTGATGTATTGAATCTTGACTACATGGCATGTAATATCAAATTAACATCGTGTGTTCTGGTGTTGTACGTCCAGAAAGATTTGGAACCTCCGGATGAGATCCTCTATTTTATTTTAATCAAAATTAAAAGAAAATATCATTTATATAAGGTGAACGAGAAACGAAAGAGGACGAATGAATCTCGAGATTCAGATTTTCAGAATGATTAACTTGAATTGAAAAAACTAAATTATTAAATGCTTAAGTCATCAATGAAATATTTAAATAATTATAAACTATGATGTAACCCCTCTGATACCACTTGAAGGTTTTGGGTACTGCGGAAGCGTGGTTGGAACGGTACCCAAATTTGATTTTTACCATGATCAATGATTATTCCGGGATTAATATGATGATGAATGCCAGTCTCCATGGAATATAATCAAAGATTTAGATAAAGAAGAAAGAGACCTGAAACCTTATATAGGATCTTTTACATCGTGTTTATAATTAATTTAATTAATTTCATAAAGAAAAATAATACTTCTATCTTTTGTATTTTTCTTCATTGATGATGTTGATCATCCGAAATGACTCTTCCAGATTATCTTGTTGTACTTGTAAGGATCCAAACTAGAATACCTCTAGCAGTGATCCACACGTGCTCTAATGGCCTCCGATTAACACCGCTCGTTCTTCGGGTGCTAGCACGGCGAAGCAAGTGTCTTGTGTCGGTCATTCTTGATCTCTTTTTCTTTGGCCTTGAAGAACGTCTCTTGTTTTTGAGAGGGGATAAAAGAGGATTCGAGAGAGAAATTGTTTGGCTCAAAAATTCTCCATTCACCAGGTGTGTGGTGTGGTGTATGGCATAATAGGCGTACTTTCCTATTTATATACATAGAATTTCAGTTACAATATTTAATTTCATAGAAACAATTAAATACATTCATGAACTTAGAGAAAACCCATGCATTTAATAATAATACTACATCATTATTTATGGTGTTCCAACTTGCACAAAACCAAATTATAAATAAAATTCCACATGATAAAATAATAGAAGGGTTATTTTAATTTTTTCCAACTAGTTAAAAAATTATTTACTATCTTGCAAGTAATTATTTTACTACCAGACCAACCTTAGTCCACTCAAACTCCACTTCCATTTATTTAACACCCAAATAAATAATTTATTCTCTTAAATAAATATTTTATTTACAAACTAGTAATAAATATTTATTAAATGTTCAATAAAATAAATAAATATATTTTATTAATTTATGTGATCATTGTAATATGAATAAAATTATTCCATGGTCTTGAGAATAATATTTATTTCATTAATTAAATTCAAATAGAATTTAACTGAGACCACCAAAAACACTTAGTGTGTGACCCTCTAGGATTCTTTCTCATTGGCATTAGGCGGGCTTGCCTAGAGTCCAAGAGTACTATCTAGCAACGGATCAAGGCACCAAAGAGAAAGAATGTAAAGTCGCAACAACAACATCCAAAAAATAATGCTCATTGTGTAATATAATCCCTTTGTCACAATATCACATCAAGAAGGTTTCATGATTGTGACATCAAATTTTATGCTTGATACGTTGTTCTTTGACTACCAAAAATAAACTTGTCCTTACACCCTGGCCATGGAATTTCGCGCGATGCTTCTATTTCAATCAAAGGGTCGAGATATCAACTTCCATAAATGGAAGGGACAAATCCTTCCTCGACTTATCCATTAATAACATGTCACTCAAGATGCACCCAATGTACCCTACTTCCCGCCAACTGTTTGTGTGGCGATTTTCATCAGTAAATCAAAGTGCATAAGTTGTGACACATATTAATGATAATCTTAAAGTCTAAGAATCATTACACATGCTCACAAATAAAAATATCTGATGACACAAAAACATGCGGAATTTATACTAGCAGGTCTGTTCTCATAATCTCCTATCTTAAAGATTACCAAGTGCGGACTTCATGAGAGGAAGTCTCATCTTCTTACGAGTACTCGCACATGATGCTCTTCATGCTATGTGTCTCATCATAGCATGTCATCCAACCACAAAACTATATTTAAGAATATTGTTATAGCATTTCAAGGTTCTCATCATAACAGGGAACTTCCATGACCTTATCAATGCAACAAATACTCTAGGACATTATTACATCATAGTCATGTAGAACAATGAAAAATATGTAATAATACATTAAATATCCATGTAATCAAAGTAAACCCAGTTGGTTCTAGGACACCAACTCTTATACTCGCTCCTCGTCATCCACGTTCTTAACTTTAACCAGTGTTTCTTACTCAAAACACAATGCTCACAAAATTTTAATGATTTCATTGCAATTCTATGCATCAAATTATGATTCAAAATAATATTCTAGAGTAATTTGAATATATAGAAAATATTCCAATTCCATAATGTTTTCAATGTTTCCATAAAGGTAGTTTATGCAACAATTATATTTTCCTCCTTGTGCATTTTACCCATAAGCATATACAAATTCTTTGAGATCTTCTTCCTTCATACCACAAGCGTTCCATTCAAAATTTTCATCACTCATTTCTTGGTGTGAGTCTTGAGTTCTATATTTTTAAATTATCATAAATAAAATATTTTATTCTTCAGGCCCTTTATATACCATACTCCTCGGAAGGTTCGAACAATACCATCATGAATATTCAATTTGATGGTATCAAATCCTACAATCTTTAATGAGTGATTGTTCCCCATGTACACAAGTCCTTCAAGAATAGGTTCATACTAATAAAACTATTCCCATCGAGATGTCATGTGTCATGTTTCCTCAAATTCGATTATCCATGAATCATTGAAAAGTTTTCTACCTTCATTAGTTTTCTTTGCTTTACTGACCAGTACATCTCAATTTTCATAATTACTCACCGCATTTCTTTGAGAGTTGTTTCAAAAACCATTTTTGAACCAAAAGCCTTTTTTTAAATCCCCCTTTTTTATATAATTTTAACCTTTTATATTTTTCCCTTGATTTGGACCTTCCATGATTCTAGCTATGACAACCCATATTTTTAAAACACTTTATTTCATGATTTATTACATAAAGGTACATATTATACAATACCATAAGATCATTAATACTAGTTTATTTTGGAAATTAGGAACATAGAATAAAAATTTACAACATAAATACAATGACATTATTGAAAACTTCCTTAACATGCTCCTAAAATTCCATCATTATTTAAAAATTGCACAGGAAGACCTTGCAATGTACATAAGAAAGGGGGGAGCTATAAAACCTGATAATGGAATAATAAAAGCATAGAATTAGGTAAAGAAATATATGTTAGACAATATAAATATCAAGGAAACATAAGAAGTTTGAGAATCATAATATTGAACAATGAGGTGTGATATAACATGATATCATAAAGGAAACATGGTAATGTGACAACAACCTAAAACATGACATCATAAACAAGAATCAAGGATAACCAATAAGAAAACATAACATAGTGTGCTTATGATAACCTCCAATTCACCATACATGGAATATCATGAGATAAAATCACTACCCAATTCATTGAGGTATATATAATTATGGGTTCACCCATCACTTTCATATCATGTACATGCATAAGCGTGACACATAGATCAAACAACATAAGGATGTCTTTTATTAATTTTAACCCCATGATTAAGGAGTGTGGGATAAATAAATATAAATACCCAATAAATGAAGGTTAGGTACAACTATGTGAGTAACCTTGAGTGGAAATGGATATGGGTATTCACTACACAAATGTTTGGCATAGAAAATCGTAGGATAAATTCAGTAGCATAATTGGTGCATATAAAGGTGTATAGAGGGTGTGAATGAGAGATAAAGGGGTATCTAATTACTTGGGAATAATAAGGATAGTAATATATATGTTTAAAAAATATCTCAACTAAAAAAAAATTAAATCAGAATTCATTACCTAAAGAAGGTTCTTGAATAAAGAAGAGAAGGATAGGATCCCTTGCCTTGAGATGGTACTCCTAAAAGCTTGAGAGGAGCTTCTTTAGAGCTTGGGGGAACCTTGGAAGGGATTTATAGATGTAATAGTACATTAAAGTTATGATATAATATTTTTTAGTGAAGAGGAATGAATAGTTGGGTGGTTTTATATAGAAAAATATAGGATAATTCTTTATTAATTTCTAAACTTAGGTTTTGGACTCTATATGATAAAGTAACAAAAATGAAAAAAACTTCCCATGTATTTTGACCATGATTTCTACCAAATAACAGTATTTTTCATTATTTTATAATTCTAATAACCAAAAACATTAAAATAATAACCTTATTGATGAGGAATTGAGTCATGTTTAAAACTATTTGATTTTAAAACCTTAAAATATAATTTTGGTTTTGGGGATTCATTAAGGGTTTATAAAATTAATCAAACAACTTCAAAAACACATTATTTTTAAGGGTAGAAATAAATTTGGTCTTTTATACTCTTTATATTATATATTACATCACTCTTGAGATTTTATGATGTCATAATACATATCATATAATTATACCGTATTTAATTTTTACCAAAAAAGTTGACAGTCTAAAAAAATTCTGAAAATTTTATTGTTGGATAATTTTAATGTTTTAATTTTAAAAATAATATTTATTTTATCAAAATAATTCTATAAATATGAGAATTTATGCTTTTTCAAAAAATCCCCATTTATTGAAAAATACTAGTTTTTTGACAATAATAGTTTTCCTACCCTTATAAAAATTATATTTGACTTCATAAAATTATATTATCATTTATATTTAATAAATATTATTTAATAATATTATTTTTATTAAAATATAATTTATTTAAAAAAACTCTTTAATTCATCAAAAATATTTTATTGATTAAAACTATATATTTCCCAAAAATAAAATTTGTGTTTTATCATATCAAAATATAATTTTTATCAAACTATTTAATATTTAAAAAATATATATATTAAAAAGGAATAAATATAATAATTTTTTAATTAAATATAATATATAAAAATTCATTTTTTTAGGTTTTAGATACATAGATCTCTATTACACCAGTGAATTCCCTAGGGGTAAGATGTATGATAGTGATATTTTCATGGGGTGGTTCAGCGAACATGATTTGGGTCGTGATATTGATGAGCTTGAAATTCTCCTATAAAAAATTTCACTCATGCTTTATTTATTGAACCTTGATTTGGGTTTGGTCAAGAGAAAATCCCAGTGATGTTATCTCCCTTGGAAGCTTTGATAAATGAGCTTCATAGGGTATGCCCCTACTGGTTGAGGTCATCACTTCCTTTGTTTGTGTCAATTTTACATTATCGTAACCCTTAATATACTATTATTAATGGTCACTATACAATGAATATATTATCAATAGTTATGATGCTTAATGGTATTTTAAATTTGACAGACCATATAACGATCCAAAATAACCAAATTAGTGCATATGTTTTCCATAACTTCATTTATTATCAAAGTTTTTATTCATTAAAAAAGGTAATTTCATTTATAAATGTTACTTTTATTACATTTTCTCCCACTAGAACCATGCTCCATCATTCTTCCTCTTCCCATTGATACAACATCTTCTGGGTGTAATGTTTTCTGTCTTCTTTTCTTGTTCTTGCACTGACTTTCTTCTTCAAGAACCACAGTTACAGCATCATTGAAGAGAAACATATCCATCACGATAATATTGGTAAGGTTTATTATGATTTGATCATACAAATATATAAAAATTTAGAGAATAATTTCCACACATTTAGTATCCAAAATTTTAATATGAAAATGATCAAAATATTATCTCTTGAATAAATAGATAAAAACATCACAAACACCACTCAAATACTAAACTACAATGGGTGAATGGTAAATGTCAAAGGTGATAATTTCTAAATAGAAGAGTTTCTCCTTTTATAGGGAGCCTTCACCCCCTTATCCTCCTCCCTTGTCGACCAAATTAAAAGAGTCTAATTAAAGGGGGATTCATTTCCCTTTTAATATATTAAAGTGGGTAAATCAAAGGGAGTGTCAACCCATTTGAAAAAATTAAGGGGATTATTACTTTCCTTTTTTTCAAGTCTCCCAACATATCTCCCATTTTAATATTTCATTAAAAACCAATCACATATCCACACATCTTTTCTATCTAGAAAAACTATGCCACTCACATCTCTACATGGACACTGGAGGATCTTTATCATGTGAACTTATCAAAGTTAATCATCTTCATCAGGAAGTATGCTAAATTTTCTTTATTGTGAGTTTTTCTCATATCCACACTTATTTCATCCAAACACATATTAAAAAAAATGATGTTCCTCTATGTGTTTTTTCTGATAATAAAAATATGTATTTCCTATAATGTTCAAGGTGCTTTGACTATCAAAAAATAATATAATCTTATCATGTTTTTACTTGAGCTCCTCTAGAAACGTGATCAAACAAATCATCTCTTTAAAAGCCTGTGTAGATTCCATATACTCTGCCTTGATTGTGGATAAGGTTGCAACTAACAATAAATTTAAAATCCATATCACAGCACCTCCTACAAGAGTAAACACATAATTAGTATTGGAATTCATCCAATCAAAATCTCCAAAAAAAATCTAAATCAACATAGCCTCTCTGTAACATTCTGGGCTTTTGGATCAGGTTAGAATTCCTCAACTGATTTGAATTTTTGAGTTTGGTGGTTTGAACAACTCTTCTTTTGATCTTTGGAACCTTATTTTGAGAGTTTAATTCACCCAAGTCCATTTTTTAGATGGGATTTAAGTTCTAGAAACCTTAGTGTTTTGGGTGAGTTTCGAATGCATCGGACCCCGGAAACTAAGTTTCAAAAAGTGCAGAAAGAGGCGTATGTTTTGATCTATAAGAACCTAGTTTTTATATGAGGTTTGAACCCTTTACTCTTTAGTATAATTTTTTGATTTTAACCAAATATGTATTCTTAGTGAGGCTATGGACGAAATGGGGGTGTTCAGGAATTTTTCAGAGCTCAGAACCCCATTCAGTGAAAGAAACTACTAGGTTTCATGGTTAGTAGAAATAGTGCCTCTTAGCCCATATGGTTTCTCCTAATCATGCAGGGTGTTATAGAGGGAAAATCAGGGTGCATATTTTTCCTTAACCATGCACCCAAGTCCACATTCCCATGTAGGTGGTCTTTAATTTTTAGTAGATTTGTATATCATGATTGGTTCATGGTTTCTCAAACCTTGCAGCCTAACCGTGCGGAGTCCCTCCTTAGACAGTGGTAGGTGCATGGTTAGATCATGGTTTGGCCAACTGTGTAGCCAAAATATGCGACCCAGATATTTTGGGTGATTTTACCATTTTATCCTTAAGTCTATTTTTACTCTTACCTTCTTCTTCCTCTATTTTTATAGTGTGTAGGGGGTTTCTTCTCCCATTGAACTCCCACCTTGGTATAATCTAGATTCTTTGATATCTTAGTCATCCAAACTCTGATTAAATCACCATTTTTCTCATTGGATATCCATTGGTGAGTAATCTATTCATCATTCACTTTTTATCATTTCTCTTCCTCTCAATAGAGTTATTTAGTTGTAGGCTCTTGTGCCCTATTTTCATATCATTCATCTGTTTTTTTATTTTCCTCCGATTTGGACCAAACCAAAGGCTGATACTAGATGAGTGATCATCTACAATCATTAGGTAGGTGGTATAGTTCGTATCCCTCAAATTTGAAATATTTTATAATATTTTTCATTGTACCACACATCGATTTTGCTGTGTGTTCCCCTATATATAATCCTACTTTAATCGGTTTCCTTAATTGAGAAGCTTATTGTTAGGTCCCTCTCATTGTGGCCACCCCCTTTTGGTGTGACAATAATATTTCTAGTGTGACTAAAAATGACTAAACAGTCAAAACATCATCTAAATGGTTTTGGAATGAATTCTAAGTTATGATAACATTAACGAAATGGATAATTGTTGTGGTATAGCATGGCTAACACACTTACCAAATTAAGATTAATTAAATGGAGGTGAGTGGTATGACCTTGTCACCCAATTAAATGGAACAATGGTTACACCCTTGTTCTTATTGAATATTAATGAGTTTTGAATTATCAATTGGATCATATTAAATCCAATGATCACTTATCATTGTTGATGTATGGGCAGAAGACCCTTGTTAATTATTGTAAATGGTTATGGCGACCATTATGCATGTTATATATATATGGGAATGGTGTCTCTTTTTTCTATTGTGATGCATGGGCATGGATACTCCTTTATAAAAATTTTATAGGCATAGATACCCTTATGATTGTGATATATGGGTTTGTTGACCCTTGTTGTTGTAAACGAGTATAATGACCCTTCTTGATATGATAGTGGGCATGGTGACCCTATGATATAATATTGGCCATGGAAACCCTATAATATGATATTGGGTATGGTGACCTTAATGATATGATACATAGGCATGAATACCCTTATGATTATGATACTAGTCATGGTGGCCCTTACTACTGTGATATTGGGAATGGCATCCCCTATACCTATGATATTGGGCATGGCATCCATTGATACTTGTGATACTCATTATACAACTTATGAATGTATGAGTTACAACTCAAGTCTAGTCTAGTGGTAGTAGACACATATATGGTTGTAGACATCACTATGTATACAGTCCATATATATTTATACATATGGTTACTTATTTAAATACCATTGGGCTTAGAACAAAGTAGGTACTATCAGCTTGGTTTCCTTATGGAACCAGATTCGACCCTTTATAGTTTTATTTACTGCTTTTAATTATTATATATGCACACTTATATATTATAAAAATTAACTAGATATTTAAATACATCGTTGGTGGTGGCTTACTGAGTTTATCTCACATCTTATCCGGGTCACTGATGGTACCCGATAAAACTATATGCTTTCGGGTATAGATAATAGGAAACATCCACTTATAGATGCATGAATTATTACATGACTTAGGATGGGATCTTGGTAGCAGATGATTGGGATAGATATTGGGATGCTTTGATAGATTTTCTCCTTTTTGTTTCTTTTTTTATATCATGTACTATATTGGATACCTACTTCCATGTATATATGTTTTCCCTGTTTTGTAGATACATGACATCATCATATTTGTTATATGATTTAGATTACTAATCTTGAATATTATTTAGTGCTTGGATTTTTATATGTTCTTCCACTTTCTTTTCTATTATTGGTATGCTTCCACTATTTATCTATTGCTTATACTATTGTGCAACTCTAACCAGAGGTCATAATCTCCTCATGGACACACTCTAGGCCCTCGCTGCTACTCATCAACCTCTCACATATGGGGATGTGCACTTGAGACCATGTGGCCCACCAGTTCATGGCACCTCTGAGTGGCACCTGGGTTGGTAGTCACATGATCAAACCATGT
The DNA here is from genome assembly GCA_963277665.1 of Viscum album. Taxonomy (NCBI): domain Eukaryota; kingdom Viridiplantae; phylum Streptophyta; class Magnoliopsida; order Santalales; family Viscaceae; genus Viscum; species Viscum album. Next base: position 177,860,367 of record OY728147.1, on the reverse strand, counting down.
AGCCTCCTAGTAGTAACCATGCAGCCTTATTACAATATTGTGAATGGTTTGAGAAACCTTGTAGGTGGGGGCACATAGTCGTGTGACACCTCTATAGTTTTTAAAATAGGGAATCACACAGTCTATGCATGGTTTGGGAAATTGTGCACCTATCCATGTGAATGTGGTGCTTAGATAGTGGGCACCATACAGTTAGTGCACTATTATCCAAATCATGTATCCAAACTGTGTGGGGCATTTATTTAGGATAAATTATGAATTTTCCCCTCCTCCCTTTATCTTCTTCTCCTCCTCTTTCTCCTATGCTTCACCCACATGCATAAGGGTTCCTCCTCTATTTTCTCTCTTACTTAGGCTTTGGCCTAACTTCATTATCTGAGCTCTAAATAAACCTCTATTGGTGGCTACAGATTCATATAGATAATTCCTTTGATCTATTATCATCTATTTATCTATTATCTCGCCATACAGAGTGCTAAATATGTGAAAGATATTTTTCTCTATTTGCAGGGTATTTGTCTAAAATACAAATTTCTCTCGTTTCAGATTAAGTTAGAGGGAAATATTAAATGAGAAAACTCATGTGAGTATAAGGTAGGTGGTTTCTAGCTTTCTATTTAATTTTATGGGCATTATTCATGTGTATTTAAATATTCTTGTCATTTGTGACCGAGTGAGACCCCCCCCCCCAATTCAATTGATTATTTTAAATTAATAAATTTATGTCATTGGATATCATTGGGTATGTCGTAGTTGAATTTGTTACAATAAGACTATAAAGGGGCTTTGGACCACTTGGGAAGTTTAGGATGGTTTCTTTATTTTAATTAAAATAAATATGATATGATATGTTTGGTTCCATGGGAACATGATGGCCAAGGCCCAAGGATTGAGGTGATATTGATCACCCAGAATGAGGTGACATGGTTGTCAGGATGAGGGTTTGGATTGAGATATTTGAGGTGATGATGATCACCAGGTTGAGGAAACATGGTCATCAAGATTTGAGGTGATGAGTTCTTCAGGATGATGTCACGTCATGTGTGACTTGAGATGGTGTTGATCATCGTGATTTAACAACATGCTCATAGGTTCATGAGGTTATAGATGATGTAGATTAGGTTATTTGGTGATTTTTATTCACCATTATTGGTTGATTCACCATTGGAGTCATGTTCACATATATAGGAATTAGTTGAGGTGGTGTTGGCCGCTCGTTGTGGGTAAAGGCCCCCGTAGATTATACAACTTAGGGATGGTATTGACCATCGGATATGCTGGGGGTTCTCACTTTAGAAAGCCACATGGATGGAGATGGACCATCAGTTGTTGGTGTTGTGGCCATTGGTTGGTGGTTTTGGCTCAATTTTATGCTTTAGGTCGTTAGGCTAGGATACTTAGAGGATGGGTATCATTGTGCCTTAGGGAGTGAGTTGTTGAGAAGATTGTGATTACTTATTAGAGGATATATATTGTCGTTCCTCGAGACATCAGGCTCTTGAGATAATGAGTAATTTTTTAGTGGATTTCTGAGGGACTTAGGATATATTTCTTGGGCATTCCATTAGGACTCTAGATGTTTGATTGATGTCATGAGGTACTAGGTGACATGTTATAGGTGGGACCTGAGGTTTCACTATATATGATTTTTTGTAAGGGGATTCCTTGGGTGATAAGATAAGGATCCTCACCACTGTAAATATAAATATATATGTGTGTGTGTGTGTGTATAGACATGTTCTATATGACATATATATATTTGGGGGCACATATTTAGACATTTACCAGTTATGGATGAAGCAAGTAAATGCTTCCTTATAGTGGTTGAGCATAAGGGTATTAGATTAATTAATAATTGGTTGTGTGTTACCATTTATTTATATTTTTCATACACCTATATAATTATGGATATAAGATAGAAACAAATTGGTGTTGTACTACTAATTTCATTCTCACACCCTACATGGTCCCTTCGGGACATGTGTAGACTTTATGTCTCTAATGTCAGGTAAGGTGTCAGTCTCAGGAGTTAGACCTTAGTGATCATAGTTGTATTTATTTAGCATGGGTTGGATGGGAGTGCATCGTGTTGGTTCCTCTACATCAGCTGGGTTTTCCTTTTGATTTTTTCATTCATTATATGTATATAACTGTATGGTCGTCAATGGGAGACCCTTCTTGTCTATTTTTTGTGTATAACCTAGAATGTGTTATTATATAAAAATGGTATACATCCATTAGCCTTGTTTATTATGCTGCTGTTTATTTATGCTTCCACTAAATTTTTTGTGTTGCTTCTACTATTTATGGTCCTTCTTACACTGCTATATTTATATATGGACCATTATTATTATCACCACCTGAGGGTATAATCTCCCCATTATCACCTCATCATACCCTCATAGCCTTTGGAATATGGGTAGGAATTCCTAAGGCCCAGTGGTCAACCATCGTAAAGCACCATTTTAAATCGATTTTGGGATGGGATGATACAAATGATATCAAAGGATTTTTATTTTTATTTTTGGTCTTACTATTTTGGATATGGTATACTGTAGACTAATATGTATTCAGAAGTGGGTAAGAGATCATGTATAGGTATCTGAAACCCCTATAATGGGGGATATACCAAGTTTCTAGGGGTTGGAAAATTATATTCTTCTATGTTATTTTATAGTTCATTTAACTTCCACCTTGAGTGGTGAACTTGGGTGTGATGTTTATCTATTATATGGTTTTGAACCTTAGCCCGGTATGGAAAGGTAGGTTTGTTTAAGAATCATGATAGGAACATAGGGTGGAATGATATATGTATGTGCCTGTGAATAATTTATTGGAACCTAAAATTTATTAAGACTTGTTTTTTGTTTAAAGTGTCAACAAAGAAGTTAGACATTGTTTTACTGCTTAGCCTTTTGGTGGCATTCAACTCAGCCAACCCATGCATGTGGTTCCTAGTGAGATTTATATGTGACATATGGTCCTGAATCTGGTATGAGTTGGTAGGGATGATAAAATGGTGTGAGTTTTTTAAATTTTTAGTAAAGAAGCTAAGAAGTGTTTCCCTAAATATCATATTTGGTGGCATTCTACTCGGATACCTTGGATTGATGATGCATGATATTTGATTCCTGACTCTGTTATGGGTAGGACAGGGGCCATGAGGCTAGATTATATGTTATTCCTATCTCTATTATGGGTAGGCAAGGTTCCATAAGACTGTGAAATACTTAATACTTGACTTTGTTAGGGGTAGGTAAGGGGCCATGAAGCTGAATGTTGTGTGACATGGTGCGGTAGGGGAGTGTAAGGGTGGTGATATGCATTACCTATTACAGATTTCCCTATCTATGATATGTGTATATATATGCTATTATGGATATTTTACCATCATGATTGGTATTTAGTGTGATGCCACCTAGATGGATTCTGGTGGAGCGTCAGGAGGGCAGTGAGATGGTGCCACATTAGCATGAATGGGATGAGGTCCTAGAGGGTTGGGATGATCATGATCCACAAGTATAGTGTAGAGACCCGAAGCTTGACGTACATGGACATTACATTACTTTTGCGGAATACTTAGTACATAACAAAAACACACACAAAAGGATCGTAATAGTTTAGTGTCTTTGGAAACTCGGAACGTAATCTTCTAATCGTGGTGAAAGATCTTCAAAATCTCCCATAAAGATCTTCCTTTTTTTTACCTAAAACCTTTCTTTATATCCTGGGGAAAAGAAAACATAAAAGGGTGAGCTCAAATGCTCAGTAAGGGTAAACAAAAGAAATATCAATCACATCATATACATAATCACATAACTTTTGGAAATCTTAACCTACAAAAGAGATCATAATTTCATAACATGGGGTAAATCATGGCAGTGAAATGTAATCACAATAATCATAACTTAAAACATGAAACTTTGTGGCATTAACACATAATAATAGAGAATCATTTCTTGTTAGTCAAGACTCATTGCCAAGACTATCTTAGTGGACAAAGTCCCTTTCTGAATCGAGTAACCCTCGTTTCAGTCCTGTTTCACTGAACCGGTATAACCTACCGTTCCAGCCCTGTCTATCTCATGAGATATAAAATCTTTACCCAATGCATTGGAGGGAGATATAGGTCCCACCCATCTTATAATGAATCCTTTCTTATGTGTGCCACAGAATCATAAATCATACATCATCGCATAACCCATGTAATAAAAATGGGATTCTTAAACATCATGACATCATAAAACAATTCATATAAGATAAAGGAATTCATAAAAATATTTCCATCACAACATAATCAAACCAATGTAATAATAGGGATAAAAACAGAACCCTTTTATTATCTTAGATGGAAAATAATTTTGATAAAATACTTGAACTCCATTCTTGAGGAAAATATCCTTTCTACTTCAAAAACGTTTTCCCTTTCATAACATGTCATACGACTTTAAAATAAAAGAAGTTGATTAAAAATAAACTTGAAAACTTGTAAAGGAATCTTCTTGGAAATAATTTTCTAAAAATCGATACACGTCGTATAAGTTAAAAAAACATTCTTCGTACCTTTGTCGGAAAAGTCAAAAAAGTACCTCGTACAAAAAAACCGACAAAAGATTCCTTTCATATTCTTTACTAAAAACTCATCGAAGGGTAAAATTGGATTTAAACTATTGTAAGTGGATGGAAACAATATTACATATTGAGGTATCATGGATTTGGATGATAAAATACACCCCAGTAAATACTTACGAATAAACAATCTCGGATAAAAATGAGATTGTGGTATTTTCCCTTACCTTAGGTCCGATTTGCTTCGTATGTGTCCGAACCTCCTGTATAATGATTTAAATAATGTCATTGACTTATTACAGAATCATATTCATTGTTATGATATCATATATGGTTCACTTATGACATTATATTACCCGTTCTTTTGTAAATTCCATGTTAAAGAAGCGTTTTGGGTAAAATCGTTTCATTTATCGTAGGTGTTTGGACTTGTTGTTCTTGACATTATTATTACTTATATCATGATTTACTTACTTCCAGAATATAAAATATGATTTATATATCATATATATTCAGTATATATATATATAATAGATAGATAAATGAAATGAAAAACACCGTTCATGGAGATGGTAGTCCGTACGTACGCATGAACGCTGTTTTCCTTTCCTTATTGTCTTGAATGGAAGTAAATAGATGACATACATATATATATATATATATAAATAAATCAAGTAGCTTTATAATGTCATATATTTCATTATTATTTCTTATATATACTTTATAATCATTCTTAAATGGTTAACATGGAGAATGAATCTCATCGCGTCGTGGAGACGGTAGTCCGTACGTACGCACGAGCGATGATATCGTTCCCATGGTCGTGGAATTGTGTTGAAGTGTATGTATACTATTTCAGTATCAATATAACTTTATAATAATCATATATAGTTACTCATTACACCATTATACCCATCCAATTAATGTGGTGGAGGAAAATAGATTACACCACGGCGTGGAGACGGTATTCCGTACGTACGCACGCGCGGTGATTTCATTTTTCCGTAGGATGGATAGAAGGTGAATTAGGGTTGTTTCATATTTATAATAACATATCAGTATGTAAGTAATACTGATTTTATTACTTTGTTATGAAATAACTAAAGAAGAAGAAGTTGAAGAAGAAAGAAATTGAAAAGACCGGTAATGGTTATTACCTCTTCTTTGAAACGCCTCTTTGAATCCTCCACTTAGGGAACTAAGATTGGTCTTTGAAGAAGACCAGGACCTCTAGGATTATTCTAGGGAAGTGGAGAAGGGATTTTTTCAGGTTTTTCCGAGCTTGAGTGCTCAAATTGGTGTGAGGAGGAGGGGGAGGAGGTGTCCTTTTATAAGGGAGGAGAGGGGCACCTTAGGAATACCTCAAAATATTATTTTATATTAATGTCAAAATCGGTTTATAATGGTTCCAAAGGGTCTTATTTAGAAGCTAAAGTGGGTATGGGTAGAAATCCTATCAACCAATAGGATTTAGACAAGTTTAGGGTATTATTTTAACCTTATCAATTAGATTTAACTCTAAGTTAAATAATTTAACTTTTACCGTGTCTTTTTGTTTTCATTCACTATATGGTTAATACACTTACTATAACATGCCAAACGAACCCCAAATTGTTTATTATTAATATATATATCCTTATCTAAGTCATTTGGCCGAACCTTAGATTTTTAGGAATAAAATCACAATTAATAATATAATATTTGATTTAAAAACTATTTTGTGTCAATTTTGACACTATTTGATATATGATTTTTGTGAAAGTCATAACAGAATTATATGTTCGAACCAAGTTGATTAAATCAACACTAATATATCATAGTAACCTAGAAAATTAGTGTAAGTCATAAAAAGTCTCAAATTACATTTATTTGGGCATTTATAACATCAATTCTGTCAATATTCCATTAATAAGACAATTACTGCATCATCTTTCTATCATAATAAATGATAATTATTTAATCCCTAAAAATTCAAAATAAATTCCTATGATGTAGATAATTGTATTAGATTTCTGGAGACTATTCATGTTCGAAGTTTCATGAAGTTTATCACTAGATTAAAATTATTATACTTATAAGATTTAAGAAAGTGACATGTTGTCACATTCTTTGGTTTTAATAATAATTAAATTATTTTCATTGAAAAAATTTAATTAAATTAATCTAATCCGACCCTTAGTTGATATGGGTAGTTTTTTTTTAGTCATCCAATAGAATTTTGACATTTTTTAGGGTAATTTTAAAATATTATATTTACCCTTAATTACCCGATTTACCTTTAACTATGGTAAATAAAATTTACCGTAGTTACTATTCATAATTCCCAAAAATAAAAAGTAGCTTATTAACATAATTTCGACCCACTGATTCCAAATATGGAATCCATTTTTCCAAATTCAATACACAAAAGATGCAGAAATTAAATTAAAATTAATCCCATTGTCGAAAGAAAATGGGTTTTTCTTTAAAACATTGCAAAAGATTGAATTGATTTAACCTACGAATTCAAGGTAAAATCAATGCTAATGACATACATTATATTAAATGGTAAAAATATATTCTATTTATACTTTAAAACCATTCAATATTATAATTTAACCACATAATATATTACGATGAAAAAAGTTGTTTTTAATTAAAATATAGCGTGTTTTTACTATTCATTAAAATATGAAAGTTATCAGAAAAATATCAAAACTTTATCTAATGTAAATTTTTATATCCTGATTCAAAAGAAGAATATTATTTTGTCAAATTTAACATATAAACATGTCAAAAACTATATTTAATGTGGGTGCGCCATCAAAAGGCGGTAAAACTGTATTTTTTTGAAAAATACTTATTTTACCCGAAAAATTTATTTTGTTCTTATACCATGTTCTAGAAATGTGTAAGATGAATAATAATGTTATAAAATTCAAAATTTAGTTAATACTATTCATAACGGCTAATTCATGACAATATTATAATAATATAACATTGTTTATTAAAACCCGGTATTGCGTACAACACACGCTATCGAGGAAGGTCGCGATTGCGTGTAATGCAAGCCAAGTCAGGGTTGCGTGTAGTGAAAAAATCCTTTGTTGTTTCATATAACAGAATCCAACCATATTTCATTTATACATTTAATATATATATATATATATATATACTCAATGTTGCGTAGAATAACTATTATCAAAATTATGTGTAATAAGGTCCAAGAATAGTGTTGCGTATACTGCAAGCTAATACGGTGTTGCGTATAGCGCATGGTAATATTTGTGTAGAATACAACATAAGACATTAATGAAATTAAAATAATATTTTTCATAAAATCTCGGGGTGTTACATTCTACCCCCCTTAAAATGAATTTCGCCCTCGAAATTCGTCGGGGTTATAAACGGTTTACTACTCGAAAGTTTCTTTAATAGAAACCCACATCGTAAAAAGGAATACCAAAACCAATCTTTAAAACAAAAGTATGAAACGTAACGGTTACCCAAATAAACTAATCACTGGGTTTCCACATAGGTGAAAATATGGATATGGAAGAAAAATCTAACCATCATGTTCTGATGGAGAGTGGTAGAGAACATGGCTATGGAAAAGCCAACAATCACAAATCCATAGATTTGTGATGATATAAGGTACCATCTGATTCATCAGGTATAAGATCACTAGGACAACATTTTTGGTTTTCAAGATCATTTCCCTAAAGTTGAAAATTTTCATTAGAATAAATACTTACTTTATTTTGGTACAATCTCACTGTTGTTCGTGCCTTGAACAATTTCCACTTCATCTCTTAAATAAATGAAGTTGAATTTGTTATTCGTGAAGTGTTAGCAGATCATGTGATAGAATGACGGGTCATTCCATCTGTCTCAAACAAAAGGTTAGAAAAAATTATATACATAATTCGATCTATAGTGAGATTAATCATATATGGTTCCTAAAATGGGCTTATACTTCATATATCATACTGCTTAATATAATAAAACTAGTTTCTACTAAACAGGGACTTCCTGTAGGCCAGTGGTAGGCGATAAAGGCCAGTCGCACTTCGGTTGTGGGTTCGATTCCCACAGCCTTGTCCGAAGCGATGGGCTGTCGCCCGTCCTGCAGGTTGTCCTTTTTCTAAAACTACATTACTATAACATCCCATCAATAATATCGGGAAAAAAAAACTTCTATCCTTAAACAATACTCACTTATGTCCAACATAATCCATTCTAATCTTTAGGCTTATCCATAATACTACAGTCCACTCTCATAATATAGTGAAAACGATTACCAGAGATTTAATACTGCCGTTAATCCCTATATATCATAAGATATGTCTTGTTGGTCATATTCCAAACATTCAAAGTCCATAATCATGTATTCTCTTGAATACCCATTGATCCTTAGTGAAAACATGAATGTAGTTAAAAGTTAACTCTTTCCACATACCAAAATCCAAAAATTCTCTATACTCAAACCATGATATAACCTTCTCCTTATATCAGTCATGAGCTCATGAATACAATCAAACACCTCATTATCTTATTATTCCTTCATTATGCGCATATCATCTAAATTCCAAAAATATCTGAATAACCTTTCATGGATAGTGGTACTTTCATAACTCAAGGAAAGAAAACAGTGTAACAATCCTTAGATGTCTCTTTATTCCATAGTACCATGAGATTTCTTATACAACATTACACATGATAAACATGTAATCATTCCACTACATTCTTAAACCATTGACCGAGCTTCAACAATTCTTTCATCTCACATATCATTTGTAGTCTCTTCATCATCATCAACATAAATACTTCACATACGACCATACTGATTATCTTCATGAGACTTTCCCTTAGGGCATTGGTTTGCATAATGCCCGTACATTCCACATTTAAAACATTTAACCATTGTTGATGTCGTAGCAATACCATTATCCTCATCCATGGTGTTAACTGAACCTTTTCCTTTGCACTTACTTGCTTTGTGTCCTTCTTTTCCACACCCAAAGCATCTTCCAGTTCCTTTGAAATATTCTCCTTGATGCCTCTTCCCACATGATTTACATAGGGGAAATTGAACTTTCTTTCCTCTATGATCATCATGAAACTCCATCTTTCTCTTATTAGCTGAGTCAGGAAACTTACCAAATTTTACTTTATTGATCATATTATGAGATTGCTGATTCGGAATAATAATGATGTTTGGACTTCCAAATCCCATTTCATTATGAAGAATATCATTCCATTGTCCATCATATCCTCCATTATCGTGAATCATCTTGTTTCCAGCCATTTTCTAAAACCCAAAAAGAATAGTGTGAGAGGCAAAAATCATAATAAAGGGGGAGTAACTTCAATATCTAACATCTTAGGTTTAATTCTATGATCGTTAGCGTAATTCTAGTACTATAACCTATATGTATACTTAACCTTAGAGATATCCCTAGACATACCTTAGAAATATCTCTAGGGATATCACTAAAGTTCTCGCATCCTAGTTTCCAAAGGTTGACTAAACCTTTCCTCTGATACCAACTGTAGAGACCCGAAGCTTGACGTACATGGACATTACATTACTTTTGCGGAATACTTAGTACATAACAAAAACACACACAAAAGGATCGTAATAGTTTAGTGTCTTTGGAAACTCGGAACGTAATCTTCTAATCGTGGTGAAAGATCTTCAAAATCTCCCATAAAGATCTTCCTTTTTTTTTACCTAAAACCTTTCTTTATATCCTTGGGAAAAGAAAACATAAAAGGGTGAGCTCAAATGCTCAGTAAGGGTAAACAAAAGAAATATCAATCACATCATATACATAAGCACATAACTTTTGGAAATCTTAACCTACAAAAGAGATCATAATTTCATAACATGGGTTAAATCATGGCAGTGAAATGTAATCACAATAATCATAACTTAAAACATGAAACTTTGTGGCATTCACACATAATCATAGAGAATCATTTCTTGTTAGTCAAGACTCATTGCCAAGACTATCTTAGTGGACAAAGTCCCTTTCTGAATCGAGTAACCCTCGTTTCAGTCCTGTTTCACTGAACCGGTATAACCTACCATTCCAGCCCTGTCTATCTCATGAGATATAAAATCTTCACCCAATTCATTGGAGGTAGATATAGGTCCCACCCATCTTATAATGAATCCTTTCTTATGTGTGCCACAGAATCATAAATCATACATCATCGCATAACCCATGTAATAAAAATGGGATTCTTAAACATCATGACATCATAAAACAATTCATATAAGATAAAGGAATTCATAAAAATATTTCCATCACAACATAATCAAACCAATAGGATTTATACAAGTTTAGGGTATTATTTTAACCTTATCAATTAGATTTAACTCTAAGTTAAATAATTTAACTTTTACCGTGTCTTTTTGTTTTCATTCACTATATGGTTAATACACTTACTATAACATGCCAAAAGAACCCCAAATTGTTTATTATTAATATATATATCCTTATCTAAGTCATTTGGCCGAACCTTAGATTTTTAGGAATAAAATCACAATTAATAATATAATATTTGATTTAAAAACTATTTTGTGTCAATTTTGACACTATTTGATATATGATTTTTTTGAAAGTCATAACAGAATTATATGTTCGAACCAAGTTGATTAAATCAACACTAATATATCATAGTAACCTAGAAAATTAGTGTAAGTCATAAAAAGTCTCAAATTACATTTATTTGGGCATTTATAACATCAATTCTGTCAATATTTCATTAATGAGACAATTATTACATCATCTTTCTGTCATAATAAATGATACTTATTTAATCCCTAAAAATTAAAAATAAATTCCTATGATTTAGATAATTGTATTAGCTTTCTGGAGACTATTCATGTTCGAAGTTTCATGAAGATTATCACTAGATTAAAATTATTATACTTATAAGATTTAAGAAAGTGACATGTTGTCACATTCTTTGGTTTTAATAATAATTAAATTATTTTCATTGACAAAAGTTAATTAAATTAATCTAATACGACCCTTAGGTGATATGGGTAGTATTTTTTTAGTCATCCAATAGAATTTTGACATTTGTTAGGGTAATTTTAAAATATTATATTTACCCTTAATTACCCGATTTACCTTTAACTATGGTAAATAAAATTTACCGTAGTTACTATTCATAATTCCCAAAAATAAAAAGTAGCTTATTAACATAATTTGGACCCACTGATTCCAAATATGGAATCCATTTTTCCAAATTCAATACACAAAATATGAAGAAATTAAATTAAAATTAATCCCGTTGTCGAAAGAAAACGGGTTTTTCTTTAAAACATTGCAAAAGATTGAATTGATTTAACCTACGAATTCAAGGTAAAATCAATGCTAATGACATACATTATATTAAATGGTAAAAATATATTCTATTTATACTTTAAAACCATTCAATATTATAATTTAACCACATAATATATTACGATGAAAAAAGTTGTTTTTAATTAAAATATAGCGTGTTTTTACTATTCATTAAAATATGAAAGTTATCAGAAAAATATCAAAACTTTATCTAATGTAAATTTTTATATCCTGATTCAAAAGAAGAATATTATTTTGTCAAATTGAACATATAAACATGTCAAAAACTATATTTAATGTGGGTGCGCCATCAAAAGGCGGTAAAACTGCATTTTTTTTAAAAATACTTATTTTACCCGAAAAATTTATTTTGTTCTTATACCATGTTCTAGAAATGTGTAAGATGAATAATAATGTTATAAAATTCAAAATTTAGTTAATACTATTCATAACGGCTAGTTCATGACAATATTATAATAATATAACATTGTTTATTAAAACCCGGTATTGCGTACAACACACGCTATCGAGGAAGGTCGTGATTGCGTGTAATGCAAGCCAAGTCAGGGTTGCGTGTAGTGAAAAAATCCTTCGTTGTTTCGTATAACAGAATCCAACCATATTTCATTTATACATTTAATATATATATATATATACTCAATGTTGCGTAGAATAACTATTATCAAAATTATGTGTAACAAGGTCCAAGAATAGTGTTGCGTATACTGCAAGCTAATACGGTGTTGCGTATAGCGCATGGTAATCTTTGTGTAGAATACAACATAAGACATTAATGAAATTAAAATAATATTTTTCATAAAATCTCGGGGTGTTACATATAGGCTCCATTATAGGTGGGAAAGTTGTATCAGATTTCAAATTTTGGTCCATGGTTAGATGAGAAGCTCAAGGAGAGCTTGGTTCATGTCATACAGGGTATCGATAGAGGATCTCGGGGAGTTGAGCCATCTATAGAATATCTGACTCATGAGATCTAGTCTCATCACCCATCGTTATTTCAGGGTGAGGGTGGGCCACAGGTGCCAGAGAATGGGATCGAGTCATTGTATACTATCTTTGACTAGTTCGATATACCCCCAAGTTAGAGGGTGAAGCTAGAGACTTATATTCTCAGAGGACCGACAAAGCACTAGTGGGATGTACAGGTGTAGACTGGTAGACATGAGGGACTATCTTGGAAGTATTTTAAGTCTAGGTTCTTTGATAACTTCTTTCCAAATATTCTAACGGTGGATAAAGCCCATGAGTTCATGAACCTCCAGCAAGGAGAGACATATGTTATGGACTATGTGGATAATTTCACAGACCTATACCGATTTACACCTACTATGGTGGGCGACTCCATCACTAGGGTGTGGAATTTTGTGGATTGATTAATGCATGACATCAGAGTTTATGTGAACATATTCAGACTAACATCTATCTCTAAGGTGGTGGATCAAGTGTTGATAGCCAAGGAAAACTTGATAGACCAATATTATACAAGTCGAGTGATGGAGTCAGGTGACCTGAGCGGTAATGCTTTAAGAGGCAGGAAGCGAGGTTTTGAGGAGTCTCAATAAGGTATTCAGACTAGAGATTTAGGTAGACTACAGAGGAGTGGATCTTCAATAGTATGCTTCCAGTGCAAGAAACTGGGGCATGTTCAGACCCAGTGTGATCGAGTTCCAAAGGAGTTTCGGGTGTGAGGCCGGATGGGAAGTTTGGAGGGGTTCTATTTTAATCATTCTCAGATAGATAGGAGTTAGTGACCCAGTCAGACTTAGGGATCTGAGGTCATATCGAGAATGGTACTAGGATATGGTAGCCAAGATTCTATTGTATGCATAGACGATGGAAGATATAGAGAGACCCAGTAGTGGGGTTAGTGGTCAATAGTTGGTATAGCTCCGTAGGGAGGTCAAGACTTAGGTAGTCAGGCTTCAGTTCAGATTCATGTTTCTAAGCTTCCAGGTGAAGATAAGATTAGGGAGATAAATACAATTATAGGTATGTCATGGGAATGATCAGTTTTTTTTGGCATGGCCAGATTTTATGCATGATGTGCAGGTGTTTTTTTTTTAGAAAATATAGATTTTGGTTAGTAGGTTGTCATCAGTAATGATGCATGATATATATATTTATATGAGGTGTGTAGGAATACAGGCATTGATGAAATGCAGGTTATGTGTGACATGCGTAGGCATCTAGGCATTGATGAGATGTGGGTTATGTATGACTTGTGTAGGCATCAGGACTATGATGTAAATGCATATTTATATATGATGTGAGATTATTTTGAGTATATGTTTCCATGAAGTACCTGTGGGAATCTAATGAGGTGCGGGTTTTGATAAAATGAACATTCCACCACTCAATTTATTTATAAGATTTAATGCCTGATGAATAAGCTATTTTATTCCCAAGCATGGGAAGTTGGTATTAATTCATTACAAATGATAATGGTGAACAAATAGGTTATCATAAATAGACCAATGATCATATTATTTCTCAATAATTAGACACTCATTTTGATACCCAATTGATTACAATTTTGTGAAACCATGGTATAGAATATAACAATGATTTTCTGGATATTTATCACTTCCAGTACCCAAAAAATGGTTTTTTATCTATTCATTTGTGTTTTTTCAAGGGAACATTGGAAGTCAAATAAATAAACAAATCAATAAAAAAAATTAATGGGTTCATTCAGAAAGTAAATAATAACTAAAAATACACCATCAATAGTACTCAGCAATAAGTACTTCAAGTAAATTCCAATGAACCAAATAAAGACACTTCCCTAGATAAAATAAGAGTCACGGGTACACCATTGTTGAACAGGAAGTTCAAAATATCATTTAACCCAATGCACTCAATGTATTATTTGGAAACAAATTTCACAAAAAAATAATAAGATGAAGAAAGAAGAAAAACAGGAATCACCACCTCTTTCCTATCGATGATGCAGGATAAAAATCCCTGACATATAACCAATAACATAATTTCAATGACTAGAAAAGAATGGAAGATCCCGTAATAGGGATTCATATTTAAAGTGGGTGGAATTCTTAAGAAAACAAAATTTTCACAAAGAAAAATGATTGTAAATAAAAACATCTTGAGATTGATAAAAAAAATAACCCATTAGAAAAGATGGGGGAATGATCTATAAAAAGTAGGTGCATTTAAGGTGGGGAGGAACCCATAATAGTAAAACATTACACAAATGCTATAAATTGAGAATAAAAGGAAATATTTTAAAAAAAACATAGGTTGAGAGATTACATGGGGATTTAATTTCAAGAAATTTCCAATCAAAAAGAAAACTTGATCAAAGAACAACAATATTATTGGACCTACTCATAACAAGAGTGAACAGAGAGCATGGAAATGAAAGAAATGGAGTTGTGGAGTAAGGGTGGGAAAAGAGTGCTGGGAAAATGTGGAGTGACTAGGAGAAATCACAGATACATAGGAACCAAAACCCGAGATGGGTCTCTTTATATAGCCACCACCATCCTCGCATAAATGGAAATACTCTTGTGTATAAATACATAAATAAATGAACATCATATGTAATGTAGACCCCCCCAATGAAAGGGGTAAAAAATCATGAGAAAATAGAAGGATCACTATGATAAAAATGGATATAGACTCTCTCTCAATATTATAAAGAGAAAATGATCAAAATATTATCTCTTTAATAAATTGATGACCACCTCATAGACACCACTCAAATAATGAACTAAAATAAATGAAAGGTAAATGGATAAGGTGAAAATTTCTGAAGAGATGAGATTATCCTTTTATAGGGAACCTTTATCCCCTTGGAATCCTCCCTCATAGAAAAAATAAAATGAGTCCAATTAAAGGGTGGAGTGGTTTAATTTTTATATGATTAAAGTGGGGAAATCAAAGGGGAGTTTCACCCCCTTTGAATAAATTCAACAGAGCATTACTTTTCTATTTTTTCAATTATCCTAACATATCTCCCACTTTATTATTTCATTGAAAACCAATTTTATCTCCACACATATTTTCTATCAACAAAACCATGCCACTCACTTCTCCATGAGGCCAATCAAGGATCTCTATCATCTGAACCTATCAGATTTAATCATCTTCATCAGGAAATCTACCAAATTTTATTTAGTGTCAATTTTTTTCATATTCACACTTCTTTTTTCCACACACATCTTGAAAAAAATGATTTTCCTCAATGTGTTTTGTTTGGGAATGAAGATATGGACTTTTTATAATGTGAGAGGTGTTTTGATTGTCATAAAATAATATAATCTACTCATGTTTATACCTAAGATCATCTATCAAAATTCTCATCCAAATCACCTCTTTGGAAACCTATGTAGCTACCACGTACTCTGCCTTGGGCATGGATAAGGCCAAAACTAACTATAAATTTTAAATCCATTTCATAGCTCCTCCTACACGAGTAAACACATAAACTATAGCAGAATTCATATAATCATAATATCTTGCAAAATCTAAATCAATATAGCATCTGATAGTAAAATTTTGATCATCCATAACATAATGAAACATCTAAGGTCTCCTTGATGTATCTCATGTTCCTATTCACTTTGGTCCAACCCCCCATCCTAGATTCATCATGTACCGAATATTGACTTTCACTACATGTGCAATGTATTGTCTAATACAAACCATAAAAAACATCAAACACCTCACTACTAATGCATATGGTACTCAAGGATTCTTAATCTTCTCTATTTCACTATTAAGACTCATCGTAGAGGATAACTTGAAACTAATAGGGATAGTATCAGATATTTTCTTACAATATTTAATGTTGGAGTGTTTTAATAATTTCCTCAAGTAATTATTCTATGAAAGAAAAATCTTATCATTATTTATGTCTTGATAAATATACATCCCAAGAATCCTATTAGCTAGTCTCAAGTTCTTCATATCAAAATCCTTATCCAATCATGTCTTCATCTCTTAGTCCTGATTAATGTTGGAACTTGTAACCAACACTTCATTCACATACAATGGAAAAATTATGAAAACATTACTATATGAACCCTTGAAATATGAAAAAGGATCTAAATGAATTATGTTTTATCCAAGGCTCGTGATATAGGAATAAAATATTTTATACCAACACCTCAATTCCTGATTAAGAGTGTACATATATTTTTTCAACCTACAAACCAAGTTTTCTTTACCTTCTTCTTCAAATAATTATGGTTGGAGCTGAAAATTATTAAACCATTTGTTTCCAATGGTCTTCCTTCCAAGAGTTAATGGAATAAGATCTCATGTCTTGTTCATGTGAAAGGCTTCAAGTTTCTCCTATATATCCACCATTCATGAGGATATTTCTGGAATTTGAACATCCTCCAAAAAAGAATATAGTTATGTATCCTCCATCAATATTTCATACACTATATTTTTCTCAATGATATAATCTGAGTTCCATATTAGTGCTCTATTCTCCTAAGTTGGTCACCATGGTCTAGACTCAACTAGTTCCTAATCATCATTCTCTAGTAATTCCTTAGAGAAAACCGGTTCTTCTTTTGTTTCATCCTCTAACTAAACCATTGTATTTTATGAACTCTCTTTCTCTATGTCTCCATTAGTTGTCATTTCCACATTGTCTTTTGAAAAAATGGAATATCTATTGATGATAGGTTTGTGGGTAGTGGGATCCTACAAAAAATATCTATTCAAAACATTAATGTATCTCAAGAAGATACATTTCCTAGATCTCAAATCCAACTTCAATTTTTCTTGGTCATTAAACAATTCATATATAGGACTTCCAAAAGTATATAACTAAAAATAGTCAGTGGGTTTACCCATCTACATATCCATTAGTTTTTTCAAATCAATCACCATTAAAGTAGATATATTGATCATATAACTGATGGTGTTCACTACTTCTACCCAGAACATATTGGAAACTCATGTAGTCTTTAACATCACCCTTGTTCTATACAACAGGGTTATGTTCATTCTCTATGTAACTTTTTTCAGTTGAGGAGTGTATACCACCGTGAACTATATCTTGATATCTCCTTATTGAAAAAATATTATCAAATTCCTTTCTTATATATTCTCTACCACTGTCATTCCTCAAACACTTGATCTTATTTCCATATTCAAGATCCTTACATGATTTGAATGTTTTGAAGACCTTAAAAATGTTTGCCTTCCTCTTGATTGGGTATACCTAAAATCTCCTAGAATAATCATCAATGAACGATACAAATTACCTTGATCATCTCAAAATATAATCGGTGCTTTCCAAATCTTGGAATTGATCAACTTTAATACCTTCTTACTCCTCATCATCAACATTTTGAACTTTAACGTGTGTTTATTTCTCAAAACAAAATTCTCACAAAATGATAAATATAACTTTGTAAGTCCATGAATAAAATATTGATTAGAAATAATTTTCAAGACTCATTTGAACATATATCCAAGATTCCAATGCCATAATGTTGTCCTTGTTTTCTTCAAGGTAGTTTATGAAACAACTTTCTTTACCTCCTTGTATGTTTCACCCATAATCACGTAAAAGTTATTTGAGATCTTATCCACCTTCATCACCACAAGAAAACCATTCACAATTTTCATCACTCCTTTCTCAGTGTGATTCTTGTGTTCGATGTCATTAAATTATCCCAAAGAAAATATGTTGTTCATTAGGACCTATATATAGCATACACCTTGGAAGGTGAGAGAAATAACACCATACATATTCAATTTGATGTCATTAAATCCAACAATTTTTAATGTGTGATCATTCCCTATATTCACAAGTACTTTTATGATAGGTTCGTACTGATCAAACCATTCCCTTTGAGATACCATGTGTCATGTTTCCTTTGAGCTGATTATCCATGTGTCATTGTATAGAATCCCACCCCGTAAGCCACTAATCGGTTCCCTAAGACAGTTGTCCACATGACCTCAAGTACGCCTCCCCATATGCCAGAGGAATCTGACTAACAGTGAGGGCCTAGGTTGTGTCCATGGGGAGATTATTCCCTCACAAGTTAGATTGTATCACAGTAGTGTATAAATGTTATAAGTAGAGAAATTAACAAAAAAATGTGGCAACATAATAAGAACAATAAATCATCTAATATAAATAAATAGGTGGAATCTAAATCATAAGTAGACACAAAATGATGATGATCATGTCATCTAGCTATAAAAAAATTAGGAACATGATATATAGAGGAGCAGGCATATACCACATACTATACAAAAATACAAAAAAAATATTCCACTACTAGAATCATAAACATAGGTTGGGTCCTCTTCTCCCGTACTCTATCCTAGTACTCATAATCAAACATCAGAAGTTGGATTCTTCCCTTTATCTACACATGCAATCATGAAGTTTACTCGGGTACCAAGTGAAGCTCAGGAAGGTTGTGATATATACTCTATAATCTACCACCAACAGTGTCTAGAACAATCCAGTATGTGCATATAAAATGAGCAGTGTGTGGGTATATAATAAATTTGAGATAATAAATAAATAAAACATATCAGTCTGGATTCATCATGGATACCCAACTGACACTACTTTCTTCAGCCTAAGTTATATATCTATTAACCAAGTTTAACCTATTCATATGTGATAAGGTTGTAATAATGGGTCATCAAAAATTAGGTATCATGAAAGGATCTATCCCTAAGCATGTTATTTGTCTTGGAAAACACATCCATTAATTAAATAGGTTGTAATTTATAGAATGTTATATAAGGAATCTCTAGAACTTAATAAATCGGTATCCTAATCCTATCCAAGGAGAACCATATAAAGGAATATGAGTATCACACCAGGATCACTACAAATAAAAAACCATAAGAGTCTATAAAAGATGGTCCATAAAGGCAACCCAAGTATTACTCTCAGTGTGGTGTAAATCATAACCCTCTGAGATCATCCTAGGTATCTCACGTAAGGGACCGAGTATTGTTTATGGCATGGTATAACCATCTTTCCACCGAGCCCATACAAGGTGACTCCCCTAGGGAAACGGTATTTCTCATGGGTAGGTAAGTAATCTTCCCAGTGAGCCCATCTAAGGAATCTTATAAATAATACAAGTAAAACATCCGATGTATTTAAAATCCACAAAAATTATTAATTATAAAGAATGATGAGCCCATCCACAAAATCCTCAAATCGAGACCCTTGTATCGCCCTTGGCTTGGTAGAAAGGTATGGTTCAGCTATCAAGAACTCATAACATTTCAACACGGAAATATAACCATCATAATACATTTGTGTAATTAATTTTATTTAAATCATTAAAGATATGGAATAAAGTATATGGTCTTAACTCATGTCCTAACATCTTTCATTGGATCATTTCATATTTTAGTACATTTTTTACAAGGTAATTTATACACCCTAATTAATATTTAATAAATCTAATTTCCAAATTATATGGCTATTATGCCTTTAGAGAGGGTAACACCTAAAGGGGTGGATCATGCTGAGTTAAATGCCCCACAATTTTGATTCATGGGTAGATAAGTTTCTTTTACACATAAGAATAACCTTTAATTTAATTAGTTAAACAAAAATGAGGTGAATCTATAAAGTTCGGTGCATGGTAGAATGGTGCATGATAAAATACAACTAGAATTTGAAGGAAAAAAACTAGACCACATACCTTAGGCCCTTAGTAATCTCTTCACCCAGTGTTGGCCCTTAAATTGAGCTATAACATGATAAATCAAAATAATAAATAAAACCCCAAGAGGAATCCAATAACATGAGTGGTGGTTGATTCCGATCTTGGATAGGGGAGTAATAAAAAGTCCTAACTTAGGTGAGGGGGAGAGATCATTATGATGGATAGGGATATCCATTAGAGGAGAAAAAGAAAGGGAGAGGAGTTAAATAGACGGAGGGACGAAATTGTTTTTTCACCCAAATTTTAAGGGTCATGTGGTTGTCCAAACCGTGCACCAACTATGCATCCAACACTGCCCCAAGACATCCATCACATGATCTAGGTACACGGTTTGACTAACCATGCACAGCCCATGAAAAATGGCATTATCACCTGTATAAGAAAAAACGTATTTCCATGTGTCTAGGGAACATGGTTTATCCAAACCATGTGGCCCCCGACTATGCACTGAGTACCACACATGGTTGAGTAGCGCAGTTAGCACTAATCATGCACTAAATATGTGGTTCAATATATCTCTCCATTTTATGTAACTTTGGGCTCCAAACGAGCCCCAAACTCTTTTGAACCACTCCTTATCCTATTAATAATATAATTAACATAAAATGAGAGGCTTTAAATAGTATCATAAATGTAATTACCTCTTCAAAAATTCAGGACATGATAACCTACCCTCCTTAAAACCACTCA
The DNA here is from genome assembly GCA_963277665.1 of Viscum album. Lineage (NCBI taxonomy): Eukaryota > Viridiplantae > Streptophyta > Magnoliopsida > Santalales > Viscaceae > Viscum > Viscum album. Next base: position 177,839,054 of record OY728147.1, on the reverse strand, counting down.
TCCCCGAGTTTTCCTCCCTAGGGTGGTAAAGCATTGGTAAAGAAAGTTTCTAGCCACTGAGCATGTATGTCAGCCTCCCACTCCCAGGTCTCATCTTGTACATGGTCATGCTTCCATAGCCCCCAGACCAGAGGAAATGACTTACCTCGGAGAGCCTTCATGCTTCGATCAACGATACATATCAGATGCTTCTCAAGGGACATATCCACCTCTATCTTGATATCCTTAGGATCAAATGGATAATATGGGTCAGAATGATAATGGTGGATCTGTGATACATAGAAGAAATCATGCATGGACTAATACCTCTTAGGAAAATCCAACCAATATGATATTAGTCCAAATCTCTCCACATTCTCAAAAGGTTAGATGTAAAGAGGTGATATTTTTTCCTGTATCTGAATCCATCTATGATCCAATCTAGGTGAAACTTGTAGAAAAACCTGATGTCCCAACTCAAAATCTAGAGGTCAGTGGAAATGATCAGTATAAGACATATACCTAAAATGAGCTATATACATATGTTTTTTGAATCAGTTGTACCTACTCTAAAGTCTCCTGAATGAGATGGGGACCCAGTAGTGCCACCTCACCTACCTCTAACTATCATAGAGGAAAATTACATGAAATATTATAAAGGGCCTCATAAGGAGCCATCTAAATCATGTCTTAAAAACTATTATTGTAGGAAAACTCAAAAATAGTAATATGTTTCTCCAAAAAACCTCTAAAATCAAGGATGCATGCAAAAATCTTGTCCTCTAAGACTCGTATCATCTGCTCTGACTTCCTGTTTATCTGAGGGTGATATATTGTACTCATGAGAACCTTTGAACCTAGTTCCTTCTTCAACCCTTTCCAAAACTATGATGTAAACTAAGCATCTTGGTTTGAAATGATAGAATTGGAAACACCATTAAGGTGTATTATCTCTTTAATATAAAGCCTCTTAATCTCATCAACTGAAAAAATATCTTGGATAGGTGGGAAGTGTGTGACCTTAGTCAACCTATTGATAGTCACCCATAATAAATCACTACCTGAAGGGAATATCAACAATCCCATAATGAAATCTATAGTGACATCATTCCATTTCCACTCAAAAATGGATAGAGGCTATAGAAGTCCAGTAGGTCACTATTGCTCCTCCTTCATCTGCTGACAAGTGGAACACCTCATGATAAAACCTACAATATGCCTCTTCATACCTGGACACCAATACTAATGATGTATTTATCAGTATATATTGGTAATCCTAGGGTGTAATTCATAGAAAAAGGCATGAGATTCATGTATCAACTCTTCTCGTATGTCTATAGGAACCTAGATACATCCATGGAAGTGTATAATCTCATCCTCATTGATAAACTGACTAGGAGGTGGGTCCTCTCCTGAGACTCTTTCCCTTAGGAATGAGCCTTCATGATCAAAATTACACCTCATACTTGTTGTACCCCTCTCTCTTGGATTTTAATGATCACAATCACTCTCATCGTGTTCTAACTTGTTTCTAAGTGTTTTTTATGATAGGAAAAAGGTTGCCAAAGAGTTGGCCCAAGAAGACTGTAAAAGGACTCTCTGAGTCTACCGGCCAACCGGTGGATTACCACCGGCCAGCCGGTGGTCTCTGGCAGGAGCAATGCTCTCTGCCAGGTTCCACCGGTCAGCCGGTGCCTGACCACCGGCCAGCCGGTGGAACCATACAGTAGGCCTTGCCTACTGCCAGGTGCCACCGGCCTCCCGGTGTCTGGACCACCGGCCTGCCGGTGGCCCAGCACCGGTCGGCCGGTGGAACCAGACAGAAAGATCTGCCTTCTGTCTGGAGCACCGGCCAGCCGGTGGCCAAGCACCGGTCAGCAGGTAAGCCCAGTCAAACTAGTCGTTGGGCTTTGACTGGACTTGTACTTTTGACCCCTAACGGCTCCGGAAGCCCTCCAACGGCTATATTGAAGTATTTGGGGATATTTCTCCTATAAATAGACAAGGATGGATTCCGGGAACACCAACCGATACATTGGAATGATATTTTGATCCCTTGAAGCTCTAACGACAAATCTCTAAGGTTACTTGTGATCCATCTCCTTCCTTGAAGCTTGGGCTGCCTCTACATCAACTACTCTCACACTCTTGGCGCTCAAGGCTTCCTCAAGTTTGTTGTAATTTATTTATTTCAATTGTTTAGTTATTCATTGGGTTTGTATTAAAACAAACCATCCTTTTCTTCCTCACCTTCATTTTGGGTTTCTTGCTACAACCATCATAAAAAAGCAAGTTGTACGAAGGTGATCTAGCCTACCTTAAAACGGCTAGTGGGTTTCTTGCTACAACCATTAAAAAGCAAGCTGAAGTAAATCTCTCAACGGTTGAGTTGGGAGCGGAGACGTAGGCTTTGGTTTAAGCCGAACTCCGTTATCAAATTGTGTCTTGCCCCTTTTTATTTCCGCTGCATTTATAAATTGTTTTTAAATTGTGAATTAATTTTTAAAAGGCAATTCACCCCCCATCTTGCCATCACTCTCCGACCAACAATTGGTATCAGAGGGACGTTTGTGTAATACCTTAACCCGTTACAAACCTAAAATCCATAGTGATGGCTTCTTCCTCACAAGCACCCGAAGGGTATTCCATGACTCGGGCTCCATTCTTTGATGGAACCGACTACACTTATTGGAAAACTCGCATGATTACATTTCTTAGAAGTATTGGCTATCCTATATATAGAATTGTTATGCAAGGCTACACTCTCTCTAGTAAAGATGAGTCTAAATGGACCCCCGAAGACATTACTAATTTTGAGCTTGATGGCAAAGCCATGAATGCTCTTCATTGTGGGTTAGACCGTAATGAATTTAATCGTATTTCTACTTGCACCACTTCTCATGAAATTTGGAAGCTTTTGGAAGTGACCCATGAGGGCACTAACAAAGTCAAAGACACTAGACTAGATATGTATCGTCAAGACTTTGAAAGCTTCACCATGCACCCACACGAATCTATTACGGAAATGTTTACTCGCTTTACTGATGTGTGTAATGGGAGAAAGTCTCTTGGAGATGATGTTTCTGTAGAGACGATGGTCAAGAAGATTCTTTGGGTCCTACCAAGCTCATGGGCTCCAAAGGTGACGGCAATCCAAGAAGCAAAAGATGTCAAGAAAATGCCGGTTGAAGAACTCATTGGATCACTTATGACCTATGAGATTACCATGAAGAGGCAAGCCGATAAAGAAGGTAAAATCTTCAAGGAGAAAAAGAAAATATCATTCAAAGAAAAGCAAGAAAGATCCTCCGATGATAGCGGATCCGAGATTGCTCAACTTGAAAGAAAAATGAGCAAGTTCATGAAGAAAAAGAAGAATTTTCAAAGGATACGAAAGGAAGAGCCAAAAGCAGAAAAAGAAGTTACATGCTTTGAATGTGGAAAGAAAGGCCACATCAAACCGGAGTGCTCTCTTTTCAAGAAAAGGTTAAATGAAAAGAAAAACAAGAAGTCTTTCAAAGCGTCAACTTGGAGTGCAAGCGATGACTCCATGTCTTCAAGCGACTCAAGCGATGAAGGTGGAAAATGCCTAATGGCATTTGATGAGGTATCTTCTTCCGACTCCTCTTACTCATCTTCTTCTTTTAATAATGACATGTCTTATGAAGATCTCCAAAATGCGAGAGATCAATTAGAGGAAGGTTTTCACGAACTCGCCTCTAAATTTTTGGCCTTAGAAAAGAAACACAAAATTCTAATTTCTGAAAAAGATCAACTTCTCAAAAAGAATGAGGAACTTGCCCTTAAGGTCCAAGATATTCCAAATGTTGATTCTTTGAATTCAACTATTAAATATTTAAGGGAATCTCTTGCCAAGTTCACCCAAGGTGAACAAAATTTGACCAAATTGCTAGGTTCTCAACGTTCGGGTAGAACCACACATGGACTTGGCTTTAACAAGCAAGCCACCTCTTCTAGAGCACCCACTACTTTTGTAAGGGGGATCTCTCAAAATAAGTTTTGTAATTATTGTAGAAAAACCGGACATATGATTTATGAATGCGATTGTAAAAATGCTAGATATGGCCGCCCCAAAATCATTACCTACTCGGATGAATATATTAGGATGTATCCCTCTAGACAAGTATGGGTTCAAAAGTCTCTTTTAGCTAATCTTTCCGGACCCAAACTTATATGGGTACCAAAATCTATTCTTTCTTGATTTTGTAGGATAAACACCAAAGAAGTAGGACTTCGAAAGGCTCGTAGTATCTCGACAGCGGATGCTCGAGGCACATGTGTGGCGATCCCTCCGAGTTCAACTCCCTTGAAGAATTCGATGGAGGATATGTCACCTTCGGTGACAATTCAAAAAGAAAGATCGTCGGAATAGGTACCATTGGTTTTGGTAGCACCTCCTTAATTAAAGATGTTTTATTTGTTAAAGGTTTAAAACATAATCTAATTAGCATTAGTCAACTTTGTGATAGTGGTTTTTCGGTGAATTTTCAAAATGATTTATGCAATGTGTTTGATTTTCAAAACAAATTGATATTTTCTGCTTCCCGTTTTCAAAATGTTTACATTATTGATTTAAAGTCTTTAGCTAGCCAAAATGTTAAATGTTTAAGTGCTCTTGACAATGAGTCTTGGCTTTGGCATAGAAGGTTGGGGCATTGTAGCTCTCATTCACTTCTAAAGCTTAATAAGAACAAGCTCATCCGTGACCTTCCTAAACTTAAGTTTAAGAAAGATTTGATTTGTGAGCCATGCCAACTTGGCAAGCAACACAAATCTTCTTTCAAATCTAAGAAGGAAGTGTCCACTTCAAAGTCTCTTGAGCTCCTTCATCTTGATCTTTTTGGTCCTACCCCTGTAGCAAGTCTAGGTGGAAAATCCTATACCTTTGTCCTAGTAGATGACTTTTCTCGTTTCACTTGGGTTTTCTTTTTAGCTCATAAAAATGATGCTTGTAGAACCTTTTTGAAATTCTCTAGGAAAGTAGAAAACGAAAAAGGATATAAAATTATATCGCTCCGTAGTGACCATGGAGGTGAATTCGAGAACAAAGAATTCGATGAATTGTGTTCCTCTCAAGGATACAGTCACACCTTCTTTGCCCCTAGGACTCCTCAACAAAATGGAGTGGTTGAAAGGAGAAACCGAACTCTCCAAGAAATTGCTCGAACCCTCCTTAGTGAATTCAACCTTCCTCAATATTTCTGGGCCGAGGCGGTAAACACTGCTTGTTATACTATCAATAGATTCCTTGTAAGACCCCTTCTTAAGAAAACCCCCTATGAACTTTGGAAAGGAAAATTGCCCAAAGTTGGTTATTTTAAAGTGTTTGGTTGTAAATGCTTTATCCTTAACACAAAAGATAACCTAGGGAAATTTGATGCCAAATCCGATGAAGGTATTTTTCTTGGGTACTCCAACTCAAGCAAAGCCTATCGTGTCTTCAATAAACGTTCAAAAACCATCGAAGAATCGTCTCATGTCAAATTTGATGAAACTCTTCCTAAACCTCACCCGGTCATTGAAGATGTTGAAGATAAGCTTGATAAGCTTCATTTGAATGATTCTTCTTCTCCTCCCAAGGAGGATGACCATCAAGAACCCTCTTCACCTTCTTCTCCTTCCACCTTGCCTAAGGTTTGGAAACCTTCTAGAGACCATCCTTTAGAAAATGTTATAGGTGATCTTCAAGCCGGTACTCGAACTAGAAGATCAATCCTCAACGAGGTTGAACATCAAGCCTTTCTTTCTCAACTAGAGCCTCAAACCATTAATGATGCCATTAATGATGAGAATTGGGTTCTTGCAATGCAAGAGGAACTAAATCAATTCTCTAGAAATGATGTTTGGACTCTTGTTGAAAGACCCAATGATCATCCAATTATTGGCACTAAATGGGTTTTTAGGAACAAACTTGATGATCAAGGAAATATAACCCGGAACAAGGCTCGCCTAGTAGCTAAGGGCTATAATCAAGAAGAAGGAATTGATTATGGTGAAACCTTTGCGCCCGTTGCTAGATTGGAATCCATTAGGATCTTGTTGGCATTCGCCGCTCACTTAAATTTCAAAATTTTTCAAATGGATGTTAAAAGTGCTTTTTTAAATGGTTTTATTTCAGAAAAAATCTTTGTTGAACAACCCCCCGGTTTTGAAGATCCAAAATTTCCAAATCATGTTTTTAAGTTAACCAAGGCTCTATATGGCTTAAAACAAGCCCCTCGGGCTTGGTATGAGCGGTTAACAAAATTTCTTTTAGAAAATGATTTTAAAATGGGTCAAGCTGATTGTACCCTATTTTTAAAACACACTTCCAAAGATCTTTTAATTGTCCAAATTTACGTTGACGACGTTATATTTGGTTCAACCAAAGAATCGCTTTGTACTGATTTTTCAGATTTAATGAGAAAAGAATTTGAAATGAGCTTTATGGGGGAATTAAAAAAAATTCTTGGTTTTCAAATCTTTCAAAATTCAAATGGTATTTTTCTAAGCCAAGGCAAATACACAAACGAACTTTTAAGTCGTTTTGGTATGGATCAAGTAAAGGAAATTAGTACCCCCATGAGTACTTCTTGTAAACTTACGTTAGATGAAGCCGGGAAACTGGTGGATAACAAGCTTTATAGGAGTATGATCGGGAGTCTACTTTACCTAACTGCGACCCATCCTGACATCATGTTCAGTGTTTGTCTTTGTTCTCGTTTTCAAGCCAATCCCAAAGAATCTCATTTTAAATCGGACAAAATAATTTTTAAGTATTTAAAAGGATCCAAAAACATTGATTTGTTTTATCCCTCTAATACTTCTTTCGAACTTTCTTCATATTCGGATGCTGATTTTGGCGGATGTCAATTAGATCGTAAGAGTACTAGTGGCACATGTCATCTGCTAGGCAAGTCCCTTGTTTCATGGAGTAGCAAAAAGAAAAACTGTGTTGCTCTTTCTACTGCCGAGGCCGAGTACGTAGCAGCTGGTAATTGTTGTGCCCAAATTATTTGGATGCAGCACACTCTCTTGGATTATGGCCTTTCCTACGATCATGTCCCTATACGGTGTGACAACACTAGTGCCATTAGTATTTCTAAGAATCCAATACAACATTCTAGGACAAAGCATATAGATTTAAGGCATCATTTCCTTCATGACCATTTTCAAAAAGGGGATATCACTTTGGAATTCATTTCTACTGATTTCCAATTAGCTGATATTTTTACCAAACCGCTCCCGGTTGAACATTTTGATTTTATTAAGGGGGAGTTAGGAATGATTCGTCAATGAGCACTATTAAAAATTTGACACTTTTTGGCTTTCTTATATTTCTTTTTAAGTTATTTAAACTCTTTTTTATTTTTATTTTATTTTAATTTTTTTTATGAATTTCAATACCACCGATTGACCGGTGGTACATCACCGGTTAACCGGTGGTGTCGGGTTTTCCTTTTTTGGGCCGGCCGGAGGAAGGGTTAAAATTAAAACCCTTCCCATTTCTCTCTCTCTCTCTCGTGCGCCTCCTCCAGACCCGCGCCTCCTCCTTGCCCTAGCCTCCCTTCTTCCTTCTTTTCCTCTCAAACTCCATTTTCTCTCAATCTCTCTCAATTTTTTTTCCTTTTGCCATCATGGGTCCTCGCTCTTCACGAAAGGAAAAGGGAATCGCTCAAGAAGCACCTTTTCCTCCTTCAATCCCTCAACTTCCGGACATTTGGCATGACAAAGTCATTCTTCCTGGAAGAGTAATTGATTACTCTTGGCTTTCTTCTGCTCGTCTCGAGCTTTTTTCCATCATTGAATATCAACACTGGCATTCTTTTTTTGAACCTCCTGAGAAGGATGTTATTTATCCCCTTCTTGTCAAAGAATTTTATGCTCACCTGACGTGGTCGGTTTCTGACGACGTCGATACCATTTCTACCACCACTCTTGGGCAAACCATCACTTTCACTTCTTTAGAGATTGCCAGGATGCTAGGGGTTCCTCATGTTGGACCTCATGCATTTGCTCAGGGGGAGTTTCCTCAGGATCCTGATTTTGATCTTGCTGTCGCTCTTGAGCATCTCACAGGGCAGCCCACCGATCCCATTTTCAAGCTCTCCCAGCTCTCCCCTAACCATCGCATCATTGAGCACCTCATTCAGACCACCCTTGCACCCCGTATCGGTGATCACGATACGGTGAAATTTATTTATATTTATCTTCTTTCTTATATCACCAGAGGCGTTCATTTCAATTTGGTCCGGTTCCTGTTCCGGGCCATGTCTTATGTGGCTGAGCACCCGCGCCGGTCCAAAACTCTACCTCACGGGCGCTTGTTGACCAAAATCTTTACCTTTCTTGATGTCCCTCTCTGTGCTACCTCCTTCGAGCAGCCAAAGAAGGATAGCATCATCAATTTTATGATGGTGCAACGGATGAACATTCGTTGGAATCCTTGGCGTCAGGAGTGGATTACTGACAAGGAGGGCCTTCTCAAGGCTTACTCCCCTCAGACACATTCACACCCTCCTTCCCATGCCATGCCTCCTGCCATTTCCGATGCCTATCCTCTTTCAGATAGTGAGGACAGTGGTGATGATGAAGAGGAAAGGAGTGGTGACAGCGAAGGTGAGGCTGCTGCTGCTGCTGCTGATGAGGGAGATGGAGCGGATGATGATGCACCGGAGCCTGCTGAGGTTGTGCCCCCTCCCGCTGATACTGGTAGCTTGTCGGTGACGGCGGATCAATTCCTTCGCTTCCAGGATCAGATTGAGACCCGGCTCAACTTACAGTTTTCTTACTTCAGCTCTCAGTTTGATCAGCTCCACTCTCGGATCGATTCTCTTGATCGTCGCTTTGAGGCGGTCCAGGCTCCTCCAGCTCCTCCGACCTTCAGGCGTCGTCGTCACTCTCGGCCCTCTAGGAGTGAATAGAGTCGTTCCTGTTTTTTGACTTGTCTTTGTATTTGTATTTTGAACTTTCTATGTAATGTTTCATATTTTATAAAATTCAAGTTGTCTTATCTATCAATCCTTTTTGTCATTGCTTACTTCCTTATTATTGTTTTTCTAATTTTCTTTCATACTTTTCCTCCTATTTTGATAATCCCAAAGGGGGAGAAAAACTCTCTATTACATAGTTACTTATTTCATTTAATTGAGTGCTCTTTTTAAAAGTTCAATTTTAAGTCATTACTTTCGTCAAAATATGTTTTTAAATGGTTAAGTTTTTGATTTCAGTTGTTTCTTTTAAATGACCTATAGTTACAATTTCAAAATGAACCATTCTCTTTATTTCAATCCTTTCAAGATTAATATCATTTTCAATACATGATACATCTATGAAATTCTTGTATTAAAATGATCTCTAAAATTTTCCATGTCCAAGTTTCTTATTTCTTTTTACTTGGCATATCCTTTTTAAAAGCTTTCTCATTTGTGATTGTGATCATCAAAATAGGGGGAGATTGTTGTACCCATCTCTCTTGGATTTTAATGATCACAATCACTCTCATCATGTTCTAACTTGTTTCCAAGTGTTTTTGATGATAGGAAAAAGGTTGCCCAAGAGTTGGCCCAAGAAGACTGGAAAAGGACTCTCTGAGTCTACCGGCCAACCGGTGGATTACCACCGGCTCGCCGGTGGTCTCTGGCAGGAGCAATGCTTTCTGCCAGGTTCCACCGGTCAGCCGGTGCCTGACCACCGGCTCGCCCGTGGAACCAGACAGTAGGCCTTGCCTACTGCCAGGTGCCACCGGCCAACCGGTGTCTGGACCACCGGCCAGCCGGTGGAACCAGACAGAGAGCTTGATCTCTGTCTCGACCACCGGCCCACTGGTGTCTGGACCACCGGTCGGCCGGTGGAACAAGACAGAGAGCTTTCTCTCTGTCTCGACCACCGGCCCGCCGGTGGACCCAGACAGAACGCTCTGCCTTCTGTCTGGAGCACCGGCCAGCCGGTGGCCGAGCACCGGTCAGCCGATAAGCCCAGTCAAACTAGCCGTTGGGCTTTGACTGGACTTGTACTTTTGACCCCTAACGGCTCTGGAAGCCCTCCAACGGCTATATTGAAGTATTTGGGGATATTTCTCCTATAAATAGACGATGATGGATGCCGGGAACACCAACCGATACATTGGAATGATATTTTGATCCCTTGAAGCTCTAACGACAAATCTTTAAGGCTACTTGTGATCCATCTCCTTCCTTGAAGCTTGGGCTGCCTCTACATCAACTACTCTCACACTCTTGGCGCTCAAGGCTTCCTCAAGTTTGTTGTAATTTATTTATTTCAATTGTTTAGTTATTCATTGGGTTTGTATTAAAACAAACCATCCTTTTCTTCCTCACTTTCATTTTGGGTTTCTTGCTACAACCATCATAAAAAAGCAAGTTGTACGAAGGTGATCTAGCCTACCTTAAAACGGCTAGTGGGTTTCTTGCTACAACCATTAAAAAGAAAGCTTAAGTAAATCTCTCAATGGTTGAGTTGGGAGCGGAGACGTAGGCTTTGGTTTAAGCCGAACTCCGTTATCAAATTGTGTCTTGCCCCTTTTTATTTCCGCTGCATTTATAAATTGTTTTTAAATTGTGAATTAATTTTTAAAAGGCAATTCACCCCCCCTCTTGCCATCACTCTCCGACCAACAATACTTACCTATTTAATAAGGGTATATTTCACTACCAAATCTTCTAAAATAGGATGACCATGACATTCTTAAACCTCCAAGTGCATCTCAACAAATAGGTTCATAAACTGTCACTCGCTACTGGCCTCTCGAATGGCATATGCCTGAGTCTTCTAGTTTAGGGCATCATCTAATTCATTCCAATTTCTGGGTGTATAAGTAATCTCAAATTCAAAAGTCTATAGGTACTTACACTGCCTGAGATTCAATTCATGTTGTTTGGAAGTGAATTTAAGACTTTTTTGGTCCATTTAAACAACAAACCCTTATCCCAACAGATAATGTCTCCAACAGCGCAAAGAAAAAACCATGGATGCTATCTTGAGATCATGTGTAGGGTAATTCCTCTCATGATATCTCATTTGGTAGGACCCATACACCACAACTCAATCTCTCTACACTATAACTTCTCTAAGACCAATTCTTGAACCATCATAGTAAATAGTAAATCTTCTTCTCAATTCTAGTAGAATCGGGATCGATATTAAAGTCAGTATCCATTTCAACTACAAAAAGGTTGTATCATATCTCATAGTATTCAGACTATAAGAGATTCACACCCCTCATATTCAAGTGGGAACTCCTTGCACTAGCGTATACTCTCTGATCAAACCTCCAAAGGTATGTCAAGGGTCATCACACCATCAAAATACTCTATCTTTAGGCCTAGACTTTCCAAAATTTCCACATATATAAAAGAGTGTGAGGATCCAGTATCAAAAAAGGTAGAAACTAAAGTAGAATCTACTAGAATAGTACCTCATACCATATAAGGCCCTGAACTTTTCTCCTCGAGATTAGTCTACACTGTATAGATATGGCCTGATCCATGGCCTTGATATGAAATCTAACTACCTTGAGCAGTATTTCTCTACTGGCACTCCACCTCTAAAGTATAACTACCTCATCCATGTCCACCCCCTCAGTTGGATCGACTAGTAGTAGACCATCTCCCAGTCTAACATGGAGTTATATATCCTATACCTATATGTGGTGTTAGTAAAGATCCCTTATCACTAGGTACTAGAGGTAATGTTCAACTGAAACACTATAAGTGAACCAACCTGCTACAAACTCGGCTCTTGATTGGGTTACTCATACATTGGGACTTCTAATGACCTATCCTACCACACCGGTGACACACCACATAGTTTTCGGTGCATGTCATCTAGCTAGTACTTCCCCTGCATTCACCCTTTAAATGACATTTCCTATAGTTGGATAAAACGTCTCACTATCTCAACATTGAACCACCCTGAATCACATTGTCAGCTACCCTCAGGTACTTCTCTATGATAATGATTTATTTCACTATCTCTAAAATTTTGTTAAACTATAATATGTTCACCTATGATTGGATGGTGTATGAAATCTCATCCTCAAATCATCTCATAGTCACCAACTTTTCATCTGTTAAAGTCAGTGAAAAACACTGGAGTTCGGTAAAACAAGTTGAATACTCCATCACAAACATGGAACCCTACAAAAGGTGTATAAAATCTTTGGAATTGTCTGTATTCAAGGTCTATAGAAATAAGTAGTCATAGAAGGCCATCTAAAAGTCTTCTCTAACCATACCTTCATGACGGTCATCCAAAGAAATGATATCCCACCAACTCTTAACAGATTCATCAAGCATATAGGTGGAAAGCTTGACCCTCTACTCTGGAGTCATCTCCAAATACTTAAATATTGATAACATGGCCTCTATCCAAGATTATGTAGCCTGGGGACCATCATCCCCCAAAAAGGTGGGAGGATGTTGCTACTGGAATTCCCATATCAACTCTTCCACAATAGGGGAAGGTCATAGAGCTCCCTATATAGACTGCATAAAGAGAAATAATATATCCCATAACTGAGCAGAATAACCCATTGAAGGATCAATAGGAGGTGACTCTAGTATAATTATATGATGTAATATTGGTGGCTCAAAGTATGGTCGTTTCCACCCTCCTAGTGTACTACTTGAGAATTTCATGGTATCATAGATCTATAATTTCCAAGCATATACATCAGATAATATTTAATAGCTGATAGGATCATAAAAAACATAAAATTATAGGTACTTAGACTCTATATAAATGATTCACACCTCTATACCTTCTCCTCAAGCCAAGTCTAAGTGATATAAAAGGTCACAACTAACTATAGGAGACACTGCCTACTTCTCACTACTAAGGTCGGGTAAGGGTCAAGGTCTCACATCAAGCAGCAGAGGTTCCAATGTATGGAGTGTCAATTATAAGGTATAGAGGAAAACCCCATTAAATTTTTAATTTTAATCCCCATTTATCAGTAATTGTTTCATTAAAATTTTAAATTTTATTTGAGTTCATGATCATTTATATGCATATAGATATCTCAGTCCATTTATATGTTTCATGATTCTCAATTTGTAAAGGCCCATACTCTATAAATTGAAATTGGTATTTTAGGTAACTATGACCTGAAATTTACGTCTGGTATCAGAACATAACAATAAATTTATGATGATTTGATTAAATTAACTACCATTCCTAGTTTATAGAATTTTATTCTTCATAAATTACAATTGGATTTCAACAATCAAATTAATTAAAATTTCATTCCATAGAACCAACGATTTATGGTTCAAACATGGAATAATTAGTTAATTAAGGTTTCATCATCAATATATGTGGGAAAAATCTATTTATATTAATGTAGGAACTTTTATTAATCCAATTATATTATCCCTATAAGAAATATTGGAAAATTTTACATATAATAATCTAGGAACTAACTATATATAGAAACCAATGCGTTTAGAAAGTAAACATCACATGGAAAAATGAATGTCAAAGAAGTCCTAAAGTGGCCAGTATGATTCATGAAATGATACCTCCTTGTTGTACCAGGCCAAGGAAATAAACCCATAATAATAATAATATCAATATTAATATCATCACAAAACATGTGTGTCACCCAACGATGAAATCACTACAACTATAACAGGCACAAACCAGAACAACAATAACCCATCCTAAGAAATTTGGATTTCTTCTATATGTGGGTTTGATACTCCTAGGCACAGGCTTATTTCTAAATTAAAATAAATCCTAGTATCCTATCTAATACCCAAATAGAAATACAAAAGGAAAAAATGTCTCTGATACCACTTTGTAGCATCCCACCCCAGAAACCACTAAGTGGGGCCCTGAGACGGTTGGCCACATGACCTCAAGAGTGCCTCCCCATATTCCAGAGGCTATTGAAAAGTGGTGAGGGACTAGGGTGTGTTTGTGGGGAGATCATTCCCTAATGAGTCATAGTGTAGCATAGTGGTATATAAATATGATAATCAGTGAAATAAATGAAAGACAAGCAACAAATAAGAATAGTAAATCATTGAATATAAATAAATAGGTGAAAGTTGAATCATAATTAGAGACAAAATTATGATGATCATGTCATGTATCTATACAAAAATGAGGTAAATGGGATACTGGGGAGTAGGCATATACCATATGTTATAAAAAAATAAAAAAAAGACCAAATGTTTCCATAACTAGTATCACGAGCATAGGTTGGGTCCTCTTCTCATATACTCCATCCTAGTACTCCGAATCAAACAAAATAAGTATTCTATTTCCCTTTATCTACACCTGAAATCATGAAGTCTTCTCAAGTGCCAAGGGAATTCTGTTCAAGGTGTGAGATATACTCAATAGGCCACCACCAATGGTATCTAGAACAATCTAGTCTATGTAAATAAAATGAGAAGTGTGTAGGTACATAATAAATGAATGAAAATAAATAAATAAAACATCTCAGTTTAGGTTCCTCATGGATACCCGGCCAACACTACCTACTTCATCCTAAGACGAATGTCTCTGAACCATGGTAAACCTGTGTAGATGTGATAAGGGTGTAATAATGGGTTGTCAAAAGTAGGTATCATGAAAGGACCAATCCCTATTCATATTATTTGGCTTGGTGGATGTATCCTTTAATTTAATAGGTTTTAATTTCTATAATTTTACATAAGTCATCTCAAGAACTTAATAAAGTGACATCCTGGGCTCATCTAAGGTGAACCATATAAAGGAACTCAATTATCATACCAATAGCACTAAAAATACCCAAAATTGTAAGAGTCCATCCAAGGTGATCCATAAAGTCATACCAAGTATCTCTCTCAGCATGGTATAAATTAAAAACCACTGATCCTATCATAGGTATCTCACATAGGGGGCTGAGTATTGTCATTGCATAACCATCTTTTCACTAGGTCCATCTAAGGATAATCCCCTATAGAACTAGTATCGCTTGTGGGTAGGTAAGTAATCCGACCAGTAATCCCATCTAAGGAATCCTATAAAGAACCCAAGTATCACTTTTGATATATTTATAATCCACAATAATTATTAATTATAAATTATGATGAGCCTTTCCAAGATGTCCTTAAATCGGGACCCTTGTATTGCCCTCAACTTGGCATAAAGTTGTGGTTTAGCTATAAATAACTCATACCATTTCAAAAAGGAATTATAACCATCATAATCAAGTTTCCAAATTAATCTTATTTAAATTATTAAAGCTATGGAAAAATAATATGGGCCTAACTCATGGCCAAACATCTTTCATTAGATCATTTCATATTTCAATACATTTGTTACTTGGAAATTCATACACCCTAATTAATATTTAATAAATATATTTGAAAAATCATAAGGATATTAATCCTTTAGATAGGGGCACACCATGCTGATTCATGGGTATATAATGTCCTGTTACATGTAAGAATAACATTTAATTTAATTTGTTAAAAAAATTAGGTGACTCTAGAAAGTCTGATGCACGGAACAATGGTGCATGATAAAATAAAACTAGAATATGAGGGAAAATAACTAGACCACCTAACATAGTCCCATAGTACTCTACTCATCAATTGTTGTCCCTTGAATTGAGCTATATCATGAGAATTTAGAAGAATAAACAAAAACCTAAGAGGGGTCCAATGAGACGAATGGTGGTTGATTATGAGATCAAACGGGGGAACAATAGAAATGCCTAGCTTAGGCATGGGAGAGAGCTCATCTTGAGGTAAAGGGTTTTATGCTATAGGATAAAGATAAAGGGATGGTATTTAATTACAAGGAGGGGTAAATCACCATTTCACCCAAATTTTAATGGTTGTGCGGTTTGGCCACACGGTTGGAAAAACCGTGCGCCAATCGTGTGCCCAGCACTACCCTAAGACAAACCTTGCATGGGCTAGGCACACAGTTTGACTAAACATTCGCAACTCATTCATAATTGATCAGTCACATGTTAGATAAAAATTACACAACCATACATCTAAGGGAGAATAGTTTAGAAAAACCATGTGTCCCCATTTTTTACACTGAGTACTTTGTATGTTGAGTTTCATGGTTAGTACTAATTGTGTGCTAACCGTGCAGCTCAATCAGTCTCTCCAATTTATAGAGCTTCAGGCTCTGAATGAGACCCAAACTCTACTGAACCAATCCTTAGCCTCTTAATCACATTATTAACATAAAACAAGAGGTTTTGAATAGTATAATAAGTGTTCATGCCTCTTCAAAAATCCAAGACATTGCACATTGAGAAGTTTTCTACCTTCAGTAGTAGTCTTCATTTTACTGACCAGTACATCTCAATTTGAAAAAGTTCTCACTTCATTTCCTTGAGAGTTATTTCCATAACCCTTTGTGTACTAAAAAATTTTCCTAACATGCCCCTTATTTCTATAATTTTAATCTTTGATATTTTTCTTCTTGCTCCTTGATTTGGACCTTCCATGATTTTGGATATAAAAACCAATATCTTTAATACACTATTTTATGATTTATTAGATAAAGTTACACATTAAAAAATACCATGATATCATAAATCCTAGTGTATTTGGTAAATTAAGAATGTATTGTAACAAATTGAAACATAAATACAATGATATTATTGAAAACTTCCTTAACATACTCCTAAAATTCCATCATTCATCTAAAACTGCATGGGATAACTTAGGGATATACATAAGAAAGTGGTGAACTATAAAGCCCATTAAGGGAATAATAAAATCATATCATAAGGTAAATCATTATATATGATACAAGATACATATCAAAGTAACATAATATGGGTGAGAATCGTAATCTTGAACAATGAGGTGTTATATAACATGATAGCATAAAGGAAACATGGGAATGTGACAACAACATAAAACATGACATCATAAACATAAATCAAGGATAACTACCAATAAAACATAACATAGTGTGATTAGGATAACCATAAATTCACTATACATGGCATCTAATAAGATTAAAACATTACCCAATGCATTGGAGGGCTATATAATTTTGGGCCCACCCATCACTTGAATATCATATCCATGCATAAGCGTGCTGCATAGATCATACAACATAAGGTTTTTTCATCAATTTTAACCCCATGATTAAGGATTTTGGGTTAAATTCATGTAAATAAAAAATTAATGAAGGTTATATACTACTATGTGAATACCCTTGAGTGTAAATTGAGATGGGTATTCACTACACAAATGTTTGGCATGAAAAATTATAGGATAAATTTGGCAGCATAACTGGTGTATATAAAGTTTTATAGAAGTATTTAATGAGATATAAAGGGGTATATAATTACTTGGAAATCATAATTATAGTAATATGGATGTCTAAAAATATATCCCAACTGAAACAATTGGAAATTAAAAGGCATGACTTAAAGAAGGTTCTTGAATAAAGAGGAGATGGGGAGGATTCCTTGCCTTGAGAGGGAACTTATAATAGATTGGGAGGAGCTTATTTAGAGCTTGGGTAACCTTGGGAGGAATATATAGAGGTAATAGTAGATTAAATTCATGCTCCAAGATTTTTTAGTAAATATGAATGAGAGTTTGGGTAGGTTTATATAGAAAACGAGAGGGCAATTCTTTATTAATTTCCAAACTTATGTTTTGGACTCTATATGATAAGGTAATCAAAACCAAAAACCTTAACATGGATTTTTTCTATGGTATATACCAAATAAGAGTGGATTTAATTATTTTATAAGGATAATAACCGAACACATTAAGATAATACACTTGGTGATGTGAAATTGAGTCATGTTTATAAATAATTGATTTTAAAATCTTAAACTATAATATAGGTTCCGGGGCATTCATTAAGGGTTTATAAAATTAAAAAAATAACTTTGAAATCATTTTATTTTTAAGTAGAAACATAAATTTGGTCTTGAATACTCTTTATAGTATTTATTATATCATTTTTTAGTTTTTAGGATGTCATAATACATATCATGAAATTATACCGTATTTAATTTTTACCCAAAAAAATGGCAGTCTCATAAAATTTTGAAAAAATAACCATTATATAATTTCAACATGATGATTTAAAAAGTAATATTTATTTTATAAAAAATATATATAAATATTATAATTTACACTTTTAAATAAAAATCCCATTTATTGAAAAATATTGGTTTTTTGATAATAATAGTTTTTCAACCCTTATAAAAATTATATCTAACTTCATAAAATTATATCATCATTAATATTTAAAAAATATTATTTAATAATAATATTTTTATTCAAATATAATTTATTTCAAAAATTATTGAATTCATCAAAAAGAGTGTTTTGAAACTATATATTTCCTAAATATATAATTTCTATTTTATCGTATCAAAATCTAATTTTTATAAAAACTCATTATTTAATCATTTAAAAATTAATATTAAAAAGGGATAAATATATTTTTTTTTATTAAAAATAATATATAAAAATTTATACCATTAGGGTTTAGATACATAGACCTTTATTACACCAGTGAATATCCTAGGGGTAGGGTGTGTGATGATGAGATTTTCATGAGGTGGTTCGGCAAACATGGTTTGGGCCATGATCTCAAAGAGCTTGAACTTCTCCTCTAAATGGTTTAACTCATGCTTTAGTTATTGAATCTCAATTTGGGATTTATTAAGGGAAAATCATAGTGATGTTATCTCCCTTGTAATCTCTTATAAATGGGCTTCATTGGGTATGATCCTACTGGTCGAGGACATCTCTTTCTTTATCTATGTCAATTGGACTTTATCATAACCCTTAATATACTAATATTAATGGTCCCTATACAATTAATGTATTATCAATGTTTATGATTATTAATTGTATTTTAAAGTTTAAATACCAAATAACGGTCCTAAATAATCAAAGTAGTGCATGTTTTTTCTATAACTTCATTTCTTAATAAAGATTTTATTCGTTAAAAAAGAAATTTCATTTATAGAAGTTCAGGTCGTTACATTGGCACTCACTAGAACCATGCTCCCTAGTTATTCCTCTTCCAATTGATATATTCTTCACTTGGTGTTATGTTTTCTATCTATTTTTATTTTTCTTGCAATAAATTTATTCTTCAAGAACTGCAACAGAAGTACCATTTAAGAGAAACATATACTTCAGGATATTATTGGTGAGGTTGATTCTAAGTTGATCATATGAATCTAGAAAACTATAGATAATAATTTCCTCATATTCGTTATCCAAAATATTGAATCCTGGCATCAAAAGATAAGTGAACAAGGTATTTAGGGTGTTGATAAGGTTGGTCACAAATGATGACTCTATTATTTAAAGAGTGTATTTTTTCCTTCAAGATAATCTTGTTGTGCAATGACTTGGCCTCATATAATTTTATCAAAGTATCCCAAATTTCCTTCTCCATATTTCTCTCTACAATTATTGATAAGACCCCATATTCCAAATCCAAATGTATCTTGTCAATAACATTTCTATCCATTTCATCTTATTTTTCCTCCTTCACACCCACTGGTTTTCCACCAATCGCTAGTAGGAAATTATCTTTCTATAGAACTTATTACATCTTTATTTTCCATAATGGAAAATTATTCTTAATGAATTTTTTGATTTTTAATTTCATAACCATCTAGACACACTATCAATACAAAACCTCCTTAGGATATAACCTCTCTTTGATACCACTTGTTGGGATATGAAATGATTGTCTCATTGGTGCAGTGATAATTGAAATATAAAATAAACTAAAAAATATGGAAATAAATGAACACCAGATGTAATGTGGAAAAACAACCAAAATGAAAGGTGTAAAAACCCATGAGAAAATAGAATGACCACTATCGTAAAAATGGATAAAGACTCTATCTCAATATTAAAAAGAGAAAATACTTGAAATAATATCTCTTAAATTAATAGAGAAACATCTCACAAACACCACTCAAATACTAACCTATTATTAGGAGATTCTAAATGTAGATGCTAGTGATTTTTGAAGAGGGGAGAGTCTTCTTTTGTAGGGAACCTTCACCCCCTCATCCCCTCCCTCCTTGACCAAATTAAACTATTCCAATTAAAGGGAGGAAATCAAAGGGGTGAGCCACCCCCTTTGACTAATTAAAGGTGAAAACATTGAAAATAGATAAGTGGGTGATTTTTTAGGGACATGGGTGGTTAAGGATATGGAATAGAATTATTTGGATGATATTATATGAAGATTGTTGAGACATGTTACGATGTCTCTCTTCTTAAGAGTAGATTTCTACCCCAGAAAACTGGAAGTACAATGGGATGCACAAAAATCATCTTTAGGATACAATGATGGTCTGTTAATCCACACATGTACTTAGTAAATAGTAAATCCTAAATAAGTATTAAAATAAAGATATTAATGGAAAGTACTTTGTTTATGCACATAAAAAAGTGCTTTTGAATATTCTAGAATACTTGAGATGAATATTTATTTGAGAATGGGTTTTGGAATTCTTATAAGTTGATTAAATTAAATTTTATATCTAATGAATACTTTATTCTATAGTCATGGAAGTACCCATTCAGATAAGATATCATACTCCTTAGTAGTGGATAGGAACCTATTCTAGGAAGATATTATTTTTCCATACTTAATATTTCCCATCAAATCACACCCATCTGGTGAATGAATAAAATCATCTCTAAGCACCTCACACTAACGTGATGTGCGAAGTGAAAAGTACATCATCAAATCACTGCATTGTGTGATTGCATGTGTGTAATTGTGCACACATGTATGTTGCATTATACCCCACAGGAATTTTTCCTCTTGATTTATCATTTAAAATAATGATAATAGTGTTCCTAATAATAAAGAGAACCCCACTACATATGATTTTCTAATTTGATATTCCAAAAAGTCTTTAAATTTAAAAAACCATTTTAAATATTTAAAAAACATTAAAATCCAGCAATCCCCAACCTTTTTAAAATATTTTAAAATCAATTTTTAAAATCAAGAATCATGTTATCTTGTAAATCATTGGAATAAATAAAGGCATATCTCAATTTTAACCTTGATATAATTGAGAAAAATAAAAAATAAATAGACAAATTGGTGGACATTGGATTGAACATGTAACTCTTATTATCATCAAGATTCATCCTACAGAATCTTGTTCAAATTATTTGGTTATCAATTTACTATTGGACACCATTATGTTCACGTGTCATTTATCATTTTCACTACTACAAAATAGGCCTTTAACAATGCTAAAATTGGTCATTATCATTGCAAAAAAACACCGACTACCAGAGCATGATTAAAAGCCCTAGGCTTTTATCGGTGCTAGAAAAGTGCTGATAAATCGATCTTGTATCAATGATATAAAACGTGTTGATAAAGGACCCCATTTATCATCATTTTTAATTAGCGCTAATAAAGGGAACCCTTTATTAGTGCCTTTGGTAGCCTTGATAAAGGGGGTAATGCTATAGTGTGTTGTTAAATTTATAGCACACTGTAGGAGTAGAAAAAAAACAAAAAACTAGTGAAAATACATATTTTAAATGAAATAAAATTTAAAACACAAATAAAGAAAAAAACCATATTATATACATTTAAAACATTGGTTTATACAATTACAAGAGTAAGTACAAATTATCATAGGTTCAAAAACATCAATGTTCCTTTGTCTTTGGCCCTTGACCCCCACTCATACTATTGCTAAACAAACCACCCCATCTCAATAAAAAGAATTAAACTATATAAGAAAACAATTATTATATTAGTAATACTATATAGAAATAAACTAAATAGAATGTTTCAATTTTAAACTAAACTTTTAGTCATACAGGGAACATCGTGGATCATATTGAGTTGCGGTTAATTTTTTCATATCATGCTATTTCTTGTCTATAATCAAGTATTATCTCTATGAAAATTAACTGAATAATTATAAGATAAAAATAATAAGGAAATTAATTCATTAATAGTAGATAAAATGATGAGAAAAATCTGATCTTGTTTATTTGGTTATGGCGACGAGATGCACATTTTAAACTAAAATGGAACTTATATTGAAAATATGCACATAGAGTCATTCTAACCACACCATGCATTGGATTGAAATGAATTTGATTCTTACATATCACAAATTACTTTTAGATCATTTTGATAAACTTTCAAAATAATCCTAATGTGTTTGATCAGTTTTGAGTATGTCACTTGTGTTTTTTACTAAAATGTCATTTTAAACAGGAAACATGCACATTGAGCCATACCGGTCACATAGAGTGTCAGTTTTATTTGAGAATGATTTTTATACATCAAAAATTACTTATGAATTATTTTCCTAAACTATAAATATATTCCAAGTGTGTTTTCTCAATTTTTAGTGAGTGACACTTTTTTGACTAAAATGTCAATTTTAAACTGATAACGGTCACTTTGAGTCATATCGGGAACATCCTGTATCGGATTATGGTGATAATGTTTCCTAAACATTAAAAATAACTTATGTATCTTTTTTCTAAAATAGAAAAAAATTGTGAATGTGTTTTATCTATTTTGTGGATGTTGATTTCCTTTTTTACTAAAATTAATGCCAATTTTAAATAAAAGGAAAGGCTTGGTGTCATACCAGTCACACCATGCATCAGATTGTGGTGCATCTGATTAATACACATAAAAAATGACTTATAAATTATTTTTATAAAGTATAAAAATAATCCAAATGTTTTTTCTTAGTTTTGAGTATGTCACTTTTATTTTTTACTAAAATTTCATTTTAAACTGGAAACACACACTTTGAGTTATACTGGTCACAACGTGTGTAAATTTAATGTGATACTGATTCCTACACATCAAAAATTAATTCTGAATTATTTTTCCTAAATTATTGAGACAATATGAGTTCATTTTCTTGATTTTCAGTGAGTTACACTTTTTGAACTAAAATGTCAATTTTAAACTGATAACGGACACTTTAAGTTATATTGAGAACATTGTGCATCGGTTTGAGGTCTTTATGATTTCTATATATCAAAAATGGCTTATGGATAATTTTTATAAAGTATAAAAACAATACAAATTCTTTTTCTCAGTTTTTAGTATATCACTTGTCTATTTTACTAAAATTAATGTCAATTTTAAATAAAAAGACACACTTTGAGTTATACCGGGCACATCGTACATCGTATTGATGTGGGGGTGGTTCCAAAATGTCAAAAATTACTTATGGATAATTTTTCTAAAGTATAAAAACAATAAAAAAATATTTTTCTTGATTTTTAGTATGTCACTTGTCTTTTTACTAAAATTAATGTCAAATTTAAATAAAAATACACACATTGAGTAATACCGGTCACATTGTGCATCAAATTGAGGTGAAGTTGATTACTACATGTCAAAAATGACTTAGGGATTGTTTTCCTGAAGTATAAAAATAATATGAATGTTTTTTCTTGATTTTGAGTAAGTTACTTGTTTTTTTTCTAAAATGTCATTTTAAACTGGAAACACACACTTTGAGTCATACCGGTCACATCATGTATCGTTTTGACATTAGAGTAATTCCTAAATGTTAAAAATTACATTTCAACCATTTTCATAGATTATCAATACAATATGAGTGTGTTTTATTATTTTTCAGTCAGTGGGACACTTTTGGAACTAAAATGTCAATTTTAAACTAATAATGGACACTTTGATTTATACTAGGCACATCGTGCATCTAATTGAGATACGTATGATTACTACACATAAAAAATGACTTATGGATAATTTTACAAAAGTATCAAGACAATATGAATGTTTTTTATCAATTTTGAGTATGTTACTTTTCTTTTTTACTAAAATTAATATCAATTTTAAAATAAAAAAGACACACTTGGAGTCATACCGGGCACATTGTGCGTCGAATTGAGGTGAGGATGATTTATACACATAAAAATGAATTATGGATCATTTTCCTAATTTTTCAAAATAATATGAATGTGTTTTTTTGGTTTTGAGTATGTCACTTTTCTTTTTTATTAAAATTAATGTCAATTTTAAATAGAAAGACATGCTAAGATTCATATTGGTCACACCATGCATCAAATTGAGGTGTGATTGATTCTTAAATATTGAAAATGACATATTAATTATTTTCATCAAGTATAAAATAATATGAATTTGTTTTCTTAGATTTGAGTATGTCGATTGTGTTTTTTACTAAAATGACATTTTAATCTAGAAATACGCACTTTGAGTCATATCAGTCACATCGTGTGTCAGTTTGATGTGAGAATAATTATCACGCATAAAAACTTATTTATGAATTTTTTCTTAAATTATAGATACAATCCAAGAATTTTTTCTTATTTTTCAGTGAGTGGCACAGTTTTTGAACTAAAATGTCAATTTTAAACTGATAATAGACACTATGAGTTATATCGGGCACACCGTGCATCAGATTGAAGTGAGGTTAATTCTTAAACATCAAAAATGACTTATAGATAATTTTCTAAAGTATACAAATAATATAAATTTTTTTTATTGGTTTTTAGTATGCCACTTGTCTTTTTTACTAAAATTAATGTCAATTTTAAATAAAAAGACACACTTTGAGTCATATTGAGAACACCATGTATCGGATTGAGGTGGAGATGATTCCTACATGTCACAAATGATGTATGTATTGTTTTCAAAAGGTATCAAAATAATATGAATTATTTTTCTCAGTTTTGAGTATTTCACTTATCTTCTTTACTAAAATTAATGTCAATTTTAAATAAAAAAACACACTTGGAGTCATAACAGTAGCACTATGTTTCAGATTGAGGGGAGGCTGATTCCGACACATCAAAAAATACTTATGGGTTTTTTTATAAATTATCAAAACAAACTGAATTTATTTTTCTAAATTTTGAGTGTGTCACTTGTGTTTTTTATTAAAATGTCATTTTAAACTAGAAACACACACTTTGAGTCATACCGGTCACATAATGTATTGGTTTGATGTGAGACTGATTCCTACATGTCAAAAAGGACTTATGAATCATTTTACTAAATTACCAAGAAAATATAAGTGTGTTTGATCAGTTTTCAATGAGTTACACTTTTTGAAATAAAATGGAAATTTTAAACTAATAACGGACACTTTGAGTTATACCAGGCACATCATGTGTCAAATTAAGGTGCAGTTGATTCCTACACATCAAAAATGACTTATAAATCTTTTTTCTAAAGTATAAAAACAATCTAAATGTGTTTTATTGGTTTTAATTATGTCACTTGTCATTTGTACTAAAATTAATGTCAATTTTAAATAAAAAGACACACTTTGAGTCATACCGGTCACACCATGCATCGGATTGAGATGCATCTGATTTATAAACATCACAAATGACTTGTGGATCATTATTTTAATATATCAAAACAATATGAATTTTTTTCTAGGTTTTGAGTATGCCACTTTTTTTTACTAAAATTAATGTCAATTTTAAATAAAAATACAAACTTTGAGTCATACTGGTCATACCATGTGTCTAGTTGAGGTGTGGATGATTCCAATACATCGTAAATGACTTATGTATCGCTTTACTAAATAATAAAAACAATATTATTATTTTTTCTCAGTTTTTCATATGTGATGTGTGTTTTGAACTAAAATGTAAATTATAAACTAAAAAACATATAGTTTGAGCCATAACGAGCACACTGTGTATCAGATTGAGGTGTAACTGATTAAGTATGTCATGTGTGTTTTTCTTTCAACTGTCAATAACAATATAGAAAATAAATAACATGTTCTATATTTTCTATCTTATTGTAGATAGTTGAAAGAAAAATATGACTTCCCAAAATATCTGTGAAAAAACAAAATAATTATTAGATAAAAGTTATAAGGAAATTAACATAAAAAATATTAAATAAAATGGTTAAATATTTAACTAAATAAGTAGTAACAATTCACCTTTTCATGATGTTTTCATACATTCTTGACCCAATTCCTTGTTTTAATTATCACATTTGTAGCCTCGAAGTCCAATCTCTCACGAGCATGAGCATCTTTAAAAAAACTTGCACAACTAGAGCAAAAGAATCCACCTGTATTGGTGAGAAAGAGAACCCACCTGTAGATTTTGGGAATAGCAGAAGCGTGTGACGGTTCATGCCCAACTTTTCTTTTTTTTCATTATTGATGATCCATCTAAGATTTACATGATGATGAATGTTGTAATTAACTAAATTTAATCAAATAAAATATACAAGGGATATAATTTCATTACCAAATGTGGGATCATCACATATTATTTATAATTAATTTAATTAATTAAAGAGTTGTCTTGTATGAATTCTTTCTTCATTTATGGATTTGAAAACAGATCTATGTTGTACAATCATTGCATTGTAGGAATAAAGATCAGTCTCCCTCTATAGGTTATCCACACATGTTCGAAAAATCTCTAAACATCACCATAGGAATCTTTGGGTGCTAGCATAGTAAATCCTATTGCTTTCATTTTTCGCCTTTGATCTCCATGAGAATTTCTTCCAAATAATTATCCTTGATCTCTCTATACTTGAGATTGGATGGTGGAGGAAGATCAATATTTTTTCTTGGGAGAATTCTTAGAGAGGGAGCTCTATAGGGATTTAGAGGATTCTCTCCAGCCATTATTCTACAAAAAAATGAATTGGATATCTTGGAAAAATAATCTAATTAGGTTTAAATATTACTTGGGTTTAAAAATAAATATTTGCACAAGTGCCCTTTAATATTTATGTATTCCTTATGGAACCCCATGTCAATAATAATAATAATAATAATAATAATTCTCGACATACACTTAACTTGAAAATTAAAATTAAATATTATTTATTCAAATAATATTCAATATATATTCTTTCTCATCGAGCCTAAAAACTAGGTCCACCATTTCTCAAAAATATTTATCAGACCTTGAAAAATGAATATTTATTTAATAAATAAATATCAATTCATATTCAATAATAAATAAATAAATATTATATTCATTAAATAACAAATTAATATTTATTAAATATTCACCTCACATAATATTCTCTTGAATAACTGGTGATGGAATATATACGATAAAGCATACATGAATAGTTATTAAACTACATGTGGAAATAATATATATTCAACTTGTTGAATAATAAATAATAATATATTATTTAAATGATATTCTGAATATACTTAGTGTGTGACCCTCCAGGCCTCTTTCATAGTGGCATTAGGCGAAAGAGCCTAAAGTGAAAGTCCAGCATCTTAAAACATGTTAAGGAACCCATAGAGAAATAATTTAATGTCACAATGATATAATACCGCATACAGATTCTCACTATGTAATATAATCCTTTTATCTCAATATCTCTAATAAAGCATGTTGCATGTTGGTGCTAACAACCTATGTGCTTGATGTCTCTTTCTCTGAATTTCCAGAAATTAAACTTTCCCATAGAACACCATGGACAAAGATTTATTTATGCTATATCATTTCCATCAAAGGTCCTAAGATATAAACTTTTGTTAAAGAATAGAAGGGGAAAATCCTTTCTCACATTATTTATTAATGTAATATTACTCATGACGCGCCCAACGTATCCTACCTCATCGTAAACATCTATCATCATAATCTTTATAAATACATCAAAGTATATGACTCATAATACCCATTAATAATAATATTAAAGTTGAAGGATCAATACACACATCCACATATAGGAACATTCAATGACACATATAAATGTAGATTTCCTACTAGTGGGTCTCATTCTCATAATATCTTACATTGGATATTACCAAGGGCATACACCATGAGAAGGTGCCTCAAAGTCCTATGAGTCTCCACCCCTGATATCCTGTATTATTTTTTTCCCTCAAATGATATCATCCATCTATAGAACATATATTTAATAATAGTGTCATATAAATTTTGGGTTCTCATCATAGCGGGGAACTATTATGACCTTTTAGTATGAAGCTACTCTTAGGAAATTAACATGTACTATGTTATACATAAGAATAATCATGATGTGATAAGGAGTTTATTAATATTAAAAACTATGAATATAGGTTATAATAAAGTATACATAAGTTGGTTCTTGAGAACCAACTCCAACATACTCCCACTTTCACTAGAGTCAACTACTAAAAATATTTATTTTGTTAGCTCTCACATGATACTCAGGATTCTATTGAGATAGGCCTTTAGTCAATGGGTCTACTACGCTCTCTTTCATGGGTAATACGCTTACTATAACTTCACCCCTTTGATAAAAATTCCTCAATAGGTGATACTTCTTGATTATATTCTTTTTCCATTGGTGTGACCTTAGCACTTCTGCAAGAGCCACCACTATAGTATTATCACAATACAATGTGATTGGGTCTTTACTACTAGGTACCACATCAATATCATAGAAAACATTCCATATTTAAACATCTTCCTTGTATGTATCAAACACCTCTATATACTCGGAATCCATAGTAGAATCAGCAACAACTGGCTACTTTGAACTCTTCCAACTCACAGCTCCTCTGTTGAGACAGAAAACATATCTTGACTATAAATTTATATTATTTTGATATCTTTGAAAACTATATTCATTATAACCCTTGATGACCAGCTCCTCATCTTCTCAATACACCAGGAACATATCCTTAGTTCTTCACAAATACTTGAGGATATCTTTAATATCATACCAATGATGTTCTCTGTGATCTTCTTGATATCTTCCTACCATTCTTAGTGCATAGGAAACATCAAATATACTATATAATATGGCATACATTATTCATCCTATTGTCGAATTATATGGGATATTACTCATTATATCTTCCTCATGTTGGGTTGGAGGACACATTTTCTTAGAAAGATGTATACCATGTGGCACTGGAACCAATCCCCTCTTGGATTATTCCATACTAAATCTCTTTAGTATCTCATCAATGTATATACTTTGGCTTAGTCTAGGTAGCCTCTTGGATCTGTCATAAATGATCTTGATCCCTAGAATATAGGTTGCTTCACCTAATTCTTTCATGGAGAAACACTTGTTTAATCGGTTCTTAACAAACTGTAATATTGGTATGTCATTTACAGTAAGCAATATGTCATCAACATATATTATTAAGATAACGACCGCATTCCCCCTAAAAATATTTTAAACACATGGATCACATTCATTATTAATGAAACCAAATTATTTTACAACTTCATAAAATCAAATTTTCTATGACTTGTATTCTTGCTTCAATCCATAAATGGATATCTTCAACTTTAAAATATTTTTTCATCAATTGGAGTCACAAACCCTTTTGGTTGTTCCACATATACATCTTCCTGAAGGTTCCCATTAAGGTAAGTAGTTTTGACGTCCATCTTCCTAATATCATATTCATGGTAAGATGCTATAACAAGTAGAATTATGATGGATTTAAACATGGAAACTAGTGAAAAGGTTTCATCATAGTCAATTCCTTGATTTTTTTTTAAACCCTTTATCCACTAGACTTTCTTTATATGTATTTACTTTACCTTCCATGTCTATTTTTCTCTTGAATACCCATTACCACCCTACAGGATTTACATCAACTAGAGCATCAACTAGAACCCAAACTTGGTTTTAATACATGGAATCCATTTTAGAATTCATATATTCTTTCCATATTTTATATTTTTGAGATCTCTACTACCTCTTTATAGGATATAGGTTCGTCATTTTCAAACAATAATGAGTCACTATATTTGGTGACTAGAAAACCATATTTCTTTGGTTATCTTACCTATATTATGCTCCAATGTAGTACTTGTGTTTCAGTAACTACTTATTCTACAAGGACTAGTGGAATCTATTGTTATACCAACTCTTTTGTATCTTGAGAATCAACTTCATTAAACTTAATCTTACTCCCACTAACCCTTTTGAGGATGTGCTCCCTCTCAAGAAAGATGGCTTGTATGGTGAAAATCACTTTCTTTTCTAAGGGGTTGGATAGGTAGTATCCCTTTGTTTCCTTAAGATAACCTATAAATATACACTTTGTTCCTCAGGGTGCTAGTTTGTTTCTTGATAAGGCCTTAACAAATTTCTCACAACCCCATACATTTTTATGTGAAAAAATGAGTTTCTTTCCACTTCATAACTCAAAGGAAATTATGTTTTTCACTTTATATGGTACTCAATTTAATTTTTATGTCATAGTTTTTAATTCATATCCACAAAAGGATAATAGAATATATGCATGACACATCATCGACCTTACCATTTGTAACAAGGTACGGTTCCTACTTTCACTAACACCATTCCACTACGGTGTGTAAGTTGGACTGAGTTGAGATACAATCCCAAACTCTTGTAAAAGGTCAATAAACTCTTGGTTAATATTTTTACCACCTAGATATGATCAAAGATTCTTTTTCTTATTTCCAAGTTGATTCACTACTTCATTCTTGAATTCCTTGAATTTATAAAAATACTCAGACTTATACCTCATCAAGTATAAATAACCATATGTACTCAAGTCATCAGTAAAAGTTATGAAGTAAAAATACCCACCTATATATTCTACTAGAAATGGTCTAAACACATCAGTGTGTACCAATACTAGAAGCTTTGTGGTTGTTTCACCTTATCCACTGAATGTCGGTTTGTTCATTTTTCAGTTTAAACAAACCTGACATATTTCAAGTGATTTTATCTCATAAGGGTCTAAATAATCATCTTAACAGATATTTGTCAAATGATTATCATTTACATGACCAAGATGGTGATTCCACAATTGGTTTTTGTATGATTCATGTGAATATGATTCATTTTCAATTGAAAATACTTGGTTTTTTGTAATTCAATACATAAATACTTTTATTTAAATGTTCCATACCATAATATATGTTGTCTTTATAAAATAAACAACTTTTATTTCCAAACTTTAAAATAAACCCATCTACATCTAGGAATGATATAGAAATTATGTTCTTGGTAAAATTTGGTACATAATAACAATATTTTAAAACCAAAATCATTATTATTGGCAATGAAAGGTGGTAGGAACCAATGGCTAGAGTGGTTATCCTCAAACCATTTTCACCTCATAGATCCAACTCTCCTATAGAAATCTTCTGTAATATACTTGGTTACTGTATTTGGATATATATGTGAGCATCACAAGTTGTATCTAATACTTAATTTGTAGATATTGAGATATTACACTCAATAACGAACGCAAATTTATTTTCCTTTATCTTCTGGGTGTAGTTCTTCTTCCAGTATACTTCCTTGCCGCATGAAAAACATACTGACTAATTTTCCTTTCATTTCCCCTATATATTCCTCTTCTTTTAAGGATTATGCTTAGGAGATTTAGACTTTTTTGGGTCTTGTCCCCATTTTCCTTGTTCTTTGTTCTATTATTCACCATAAGTATCATGGGTTTATCACACCCCAATGTCCTTATCCACTTGGATAATCAAAGTAAGAAGTTTTGAAATAATATTCTCATTATTACTCATATTTTAATTAACAATAAAACTGAATAATGTATTGGGTAGTGATGAAGGTATGAGATCTGTGCGCAACTCATCTGGGAATTTAATCCCTAATATGTATAATCATTCAATGTAGCCAATAAGCTTCACTAAATGAGGCCCAACTGGTGAAGACTCCCCAAGATTATTTGTAAACAAAGAATTAGAGATCTCATATCTCTCTTGTCTCACCTTCTTTTAATAGATACCTTGAAGGTGATATGTCATGCTATATGCATCCATTTCCTCATATTTCTTCAAAATATCATTTTTCTTCAAAATATAATTTTTCATGGATAATGGAAAGAAACATTTTACATCTATATAATCATAAAAATGTTTCTCATAGAAAGATAACTCTTTATCACTAGCCTCATTTCTAGGAATTTTAGAAATGGGTTCTTCCAACACATATAATTTCCTTTAATGGTAAAGGATAATGTGTAGGTGCATTTGGAACTCTTGGAAATTTATACTGGTGAGAATGTAATCCTTATCAAGTAAGGATCACATTGATATGTTTGATTTCATTTTTATTGTTTTTTATAAAATTAATATGAGTAGAGTTTTAGTACTTTATCTAATAAAATTTAGACAAATAAATAAATAATATATTTATTAATATCCCATTATTTTATCAAAGCCCAATATCCCTCACCATTAGCTTCAGAATATCCTATTGCTTGAACATTATAATGGAAAGGATCCATATTCCCCTTCTTATTACCCTAAATTTGGTTGGTCAAACAACTTGAATGGTTTTAGGTGGTAATTCCAAATTCCAACTGCATTAACTCATAGTTCCTTGATCTGTTGAGTGGACTCCTCAATCCTAAAATCCATAAAATTAGATTTCCTCAACCATTTCCTCTTAGTTACACCAACTCCTACTTTAGAAGTCAACCCTTGATGTAAACTAAGTTAATCCAACACAAAACTACATGTTAGAATTCCTCAATAATTGAAATCACCCCAACTTTGGTGGGTCAAGCACTTTGAACTATGGTCCAGTTTTAATTGAAGTTGTGGAAGGCTATATCGATTTAATATATATTGTTGAGGGATTTTATCCTTTTATGTATAAATTTCCAATTATTATCTTTATCACATGATTTTAAATATTAATAGGATTTAATTAAGGGATTAACCATGTCTTATATAATATTTACACATAATCCAATTTATTTTAGTTTTATCTTGCGTGCTGGTTAAGTAATTAATTCATGTTATCATAATAAAACATCCATAATGAAATACCCATGCAACTTGATAAAAATAAAATAATAAAGTGGTATGATCATGAGCTTTAACTAATGGTTAGTTTATCTAGCAGTTGATAAACTAACCATTGACCTAGGGGGAAAACACTTTGAACCAATTAAGGTTTGTGTTATATCTTTCCAATTGTCTGCGTATGTATCTCTCTTGGATTGGTTTCACCTCATCTCTAAACTTGAACCACCTCCACTAGCTTGAGAGAACCATCCATTATATATGCTTTTACTCACACACAAGTGAGGGGAAAGGGTTTATATAAAATAAACCATGGTCACACAGGCCCGTACATAATGAGATGAGAGATGAAACGTAGGCCACTAATTTAATTTAATAATAAATTAAATGAAACCAATCACATACAAAGTTATGGTCTATGATCATGATCATCCATATTCATGCAATTAATTATGAATTTAATAAAACTATCATTCAATTATTAATTGTTCTTATTTACGATAAATCATGCTTGAATCAATTAATTGTCTTCTTTAATTAATCAATTATTTTATCTTAATTCTCATCTAAATTTTCTTGAGATTATCATCAATCATAATTTTAAATAAATTAAATTTATTTATTTAAAATTTATTGTGTACATAAATATACCTTGGACGGAAACACGGTGAATACCCGTCCAAATTGACCAAATATGTATTATACTTGTATACGATTTACTCTTGTTACATATGGAATACACGACTTATCACTTATTTTAATGATGTGTATTATCAACTTAATGATTACATGAATTACATGATTTTTCTATCACGTGTTATGCTTCAATGCACGTAGAGTAATAACTGTAATATGACTCATACATGATATGTAGATCTAAACATTGCATGGAAATTAATTAAACATATATATATATATAGTAAAACCCACCGTATGTCATGTCCTATCAACTTAATGATCATACAAAAGCACATGTAGATAAGGTTTACACAGTAAAATAAATTAATTTTAATTCTTCCTAATTTGGTATAAGTACACAGCATGTACAAGAGAGCTACATGGCATGTACATCTCTCACTGTCTTCATGAGGTACATGACGAGGGCTTAGTGTGTAAACCATACCTCATAAAAATTGGAGTACATAGTGTGTATAAGGGCTACATAGTGTGTGGTCTCCAAGTTCCATGGTCACCAGTCGGGTAGGTCGTGTATGAAAATACACGGCCCGTTTGTGACTTAAAGAGCTATATGTAATGTACGTGTGCTACATGGTGGGCACTCTATATGACCACACGCTAGGTTATCCTAGTCAACATGTGGTGTAAGAAATTAAATACACCATGTGTATTCAATGCACATGGTTTAAATTAATTCTAAATTAATTCCTGGTGCATTGAACACTAGTACACAGCTTGTAACTCTGGTTACATGCCGTTTACTCTTGTGTTGTCTAGCTAGAATCTTCAAAACCTCTTGATGAGTTCTTCGATTTAATTTTATTCATAAAATTAATTGATTTTATTAGATTTATGAGAAACAAAAGTGGAATAATAGGATCTAAAAATTCAGAATAAAGAAATATTAAACTAGAATTGAAAACTAAATGAGAAATGTGTAAATAAATAAATGATATTTTAAATAATTATAAATAATTATGTGACCACTCTGATACCACTTGTAGGTTCTGGGTGTAGTAGAATCCTGCGATGGGTCATGTACAACTTTTTTTTTGACATAATTGATGGTCAATCTGATATTTACGTGATGATGAATGTCGTGATCAACAGAATTGAATTAAAGAAAACAAACAAGGGATGAAATGTTGTAACCAAGTAAAGGATCATCACATATTATTTATAATTAATTTAATCAATTAAATAATTACCTTGCGTGAATTATTTCTTCATTGATGGATCTAATGATAGATCTACGTTGTACAGTTATTATGTTGTATGAATCAAGAGAAGATTCCCTCTAGCGGTGATCCACACATGTTCCACAAATCTCTGAACATCGCTATAGGAATCTCTTGGTGGTATCATGAAAGATATTATCTCTTGCATCATTCTCCTTTGATCCCCATGAGAATCGCTTCCAAATCATTCTCATTGATCTCTCTAGAATCGAGAGTGGGTGGTGGAGGAAGATCGCTCTCCGTTCTTGGGAGAGTTCATGGAGAAGGAGCTCTTTGGGACCTGAGAGGATTCTCTCCAGGTATTTTTGTGCACAACACAAATTTATTGGATATCTTGGAAAAATAATATATTTGGGTTTAAATATTGTTAGTCCTTAGAAATAAATATTTTCAAAAGTTCCCTTTAATATTTATTTAATCCCTATAGAACCCCATGTCATTAATAATATTATTATTATTATTTCTCAACATGCACTTAACTTTCAAATTAAAATTAAATATTATTTATTCAAATAATATTCAATATATATTATTTCTCATCAGACCTAAAAACTTGGTCCACCATTCCTCCAAAATATTTATCAGGACTTGAATAATGACTATTTATTTAATAAATAAATATCACTAAAATATTCTCTAATAAATAAATAAATATTATATTCACTAAATAAAAAATAAAAAATTATTAAATATTCCTATCACATAATATTCTCTCAAATAATTAGTGATGAGATATCTATGATCAAGCATACATGAATAATTATTAAACTACATGTGGGAATAATATTTATTAAAATCATAAGATAATAAATAATATTATATTATTTAACTAAGATTATGGATACACTTAGTGTGTGACCCTCTAGGTCTATTTCTCAGTGGAATTAGGCGAAGCAGACTAAAGTCCAATTTTAGAATCTAGCAACACACCAAGGAACCCATAGAGAAATAAGTTAATTTCACAATGACATAATACCTCATACGGATGCTCATTTTTTAATATAATAATTTTATCTAGATATATATAATCAAGAAGGTTGTATACTGGTGTCATCAACCTATGTGCTCGATGTATCTTTCTTTGACTTTCTGAAAATAAAATTTTCCCATAAAACTACATGGCCCTGAATTTATTTTGGCCATATAATTTCCATCAAAGAGATTGATATATAAACTACTATTATAGAACATAAGGGAAAAATCCTTTCTCACATTATTCATTAATGTAATATTAATTATGATGCACCCAACATATCCTACCTCACTGTGAACATCTATCATCATGGTTTTCATAAATACATCAAATTACACGACTCATAATACTCATTAATAATAATTTTAAAGTCTATGGATAAATACACGCATTTTCAGATAATAACATACAACGACACATATAAATGTGGATTTCCTAATAGCAAGTCTCAT
Source organism: Viscum album (assembly GCA_963277665.1). Taxonomy (NCBI): domain Eukaryota; kingdom Viridiplantae; phylum Streptophyta; class Magnoliopsida; order Santalales; family Viscaceae; genus Viscum; species Viscum album. Next base: position 177,802,990 of record OY728147.1, on the reverse strand, counting down.
TCTCATAATATCCTATACTGGATATTACCAAGGGCATACACCATGAGAAGGTGCCTCAAAGTACTATGAGTCTCCACCCCTAATATATTCTATCATTTATGTCTCTAAAATGATATCATCCGTCTATAGAACATATATTTAAGAATACTATCGCAGCACTTCTAGTTTCTCATCATAGCATGGAACTGCTATGACCTTTTAGTGTGATAGCTACTCTGAGGACATTATCACATACTATGTTATGTAGAAGAACAATCATGGCGTGATAAAGAGTTTATTAATATTCAAAACTATGAATACATGTTATCATAAAGTATATAGAATTTTCTTCTAGGGAACCAACTTCAACAGCAACATCAACAGAGAATGATAATGGAATTGAAATTATCCATGATAACTTTTAGATAATTTAATCCAAGATATATTTAAATGAATAAAGAGTGTGGGACTTCATCAAAATAACTAAAGACCACAAAAAAAACATAGAAATCATCTTCCCTAGAATGAATGAAAGAATAAGTGGATGACTTCAAAAAAAAGGTTTAGGGAAAGATATTAATGAATAAAAAATTAATGATCTTATGACTATGAATTCAAATATTAAATAATCTTATGAATATGGTGTTCAAGAAGGATTATATCTTAAGAAAAATGACAAAATACTTAAGAAATATGTGAAAAAAATTAGTAGAGTTGGAATGCATTGGGGAACTTTCCCCCACACTAGAAGATGCTTGATAGAGAATCAATAGGTTTATATTAGACTTGATAGAGTCTAAAGTGGTTTCCCTGCAACAAGAATAGACATGATCTGTGATAGGGTTACATTAATTTTGATGTTGGTCTTTTAGAAAGTTAGTTTTCACAATACCCATATAATCAAAACACACGACTGATCAAAGGCATACCACAAAAAAATCACAAAATTATGAAATAGCACAAACATCAACCAAAATTTTGTTCTATCAATATCAAAACATAACAATAAACCACCTTATTTTAATTGAATTTTCTAGGCCCTTTTATGAAATCACCCTCTCATTTTTTTAACACCAAACCCTTTTTTTTACATTTTCCAAATTCCATATTGAAACCAACCACTTTACAAACACTTTATAAGAGTCCAAAAAATTTTAAATTACCACATATTAATTTAAAATTTCAAATAGTATCTCAAAACCACTTTCAAAATTCAAAAATCTATTTTTTGAATTTTTAAAACCCCACTTAAAATCCATTTTTTAAAAAAATTCCACATGAAAATCAACCAATTTTTTTCAAAACACTTAATAGGATATGATCCCCGTTTTCTATAAAAACCATTCGAATCAAGTGAAAAGTTTTAAAATCGTATTAAAAAACCATAAACAATAAATTACAATTTTAAAAATATTTCTATGGAAAGATGTGCATTGTGAAATGATTAAAACTTTATGAGTTAACATTGAAATCACTTCATGAGTTTCAAAATATCAAATCCATTATAGTTTATTTTAAGGGAAACCTCATTTTTTTCATTTCAAATCCCACTTTAACATTTAAAACAAGTTTCCCTTTTCAAAACTAAAATTTAAAATATACATGAGAATAAAAATGCTAAGTAGGCCACCACCCAGTCTAAAGAAAAACATTATTATTAAACCTTTCATAAACATTTTATAAAGTTGGCATTAATAAAACATTTTTTAGAAGAGAGGAGTAAATTAACAATTTAAATCCTAGAACCATGGTAAAGGATTCCTTGGGTAAGTTAGGTCAAGTCTGAAATATCCTCACACTTTCAGTGCTCATGGCTACCAAGTGCACACATTATCCTAGGGATATGAGCCTAAGGGGTAGGAATCCACCTCTAAAAGTGTCTCCCTACATCACTAATGTTTAGTTAGTGTTTTCACTATCAATTTTATTGTTAGGTAGATCTAGACATGACTAACATGATTTTCCTAGACTACCCACCTAAATACTGATATTCCCATGGGCTTCTTTCAATATTCAATCAAGGGACTATTCATTTTTCAAAAATCAGTTTCATTAAATATCACACAAAAATTCACAAATCCAAGCTTTCACATTCCATACAATTTATTCAAGAATCAACATCAAGATTTTTTTACAAATATTCATGCATTGAAAACTATTTTTAAAAGATCATGAGTCAATATTTTTAAAACAATTCAAAACATCATTTGAGAACAAGAAATCATAAAAAATTCTCTTGGAAATCTCTTTTAAGCATCACTCGGAATACCTCATTCAAAAACATCATATTTTAAGAATAATTCTTAAAAGTTCCAAACAAGCCTCATGTTTACATATCATAAAAACTCTAAAGGCTTGATACTTTATTCCTTAATTTATACCTTGACCTAAATGGGGTCTAAACCTTTATTAACCACACATTTTATTTAAAACACATCCTTAAACATTTTCACAATGCTTGGAATTTCAAGTATCACTTGAAATGCCCAGAAAAATCTTTAGGAAAATACTTTGCAACCCAATAGATCATTTCAAATTGAAAATGACATTTTAAAGGGTTAATCAGTCAATTTAAAAAGTGGGTAACATGAAACCATTTTCAAACCATTCTTTAAAGATATGAAAACCCATTGTTATCTATGAAAACCAAGCCAAAATCCAATTTCTTCCCTAGAAACCAAATGAGTATAATTAATACTATTATTAAATAATTAAAACACCAATATAAGCATCAAATAATCAACAATTCTGAAATTAGAGAGTCAATCATGGGGGAAAACAACCTAAACCAAGAGAAAATGAAGAAACCATCGAGAATAGAGAGAGGAGGACCCAAAGGTAAAATCACATGCTCTAGAAATCAAAGACGCGAAAAAAATCAAAAATTAGAATCATTTAGGGTTTAGCCTGGTGTGAGCACAATGTGGAAGAGGGTGAAAACGAGAGGGAAAAAATAAATAAAAGGAAGAGGAGAAATTTGAGGAGGAGCATAATTGTAGGGGGCTCGTTGAACTCAAAGGGTGGGGTTTCGATCATCTAGGCTTCTGAAATCAGGAACCTGAACAAGAAATAAATGAGATATAATGAGAAAAAAATAACATACCTTGGATTCGAGGCTTGATTCATCTGAGAGAAAGTCGAGGAGGATCACCGACAGCAGTGGACTTCTGCAAAATCTTGAGAATAGCAACTGAAATCAGTGTAGTTAGGGTTCTTTTAAAAATATCGAGGATGTTTTTATTAACGCAGATAAAGATACCTTTTATTAGCACTCAAAAAATAAACACTGGTAAAAGTTATCTTTATCAGCACTAAAATCTTAGTGCTGATAAAAATCATCTTTATCAGTAGTAAAACTTTAGCGCTGATAAATGATTTATAATTATAATTATAAATAAAAATATTTGTAAATATATCTATAAATATTTTTATATTATTATAAATGTATTGATATCATTATACATATTTATATAATTATATATATTTTATATTAAATATATTAATTATTTAAATATATTTATTAAAATTTTAATTATTGAAATATATAATTATTTATTTATAATTATATAAATACTTTTTTAAAAATATATTTATTTATTTATTTCTATTTATAATTTTATAATTTTATAAATATAGTAAATATAAATTTATAAATATATTTATAACTATTTATTTATAATTTTAAATGTATTTTTATTATTATATATATTTATATAATTATATATATATATTTAATAAATATATAAATATAAATATAAATATAGTAAATATATTCATTTTTAAATATATTTATTATAATTTTATAATTATAAATATATTTATATTATTATATATATTTGTATAATTATATATATATTTATTTAATAAATATATATAATTATAAATATAGTAAATATATTCATTATTTAAATATAATTATTATAATTTTATAATTATTTAAATATATAATTATTTATTTATAATTATATAAATACTTTTAAAAAAATAATATTTATATATTAATATCATTAGATATATTTATATAATTATAAATATTTATTTAATAAATATAAATATAAATATAGTAAATATATTCATTATTTGAATAAATTTTTTATAACTTTATAATTATTTAAATCTATATAATTATTAATTAATAATTATATAAATAATTTTTAAAATATATATTTATTTATTTATAATTATAAATTTATAAATTTATAAATATATTAAATATACATTTATAAATATATTAATTTATTAATATTTATTTACAAATATATTTTTGACATTATTAATGAATATATAATCTTAAATGCATGTATTTTAAAAATGACTAAAATTGAATAATTAAAAATGAGTACACTTTAAAAATATTGAAAAAATAGATAAGTTTTATTAATTAAATATAAATTATTAAAAAATATGGATATATATTAAAATAAATATGAATAAATATTGAAAATATTAAAACATAGTAAATAAATATATATATAAATAAATTTTATAAATCGATTAAATTCCAAAAAAATAATATTAAATAAAAATGAATAAATAATACCGAACTGTAATAATATTAAAAATAAATAAATAAAATTTAACAATTAAAAACATAATATATTAATTGTATCATGTTACTAAATGAAATTATAAAAAGAATATTAAAATTTGAGTGAATTGTATAAATATTAGGTGTTTGTATTTTTATATAAGATTTCATCAATTACATAAATATTTGTGTCTGTGTTTATTGTATATAAAAATGCATTAATTATGTATACGTATGTGTGAAATCAATGTAACACACATTTAATATCTGTTAAATTAAAAAGTTAAACGAATTTTAATTAATATCCATTACTCGATACAATTAGTCAGTATTTTTAATTAATATTAATTTTTAATTATAAACCATTCTTCACTAAATATATGACTTATTTAATGTAAGCATAAATATTTTGTATTATATATATCATATTTTATGAAATATTATATATATTGATATATATATATATATATATTTATGTATTAAATGTATTAATGAATAATTATGTATAAAAAAATAAAAATGAACAATGCATTAATATGTTTTTAATTATTACATTTTATTCATTTTCTCTATTTATATTTAATATATATTATTTATTACTATTTATAATTAATATATATATATATATTAAACATATTCATTTTTATTAATAATTTCTTCATTAATAAATTTTTTAAAAATTTTTTAATTTATTCATTTCTAATTTTTTTTGGTTTAATTATTGCAATTTATTCATTTTAAATTTTTTTTGTTTAATTATTAAAATCTATTCATTTTATATATATATATATATATATATAATATATACTATTTATTAATATTTATAATCTATATATATATATATTGAATTTATTCATTTTTATCAATAATTATTTAATTAATAAATTTTTTTATATGTTTCTGAATTTACTCATTTTTAATTTTTATTTGTTTAATTATTTTATTTTAGTCATTTTATATATCAATATCTAATATATTCTATTTATTTATATTTATAATTTATATATATATATATATATTAAAATTATTCATTTTTATCAATAATTTTTTAATTAATAATTTTTTTAATATTTTTTAAATTTAATCTTTTTTAATTTTTATTTGTTTAAATATTTCATTTTATTCATTTTATATATCTATATTTAATCTATACTAATTATTAATATTTATAATATATATATTAAATTTATTAATAATTATTTAATTAAAATGTAATATTTTTAATTTATTCATTTTTATTTTTTATTTTTTTAATTATTTCAATTTTTTATTATTTTTAATAATTGTATTTTTTTTGTATAAAAAAATAGGAATGGATCAGGTCAGGCTGTGTAAGACCCAATTATGAAGGTGGGTTACGACCTAGGTTAAGCATAGGGTGGGTTATGGTTTGCATGGGCTCATGGTAGGCCCATATAAGTGTGTGTAGTGAATATAGGTGCTCATCCCCATTATAGGCTTTTGAGGATTGGATGTGGCGGAATGATATATAAAGATGTGGCCTCTCATCTGTTCTTTTGATGCAGGACTCGCTAAGTGGTTGAGACCTTTATCAATGCTAAAAAAGCAGTGAGAAAATATACCATTTATCAGTGCTAAAAATAAAGCACTGATAAAGGGTATCCTTTATCAGCGTTAAAAAAAGAACTGACAAAGGACACATTTATCCATGCTTTTTTCTAGCATTGATAAAGGTTATCATTGTATATAGTGCATTTTGTAGTAGTGTTTATGAATGTTTAAGAGCCAAAGACATATTCTCTTTAGAGAGACCCCACTCATACATTCATATATGTGATCCAAAAAGTGTTCTCGTATTTCAACACTTGTTTAATATCCTTGGTTCATTAACAGTTTTAAACTCACTCATTTTTCTCATGGGCACCAAACACTATTCTACTAGGATTCAATATACTATTCACTAGTAAAAAAAGTAATTATATAGTTGATTTTTTAATGTAGGTTATTAAATAACTGATGTGAAAAATATTTTTCATGCCGATTATTAAATAACTGATGCAATATAGAGAACTTTTGTATTTTTAACATTGATTTTTTCAATAACTGATGTCAAAAATATTTTCAGAATATTTTTAACATTGTTTATTTTGATAACCAATGTTAATACCCAAAACATGGATATTTTTAATATCAATTATTAAAATAACCAGTGTATAAAATATTCTAAAAAACATCTTTAACTTCATTTATTAAAATAAGCTCATGTTAAGAGATAAAACATGGGAATTTTTAACATTAGTTATTTCAATAACTGATATTAAAAGTATATTAAAAAATATAACCCTAACACCAACCTTTCATTTTTTTTGCATCATGCCTCTCCTAATCGCCTTGAGATTACACTTGTGAACTTTTTTCCTGTATACAAATCTAAAAGTGCCGCCCAAACATTTTTTTTCATTATCCCTTTGAAATTTTATTTTTCCCTCTCTTATCTTTATATTCCCTCTTCAATATTTTTTTCATTCTTCATTCATAGTGTGAAACCACTATTCTAGGTATACCTCTTTTGAGATTTTATATAAATTTTAGAGCATGTTTTTAAGTGTTTAGATATGGGTTAGAGGTGTTAGAGAGGATAGAAACGAGCTGAGGCAAGGCTGGGGGAATTTTTGTAGCTTCTTGATCTATAGTAGTCCCACAATCCGGTTAGTGGTGCTCTTGGGAAGAATTATTTTTTCCCAGTGGCCACCGAGTAGACAAGGGAGTCCACTATCTACCTAATATCATCAAACGAGGCCTAGTAGGTCCCACCACTTTATGTGGAATTTTATATAAAATCGGCCCTCTACTCATTTTTTCTCATTCAATTTTTCTCTCTTTATTTTCAGGGACCTAGGAGCCCTTTCTTGGTGATTTGGAGTGCTCCTATTCTCTTATAATTCCTCTCTTTGATGCTTGGTCACCAGTTCAATCCTGCACATCTAATCTAGTGAGTTATTCTTTGACCGTGATTAATTCTATCCTCTTATCCATGATAAAAATCAAATAGATCTTTGATTTATTGATTATATATAAGGATTTTAGCATTATCTAATGAGGGTTTTGATGATCGTTGATATAATTTTCATACAGATTCAAGGATTTGGCTTCTGTGCAATGCTTGGACCAAGACCATTATCAACAATGAATCTTCTTTATTGAGTTGATCATGTCCTGACCTTTTTGGGTGAGGTTCCTCTCCAACCTCAATCCTAAAGTTCTAAACATGTAAAACTGAGAGTGGTTCGAGGATTTAGAGGTTCTTTTGTACTTGGATGGTGACCCTTACCTTGATCATCATTTTTTCACCTAAGGTAGGAAGCCTGTGACTTTAGTTCATTTTCATACAGGTTCTTGGCATGTTTTTTAGCACGTGTGTGTATCCCTTAGAGGCCTTTTTTATGCTTGAACACATGTGGTATGCATTTTTAGCCCTGTGAGACCTATTCTTGCATTTCCTACATGTGAATTATATAGGTCATGATACATTTTTATTTTATGTGATGTTGTTCTGTCATTGTATCTGGTATCATATTGTGTTGTTATTATGTCTTGCAGTTGAGAGTGAAGGTTGAGCCTTATGGACTATTCCCCCAAGGGGTGTGTCAAATGCCTAGTTGGCATGATTTTTAATATTCATTCAAGGGGGATAAGTGTTTTTGGGTTATATTTTTGAGGGGGATATTTCAGGTTGCTAATCATTTTTCCTTACGTCATGGTGCCAAAGCAGGTAGATATGGTCTCTAAGAATCCAAAATATGTTTGTACTTGTGTGATATATTTTTTTTATATTTGTACTATTTTTACTTCATGTAATGCACTTGTATATCTTATGCACTAATGTTAAGGGTTGTTGGTGGTGTCATATTGAGTATTTTACTCACACCCTACTCATACATTTTAGTATGCTTGTAGATTTTATGACTAGGGATATTGCGTAGGGAAATGTCCCTATGGTGGATAGACTAGCAGGTTAGTAGGAGGTTATTGTACAATTCATATCACACCCTTTGATTAGACTTGGAAGTCGAACATTAACTTTTTAACAATCATAGCTCTTCCACATAAATTCTATCATTGATTATGGGTGTTTTTTTTTCCTATGAAACGATCGAGATAATACATTTATGCCTTGGGTTAAAAATATTGCAACTGATGAATTATTCATACATTATATAATGTATGGTTAAATTCCATAAAAGGCTCAAGAGTGTCTCAAGGCCTATATAAGAAGGTTAAGGCATTGATATGGGTGTGATTTTTTATGTGATTCATTCCTATGATCCTGTTGATTCTTTCATACTTGGATCTCTCTTCGCCTCCTCCATTTACTACCTAAGATACTAGATTATCAAGGAAGGAAGGAGGATCACACCCGAATATTGGGTGACTCAGTTCAACTTCTAGACATACCATGGAGGAAGTAGTTTTTTGGCTACCTCTAAGGGATATTCATAAGGCATGTTGATTGAAGAAATTGGTGACATATTTCATTGGTGAAAGGTACATGATTTCTTCATTTTATGTGTATGCATGGTTTCAGTTTCATTCATTGTGATATTGAGAATTTAGGGTTTTTAATTTCTTCTGCTGTATTGAATGAGTATTGTTCTATCCTTATAAACCCATCAAAGGTAAGGTAGGACATAGGATAACTAAATTAGTAGAGGTGAGGTGAGGTGGTGGGGTGGTTGGGGTGAAGTTATGAATCTTCAATTAAGGTTTGTGCTAGGGGTGGGGTATATTTTAAAATAAAAAATTGGGGTGACCGATATAGGCTATCCCAAGTACCCACTTTTAGTGATCACTACTTACATTCTCCCACTTCCTGCCTCTGTTGGGGGTCTCCCTCTCTCCCCCTCCTTTTTCTTGATTCCCTAGTAATAATAAGTGTGTCGATGTTATTGGGTTATTAACCATAGCATGGGACACAACATGTTGTAGACCTCAACATAGAAATTTAAAAGCAGAATTCATATGTCATAGGAGATGAAATACCATCTAGTAATGTGTTATAAGAAGTAACACGGAGTCATATTTAAAGTGGGTGGAACTCTTAAAATATAAAAATTTCTCAAAAACTAATTGGAAATAAAAAAAATAGACATTAATAAAAAAAGAACCTATTGAAAAATATGGAATGGTCTGTAACAAGGAGTCATATTTAAGGCAGGGAGGAACCCTTAACAAACAAAATTTTCACAAAAAAATAATTGAAAATAAAAACACATGGATATTAAGAACAAACAAAACCATTAGAAAATATGGGGTAATGGTCTGTAATAGGGAGGAATATTTAAGGCGGGGAGGAACCCTTAATAATAAAAATATGCCCAAAGGATAAAAAGTGATAATAAAACAAAATATTTTAAGAAAATAGAGGTTGAGAGATTATATGGGAATTTTATTTTAAGAACTTTCCAATCAAAGAGAAAACTTGATCAAAGAATAGTGGTATTGCAGGAATTTCTCAAAATAAGAGTGCACAGATAGAGTAGGAATAAAATAGATGGAGTGGTGTAGAAGGGGAGGGAAAATAGAATTAGGAAATCGTGGAGAAACCAAGAGAACTTGCAGATATTCAGGAACCAAAAACTGAGATAGGGGCTCATTATATAGCCACCACTGAGATGGGGTCCCCAACTGGTCGATGAACAGGAAAGTATTCTGACTCAACTTACCTTTGTGAAATAGAGTCATTTACCAAATAACATGAATGACTCATCACCATCTACTACTTTTTTTGTGGGAAAATGACTTGTTTGGCCATCACATAGCTTTTACTATTCCCCAGTTATTTTTAATAAAAAATTAAAACCAGGATCCATAATTAAAAATCTCTTTTGGATACTCTTTAGATTTGGTTAGTTTCATGGTCATTTTATAATTGGAAATGGGTGAGCATGGGTAAAATTTGAAATATTAAAACTTTCATTTACTGATTATAAATTTTTAACTTTTTTATAATGGGATTGTTTTTAAAATAGTTACTATAAATCAACACTATTTTATTTAGAAATATCTAAACTCATTTAAATTGTAAATATTAATTTTTAAAATTTATAAATAAAATATCATAAATCAAATTAAATAATTATATTTTATTATTATTTGAAAATATAAAATTAATGAATTAATAAAAAATACTCTAAGTAGGGTTCCATATTAAAGTGCTTGAATAATAATAGTACATAAAGTTTATATGAATATTAAACAAGTTTTTAATTTAATATTCTAGATCCATGATTAACTAATATTCAGGTAGTGTATGGTGCCTCATTATATTATACTAGTTTTCATCCTTGAATAGGTGGTATTGACTATTAGGACAGGAAATGATCCTCCCAGTGATGCAGTGATATTTGCGATATAAAATAAAGTGTAAAAATGAATAAATAAATAAACATCAGATGTAACATAGACCCACCCAAATTAAAGAGGTAAAAAATCATGATCAAATAAAAGTATCACTATAGTAAAAATGGATACATACTCTATCTCTATTTTATAAGGAAAAAATGCTCAAAATATTATCTCTTGAATAAATAGAGAAACACCTCACAGACACCACTCAAATACTGAACTATAATCAATGAATGATAAATGTTGAAGGTGATAATTTCCAAAGAGATAAGATTTTACTTTTATATAGAACCTCCATACCCTTGATCTCCTCCCTCATCAACCAAATTAAATTAGTCTAATTAAATGGGGGAGTCATTTCTATTTTTTCGATTTAAAGTGGGGAAATAAAAGGGGAGTGCCACCCCCTTTGACTAAATTACTGGAAGCATTACTTTTCCTTATTTTCAAGTCACCCAACACATATAACACTTTAATATTTTATTAAAAACCAATAACATCTCAAAAAAATATTTTCTATCCACCAAACCATGTCACTCACATCTCCAACAGGCCACTCAAGGATCTGCATTATCTAAACTAATCTGAGTTAATCATATTCATTGGGAAAAACTATGGTAAAAAGTAGATACAGACTCTCACTCAATATTATAAGTAGAAAATGATAAAAATCTTATTACAAATGGTTGGGTAAGGGGAATTACAAATTTATAAAAAAATACACAAAGCACACATATATAAAACCATGGAGAATCAAACTCAAGACCTCCTTGACACCCCACGGGGATGCTACCTCTGAGCTGCATCCTAGGGGGTAGAAACCACTCAAAATATTATCTCTTGAATAAATAGATAAATTCCACATAAACACCACTCAGATACTAAACTACAATCAATGAATGTTAAATGTCAAAGGTGACAATTTCTGAAGAGATGAGAGTCTCTGTTTATATAGAACCTTCGCCCCTTGGCCCCCTATTACAGAATCGTTAGGAGTCGCAATGACAGAAATGAGATACAGAAATAAAATTCAAAAGAAAATAAAACACATGGAACACAAAAAGTTTGTGTTTCTACAGTGAATGGTATTCACCCAAGTCAAAAGTGCTACAGTGGCTGTCTTCTATAATTCTAAAAGGCTATAATAAAGTTGAATCTGAAGTTTGCACTGCTACAGTGCTCTGTCGGTGTCGGTCAGTCAGCTCTGCTATAGTGGTCACAACCATTCAGCCCAATCAGATCAGGCTACACCAACCCAACACCTCATCCCTCATCTAAAAAATCAAATGATTCCAATTAAATGGGGGAGTCATTTTGATTTTTCTAGATTAAAAGGAGAAATCAAAGGGGAGTGTCACCCCCTTTTACTAAATTAAAGGGATCATTACTTTTCCTTTTTTTCAAATATCCCAAATATCTTACACTTTAATATTTTATTTAAAACCAATCACATCTCCATACATATTTTATATCTATCAAACCATGTCACTCACATCTCCATAAGGCCATTCAAGGATCTGAATCATATGAACTTATCAAAGTTAATCATATTCATCATGAAATATGCCAAATTTTATTTAGTATGATTTTGTTGCATATTTTTACTTATTTCATTCACATGAATATTGAACAAAATGATGTTCCTTAATGCTCTTTGTATGAGAATGAAAATATGGATTTCCTTCAATGTGAAAGGTTCTTTGACTATCAAAAAATAACGGAACTTGCTCATGTTTGTACCTAATCTCCTTCAACAACCTTCTCATCCAAATTGTCTCTTTACAAGCTCATGTAGCTTCCATGTACTCCACCTTGGGTGTGGATAAAGCCAAAACTAACTGTAACTTTGAAATATAACTCACAGCTCCTCCTACAAGAGTAAACACATAACCAGTAGTGAAATTTATCCAATAATAATCTCCTATAAAATCTAAATCAACATAACCTATAATAGTAAAATATGATCCTCTATGATATATGCAACATCTAAGGCCTCCTTGATGTATCCTAGGATCCACTTCACTTTGTTCCAATCCCCCCCCAAATCCTAGATTCTTTATGTAACGACTATTGACTCTCACTACATGTTCAATGTATGGTCTAATACAAACCATGACAAAAATAAAACTCCTCACTAGTGATGCATATAGTACTTGAGGCATATTCATCCTCTTTGGTTCACTTCTAGGACTCATAGTAGAGGATAACTTGAAATTAACAGGTATAGGGTTAGATATTGGAATAAAATCTTGCATGTTGGAGCATTTTAAGACATTCCTCAAGTAATTATTCTATGATATAAAAATATTCTCTTTATTTATGTCTCATTAAATCTACATCCCAAAAATATTATTTTCTATTATTAATTACTACACATCAAACTCCCTAGAGAATCATGTCATCATCTCTTAGGCCTAATCATTATTAGGTCATGTAACTAATATATTATTCACATACAACAGAAGAATGAAAAAATCATTACTTTCTAAACCCTTGAAATATGAACAAGGATCTAAATTAAGTTTTTCGTATCCAAGGATCGTGATATAGGAATCAAATATTGTGTACCAACACCTCGACACCTACTTAATACCATACATATATTTTTTCAACCTACAAACCATGTTTTATTTACCTTATTCTTCAAATAATTATTGTTGGATTCAAAAATTATTGGACTATTTTTTCCAATGGCCTTCTTTCCATGAGGTGATGGAATAAGATCCCAAGTCTTATTCTTGTTCAAGAATTCAAGTTCCTCCTTCATCTCCACCATCCATGTTGATACGTCTATACTTTGAGTGGTTTCCAAAAAATAAGATATCTATTTATCCTCCGTCAATAATCGTTACACTATATTTCTCTTGGTGACATAATATGAGTGCCATATTGGTGTTATTTTCTACTCAGTTGGCCACCATGGTCCAAAATCAACTGGTTCATGATCATCATGCTCGGGTAATGACTTAGAGAAAACTGATTCTTCATTTATTCCATCCTCCACCTAGAACATTTTATTTTATGTTCTATCTTTCTATATGTCCCCATAAGTCATCATTATCACATTGTATTCTAAAAAAATGACATCTATATTGATGATGGGTCTGTGGGAAATGGGTGCTCCAAACAATACCTCTTTACACCATCAACAAATCTCAAGAAGATATATTTCCTAGATCTAAAATCCAACTTCAATATTTCTTTGTCATTAAAAAAATTCATATATAGGAATTACAAAAGTATGTAACTGATAATAGTTAGTGGGATTACTTGTCCATGTCTCCATTGTTGTTTTTAGATCAATCACCATTAAAGGAGATCAATTTACCACATAACTAGTAGTCTTCACTACTTCTCCTAAGAACATATTGGAAACGCTTGTAGTCTTTAACATAACCATTATTCTATCCAACGGGGTTCTATTCATCCGCTCTGAAACTTTATTCAGTTGAGGAGTATATTTCATCATGAATTATATATTGATACCTCACAATTTAAATAACTATCAAACTCCTTGCTTATATATTCTCCACCATTGGTAGTCCTCAAACACTTTATATTCTTTCCATATTCAACCTACTTCTATGCTTTTAATGTTTTGAAGACTTCAAAAACATCGGCCTTCATCTTTATTGGTTACACCCAAAATCTCTTGGAATAATCATCAATGAATGATACAAAGTGACTTTCTCATCCCATTACATAACCAGTGCTTTATAAATGTTAGAATGGTTCAACTTTAAGACCTCCTTACTCCTCATTGATGTTTTGAACATTAACTTTTGTTTCTTGCTCAAAAAACAATACTCAGAAAATGGTAATGATGCCTTTGAAATTCCATGAATCAACTATTGATTAGTAATAATCTTTAAGAATCATTTTCATATATAGCCAATATTCCAATTCCATAATGTTCCTTCAAGGTAGTTTATGAAACAACTATATTTTCCTCCTTATATGTTTAACCCATAAGCACATACAAGTTCTTTGATATCTTATCCACCTTCATCACCACAAGCATGCCATTCACAATTTTAATCACACATTTCTTAGTGTGATTCTTACATTCAATGTCATTAAATTATCCCAAAGACAATATGTTATTAATAATGCCCTTTATACTCCTTGGATGGTTCGAACAATACCATCATTCATATTCAATTTGATGGTATAAACTCCAGTAATATTTAATGTGTGATCATTTCCCATGTACACAAGTCCTTATTTGATATGTTCATACTGATCAACCCATTCCCTTTGAGACGTCATGTGTCATGTTTCCCCTGAGTTTATTATCCATGCATCATTGTGTATAATCCCTCCCTAGAAGACATTAATCGGTTCCAAGAGACAATTGGCAACATAAACTCAAGCATGCCTCCCCGTACACCAGAGGTTTCTAACTAAAAGAAAGGTCCAAGGTTGTGTCCTTAGAGAGACAATTCCCTCACGAGCCAGAGTGTAGTACAATGGTATATAAATATGATAGGCAGAAAAATTAATAAAAGAAAAGCAGTAACATAATAAGAACAAAAAATAATATAATATAAATAAACAGGTGGAATATGAATCATAGTTATATTCAAAATAATGATGATCATGTCATATATCTATACAAAAATGAGGTGCACAGGATATAGGGGAGAAGGAATATATGACAATCATGCTTTTATTACAAACTTAAACATGATTTATTACATAAAACTTCACTTGATACAACAAAGAAGATCGAGAGGTTTAGTGTATTTGGGGCTTAGTATCATTACATAAAAACTTAAAACATGAAATAAAACATCTTTATTGAAAACTTCCTTTACATGACCACTACATTCTCTCATACTTAGCATTGCATGGGATAACCTGAGGACATGCATAAGAAAAGGGTGAGCTATAAAGCCCAGTAAGGGAGTACACATGGAATAAAATGAGGAGTACAATACATGTTAGACAATAGGCATATCAATAGAGCATAAAATAAACATGAACATAAAGGCATGATAATGCATGATAATCATAACATGGAAATGTGGCAACAACACTTATCATGGAATTAGCATGAGCCAAGGCTCATTGCACATGGAGCATGAGTAAATCCTCATTGCACATAAAGCACGAGTAAACCCTCATTGCACTTGAATTAGAATGATTCAACACTCATTGCACATGACGTATCATGATACTCTACTTTACCCAATGCATTGGAGCGCTATAAGGGCGCACCCTTCTTAAACATTTTATTTCTTGCATAAGTGTGCCACATGGATCATAAAACATGGATTCATTAAACATAATAATTTATTCCACAATAAATGAATGTGGAATTAATGCATAAAACTTTATAATCAATAAGTAAATGTTCATAAATGTGAATACCCTTGATGGAGAAATGGGCATGGTATTCACTACACAATGGAATTAGCTTAGAAAATCGGTGCGATTTCGGCAGCGTAACGGTGTGACATAAGAATTCATAAAAAAGGGTTGATAAGAGAGAAAGGGGTTCCTCATCATATTTACATGTAATGGACAGTAAGGAGGTCATATAGATATATGTCCCAACAATTGTAATGGAATTTAGGTTCATGATACAAGAGCATTGCTTGAATGTAAAAAAAGAGAGAGAAGTTCCTTTCGGAATTTCGGCATAGTAACGAGTGTACATGGGAGGCATTTAATGAGAGAGAAAGGGGTATCCCATCATTCAAACAATAAGAGGGCAGTATGGGGGGGTTCTAAACCATACCCCAATATTCATAATTGAAATTAAAAGGGCAATACAACTTAAAGAAAATTGACAAAAATGAGAAAGGAAGAAAAAAACCTTACTTGGAAGTGTGCTTCCAAAGGCTAGAGAGAGGCTTGTGAGAGGCTTCTTGGGAGCTTGGGGAACCTTGGGAGGATTCTAGAGAGAGTTGGGCAGAGGTTCGACGAACTCCAAAGGATTCTAGTGAGGAGGAAGTGGGAGCTTGGGTGGGTTTATATAGGAAAGGTGAGGGAATTCTTTATTATTTAGGTTTGGGTCCCCTTACATTAAATTTATCCAAACCACAAACCATCCCATGGTTTTTACCCATGGTTTTTGGTAAAGGGAAGAGGAAAACAATATTTTATAAGTCCAAAGTCCTAACTTCTTAAAATAATGAGGTTGCTTATGTGGAGGTGAGTCACACTCCCATGGAAAATAATTTAAAAAGACAAGATGTTTAATAAGTCTTAAGGGGTCCATTAATGCTTTGAAAAGTAGGTAAAACAAACCCAAAATCACATTATTTTAATTTTAAAACATATATTGGCCGAACATAAAGCTTATAGTATTTTATTACATCACTATTGGGTCATTATGATGTCATAAAACACATTATATATTTAAACAGTATTTAATTTTTACCCAAAAATCTGATTGTCTCAGAAAATTATGAAAAATTCACCGTTGGATAATTTTGATGTCCTGATTCCAGAAATAACATTTATTTTATCTAAATAATTTTATAAATATTCTAATTTTCACTTTTAAAATAAAAAACGACATTTATCAAAAATTCACGGGTTTTGACAGAAATGGATTTCAAACCTTAATAAAAATTACAATTTCATTCATAAAATTATAAGATCATTTATATTTAATGAAAATTAATTTAGTAATAATAATAATATTTTATTAAAATATTATTTAATTCAAAAATCCATTAATTTATTAAAATATAATTCTTAACTAAATAATAACTAAAAACATTATTTGTACTTTAAAAACTATTTACAATGTATCAATAATGACAAGAAAGTATATTCATTATTATATACAAAAAAAATAATGTAAATGAACATAGTACTATTTATTTGTTACATAAACCCTTAAAACAGCCGCATAAGACCTAAGGGTAAGGTGTGCGATGGTGACAGACTCTTGGGGTGGCTCGGATAACATCGCTCGAGTGGTAATTTCTATCAACTTCCACTTCTCCCGTAGACGGTCCTGTTCGAGCTTGAAATGATGAAGCTCATCTTGGGCTTGGTCAAGAGCGAATCCCAAGGATGCCACCTCTTTTTCGAGCCCTGACAAATGGGCTTCGTATGGAGAAATTCTACTGGATGAGGCCATCGCTTCCTTTTTCTGAGTAAATTGGATTTGTTAAAGTCCTATATTTATACTAATCATGTGATCACTGTTCACCTCATATATTAGAAACAGTCAAAATTCTTAACATAAAACCAAAGAAGTTTACATCTTATAAAAATTATTTTGCATAAAGAGACATTTAACTAGATCAAGAGGGATTTCCATTAATGAAACTTTGGGTCGTTACAATATTCCCCCCTTAATAAATTTTTCCCTCGAGATTTTCCGTTTCCCACACTAAAACAAATTCGGGTAACTCAGCTTCATCATATCCTCTGATTCCCAAGTTACTTCTTCAAACTTGTGGTTTCACCACAACACCTTGACGAGGGGCATTGTCTTATTTTGTAGAACTTTTTCTCTACGATCTAAGATCTTCACTGGTTTCTCCTCATAAGAAATATCATCTTCCAATTGTACCACCTCATAAGAGAGTACATGTGAAGGGTCCGGTATGTACTTTCTTAAGAGGGATACATGAAAGACATCATGTACTTTGGCCATGGCAGGTGGAAGTTCTAGTTGATACACCACAGCTCCGACACGATCAAGAATCTCGAAGGGGCCGATGTACCTTGGACTTAACTTCCCTTTCCTTCCAAACCTCATGACCTTATTCCACAGAGATATGCGTAGAAACACCATGTCTCCAACTTTAAACTCAAGGTCTCATCAACGATTATCTGCATAAATCTTCTGTCGACTCTGAGCTGCCTTGATATGCTACTGAATGGTTTTTACCTTCTCCACCATTTCCTCAACCATTTCTGGTCCAAGCAGCTTACGTTCACTGACCTCCTCCCAACATGTCGGTGTTCTACACCTTTTCCCATATAGGGCTTCATATGGTTCCATTTGGATGCTCGAGTGGAAACTATTATTATAAGAGAACTCAACCAGAGGAAGATTTTGATCTCATCCTCCTTTAAAGTTCATTGAGCATGCTCTCAACATGTCCTCAAGTGTTTGGATAGTCCGCTCGGATTGGCCATCAGTTTGAGGATGATAGGTCGTACTGAAGTTCAGTTCAGTATTCAGAGCATGTTGAAGACTCTTCCAAGACTTATAGGTGAATCTTGGATCTCAGTCAGACACAATAGATAGTGGTACTCCATGCAACCTTACCACTTCCCTGATATATATCTGTGCCAGTTGATCCAAAGATAAATCCTCCTGAATAGCAATGAAGTGTGCAGTCTTTGTAAGATGATCCACAACAACCTAGATTGCATTGTTGCCTTTGGATGTCCTCGGAATTCCAGTGACAAAGTCCATGGTGATGTTCTCCCATTTCCATTCTGGTATGGGCAATGGTTGCATCATCCCCTTAGACTTATGCCTTTATTCCTTCACTTACTGTCACACCAGGCACTTTGATGTATATTTAGCGATATCCTTTTTCATATTATCCCACCAAAAGTTTTCTCAGAGATCTCGATACATCTTTGTGCTCCCTAGGTGAATAGAGAAATTCGAACTATGTGAGTCATCCAAAATTTCCTTCTTTAGCTCCAGACTTGATGGAACACATGGTCTTTTCCCAAACCTCACAATTCCTTCTTCATTAACGTTAAACTCCAAGGATTTACCCTTTTTGATAGTTTCCACTTTTTCTTGAATTCCCACATCATCCTTTTGAGAATCTTTTAACCTTTCCAAAAGATACGGTTGAGCAATCATTTGTGAAAGGATTGATGATGTTTCCTTCTCTATGATTCCCATGTCCATCTACATCAAGTCTAAGAATATTGGATTCTTCTCAATTCTCATCATTGATAGAATCGCCGGATCCTTTCTACTTAGGGCATCTGCCACCTTGTTCGCTTTCCCAGGGTGGTAATGTATTGAACAGTCATAATCTTTGATGAGATCTATCCATCTTCTCTGGAGAATATTAATATCTTTCTGTGTGAATATATATTTAAGACTCTTGTGGTCAGTATATATCTCACATTTCTCTCCATAGAGATAATACCGCTAGATTTTCAAGGCAAATATCACCGCCGCTAACTCCAGATCATGCGTTGGATAGTTTCGCTCATGGATTTTCAACTGCCTTGAGGCATAGGATATCACTTTATCATTCTGCATCAACACACATCCTAATCCCTTCTTCAAAGCATCACTGAATACCACAAAAAGTTCCCCACTTGTGGGTGAAGTGAGCACAGGCGCAGTGATAAGCCTCCTTTTCAACTCCTTGAAGCTTTCTTCACATTCATCACTCCAAGAAAACTTTACTCCTTTTAGAGTTTGCTTGGTAAGAGGGTTGGACAATCATGAGAAATTCCTCACAAGTCATCGATAATATCCATCTAACCCCAAGAATCTACGGATATATGTTACCGATGTTGGCCTCGGCCATCCCTCAATTGCATCTTTTTTGGAGGGATCCACTGATATCCTATTGCTTGTGATGATATGGCCCAATAATGAGACTTTCTTCAACCAGAAATCACACTTGTTGTACTTTTCATAGAGATTATCCTTGCACAAAGTCTCCAGTACAGTTCTTAAATGCTCCTCATGATCCTCCTTGGTTTTAAAGTATATTAGAATATCATCTATAAATACTACCACAAATTTGTCGAGGTAATCTCTAAAGACTCTATTCATTAAGTCCATGAATATTTCTGGAGCATTGGTGAGTCCAAAAGGCATTACTATGAATTCATAGTGCCCGTATCTTGTGCGAAAAGCGGTCTTGGGGATATCTTCCTTCTTTACCCTTACTTGATAATATCCCGACCGCAAGTCCACCTTGGAGAAGTATTGTGCTCCATGTAGATGATCGAACAAGTCATCAATTCTTGGGAGAGGATACTTGTTCTTTATCATGATTTTTTTAAGTTCACGACAATTGATGCAAAGCCGCATTGACCCATCCTTTTTCTTGACGAAGAGGACTGTTGCACCCCATGGTGAAGCACTTGGGCATATAAACCCTTTATCTAGATTCCCCTATAGTTGTTTCTTCAGCTCTTCAAGATCTACAACAGCCATTCTATATGGATTCTTGGATATTGGTAAAGCCCCGGGTATAAGTTCAATTGAGAATTCAACATCTCTTCTAGGAGGAAGACCAGGCAATTCCTCAGGAAACACTTCAGCGAATTCCCTCACAATAGGCATTTTTTCAAGGATGGTTTCTTCCTTGGACTCAATCATCTGAGCCAGATACGTGTGCTCATAGGGCAGTAATATCCATTCTTGAGATGATGGAGCTAAAGGATATTCATCTTCCTCCTTACACTTGTAAAGAATCGGGGGTCGATTCTCCATATGGAGTGTGATTTCCCTCTCCCAAAAATTTATATTGGCTCTATATAAGGAAAGTCAATCCATTCCAAGAATTGCATCAAATTCCACCAGAGGGAGTATGACGAGGTTCGCCGGGAAATTCAATCCACAGATTAAAATAGGGGAGGACTTATATTCATGGGATGCAATGATTGCCCCATTTTCCGTACTCACCGACATCTTCACTTCCATGATTTGTGATGGTGCTGGGATTGTTCTACTAAACTTTCGAGATATAAAAGAATGTGTAGAACCTGAATCAAAAAGTGTGTTCGCTATTCTTGAATGAATAACTAGCGTACCTATCACCACTTCGTTGTTGGGGTTCACTTCGGAAGAAGTGATGGAAAAAGCTCTTCCTTGCTGCCTTGGAGGTTTTTGGTTGTCTCCAAAAACCCTTGGATTAGGGAACTGATTTGAAAAATGACCCGGTTCTTTGCATTTGTAGAATTGAACAACGCGTTGAGGTTCGAACGGAGCGTTCCTCTCCTCTGTCGCAACCGCGGGTCTTTCTTGCCGGTAATTAACAGCTAGGTGCTCTTCTCTTCCACACCTGAAGCATTTTCTCGTCCCCTTAAGGAAATTTCCAGGGTGCTTCTTTCTGCACTTTTGGAAAGTGGGGTGCTGGATCTTCTTAGCACCGTTGTATTTGTCCATCGGACCACCATCATTGAAGTCCACCTAACGCTTCTTGTCCCCATGATACCCATGTGATTCCCCGATCTCCATTTCAACCTTGAGGGCACATCGGACAATTTCCTCATAGCTGTCGAAGTCATGGATCGCTAATGCTTTCCGCAATCTAGGCTTCAGCCCACCAAAGAAGTGGTCAAACTTGCATTCGGGGGTAATGACAAAGCCTGAAGCGTATCGTGCAAGCCTTATGAAGTTTTCCTCGTACGCTCCAACAGATTCTTCATCTTTTTGCTTGAGGGAAAGGAATTCCCTTTCCATCTTAAGTCGGAGGGTGCGTGGAAAATATTTATCAAAAAACATCTTCTGGAAATCCTTCCATTCCAATGCCTCTATCTCCTCCTCAGGCTTCGTATTTTTGATCAACGTCCACCATTGATCAGCTTCACCCTCCATATGATAAGCAGCCAAGAGAACCTTCTCTTGTTCATAACATTGAAGGATGGAGAAGATATTTTCAATGGAGTTGATCTATTTTTCAGCAATCGTGGGATCGGATGATCCACTAAAAGTAGGAGGCCTTTGCCTCATGAAGCTCTCGATAGAGACTTGTTCCTTATTAGGGTGTTTGGACGTTCCTCTTGACCCGTGTTTCTATTCAAAACTTGAGTTAGCTGAGAGAGAAGCATGACAAAGTTCACAATTCCCGCTCCCATTGGATTGGGCATCTCATTAGTACAGTCATCACACTGATCTTCACAATGGTTGTTAGCCCAAGTCCTCCTATTACCGGCCATTGGTTGGAATAAAAGGAAAGATAGGGGTAATACATAAAGGGTAATCCAAAGACAAAAGTTGATGACTCATAAATAAACTTTTATTTCCTTACTCAAGATTTTATAGGCTTCAATCTAGGCTTTTCATGATCTACTTTCTAACATATATTTGTAGGGGCATTTTTTTAATTCCCTTAATAAGGGTTCATACTAAGCTTTTGAATTTATCAAAACATATCCCCCGGGAGTGTCGTAACCAAGAGTGCAGCAAGGACCGTTGTCGTGCACCAGTTCCCATTCGAGTCTAGCTCAAAGCGGTGTTTCCGGCTTTTACCCCTAGGATACATCTTTGCCAGAGCCACCTCTACCTGCTCGTATCCAGACAGGGATGTATTTGTTTGATAAACCACTTACTCAGTACTTACCAAAACTTCGGGATGTTTTTATTATACCTAGTCTTGTCTCTAAGGCTTTACTAGGGTTTTCTAATCCTAATCCCAAAAATAACTAAACCTATCCTCTGATACCAACTATGACAGCCCTTCTTTTATTACAAACTTAAACATGATTTATTACATAAAACTTCACTTGATACAACAAAGAATATCGATAGGTTTAGTGTCTTTGGGGCTTAGGATCATTACATAAAAACTTAAAACATGAAATACAACATCTTTATTGAAAACTTCCTTTACATGACCATTACATTCCCTCGTACTTAGCATTGCATGGGATAACCTGAGGACATGCATAAGAAAAGGGTGAGTTATAAAGCCCAGTAAGGGAGTACACATGGAATAACATGAGGAGTACAATACATGTTAGACAATAGGCATATCAATAGAGCATAAAAGAAGTATGAACATAAAGGCATGATAATGCATGATAATCATAACATGGAAATGTGGCAACAACACTTATCATGGAATTAGCATGAGCCAAGGCTCATTGCATATGGAGCATGAGTAAATCCTCATTGCACATAAAGCACGAGTAAACCCTCGTTTCACTTAAATTAGCATGAGTCAACACTCATTGCACATGACGTATCATGATACTCTACTTTACCCAATGCATTGGAGCGCTATAAGGGCGCACCCTTCTTAAACATTTCATTTCATGCATAAGTGTGCCACATGGATCATAAAACATGGATTAATTAAACATAATCATTTATTCCACGATAAAGGAATGTGGAATTCATACATGAAACTTTATAATCAATAATTAAATGTGCATAAAGTTGAATGCCCTTGATGGAGAAATGGGAATGGTATTCACTACACAATGGCATTGGCTTAGAAAATCGGTGCGATTTCAACAGCGTAACGGTGTGACGTAAGAATTCATAAAAAAAGGTTGATGAGAGAGAAAGGGGTTCCTCATAATATTTACATGTAATGGACAGTAAGGAGGTCATATAGATACATGTCCCAACAATTGTAATGGAATTTAGGTTCATGATACAAGAGCATTGCTTGAATGTAAAAAAGAGAGAGAAGTTCCTTTCGGAATTTCGGCATAGTAATGGGTGTACATGGGAGGCATTTAATAAGAGAGAAAGGGGTCTCACATCATTCAAACAATAAGAGGGAAGTATGGGGGTGAGAAACAATACCCCAACATTCATAATTGAAATTAAAAGGGCAATACAACTTAAAGAAAATTGACAAAAATGAGAAAGGAAGAAAAAACCTTTACTTGGAAGTGTGCTTCCAAAGGATAGAGAGAGGCTTGTGAGAGGATTCTTGGGAGCTTGGTGCACATTGGGAGGATTCTAGAGAGAGTTGGGCAGAGGTTGGACGAACTCCAAAGGCTTTTAGTGAGGATGAAGTGGGATCTTGGGTGGGTTTATATAGGAAAGGTGAGGGAATTCTTTATTATTTAGGTTTGGGTCCCCTTACATTAAATTAATCCAAACAACAAACCATCCCATGGTTTTTGCCCATGGTTTTTGGAAAAGGGAAGAGGAAAAAAATATTTTATAAGGCCAAATTCCTAACTTCTTAAAATAATGAGGTTTCTTATGTGGAGGTGAGTCACACTCCCATGGAAAATAATTTAAAAAGACAAGATGTTTAATAAGTCTTAAGGGGTCCATTAATGCTTTGAAAAGTAGGTAAAACAAACCCAAAATCACATTATTTTAATTTTAAAACATATATTGGCCGAAAATAAAGCTTATAGTATTTTATTACATCACTATTGGGTCATTATGATGTCATAAAACACATTATATATTTAAACGGTATTTAATTTTTACCCAAAAATTTGACTGTCTCAGAAAATTATGAAAAATTCACCGTTAGATAATTTCGACATCCTGATTCCAGAAATAAAATTTATTTTATCTAAATAATTTTATAAATATTTTAATTTTCACTTTTAAAATAAAAACTGACATTTATCGAAAATTCACGGGTTTTAACAGAAATGGATTTCAAACCTTAATAAAAATTACAATTGCATTAATAAAATTATAAGATCATTTATATTTAATGAAAATTAATTTAATAATAATAATAATATTTTATTAAAATATTATTTAATTCAAAAATCCCTTAATTTAATAAAATAGAATTCTTAATTAAATAATAACTAAAACATTATTTGTACTTTAAAAACTATTTACAATGTATCAATAATGACAAGAAAGTATATTCATTATTATATACAAAAAAAATAATGTACATGAACATAGTACTATTTATTTGTTACATAACCCCTTAAAACAGCCGCATAAGACCTAAGGTTAAGGTGTGCGATGGTGACAGATTCTTGGGGTGGCTCGGATAACATCGCTCGAGTGGTAATTTCTATCAACTTCCACTTCTCCCGTAGACGGTCCCATTCGAGCATGCCATGATGAAGCTTAGCTTGGGCTTGGTCAAGAGCAAAGCCCAAGGATGCCACCTCTTTTTCGATCTCTGAAAAATTGGCTTCGTATGGGGAAATTCTACTGGATGAGGTCATCGCTTCCTTTGTCTACATAAATTGGATTTGTTAAAGTGTTATATTTATACTAATCATGTGATCACTGTTCAACGGTTATATTACCAACGGTCAAAATTCTTAACATAAAACCAAATAAGTTGACATCTTATAAAAAATATTTTGTATAAAGAGACATTTAACTAGATCAAGAGGGATTTCCATTAATGAAACTTTGGGTTGTTACAGAATATACTACATGCTATACAAAAATATAAAAAGACCAAAATATACCACTACTAGAATCACGGGAATTGGTTGGGTCCTCCGCTCCTATACTCTATCCTAGTACTCAGAATCAAACAACAAAAGCTAGAAACTTCCATTTATCTACACCTGCAATCATTAACTCCACTCGGGTACTAAGGGTGTCTCAGAAAATGTGTGATATATACTCAGTAGGCCACCACAAACGGTGTCTAGAACAATCCAATCTATTAATATAAAATGAGAAGTGTATAAGTACATAATAAATGTATGGAAATAAATAAATAAAACATATCAATTTGGGTTCCTCATGGATAACCGACTGACACTACCCGCTTTGTCCTAACCTAGATATCTCTGAACCAAGCTGAACTTGTGTAGGTGTGATAAGGGTGTAATAATGGGTCATCAAAAATCAGGTATCATGAAATAAATAATCCCCAAGAATGTTATTTGGATTGGAGAATGCATCCTCTAATTTAATAGGTTGGAATTTATTGAATTTTATATAAGGAATCTCTAGAACTTAATAAAGTAGCATCATGGTCCCATCTATATTGAACCATATAAAGGAACCTGAGTATCTCACCAAGAGAACTATGAATACCCAACATTATAAGGGTTTATCCAAGGAAATCGACAAATTCATTCCAAGTATCACTCTTGGTGTGGTATAAATCATAACCCTCTGAGCTCGTCCCAAGTGTCACACATAGGGAACTGAGTATCGCTTATGTCATGGTATAACCATCTTTCCACCGAGCTTGTACAAGGTGACTCCCCTAGGGAACTATTATCACTCATGGGTAGGTATATAATTTTCCCGATAATCCCATCTAATTTATTCTATAAAGAATCCAAGTATCACTTTCAGCATATTTACAATCCAAAAAAAATCTTAATTATAAATAACGATGAGCTCTTCTAATGCATCCTTAAATCGGGGCCCT
The DNA here is from genome assembly GCA_963277665.1 of Viscum album. Lineage (NCBI taxonomy): Eukaryota > Viridiplantae > Streptophyta > Magnoliopsida > Santalales > Viscaceae > Viscum > Viscum album. The sequence goes on along the minus strand of OY728147.1, from coordinate 177,776,143 downwards.
TGTATTTCCCTCTTCTTAGCATAAAGGTATGGTTTAGCTATAAAGAAATCATACCATTTAAACAAGTTATTATAACCATCATAATCAATCTATCCAATTCATTGTATTTAAATCATTAAATTTGTGGCATAAATCATAGGGGCCTTACTCATGTCCAAACATATTTTATTAGATCATTTCATATTTAAATATATTTGTTACAAGGTAATTTATACACCCTAATTAATATTTAATAATATCATTTCCAAAGAATAAGGATCTTATTCCTTTAGATAGGTGCATGCCCAAAGTGGTGGTTATGCCCTATGATGTTGATTCAAAGGTATCCAAGGTCCCATTACACATAAGAATAACCTTTAATTTAATTAGTTAAATAAAAAAGAGGAAACACTAGAAAGTATGGTGTGTGTCACAATGGTTCATGATAAAATACAACTATAATTTTATGACAAAAAAACTAGACCACATGCCTTAGGCCCGAAGTACCCTTTCCATCCAATTTCGACCCTTGAATTGAGCTAGAACAGAAGAAATTGGAATAATGAACAAAAAACCAAGAGGAATCCAATGAGATGAATGGTGGTTGATTCCGATCTCAAATGGGGGAGTGATAAAAATCATAACTTATTCATGGGAGAGAGCTCATCATGAGGGATAGGTTTTTTTACTGGAGGAGAAAAAGAAAGGTTGAGGAATTAAATAGGAGGTGGGAAATTTTCATTTCACCCAAATTTTAATGGTCGCACAGTTGGGAAAACTATGTGATAACTTTTCTTCCAATGCTACCCCAAGAAATACCTAGAACATTCTAGGTACATAATTTAACTAATCGTGCATAGCCTTTGAAAAACGGATCTTTTTCCTATCTATGAAAAATCGCACAGACATGTGGCTAGGGATGCATGGTTTAGCCAAACAGTGTGGACCTCTAGTGTGTACTGAGTACCCCCACACAGTTGAGTCACATGGTTATCACTAATCATGTGCTAACCATGCATCTCAATCTGTCTCAATAGTTTTTGATCTTCGAGCTCTAAAAAGCCCTGTACTCTTCATAAGCACTCCTTATCCTCTTAAGAACATTATTTATATAAAATGAGAGGTTTTTAAGAGTAGCATAAGTGTCCTTGCCTCTTCAAAAAGCTGGTACATTACAACCTTCCCTCCTTAAAACAACTCGTCCCTAATTTTTCCTTCTAAGGGTGGTAAAGCATCATCAAAGAAAAGTTCTGGCCACTAAGCATGTACATAAGCCTCCTACTCCCTGGTATTTTCCTATACATGGTCATGCTTCCATATCCCTTGGAATATAGAAACTGACTTGCCTTGGAGAGATTTCATGTTCCGATCAATGATACATATTGGATGCTCCTCAAATGACACATCCACCTCCATCTTAATATCCTTAGGATCAAATGAATGAGATGGGTTGGAATGATAATGGAAAAGTTATGGTACATGGAATACATCATGAATGGCCAGGTACCTCTAAGGTAAATCCAACCAATAGGCAACTAGCCCAATTCTCTCCATGATCTCAAAAGGCCTGACATAAAAAGGGGATAGCGTGACATATCTATGAATCCATCTATAAACCAGTATATGAGAAACTCACTGAAAAAACTAATGTCCTACCTCAAACTCCAGAGGTCGATGGTGAAAATATCTATAATAATTTTTCCTAGACTAACTTATATCCTTACATTTTTTGAATCATATGTACCTTCTCTGAAGTCTCTTGAATGAGAGGAGAACCCAGTAGTGTTTCCTTGCCTACCTCTAACCAAAATAAAGGGGAACTACATGGCCTATTATAAAGGTCCTCCTAAGGATCCATCTAAATCATTTCCTGAAAACTATTATTGTAGGTAAAATCAATGAGAGGTATATGTTTCTCCTAAGAACCTTATAAATTATGTATGCATTCCCAAAGAATGTCCTCAAACACCTATATCATCTGTTCTAACTGATCGTCTATCTGAGGGTGATATGTTGTACTCATGATAACCTATAAACCCAATGCCTTTTACAAACATTTCTAGAACTGTGATGTAAATCCAGTATCTCGTTCTGATAAGATAGAATAGGGAACACTATGAAGGTGTTTTATCTATTGAATATAAAGCCTCATAATCTCATAAATTGAGAAGGTCTCTTAGATAGGTAGGAAGTGTGTGACCTTAAAAACCTATAGAATATCACACATACTACATCACTGCCTTGAGGGGATCTCAAAACTCCTATAATGAAATCCATAGTGACATTATTCCATTTCCACTCAGGAATGGACAAAGGTTGTAGAAGTCCAGTAGGTCACTGGTGCTCCACCTTCGCCAGCTGACAGGTGGAACCCCTCATGATAAAACCTACAATCTTCCTCTTCATACTTGGACACCAATACTTTTGATGTATGTCTTGTTATATCTTGGTAATCCTAGGTTGTAATACCTGGATATATTCATGAGATTCTCACATCAACTCTTCTCATATGTTTTTAGGAACCCACATGCATCCATGGAAGTGCATAATCTCATCCTCATCGATAATCCAACCATGAGTTGGTTCTTCTCTGGAGACACTTTACCTTATGACTAAGCCTTAAAAATCAGAAATATTCCTTATCCTTACCCATTTTATAAGGTAGCATGTCATTGTAAAATCTTCTAAAATAGGCTTCATGTGATATTCCAAAACCTCTAGGTGAATCTCAGAAAATAGGTTCATCAACTACCACTAGCTACTGGCCTCCTGGACAGCATGTGTTTGAGTCTTCTAGATTAGAGATTCAGCTACTACATTCCCTTTTCTGGGTGTATAAGCAAGATAAAATCCGAAATACTATAGGTATTCTACCCACCTATACTGCTTGAGATTCAACTCACACTATGTGGAAATGGATTTGAGACTTTTATGGTCCATGTAAAAAACAAACTATTCTCCCAACAGATAATGTCTCCAAAAGCACAAATCATGAATCACTGATTCTGTTTTGTGATTTTTCATAGGGTAATTATGCTCATGAGATCTCAACTAGTGGGACCCGTATTCCACAACTCGATCATCCTACACCATAATTGATCCAAGACCAATTCCTAAAGCATTACATTAAATAGTATAGCTTTTTCCCATATCTGGTAGAATCATAATTACAACTAAAGTCAGTCTCCCTTTCAACTACTGAAAGGATATCTCATAGAATTCATAACATAATAAATTCATACTCTTCTTAGTCTAGACTATAATAGGTTTTTCTAGGTGTGATAATTCCTGAATGAATCAACTGTAATAGCCAGCCATCCCCAAGAAACTACATATATTAGAGACATTCTTGGATTTCTCCCAAGAAACCAAAATGATCACCTTCTTTGGGTCAACAAATACTTCTTTCTCTAAAATAATATGACCCAAGAAGTGAACCTTATTGATCCAAAAGTGGAATTTTCTAAGATTATCATATTGTTGTATATCTCTCAGTGTATTTAGCACGATATCAAGATGTTTGGAATGGTCATTTTGGGTATGAGAATACACTAATATTTTTTCTATAAAGATTACAAAAAATAAATCTAGATACAAGTGGAGACCCCAATTCATTAAATCCATTAAAATGGTGAGAGTATTTGTAAGGCCTAATGGCATAACCAGATACTTGTACAAGTTGTTTCTACTCTGGAATAGTGTATATGGAATGTTTGATGGTCTCATATGAACCAGATGGTAGCACGACCTCAACTTAATCTTAGAGAAAACTTTCACTCCTCAGAAATGGCCATAGATTTTTTCTATACGTGGAAGTGGATACTGTTTCTTTACCATAATTTAGTTCAACTATCAATAATCCATTCATAACTTGAGGGTACCGTACATCTTCATAGAAAAAAGGATGGGTGAACCCCATGGATAAGTATTGGTTCATATAAGACCCTTTTCCTCCAAGTCTTCCAACTACTTCTTGAGTTCTTGGAGTTTTTTAGGTGCCATCCTTTAAGGAGGAAAAGATGCCAGTTTTGCTCTTGGCTTTGGATCAATAGTGAAATTTACTTATCTCATAGGAGGTAATCCAAAGAAGTTGATAGGGAATACATCCCTGAAATGATCCACCATAGGAGTAAATCCCATAAGATGCATTCCCCAATCACTTATAAAGATACTAGACATCTGGGGTGCCACTCCACCTAGCCCATGATGCTCGGGTCCAACTCGACTCTCCTGAACATCCCATTCGACCTTATAAACATAAGAACTTCCCTCAGGTGATGTAAATAACACCCTTTTATGATATAAATCAATATGGTCTTGGAAAGGTACTAGAAAATCCATTTTGAGTATGATGTCAAAGTCGTTCATCTTAAGGAAAAATAAATTCCATAGGAAATGGTATCCACCAATCTCAAGTGGGACTCCTTTCACTAGAATATACTCTCTGATTGAACCCCCAATGGCATGTCAAGAGTTATCATTCCACATAAATACTATATCTCTAGTCCCATAATTTCCAAAATTTCTTTATATATAAAGTAGTATGAAGAACTTATATCAAAAAAGGTAGAAACTAAAGTATATGCTACTAGAATAGTATATCATACTATTGAAGGCCCTAGAATCTGCTCCTCAAGAGTATGATTCACTGTAAATAAATGGCTTGATCCATGGCCTTGATACGAAATCTGACTACCCTGGCTAGGACTGCTCTACCAGCACTGCACCTCTAAAGTATGACTACCTCAGCCAAGTCCACCCCCTCAGCCGGATCAGCCAGTGGGAGACCGGCTTCCAGCATGATGTGGAGGTATAGATCCTATACCTGAATATGGTGTTGGTATAGATCCCTTCTCACTAGGTACTAGAGGGAATGTTTAAAATAAATGCTATATGTGACCCATATTCCCATAAACTCAACACTCTATTGGGTTCCTCATACACTGGGAATTTTTATGGCCTATACTACCAAACTAGTGACAAACCACATAGATATTGGTGTGTGTAATCCAGCAGGAACTGCCCCCACATGCACCCTTGAAATGACATTTCCTACCACTGGAAAAACCGTCTCTTTGTCTCAATATTTAACCGCCCTGACTCACATTTCTAGCTTCCCTTAAGTTTTGATCTATGATGAGGTTTTGGTTCATTATATCTAAAAGGTGTTCAAATGAAAGATGTTCACCTATGATTGGATGGTGTATACAATCCCATACTCAAATGGTCTTTAATTTATCAATTCATCACCGATCAAAGTTAGTGCAAAATGTTAGAGTTTAGTAAAACCATATGAATACTATATCACAGACATGGCACCCTATTGAAGGTGTATAAAATCTTTATCGTGGTCTTCTCTCAAGGTCTACGAAAAGAATTGGTTATAGAAGGTTGTCTGGAATTCCGCCGAGACTATACCCTGATGATGATCAGCCTAATGGATGGTATCCAACCAATTCTTAGCAGATTCATAGAGAATATTGGTTGAAATATTGACCCTCCTATCTAGAGGAATCTCCATATACTCAAATATTGATAACATGTCCTCTACGTAATATTTTACGGCCTGGGGACCTCCATCCCCCCAAAAGGTGGTAGGATTATACTGCTGGAATTCCCACATCAATTATGTAATAGTAGGGGCAGGTCAAAGACCTCCCTATATAGACCACATAAAGTGAAGGAATCTATCTCTAAATTGAGCATCGGCACCCAGTGGAGGATCAACAGGAGGTGCCTCTAGTATCACTATAGGAGGTAATATTGGTGGATCAGGGTCCACTACCTCCAGAGCATGGTCTATATAGCCCTCCTGGCATATGAATTGATGAAATCATGGTGGCATATCTCTATAATTTTCAAATGCACATCTTAGATAAGATTTAATAGCATATGGGATAAAAAATGAAAAAAAGGATAGGCATGCAGAATTTCTATAAATGATTCACGCCTCTCCATCTGCTCCTAAATCCAGGTATAGGTGATAAGTAAGGTCAAAACTGACTACAGGGGAGACTTTTTACTACCCACTACTATGTTTAGGTCAAGTTCAATGTCTCACCTAAAACACTATAGGTTCTGGTATATGGAGTGTCAATTATATAGTATTGAGGAAAACACCCTTTAATTTGAAATTGGAGTCCCAATTTATCAGTAACAATTTAATTAAAAATTTTAATTTTATTTGATTTCATACTCATTTATATGCATATAGATATCTCAGTCTAGTTAGATGCATCACCATTCCCAATTTCTAAAGTCACATACTCTTTATAAATTAAAATTGTTACATTAAGTAACTGCGACCTAACCTTTAAGTATGGTATCAAATCATAATAGTTTATGTATAATTACTTGATTAAATGAACTACCTTCCCAATTTATAGAAGTAAATTCTTCATAAATTATAGTTTTCATTCAAAAATTAAATCAACTAACATTTCAGTCTATAGAACCAGTGGTTTATGGCTCAAACATTGCATAATTGGTTAATTAAGGTGTCGTCATCAATCTATGTGTGAAATCACCATTTATATTGATACAGACACTTTGATTAATCCAATTATGTTTTCCCTACAAGAAAACTTAGTACATTCCATATATAATAATTTAGGTACTAACTATATGAAATAGGCAATGCACCCATAAAGTAAACATGGAATTGAAAAATGAATAAAATATAAGTACTATAGTGACTATTATGATGCATGAAATGATAAATCCTTTTCATAACAGGACAAGGAAATAAATTTATAATAATATTAATATCAATATTAATAACATCACAAAACAAGTGCATCACCCAACGGTGAAATCAGTACAACTGTAACAGGCACAAACCTGAATAGCAATAACCTATCCCAGGAAATTTGGGTTTCTCCAATACATGGGTTAGATACTATTAGTCACATGCTTATTACCAAATTCTAATACATATTATTCTCCTATATAATACTCAAACACTAATACAAGGTGGGAAAGGGCTCTGATACCACTTTATAGGGTCCTTCCCCAGAAACTACTAAGCGGTGCCTTGAGACGGTGGGCCACATGACCTCAAGCATGCCTCCCCATATGCTAGAGGTTTTCATCTAGCAGCGAGGGCCTAGGGTGTCTCGGTGGGGAGACTATTCTCTCATGATTTCGAGTGTATCATAGTGGTATATAAGTATGATAAGCATAGAAATAAACGAAAGACAATTAATAGTAAAATAAGACCAATAAATCATCCATTATAAATAAACAAACAGAATATGAATCATAAGAATATACAAAATGATGATGATCATTTCATGTAGCTATAAAAAAAATAGGTACACAGGATACAGTGGTGTAGGAATTTACCATGTGCTATAAAAAAATAAAAAAATACCAAAATCTATCACTAATTGCATGATGATCATAGGTTGGATCCTATGATACTATACTCCATCATAGTACTCAGAATCAAACATTGGAAGTTGGATGTTTCCCATTATCTATACATGAAATCATGAAGTCTACTCGGGTACCAAGGGAAGCCTAAGCAGGGTTTGAGATATAATTAGTAGGACACCACCAATGTTGTCTAGAACAATCCAGTCTTGCATATAAAATGAACAGTGTGTAGGTACATAATAAATACAAGGAAATAAATAAATAAAACATGTCATTTTGAGTCCCTCGTGGATACCCAACTAACACTACCTAATTCAACCTAAGAAGAATATCTCTAAACCAAGGTGAAACTATACAGATGTGATAAGGGTGTAATAATGGGTCATCAAAAATTAGGTATCACGAAAGGACCAAACCCCAAGCATGTTATTTTTTCTGGTGGATCCATCCTTTAATTTAATAGTTCGACATTATATAATTTTATATAAGGAATCTCTATAAATTAATAAAGAAACATCTTGGTCCAGTCCAAGGAAAACCATATAAAAGATCCCAAATATCATACCAAGATCACTACAAATGCCCATCATTGTAGGAGTCTGTCCAAGGTGATCCATAAAGGTATCCCAAGTATCACTCTTGGTATGGTGTAAAGCATAACCCTCTGAGCCTGTCCTAGGTATCTCACATAGGGGACTGGGTATCACTTAGGGCATGGTATAACCATCTTTCCACTGAGCCCATCCAAGGTGAATCCTCTAGGTAACCAGTATCGCTTGTGGGTAGGTAAGTAATCTGCTCAATAAGCCCATCCAAGGCATCCTATAAATAATCCTAGAATTGATTCCAACTTATTTACAATCCAAAAAAATTAATTATAAATCATGATGATCCTATTCAATGTGTCCTTAAATTGAGATCCTTGTATTGCCATCGACTTTGAATAAAGGTATGGTTTATCTATCAATAACTCATACCATTTCAATAAGGCATTATATCCATCATAATCGAGTTGGCCAATTCATTTTATTTAAATAATTCAAGATACGTCATAAAGAATAGGGGCATAACTCATGACCAAACATCTTTCATTGGATCATTTCATATTTCAATACATTTGTTACAAGTCCATTCACACACCCTAATTAATATTTAATAAATCTCATTTACAAAGTGTAAGTCTCTTAATACTTTAGAGATGTAACTAGTGAAAAAACTCGATTTAATGTCAGTTTTTTTTCATTTTTGACATCGGTTTTTAACTGATGTCTATAACGATGACGTAAAAAATAAGTTTTTTGGCATCAGTTTTTAAAAAATAGATACTGAAAAGGATGATGGTCTTAGTTTTTGGAATCAGTTTAATAAATAAAATGATGTTGAAAACCAATTTTTGGTGTCATCTTTTATAAAAACCGATGTTGAAAACCAAGCCCGGTCTTTTTTTCAGCATCAGTTTATTAGATAAACCGACACCAAAAACTTGGTATTTGTTTAAATGATTCAGCGTCAGTTTTTATAAAAACTTATGACAAAATTTAAAAATGTATATATATAATTTAGAATATTACACTTCCAAAATAATCAGAATCCATATGATAGAAAAATAGTATACAACAATCAAACAGCATGTATCATCGACTAAAAATATATAAAAACTTACGAACTTTTATCTAGTTAATCAAAAAACTATCTACACATTTGTATAATAAAGTAGAATTAAAAAACACATACCTAAAATTTACAACATGATCATTATTGGTTATTGTATAAGCATTCATTTGATATCATTATGTTCAAACACCTATTATAACAAAAGAATTAGTTTTTTGAACACATGTTATTTGGAAAATGTAATACTATTCATAAACATTAGAATATACATACCTTAAATCGTAATTATACTTAACAAATAGTTTGCAAACAAAGATTGAATATGGGTAAGTTCATTTTTCATATAGTATTGGTCATCGTTGAATGTCTACACTAACCTTGAATGATATGAAATTAAAAAATAAAATACTATGATAGAAAATATAAAATAATTAATATAACTAACCTTGTAAAATTTAGTTGTTATCCCAGTTGTGATTATCTCATACATGGATCATAAAACATAATAACCACATTCAATATGTCTTTATTGTCGATGACACTATAGTTATAAAACATTAACTTGATTATAGAAACCGATATATATATATATATATCCAAAAATTAGAATAATATCTAATATAAAAAATAATTAATGTTACTTCTACATATTGGATTGCATTTGGTTTATTTATAAACATGTGTTATTTGTTAAAAATTTTCCATGAACTGCATATTTCTATATATGAACTAATAATACATGTATAAACAATGAGAATTAAACATAATGAGCTTATAAAAAACAAAAAAACTTACCTATTTAATAAGGTGGAAAATTTTTTACGAACACCCCCTGATAAAGAGAAAAAAAATAAAAGGTGCATTCACTTGTGAAAAATATGCCTAGCATCCAATGCCCCTTACAATACAAAAAGTTCACAATTAATGACATTATAATGATCATTAGTTTATAATTATGTTTATGTTCTTACTTATCAAGAAATAGAAAAAACCAACATCCAATCTTCGTCTTTGATAATTTCTCACATATATATGCAACTCTATTAGGATTCTTCACATACTACACATCCGTGGAAGTGTATTCTAGATCTATAAAACCATAAACATATATTATATCATTTTTTATAATAATAGTGTGTAGATACCTAATTAAAAAAATAATATAGTTAGTCAATTTAAACCGTATTTATTAAAGAAATAAAAAATTAAAGGTCAATTTACTTATATGGAAAACAAGTGCAACACATTCATGGTGATCTCTTCAAAATCAACTAGATGCATGATATATTCTCTAATTATTATCAATGATAGTCTCTTATTCATATATAGGATGTCATATGAAACTCATAGATATTATCCAAGGAAGAAGAATCCTGATATAATCTTGGTATCCCATCAGAAATATCATAAGTATCTGAAGTATCTATAGTCGATTGTTTCCGGACCTTTTGTTTCATTTATGAAATTTCTTTTGATTTTAGATAATCCTATATAAGTTAAATGTTATAAAAAATTATAAGTAATTTTTAATCATATGTAATTAATATTTAAAAAAATTTATACCTTATATGAAATATAATGAAGAAGATCGGTTGGACAAAGTAAAAAATGACCCATACAATCCCCAAATCTGGTAAACACCTAAGTAGAAAATGGTAGTATAGCATTATGATCAATAATATCAAGTACTGATACTCTAACCTGATCCATCTTCATAGGATAGTGATATAAATAATCCCCCAAAAAATGTATGAGTCCTAATGCTACAATATGTATATGAGGATCTCCATCATACAACTCACAATATAAGGTTTGGTCTGAGCGAGGAGGTGGAAGATCAAAGTAGGAAGGCTAGGTGGGGTAGTCCGGTTGGGATGGTTGTAGAGGCTGCACAACCGGATAGGTAGGCTGGGAAGGCTGGGAAGGCCGAGAAGGCTGCACAGACTATGACTGTCTTATCAAGTGTTCTAATAAATCATGTTACATGGCTACTTTAATTTGATCACTCATAAACTATTTCATATCTTTCATCTTAGGTTTTAAGGATTATATTTTTGGGTCTCTTTATTGCTTAATCTTATGACCACAAACTTTCTGAATACTAACACTCGTCTGACATCCTCTAACACGGTCGGGGTGTTTTGGATTTCCTAAAGAAGTGGCTAGGATGTCCATCCTACCCTTAGGGATAAAAGAGCCATGTGTCTATTGCTCCTAAAGTTCATCCTGAAATGAAAAATAAAGAAGTTATATTAGTTTTTATATTTTATAAAATAGAAAAATTTATGACAAATAAAAAATATTACTTATAATATTTTCAACTACTTCCTTAGCTTTCTTTGTAAGATACTTTTCATTTTTTATTCTTCTCGATCTTTTCCATTTTTTATAGTGAGTGAGGGGAGATAAAGGATAAAAATGGACCTCATCAGAACCACTAGTGGAGTGAGATATTAGTGCTTCAAACTTTTCCTCAATCATTTTTTTCTCCAAAAAATGATACCCTCCATGTGATAAAGTATGAGGGTATACATTCTGCAACTAGATGTCTTGATGGGATTTACTAGAGGCCTGTTATACAAAATGTGAACTAATAAGTAAATGGGTACATATATATGAAATTTTACAATATAATGTAATTATAATAATAGAAAGGCTTCATCATGTCATCTAGAAACAAATTTCTTCCACATATATGCATCTATAAAATCATACTTGAGGCGTGGGTTTTCATTTTTTCTTTTTCCAAAAACATAATTTTTTTCAACTTCATTTTAAAATCTCTTTATCTAACTGCTGCCAAAGTAAGGCATATTTTCTTAATTTATTTTGTTAATAAAAAAATAAATGTTACCTGTGATTTAATAAAATAAAAATTAGTCATTTAAAATATAAAATATGAAAAAATGTGGAAAAAAAATCAATTGAGATATTATACCATTATGGCCTCCCAAAGATGATAGTTAACCATCTTGTCAATGGCCTTCTAATCAGGATATAATATGACAATCTTGGAATAGCTTTGTGTGAAGATATATCCGATAAATTTTTTTTAATTTGGTATAGTTTCATTATTATTATCATCAAAAGTAATATGAAATCACTCATCTCCATGAGCTAGTGACAGTTTTGGTAAATGTGTAATACCACATTTACCAATTCGAGAACTCGATTTCATAACAGTAAAAGTATAGGACTCCACTACTGAGGACTCATCATATGTCCTGTAATTAGTTTTTATAAATTAAAAAAAATCATTAAATAATTATATTAATGGATATTTAATAATATGAAAAAAGAAAAATACCTCGGCACATGCTCCTATGTCTCTGTGTTAGTATCCGTCATTGAAATAGACAACTGTAATGAAATTTTTATAGACCTACATATTATTATCCAATTGAATAATTAGAAAACATGAAAACTAAAATATGTAAGTAAAAAAAGGGCACATGTGTGTAAGTTAAAGAAAAAAATAATGATGTTATGATTCTTAACCAAAAAAATATAGAAGGTAAACTATTAAATATATACATTACTTCTAAAATGATAGAAACATTTATACATTTAAATATTTAATAGTTATTAAATAATACAGTTTTTACACATATAAATTTTAAAAAAGAAAAATGATGTAAATAATGACCAGATTAATTAGGAGAGTAATTTAGTGTTTTCTCATATCCCTTCAGCATGATCATTTCGTACTACATGAACTATGTCTACGTTATAGTCATTGTTATCCTAAAATTGTGTAATAGATGAAGAATCATTATATAAATCAATAACATCATCATCATCATCATCCTTATCTACCAAATGGATTCTTTTCCCTTATAAAATGATGGACCACTAGTCATTTTATGGATTAATGACATAAAATATTTGTTTTTCATGTGTTTCCATGATAAATAGTTCCTCGTTGCAACGAAATTTTTTCAAATCAAACAGTTTAAACCCATAATAATCATGTTTAACACCATTTTTACTTGAAAACCAATTACACTTAAACACAGTAACTCAAAATTTAATATAATAAATTTTCCATATGTATTCAATAACTCCAAAATATGGTGTTGATGCAGTAATTGGGTTTTTATCTTTGTCACTCAAAAAATGCAGGGCTTCAGTGAAGACCATTACACAACTATTCTAAACGGTACTCTTGTCATCCAGATTTTTTGTGTAAAATATGTACCAATTAATATCAAAACCATACCATGTGATAAAATTAAGAGATGGACCCCTTCCAACGACTTAAATGTTTCTAATTCATATATATCTATGGTGAATTTTTATTTAAACCATGAAACAAATGTATTTTTATGCTCATTCATTAGCCACTTTTCATTTCTTTTCGATTATCATAACATTAATTCAGCAATATATGATGATATATATGATTGACCCTCATCTGTGTTGTTTAAAATGTATAAACATGCCTGCATCACTTTATCACATGGAATGAGATTTACCTTTAATCCTAGAATCCCTCTATCTTCACTATCAACTGTCATATGTTAGGATATAGGGAGACCAATATGCTCCACTTCATACAAATAATCATTACATAACTCAATCACCTCTTCTGATATATATTTTTGAACAATAGAGGCCTCTGGTCGATAATGATTTTTAACATATCCCTTCAAAATTTTCATATATCTTTCAAAAGGATACATCCATCATAAATAAACAGGTCCACATATTCTTATCTCATGTACCAAATGAATCACTAGATGAACAATTATATCAAAAAAATATAGGTGGGAAATAAATTTCTAGTAGATGAATAATAAGAGCATCTTCATTCTCCAACACATCTAAAAAATTTGGATCAACAACTTTTCTACAAATGGATTTGAAAAAATTACATAACTTGATGATAGTCTTTCTGAAAACTGTCAGCAATATACCAAAAAGTGTGACTAGTAGAATTTGTTGTATCAATACATGTCGATTATGATATTTCATACCCATTAGTTTACAATCCTTCAATGACACCAAACACTTTACATTTGAATAATAACCACTGGGTTCTTTAATACCATGAAGACACTGACAAAAATCATCTTTTCAATCTTGCTTAATGTGTGACAAGACAAAGGTAAATATGTTTTATTTCCTTTCATAGTGGGAGATAACTCCAAATGTATTCCCATTGATATCAAGTCCAGTCTAGCATGCAATCCATATTTTTTATTTCCTTTTATATCTAACAAAGTTCCAATAAAACTGACACATATGTTATTCTCAACATGCATAACATTGATGTTATGTTTTATCTCTAAAAATCTCCAATAAGGTAGTTCAAAAAAGATAAAATATTTCTTCCAGATGTTTTTTTGAAGACCAAAACTTCTTTTCTTTCCAATTGTAGAATCAATATATTTCACCCTATCATAATTTTTTTCAATGAAAATGGTCGAGGGGGGAGTTTGTATTTCTATAAACCATTAATTTATTTTTTCAGTCTATGATAAGGATGATCAATTCAGAAAAATATTTGATGTCCCATGTACACTGTCTTTCTTTCATTCTGAAATTGATAATATGAAGTCTCTTCTTCACAAATTAGACATGTTTTATGTCCCTTAACACTATATCCAGATAAGTTTCCATATACATGTTAGTCAATTATAGTGAACATTATCATAGCATGTAAAAGAAAATACTATTTTTTGTATACATCGAAAAATTTAACACTTATCTCCTGTAGCAGTTTTAAATCATCAATCAATGGTAAAATATACACATCAATATCATTTCCTGGATGTTTTGGTCCATAAATCATCAAACTCATCATAACATATTTTTTATTCATACATATATGTGGGGACAAGTTTTAAACAACCAACAAAATAGGTCATAAACTATGTTGGCTACTTAGGCTTTGATATGGATTCATTCCATCAGTACACAATCCCATTCTGAGATTTCTAACTTCACTTCCAAAATCACAAAATTTTTTATCAAATCTCTTCCACTATGGTGAATCAATAGGGTTTCGTAAGTTTCCATCAGATATTTTCTCATCTAAATTTCATCTTAAACTATTTTAATTAATTGAATATGCTAATAGATGCTTCAAACGAGGAATTATTGGAAGCTATCAAATTGCATTAGCATGATCTTTGATTCTAGTACCTAAGAATGAATCACAATTGAATTATTAGAATTGTGTGAAAAAATTATTGGATGATATCATTAGTAAGTAAAAAATTTATTTTTCATGAGGTTAGATGATGGTACTTGAGAATGAATCTAATTTTACTTTTTCATCTATCATATAGCATGATGTCCCACATGTAGGACTTCTTGATAAATATTCATATTCTTTCCTATACAACACACAATCATTAGGGTAAGCATGTATCTTTTTATACCACAATCCCATTGGAAAGAATATTTTATTCACCTCATAATTGGAATCTGGAAGCCCATTTCCTTCTGGAAGTAACTCTTTTAAAATCTCAAGTAATTTGTTGAAACTTTTATCACTCAACCAATTTCTTTATTTCAAGTTAATTAATCTCAAACTGCTGATAACACTATATATTTACTGTAACCTAGGAATAATGGTTTCTCAGAATATCCATACAGTAATTCAACAGTTGCTATTTTTTTATGGTTTCAACCCATAAATCATGAATTAATTCTTCAATACGATCCTCTGCCTCATTATTAATATTGTTATCAACATTATGTGTTGAATCTTCATTTCTTTCACCATGACAGATCCAACATGTATAATTAAAGATAAAACCATAGAAAATGAGATGATCCTTGATTTCTCTAGAGTTTAACTTTCTCATATTCAAACACTTCACACATGGATAGAAAATCAAATCAATGTCTTGAAGATTTCACTTAAAAATTTCCAAGAATTTGTCAACTCCTTTTTCATATTAACTAGTGGTTCATTGTAAATTTATCCAATTTCGATCCATTAAATACTTGTATTGGTGAATATATTAAAACATATAAGCAGTTAAAAATATATAAAAAAAATATAAATTTAAAAAAAACATTCAATAAAAATGATTGGTAATCAAATTATAAAGTCTTGGTTCTCACAACATCATCAATAGGGAATAAAAAATCCCTATAGGAATACGACATGCCTTCATACCATGTAAATATCAAAATATAACATCAATTTGATATACAACAATAATTACATCAATAATATATAATGTAGTGATATTTTTTAGATCACATTATCAAATTATATCCAAATCGCAATATCATATCAATGATTGAATAACCATTTCAAAAAAAAATATCATATAATTATATAAAATCACATTGACCCCCCATAAAAAACTATCATAATATTATTTATCAAGTCACATGATCATTTCAAAATTTAATTCTAACTATTCATATCGTCATTATTAAGAAAATATCAAAAAACAAAAAATCTACTATAAATCACATGATTTAGGTAAATTTATTTAACTGCCACTATTTTTCTCTTTTTCCTATTATAAATTCATCTACATTAATCATCATCATTGTATGAATAACATCCACTTATCCTTGGTTATCTAATATTATTAAATAGTACATTTATCCATAACCTCTACTAGCATCTCATCATAATAGATCAAGTTCAACAACTTTATTGTAAAAGTTTCATCAAAACATTAATCAATATTTAATACACATCATAAATTCAAAACAAAAATATAAAAGAAATATATTTTACATATCATTACTTTACAAAAACATTGATCAATATATATCATCACAACCATTTGATAATTTCATCAAATAAAAAATTTATCAAAATAAACAAGCTTTAAGAACAGTATTTATAAATAAGAATCAAATGAATACAAATAATTGAAATAATAACTCAATAGTAAAACTAAATGATAAATAATTTTACTTCAAATTTTTAAAAAAAAACTTACAAAATTAGGATTTCACCAAGGAAAATGGATCCCAAATTCAAACTTTCTTCCTTAAATTTGTTGGAAGAACAAACACTGCAAGATCTAACAAAAATGTTTTCATAAATGAAAAATAAACAAGAAAAAATAAATCAAATCAAATCATGGATTATGGTCAGCCGAAAAACAATTTTCAAAGATAAATACATCCATAAATTATAAAATAATGACATATAATGAATAATCGAACCACATATCATGAAATAATGATAAATATCAAGGTAAATAATCAATAATCATTATTGGGATCATCGGGTTGTCATCGTCGGGTTCATCGAAAGTGAGATAGGGTTTCAAAGTTTGAAAAAAATGAGGGTTTCCCGATCCTGCATAATTTTTAAAAACTTTTCAGTGTCAGTTATTAGGAAAACCAACACCAAATTATTTTTTTAATTTATGGCGTCGGTTTTACTGAAAACCAATGTTGGAATTTTTTTTAATTACGGTGTTGGTTTTACTTAAAACTGATGCTGAAAAGAAATTCATTTGAAAATTTTGTTTTTTAGAATAACCAACCCTATAAATGAAAAATAGTTCTATTTTTGGTGTTTTTTTATATTAAAACCAATGGTAAAAAATCCTACAGCTACCTTTTGTATCGATTTATAAAAAACTGATGCCATATCTTTGACGTTAAAGCCACTATTTCTACTAGTGGGGGCACACCCAAAGGGGTGGATCATACCGAGGTAAACACCCTATGGTGTTGATTCAAAGGTATCCAAGGTCCCATTACACATGATAATAACCTTTAATTTAATTAGTTAAACAAAAATAAGTCAATTCCAGAAATTCTGGTGCACAGCACAGCAGTGCATGATAAAATACAACTACACTTTTAGGTAAAAAATCTAGATCACCTACCTTAGGCCTGTAGTACTATCCTCATCTAGTGATGACCATTGAATCAAGATAAAATGGGATAAATCATAAGAATTAATGAAAACCTGAGAGGAATCCAATGAGAGGAATGGTGGTTGATTCCGAGATCGGATGGGGGAATAATGGAAATTCCTAGCATAGGCATAGTAGAGAGTTCATAGTGAGGGAGAGGGTTGTCCACTGGAGGATAAAATGAAATGTAAGTGAGTTAAATATAAGGAGGGGTGAAATATTTATTTCTCGAAAATTTAAATGGTCAAACAGTTTGGCTGCACGGTTTGAAAAATCGTGCACCAACTATGTACCCAGCACTAACCTAACACATCCCTCATACATGATTAATGTCCCTATAACCTATCTGATACAAATCCCATGACCATGAAGTCAAGGTATCATGGTTTAGAAAAACCATGTGGCACCCTTCTGCACACTGAGTACCCTATATAGTTGAGTCAAACGGTTGGTACTAACTATGCACTAACCGTGTAGTACAATCTATCTCTCCAGTTTCAGGAGCTCCAGGCTCTAAAGGAGCCCATAATATCCCAAACCACTCCTTATACTCTTAATAAAATTATTAACATAAAACAAGAGGTTTTTAATAGTATCATAAGTGTCCATACCTCTTCAAAAATCTGAGACATTACACATTGATAAGTTTTCTACCTTCGGTAGTTATCTCTACTTTACTAACTAGTAAGTTTCCATTTTTAGAAGTACTCACCACATTTCCTTGATTGTTTTTAACACAACCATTTTTGTACCAAAAATATTTACCGACATGACCCTTCTTGCTATAATTTTAACCTTTGATATTTTTCTTCTTACTCGTTGATTTGGACCTACCATAATTCTAGATATGACAACTCATATCTTTATTACACATTACTTCATTATTTATTACATAAAGGTAAAAATTATACAATACCAGAAGTTCATGAAGCATAGTGTATTTGTAAAATTAGTAATATAGTATAACAAATTACAAAGCAAATATAATGAAAATATTGAAAACTTCCTTAACATGCTTCTAAAATTCCATCATTCTTCTAAAACTACATGGGATAACCTGGGGACGTACATAAGAAAGAGGTGAGCTATAAAGTCCAGTAAGAGAATAATCAAAGTATATCATGAGTTAAAGTAGTATATGTTATACAAGATTCTTATCAAGGTAACATAATAGTGTTGAGAATCATAATCTTGAACAATGAGGTGTGATATAACATGATAGCATAAAGGAAACATGGGAATGTGACAACAACATAAAACATGACATCATAAAAATAAATCAAGGATAATTTCCAAGAAAACATAACATAGTGTGATTAGGATAACCTCACATGAACCATACATATAATCTCATGATATAAAAACATTACCTAATGCATTTAAGGTTATATAATACTAGGTCCACACATCACTTTCATATCTTGTACATGCATAAGTGTGACACATAGATCATACAACATAAGCGTGTCTTTCATCAATTTTAACCTCACAATTAAGGGGTTTGGGTTAAATGAATGTAAATCCAAAATCAATGAATGTTATGTACTACTAGGTGAATACACTTGAGTGGAAATGGAAATGGGTATTCACTACACAAATGTTTGGCATGAAAAATCATGGGATAAATTCAGCATCATAACTAGTGTATATGAAGGTTTATAGAAGGATTGAATGAGATTTAAAGGGGTATCTAATTACTTGTAAATCATAAGGATAGTAATATAGATGTGTAAAAACATATCCCAACTAAAACAATTGTAAATAAAAATGCATGACATAAAGAAGGTTATTGAATAAAGAGGAGAAGGAGAGGATTCTTTGCCTTAAGATGGCGCTTCTAAAATCTTGGGAGGGGCTTATTTAGAGCTTGGGGGAACCAAATGAGGGATATATAGAGATATGAGTAGATTAAATTCATGATATAATAGTTTTTAGTGAAGATGAATAAGATTTTGGGTGGGTTTATATAGCAAAAGAGAGGATAATTCTTTATTAATTTCCAAACTTAGGTTTTGGACTCTATATGATAAATTAATCAAAACCACAAAGATTCCTATGGATTTTGACCACAATTTCTAACAATGTGGAGTGGTTTTAATTATTTAATTAGGTTAATAACCAAACAAATTAAATTAATATACTTGGTGATGTGTAATTGAGTCATGTTTACAATGAATTGATTTTAAAACCTTAAAATATAATATAGGTTTTAGAGGATTCATTAAGGGTTTCTAAAATTAATAAAATAACTTCAAAAGCACATTATTTTTAAGGTGAAACATAAATTTGGTATTTAATACTCTTTATATTATTTATTATATCACTTTTGAGTTTTTATGATGTTATAATACATATCATATAATTATAATGTATTTAATTTTTACCCAAAAATTTGACAGTCTTAGAAAATTGTGAAAAAAGCACTATTGAATAATTTTTACATGATTATTTAAAAAATAATATTTATTTTATCAAAATAATTCTATAAATATGAGAATTTATTCTTTTAAATAAAATATCCCCTTTTATTGAAAAATACTGAGGGGGGTTTACAATAATAGTTTTTCGACCCTTATAAAAATTATATTTAACTTCATAAAATTATATTTTAATTTATATTTAATAAAAAATATTTAATAATAATTTTTATTAAAATAAAATTTATTTTAAAAATTATTTAATTCATCAAAAATATTGTTTTGGTTAAAACTATATATTTCCCAAAAATACAATTTTTGTTTTATCATATCAAAATCTAATTTTTATCGAACTCATTATTTAATCATTGAAAAAGTAATATTAAAAAGGGATAAATATAATAATTTATTTATTAAAAATAATATATAAAAAATCATACTTTTAGGGTCTAGATACATATCCATTTATTACACCATCAAATTCCCTAGGGGTAAGGTGTGTGATGTTGATATTTTCATGGTGTGGTTCAGAGAATATGATTTGGGTCCTGATCTCTATGAGCTTGAACTTATCTGTTAAATGGTTTCAATCATAATTTAGTTATTAAATCTCAACTTGGGATTGTCTGAGGGAAACTCCTAGTGATACTATCTACCTTGGAAGCTATGATAAATGGGCTTTATATGATACGAGCCTAACGGTCTAGGCCGTCGCTTCCTTTATCTGTGTCAATTGGACTTTATCATACCCCTTAATACACAAATATTAATGGCCACTATAGAATGACTATATTATAAATGGTTATGATTTTTAATGGTATTTTAAATTTGAAATACCATATAATGTTCCAAAATAATCAAAGTAGTGCATGTGTTTTCTATAACTTCATTTCTTAATAAAGATTTTATTCATTAGAAAAGGGAATTTCATTTATAAAAATCTGGGTTGTTAAATTGGATCTCACTAGAACCATTCTCCCTTGTTCTTCTTATTCCCATTGATAGAGTCTCTTCTTGTTGTGATGTTTTCTATCAATTTTCCTTGTTCTTGTGTTGCCTTTCTTCTTCAAGAACCAAAACTGCAGCATCATTGAAGAGAAGAATATACATCAGGATATTATTGGTGAGGTTGATAATGAGTTAATCATAAGAATCTAGAAAACTCTTGAGAATAATTTTCACACATTCATTATCCAAAAAATTTCATCCCAACATCGTAAGCTAACCAAACAAGGTATTGAGGTTATTGATGTGGTTAGTCACAAGTGATGAATCTATTATTCAAAGAGTGTATATTTTTCACTTCAACCAAATTTTGTTATGCAATAACTTGGACTTTTTATAACTTTATCAAAGTATCTAAAATTTCCTTTACCATAATTTTCTCCATAATTATTAATAGGAACCCATCTTCCAAATCCATATAGATTTTGGAAAAAAAAATCATATCCATGTCATTTTATTTTTCCTCTATAACACTCATAGGTTTTTCACCAGTATCCAGTAAAAAATTATCTTTCTACAGGACTACTTGTTTCTTTATTCTCCATAATGGAAAATTATTCCTGTTGACTTTTTTGATTTTTAATTACACCACCATCTAGACACACTGTCAGTTCAAAACCTCCTCAGGATAGAACCTACCTTTAATACCACTTTTTGGGATAGGAAATTATTGGATCACTAGTGTAGAAATAATTTCAATATAAAATGAATAGAAAAAATATGGAAATAAATGAACACTGGATGTAATGTGGAAAAACAACCAAAATGAAATGGGTAAAAAACCATGAGAAAATAGAAGGATCACTATCGTAAAAATGGATAAATACACTCTCTAAATATTATAAAGAGAAAATACTCAAAATATTATCTCTTTAATAAATAAATAAATACCTCACAAACACTACTCAAATACTAAACTTCAATCAGGAGATGATGAATATCGAAGCTAGTGATTTCTAAAGAGGAGAGAGTCTCCTTTTTAAGTGAACCTTCACCCCCTTATCCCCTACCTACTCGAAAAAAATAAACTTGTCCAATTAAAGGGGGAAATCAAAGGGTCGAGCCACCCCTTTGACCAAGTAAAGGTGAAAACATTGAAAAGAGGAGAAGTGGGTGATTTTCTAGGGACATAGGTGGGTAAGGATGTATAATAGAATTATTTAGATGGTAGTATATTAATCTTGTTGAGATACATTATGATGTATCTCTCCTTAAGAGTAGATTCACCCCCAATAAATTGGAAGTACAATTGGATGCAAGAAAATCCTATTTAGAATACAATGATGGACCATTAATCCACAAATGTACCTAGTGAAGAGTAACTCCTAAAGGATCATTTAAATAAAGATATTAATGGAATGTAATTTTTTTATTCACATCAACAAAGTGTTTTTGATGATTTTGGAATACTTGAGATGAATTTTATTTGAGAGTAGGTTTTGGAATACTTGGAAATTGATTGAATTGAATTTTCTATGCAATGAAGACTCCATTTTATAGGCATGGAAGTACCCATTCAGATAAGCTATCATACCCCTTAGTAGTGGATAGGAACCTATTCTTGAAAGACATTATTTTTTCATATTTAATCTTTCCCATCAGATCGCACCTGCCCAATGAACAAATAAAATCACCTCTAAGCACCTCACAGTGATGTGATGTATGAAGTGAAAAGTACATCATCAAAGCACCACATTATGTGATCGCACGCATGCAAGTGCGCACACATGGATGTCGTATTGTCCCCCATGGTAATATTCCCTCTTACTTTATCATTTTAAATAATGATAATAGTGTTCCTACTAATAAAGGGAACCCCGCTACATATGATTTTCTAATGTGATATTCTAAAAAGTATTACCATTTAAAAAAATAAAACCATTTTAAATATTTAAAAAAATTAAAATCCAACAATCTCCCACCTTTTTAAAATATTTTAAAATAGTTTTTTAAAATGAAGAATCATGTTATATTGGAAATAATTAGTATAAATAAATCTATCTCTCAAATTGATCCTTTATATAATAGAGACAAATCAAAACTAAATAGAGAAATAGGTGGACATTGGATTGAACATTTAACTATTATTATTATCTAGATTCATCCTATATAATTATGTTCAAATTCTTTGGTTATAAATCTATTCTTACACACCATTATATTGATATTTCATTTATCATTTTCACTACTAAAAAATAGGCCTTTAATAATGCTAGAATTGGACATTTTTAGTGAAAAAGTGTTGACTAATAGAGCATGATTAAAAGCCCTAGGATTTTATCAACACTAGAAAAGTGTTGTTAAAGGGTTCCTTTGTTAGTGCTATAAAAAGTGTTGATAAGGGATCACATTTATCAAGGATTTTATTTAACACTGATAAAGGGGGTCCTTTATTAGCACCTTTAGTAGCACTGATAAAGGGGGAATACTATAGTGTGATGTTAAATTTATAGCACACTATAATAGAAAAAACAATATAAAAAAATAGATGAAAATAAAAATTTTAAATGAAATAAAATTTACAACGAAAACACTATATTATAGACAGTTTAAACATTGGTTTTTATAATTACATGAGTAAGTACAAATTATCACAGAGATTCAAAGACATCAATGTTCCTTTGAATTTGGACCCTGACCCCTGCTCATGATATTTTCAAAAAAAACCACCTAAGCTCAAGAAAAATAATTCACTTGTATAAAAATACAATTCTTATGTTAGTGATAATGTAAAGAAATAAATTAAGTAGAGAGTTTAAATTTTAAACTGAACTTTGAGTCATACCAGGAATACCATGTATCAGATAGAGATGTGGTTGATTCTTTCTTGTCACACCATTTATTATTCATATTCAAGAATTATCTCTATTAAAATTAACTAAATCAGTATAATATTAAAATGATAATTAAATTAATTAATTAATAGTAGATAAATTTATGAGAAAACAATTTGATCACTTTTTCTCGATTTTGGCGATGTGATGAGCGTTTTAAACTAAAATGGCACTAATATTGAAAACATGCACTTCGATTCATACCAACCACACCATGCATCAAATTGATGTGTGGTTGATTCCTATATATTTAAAATGAATTATGGATCATTTTCCTAAAGTATTGAAATAATCCAAATGTGTTTTCTTATATTTGAGTATGTCACTTGTGTTTTTTACTAAAATGTCATTTTAAACTGGAAACATGTATTTTGAGTCATAAAGGTCACATAGTGTGTCGGTTTGACATGAGACTTATTCTTATACATCAAAAATGACTTATAAATCATTTTCCAAAATTATTAAGATAATTTGAGCATGTTTTATTGGTTTTTAGTGATTGAAACTTTCTAAACTAAAATTTCAATTTTAAACTGATAACGAACACTTTGAGTCATACCAGGAACATCATATATCATATTGATGTGCAAATGATTCCTACACGTAAAAATGACTTATAGATCATTTTCATAAAATATAAAAACAATCTGAATGCATTTTCTCAATTTTTAGTATGTCACTTGTCCTTTTTACTAAAATTAATGTTAATTTTAAATAAAAAGAAACACTTGGAGTTATATCAGTCACATCATTCATTGGATTGAGGTTCGGCTAATTCATACACATCAAAAATGACATATGGATTATTTTCTTAAAGTATAAAAAACAATCTGAATGTGTTTACTCTATTTTGAGTATGTCACTTGTCTTTTTTACTAAACTAGAATCCCACACTTTGAGTTATACCGGTCACATCATATGTGAGAGTAGTTCCTACACATCAAAAATAAATTTTGAATCATTTTCCTAAATTATTGATACAATATTAGCATGTTTTATTGGTTTTCATTGAGTGACACTTTTTGACCTAAAATGTCAATTTTAAACTGATAACAGACACTTTGAGTTATATCGGGCAAATTGTGTATCAAATTGAGGTGAGTTTGATTCTTCCACATCAAAAATGACTTATGGATAATTTTAATAAATTATATAAATAATATGAAAGGGTTTTCTCAGTTTTGATTGTGTCACTTGTCTTTTTAACTAAAATTAATGTCAATTTTAAATAAAAAACACACTTGGAGTTATACTGGGAACATCATGCATCGAATAGAGGTGAAGCTGATTTATAAAAATCAAAAATTACCTATGGATTGTTTTAATAAAGTATCAAAACAATATAAATGTACTTTCTTAGTTTTGAGTATGTCACTTGTCTTTTTTACTAAAATTGATGTCAACGTTAAATAAAAAGAATCACTTGGAGTCATAACGGTCATACTGTGCATTAGATTAAGGTGTGGTTGAAACCTACACATAAAAAATGACTTATTAATAATTTTCATAAAGTATCAAAACAATATGAATGTTTTTCCTTAGTTTTGAGTATGTCACTTTTCTTTTTTAATAAAATGTCATTTTAAACTGGAAACATGCACTTTGATTCATACTG
Organism: Viscum album; assembly: GCA_963277665.1. Lineage (NCBI taxonomy): Eukaryota > Viridiplantae > Streptophyta > Magnoliopsida > Santalales > Viscaceae > Viscum > Viscum album. The sequence goes on along the minus strand of OY728147.1, from coordinate 177,750,450 downwards.
GTCACATCATGAGTCAGTTTGATGTGATAATAATTTATACACATCAATGAATAATTTTCTTAAATTATTAAGACAATATGAGTGTTTTTTCTCAATTTTAAATGTGTGAAATACTTTTTGAACAAAAATGTTAATTTTAAACTGATAATGGGCACTTTGAATTATACTGGGAACACTATGCATCAGATTAAGGTGAGGATAATTTCTACACATCACAAATAACTTATCGATCATTTTTCTAAAGTATAAAAACAATATGAATATGTTTTCTCAGTTTTGTGTATGTCACTTGTCTTTGTTACTAATATTAATGTCAATTTTAAATAAAAATACACACTTAGAGTCATATTGGGAACACTGTGCATTAAATTGATATGTGGATGATTCCTACATGTCAAAAATGTCTTATGGATATTTTTACTAAAGTATAAAAACAGTACTAATGTTTTAAAATTGATATGTAGTAATCATCTACATATCAATCTAAAATATGTTTTCTCAGTTTTGAGTATGTCACTTATCTTTTTTACTAAAATTAGTTTCAATTTTAAATAAAAAGACACACTTGGAGTCATACCAGTCACATTTTACATCAGATTGAAGTGTGGTTAATTAATACATATTGTAAATGACTTATGGATCATTTTCTTAAATTATAAAAATAATCTGACTGTGTTTTATTGGTTTTGAGTATGTCACTTTTTTTTACTAAAATGTTATTTTAAATTAGAAACATGAACTTTGAGTCATGCCAGTCACGTAATGTTTCAGTTTGATGTGATATTGATTTCTACACATAAAAAATGATTTATTAATCGTTATCATAAAATATTGAGACAATACAAGCATGTTTTCTTGGTTTTCAAGGAGTGGCATGCTTTTTAAACTAAAATGTCAATTTTAAAACGATATTGAACACTTTGAGTTATACCAGGAACACCGTGAATTAGATTAAGGTTTGGTTGATTCCTACGTGTCATAAATAAATTATGGATCATTTTCATAAAGTATAAAAATAATATGAATGAGTTTTCTCAGTTTTGATTTTTTCACTTGTCTTTTTTACTAAAAATAATGTCAATTTTAAATAAAAAGACACACTTGGAGTCATATTCGGAAAATCGTGTATCAGATTGAGGTATAGATGAATCCTACATGTAAAAAATTACTTTTGGTTCATTTCTTTAAAGTATAAAAACAATATGAATGTGTTTTCTTAGTTTTGAGTATGTTATTTATCTTTTTTACTAAAATTAATGTCAAATTTAAATAAAAAGACACACTTGGGTTCATACCGGTAATACTATGTGTCATATTAAGGTGCATCTAATTACTATACATAAAAAATTACTTAGGGATCATTTTACTAAATTATCAAAACAATTTGAATGTATTTTCCCAGTTTTGAGTATGTCACTTTTGTTTTTTACTAAAATTTTATTTTAAATTAAAATGCACACTTTTAGTTATACCAGTCACATCGTGTATCGGTTTGATGTGAAACTAATTCATACACATAAAAATTAAATTATGAATCATTTTCATGATTTATCAAGACAATCTAATAATTTTTTCTCAGTTTTCAGTGAGTGACACTTTTTGAACTAAAATGTCAATTTTAAACTGATAACAGATACTTTGAGTTATACTAGGAACACCAGGAATCGAATTGATGTGAGGATAATTAATACACATAAAAAATTACTTATGGATCATTTTAATAAATTATAAAAATAATATGAATGTTTTTTCTTATTTTTGAGTATGTCACTTGTGTTTTTTGCTAAAATTAATGTCAATTTTAAATAAAAAGACACACTTTGAGTCATACTTGTCACATCGTACGTCATATTGAGATGTAGATGATTTATACATATTAAAAATTGCATATGGATCATTCTCTTAAAGTATCAAAACAATTTGAATGTTTTTGTTTGGTTTTTAGTATGTCACTTGTTTTTTTACTAAAATTAATGTCAATAAAAAGACACACTTTGAGTCATATTGATCACACCATATGTAAGATTGAGGTTTGGATGATTCCTACATGTATCAAATGACTTATAGATCCTAAAGTATTGAAACAATATGAATTTTTTTTCTCAATTTTGAGTATATGATGTATGTTTTTAACTAAAATGTAAATAATAAACTAAAAACATATAGTTCTAGTCATACTGAGCACACTATGTATCGAATTGAGGTGCGGATGATTGAGTGTGTGATGGGAATTTTGATTTCAACTATCTAAAACAAGATAGAAAAGAAAGAACATGTTCTCTCTTTTTTGGATTGTTACTGATAGTTGAAAGAAAAATATGAATTCTTAAAAGATATGTGAAAAAATAATAATTATTAGATAAAAATGATAAGGAAATTAACTTAAAATTAGTAGATGAAATGGTGAAAAATTAACTAAATAAGTATTAGGAGTTCACCTTTTCATGATGTATGTACACATTATTAACCCATTTCCTTTTTCCATTATCTTAGTTGTAGCCTAGAAGTCTAATCTCTCATGAGCATGAGCAAATTTGAGAAAACCACACCAACTCAAACAAAATAATCCACCTATATTGGTGAGAAAGAACACCCAAAATAAACATAGAATGGTAATGTAATTGAAATTATCCTAGATAAATTTGAGAGTATTTAATCCAAGATATATTGAAATGAATAAAGAGTGTGGGACTTCATCCAAACAACTAAATACCACATAAAAAACATATAAATCATCTTCCCTAGAATGAATTAAATAATAAGTGGATGAATTCCAAAAAATAGGTTTAAATAAAGATATTAATGAATAATAAATTAATGATATTATGACTATGAATTAAAATATTAAAAAATCTTTTGAATATGATGTTTATAAAGGATTTAATCTTAAGAATAATGAAAAAATATGTAAGAAATATGTGAAAGTTTTTAGTAGAGTTAGAATGAATTGGGAAACTTTCCCCCACAACTAGAAGAGACTTGATAAAAACTAAATAGGTTTATATTAGACTTGATAGAAACTCAAGAGGTTTCCCCACAACTATAATATACTTTCATTGTGATAGGGGTACATTGGTTTTGATATTGATCTTTCATAAATCTAGTTTTCACAATGTCCATATAATCAAAACACACCACCAATCAAAGGTACACCATAAACAAAATCACAAAATGATGGCATATCAAAAACCTCAACCAAAATTAGGTCCATCCATATCAACACGTCATAATAAACCACCTTATTTTAAAATCATTTTCATACCACCTTTATGAAATCACTCATTCATTTTTTTAATACTAAACCCATTTTTTAAAAAACATTTTCCAAATTCCATATTGAAACTAACTGCTTTACAAAACACTTTGCAAGAGACCAAAACTTTTTAAATTATCACATAGTAATTTAAAATTCTAAATCTCATCTCAAAACCACTTTAAAAATTCAAAAGTCTGGCTTTTTAATTTTTAAAACCCCACTTGAAATCCATTTTTCTAATTCCACGTGAAAATCGACAAGTTTTTTTCAAAACACTTGATGGGATACGAACCCCATTTTCTATAAAAACCTTTAGCTTCAAGTAAACATTTTTAAAATCATATTCAAAAACCATCAATAATAAATTAAAATTTTAAAAAAAATCCATGGAAAGATATACACTTTGAAATGTTTAAAACTTTACAAGTTCACTTTGAAATCACTACATGATTTTCAAAACATCGAGTCTATCTTAGCACATTTTAAGGGAAAACCTCAGTTTTTCATTTCAAATCCCAATTTAACATTTAAAACCAAGTTTCCTTTTTCAAAACTAAAATTAAAAATAGGAATGTGCATAAAAATAATAAGTAAGAAACCACCTATTCTAAATCAAAGCATGATTATTAAACATTTTATAAACCTATAATGAATAAAACATTTTTCAAAAGACAGGAGTAAATTAACAATTTAAATCCTAGCACCATGGTAAAGGATTCCTCAGGTAAGTAAGTTCAAGGCTCGAGGATCATCACACTCTCAGTGATCATGGATAGCTAGTGCGAACATTACCCTAGGGCTATGGGCCTAGGGTCTAGGATTCCACCACTATAAGTTTCTCCTTACCTCACCAATGTTTAGTTAGTGTTTTCATTATAGATTCCATTGTTAGGTAGAGCTAAACATGCCTAACATGATTGTTCTGGACTATCCGCCTAGATACCGAGATTCCGATGGGATTATTTCAAAATTCAATCAAGGTAATATTCATTTATCAAAAAACATTTTCATCAAATATCACACAAGAAGCCAAAAATCCAAGGTTTTACATGCCATACAATTTATTCAAGAATCAACATCAAGAAGGTTTTACAAATATTCATGACATTGAAAACTGTTTTAAAAAGATCATGAGTTATGCTTTTTAAAACAATTCAAAACATCATTTGAGAACAATAAAGCATGCAACATTCTCTTAGGAAGCTCTTTTAAGCATCACCCAAAATACCTCATTCAAAAACATCATATTTTAAGAATAATCCTTAATAGTTCCAAACATGACTCATGATAACATATCATAAAAACTCGAAAATCTTGATACTTCATTTCTTAATTTATCCCTTGACCCAAATGGGGTCTAAATCTTTATTAACCACACATTTTATTTAAAACCCATCCTAAAACATTTTTTCAATTCTTGGCATTTCAATTATGACTTGAAATACCAAGAAAAATCTTTATAAAAATTCTTTACAAGCACAATAAATAATTTTAAATTGAAAATTACATTTTAAAGGGCTAATCAGGAAATTTGAAAAGTGAATAGCTTGAAACCATTTTCAAAAAATTCTTTAAAGATAGAAAAATCCATTGTTATCTATGAAAACGAAGTCAAAAACCAATTTATTCCCTAGAAACCCAATGAGAGTAATTAATATTATTATTAAATAATTAAAACAACAATATAAGCATTAAGAAATCAATGGTTTTGAAATTAAAGAATCGGTCATGGGGTAAAACAACCTGGACTAAGATAAAATAAAGAAACCCATGAGAACAGAGAGAGGAGGACCCCAAGGGAAGATCACATTCCCTAAAAATCAAATCCATAATAAAAATCAGAAGCCAGAACACCCTAGGGTTCATCCTAGTGTGTGTGCAATGAGAAAAATTATGAAAATGAGAGGTAAAAAAAGAAATAAAAGGAAGAGGAGAAAGTTGATGAGGAGTGCAATTATAGGGGGCTTGTTTAACTCAAAGGGTGGGGGTTTGATCATCCAGACCTATAAAATTAGAAAATCGAACAAGAAATCAATGAGAGATGATGAGAAAAAAATAACTTACCTTGGATTGGAGGTTTGATTCATTTGAGTGAAATTCAAGGAGGAGCGCTCACAATAGTGGACTTTTGTGAAAGCATGAGCATGGTAACTGAAATTAGTACGGTTAGGGTTCTTTAAAAAATATCAAGGAGGGTTTTATCATCACTTCCAAAAAAACACAGATAAAGATACTTTTTATTAGTGCTAAAAAAAATAAGTGCTGATAAAATATATCTTTATCTGTGCAAAAAAATTAGCACTGATAAAAGGCATCCTTATCAGCGCTAAAACTTTAGCACTGTTAAAGGATTTATAATTATAATGATAAATAAAAATATTTGAAAATATATTTACAAACATTTGTACATGATTATAAATGTATTTATATCATTATATATATTTATATAATTATATATATATATTAAATATATTAATTATTTAAATATATTTATTATAATTTTATAATTAGTTAAATATATAATTATTTATTTATAATTATATAAATACTTTTAAAAAATCATATTTATTTATTCATAATTATAAATATATAATTTTATAAATATATAAAATATATATATTTATAAATAAATATTTTTGTAAATATATTTATAATTATTTATTTATAATTATTTATTTACTATTATTTATTTATTATTATTTATTTATAATTGTTTATTTATAATTATAAATATATCTATATCATTATAGATATTTTTATAATTATATATATATTTAATAAATATATATAAATATAAATACAAATATAGTAAACATATTCACTATTTAAATAGATTTATTATAATTTTATAATTATAAATATATTTATATTTATATATATATATATATATATATTTAATATATATTTAGTAAATATATTCATTATTTAAATATATTTATTATAATTTTATAATGATTTAAATATATAATTATTTATTTATAATTATATAGATATCTTTAAAAAAATATTTAAATATTTATATCAGTATATATATTTATATAATTATGTATATATATATATAAATGTAGTAAATATGTTCATTATTTAAATAAATTAATTATAATTTCATAATTATTTAAATATACATATAATTATTTATTTATAATTATATAAATACTTTTAAAAAAATAATATTTATTTATTTATAATTATAAATATATAAATTTATAAATATAGTAAGTACGCATTTATAAATATATTTTTTTATAAATATTTATTTAAAAATATATATTTAACATTATTAATGAATATATAATCATAAATACATGCATGTTAAAAGTGAAATTGAATAATTAAAAAGAGAACACTTTAAAAATATTGAAAAAATGGATAAGTTTTATTAATTAAATATAAATTATTAAAAAATGTTGATATATATTGAAATAAATATGAATACATATTTAAAATTTTAAAACATAGTAAATAAATTTATATAAATAAATATTAGAAAATTATTAAATTCCAAAAAATAAAAAATAAAAATATTAAAAATGAATAAATAGCACCTAACTATATTAATGTTAAAAATAAACAAATAAAATTTACCGATTAAAAACATAATATATTAAATGTATCATGTTACTATATAAAATTCTAAAATGAATATTAAAATTTGAATAAATTACATAAATATTAAGTGTATGTGTTTCTATATAAGACTTCATTAATTATGTAAATATTTGTTTGTGTATGTGTTGTATATAAAAATGAATTAATTACATATATGTATGTGTGAAATCAATGTAACACACATTTGAAATATGTTAAATTGAAAAAACAAATGACATTTAATTAATGTCCATTATTCGATATAATTAATCAGTATTTTTAATTAATGTTAATTTTTAATTATAAACCATTCTTCACTAAATATGTGACTAATTTAATGTAAGAATATATATTTTGTATTATTTAAATCATATTTTTGGAAATATTATATATATTGATATATATATATATATATATATTGAAATATATATGAATATATTTGTATATTAAATGTATTAATGAATAATTATGCAAAAACCCATTAAAAAAGAATAAGACATTAATAAGTTTTTGATTATTACATGTTATTCCTATTCTATATTTATATTTAATATATATAATTTTTTACTGTTTAAAATTAATATATATATATATATATATTAAACTTATTCATTTTTATTAATAATTGTTTCATTAATAATTTTGTAATTTATTCATTTTAAATTTTTTTGTTTCATTATTACAATTTATTCATTTTTATTTTTTTGTTTAATTATTACAATTTATTAATTTTATATATCTATATTTAATATATACTATTTATTAATATTTATAATATATATATATATATTAAATTTTTCCATTTTTATCAATAATTATTTAATTAATAAATTTTTTAATATTTTTCTTAATTTACTCATTTTTAATTTTAATTTGTTTAATTATTTAATTTTATTCATTTTATATATCATTATTTAATATATATTATTTATAATGTATATATATATATATTAAATGCATTCATTTTTATCAATAATTATTTAATTAATAAAAAAATTAATATTTTTTTAATTTACCCATTTTTAATTTTTATTTGTTTAATTGTTTAATTTTATTCATATTATATATCTATATTTAATATATACTATTTATTTATGTTTATAATTTATATATTTATATATATATTAAATTTATTAATAATTATTTAATTAAAAAATTAATATGATTTTATTTTATTCATATTTAATTTTTATTTGTTTAATTACTTCAATTTTTATTATTTTTAATACTTGTATTTTTTGGGTTTGAATAAAAAATGGGAATGGACCAGGTCGGGTCGTGTATAACCCGAATATGAAGGTATGCCACGATCCGTGTTAAGCATAGGGTGGGCTATGGCCCATGTGGGCCTATAGCAGACCCATATAAGTGTGTGTAGTGAATACATGAGCTCATCCCCACAACAGGATTCTGAGAATTGGATGCGGCCGAATGATATATAAAGAAGCGGCCTCTCATCCACTGTTTCAATGTGCGACTCACCAGGTGATCAGGACCTTTATCAGTGCTACAAATAAAGTGCTGATAAAGGGTACCTTGTATCGACACTAAAAAAGTGCTGATAAAGGACACCTTTATCAATGCTTTTTCTAGCATTGTATATAGCACATTTTGTAATAGTGTTTATGAATGTTTAAGAGCCAAAATCATGAGCTCTTTAGAGAGGCCCACTCGTACATACACATAGGTGATCCAAAAAGTGTTCTCATGTTTCAACACTTTTTTGATATCCTTGGTTCATTAAGAGTTTTAAATTCTCTCCGTTTTCTCATGGGCACCAAACACCATTCTCCTAGGATTCAATATACTATTCACTGGTAACAAAGTAATTATATAATCAATGTTTCAATGTCGGTTATTAAATAACCGATGTGAAAAATATTTTTCATGTCGATTATTGAATAACCAATGTGATATACACAACATGTGCATTTATAACATCGATTATTTCAATAACCGATGTCAAAAATATTTTTAACATTGGTTATTTTCAAAACCAATGTTAATACCTAAAACATGGATATTTTTAATATCAATTATTAAAATAACCAGTGTTAAAAATATTCTAATAAATATTTTTAACATCATTTATTAAAATAACTAATGTTAAGAGATAAAACATGGTCATTTATAACATTATTTATTTCAATAACCAACATGAAAAAGTATATTAAAAAAATCTAACACTAACACCAACCTTTCTTTTTTCATCATGTCTCTCCCAATCACCTTGAGGTTCCAATTTTTAATTTTTTCTTGTATATAAATCTAAAATTCCACCCAAACATTTTTTTCATTATCCCTTTGAAATTTCATTTTTCTATCTCTTATCTTCATATTCCTACTTCAATATTTTTTTCATTCTTCGTTTATAGTTTGAAACCTCTATTCTAGGTATACCTCTTTTGAATTTTTACATTGATTTTAGAGAATTTTTTTAAGTGTTTAGAGTAAGGTTAGAGGTTCTTTGGAGGGTAAAAATAGGATGAGGTAGGGTTGGGGGACTTTTTGTAGCTTCTTGAGCTATATTAGTCCCACCAACAAGTTGGTGGTGCTCCTAGGTAGAAGGATTTTTTCCCAGTGGCCATAGGGTAGTCGTGGGAAGCCACTGGCTAGCCAGTGGCATCAAATGGGGCCTAGTAGGGCCCATCGCTTTATGTGGAATTTTTTATAAAATCAATCCTATGCTCATTTTTTCATTCACCATTTCTCTCTTAATTTCTAGTGACCTAGGAGCCCTTGGTGATTTGAAGTGTTCCTCTCCCCTTACAACTCCTCTCTTCGATGCTTGAACACCAGTTCGATCTTGCGCATCCAATATAGTGAGTTATTCTTTGACTGTGATCAATTATCTCCTATTTTTATTGATCAAAATCAATTATATATTTTATTTATTAATTTAATCTAAGGATTTTGGAATGATCTAATGAGGGTTTTGATTATTTATAATAGAATTGGCATCCAGATTCAAGGATTTGAATTTTGCGCGATACTTGGACCAAGACCATTGTCGAAAGCAGATGTTCTTTATTGATTTGATCATGTCCTAACCTTTTTGGGTGTGGTTCCACTCCTACCTCAATCCTATAGTTCTAAACATATAAAATTAGGAATGGTTCTAGGATTCAATGGTTCTTTTGTGCTTGTATGGTGACCCTTTCCTTGATCGTCATTGTTACACCTGAGGTAGGAATCCCATGACTTTAGTGCATATTAATATGGGTTCTTGGAATATTTTTTAGCACGTGTGTGTAGACCTTAGAGACCTATATTTTATGCTTGATCACATGTGGTGTTCATGTGTAGCCCTGTGAGACCTATTCTTATGTTTATTTCATGTGGATTATTCTATTTATGATACTTGTTTATTTGATGTGATTTTGATCTATCATTGTATCTGGTATCATATTGTGTTGTTCTTATATCTTACAGTTGAGAGTATAGGTTGATCCTTATGGATTATTCCCCCAAGGGGGATGTGTAAGATGCCTATTTGTCATTATTTTTATTATCCATTCAAAGGGTATAAGTCAATCACATTTTGGGTTATCCCATCGAGGGGGGTTTATCAAGTGGTTGATCATTGTTATTTCTGGTATGGTGCTGAAGTAGGTATAGATGGTCTTTGAGAACCCAACTTATGTTTGTACTTGGGTGATATTTTTTTTATATTTTACCATGTTTACTTAATGACATGCACTTTTATATCTTATTTATTAATGTAAAGATTCATTAGCGGTGTCATGGTGAGTCTTGTACTCACAACTTACTCAGGCATTTCAATGCACTTGTAGATTTCATGATTAGGGATTTGGAGAAAGGAAAGGTCCCTGTGGTGGATAGATGAGCAGGTTAGTAGGAGGATATTGTATGATTCATACCGCACCCTTTGATTAGTCTTGGAAGTCGGACATTAACTATTTATCATTCATACCTCTTCCACATAAATAATATCATTGATTATGTGTGTTTTACTATGAAATGATTAATAGAATAAATTTATTCCTTGGGTTACAGAGGTTTTAACTGATGCATTACTCATACATTATATAATGTATAAGAAAATTCAATAAAAGTCTCAGGAGTGTCCCAAGGACTATATAATAAGTTCAAGGAATTGGGATGGGTGTGATATTTCATGTGATTTGTTCCCATGCTCCATATATTCTCTCATACTTGAAGCTCTCTTCTAATATTCCATTTACTACCTAAGATATTATCATATCAAGGAAAGAATGAGGATCACACCCAAGTGTTGGGTGATTCAGTTAAACTTGTGGACATACCATGGAGGAAGTAATTATTTGGATACATATAAGGGATCTTCATCAAGCACATTGATTAAAGAAATAAATGAAAAATTTCATTGGTGAAAGGTACATAAGTTCTTAATTTTATGTATATACATGGTTTCAATTTCATTCATTGTGATATTGGAAATTTAAGGTTTCTAATTGCTTCTTCTGTATTGAATGAGTATTGTTCGATCCTTAGAAATCCATCAGAGGTAAGTCAACATGCAGGATGACTAAAGTGGTGGAGGTAAGGTAAGTTATTGGGGTGGTTTGGGTGAAGCGATGGATATTTAATTAAGGCTTGTGTTGGGGGTAGAGATATTTTAAAATAAAAAAGTGGGGTGACTATAGCATCCAGCCTTTTTATCACATAAACTTTCATTACATTTTACAAAACTGAGGATCTTTAAGGTTTAGTGTCTTGGAAACCAAGAACTTAAAACATGAAAACATAAAACATTATTGTTAAAAATTTGAAAGGCTTCTCCTCATGTTCATACTAGGTTCATTACTGCATCTCAAACCTGGGTACATACATCAAAAGAAAGGGTGAGCAGAAGGCCCAGTAAGGGAAACAAGGGGAAACATTTAACATGTGAACTTGGGATACATCAACAATGTCATGAAAATAACTTTAAGGCATGAGAAATAAATCATGAGATATATCATAATAAAAATAATATTTTTCATAACTTGAAGATGTGTCTACAACATTTAATATTGACAATCATTTCGTTTCACCAATGTCCATCCCCAAGGTGTCATTAAAAATTACCAAGGTTATTCACCAAGGTATCAGTCTAAAAGGTCATCTCTAGAGATTAAGTCTTTACCCAATGCATTGGAGCGCTATCTGGGCGCACCCTTGAGATGTCTTTATTATCATGTGAGCCACATATATCATCATCAATAATTTCATAAACAACCCATATAGCATAAAATAAATGGGTTTCATTTCATAATCATAACGTTTTAAAAACTGCTTTAAAGACATGATCTTTATGTCACTTTAAACCCACGGAAAAGGGAAAGCGGGTTTCATGTATGTAAATCCCAGAATTTAAAATATAAAATTTTGATATATATGTGAATACCCCTTTATAAATAATATCTTTTAGTATTTACTTAATAACATAAAATAATTTTGAGATAAAGAGGGAGGCATTTTGAGACGAAAACTATGCAGCATAACTTCTACGATACATGGTTTTAGAAAACATTGAAAAGAGAGAGGACATGGGTCACCCACTCAAAAATGATACATAAAACATTAGGGGAACATAATATATAGTATTTAAGAACATGGTAATGAAATTTTAATGATATACCATATGAAACGAAGAACTTGAAAGGAAGACAAAAATAAGATTTCTCTTATGAGAATTCGGCAGCCTAACGGCGTCACTTAAAACTTCCAAAAATGGATTGACGAGATCAAATAGGGTCTCTCATAATATGAACATAAATGATCAGTATGATAGATATAGAGATCATACCCCAACATAATAAAAAGTAACTTTAAAGACTTGACATGAAAGTAGATCTTGAAAACGAGAAGGGTGAAAGAACCCCTTAGAAATTCGGCAGCCTAACGGCGCCACTTAAACTTCAACAAAAATGAATTGATGAGATCAAATAGAGTCTCTCATAATATGAACATAAAATATCAGTATTATAGATTTATAGATCATAACCCAACATAATAAAAAGGAACTTGCAAGACTTGACATGGAATTAGAACTTTGAAAAAGGAGAAAGGTGAAAGAACCACTTAAAAATTCGGCAGCCTAACGGCGCCACTTAAAACTTCAAAATACTGAATTGAAGAGATAAAATGGGGTCTCTCATCATATGATAATAAAAGATCAGTATTATAAATTTAGAGATAATACCCCAAAATAATAAAAAGGAACTTGAAATACTTTACATGAAAATAGATCTTGAAAAATGAGAAGGGAGAAAGAATCCGTTACAAAAATTTCGGCAGCCTAACGGCGCCACTTAAAACTTCATAAAACGAAATAATGAGAGTAAGAGGGGATCTCTAATTATATGAACATGAAAAGGGAATTAATAGGAGTATAAAATAATATCCTTTAACATTAGAAAATGGAGCATAAAATAAATTACATAAAAGAGATTTCTTGAAAAGAAAGAGAGAGGTCAGATCCCTTACCTTAAAACGTAACTCTTAAAACTCAAAGGTTGGGACCTTGAGGGCTTGGTGGCACCTTGGGAGGACTCCTTGGGAGGTAATGAGACCATAAATTCGTTGGGGGAGAGTGGGGAGTCTAAATGGATGAGAGGATGGCTTGGTATTTATACGGAAAGTGAGGGGACAAGGCATTAATGGCCAAGGGACACCTCAAAAGTGGTTTTCTCAAAACCATGTGCTCTCTCATGGTATTTCCCATGGAGTTAGGCCACATGGGGCCCCCCATACAATAATTCATCACCTTTGGTCGGCCAACCCATAAAATATATCATGACATCATCATGACACAGTTATGATGTCATTAAACATACCGAAACCCTAAAACTGTATTTTTACTATTCACTGAAAATTCAACTTTCTCAGAAAAATCCCAAAATTTCACCTTAACCAAATATCAATGCTCTGATTTCAAAAATAAACTTCATTTTATAAAAATAATTTTCTAAATATTTTTAATTTATTTTTTAAATAAATACACTATTCACCGAAAATTCATTTTTTTCAGAAAAATCCCCAAAAATTACCTTAACATAATATCGATTCTCTGAGTTCAAAAATGAAATCCATTTTATAAAAATAATTTTATAGATATTTTTAATTTAATTTTTAATTAAAAAACACTATTCACTCGAAAAAACTAATACTTGAATAATAATTTATGAAACCGTTATTTAACCATTTTATTGAATCACATTACTTAATCAAGGTGTCTAGATTATATTAATACTTTCATTAAGTGAGATTACTAATCCATTTGGTCACATTACTAATCCTAAGAATAAAATCAATATTCATAATTTAATATTCATCAAAAATCAAGTTGATCTTATTAGACTCTAAATTTCGTACTGGACATAATTGTAGAAGACCATTTTTTGAAAATCATTACACAATTTTAATTATTTAAGGTTTACCTAAACATTTTTAAAATATCCTTTTTCTAAAATTCATCAAAAATATGCATACTATATTTATCTGGACATTTGAAAATTCATAAACTTCATCATAAGAAGAAATAAAAAATTTTATTTAAAACAAAGGGTTAAACAAGGCATTTATGGTCTCCTTACATAGCCCCTTATCACACCAGCATAGGACCTAAGTGTAAGGTGTGCTAGGGTGATAGAATCCGAGGGAGGCTCGGCCAACATCGCACGAGTAGTAATTTCTATCAGGTTAAACTTCTCGCGAAGGCGATTCTGTTCTAGCTTCACACGATGAAGTCCGGCTTGGGTTTGGTCCAGAGCAAAGCCCAGTGGTGCTACCTCCTTCCCAAGTTCTGTTAGATGGGCTTCGATCGGTCCAAGACTACTGGGTGAGGCCATCGAATCTTCTTTCTATAATAATTACCAAGATTACTTGTATTTAGAGACAATAATCAAAACGTTTAGTTTCCAACAGTCATATTGACCAATGGTCATATACCAGTCAAAACCCAACGGTCTCATTTTAATTATACTCATGTTATCAAATGAAATATTTTTGTTGAGTATAAAAATAAAATAAAATAACACATAAAATTAGGAAACAATATTTATTCAAAATTTCGGGTCGTTACAGTGACCATCATAGGTTATCACCAGTACCCACTTTTAGGGATCTCCACTAGCGGTCTCCCATTTTCTACCTCTACTAGCGGTCGCCTACTTTCCCCCTCTACTCTTCATTAATTCTCTAGTAATAAGAGGTGTGTTGGTGCTATGGTGGTATGAACTATATCATGGTATATAACATGATATAGACCTTAACATGTAAATATAAAGTAGTATGTGTATGTCATAGATGATGAAATACCATCTAGTAATGTACTGGAAGAATTAATAGTATGTCGTTGAAGAAAACACGTGTTATTGGGCGTGAGGAAACATATTAAAGGTGAAGAGGATATTGTAGGAACCAACATCCCTCAATTGTAATAAATAAAAGAATTTTAAAAGAAAATGTGGGATCTAACAAACTACCATAACCCTTAATTTTCCATAAACAATTTATGCATGGGGATTTTTGTTTACAACATAACATTATTAGTTAGAGCAAGTGTCGATACATAAAGCAATATCCACATATCATAGGTGAAAAATATGAATTTCATAGGTCATTCCATTAGTTATTGCATCTCATGGTTTACGTTGTGGCATATTGAGAGTAGCATCTTAGCCAAATCATGAAGAAATGCATAATTATTATGGTATATGATGTCACTAAAGGTTTCCAAGTGGTGAAAAATGTTTCATAATATTACAAAGTATAAAAGAGTCTTTGGATATATCAAATGGTCGTGATCATTGATAAACTAAGAAAAATCACAATTCATTGGTATGAAATCTTGAGGAATGTAGATCATGTGTACCGTCCACATGAAGATGTACTCAAGGAATGTGGTTGATATTAGAATTCATTAGTGGAAGATAAAAAAATTAGAGCTTAATGTTTAAGTGGTGAACATGAATATAGAAATAATGAAAGTGAAAGATGCTAACTTAATATATATTCAATATGGAAATTAGTTTTAAGAGATTCCAAAAGATTCATATTACACCTGTATGAAATCATGAAGAAATATGATACACTAGAATCATTTTTGGTGAGATCTCGGTGTGAAGAAGCCTCTAGAAGATGAAGGTAAATATAATTGATTTAGGAAAAAGAGTCCAGAATGAAGAAATAAGTTGAATATAATGCATCTCTAAAATATATATATATGAAAGAGGAGAGTAAAAGTTGTCATATTCGTGAAGAAGATATGGAGAGTATAGACATGTGATGCTTTGATGAGATCTATGAAAATATATTTAATGGTTTTGAGAATAATGATATCGATAAGTTATTGAACATGGTTGTGGAACAAAGAGACTAATTGGTACATCAACTAGAGTAGGGAATCTATTTCTACACTCATTTTTTGTATGATAGTTGAATGGTAATAGAGTCATTGTATGTAGTAGGAGTGAACCACATGGTTAAGAGGGAGTGATCCTTGTTATAATAGTGATTTGTGCCTAAACACTTCTATAGTTTTTCACTTTGGAGAGGGGGTGACCTCCCCAAACACTAATTATTTATGAGTGCCTTAGTGGATTTCATATAATAAAAATGAGATTTCATGTTCTTTGGATGTATCCCATAATGTATAGACCAAGTAATTTTGTGTCTCATATATTTCATTATGTGTGTGTGCATTTTTATGAACATGGAATGAAGTAATTAAATAGATTAACTAGGATAACTCAAGGTGGTGACCTTATTAGATTTTATTAAACTATGAGATTTAAAGTAATGTAAAAAATTAAAATTAGTCAAATTGGGGAATAACCTAATTCCCCCTTACTAATAATTTATGAGTGCCTTAGTGGGTTTAAAGAAACCATTAGATATTTTTGTGATTTATTTATCTCTAGTAGTTGTATTAACATTATAAATTTTATCATGAACTTAAAAAATGATAAATGGGAAAGAATTTTTTTTAATTACATGTACCAGACAAAGTTTAACAATAAAATAGAAATAGTTGGAAGTAGGAAAACAACCAAATACAGGAAGAATGAAAACAAAACATAGGTTTTATAAGACTTCCACTCTCAACACAACCCAATGTATAAAATACCAAGGAAAATAGATCACCATGGCATTGATGCTAGTTGTGCCTCAAAACCCTTCTAATCATCCCTTATTTTCTGATAGTTTGTAGATGGGGCAGACATTCTTGAGGAGCATCCATTTTTTGCACACACCCCATGATATACGTGCCCACAACCCACCATTCCAATATCCTCCCCATTCTCTAAATAAGACTGACATATAACACAAATAGGATTCTCACTGACATCCTCTTTTTCACCATTAACATGGTTGGAGACACCTAAACCAAAAGTTACAAGATCAAGGTAGCTTTTATTGTCCTCCTTTGACAACCCAGTTTCTAATCTTACAATCTTATCTCCCAAAGTAAGAAGACCCTACAATTGAACTCATATCATTTGAATCAGTATTTCCTCTCATTATTTATTATATTGAGATTAAACAGAACACACTTTACCACCCTACCTCGTATGAAAAATCACCCTATAGTATGGAAACTCCCAACAAATATGATAAAACCAACAACATTTCATACAAATATCATGCCATTGTATGGATAAATAAAGAAAAATTACATGCATAAATGATATTTTTGTTTTAAAAAATTTTGATGGATAAAGAACCTATAAAAGGATAACATGAATATAAGGTAAATGAGGCCCTACTTTATCACCATTTTTGATGTTCAGCTTCGGATAAAAATGGCCATTCTCACATTTCTAGCTTCCCTGCGGAAAATCCAGGGATTCTTAGGGGATGTTTGCAGCATTCATCACTAAATCCTCGCTGTCAAATTGCATGGTTGTTGAAGGGATAGCATGTGAACATCCAACAACATACATGAAATGATCATCCCACCACTCCATTTTTTAATAAGATTTAACATCTAGTGAAGCAGATATTTTATTCCAAGGATGGGAAGTATGTATTAATTCATATCAAATGAGAGTAAAAAGATTTATGTTTATATTAAAAAAAAGTAAACGAGTGTAAAACATTTTCAGAAAAATTTCCAAGAAACATTACAAAACCAATTATTAACTTTTACCAAAGAGAAACGCCATAAAAAGAGGGAAAAACAATAGCCACACAATGAGGGCAATGAAAAACAGCATGCATGAAACCAAACTAGATGAGGCACCTAAATTATCTGCCACAGATGAATAATTTTTGGTAACATGGGATTACCTCGAATCTCAGGGGAAAATCTAGAACATACTGAACCTGATCCATCGTGTCGGCATGCCTGATGCAATCAAACATCCCTAACACTCATTTATACCCTACCTAGACTAACCGAGGGGCACCATCCCCAAATTAGAGTATGTCCATACTAAGGGTCCACTATCTAAAGCATAATCTATCACAAACCAAGCTGGTTCGTCATCCAAATTGGTGCCTAACCTAGTTTGTGGCATGGCCTGAAGGGCATTACCAATCCCCATGGTCTGTAAACAAGTGTATGGGTATCAATAACAACATGTGGGAATTATTTACCCAAATTTGAAAATATAAATCAACCAATAATTTAAATTAACAAAAATTGAAAACTAGAACCAAACAAGACTTAACAAATTCCAAATTTTCAAGTTACTGGGTTTATACAAAAAACAAAAAAGATACTATAAAAGGAGGAACCAAAAACAAACTCAAAACCACCACATGGAAAGAGAATCATCACCCTCAATCCACCTCCACAACACTGCACCATGAAATACCACTAGCAACCCAAACTGCCATCTCCAAAAGATTTACCCTTACCTGTGTAAAACATTACCAAGTCTACTTACACCCAAATGTGTAAGTAGGGTGTGATCTAATGCTTAGTATAATTCTACCCAACAAGTATTCCACCCAACAAGTATTCCATGCAATAAACATTATAAGATAAATAGCATTCAAGTTTTATAAAGAGGAAATTCCAAAAACAATTTTAAGGATTACAACTTTAAATGAAAACATTTTTTCTTTTGAAATAACCAAAAATCTATACTATATGCCGATGGTAAGTGCAAGATGACCAAAGATCACTAGTTACGGGAAAGACCCTCTAGGAACTAGCTAGAAGTGGGATACTAGAACCTCGTGTCTCGGTGAAATGTGGCTTAGAAATCATGACTAATAGTGTTCTCAAGAATGATACACTAATAGAAGACACCCCAATGGCCTAGTGTCCTTCAATAATCATAATTATTTATTTATTATTTTCATTGTCAA
The DNA here is from genome assembly GCA_963277665.1 of Viscum album. NCBI lineage: Eukaryota > Viridiplantae > Streptophyta > Magnoliopsida > Santalales > Viscaceae > Viscum > Viscum album. Next base: position 177,731,300 of record OY728147.1, on the reverse strand, counting down.
TCCTGCTGAGTGAAACCGGGCCGAAGCCACTTCTGTATCACCAGCACACTAGTTCTTCTCCACCCACCTAGTTACCTGGGCTTCCCTTTTTGTGCTCAAACAAGTTCCAAGTTCACACAGCACACCACTTTCACATTTCACAAGCCAAACGATACAATTTCCATCATAATCCATCACATACACACCCACAATCCTCTTTTAAAGTAAATCACACACCAAAACCTTTCCCAAATATTATTCTCAACACTTTCATAATTTAATAAATTATTCACACATTTTATAAAACCATTCCAAGAAACACAAAAAAGGTTCACTTAAGGGATACACCCAATTTTATGAAGAAACCCCAATTTCAAACAAAATGATTATCAAATCCTTTCAAAACCCACTTTTTCACCACACACCTAATTCATAAAACATGCCAAAATGCACAAGAAAACATAATAAATTCATCAATGTTTAAGAACAGAATCACCTACCTTGGGTGGAGAAAACCCTTAAATCCAGTGTGAATCTCCAACTGCACCACAAGGGATCCAAATAAAACCCTAAACATGGATATCGAACCCAAAATGTCATGATCGAACCCCAAAAAAGTAAACCTAGCCACTGGAGAAGAGGAACCCCAAGAAAAATGAAATAAAACCCTAGAATAGGGGAAGAATGAAAGGAATGAAGATTCTTACTTGATGAATCGATGAAAAACCACCCAAATCCAGCCCAAAATCTAAGCCTTGGGGGAGAAGGATAGAGAGGGAGGTGCACCTAGGGAGGATAATCCTAAGTGGGGTGAGAAAATGAGGGTTTGGGGGATAAAAATAGAAAGGATAGAGAAAAAGAAACCAAATTTTTTTAATGATATGGAAGGGTGCGCAGTTAGTCCACATGGTTTGATAAATAGTATAGAAACTATGTTGCATGCTCTACCTAAGAAGGGTCCTACCACACAGCTACCTCACACGGTCTGACTGACCATGTGTTGTCCATACGGTAGCTACTGCCTCGGTCTGTATCTTCTACACGGTTACCTAGGCAGGGGCACATGGTTACCACTAACCATGCACCATGTATTTTCCACCCAATTTTTCAAATTTTCCTCCAAAACTCAAAGGAAATAAATAGGGGAAAAGGTAGAATAAAAATAGAAGAAAAATACCACAAAAGAAAATCATGGAAGTGATAATTCTTCCCACCATGAAAACTTTTCATCCTTGTAAAGTCAACTCGAGGCTTGATCGGAAAACAAGAACGGATACTCTTCTCAACCCATGATTTTTTATCCCAATTTTCATTATTATCATGAACATGATACTAGAGGATACAAACCAATGGAATAGACTTCCCATGAAGCACCCTCTCTTGGGAATCCACTATCTGCACTGGTCATTCAAACACAGATAAATCGAGCTCCAACTCCAAATCTTCCCAATTCAACACATGAGATGGGTCTGGATTATACTTATTCAATTGGTATACATAGAACACATTGTGTATTGACATAAATTGATAAGTAAAATACAACTTATATTCCACCTTTCTAATCCGCTCGGTGATTTCAAAGGGTCTGGCGTACCTCGGTGTTAGCTTCCCTTGTTTTCCCAAACAATGATGACCCAAGTGAGGGGCCACTTTCAAGAACAATGGGTCACCCACATAAAACTTAAGATCATGATTCCCTTTATCGGAATAATATTTGTGGAGAATCTGAGCTATTAATAACTATTTTCTAATTAACTTGACTTTCTTATATATCTCTTACACAAGGCTCAGTCCTAAAGGTGAGGTATCACCTACCTCATCCCAACACAAAGGAGACTGACAAGGATAAACAAAGAGCTCCTCAAAAGGAGACATTTGAATAGAGTATTAGTAACTGTTATTATATAAAAATTCAACCAATCCCAAATGGATATCCCAAGATCTCCCAAAATCCAAAACACATGCACGAAGCATGTCCTCTAGAATCTGATTTTCCTACTCCATCTAACCATCCATTTAAGGATTTTATCCCATAATCATCTTGATCTATTACCCCAATTCCTTTCGAAGGCCTTCCCAAAACTAATAATTAAAATGGGGGTCTCTATCAGAAACAATCATTGATGGTATGCCATGAATCCTTACCACTTCCTGAACATACAATCGGCCCAGCTCATCCACTTTAGTTGAATCTCTAGTTAGAATTAAATGGGATGATTTGGTAAAATAGTTGATTACTACCCAAATAGAATTCTTTCCTCAAGGTGTACAAGGATATACAATAATGAAATCCATGGCAACATCATCCCACTTCCAGGTAGGAATGGGTAACGGCTGAAGCAAACCGGAGGGTCTTTGATGCTCTACTTTTACCTGCTGACATGTATAACATTTTTATACAAGTTAAGCTACATCCTACCTCATACCTGGCCACTAGAACTACCAACGAACATCATAATACATCTTGGTTTCACTGAGATGGATAGACCACTAAGACTGGTGGCTATCTTATATCACCACCTTCCTCAAAGACAACAGCACCACAGAATGGCCCTTAAATCATAATATTACCTCTAGAGACAACAACCAACCGCAAGATGTCTCCCTACCATGAAGTAACTAAATAGACTACTGAAATAGCTCATCACTAGACTTTTCCTACTAAATCAACTCCAAAAGGGAAGGTTCCAACTAGACACTTTCCAATAATGCACATCCACTGTTCTCCTTGGTTTCCAGGTGAATCTAGGAAAAGAGCCCCATCAAGGTCCACTCATCATTGGACTTCATCAAAGACAACATTGAAACTTTCCTACTCAAGGTGTTATCCACCACATTACTCTTTCCTGGGGTATAGATAATATCATAGTCAACCCCCAATAGATATTTGATCCAATGGTGGTGCCTCAAATTCAAATCCTTTTGGGAGAAGATGTAGGCCAAACTTTTATGATTATAGTAGACCACAAATTTCATACCAAAAATATAATGGTGCAGCGTCTTCAGGGAATGCATCACCGCTACTAGCTCCAATTCATGGGTCGGGTAATTATTTTCATGTAGTTGGAATTAGAGAGAGCCATATTCCACCACATGATCATCCTATATGAGTACACACCTGAGGCCTATACCTGAAGCATCATAATAGACCACATATCCCTTTCCTGATTCTGGAAAGATCAGCATGGGTGTTTTAGTCAACCACCACTTCAACTCCTCAAAGGAAGCCTGACATTCTGGGATCCATTCAAACTTTACCCTTTTATGGGTGAGCGCCATCATGGAAGAAGCAATCTAAGATAAATCTTGAACAAACCACCTATAATAACCTTCCAGGACAAGGAAACTCCTAATCTTAGACACATTATTCAGCTGCTCCCATGATATAACTACACTGATATTCTCGAGATCCACCAAAACTACTTTCTCCAAGATGAAATGGCCCAAAAACTTTACTTCCATGATCCAGAAGGTGCACTTGAGAAATTTTCATGGAGATGATGATTCCGAAGAGTTACCAACATGATCTGCAAATGATGCCCATGTTCTTCCTCGAATCTTAAGTATAACAGGATGTCATACATGAATACCACAATGAAGGATTTGAGATACTCATAGAACACCTTGTTCATGATCACCATGAAGATCACTAGATCATTTTTCAACCCAAAGGGCATGACCAAATACTCAAAGTGGTCGTACCTGCTTTGGAAATCCATTTTTAGGATATCCACCTCTTTTACTCTGATTTGGTGGTAACCAAAACGTGAGTCTATTTTAGAGAACCACTTTTCCCCTTTTAGTTGGTTGAACGAGTATTTAATTCAAGGAAAAGGGTACTTATTCTTGATTTTTACCTTATTCAACTTTTGGTAATTGATACACAACCAGAGAGATCCATCATCCTTCTTTGCGAACAAGACTGGGGTGGCCTAAGGAGAGACACTCGGGCGAATGAACCCTTTGGATTCCAAATCATCTAGTTGTATCTTTAATTCCCTCAACTTTTTGGGGTCCATATGATATGAGGGAAGAGATATTGGTTGTATTATCGGTGCTAATTCAATCAAGAACTCCACATCCCGCTCTATAGGTAACCCTAAAAAATAATTTTAAATACCTCTGGGAACTCATCTACTACATGAGGTAATCCACCCTCAAGATCACCACCATCATCCTCCAATATGAGCGATGATAGTTGAATAGAAATATTTTCCAACTCTAGAAGTGGAGGTCCAACATGAACTGATCAAGGATCCTATTCTCCAAGAAAAACTTGAGTACCCCCATCAGGTTCCATGAAACTCACTCACCACCTGTAATAATCAATGTGTGCTTGGAATAACACCAACCAATATATGCCAAGTATTATGTTTAAGAGTTCCATATCTAAGACTGGGATTAGTCTATCTCAACCCATGACACAGAGAGCACGCAATATGGGCACTTGAGACCCTACTCCTTCTTCTTACCCAACAACATTACCAAATCCATCACAAAAGTCATGAGCACAGTTGGAAAACTCAATAGATTCACAATATGGGTAGATATAAATTAAACATAATCATCGGTATCAAAAAAATATCTTTTATAGAATATGCAATCAAAATGGTACCTCAAAATATCAAGGGCCCTATATCTGATCCTGCTGGTGACTGGTCCACTACATAAAGATGCTTCACATCAACCTAAAACTGAGAACAACTGCTCACTTGAGGCTCTTTCCTAAACTATATCTTCCTATAAGATGATTTGGTCCTGCCACCACAACCTCCAAATTGATATCACACCATTCTGGATGGTTTTGACTAAGTTGGCATTCCCTTAGAGGCCACATATCCTTCCCCACTCGAATATGGGAACATCATCTTGAAAAATGCTACATGTTCCCCATAACTCTGCATCGGTGAAAAGTCTTAGGAGGGTACGTACACACAGTTTGGATGTGTCCCACCTTCCCACACTAGTGGCATGCCACAAACCCTTCATCATAAGCCACAGATAAAGACTACTTAAAAGGATGGCCAGAACTACCACCTCCCTTCTTCCCTTGCTCATCATGATTCCTCTTATTCTCAGATGAATTGTCGATTCTCATTGTTGACATAGACCCATAGGCACCTGAACTGACCTTGTAGTAAATCTCTACCATGAAAACTCAATAAACTACTTCAGTATAAGTCTTCATCTTGAATAGAAATACTTGATAATAGATCTTTGGTCACAAGCCCCTTTAAAACCTCTAATCCTTCATCTTCTTATTGGAAACTATTCTAGGTGAATACCAAACTAGCTTGGCAGAGTGGTTGGAATACTCCATTACTGACTGGTCCCCCTGAACAAGATCCATAAACTCCCAGGATCTAGCATACTCCAAGAAATCAAGACAATACTAGTCATTAAATACCACCTTTAAGTATTTCCAGCTCATCTTTTCATGATTCCCATCCTGAATCACGGAGTCCCACCACCTAAGACCAGTACCTTCTAGAAAAAATGAATTGTATTTCACCCTAACCACTTTAGGAGTGTCCAAGAACTCGAACATGTGCTCTACCTTCTCAAACCACTCCTCTACTTACTACGGCTCCATGATACCTTGAAAAGAAGGAGGTTTGTTCTTGAGGAACTCCTGGGATTTTCCCTTCTATATATCATATTCAGATTCTCTAAATGGGGAATGTGAAGGGCCTTCTCCCTATCCCAGATCCTGAGTAGCCCAAACCACAACATCTATTAACCTTTGATCAAGTGGTAATGGATAATTCTCTCTATATTCTTCTCACGGTTGCAAATGAATTCTATGGGGAGTCATGTTGCTACAAAAAGAAACAGTCATAAGGAAAATAATTAATACAACCAATTTGAAAAAATTTATTAATCACAAAAAAATACATAGAAAACAAACTTTTTATGACAATGTGATGACCAAACCACTTCACCTCCAGCCAATATCCATGTATAGCCTGCAGTCTTTACATCTTACCTGGAGAAGAATTCAAATAAAAATACCAACATCCCATGGTGATTCGATGACTTTCGCGAGGTGTTCTGGTCAGACACCCTACTTGTAACCAAAACTTCGAGCCCTGACAGTCCTAGCTTCAGTCTATCCAGACTCATCCCAAATAACATGACCCAAAGAGTAACCTGCTCTGATACCATTTTGTCACGAGCCAAGCCAGTTCATCATCCGAACTAGCACTCGACCTGGTCTATTGCATGGACTGAAGGGCGTTCCCGATCCCCGCAGGCTGGTAACAAGTGTCTGGGTATCAATAATAGCATGTGGGAACGATTTACCTGAATTTTCAAACATAAATCAACCAAAATTTTAAATAAACAGAAACTAGAAACCATAACCAAACAAGCCTTAAAAAATTCCAAAAAATTTAAGCTACTAGGTTTATAAAAAAACAAAAAATCTACTAAAAATTAGGAACCAAAAACCAACTCAAAAACCACCACATTTCAAGATAACCATCACCCTCAAGCCACCTTCACAACACCGCACCATGAAAGACTGCTAGCAACCTGAACCGTCATCTCTAAAAGATTTACCCTTACCTGTGTCAAACATTACCAAGTCTACTTACACCTAAAGTTGTAAGTAGGGTGTGAGATAATTCCTAGTAGGATTCCACCCAACAATGATTCCATGCAATAAACATTATAAGATAAATAACTTTCAAGTTTTATAAAGAGGAAATGATAGAAACAATTTTAAGGAAAATAACTTTAAATGAAAATATTTTTTCTTTTGAAATAACTGACAATTCATACCATATTTCGATGGTAAGTGTGAGATTACCAAAGATCACTACACAAGTAGATTTTTTAGCTTTCGAGTTAGGGTAAATATAGAGACTGCAAATGGCGGTCGCTGCATTTTTACACCTAGAAACTAAAATTTTTCCTCCCCCCTCGTTTACCCTCCCTAACCCCACGACCTAATCCCCTCCCTGACCCTGTAACGTCTCCCTGTTCACCCTCCCAGTGACCCCGATACCCCGATGACCCCGATACCCCAGTGAACCCCCCCCCCCCCTCGTTTACCCTCCCTGACCCCCACGATCTAATCTCATCCCCGACCCCCCCGACCTCCCTGTTCACCCTCCCGGTGACCCCGATACCCCCGGAGACCCTGATCCCCTTGCCTCTGCGTTGCACTCCCCACGACCTGAAAACGCCCTCGCAATCCCGGAGACCCCCACCCCTTTCCTCCACGCTGCGTCTCTCGTGACCCCGGCGACCCGGGTGACCCCAACGACCCTGGCGACCCCCACCAATGTTGAACATCTCATAGAAATTTTCAAGGTATTCAAATCTATTCCCTATGGATAAATTCTCTTCATATGTGATGTATGATTCTTAACAACAATATTCTTCCTAATTTCATCCTTTCTCCCACCTCCCTTTCTTATATTTTATGGAAATCCATTCAGTTTTTTGTACATGTTGTTTTTAGATGTAAACTCCATTCTTTTGAGATCCAACAGCGGAACAAATCTTCCTACTCATACTCAAATATACCCATGATAATGTGGCAGGATTCTCAAAAATTTTCTTTACCCATGTATGTATAGAATTTGACTTTTTTCCAGCACTGTTTGATAAAGAAGATTCAATGCATTCATCTCTTTTGGTACTGTGGGTGGTCTTCTTCTATGTGCATGAGATGGATACATTCCCAACACTTATCAAGCTCTCATTACCATCAATTTGAGCATTCTTAAAACTAGGAATATTATATAAATTACTTATGGAAACCATCCTTCTTCCAGTATATAGGGAGGATTCAGGTTGAGCTACTTCTAGATTTCTCAACTTTTCTATAATATCTAAGGATTTCATGTTGAGGGAATATTTTTTTACCTCAACTAACTTCATTCACTCTTCATAATATCTTTTCACCTTCAGATTCTACTCATCAAGAATATTTATCAACTATTGATGTGAATGGACAAGCTCTTTCATCATTTTTACCTTTATATCCAATTGTGTATCATTGACATTCACCGTGACTTTATTTAATTTTTCCAGTGCATGGAATCTATTATCTATACTAAATTAGGCTTCTTCCTACCCTACGTGTCAAATTCCCCTTAATCCATGTCACCTCCCTTTTCATTCCCTCCACTTTTCCTTCCTCCCTCCCCCGAATTTTCCATCCTCCGTCGTGCGACGCCTTCGACTTCCCCCCACCGTGTGCTCTCCCCTGCTCCCTCTGGATTAGGGTTTCGCAGCTACCCCCGACTTTTCCATCCTCCATCGCGCGACGCCTTCGGCCTCCCCCCACCGCGTGCTCTCCCCTGCTCCCTCTGGATTAGGGTTTCACAGCTACCAGCATCCTTCGAAATTCCGGCTACCTTCGGTTTCCTACCCTCGCTTCCGACATTTTCTTTATCTTCGACCAATTCTTCTCATCCGTCGACCACTTATCTCGGTTCATTCCTCTAAACCTAGGATTCCCGCCCCTAACGTCGTCCCCCTCTACCTCCACAACATCCCTCGGTGCCTCCGGCTTCTCCGCCTCCTCTCCCTCGACCTTCTTTGTCTAGGGTTCCCGTTTTCTTATTCTCCTCGTGAAAAGCACCACTAGATATTCCTCCAGTTAATCGGGACATCCTTTCCATCTATCTATACCTTCGTTGGGATCTTCTATTTCAATGTAAGCATAGTCCTGCAACAATCGACTCCAAACTATTCACTTCAACAGCCGACGCAACGCAAATCTACATCAGCAGGACATCCATTGGTTGGAGATAGGCGCGGCTCGCGAATTGCGTTGTCAATATGGGAGGTAACCCTACATTTACACTATACTAACATCAATAAAACCACCATAAGATCCTGCTCCCGATTACTTTTGACCATAACTACAAGAACCTTTTATGTTATTATTTGGGTAGTGCTAATCCCTACATCTCATACATGATTTCCTTCCCTCCTAAGCTACTACATCATCTAAATTGGATGTCTATTACAGGTAAAATGTCTTCGCACCTATAGATTGGAGGAGGTCTTTTGCACCTGCGATAGCTTCAGTTTGCTTCACCATTACTAGGATAAACATAGAACTATTTTAGATTTCTCTTCTACAAACAATTTACATTTATTTTATCTATGCTCTTCAATTTTCAGTATCTATCTCTGGCGAAGAATTTATCGTATGTCACTATTATTCCCATTCAGATTTGAGTCCCCCTTTTTTCAAATTAACTCTGTGAGTGAAATTAACCCCCATTCTTGATTTTTATCTTACTGTTGTTTCATTATTTGAAGCAAGTTATGGACAATGAGATTTCATTATCGATCTGTACATTTACTCTACATTGCATTATTATTAAAATGGTGCCCAATGATCTAACATTTCTTTTTCTATTCAGGTTGCTTTATCATTATCTTCAATTTTTGAATGCAATGGTAATAATGATTCAAGGTAATTTTTCATTTGACATAATTGTTTCATTTCTATTTATTTTTTCATAAATTGATGAGGTATATTTTATCAAAAATTGTATTAATATTTCCAACCATGCTTTTCACTGGGTTTGGCCATATATACAATGTTGAGAATGTTATTTTATCATTATCTTCAATTTTTTATAAGCATGCACCATTTCGTATATTCTTTCTTCCAAATAATATTCCATAGAGATTCTGATCATGGAATACATTGGAATTCTAAACCTAATAGGGGGGCCATTATGCCATGTATTATGTCTTGTTTCTCAAATAAGGAGATAATTAATCATTTGCCAAATATTTACCACTATTCAATGCAGGTTCAATGTTGTGGATTACTGGACACACTCAAATTAAAAAAAATGAGTACATCAAAATGGTTTCAAGAATGGTGTTATTATTTACATAATGGTATAGTTGTCTACAAAAAAACCAGTGATTTTTTTACCATGCATCAATCATTTCACAACAAAATCTTATTAGTTATTGTACAACCTAGGAGCTCTTGGGAGTTCTATTGGGGTAGTCAAGCCTGGATGCGGCATCTGAACTATCTGGATATTCAACTATCTGGACTCTGTCATCTTCTCCAGGTATTTCTTCTACATTAAATAATTGAGCGATATCTGGCACAGTTTATCTTTGCCTCAGTTTTTTATGTGGCCGAGTAATCTGATTTTCCTGAAATATACTATCTTTACTAAAGCAGGCATTTTCCTGTAGACGTTTCACCACCAGAATCTTCCACAACGCTACTCTTAATTTCACTCCCATTCTTTCCTCCATTCACAACCCCTAACGCCCATGATTTTCATTCATGCGGCCTAGGGATTCTGCCTACCTCCCATCAAGCTAACTCTGTTCATCGTCTCCGTCTCCGCCTGCGTGTCCGCCCGCGTCTTCACTTATGTCTCCACCTTCTTCTCCGCCACTCATCTTATCATTGTCTATGTCTTCCGCTCGGTGTGCGTCTCTAGCACTAAGCATATTTTCACCTCTCTCTGTTCACAGCAATCCAGAACCTTGACTCCGGAAATCCTTCACATCACCTCGACTCCATATCTCCATTCATCTTCACCTCCTCTGTCTATCAGCACCTTCGATTTACCACTAAATACCTACTCTATTCCAATATCTTCTCCACTTTCAACCACCGAATATGACCCGTGACAACCACTTTGCGAACTCCTTTAACATCACCAACAACATATTCAGAAATCCTACAGATATACATCTCTTCAACAGGTATGTTATCCCAATCCTATCGAAATTTTATCCCTTCGACTTCATTTTTTTCCCAGATCTATTTGCGACGACTTCATTAGAGATATACCTTAGTCTGTCACGCATTCAACATCCACTATTCTTTTTTTTCCTTCGGGTAACTCATCAATTCATCTGTATTTGATATTATCTACTGAAAACTAACAACTTTACTTAGTTTTCTATTCAGTTATTCTAAACTAATTTATATTTACCCATGATTTGTTTTCAATCTATTTAATAATCTGTCATTTTCATGATTGGAGCTGAAAATTTATAGATTGTTGGTAGTTTGACTGTTATGTGAGACTTATTGTTATCAAATTTTTATTCAACATCCACTCATGGATCTGTTTTAGACTGTGGATTGTGTAATCAATCTATGTAATAATCTAACTGTTTCATGTTTGGAATCATAACAATTGCTTTTTGTTTTTTTTCTGACACTAAATATTATATTTATCGTTCCCTATGTATAACATCTTTAACTGTGTAATTTATAAACATTTTTATGTGGGAGAGTATTTTTTTACCTTGATACCTTTGGGAAAAAAATTCATTATTCTCAATAAAATTGTTCCATTTTATAGATTAATGTAAACATCTCATCAATAGGTGAGTGAACATGTAACACCCATGGCTTATTGTATTTCACTATTTTATTATGTATTTTTTTATTATAAGAGGGTTAATAGGTTCATATATTTTTCTAATTTGTTCACAATGTTTTTTTCAAACAGGTCCATCATTTATTCCATACAGGTACGTAGATTCTGTTAACGATTAATATCATGAGTATGTACAAAGTTTCTAGATCCAATGAAGATTTCTTCTTTTCTGTGCATACGTGTTTCGCATCATCTCCCCTCTATGAAACTTCCTTTCCAAACCCTATAAAGTGGAAGGCCATGAGAACATGGCAGTGAATTGAAGAAGAAGAGTATGGCTGGGAAGGTGTGAGCTCGAAGCAGTCCATGAATGACTTCAAGATTTTTTTAGGTTCTGCATTTTTTTGTTCTTCATTTTTCCTTCATTTTTCCTGCATTGTGTCTGCATTTTTGCTTCATTTTTTGGTTCTGTATCATTTTTTCTGCATCTTTTGGGTAGGGGGAGGGGAGGGTAGGGGAGGGGAGTGGGGAGGGGGCTACTGGGGGAAAAGATTGGGCAGGGGGAGGGGAGGGGAGGGGCAGGGGCTGGGAAGGTTGGAGGGGTGGGGAGGGGAGGGGAGGGTTATGGCAGGGGGGAGGGGGCTTCTGGGGGAAAAGGTCGGGCATGGGGGAGGGGAGGGGAGGGGCAGGGGGATGGGAAGGTTGGAGGGGAGGGGAGGGTAGGGGAGGAAGATGGCAGGGGGAGGGGTGCTGGGGGAAGAGGTTGGCATGGGGGAGGGGAGGGGAGGGGGCTACTGGGGGAAGAGGTTGGGTAGGGGGGAGGGGAGGGGGAGGGGCAGGGATGGGTTATGGCAGGGGGAGGGGGCTACTGGGGGAAAAGGTTGGCCAGGGGGGAGGGGAGGGGAGGGGAAGGGGGCTGGGCAGGTTAGAGGGGAGGGGAGGGGAGGGGATGGGTGCTGGGGGAAAATGTTGGACAGGGGGGGAGGGGATGGGAGGATGTGGCTAGGGGGGAGGGGGCTACTGGGGGAAGAGGTTGGGCAGGGGGGGGCAGGGGAGGGGTAGGGCTGGGTTATGGAAGGGGGAGGGGATCAATGACCATCTATTGATATTTATTTTATCACTTTGACATTTTTTTCTATATCTTGACATATTTTTGAATTAATCTCCCACATAATGGAAAAATATGTGATGACTTTAAATATTTGGTTTCCATACAAACTGTTTCTTTTTCAGGTGGTGGTAATGTTTTTAATTTATCACCAAAGCAGTTTGTTTCGAAGGCGTGTGGGGGAGATTTAGGTCAGTGTTTCCATACATACTATTTCATTTATGATATGACTATTTTACATTCATGGTGTTTTACATTCACTATGTTTTATACTGTTTTAAAGAAATATATGTTTCAATATCCATTATGTTAAAATCTGAATCTATGGATTTGGTACTAAACATTTTATCAACAGGTGAGTAAACATGTAACACCCATGGCTTAAGGTATTTCACTATTTTATGATGTATTTTTCTATTATAAGAGGGTTAATAGGTTCATATGTTTTTCTAATTTGTTCACAATGTTTTTTTAAACAGGTCCATCTTTTATTCCATATAGGTACGTAGATTCTATTAATGATTACTATCTTGGGTATGTATAGAGTTACTAGAGCCAATGAAGAGTTCTGTTTTTCTGTGCGTATGTGTTTCGCATCATCTCTCCTCTTTGAAACTTCCTTTCGAATCCCTGAATAAAGAACATTAATGTACCAGAAAAGGGAATCGATGATAGGATGTAACACCCTTGACTTAAGTTATTTTGACTGGTCTGTTATTTACGTGTATACTGTTCATTTAGAGAAGCCAGTCATTCCTTAGGTCAGTGTTTCCATATATACTATTTCATTTATGATATGAGTGTTTTACATTCATAGTGTTTTACATTCACTGTGTTTTATACTGTTTTAAAAAATATATATGTTTCAATATCCATTATGTTAAAATCTGAATCTATGGATTTGGTACTAAACATCACATCAACAGGTGAGTGAACATGTAACACCCATGGCATATGGTATTTCACTATTTTATTATTTATTTTATTATTATTAGAGGGTTAATAGGTTCATATTTTTTTCTAATTTGTTCACAATGTTTTTTTCAAACAGGTCCATCTTTTATTCCATATAGGTACGTAGATTCTGTTAATGATTACTATCATGGGTATGTACAATGTTTCTAGAGCCAATGAAGATTTCTGCTTTTCGGTGCGTACGTGTTTCACATCATCTCCCCTCTTTGAAACTTCCTTTCCAAACCCTGTAAAGTGGCAGGGCATGAGAACATGGCATTGTACTGAAGAAGAAGAGTATGGTTGGGAAGGTGTGAGCCCGGAGTAGTCCATGAATGACTTCAAGATTTTTTTAGGTTCTGTATTTTTTTGTTCTTCATTTTTCCTTCAGTTTTTCTTGAATTGTTTCTGCATTTTTGCTTCATTTTTAGGTTCTGCATCATTTTTTCTGAATCTTTTGGGCAGGGGGGAGGGGAGGGTAGGGGAGGGGAGTGGGGAGGGGGCTGCTGGGGGAAACGATTGGGCAGGGGGAGGGGAGGGAGGGGCAAGGGCTAGGCAAGTTGGAGGGGTGGGGAGGGCAGGGCAGGGTTATGGCAGGGGGGAGGGGGCTGCTGGGGGAAAAGTTTGGGCATGGGGGAGGGGAGGGGAGGGGCAGGGGGGCTGGGCAGGTTGGAGGGGAGGGTAGGGGAGGGGAGGAAGATGGCAAGGGGGAGGGGGTGTTGGGGGAAGAGGTTGGGCAGGGGGAGGGGAGGGGAGGGGAGGATGAGGTCGGGGGGCTGCTGGGGGAAGAGGTTGGGCATGGGAAGGGTAGGGGAGGGGTAGGGTTGGGTTATGGCAGGGGGGGAGGGGGCTTCTGGGGGGAAAGGTTGGGTAGGGGGGAGGGGAGGGGAGGGGCAGGGGGCTGGGCAGGTTAGATAATTCATTCATGTCCATTTCTCAGTGACATTAATACTTATTCTGCATATTCCGGTATTCTGATGTTGTATACTTATGTTGTATATATTCTTATGTTGTATTCATATGTTTCATATTCAGGTACTCTTATGATGTGTTAGACAAGGAATATTCCAACCAATCTTATATTGGTGATGCAAAGATGAAATGCATTGGGCACATCTTCTACTTGCTGGAAAATTACTCCATGTCAAAACATCACAACATCTCTACTTGTGGACGACAATTTTTTTTTGTATTATAATGATTACTTGGTACATCTGATATTTTTTATTAGATAAACTATTCCTTAAGTAACTTCTCTTCAACTTTGTTTTTTATAGTATGCAATATTGTTTTCCTAAATGAAATTTATATTGAAGTCAGGTTTCCACCCTTGACTATTCAAAAGTGTTTCACATTACAATTGATGCATCTTAATTTAAAATTTTATATTTATGTATTCTTAATAGATTCACTTATAATTCCAAATTTTTCACCACTTATTTGAGAGTAAAATACATTGAACGTTACTGTTTCTTCGCAACTATTACAAATAGTACTCTTAAAAAGACAGATAATAAACTATTATGTTTTATAAATATAAATATATATTTAATAATAAGAATAATTTTATAGTGTCGTGCATTGCACGGGCGGAGTACTAGTACTTCATAAAAAAAACTCTTGAATAGTTAATTCTAACAAACTAATAATTTCAAGTCTTCATCAATTAAAGAAAATCTTTCTTTGCAAACTGTGAAAAATTCTTCCTTGGATTTCATATTCTTAGTAAGGGAGTTAAAAAAAAGTTACCTTTTCAACCAATTACTCTTCCATAGCATCTTCCACTTCTTCTAGATGTGATTTTACTACAAATGGGTTCTTGAAAAAATTAAATATATAGGAAAAAAACTCAGCAAAAACCTTCTTCAGATACATTCCAACATGAGAGTATAATTCTTCAACCACTCTAATCTTTTCATAATCCTTACATTATGCACAACTTAAACTAGAATAATCAGAAGAATCTTTAACAACAACATCATCTAATGAGCACTGAACACCTTGAACAGATTTAAATAGTGGTTGATCCTTGTATTTCTTCACATTTTCCCTTCTATTTTCCTATTTCTTTAGCCTATTTTGTGTTGTCTTAGCCAACACACCCATTTCAGATTCAATATAACTAGAGATTGAATTCTTGATATGAGACTCGTCTTCAACCATCTCAAATATATACTTCATATAGTTTTTTCTGAAGAGAACCTATTCTCTAATACCACTTTAAGTGCCCACAGGATCGGTTCACCATTGAGAGGGGAGGGTTGAATCAGCGGTCACTTAAATATTTTATAAATTCTTCCTTTTTAATTCAACCCACTAGACTTGTTTAGTCTCGATCCACTCTATCTTGCGGCTATCATCCTGATAATTTAGTAAATAAAGGCATATGAATACAAATATTTACAATATTTTGTACTAAGAGATACTCCTTTACTAGATTGATTATACACCCCAATCAAGGATTATCAATTATAATCAATCACTAAATATAATGGAGGGTTCTTCAAACACCAACACCAGATCAGAGTCCCACTGATCTTCTATTGGCCAAAGTCACACCAACCACTTTTCCCTTGGGGATCACTTGAATTCTCTTTATAGCTTCACATTAGACTTATTTAACAACTTCTCATTGTATTCACATAGTCACACTATGATCTCCTTTCATACCCTGAGTTGGACATGTTCTATAACATCACATCATATATATTCAAGTAGTTTGTTCAACTCCTTGGAAGTATATTTATGATCTGCTGGGATGTCTCTACACCCATAGAATGATCTCCTTAAATTAAATATAAGATCTTAAAATTCCTTTAGGTCTTCATGATATTCTTCATGCAACTCGGTTCAGGATAACAAATCATCTTAATAGGATTTTACATAATCTGTTTACCTAGATGACTCACTCAATGTGCTTCAGATCACTAAATTTGATTTTAGATTAATGGATAAATCTCTCTTCTTCTCCTTTCAACTTCGATATCCAAGTAATCCATCTAGGATTTTCTAGTATCAAATTTTTCTTCTTCTTCACTACAGGTTGCAATGACTTTTTGTTCTTCCTCCTCAAGAATTATAAGATCTTCAGGCCGAACTACAACCCTCAATAATCTCACAATTTTTTTCAACCATCTTCCCCTTTATTTTTTTTTCTCAAGTGCATCTCATTTTTGGTACAGTAGATCATTTTTTATGCAGGACTTCTCAAATTTCTATAGCTGGAAATATACAGGAGTTTTCTTGTAATCCAAATTCACATGCATTAGCTACAAAAATGATCATCAAAATATTCCAATTTATTTGTCAACTGTCATCCATTCTCAACTCAAAGGTATATTATGAAAATACCCTCATCATCTTCTTTTTCCTTATTTATATATCTATGTGTGAATGAATATATATTCAAGTATATCTACAACAACATTGACCTCTTCTTCTTTCTCAAAATAATCTCACAGTAACTGCACTTCAATCTCCCTAGCTATATGAAGATCATACAACATCATGTTGCAGTATGAAGAAACTCACTTCGGCTTATAAACTTCTCATGAATACCTGTACATAATCCAATTGACTCTGTACACACCAGGAGATCCTCAACCCTTCTTCATTCTCACTCAAATAGGCTCATATCATAATAAGTTTAAGCCTGATGGAAAAACGGTCATCATTGTAACATCATATCCATTATTCTTGAAAATTTAGCAAATCCATCTTCTTCATCATGAAATTCATATAGTATATCTTCTTCCATTTTAGTCTTGGGAAAATTCCTAGCCTTCCATATTCATCTTAGGCTTGGATGATGGCTTCTCTAAGCTTCATAATGCTGTAAACTTGAATTCACAACACAAGCATCATCATATTTCACTTTCATCAAATCATTTTCTAACTTTAGTACTATTTTCATTTCATATTTAATTCATCTGATAAGATATTTTCCGATCAATATATTGACAGGAATTGAAAATATGAGATAATAAATTACTATCAAAACAATATTTTTAGACTTTCCAATCCTTTTCATTTTGATCAAATCCTTTTTTTTTATCACATCCATTCATTGTTAAAATATTTGGTTCACTTCTCTTGTTCCTTATGGAACCTATTTACAATATAAAACTTTTTTTTGTATAACCTATATTTCACCAAAAATAATTAATTTTTTATATTATAATGTGTATTTTTTACTTATTTAGTTGCCTTTTTGAACCACTCTTGTGCTTCTTCCTACCGTTCCGCCCCTTTTGAGTCTGTTCCTCGAACCCCTGTCGTCAAGTCGTTGCGCAGTCATGGATCCGCAATCGATTCGCACCCCATTACCCATGGTTGAGTCCTCTGTAGGTAAGTTATTTTTTGACTTCTGCAATCTATTATGCAGGTTATTTATGAAAATTGTATTGCCCAGAGAGACGTCTCAGAGGGAATATTTTTTTATTCATGACCAAACCTGCAAGATAAGTTTTTTGTCCTTAAAAATAGCTTTGAACTCATTGGTTTTTAAGTTTTAATGATATGATTTTTATAGAATTTAAATAATATATTTCAATTATTTGATTTTTATTAAATACAAATATGGATAAGAGCTGGATGATATGCAAGATAGGTTTTCTGCTGAATATTATGAGAGGATTAAGCGATTTATGGATTTCACCAATGGATTTCCAAGTGATTTGATTAATTGTACATGCAGAAAATGTGAAAATAGATATCTCTTCAAATGAGATAGTGTTACAGAACATCTGTTTTTGAATGGGTTTTTGAAAAACTATAAGACATGGACACGTCATGGAGAAGAGTCTGTTTCATGTCATCAATCAGAAAATATTCATATGGATGTTGATTCAAGAACAGATGATCTGATGAACATAATGCTCAATGATATGGTGCGTCAGTTTCAACCTGAATATAGTAATGTCGTAAATGATGACGTTGGATCGAGTAATCCTTGTTCTTCTAAAGATGGAGAAGTATTGAAATTTTTTGAAATTCTTGACGATGCACGTACTAAATTATATCATGGATGCACTAAATTTAGTAAATTTTCATTCATCGTTGAATTGTTACACCTTAAGGCCTTGAACCAGTGGTCAGACACCTCATTCGACATGTTGTTGGTATTGTTGAAGAAGTTACTCCCTGCTGGAGCGAAGATTCCAGAGTCATTCTATCAAGCTCGCAAGTTGATCGATGATCTTGGTTTTACATATGATACCATTGATGTGTGCCGCAATAATTGTATATTGTTCAGAAAAGAGAATGCACAATTAAATAATTGTACTATTTTCTATACATCCAGGTGGAAGGCCAATGAGATTAATCAAGGTAGTCAGATTCTTCCTAGAAGATTTTTGAATCAAGGGAAACGAGTTGCCACTAAGAAGATGCATTATTTTCTACTGAAACCGAGACTGAAGAGATTCTTCATGTAACGACCCAAAATTTTTAATAAATTTTTTTTCCAAACTTTGTGTGTTATTTTATTTTATACTCAACAAAACTATTTCATTTAATAAAATGATTATAATTAAAATAATACCGTTGGGTTATGACTGTTATATGACCGTTGGTCAATATGACTGTTGGAAACTAAATGTTGCAATTATTGTCTATAAATACAAGTGATCTTGATTAATTAATATATAAATAAGATTTGATGGCCCCATCTAGTAGTCTCAGGCCGATCGAATCCCATCTGATGGAACTCGAGAAGGAGGTAGCAACCTTGGGCTTTGCTCTGGACCAAACCCAAGTCGAACTTCATCATGTGAAGCTGGAACAGAATTGCCTTCGCGAGAAGTTCAAGATGATAGAAATCACTACTCGGATAATGTTGGTCGAGTCGCCCCAAGATTCTATCACCCTAGCACACCTTACTCTTAGGTCCTATGCTGGTGTTATAAGGGGCTATGTAACAAGACCGTAACTACCTTGTGTAATATTTTGACTTAAATAAAAATTGTGATTTATTTTTATGGTGAGGTTTGTGAATTTTCAAATGTACGGATAAATATAGTATGCATATTATTGATGAATTTTAGAAAAAGGATATTTTAAAAATATTTATGTAAACCTTAAATAATTAATAATGTGTAATGATTTTCAAAAAATGGTCTTCTACAGTTATGTTCAGTAAGAAATTTAGAGTCTAATAAGATCAACTTAATTTTTGATGAATAGTAAATTATGAATAGTGATTTTATGCTTATGATTAGTAATTTAACCAAATAGATTAAGTAACTTCACTTAAGAAAGTATTAATATAATTTAGGCACCTTGATTAAGTAATGTGATTCAATAAAATAGGTAAATAACGATTTCAGAAATTATTGGTTAAGTAATAGTTTTTTTGGGTGAATAGTTTTTTTTATTTAAAAATTAAATTAAAAATATTTAGAAAATTATTTTCATAAAATGGAGTTCATTATTGAAATCAGAGCATCGATATTTGGTTAAGGTGAATTTTTGGGATTTTTCTAAAATAGTTGAATTTTCAGTGAATAGTGTTTTTTTAAAATAAATTAAAAATATTTAGAAAATTATTTTCATAAAATGGAGTTCATTTTTGAAATCAGAGCATCGATATTTGGTTAAGGTAAATTTTTGGGATTTTTCTAAAACAGTTGAATTTTCAGTGAATAGTTTTTTTAAAATTAAATTAAAAATATTTAGAAAATTATTTTCATAAAATGGAGTTCATTTTTGAAATCAGAGCATCGATATTTGGTTAAGGTGAATTTTTGGGATTTTTCTGAGAAATTTGAATTTTCGGTGAATAGTGAAAATACAGTTTTGAGTTTCGGGTGTTTAATGACATCATTAAGGATGTAATAATTATAAAATAATTCTGGTCGACTTATAAATAGTAAGATAAGGTATGAGGTGTCTAAAGTGGCCAATACCATGGGCAAATACCATGGGCAAGCCCATGGTTTTTCCAATACCACCGATGAGGTGTCCCTTGGCAATTAATGCTTTGTCCCCTCACTTCTCCTATAAATACCAAGCATTTCTATCATTCATTTCATTTCCAAATCCTCCCCAATAAAGTTCTGGTCTCTTTAACTCCCAAGGAGTCCTCCCAAGGTGCCCTCAAGCCTCCCAAGGTCCCGACCTTCAATATTTCAAAGTTACTCTTCAAGGTAAGGGATCCTTTCACCCTCCTCTTTTAAGTCATGACTTCCTTTATGTTGTGTCTTATAATTTCCATCTCTTTATGTTCAGGGTATGCTCTTATATGTTCTCATTTCTTTCCTTTTCATGTCTAATTATTGAGAGACCTTTTCCGCTCTCATCAATTTGTTTTCTAAATCTTTAAGTGACGCCGTTAGGCTGTCGAATTTCTCGTAAAAGAAATTGCATCTCCTCTTTTCTTGCATGTTTCATTTTCATGTGGTATGTCATTCAAATATCCATACCATGATCTTATTTAGTACCCATACTTTATTATCAATTATTTATGAGTGGGTGACCCTTGTCCCCTCTCTTTTCAATGTTTTCTAAAACCATGTTATATAGTCGTTATGCTGCAGAAATTTCGTCTCAAAATTTCTATCACTTTATCTCCTGAAATTCTATTGTCTATTTATGTGAATTCCCCTACCTATTTCGTTTCTATGTGTGTTAATAAATATATAAATATGATATATTTTATTCTAGAATTGACATACATATAAACCTCACTCCCTTTCCATGGGTTATAAATGATATAATGATCTTATTTCTAAGCTCTTTTTAAACGTCACGAATTTGACATGAAACCCATTCCTTTTATTCTATTTGGGTAATTTATGAAATGTTTGATTATGATCAATGTGGATCACATGAAATCAAAGACATATTAAGGGTGTGCCCTGATAGCGCTTCAATGCATTGGGTAAAGAATTAATCTATAGAGATGACAAGTTTTACAATACCTTGGTGAATAACCTTGGTAATTTTTATGACACCTTGGGGATAGACCTTGGTGATATGATCATGAATGTATAAATGAAATGTTGTAGCCACATATTCAAGTTATGTTCCAAGTTCTTTTCTTTACGATATTCCTATTCCTCCACTTCTCATGTCTTCATGTTTTTATTCAAGTTCTTATTGATATCACAAGTACATTGACTCCCTTGTTTACCCTTACTGGGCCTTCTACTCACCCTTTTCTCTGATGTCTGTTTCTAGGATATGAGATGAAGAAAATGTACATAGTATGAACCTATGATGAAGTCTTACAAGTGGTTTAGAAGAATGTTTTATGTTGTTCTCATGTTTTATGTTCCTGATTTCCAAGACACTAGACTTTAAAGATCCTCTGTTTGTAAAATGTAATGAAATGTTATGTAATAAAAAGACAGGATGTCATATTTTGTATCAAAGGATAGTTTAGTTATTTATAGAAATTAGGATATGAAAACTTTAGGAATAACCCTATAGAAAATTTTAAATATAGGAAATCTTCCTGGTATTTTGGTGAGTATTGAGTAAGTGGTTTATCAAGAAAATACATCCCTGTCTGGATACGAGCAGGTAGAGGTGGCTATGGCACAGATGTACATAGGGGTAAAACCTGAAAACACCACTTTGAGCTATACTCAAACAGGAACTGGTATACGAAAACGTGCCTTGCTGCACTCTTGGTTACGACACTCCCAGGGGATATGTTTGGTTAATCGCAAGCTTTTTATGAATCATTATGAAGGAATTATAGAAAAATGTAATTGTCTAAGAATGAAGTTTTAAGACATAAAATCTTTTTTAGTTAAAAGATTCATAAATGAAATAAGTTTCTCACGAAGGATTTATTCTTTTAGAAAATGTCCCCATCGTCTAGGAATACATTGATGTATTTCCTGAGGAGTTACCCGGACCTCCCCCAGAAAGAGAGGTAGATTTATCCATTGAACTCCTACCTGGATCTCATCCGATGTCAAAGACCCCCTATAGGATGGAAAATGTGGAGCTAGAGGAATTAAAGAAACAACTCCAAGATCTTTTGGAGAATGGGTTTATCTGACCAAGTGTGTCTCATTGGGGAGCACCAGTTCTCTTTGTGAAGAAGAAAGATGGATCGATGCAGCTATGCATTGATTGTAGAGAACTAAATGGGATCACAGTAAAGAACAAATACTCTCTTCCAAGAATTGATGACTTATTTGACCAACTTCGTGGGACTCAATTCTTCTCTAAGATTGATCTTTGTTCTGGTTATCATCAATTGAGGGTGAAGAATAATGATATTCCAAAAACTGCCTTCTAGACAAGATATGGGCATTATGAGTTTGTTGTTATGCCCTTTGGACTGACTAATGCACTTTCTATTTTTATGGATCAAGGATAAGTTGATTTTGGAAACTTATGTTTTATCAAATGGATATCCTTTGTATAGGAAAATGATTTGGTGATTAAATGATAAAGGTTATTTTGGACGATGTTTTCTCTTTTGGAGCACTATATGCCTAAGGGAAATAAAATACTACAGGATTTAAATTGAGGAGGAATGGTTGATTTTTTTTGTAAGAATTTGTGTATTTATTGTGGACATATGGTGATTTGGGTTATTTTTGTAAAATGATGAACCTAGCATAGAGAATATGTGAATAGGTTAATTACACTTTAGTATGATACTTTAATAGTAGTCGATGTTATTTGGAGATAAATGTTAAGATTTATTGGGGAAGACTATGTGATTAAATCCTTCTGAGTTTTGGGTTCCAATCTTAGTTTGGATTATTATGAAGAATTTTAAAGATGATTGTGTATTGAATGGTCTTTCTGGAAATTTGGGTACTTTTTTTGAATTTTGGAGATTAATAGTCATATTTCTTTTTATAAAGGATTATCCTTTTTGGTGATTATATGATCTCGTACTAATCATTTTAGTTTTAGTTGATGACTAAAGATAAGGTAAAAATATAGTTATTCTTTTGTGGATTATGCGGTTCTATAGAAGATGATTCTTGTGATTTTGATGAGACCAAGTCTTTTTGAATGCTCATTGTTTGGAGAAAAGATTAGTCTTGGTGGAAACTTATTAAGGGATGAAACTATACTTGAAGTTAAGTGTATTTCCTTATGTTTTTATTCTATGTAGTAAATGAATTCCTCAAAATTATGAAAAGGAACGTCAAACAAAAATGTTGTTGGTTTACGTTTCCTACTGGGTAATCAAAGACCATTTAACACATCTTAAGTTTGTGATCTTCTTGTGGTTAATTTTCTCCTAATCATGTTTTTTATCACTCTCCATCAGAACTTGACCCTTTGTTTTCTCTTCCATATCCATGTTTTCCTACATGGAATCCTAGTATGGGTTAACTCAGGTGACCTTTGTACTTCCCTTTCTTTCTTTTAAAGTAATAGTTTTACTGACTCTTTTTCTGATGTGGGACTTTCAATGAAATTTCCAAGCTCAATTTTAAAATTGTGAGGACGCAATTTCTTAAGGGGGAAGAATGTAACGACTCGAAATTTTGAATAAATTTTGTTTCTTAACTTTGTGTGTTATTTTATTTTATACTCAACAAAACTATTTCATTTAATAAAATGAGTATAATTAAAATAATACCATTGGGTTACGACTGTTATATGACCTTTGGTCAATATGACCATTAGAAACTAAATGTTGCGATTATTGTCTATAAATACAAGTGATCTTGATTAATTAATATAGAAAGAAGATTTAATGGCCCCATCCAGTAATCTTAGGCTGATCGAAGCCCATCTGACGGAACTCGGGAAGGAGGTGGCACCCTTGGGCTTTGCTCTGGACTAAACCCAAGCCGAACTTCATCGTGTGAAGCTGGAATGGAATCGCCTTCATGAGAAGTTCAAGATGATAGAAATCACTACTCGGACAATGTTGGCTGAGCCGCCCCAAGATTCTATCACCCTAGCACACCTTACTCTTAGGTCCTATGCTGGTGTTATAAGGGGCTATGTAACAAGACCGTAACTACCTTGTGTAATATTTTGACTTAAATAAAAATTGTGATTTCTTCTTATGGTGAGGTTTGTAAATTTTTAAATGTCTGAATAAATATAGTATGCATATTATTGATGAATTTTAGAAAAAGGATATTTTAAAAATATTTATGTAAACCTTAAATAATTAATAATGTGTAATGATTTTCAAAAAATGGTCTTCTACAGTTATGTTCAGTAAGAAATTAAGAGTCTAATAAGATCAACTTAATTTTTGATGAATAGTAAATTATGAATAGTGATTTTATGATTATGATTAGTAATGTGACCAAATGGATTAAGTAACTTCACTTAAGAAAGTATTAATATAATTTAGGCACCTTGATTAAGTAATGTGATTTAATAAAATAGGTAAATAACTATTTTAGAAATTATTGATTAAGTAATAGTTTTTTCAGGTGAATGGTGTTTTTTATTTAAAAATTAAATTAAAAATATTTAGAAAATTATTTTCATAAAATGGAGTTCATTTTTGAATTAGAGCATCGATATTTGGTTAAGGTGAATTTTTGGGATTTTTCAAAAACAATTGAATTTTTAGTGAATAGTATTTTTTTTTTGAAATTAAATTAAAAATATTTAGAAAATTATTTTCATAAAATGGAGTTCATTTTTGAAATCAGGGCATTGATATTTGGTTAGGGTGAATTTTTGAGATTTTTCTAAAACAGTTGAATTTTCAGTGAATAGTGTTTTATTTTAAATTAAATTAAAAATATTTAGAAAATTATTTTCAAAAAATGGAGTTCATTTTTGAAATTAGAGCATCGATATTTGGTAAAGGTGAATTTTTGGGATTTTTCTGAGAAAGTTGAATTTTCAGTGAATAGTGAAAATACAGTTTTGAGTTTCGGGTGTTTAATGAC
This sequence comes from Viscum album, assembly GCA_963277665.1. Classification (NCBI taxonomy): domain Eukaryota; kingdom Viridiplantae; phylum Streptophyta; class Magnoliopsida; order Santalales; family Viscaceae; genus Viscum; species Viscum album. The sequence continues at coordinate 177,706,077 of OY728147.1, read as the reverse complement.
ATCATTAAGGATGTAATAATTATGAAATAATTATAGTATACTTATGAATAGTAATATAAGATAAGAGGTGTCCTAAGTGGCCAATATCATGGGCAAATACCATGGGCAAACTCATGGTTTTTCCAATAACAACGATGAGGTGTCCCTTGGCAATTAATACTTTGTCCCCTCACTTCTCCTATAAATACCAAGCCTTTCCCTCATTCATTTCATTTCCAAATCCTCCACAACAAATTTTTGGTCTCTTTACCTCCCAATGAGTCCTCCCAAGGTTCCCTCAAGCCTCCCAAGGTCCCAACCTTCAGGCTTTCGAAGTTACTCTTCAAGGTAAGGGATCCTTTCACCCTCCTCTTTTAAGTCATGACTTCCTTTATGTTGCGTATTATAATTTCCATCTCTTTATGTTCAGGGTATGTTCTTATATGTTCTCATTTCTGTCCTTTTCATGTCTAATTGTTGAGAGACCTTTTCCACTCTCATCAATTTGTTTTCTGAATCTTTAAGTGACGTCGTTAGGCTGTCGAATTTCTCGTAAAAGAAATTACATCTCCTCTTTTCTTGCATGTTTCCTTTTCATGTGGTATGTCATTCAAATATCCATACCATGATCTTATTCAGTACCCATACTTTATTATGAATTATTTATGAGTGGGTGACCCTTGTCCCCTCTCTTTTCAATGATTTCTAAAACCATGTTATATAGTCGTTACGCTGCACAAATTTCGTCTCAAATTTTTTATCTCTTTCTCTCATGAAATTCTATTATTTATTTATGTGAATTACCATACCTATTTCGTTTCTATGGTTGTTCATAAATATATAAAGATGATATATTTGATTCTGGAATTGACATACATATAACCCTCACTCCCTTTCCATGGGTTATAAATGATATAATGATCTTATTTCTAAGCTCTTTTTAAATGTCACGATTTTGACATGAAACCCATTACTTTGATTCTATTTGGGTTATTTATGAAATTTTTTATTATGATATATGTGGCTCACATGAAATTAAATACATATTGAAGGTGATCACTGATAGCACTCCAATGCATTGGGTAAAGAATTAATCTCTAGAGATGACAAGTTTTACGATACCTTGGTGAATAACCTTGGTAATTTTTATGACACCTTGGGGATGGACCTTGGTGATATGTTCATGAATGTATAAATGAAATTTTGTAGCCACATATTCAAGTTATGTTCCAAGTTCTTTTCTTTATGATATTCCTATTCTTCCATTTCTCATGTATTCATGTTTTTATTCAAGTTATTATTGATATCACAAGTACATTGACTCCCTTGTTTACCCTTACTGGGCCTTCTGCTCACCCTTTCCTCTGATGTCTATCTCCAGGATATGAGATGCAGTAAATGTACATAGGATGAACCTATGATGAAGTCTTACAAGTGGTTTAGAAGAATGTTTTATGTTGTTCTCATGTTTTATGTTCCTGATTTCCAAGACACTATACTTTAAAGATCCTCTATTTGTAAAATGTAATGAAATGTTATGTAATAAAAAGGTGGGATTCCATAGTTGGTATCAAAGCATAGTTTAGTTATTTATGAAAATTAGGGTATGAAAACTTTAGGAAGAACCCTATAGAAAATTTTAAATATAGGAAATCTTTCTGGTATTTTGGTGAGTATTGAGTAAGTGGTTTATCAAGAAAATGCATCCCTGTCTGGATACAAACAGTTAGAGGTGGCTCTGGCACAGATGTACATAGGGGTGAAACCCGAAAACACCGCTTTGATCTATACTCAAACAGAAACCGGTACACGACAACGGGTCTTGCTGCACTCTTGGTTACGACACTCCCGGGGGATATGTTTGGTTAATTTCAAGATTTTTATGAATCATTATGAAAGAATTATAGAAAAATGTAATTGTATAAGAATGAAGTTTTAAGACATAAAATCCTTTTTAGTTAAAAGATTCATAAATGAAATAAGTTTCTCAAGAAGGATTTATTTTTTTAGAAAATGTTCCCATCGTCTAGGAATACGTTGATGTATTTCCTGAGGAGTTACCCAGAACTCCCCCAGAAAGAGAGGTAGAGTTCTCCATTGAACTCGTACCTGGATTTCATCCGATTTCAAAGACCCCCTATAGGATGGAAAATGTGGAGCTAGAGAAATTAAATAAACAACTCCAAGATCTTTTGGATAATGGGTTTATCCAACCAAGTGTCTCTCCTTGGGGAGCACCAGTTCTCTTTGTGAAGAAGAAGGATGGATCGATGCTGCTATGCATTGATTATAGAGAACCGAATGGGATCATAGTGAAGAACAAATACTCTCTTCCAATAATTGATGACTTATTTGACCAACTTCTTGGGACTCAATTCTTCTCTAAGATTGATCTTTGTCCTGGTTATCATCAATTGAGGGTGAATAATGATGACATTCCAAAAACTGCCTTCCAATGAAGATATGGGCATTATGAGTTTGTTGTTATGCCCTTCGGGCTAACAAATGCACTTGATATTTTTATGGATCAAGAATAAGTTGATTTTGGAAACTTATGTTTTATCAAATATATATCCTTTGTATAGGAAAATTATTTGGTGATTAAATGATAAAGGTTATTTTGGACGATGTTTTCTCTTTTGGAGAACTATATGCCTAAGGGAAATAAAATACTACAGGATTTAAATTGAGGAGGAATGGTTGATTTTTTTTTGCAAGAATTTATGTATTTATTGTGGACATATGGTGATTTGGGTTATTTCTAGAAAATGATGATTCTAGCATAGAGAATATGTGAATAGGTTAATTACACTTTAGTATGATACTTTAATAGTAGTCGATGTTATTTGGAGATAAATGTTAAGATTTATTGGGGAAGACTATGTAATTAAATCCTTCTGAGTTTTGGGTTCCAATCTTAGTTTGGATTATTCTGAAGAATTTTAAGGATGATTGTGTATTGAATGGTCTTTTTGGAACTTTGGGTACTTTTTTTTGAATTTTGGAGATTAATAGTCATATTTCTTTTTATAAAGGATTATCCTTTTTGGGGATTATATGATCTCGCACTAACCATTTTAGTTTTAGTTGATGACTAAAGACAAGGGAAAAATATAGTTATTCTTTTGTGGATTATTTCATTCTCTAGAAGATGGTTCTTTTACTTTTTATGAGACCAAGTCTTTTTTAATGCTCATTGTTTGGAGAAAATATTAGTCTTGGTGGAAACTTATTAAGGGATGAAACTCTACTTGAAGGTAAGTATATTTCCTTATGTTTTTATTCTATGTATTAAATGAATTACTAAAAATTATGAAAAGGAACGTCAAACAAAAACTTTGTTGGTTTACATTTCCTACTGGGTAATCAAAGACCGTTTAACACATCTTAAGTTTGTGATCTTCTTGTGGTTAATTTTCTCCTAATCGTGTTTTCTATCACTCTTCATCAGAACTTGACCCTTTGTTTTCTCTTCCATATCCATGTTTTCCTACATGGAATCCTAGTATGGGTTAACTCGGGTGACCTTTGTACTTCCCTTTCTTTCTTTTAAAGTAATAGTTTTACCGACTCTTTTTTTGATGTGGGACTTTCAAAGAAATTTCCAAGACCAATTTTAAAATTGCGAGGATGCAATTTCTTAAGGGGGGAAGAATGTAATGACCTGAAATTTTGAATAAATTTTGTTTCCTAACTTTGTGTGTTATTTTATTTTATACTCAAGAAAACTATTTCATTTAATAAAATGAGTATAATTAAAATAATACTGTTGGGTTACAACTGTTATATAACTGTTGGTCAATATGACTGTTGGAAACTAAATGTTGCGATTATTGTTTATAAATACAAGTGATCCTGATTAATTAATATAGAAAGAGGATTATATGGCCACATCCAGTAGTCTCGGACCGATCGAAGCTCATCTGACGGAACTCGGGAAGGAGGTAGCACCCTTGGGCTTTGCTCTGGACCAAACCCAAGCCAAAATTCATCGTGTGAAGCTAGAACGGAATTGCCTTCGTGAGAAGTTCAATCTGATAGAAATCACTACTCAAGCAATGTTTGCCGAGCCGACCCAAGATTCTATCACCCTAGCATACCTTACTCTTAGGTCCTATTCTGGTGTTATAAGGGGATATGTAATGAGACCGTAACTACCTTGTATAATCCTTTGATTTAAATAAAAATTGTGATTTCTTCTTATGGTGAAGTTTGTGAATTTTCAAATGTCCACATAAATATAGTATGCATATTATTGATGAATTTTAGAAAAAGGATATTTTAAAAATATTTATGTAAAAATTAAATAATTAATAATGTGTAATGATTTTCAATAAATGGTCTTCTACAGTTATGTTCGGTAAGAAATTTAGAGTCTAATAAGATCAACTTAATTTTTGATGAATAGTAAATTATGAATAGTGATTTTATTCTTATGATTGGTAATGTGACCAAATGGATTAAGTAACTTCACTTAAGAAAGTATTAATATAATTTAGGCACCTTGATTAAGTAATGTGATTCAATAAAATAGATAAATAACTGTTTTAAAAATTATTGATTAAGTAATAGTTTTTTCCGGGTGAATTGTGTTTTTTATTTAAAAATTAAATTAAAAATATTTAGAAAATTATTTTCATAAAATGGAGTTCATTTTTGAAATCAGAGCATCGATATTTGGTTAAGGTGAATTTTTAGGATTTTTCTAAAACAGTTGAATTTTCAGTGAATAGTGTTTTTTTAAATTAAATTATAAATATTCAGAAAATTATTTTCATAAAATGGAGTTTATTTTTTAGATCAGAGCATCGATATTTGGTTAAGGTGAATTTTTGAGATTTTTCTAAAACATTTGAATTTTCAGTGAATAGTGTTTTTTTAATAAAAATTAAATTAAAAATATTTAGAAACTTATTTTCATAAAATGGAGTTAATTTTTGAAATCAGAGCATCGATATTTGGTTACTGTGAATTTTTGGGATTTTTCTGAGAAAGTTGAATTTTCGGTGAATAGTGAAAATACAGTTTTGAGTTTCGGGTGTTTAATGACGTCATTAAGGATGTAATAATTATGCAATAATTCTGGTCGACTTATGAATAGAAAGATAAGGTATGAGGTTTCTCAAGTGGCCAATTCCATGGGAAAATACCATGGGCAAACCCATGGTTTTTCCAATACCACCGATGAGGTGTCCCTTGGAAATTAATGCTTTGTCCCCTCACCTCTCCTATAAATACCAAGCCTTTCCCTCATTCATTTCATTTCCAAATCCTCCTCAATGAATTTATGGTCTCTTTACCTCCCAAGGAGTCCTCCCAAGGTTCCCTCAAGCCTCCCAAGGTCCCGACCTTCAAGCTTTCGAAGTTACTCTTCAAGGTAAGGGATCCTTTCACCCTCCTCTTTTAAGTCATGACTTATTTTATGTTGTGTCTTATAATTTACATCTCTTTATGTTGAGGGTATGTTCTTATATTTTCTCATTTTTTTCCTTTTCATGTCTAATTGTTGAGAGACATTTTCCGCTCACATCAATTTGTTTTCTGAATATTTAAGTAACGTCGTTAGGCTGCCGAATTTCTCGTAAAAGAAATTGCATCTCCTCTTTTCTTGCATGTTTCCTTTTCATGTGGTATGTCATTAAAATATCCATACCATGATCTTATTCAGTACTCATACTGTATTATGAATTATTTATGAGTGGGTGACCCTTGTCCCCTCTCTTTTCAATGTTTTCTAAAACCATGTTATATAGCCGTTATGCTGCAGAAATTTCGTCTCAAAATTTCTATCTCTTTATCTCATGAAATTATATTGTTTATTAATGTGAATGACCATACCTATTTCGTTTCTATGGGTGTTCATAAATATATAAAGATGATATATTTGATTCTGGAATTGACATACATATAACCCTCACTCCCTTTCCATGGGTTATAAATGATATAATGATCTTATTTTTAAGATCTTTTTAAACGTCACGATTTTGACATGAAACCCATTCCTTTGATTCTATTTGGGTTATTTATGAAATGTTTGATTATGATCTATGTGGATCACATTAAATTAAAGACATATTAAGGGTGCTCCTTGATATCACTCCAATGCATTGGGTAAAGAATTAATCTCTAGAGATGACAAGTTTTACGATACCTTGGTGAATAACCTTTGTAATTTTTATGACACCTTGGGGATGGACCTTGGTGATATGTTCATGAATGTCTAAATGAAATGTTGTAGCCACATATTCAAGTTATGTTCCAAGTTCTTTTCTTTATGATATTCTTATTCTTCCATTGCTCCTGTCTTCATGTTTTTATACAAGTTCTTATTGATATCACAAGTACATTGACTCCCTTGTTTACCCTTACTAGGCCTTCTAATCACCCTTTCCTCTAATGTCTTTCTCTAGGATATGAGATTCAGTAAATTTACATAGGATGAACCTATGATGAAGCCTTACAAGTGGTTTAGAAGAATGTTTTATGTTGTTCTCATGTTTTATGTTCCTGGTTTCCAAGACACGAGACTTTAAAGATCCTCTATTTGTAAAATGTGATGAAATGTTATGTAATAAAAAGGTGGGATTCCATAATTCATGTCAACTAAAATTGATAAATTGATGACTTGGAATTTAGATAGAAACAAAGAGGTTGATAAATTAACTCACTCGGCAGATTCTGTGGCATGGAAAGAGTTTGATCAAAGACACCCAAACTTTTCCCGGGATGATCGTAATGTTCGACTGGGTTTGGCAGCAGATGGTTTTAACCCATTTAGGTCCATGGTTGGTACAACACATAGTATGTGGCTATTGTTGTTGGTTCCATACAACCTTCCCCCATGGGTATGTATGAAACAACCATTTTTGTTACTATCGATTCTAATTGATGGACCGAGAGGACCTGGCAATAAAATCAATGTTTATATGCAACCTTTGATTGATGAGCAGCAAGAATTTTGGGTCGATGGTGTAATGAATTTTGACTTGGCATCTAATGAAATGTTTAGACTCCGAGCCAATTTGTTATGGAAAATTAATTATTTCCCAACGTATGCTAACTTATCAAGTTTGAGTAAAAAAGGAGAATTCTCCTTCCCTTGTTGTAATAAGATTAAGAAATCTATATGGATTAAGAACTATAGGAAGTGGGCATATCTTGGTCACAGACACTTTCTTCCTCCATTGAACAGGTTCATAAAAGACCGTGTGTCGTTTGATTAGAATAGAGAGTATTACCCATCACCACAAATACTGTCTGGGGTTCAAATTTGTGCACAACTAGATCAAGAAAACATCCGTATAATGTATGATTTTCACGATTTATTGGCTCCTGCATTGCCTTCTATTCCTGCCAAAAATAGACAAAACAGTCATAATTGGAAGAAATAGAGTATTTTTTTAGAATTGCCTTATTGGAAATATAATATTTTAAGACATAATTTGGATGTGATGCACATTGAAAAAAATGTATGTGATAATATATTGTGCACCATTTTAGGCGTCAAGGGGAAATCAAAGGATAGTGCTAATGCTCGACGTGATTTGTAAGAAATGGGATTAAGAAAACCTTTACATTTACAAATGGGTGAAGGTAATCAGGCATACTTGCCTACTGCACAGTACACAATGAGTAAAAAAGAGAAACAAAAATTTCTATCAATTTTAAAGACTGTTAAGGTGATAGATGGTTATTCTTCTAATATTTCCAAGTGTGTCAATATAATGAGCATGAAATTACAGGGGTTGAAAAGTCATGATAATCATATTCTGATTTAACAGTTAATTCCTATAGCAATTCGTGATTGCTTACCTACCCAGGTTACTGAGCCATTGATTGAAGTTTCTAATTTTTTCAGACAGCTTTGTTCAAGAAATCACCGCATGAGTGATTTGAAAAATAAGCAGGATAAGATTGTACTTGCACTATGTCACCTAGAGAAACTATTCCCGCCATCTTTTTTTGATGTCATGGTTCATTTAATTGTGCATTTAACTGGTGAAGTCATTGCTGGAAATCTCATGCAATTCAGGTGGATGTATCCAATAGAGCGATACTTAAATACATTGAAATGGTATGTGCATAAAAAATCTCATCCGGAAGCTTCAATTGCCAAGGGATATTTAATGGATGAGTGTATTAATTTATGTACTTAATATATTGATGAGGTTTAAACAAAGATAGATAAACCCTACCAGAATGATGAGGGTCCAATTGGAGAAGGAATAACGTTTTATATGCACAACGATGAGTGGGTTCAAGCTCATCGATATTTTTTGTTCAACACTCCATCAGTTATGCCATTGATATAGTAAGTTTCATAGTTTATGTGTCTTTTATTTCTATATTTATTTTATTACTTGCCTTTTATTATGTTGTGATTTAGGACACATATCGCTGAGTTTAAACGTGAAAGGCCCCATGCAACTGACTATCAAATCCAAAAACATCATTTCAACACATTTCATGAGTGGTTCAAGACTCATGTACGTATAAATAATTGCTTTAATATTTTTATAGTTCAATTAGTTGTATTTTCAAAATCCTTTTTCCATTGAACTATGTGAAATTTTCAGATTCAAAAGATACGTGATTTAAGTACCCATACTATGAGTGAAGAACTCAGCCAACTAGTTGATGGCCCATTTATTACAGCTTGTCGCTATAAGTCTTTGGTTGCTTACGGATTCTGATTTCGTATTAGCGATGTTGACATGAATCGAGCCACACAAAATAGTTGTGTTGGTTGTTATTTTTTTGGTGCATGTTATTATTATGGATTGTTGAGGGATATTATTGAGGTTATTTATGGTCGTGGATTAAAACGCATATTGTTAAGGTGTGATTGGGTCGATCCGGTTTGTGGAACGAAAGTTGATAACTTCCAATTTACATCAGTAAACATTAACAATATTATGTATAAAGATGACCAAGTAAGAAATGAGCCCTTCATATTGACATCGCGGGCAGAGCAAGTTTACTTTATCGGCATTGATTCTGATTGGAAAGTTGTGGTGAAAATGTCTAGAATAGGGGTGTTTTTGATTGATCAAGAGGAACCTGACGTTGTTGCATTTTCTGATCAAACACTTGACCAAACAATAGTAGTTTTACGAGATAAAGATATAAAATGGTACATAGAGACAATTGAAGGAGATACGATATACTTTCATGATTAGTGAAAATTGTAATTATTTCCCCATATTGTTTGTAAAAATATTTATGAGATATATATGTATAAAAATTTCTTGATTTAACTATAATTTTTTTTAATGTAGGTATGTCACTGGGTGATCAGAGTGGTTCACCAGATGTTTTCAGTATGTATGTTTTCATTTTTCTAAATTAATTGATTGTAATTTTCTATTTTTATTTCCCTAACTATTTCTAATTTTTAAAAAATTCAGTTATATTGTATTTGAATTATGAATTTATGTTTATTAGGATATAGTGCGTCTTCCAGCAGATGCAAAGGTCCTGGTAGAGGGATTTGATCCTGGAAATCTAGAGCCCGATTGGATGTGTTATTTGATGACACATTCCACCCAGTCAGAGAAGGTGATACTGTATTGATTCATCAGTTTGGGAATATGATATGAGACTCACATAGATTCCCCCTGATGACTCATTATTGGACTTCTTTCCCCCAAGATACGATTGACAGATTATGGAGGGAGGTTCGGGTAAATTCAATGTTTAATTTTTTATGATATTGTTTTTATTATTATTGCATCTAATGACTATTTTTTTATAGAATAATTTGACATCCAGCCCTGATGATTTTTGGGCCGTATGTATGGCCAAATGCCAAAAAATATGGAAGGATTATAAGGGAAGGGTGAAGAGAGATCACTAGATACCATTTGCGGGTGTGCCAGACATTCTACAGTGAGTCCCTCCGGGAATTCTTCCCATGCATTGGCAGGATTTGGTTGTGTTTTGGTCGAGTGAGGCAACGATGGTAAGATTTTCTGCTTTTAATCTATAAATGACTAATTTTTCATATGTCTATTAACTGAATACATTGAATGTAGACTGAGTCTGCTCGTCATTCACGTAATCGAGCGATGCAGGTCATGCCTTCCAGACTTGGAACACAACATGTGTCACAGCTCAGACATGATGTAAGTTTAGAATTTACTATTTATTAATATATTAAAAATAGTGTAGTATACCATGGTGAATCCCTTTATTATGGTTACACCAATGTGGTGAGTCGATCGATCGGATTTCCATATGGGTGAGGACTCGTAGGGAAGGAAACCCCGATGTTACTGGTGTTATAGTAATCAAAATATTTACTAATAAATGTATTTTTATTTTATAAAAATTATTCATATTTGTTCATTGATTCATTATATGCTACAAGCTCAGTTTGATGCTTAGTTAGCAGATTTTCCAGAGGAGCAACTTCGTAGTACTGTGCGTAGAGATGAGATATTTCAGCGTGTCATGGGGCGTGACAGTCATGGTTATTCCTTGACTTATGGTGGTGGTGTCCCACAACGTGTAGTTGTTAGAGCAGAGGTGATGGGTGCATTCAAAGATGCAGGGATGCGCACACAGACTGAGATAGATGTTTCCATGCAGGCTATGCAATAGAAGATGGATGCGCAGTTTCAGCAGTTACGTGTAGAGTATGAGGAGAGATTATCATAGATGTCAGAACGTATCAATGAAGTGACAATGCAACGTCCTGTTGATGGTACACAAGTGGCATCATAGGTAAACAATAAAACAAACCATACTCATATTGACTTCTATTGATATATGTTTAAGATACATAATATTGATATATATTGTAGGCTCTGAATGTAGCTGGTGGACATCGTAGTGATATTGGTGATCCAGATGAGGAGGAACATGCATGAGGTAATTTACATTACCATTTTAATATCATGAATGAATTAGGAATTAATATTTATTCTTGAACCTTTAGGTTTATTTACACCTATGTGTTTTATTGTTTTAATTCTTGTAATTTAATTCATTCTTTTAAAGTTTACCTGATTTTTAATTATGATATATTACATAACACTTCAATTTATTAACATAACAAAAACCGGCGAGTGAATTGTGAAATGGTCGGGCAGACGGCACATCAATCAGACGTGCGGTTTGCGCGTTACGTCCGAATATGTGTTTTTTAAGAGTTTGGAGCACTTGAGAAAGGTGGGTGGGGTGGTCAAAACTGTCCAAACGACCACAGAATTCCATGAAATCAAATGATAACAACCGGCGAGTGAATTGTGAAATGGTTAAGTAGACCACACGTCAATCGGAGGTGTCGTGTAACCACGGTGACTGAAAACATGGTTTTGCTGTCATAAACAACCAAAATAGGCATCTAATGGTCAAATGCATTCCGAACGACATCGGAATGACTTGAAATCACAAGACATATTCTAATTATTTTTTCATGATGTGTACGTAGAGATGGCACGTCAATCGGACATTCGGTTTGCGCGGTACGGCCGAATATGTTTTTTTTTGTGGCGTGCTTGAAAAAGGTGGGTGGGGTGGTCAAAACTGGACAAAAGATCTAGGAATGTCATGAAATCAGATGAAAATAACCGTCGAGTGAATTGTGAAATGGTCGGGTAGACCACACGTCAATTGAAGGTGTTGTGTGACCACGGTGACCAAAAACGCACTACCAGTGCCATAAACGACCAAAACCGGCGTCTAACGGTCAAATTCATACCGAACGACATTGGAATGATTTGAAATCATAAGAAAACTTCTAATTATTTTTTAGTTATTTGTATGCGGAGAAGGCACATAAATTGGACGTGTGGTTTGCACGTTACGACTGAATATGTGTTTTTTAAGAGTTTGGAGCGCTTGAGAAAGGTGGGCGGGGTGGTCAAAACCGGTCGAATGACCTCAGAATTCCATGAAATCAGAAAACAACAATCGGAAAGTGAATTGTGAAATGGTTGGGTAGACGACAGGTGAATTGGAGGTGTCGTGTGACCGCGGTGACCGAAAACGCACTTCTGGTGCCATAAACGACCAAAACAGGCATCTAACGGTCAAATGCATACTGAATGACATCGAAATGACTTGAAATCACAGGAAAACATCTAATTATTATTCATGACATGTACATGGATATGTAATGTCAATCAGATGTACAGTTTGCGCATTACGGACGAATATGTGTTTTTTAAGAGTTTGGTGCGCTTGAGAAAGGTGGGTGGGGTGGTCAAAACCAGTCAAACGACCTCATAATGCCCTGAAATCAGACGACAACAACCAGAAAGTGAATTTTGAAATGTTTGGGTATACCACACGTCAATCAGAGGTGTCGTGTGACCGCAGTGACCGAAAATGCAGTTCTGGTGCCATAAACGACCAAAACAGGCGTCTAAAGGTCAAATGCATTCCGAACGACATCGAAATGACTTGAAATCACAGGAAAACTTTTGATTATTTTTCTGTGATGTGTACGCAGCGACAGAACATCAATCGGACATGCGGTTTGTTCGGTATGGCTGAATATGTGTTTTTTCAGTGTGTCGCGCGCTTGAAAAAGGTGGGTGGGTGATCAAAACCGGCCGAACAACCTCGAAATGCCATGAAATCAGACGACAACAATCGGAAAGTGAATTTTGAAATGTTCAGGTATACAAAAAGTGAATTGGAGGTGTCGTGTGACCACGGTGACCGAAAACACACTCCTGGTGCCATAAACGACCAAAACAGGCGTCTAACGGTCAAATGCATAACGAACGATATCGGAATGACTTGAAATCACATGAAAAAATTCTAATTATTATTCTTGACGTGTACGCGGAGACGGAACGTCAATAGGACATGCGGTTTGTGCGTTACAGTCGAATATATGTTTGTTAAGAGTTTGGCGCGCTTGAGAAAGGTGGGTGGGGTGGTCAAAACCAGATGAATGACCTCAGAATTCCATGAAGTCAGACGAAAACAACTAGTGAGTGAATTGTGAAATGTTCGGGTAGACCACACGTTAATTGGAGGTGTCATGTGACCGCGGTGACTGAAAACGCAGTTCCGGTGCCATAAACGACCAAAACAGGCATCTAACGGTCAAATGCATTCCGAACGACATCGGAATAACTTGAAATCACATGAAAAATTCTAATTATTTTTGCGTGGCGTTTACGCGGAGAAGGCACGTCAATCGGACGTGCGGTTTACACGGTATGGCTGAATATTTGTTTTTTTGGTGTGTGGCGCGCTTGAGAAAGGTGAGTGGGGTTGTCAAAACTGGTCGAATGACCTCGAAATTCCATGAAATCAAACAAAAACAACCAATGAGTGAATTGTAAAATTTTCGGGTAGACAACAAGTGAATTAGAGGTGTCGTGTGACTGCGGTGACCGAAAACGCACTTCTAGTGCCATAAACGACCAAAACAGACGTCTAATGATCAAATGCATACCGAATGACATCAGAATGACTCTAAATCATTGTAAAACATTCTAATTATTATTCATGACATGTACGCGGAGACATCACATCAATCGGATGTGTGGTTTGCGCGTTATGGCCGAATATGTGTTTTTTAAGAGTTTGGTGCGCTTGAGAAAGGTGGGTGGGGTGGTCCAAACCGGCTGAATTACCTCGGAATTCCATGAAATCATATGATGAAAACTGGCGAGTGAATCTTGAAATGTTCGGGCAGACCATACGTTAATCGTAGGTGTCGTATGACTGCGGTGACTGAAAACGCAGTTTCGGTGCCATAAACGACCAAAACATGCGTCAAACGGTCAAATGCATTCCGAATGACATCATAATGACTTAAAATCACAGGAAAACTTCTAATTATTTTTGTGTGACATGTACACGGAGACGGTAGGTCAATCGTACATGCGGTTTGCGCGGTACGACCGAATATGTGTTTTTTCGGTGTGCGGCGCACTTGAGAAAGGTGGGTGGGGTGGTCAAAACCAGTCGAACGACCTCGGAATTCCATTAAATCAGACGAAAACAATCAGTGAGTGAATTTTTAATTTTTCGGGCATACCACACGTCAATCATAGGTGTCGTGTAACCGCGGTGACCGAAAACGCACTTCTGATGCTATAAACGACCAAAACAAGCGTCTAACGGTCAAATGCATACCGAACGATATCAGAATGACTTTAAATCACAGGAAAACATTATAATTATTATTCTGGATATGTATGCAGATACTTCACATCAATCAGATGTGTGGTTCGCGCGTTATGGCCAAATATGTGTTTTTTAAGAGTTTGGCGTGCTTGAAAAAGGTGGGTGGGGTAGTCAAACCCGGCCGAACGATCTCGGAATGCCATGAAATCAGAAAACAACAACTGGAGAGTGAATTTTAAAATGGTCGGGCATACCACAAGTCAATTGGAAGTGTCGTGTGACCGCGGTGACCAAAAACGCACTTCTGGTGCCATAAACGACCAAAACATGCGTCTAACGGTCAAATGCATACCGAACGACATCGGAATGACTTGAAATCACAGGAAAACTTCTAATTATTTTTGTGTGATGTATATGCGGAGAAAGAACATCAATCAGATGTGCAGTTTGTCCGTTACGACCGAATATGTGTTTTTTAAGAGTTTGGAGCGCTTGAGAAAGGTGGGCAAGGTGGTCAAAACCGACCGAACGACCTCGGAATGCCATGAAATCAGACAAAAACAACCGGCGAGTGAATTGTGAAATGTTTGGGCAGAACACACATCAATCAGAGGTGTCGTGTGACCATGGTGACCGACAACGCACTTCTGGTGCCATAAACGACCAAAACAGGCGTCTAACGGTCAAATGCATACCGAATGACATCGGAATGACTTGAAATCACAAGACAACATTCTAATTATTATCCGTGATGTGTTTCATCATAGGACACATCAATTGGAAATGTGGTCTGATTAGAACCATAGAATTAATGATTTTACATTTTTAAAAAGGTTTTCAAAATTATTAATATATTTTCAAAATCAAATTCTTTCGATCTATTATAGTAAGCTTGAATTGAAATACATGTTATTGCATTTCAATTATTTGTTTGGATGTTTTTTTTAGTATTAATTTTTTTATTAAATTTTGTCATGCAGTTATATTCAATGATGGATGTGGAAGTTTGGAAGACGACGAGATGAAGAGATTTATGCGTGTATGAGTTTAGATATTTTAGAAAAGTGTATTTTTTTGTGTTTTTGAAATATATGGTTTTTTATTGTATTGCTGGCATTTTTAAAAAAAAAATAAAAAAGCCTATAGCAACCGTCATTTGGGTATCGCTATAGGTGATATCGGCAGCAGCTATAGCGACCGCCAAATGGTGGTCGCTATAGCCAAATCTGAAATGGGATATAGTGTCCGCTATTTGGTAGACTCTTTAGGTGTCACCTAAATCGACCGCCATTTGGTGGTCACTATAGTCCATGTCGACTCGTCTACAGCGACGGCCATCTGGTGGACGCTATTAGCAACAGCGACGGGCCTAAAACGTCCTCCAAATGGCGGACGCTAAGCGGCGGCTAAATACCTTTAGCGACGGATTTTGGCGGTCGCTAAAGGCCTTTATTCTACTAGTTCTAGTCACGTGAAAGACACTCTAGGCACCAGCTAGAAATGGGACACTAAAACCTCACATCTTGGTAAAAACTGGCTTGGAAACCACGACTAACATCATTCTCATGCATGAGCCACTAGGAGGGGACACCCCAATGGCCTAGTGGTCTCCAATAATCATGAATATTTAGTTAATGTTGTCATCTTCAATCCTGCTAAGTGAAATAAGGCCTAATCCACTTTTGTATCACTATCACACTAGTGCTAGTCTGAACACCTAGTTACTTGGGCTTCCCTTTTTGTGCTCAATCAAGTTTCAAGTTCACACAGCACACCACTTTTGACATTTCACAATCCAAATAATACAATTCCCATCATAATCCATCACATACACACCCAAAATCCTCTTTTAAAGTCAATCACACGCCAAAACATTTCCCAAATATGATTCACACCACATTCATAATTTAATGAATTATTTACCCATTTTATAAAACCATTCCAAGAAAAAAAACAATGGTTAAATTCAGGGATACACACAATTTTATTAAGAAAACCTAATTTTAAACCAAATGATTATCAAATCCTTTCAAAACCACTTTCACACCACACACCTAATTCATAAAATATTCCAAAATATATTATCAAGCATAATAAATTCATCAAACAATGTTTAACCATGGAATCATCTACCTTGGGAGGAGAAAACCCTTAAAATCGGTGTGAATCTCCAACCGCACCTCAACTGCACCACAATGGAGCCAAATCAAACACTAACATGGATATCAAACCCAAAATGTCAAGATCAAACCCCAAAAATGGAACCCTATCCACTAGAGAAGAGGAACCCCAAAAAAAGGAAAGAAACCCCTATAATATGGGAAGAATCAAAGGAAGGAGGAGACTTACATGATGAATCGAGGAAAACCACCCAAATCCTTCCCAAAATCGAATCCTCAAGGGAGGAGGATGGAGAGGGAGGCATTCTTATGGTGCAGAATCTTGAGTGGGTGAGAAAATGAGGGCTTGGGGTTAAAAATCGAGAGGGGAGAGAAAAAGAAACCAAATTTTTTTAATGAGCTGGTAGGGTGCACGGTTAGTCCGTATAGTTTTATAAACCATGAGAAAACTATGTTGCACACTTTGCCTAAGAAGGTTCCTACCACATAGCTACCTCTCAAAGTTTGACTGACCATGCATTGGTTTGTGGTAGCTACTGCCTCGTTCTGTAGTTGTCGCACGGTTACCTGGGAAGGGGCGCACGGTTACCACTAACTATGCGCCAACCGTGTGCCACGTACTATCCACCCAATTTTTCACATTTTCTTCCAAAACTCAAAGGGAATAAAAATGGGAAAAGTTAGACCAAAAATAGAATAAAAATACCTCAAAATAAAATCACGGATGTGACATAATTTTAAACTAGTACAGAAAGAATTATGATATATTCCACTAGCTATTATGGGTTCCCATGATCTATCAGAAAAAGGGGTGAGCCATTTAGTCGACCAAATATATATAAATAATAACCACAATCCACTACAAAAGTCACCCAACCAAGAATTGCCCCTAAATCACCCCAAGAGATAGTCCATTTGCCTTTATCCACCAATTCTCAGGGGAAGTCCCATGTTGAGGGCATTCCTGCTCCTTTAATGATAAGCAATGGAAGAGTCACATTCCAAGGAGGTTTTTTTTCAAAGAAATGCCATTTTTGAAAGTTCTAACCCGGACTCACATACTCTTGGAAAAAAAATTCAAAAATATCCAGCACACCACTTAGAATTTCATGAAATATGATAACACATTTGGAAAGATGAAATGCAATTTAGAAACCACAAACCACTTATTAAGGCCAACTGGGTATTTTATCAAACACATGGTGTGTAAGGCCATATAAAATTATTCCACCTAATTTAATCCAAAGATAAAACAACCTAATTTCATTCCAAAAAAATATTCTAAATAATAAATATCACTAATTAGCATCAAATGAGGTGAAAATAACAATAAATTAATGTTTATTAATTTTAAAGTACAAATGTAAGGGAAATATACCTAAAACTCACAACGCTTCGATAACGGAAACCCATAACAACTCCACAAAGGTCCAAAGAAGTAATAACACCTCAGAGGAGCCTTAAAAAGAGAAAACCACTAATTTAGAAACCAATAAGCATGAACCTTGGGGTATGGAAACCAATTAAGAAGAATAAATAAAGATAAGATTGAATAAAAGGGAATAATAAGAATAAGAGAGGAGGAGAATACCTTGAGAAATCACCCCCAAAAACTTGAATAAATCCATTAGAATCAGTATGGAATGATAGGGGAGGTGCGAGGAAGAGGGGAGGATCCTCCAAGGGTTTCATTACTTAAATGGGGAAAAAGAGGTGCATTTTTGGGTTAAAAATCAAGGAGGGAAAAAAGTTAATTTCACATTTTTAAATAACCTGGGCACTGCACATGGTTTGGTCTCATGGTTTGGGAAACTGTTCACCAACCGTGAAGATTGGTTCTATCAAAAATTTTAGATCCATAGGCACACCTCTCACATGGTTTGGACTAACCATGCTCAATCCATGCGCCCTCATCCAGGGAGATCTAAGAACCTGCACGGTTACTCCTAGGAGCCACACTGTTTGAATCTAACTATGTGCTACTTGTGTCACTACTAGAAAAATAGGTATTTGCGACGGGGCATTTGCGACGGGATCCCGTCACAACTGGCTTTTTGCGACGGGGGCCCGTCGCAAATAGCTCGTTGCTGAAAACGCCGTCGCAACTACACTTATTTGCGACGGGCCCGTCGCTAAAGCCTTTTTCTGCGACGGTCATTCTCCCCGTCGCAAATAGTATTCCGTATTTTTGTAAAAAACTTTTAAAATACCTTTTGCGACGGGTCCCGTCGCAAATACCTTTTGCGACGGGACCCGTCGCAAAAACTATTTTTAAAAAAAAATAAAAAACTATTAATAATACTAGTATTTGTGACGGGCATAGTATCCCGTCGCAAATACTATTTATAGTATTTGCGACGGGACCCGTCGCAAATACTATTTTTTAAAAAAAATAAAAAACTATTAATAATACTAGTATTTGCGACGGGTATAGTATCCCGTCGCAAATACTATAAAAAAAATAAAAAAAATAAATTATTAATAAATTATTTTAATTAATATAATAATAGAATTATAATTTACAAATGAAAATAATAAATTATTTTAATTACTATAATAATAGTAGAATTATAATTCAAAAATAAAAAATAATAGAATATTAATAAATGATTTAATTAAAATGTTTCCATGAATCACCATCGGCTGGATGATTCAAGCTTTTATCGGTTGAAATATTCTCTTTATGCCATGACATCATTGTCGCTGTATTCTTAGACATGAATAAACGCTGAAGTCTGGATGTAAGCGAAAAATATCTCAACTGTTTTACAGGAATCAAACCAGACTTCCTGTGTTGTCCTTCTTTATATCTCAGTTGCCCACATGTGGGACAACTATCCAACGACTCATTTTCCCCAGAATATAAAATGTAGTCATTTGAACATGCATGAATCTTCTGACAAGTAAGTCCCAAATTTCGAACCAACCTCTTACTTTCATAGTAATTTGCAGGTAAAACATTTCCTTCGGGTAACAGTGTTTTCAGCAAAGAAAATATCTGGTCAAAACAGGTGTTTGACATTCCGTTATCTGATTTGATAGCCATAAATTTTGCAACTGCTTCTAATTTGCTCATCTTGCAGCCAGGATATAATGCATCCTCAGCAGACTTCAACAACTCATAAAATTCAGACGGTCCCAACTCAGGATTTGAAGCTATATCAGCCGGAGTTTCTGTATGTTGAACAGATGAACCTGCAACATCATGTACTAAATCTTGAAACTGGGATGGATCCGGAATCAAGTTGGTATCACCTGCTCTGGAACTGCGTTCACCGTGTTGATACCAAAAAACATAATCTGCTTGAAAACCAAAACGCAAGAGATGTTCCCCCACTTTGTCAAACGTGTCAAACGTTCTCAATGCACATTTTCTACAAGGGCATTTTATCTTTCCTTCTGAAACAAATTCTGGATTTGATGCCGCAAATGATAAAAAAATCTCCACACCCTCTATATATACTGGATTTAAACCAGAACCATTTGGATTTCTACGTTGATTTATCCATATGCGGTCATCTAATAATGACTGTTGACGACCTCGTTGTTCCATATTTTTCTATAAAATATAAAAGCATTACTGGTTTTGAATAATTTGTTAGAAAAAACACTCAAGCAAGAATTGAATATATTGAGAATAAAGCAAAACCTGTTACAAATATTGATAATTTTAATATTATATTGATTTTTTATTTTTTTTAATAATACTAATATAATTTTTTTCATAAATATTAATTATATAATAATAACATCATTACATTATTAGTATATTTTATTATTAATATTAAAATAATATAATTTTCTATATTATATACAATTCTCCTTTCATCTGTGTGTTTCACATTCTGTCTCCACATGTAATATTGGCATTCACTTTCACCTCTCCATTGGCGAGTAGGTTGATAATTTTGAAAAAGAATGTCAATATTACATGTGGAGACAGAAAAAACACAGAAAAAAAGAGAATTGTATATAATATAGAAAATTATATTATTTTAATATTAATAATAAAATATACAAATAATGTAATAAGGTAATTATTCCTAATTATTGGTAATTATTTCAAATTATTGGTAATTATTCCAAATTATTGGTAATTATTCCAAATTATTGGTAATTATTCCAAATTATTGGTAGTTATTCATAATTTTTGGTAGTTATTCCTAATTATTGGTAAATATTGGTAATTATTGATAAATATTGGTAATTATTGGAAAATATTGGTAATTATTGGTAATTATTGGAAAATATTGGTAATTATTGGTAATTATTGGAAAATATTGGAAATTATTGGTAATTATTGGTGATTATTGGTAATTATTGGTGATTATTGGTAATTATTGGTAATTACTGGTAATTATTACTAATTATTGGTAATTATTACTAATTATTGGTAATTAATACTAATTATTGGTAATTAATACTAATTATTGGTAATTAATACTAATTATTGGTAATTAATACTAATTAATGGTAATTAATACTAATTATTGATAATTAATAATAATTATTACTAATTATTGGTAATTATTACTAATTATTCCTAATTAATACTAATTATTCCTAATTATTGTTAATTATTACTAATTATTACTAATTATTCCTAATTATTACTAATTATTACTAATTATTACTAATTATTAGTAATTATTGCTAATTATTACTAATTAATGCTAATTATTATTAATTATTACTAATTATTAGTAATTATTGATAATTATTAGTAATTATTGATAATTATTAGTAATTATTACGAATTATTGGTAATTATTACTAATTATTGGTAATTATTACTAATTATTGGTAATTATTACTAATTATTAGTAATTATTACTAATTATTCGTAATTATTACTAATTATTCGTAATTATTACTAATTATTCGTAATTATTACTAATTATTCGTAATTATTACTAATTATTGGTAATTATTGGCAATTATTGGTAATTATTGGCAATTATTGGTAATTATTGGCAATTATTGTTAATTATTACTAAATATTGGTAATTATTGGTAATTATTACTAATTATTGTTAATTATTACTAATTATTGTTAATTATTGGTAATTATTACTAATTATTTGTAATTATTCCTAATTATTACTAATTATTGATGATTAATACTAATTATTGGTAATTAATACTAATTATAGGTAATTATTACTAATTATTGGTAATTATTACTAATTATTGGTAATTATTACTAATTATTGAGAATTTTTCCTAATTATTGGTAATTTTTCTTAATTTTTCCTAATTTTTCCTAATTTTTCCTAATTTTTTCTAATTTTTCCTAATTTTAGGTATTTATTACTAATTATTACTAATTATTGCAAATTATTGGTAATTATTGCAAATTATTGGTAATTATTGCTAATTATTGCTAATTATTGGTAATTATTGCTAATTATTGCTAATTATTGCTAATTATTGGTAATTATTGGTAATTGTTGGTAATTGTTGGTAATTATTGGTAATTATTGGTAATTATTTGTAATTATTGGTAATTATTGGTAATTATTGGTAATTATTCCTAATTATTGGTAATTATTCCTAATTATTGGTAATTATTCCTAATTATTCCTAATTATTCCTAATTATTCCTAATTATTCCTAATTATTACTAATTATAAATAATTATTACTAATTATTCCTAATTATTCCTAATTATTACTAATTATTACTAATTATTACTAATTATTACTAATTATTCCTAATTATTTCTAATTATTCCTAATTATTCCTAATTATTCCTAATTATTCCTAATTATTCCTAATTATTCCTAATTATTCGTAATTATTTGTAATTATTGGTAATTATTGGCAATTATTGGTAATTATTACTAATTATTACTAATTATTGGTAATTATTGGTAATTATTACAAATTATTACAAATTATTGTTAATTATTGGTAATTATTCCAAATTATTGGTAAGTATTATTAATTATTGGTAATTATTACTACTTATTGGTAATTATTACTAATTATTACTAATTATTCTTAATTATTGATAATTATTGATAATTGTTCCTAATTATTCCTAATTATTACTAATTATTACTAATTATTGATAATTATTGATAATTATTGATAATTGTTCCTAATTATTCCTAATTATTCCTAATTATTCCTAATTATTCCTAATTATTCCTAATTATATCTAATTATTCTTAATTATTCCTAATTATTCCTAATTATTCCTAATTATTCCTAATTATTCCTAATTATTCCTAATTATTCCTAATTATTCCTAATTATTCCTAATTATTCCTAATTATTTGTAATTATTTGTAATTATTGGTAATTATTGGCAATTATTGGCAATTATTGGTAATTATTACTAATTATTACTAATTATTGGTAATTATTGGTAATTATTACTAATTATTACTAATTATTGTTAATTATTGTTAATTATTCCAAATTATAGATAATTATTACTACTTATTGGTAATTATTACTACTTATTGGTAATTATTACTAATTATTACTAATTATTGATAATTATTACTAATTATTACTAATTATTGGTAATTATTACTAAATATTACTAAATATTCTTAATTATTGATAATTATTGATAATTGTTCCTAATTATTAGTAATTAAATGAATAATTACCAATAATTAGAAATAATTACCAATAATTACAAATAATAACATTATTAGTATATTTTATTATTAATATTAAAATAATATAATTTTCTGATTTATATACAATTCTCCTTTCATCTGTGCGTTTTCTATCTCCACATACAAATAATACATGTGAAGACAGTAAACACACAGATGAAAAGAGAATTGTATATATATAAAAAATTATATTATTTTAATATTAATAATAAAATATACTAATAATGTAATAATGTTATTATTCCTAATTATTGGTATTTATTACTAATTATTAATATTTATTCTTAATTATTAAAAATTATTACTAATTATTCCTAATTACCATTAACTATGATCAATACTAATAATTTAAATTTATTAAGTAAGAAAACAATGTAAACATAATTAAATTACAACTAATTAAGAATAATTGAAACTAATAAAAAATTAAAAATAAATATTAAATTAAAATGAACATAAATACCTTGAAAATTGATCTGCTCTGATCGTTCTTCAAAACTTTAATATCAGCTCCGAAGAAAAAAATTAAACTGAAGAAAAACTCAACTTTAGAAACACAAGTTTGAGAGCAGGAGAAGATAGAGAATGAGAATGATTTGAAAAAAACGGATGGGGGTATTTATAGGTTAGATTATTTGCGACGGGTTTATTTGCGACGGGATTCCCGTCGCAAATAGAATTATTTGCGACGGGTACCGTCGCAAATACATTAGCCCGCATTAATTACGGTCAACGAGTAAATAGTTATTTGCGACGGGTCCCGTCGCAAATAACATACTATTAGCGACGAGATTATTTTCCCGTCGCAAATACCTTTTACCGCCGCCGGTTAGTTGCGACGGAAAAATTTTCCCGTCACAAATAGTTTTCCCGCGATTTGGCGCGCATCGCGGGAAAACATTTTTGCGACGGGGAAAGCAATCCCGTTGCAAAAGCCTATTTATTTGCGACGGGAAAAGCAATCCCGTTGCAAAAGCCTATTTATTTGCGACGGGTAAATACCCCCGTCGCAAATAAGTTTTTAACGGGACTATTTGCGACGGGATTTATTCCCGTCGCAAATAACCCGTCGCAAATACCCATTTTTCCCGTAGTGTGTAACTCTAACCGTGTAAGGGGAAAATGAAATAAAATGAGACTCGGCACTAGAGGTCCACATAGTTTCTCCTTAACCATGAACACAAACCATGCAACATAGGTAAAATATCTCAAAACTCAAAATTTCAATCTGAGACCTCTAAAACCCAAGATAAAATCCAAGGAAAATGATAAACCAAAATAAAATATGAAAATAAAAATCATGGTGAAAAAAATCTCCCCACCATAATGCTTTTTCCCCCATAAAGTCTCAACGTTTCTAGTTGGTCAAGTTAAAGAAAAAGGTCCACACTCTCACACAACTCAACCCTCAACCGAAGAACACCCCAACTACAACCAAGACAAGACTTTCAGTCCCACCTGAATTAAACCCTTTGAACTCAAACCATTTCTCAAAAGAAAATGAAAACCCCAAGCCAGAATTCACACCCTACTGAAACCAAAACCATCAAGACTACCCAAAGATCCCAATGTTTACCAAAGGAGAAAAAGGTAAACTCGGGTTTAGGCAACTCATGAGGCCATGTTGGACTCCATTCCATATTATAATCCTAGCCCAGTAGCAAAATAATGGCACTGGTTAGACACCGACCTTACAAACTGAAACAACCACACAAAACCCTAGATAGAACTAAATGACGGAAATAAAACACAAAACAAAACATTCTTCCACTACAATAAAAATTTCCCAAAATATACACAACATATTTTTTATTCCAAATAGAAGACATCACCACAAGACACAACACTTACAACAAAATAAACCCTTACATCAAAAACCATAAATAGATCTCACACTAGCACCACATTTATTCAATTGATCCACCCGCTTCTTTGAGGGAGTGGATCCAACTCCATTATTCTTTCGAGAGACACCCTTTTAGAAATTTTGGAGATGTAACAGATGACCAAAAGCATGGCATATATTTGGATCACTTGGACACAAAGGCTTCTTATGACCCGTCTTGCCACATTGATGACACATTAGGGTCATATGCCTAGATGAAGCTGATGATAGATCAGAATGACTCTTAATTCTACCACCAACATAATCAGTATCAGGCCTCTTTCCCATATATTTACTATAATTACCTTCACTACTTCCAGAGACTAGAGGAGGATTTTCTACCTCAATCACTCTCTCTAACATGACTTCAACTCGAGCCACTTTCCACACCACAACGGTAAAGGAGGTTAAAGTGAATTCTGACACCTTCAACTATAGATCAAGATGAAGCCCATTCTCAAAATGTTGAGCTTTTAGAGAATCGTCATCGTTCAACTCTAGGATATAGGGAACTAGATTCACAAAATGACGGATGAATTCCAACACTGATCCATCACCTTGCTGAAGGCATCACATCACCTTCACTGCCTTCACCATTTCAGAGAAGTAATATCATATAAATGAGGCCTTGAAGAATTCCCATGATAATTATTCCTGAGACTTGGTACTAATGGATGACTTCCACCACTTATAACTAGGACCTTTGATCATAAAGGTATCTAACCTAACCTTTAGAGACTCGGGAAACTTAAGGAAACTGAAGATCCTTTTGGTTTTTCACATCAACACTTCTGCTTTAAATGGACCCTCTTAACCATAAAAGAGAGGAGTGTTCAAGGTCCAAAACTCAAGGATAAGGTATTTAAGTTGATCAAATGGAGAGTCTATTAATGGTGAACCACCCATAGATTCACCTCAAACATCCATTCAATCATTGGTGGGGGCATACTCTAAATAACAAGGAGACAAATATCCAATCAAAGCCTACTTACCAATCCAAAACTCACCACAATTAATCACCAAACACAAAATAAAATACCAACTCACAGGTTTCCCAAAACCTTTTTTGAAAACTCACTAACCACCACTTTAAAAACCATTTCCCAACTCCACACTCTTGGTCATTTAATTTCAAAAAAATCATGTAGATTCTGTCAATAAATCTGACCTTTTTCCATTAAAAATTCTTTCCATTTTAAAACAAACATTATTTTATAAAAAATAATTTGATTAAAAACCCATTTTTTTCAAAAGTCACTTTATTTAAAAACCATTTCCCAAGATTTTTTTCAAATAAATCTGAAAACACATTCATCATTTCCAAAAATAAAAATATTACAACTTGAAATCTAGTTTTCAAAATTAAAAAAAAATCAAAAAGGTTTTAAAATCAAGAAAGACCCAAAATAAATTACAAGTGGAAAATAGTGATAATGGGTGACTTGACAATATGGTTTGAGGCCATATTCCAATCACACCACTACCATGGAGAACCATTTAGGACAACGTCCCTTCACTCCATATGGCTTTCTAGGCCCGGTGAGCTCTCTAGAAACCATTGGTTCAACTCCTGTTTCATTCCTGAGTGTTAACTAAACCATAAAACAAAAACTCAAAAACCAACTTCCCATGGTAACCCAAGGTTCGACATAGAAAGTGTTGGTAAAAAACTTCCTCATACCTACACCCCATATTCTGACATTCCTACTCCTTATAAAATCTATGTACTATAAGGAACCTATGCTCTGATACCATTTTTTCATGAACCAACCTAGGTCGACTCCGAACCAATCACCCAAGACATCTCAGGACATCCTCGAGGTGCATTCCCAATCACCCCAGGGTGGTGAAAAGCACCAAGGGCATCAAAAAGAGACAGTGGGAACAATTTTTCCTAATAAAGATAAACAAAAACAGTGGAATATAAAAAGATTATCCCAATACAAAATACAATAACCAAAAGAAAAATATACACATGAACTAAAAATAACACCAAACCTAACCTAGAGACCACTAAATCTCCATGTGACCATGTGGGTCACTTTTCGATCCCAAACCTAACATTGCCCATGGAAATAGATACCAAGCTAAAATTTTCACCTGAGACTAAAAATAAGGAGGAAAGTATAGTCATGAGTATTAAAACTCAGTAGACATGCCCAAGAAATTTATTCCCAATGCATCTCCTGTAAATAAAAGATTAATTTACCACTATTTTGAAATAAAAAATATAAACATAGGTTTTTCATATATTTATTTCTAAAAAAATCATGTTTCATTTCCATTTTCATCTAAAATAGGCTTCTTTTCTAAATAAAGGAGTTTTTTTCATTTTAGAGAGAGAGAGAGAGTAAAACGTTTGATGTTTTTATTAAAAATGGGGAAACAAGTGTAAAACATTTTCAAAACACTTTCTAAGAAACATTAAAAAACCAATTATTCATTTTTACCAAAGAGATACACCATAAAAGGGGGTAGAAATAATAACCACACAATGAGGGCAATGAAAAACAACACGCATGAAACCAAACTGGCTGAGGTGCCTAAATTATCTAACATAGATGAATAATTACTAGTAACATGGGAATATCTCAAGGATTAGGGGGAATCTAAAACATATTGAACTTGACCCATCCTGTTGGCACACCTGATGTAATCAAACAGCCCTAATGCTCAGCCATACTCTACCTGGCCTAACTGAGGGGCACCATCCCTAAAGCAGAGCTTGTCCATACTAAGGGTCCACTATCTAGAGTGAAATACTAAACTAGTGTAGCAAGCATTATCGTATATTTAACTATCTATTCTAGGTTCCCGTGATGTATCAAAAAGAGGGGGTGAGCCAAACAGATGGCCAAATATATATAAATAATAACCACAAGACACTAAAAAAGTCACCCAACCAAGCATCATGCCTGAATCACATACTCTTGGAAAACCATTTCAAAAAATACAACACACCATTGAGAATTTCATGAAATATTAGAACACATTTGGAAATCCAAAACACCATTTATAAACCACAAACCACTTATAAAGGCCAACTGGGCATTTTATCAAACACATGGTGTGCAAGTCCATATAAAACAATTCCACCCAATTTAATTCAAAGATAAAACAACCTGATTTCATTCCAAATAATTATTATAAATAATACATATCACTAATTAGCATCAAAAGATGTGTGAATAGAAATTAATTAATGTTTATTAAATTTAAAGAACAAATGAAAAGGGAAACCTACCTCAAACTCACAACGCTTCGACAATGGAAACCTGGAACAACTCTGCAAAGGTCTAAAGAAGAAAGAACATATCATAGGAGCCTTAACAAGGCAAAACCCCTAATTTAGAAACCAAGAAACATGAAACCTAGGGTAGAGGAAGCAAGGAGAAAGAATAACTCAATAGAAAGTGGAAGAAGAAGGAAGAAGATGAGGAGAGGAGAATACCTTGAGAAATCACCCCAAAAAACTTGAAGAAATCCCTTAGAATCATCATGGAAGGAGGGGGGAGGTGTGAGGAAGAGGGGAGGATCCTCTAATGGTCACGCGACTCAAATGGGGAAGAATATGGGAGTATGGGGTTAAAATTGAGGGAGGGAAAAAAGGTAATTTCACATTTTTAAAGAACTTGAGCACTATGCGCAGTTTGGTTACACAGTTTGGGAAACCATGTGTCAACCATGCATCCCTTACTAGACTCACAGGACACCCCCATAGTTTGGCCGCACAGTTTGAGAAATCATGCACCAACCATTCGGTTTGGTTTTATCAAAAAATGTAGAGCCATGCACACACATCTCGCACGGTTTGGACTAACCGTGCTCAAGTTGTGCGCCCTCATCCAGGGACATCGAAGGACCCGCACATTTACTCCTAGGATCCACATGGTTTGAATTTAATAGTACGCTACATGTGTAACCCTAACAATGAAAGGGGAAATGAACTAAAAAGAGACTCAACACTATAGGGCTGCACAGTTTCTCCTTAATTGTGCACACAAACCGTGCAACATGGGGAAAATAGACTGAAACTCAAAATTTTGATTTGAAACCTCCAAAATCCAAGAGAAAATCCAAGAACAAAATGATAAACCAAACTAAAAGACAGAAATAAAAAATTGGGCGCGATAATACCGACTAGACGGTGCCTTGCACTGGGTAGATGGTGTTATCTGTACACCACCATCTTTAAAAGTGAATTCTAATCTTCATAAAAAAAGTTTCTATAGTCCTAAAGCATGATAATATAGATGTATAATCCTCGAACAAGACTTCAAATGTTCTTCATGATGTCATGAATTTCATCACTTGGTATTCAATGAAAACATTGAAACTCACTTAAATGAAAAAATTAGAAACATGGGTGAGTGTTTGTGATCATTAAAACACCATGAGAGGGATAGGTACAACAAACTCCAATGAATTGATTAAATTTTCAAGGATTCCAATAAATTTCTCACTCTCTGGATTTTATTCTCATTTTTTCTAACCATTTGAGAAAACCATATAAAATATACCTATTTCTTATTTTCATTTTGTTTTTTGTTCTTTGTTTTAATGATCACATTGAGCTACTGGTAC
Source organism: Viscum album (assembly GCA_963277665.1). Taxonomy (NCBI): domain Eukaryota; kingdom Viridiplantae; phylum Streptophyta; class Magnoliopsida; order Santalales; family Viscaceae; genus Viscum; species Viscum album. Next base: position 177,676,780 of record OY728147.1, on the reverse strand, counting down.
AAAATATTAAAGTTTTTATTTTCAATTAATTATTATTAGAAATTATATATATATTATAGTATTATATTCTTGTTTAATTATGGAATTTACTTGATTGAAAGTTTTGTTTTTTTATTATGTGTAATTAAATTCTTCAAGTTTTATTGTATTAAAATATAATGGGGGTTTCAACTCTCTCACATAATCCCTCTGATATGATTGTATCCCTTTCTATTTATCTAGGTATCAGGGCTCAGGAAGAGAATTGCACAAACATGTCATGACATACATGTAAGTCGATGGTAATTTCCTCACTACCACTCTTATCATTAGTTAAGGATATACTATTTGGGTGTAGAGCACTTCCTTCCCCACGACTATGCTTGCATGAAATTTCAATATTTTCCTGAACTGGGGACTCTTACACCAATTTAATTATGAAGTTAGGGCTATTATACATGGGGGAAAAGTGGTGACTTCCACCTTTTTGTTTTAATCATTACCAATATTTTCTAAAAACAATACACATGAAACTTTCATGACACCTGTTACTACCTTTTTAATAATGTGTGGATTAACTTGGTTGTTTTGGTCTATACTACAAAATTAATGAGTAGATTATATGAAGTTCATTTCTTCAATGGAAAGAATTCCCTTTCTATTATAGAGCTTTTATGTCTATATTTTTAATATTAGGACCTGTTTAGTTCGGAGTAAATTTGGGGCTATTATACATGGGAGAAAGGTGTAGACTTTCTTCCATAATGATTTATTGAAAAGTAATTTTGTGTCACTTAAGTTTGCAATCATATTTGTGTCTATTTAATAACACTTACTGAAAGTTGATTATAGCACTTACCGTGTATGATAAATAGTTAAGAATTTGTTTGAGAACACTTTTTGAAAACTATTATAACACTTATAATTTATGATAAATTATTCATGTTGATGAAGGATTTTTTATGGTTATCAAATGTATAATAGGAATTTAGATTGGAAACAAAAATGGTCGTGTATAATTTTTTTTGATCAATTCAATATTAGTGATTTTAAATCAGTAATTTATTGATATATATGTATATTGAAAGTAATTACCATTTCACAGGTAAATCATACCATTTTTTCCAGTTAAATATATTTTTTCCATGCTCTGTTTTATTATATGCGAACTAATACCGAGATCCCAAATTTACTGTTTTTCTTTTCAACAAGAAATATCATTGCATAAGCAAAATATCCAATAATTGAATGGGATATGAATTTTTTGTATATTTGAAAATCTTGGTTTTTTTAAGAAAGTATTAGAAATAATTATAATTTTTTAAAATCATTTTTAAAAAATAACTTTGAAAAAAATTGTTTTTTGGGCAATTTGGTTGACGGATTCATAGCTAATGCCTCCTACACTATCTAAATTGTGACATTAGGAAATAAACCCTATTGGAAGCTGGCCTAGATAACAAATGTGGCGGACATAACTGACTCAATGATATAGAAAAAATTTGTTTTTTGGGTATATAATGCATATTTAAAATATAGAAAGATCAAAGGGGAGAATCCAAGTTGCCATATATGTAAAAAAGAGACTACAAACAAGTGATGTTCTAATCATTTATGAGTGCCTGTGGATTTAAAGTAACCATTAGAGATGTTTGAAATTGTTTTATCTCAATAGTTGTATTTACATTTGAAATTTCATCATGAACTTAAAAAATGATCAAATGGAAAAGAATTTGTTTTAATTCCATGTATACACAATGTGGGACATCAAAAGAACAACCAAACCCAAGAAAAAAAACAAAACAAAACTTTTACAAGACTGACTCTCAACACACCCTAATATATGAAAGCTCGAGTCAAACAGATCATCAAGGCATTGATGATCATTGTGCCTCAAAACTCTTCTTATCATTCTTCATTTGTAGATGACTTGCAGATCGGACAAGAGTTATTGAGAAGCAGCCATTTCTTTATACACCCTCCATGAAATTCATGTCCACAACCCAGTATTCCAATCACCTCTCCATTCTTGAAATAACCCTGGCATATAACACAGAAAGGATTCCCAGTGACATCCTCTTCTGCGCCATCAAAACAGTTGGAGACACGTGAACCAAATATTCTGAGCCGAAGGCATTTTCTAATGAACTCCTCCGACAGCCCAATTTCTACCCTTTCAATCCAATCTCCAAGAGTAAGAATACCCTGCAATTGAACTCATGGCATTTGAATCAGTATGGCCTCTCATTGTTTATAGTATTGAAATTAAACATCACACTTTAGCACCTTACCTCGTATGTCAAATCACCCTCTCGTGTGGTGAAATGAGGCCCGCGCTGCCAGGTTCCCCAAGGAAAAGCAGGGGCACCGTAGGGGATGGCATTCATTATAAGAACCCCACCGTCATATTGCATGGGAACTGAAGGGATGGCATGAGAACCCCCAACATCATAGATGAAATGATCACCCAAACGCTCCATTTTGGGGAAGATTTTAAACCTGACCAAGCAGAACAATGGTATAAAGCAGAACAATGGTGTAAAACAGAACAATGGTATAAAACATAACAATGATTGCTTCATTCAGAAAGCAGATAACAACTAAAAATACACCATCAGCAGTATTCGGCAGTGAGTAATTCAAGTAAATACCAATGAACCAAAGAAAGACACTTCCCCGGATAAAAGAAGAGTCGCGGGTACACCATTGATGAACACCATGCTCATCATATCATTTAACCCGATGCAAGCAATGAATTTGTTGGAAACAAATTTCACAAAAATAGAAGAAGATGATGAAGAAAGAAGAATAACAGAAATCGCTACCTCTTTCCTGTCGATGATGCGAGATAAAAGCCCGGATGTATCACCAATAGCACAACTTCGACGACTGCAAAAGAAGGGAAGAGCCCGTAAGCGGGTGGAACTCTTAAAAAACAAAAAATTCGCAAAGAAAACTGATCGGAAATAAAAGCATCTGGGGATTGAGAACAAGAGAACCCGGAAAGGATGGGGGATTAAGCCTTGGCAATCAAAATTTACACGAAGTCTACAGATTGAGAATAAAAGGAAAGATTATTTAGGGATTACGTGGGTATTTGATTTCAAGAACTTACCGAACGAAGAGAAAACTTGATCAAAGAACAGCGGTATCGCCTGAGCTGCTCACAGCAAGAGCGCGAGAATGAAAGAGATGGAGTGGCGAAGAACGGGCGGGAAAAGGGCGCCGGGAAATCGCGGAGCGGCTGGGAGAGTCGCAGATATGGGGGAACCAAAAACCGAGAGGGGAGGTCCTTATATAGGCACCACCGTCCCCGCGTCGGCTAATAGCAGGACGACACGTGTCCCTATGAACGCCTCTGCACGCGCGCTCCCCAACGGGTCCATCAACGGGAAAGTTCCCCGACCCGACTTACCTCCGTCAAACGGCGTCGTTTCCCTGATCACTTGAATCACTCCTCGCCCTCTGCTGCTTTTTTGGCGGGAAAACGACGTGTTTGGATACGTTTTAAAAATCAACAGATTAAAAATATCTTTCCGATACGTTTTAGATTTGAAATATTCCAACTTAAACTCATTTAATGATTATAAATTTTAAACTTTTTTATAATCTGTTGATTTTTAAAACAGTTACCCTTAATCAACGCTATTTTATTTAGAGATATCCGAACTCATTTAAATTTTTAAAATTCATTTATAAAAACAATATCATAAATCAAATTAAATAATTATATTTTATTGTTATAATGATTAATCCACTGAAAGGAGTAAAAAATCATAAACAAATAGAAGCACTACCACATACCACACCTTATGCAACGCTTGCTTTACGTTGATAAAAGGTATACTTTTATCCGTGCAATTTAAAAGGTCTGATAAAGGTGAATCTTTATCAATGTTATACTCAATGGTGATAAAAACATTTAATAAAAAAATATAATTATTATATCTATATTCAAAAACAATGTTTATTTATATACATTAATTAAAAATACATGTTTATAATTAATATAAAATGGTATATTAATATATACTTTTTAATAATTCAAATATATATAATGTTTTAAAAAAAGTATTTTTAGAATTACAAAACAATAAATGTATATTTAAATAATTATAAAATTATAATAAATATAGTTAAATAATATATATATATATTAAATGATTATAAAATTATAATAAATATATTTAAATAATTAATATTTTTATTATATTTATAATTATAAATATTTACATATTGATGTATATATGTGTGTGTAGTTATAAAAATATATATAATTATATACATATACATAATTATATAATTATAGATAATCATATAAATATATATAAATATATAAATATATTTATATTTATATACAAATATTTAGAAATATATTTATTTATAATTAGAATTATAAATAAATCTATATATTTAAATAATTATAAAATGATAATAAATATATTTAAATAGTATATATTTATTATATTTAAAATTATATGTACTTATATATTAATAAATATATATTTATTTATTTATTTATATTTGTAATTATGAATAAATAAATATATATATTTATATATTTTTTAAAATTAATATATAAATACGAATTATATAACTTTTAATAAAAATGAAATTTATTTTCATAATTTTATATATATAAATTATCAAATTTATACTAGTCAAAATGTTTAATGGTTTATTTATATACATTGATTACCGAATGTGTATATAATTAAAATAAATATAATATATTAATGTTTTATTTATACAATTATAAAATATATAAATAAATATATTTATATTGATATTAAATAATTTAAAATATATGCACATCCATAACTGCATGTATGTTTGTGTTTTTTTTAAAGGGTGAGCACATGGGCTCTTTAATAGAAAAAGTAAAGGTTACACGAGTCCGGAGAAAGGTATTTTACATGTGTTCCTACGGAAGTATGGGAGCATGTCACTAGAGAGAGTGTTCAAGTAGCAGCACACCTCTTGAGACACACCTTTATTTGCAAGACCATCGACAAGGTAATTTGCTTCACGAAAGGTGTGTGTGATTGTGTAGTTCATGGTGGAGAGCCGATCCAAGCAGTTGGCCCATTGCGGTGTCAGCTTCCATGAAATATGGATCTTTCCCATTCTGATAGCTTGAAAAATAGTGGTGGAGCCACTCTCAAACAAAATGGTGTTCCAATTTTTTGCCTTGCACAGAAGACAACCCTGATAAACCATTACGGTGCACTGTCATGGCCACAAGGACCATGGAGGATTTCAACCACATCCCCATTATGATCTCTAAAAACGACCCCATAACCTGAGAGCCCCAAATTTCCCCTTAAGCCCCCATCAGTGTTGCATTTAATCCATCCAGCAAATGGGGGGAACCAAAAGACCTCAAGTGTGCCAAGAGGTTTAGGGAAGTTACCTATAATGTCTAGTCGCCTTAGGACACAGAGGTCCCTAACCGTGTTGTTGCAGTATTCATTATGCAGGGAGTTGGCGTTTTGAACTGCCATAATAATGTTAACAATGGTGGTGTGAGGGTTGAAGCGCTTTTATTCATGGATAGAACCGTGAGTTGCTTGGACATCGGAACGCCGAGAACATCAAGCAAGAAGTTTTAGGACTCTCCATGCAGGGGACGAATCTTAAAAATATCGAAGACGACCTTCCAAAGCATGGAAGCAATTTGATAGCGCATGAAGTGGTGATCAACATCCTCCCTATGTTGATGGCAGAGAACACACTTTGAGAGAAGAGAGACTCCAACCCGCTGGATGTTGGCATCGACAGGAACCTTGTTGATGGAGAGTCTCCATATCAAAGTGAATCTTGAAGGTAAAATCCATTTTTTGTTGAAATCACCAATCCATTTGCGGCCACCTTGAAGCAGGTGAGAATAGAAATTATTGGAATCAAGTAGTTCATTTGGAGACGGTTCCCATACGAGCATGTCTTCCTGGCTGAGAAAATCATATTTAGAAACAGTTGAAATAATGTCATCAGGGAGAGCATCCATATTAGCAATTTGGTCTCTAATTGATGCGTTGTGATCAAATTATTGATCAGAGGGGGCAATTCGATCAACCAAAGGAGTTATAGTCCAGTTCTCATGCCAGAATCTAAGGGTGGAATTCCTATTCACAAGCCAGTGAAACTGCATATAGATCCTCTGAAAGACTTTTTTTAAGCCTGGCCAGATGGAGGACTCCATGTAGCTTGAGTGCCCTGCTATAAGTTTAGCTAAAAATCTAGATATAAGGAAGCCCAAAGAGTGAGAATGGTTATTAATCAGCCTCCATACAAATTTGGCAAGAAGGGACTGGTTGAATAATTCTATATTTTTTATGCCAAAGCCTCCTAGATTGTAGTGCGTACAACATCTTTTCCATGAGGCTGTAATGATTTTTCTTTCCAAAATGATGCCACTCCATACACAATTACTCATTACAGAGTTAATGGATTTAATAAAAGAGAGAGACCAAGAATAAACTATGAAGGAATAAACAAGCTTTGAAACCCCACATGCTTAACAAGACAAACTCTACCTGTCATTGAGATGGATTTGCCTTTCCAAGAGGCACAAGTTCTTCTTATTTGGCTTAATGCATTGGTGAAGTAAGAAGCCCAAGGTCTTCCCCAAAACATAGGAACTCCAAGATAAGTAAAAGGGAGAGATCCTTCCCTTATCCCTAGATCATTAACAATATAATTTTTCCTAGATGTTGAAATATTCTTTCCAAAATAAATTAAGGACTTATTCCAACTGATTTTTTTCCTTAAACACTTTCATAATGGAAAAAAATCATTTTTGATGTTGTTGATATTCCTCCTATGTCCCTGGGTGAAAATAATAATGTCATCAGCAAAAAATAGATGTGAAGGAGCAGGGGTACCTCAAGGTGCCCTGATGGTAGCAATTTCACCCTTTCCCACCATGCGAAGAATAAGCCAACTGAGATAATCCTCTATAATAACAAAGATGATAGCTGAAGAGGATATCCCTGTCTCACTCCCCTAGAGCATTTAAAGTATCCTTCAGGGGACCTATTTATAACAATGAAGATATGAACAAACTCAAGAAGGGTTTTGATCCAATAAATGAATCTCATGTTGAATCCAAAGCCTAGGAGGAGACTTCCAATAAATCCCCAATCAATTGCATCAAAGGCTTTTTTAACATCAAGCTTGAGAGCAATGTTGCCCCCCTGGTGGAATTTCAGAGGAGATTAACACATTCTGAAGCACTGAGCAAACAATCCTGGATGTTTCTTCCTTTGAAAAATCTGAACTGATTCCATGAAATGATTCTATCTGAGATTCAAGCAGGTTTGTTGAAAAGGATCTTAGTAACAACTTTGTGAATTGTGTTGACAAGAGCAATAGGTATGAAGTGGGTGATATCACTAGCATTTTCCACTTTTGGGATAATGGTAATAAACTGGGCATTGAAGCCTTGGGTGAAATATCCACCTGTAAAAAAATATTGGAAAAGCTTAAAAACATCATTGTGTGTGATATACCAATAAAATTGGAAAAGGTGGTTTGTAAACCCATTTAGTCCAGGTGAACTTTCTTTTTTGAGACCAAAAACTGCATCCTTGATTTCAGGGTCCATAGGAATAGATGTAAGAAATGTGTTTTCATTCTCAATGTAATGTCCCAGATTTTCCATGTATTATTTTTAAATATTATATGGATTAATTTTGATACCAGGCACTGAGACGGCATGAAATTATGAGCCCTAATGTGCCTAGAATAAATGATTGAATAATATTAAAATATTAAATTGCACGCACGCGTAGTTTTCCTAAAAAAAAGCAGAGTAAATTCTAAATGGGTGTCCGAATCAGAAATATGAGGGCACCGTTGCGTTCAGAGCAATGAATTTACCCTAGGCACGACTTAACATCATCTGACATGGGTCAGCTGTGAAAAGTAGTTTTGGGTGTTTTTAATGAATAAAATAAATTGAAAATTTATTTTATTTTATTGTTTCTTCAATGCAGCGACACAATGATACTTCTTCTTTTAAGTGAGCCTTTTGGCAAGGATCTAGAGTTAGGCTCATAACCCTGGAAGTTCCCTAGAGGCCCTGGAGAGAAACCCTGGAGATTTATCTCGGCGAACGACGACATAATTGTGGATCGAAGATCGACGAGCGTCGTTCTTGATGGATCTCACCAGTGGCAATCGATCTTCAATAGTGAATGATCCTATTCCTAGGTAAGGCGTGTTGTTTTGTATCTCTTTTCCCTATTCTTAGATTCAACGACGAACGCAGACCAACCAATGAACAAGTTGATCCGCGATTCGATCGTTCTTGTGAGATGGGTTTTAATTGTTATATTTACGGGGTTGATTATTATATTGATTTTCTTGTTGATCATTCTTATGAGAATGGATTGAGGCCGGTACGAACAACGATCAAGGTTCATTCCTTAGGTTTTTTCCATGTGAAATTATCTCCCCCATTTTCTACGCATGTTCTTCATTCTTCGTGGGGTTATGAACAAATGATCGTTACGACTTCGTTTCATGGAGAAACGATCCGAAATTGAAGATCCAACACCAGGACGACCTAGTGGAGGTACAATGATGACAACGACGGACGGATCGAAGCGATTCAGTAGATATCATTCTTCGGGTAGTTTTCATCAGATGGATTTAAAGTTGTTTTTTGAGCCGATTGAAGGCCCGAAACACCTTGATTCAGTGTTAGGGTGATTAAATGACCTAGGATTTAGAGTTTTATGGTGAACGGATCACTAGAACGAGATCTGGATTGTCAGTTGAGTCGCATAGAGGAAGAACGCAGGATTCTGGAAAATCCCAATGAACACGGTGTGTAACCCGAGGTTACACGACGTGTGGACTACACTGAGTGGCAGCTAGGGTTTCGGGAGATAGTTAAATGTCACATGGTGTGTTGGCCCTTCCCAGAGACTCGACATGTATCTCGGGAGATACACGGACACAGGGTGGAGTACACGGGTTTCCTACATGGTGTGTACTCTCCCACACGAATTGGCCTGGACCAAGTACATGGGCTGCCTTGTGTACTGGTACATGGGAAGAGATACACGAGTTGACACTGTGTATTGGCACACAACCAGAGTAAACGGGTGGACACCAGATGGAAGGACATAGTGTGTGGCCCTTCTATACGGCGTGTACCCATCTTCTACATGACACGTTTTAATGACACATGCCATTGTACATGGGCAGTACCCAGGGTCAAGGGACATGGTGTGTGACCCTATTACACGCTATTTATACCTTTATACATGGCTTGATTTTCTTATCCTCCGTATCTTGGATAAGTTTTGGCGTTCGTTCCCTTATCACTTCCCTAAAGGTAGGTACAAATCATTTCCTAGTCATAGGACTATGATCCCTTCAGTAGGAATTCCTGGATAGAGTTATTAGAATCCCCTAAGAGGCCTAGACCAGGACCCTTTATTCATTCTTCATGCCTTAGGTAGAGTCCTTGGTATTGACACGACCAATCCTACCGAACGTCGATCCTCTACTTAACGGGTTAATCTAGATATAGTTATTGGTATCACCCTATGAACCTGGATGTGATCCTCATATGTTCTATCATATCTATCTCTTCGGATCTATCAACATATCTATCTCATGATGGTTCCCAATGAACATTACTCCTCGGACGGATGTCATCAGTGCTATTGGACTCAGAAGTGTGTTCTATCGAATGAATTCTTCATGGAATCTTTAAACTGAATTCCTAGTGTTGATATGTAGTAGTTGTGACTTATATCTAGAATGCATGTCTTGGTTTGAGTATATATGGATATTCTTATATGTGATATAGGAATATACTTATGTAGAGCTGACTGTATCTTTACTTTGTGTATTTATTTGTGGTTTTAGGGTCACTACTGGAAATCTAACCTTTACCAACACTTCTATACCAACGGTTTGTAAAAACCGTTGGGAAAGCCCACTTTGAGGTAACTTTTTTTGCAGACGAGCGACCTGTTGATAGAGTCCTAGGCGTACCGGGACCAGACGGATCTTTGTGAGATCAAGCAGGCTGAGGTGTATTCCTACGGCTACATACAACAGTCCCAATACCTTTACTTATGGGTTAGACTTGTGGTTACAAAATTTTTTTTGGTGGGCTTGTATTCTGGCCCAGTTTACTTTACTGCACTTTACTTTCCTATCGTACTTTGGTTGGGATATAGTGGTATGCATGCATTTGGTTCTTAGTGGTTTTTTACATTTCATCATTTTATGGGCTTGGTGATGTGTGCATGCATACAAGTACATAGGTAATGCCTCCCATGTTAGTGATATGCCTACTCGGTGCTAGTCACCATCCCTTGGACTATTAGAGGTGGGCTTAGGGAGTCGCGACATAGGCTCCACTAGGACAGGTCATGACAAAGTGGTATCAAAGGTGGTTAGTTCTACTATAGGGCCAGGAGTCTGTGAGATTGGTTTGAAAAAATAGAGTTAAGTGTTTCGAGTTCGGTTTTTAGGCCAGGGACTCCAAGGTTGGTATGGGTGGCCGAAGTATCCATACACCAAGACTCTGATAACTTGTTTTTAAACTTGGTACATGAGAACACTGGTTATAGGAAAAAATAGTACATGAATCATATAGGTTTGAGTTGTGGTTTCCATGTCCTTCTTGAGTCAGCTCTCCAGATTTACTCATTGACCATGGTACATCTTGTTTTCTTATAGGATTCCCCCGAGACACATACCAACTAATATTCAATAGCTCGATCATAAGGATGACCCCCTCAATGATCAGGCTTCGATACAAAGACCAGTTCCCCAGATGTCACCTCTAGGTTGTGCACTAGCTATACCACCACCTATGTAGAAGCATGTGGTGCCCGCAATACCAGTAGATGAGGAGCACAAATTGAGTGTGCTTCATGAGTTTTAGAGACAGATACCCCTCAGGTTTCGAGGTGAGCCTAACTCTCAGGCGATTGAGGAATTTCTTGAGGCGGTAACCCGAGTTTTCTGTCTAGTCCAGACACCAACATATCAGATGGTGGTCCTAGCGGTGAGCCTTATACATGACTCCGTAGGGTGAGAGTAGATTTTGGATATCCAAACTCACGATGAGGTGAATATTACATGGACAAAGTTTAATAATCTCTTTATATAGGAGTTCTCACCAGTTACACTGAGAGTTGTGCGTATACAAGAGGTTCTTCAACTCTAGTAGGGTAGCATGACAATAGATAATTATTCATTGTGGTTCACCAACCTTTCCAAGTACTCAATGGATATGGTTAGAGATCATTAATTCAGGGCTTGGACCTTTGAATGAGGTATTCATAGATACATATAATCCAACCTTATCCCTCTATGCATTCCAAATTATGACGGGGTTCTTGAGTGATCTTTGGTGGTAGAAAACTTCTTAGCTGAGCAGATATAATTAGCGATAGTTAGTAGTGGATGAGCAGGTGCAGAGACCTCAAAAATAGGGAGCCGACGTCAGTCTCAAGGATCTGGATGTGGGATATGTTTCAGGAGGAGGTCCTAGGATATAGGATCTACAGTTTAGGGCTCACAGGGTGGGTCTAGTCAGCCTAGGGAGAGGTGATGTTATTTATGTGACGACATGAGACATATCGCTCGAGATTGTCCAACCCACCATACTACTGATAGGGAGACAGTGATGGACCACCGAGGAAGAGACAATGATAATATCATATAGATCTATAGGTCGGAAGACATGGAAAGAGAGATGAGAGAGCAGTAAGAGGTGGTCAATGTTTCGAGATGTTACCACCACCACCCCCAGGTGTTCCACGCCAGGCTCAGGGAGCTGGAGGACAGGGGCAGAGACAACTGCATACGGTTGAGGCATATGACCCAGGGGATCTGGGAATTGTTCGAGTTGGTGGCCTAGAACCAACTAATTTGTACTTTATTCATTAATAAATACCTTATCACATATTGATTGTTCTTCTACGTGACAATTCATGTGATAATGTCTTAAGGACAACTGTTTCATTAAAGGTTCATAGCAGATCCCTGCTATGATGAGAACCCAGAAGTGCCATAACACTGTTCTTGAATATATTTTCTATGGCCGAATGATGTTATTTGAGGGACACAAATAATACAGGCCATTAGGGGTGAGGACTCATAAAACTTTGAGCATCTTCTCATGGTGTGCTCCCTTGGTAATATCCAGGATGATATTATGAGAACGATACCCACCAGTAGAAAATCCACATTTTATAGTGTCATTGGATGTTCCTATCTAAGGACGTGTGTATTGGTCCTTAGACTTTAATATTATTATTAATGGGTATTACAACTCATTCACTTACATGTATTGACGAAAACTGTGATGACACACTGTTCTCAGCGAGGTAGGATACGTTGGGTGCGTCACGAGTAATACTGCATTAATAGATAATGAGAGAAAGGATTTGTCTCTTCTGTTCCATAACAAAAGTAGATATCTCAGGCCCTTTGATGGAATTGATATAGCCTAAATAAATCCATGGCCATGGTAGGGAATGAGTGAGTTTAATTCTGGAAAGTCAAAGAAAGAATAATCGAGCACATGGGTTGATGGCACTAGCATGCAACCCTCTTGATTCGAGATATCGTGACAAAGGGATTATATTACACGGTAAGTGTTTGTATGAGGTGACACTTCATTGCGGTGTTAAATTCTTTCTCTATGGGTGACTTGGCATGTTTCTAGATGCTAACCTTGGACTTTAGGCAAGCTCTGCCTAATGCCATTGAGAAAGAGGCTTAGAGGGTCACACACTAAGTGTGTCCATGTATCTCAGTTAAATATTAATTTAACAAGTTAAATAAAGATTATTCCTGACCGTGGTTTAATAATTATTTAAGGATGCCTGATCATATTTATTTCTACACTAGTTATTCTAGATAATATATTGTGGGTGAAATAATATATATTTATTAGCGAGTAATTCAATTACATTTATTTAAGAAATAAATAGTCATTACTCAAGGTCTAATAAATATGGTGGAAAAACTAAAGAAAAATGAAAACAAGATAAACACGCTGTGTACATTGAATGTACACACCATGTAGTTTTCATGGAAAACGATTACACACCGTGTATTAATGATTACACACCGTGTAGTTTTTCCAGTCGGGATTTTGAGGAAATAATATCGTTTTATTAAATGATATTTATTATAATCAGCGTGGGCGCATGTCAAGGAATTAATCATTCAACATGTGGGTTTTCAATAAGAGTTAATGAAATAAATAAAATGCGTTACACATTTATTTATTGTCATAACTCTATAACCTCAAACCTGATTATAAATATCCTCACAACCCAACACTTTTCAGAGAGAATCGTTGTGCACAACAATTCTGGAAAATTCTCTCAAGGTCGAGAGAAATCCTTCCTCCAAGAATACTCTCAAGACCGAGAGAGATCCTCCTCTATCAGATCAAGGTGATCTAAGGTGGACAATGCAAGCAAAGGCTTCTCTATGATAGCACCCGAAGATTACTTTGGCGACATCCAGAGATACGTGGTGCATGTGTGGATCACCGCTAAAGGAAGTCTACACTTGGCTTCTGTGACGCAACGATGAATCACATCAAAATGTGACTAGAAAAAAATCAACGAAGAAATAATTCCATCAAGGTAATTATTGTCAATTAATTAAAGTAATTATAACCAACATATGATGATCCTCTAGATGGTTCTGGTACCCTTCTATTTCTTTTCATTCTTCATTCTATTCTGATGATCCAACATTTTATTATCGTGAAGGATCTCAGATTGAAAGTTGTTTAACGCTAAAATTAAAGTTGGGAAAACCCACCAATGCACTTTCGTTGCACCCATAACCTACAAGTGGTATTAGAGAGAAGTTATATTATTGATTATAATTATTTAGTTTCTCATTGGTGATTTACGCATTTAACAATTTAGTTGTTTCAATTCAAGTTAATCGTTCTTTAAAATCTGAATCCTGAGATCTGTTCCTCCTCTCCCATTTCTCATTCACCTTACAGAAACAAATTTTTCTTTTAATTTTTATTAAAATAAAATAGAGGAACTCATCCAGAGGTTCCAAACGTTCCTGGCCGTACAACACCAGAATACACGACGTGTATTCGAAAGTACACGTCATGTAGTCTAGGTTCAATGAATTGGACTAGTCTACCAAATCAGGCCATGTATTGGATCCTATATAAGTAATTTATGACACCTTGGGTTGACCAATAATAGGTGGTACATGGTTTCTGGATTACACCCAGTGTGGTCCAACTAAACACGACGTGTAGTCCCTTCGGGTTAGGGTTGGACTGTGTACTCCGTACACGGCTTTCCTGGATGGAAACCGTGTAATGAGGATACTAAACAGCGTGTTTCCCATTGAACATTCCATGTACTCCGAAAATTTCTGAAGTACATCAACACGCCATGTCCCCGGGCGTGTACTTCAGATGGATGGTGAACAAAAGTACAGGCCGTGTAGTCAGAACTACACGCCGTGTACTCAGCCAAATTATATATATTTATTAAAATTTATTATTATATTATACAAACCCTTGATACGTGTACCATAGTATAGGCATAAAGCCGAGGTACAACACGTGATGGGTGTTTTATATATATGTGTTTAATTTAACAATCTGTGTAATGTTCATTTATACTCATTGGGTAGTTATGAATGAGAATTCACCAGGTTGCCTCCAATGTACAAGTTACTTACAAAGATAATTTTAAATGAATTTATTTGTTTAAAATTATGATGGATGATAATCTCAATAAAATTCATAAAAGGGTTTAAGATAAAAGGATTGAATAATTAAAGATAATTAATTGATTCGAGTGTGATTTATCTTAAACAAGAATGATTAAAGAATTGAATGTTAGTTTTATTTATGCATAAATATCGTTGCATGTATGAATTATCATGATCTAGACCAAGACCTTTGTATGTGAATGGTTTATTTTAATTTATTTATTTAAATTAAATTTATTGGCCTGTGAGCCTTCTCCTCATTAATATGTAGGTCCTGCAGGCCCAAGGTTTATTTTATGTAAAAACCCCTTTTACCCATCATCTGCATGTGAGATAAATGCATATGTAATGGATGGAGCTCCCAAGCTAGTGGAGGAGGCTCAAGTCAGGAGCCAAGGTGAAACCAATCCAAGGAGATACAAAGGTGGACAAGTGGAAAGCTGTAAAAACGAACCCAAAAGGTTCAAGGTGTTTCTCCCCTAGGTCTTGGGTTAGTTTATCAACCGCTAGATAAACTAACCAATAAAACAAGATCATGATCATACCATTTATTTTATTTATGTTAGTTGCATGGTTTATTTATTGTGGGTGTGTTGTCACGATCACACAATTAATGAATTAAACAAGCATGCAAGATGGAACTAAAATAAGACCGACTTATGTATAAATATTATCTTAGACATGGTTAATCACTTAAGTATATCCCACTTAATATTAAAAATCATTTAATCAAAGATAATAAAATGGAAATTTATGTATAAGGATAAAATTCCTCAAAGAAATATTAAATCGGTATAACCTTCCATAATCTTGGTTAAAATCAAACCATAGTTCAAAGTGCTTGACCAACCCTAGTTGGGGTGCTTTCAATTATCGGGTAATTATAATTCAAGGTTTTGGGTTGACTTGACTTGGTTCACATCAAGGGTTGACTGCCATAGTAGGACTTGGTGTGACTAAGATGCAAAGGTTGAGGAAATCCAAAATAAAAGGATTTCAGGATTGGGGAGTCCACTCAGCGGATCAAGGAGCTGCGAGTTAATGCAGTTGGCGTTTGGAATGCCTACTTAAAACCCTTCAAGTTGCTTGAACAACCCTAGTTGAGGTAATATGAAGGGAAATATGGATCCTTTCCACTAGAATATTCAGGAAACCGAATATTACAAAGTCAACGGTGAGGGCTATTAGATTTCGATAAAATAGTGAGAGACTAATAAGTATTAATTTATTTATTTGTATCAGTTTTATAAAGTACTAAAACCTTTTCTCATCTTAATTTGTAAAAATTACAAGAAAAATGACTTCAAACATATCATTGTGAACCATACTTGAGAAGAAAAACCTTCTCACTGACACCAATTTCCAAGAGTGGCAGAGGCGTTTACGCGTCATCCTTCGCCACGAGAAGAAATTGTATGTGCTAGAAGAGCCTGTTCTAGTTGCACCTGGGAAAGAGGACAGTGATGAGGAAATATCTCTCTATGTGAAAAATATGGATGATTCCATAGATGTACAGTGTTTCATGCTATCGGCCATGTCTAATGATCTCTTGAAGCAACATAAAAACATGGACGCGTATAGCATGATGTATCACCTTAAGGATCTCTACCAAGAGAAGATGAGACAAGAGAGATATTAGATCTCCAATGCTTTGTTTACAACTAAGCTTGGAGATTCTGCACCAGCTGGGCCTCATTTAGTCAAGCTTATTGGATACATTGAACGTCTGGACATCTTAGGGAATAAATTCCCAGATGAGTTGCGTACAGATCTCATCCTATCATCACTACCCAAGTCCTTCTATAGCTTCATTCTCAATTATAACATGATCAACAATGAGAAGAGTCTATCGGAACTTCTGGACTTAATTCTCTAGGTAGATAAGGACATGAGGCGTGAAAAACCCGTATTTCTTATGGTGAATAAGAAAAGGAAGGACAAGGAAAAGGGGACAAAGACTTATAAATGGTCTGAAGCCCCTGAGCACTGTCCCTCCAAGAAGGGGAAGATCCAGAGGTAGGGCAAGGAATGGGAGGCAGTATGTTTTTCATGTGGAAAGCAAGGCCAATGGAAGAGGAACTGCACTCAGAAGCATGGGGAATCTAAAGGTGCGTTCGTTATCGAGTGTAATCTTTCCATTTCTACACATTGGGTATTAGATACAGCTTGTGGGGATCACATCTGTATTCAAATGAAGGAACCAAGTAGATTTAGAAAGATTGAAAAAGGAGAGGTGGATCTTCGAGTTTCCAATGGACCAAGGATGGCTGCGTTGTCTATTGGCAATTACCACCTCTCATTGCCAACTAGGATGATTTTGGTTTTACATAACTGTTATTATGTGCCTAGTGTTACCAAGAACATAATTTTTGTATCTTGTTTGGATATGGATGGATTTATTTTCAAGTTTGGAAATAAGGGTTGTATCTTTTATAAGAACAACATATGTTATGGTATGACACATTTAAATAATGGTTTGTATGTATTAAATTACGAAAACCAAGCATTGGCAATCGATAACGAAACAAACTCACATGACTCATACATCACCCAGTTGTGGCATCACTGTCTCGGTCATGTAAACAAGAAGCGGTTAACAAAGATCTTCCAAGATGGTTATTTGGACTCTACTGAGCTAAAACCACTTGATAGATGTCACGCTTGTTTATAAGAAAAAATGACCAAGCCTCCCTTCGGTGGATAAGGTGAAAGGACTACAGAGCTTCTAGGATTGGTACACATGGATGTATGTGGATCATTTTCAGTAGAAGCTAGAGGTGGATATTCTTACTTCATTACTTTTACTGATGATTTGAGTAGATATGGATATGTCTACTTAATGAGCTATAAGTCAGAAGCCTTAGAGAAATTTAAGTAATTCAAGAATGAAGTAGAGAATTAGATTGGTAAGAAAATAAAGAAACTTCGATTGGATCGAGGTGGAGAATATCTGAACCAAGAGTTCATCAATCTTCTACGGGAGTCTGGGATTCTATCTCAGCTCACTCCTCCTTATACACCATAGTGTAATGGTTTTAGTGAAAGGAGGAACCACACCTTGTTGGACATGGTGAGGTCAATGATGAGTCATGCAGATCTTTCATTATCCTTTTGGGGATATGCATTACAAACTGCAGCATAAACATTAAACCGAGTACCAACTAAGGAGGAAAACGGAATTCCCTCCGAGTTATGGAATGGAAAGAAACCCATTTTTTTGCATACATGTGTATGGGGATGCGAGGCTTTTGTTAAGGCCTTCTTAGGCAAAAAACTAGCACCCAGGGGCACGATGTGTATCTTTATAGGATATCCCAAGGAAACAAAAGGATATTAACTATATAACCCTCAAGACAAGAAAGTGACTGTCACCAGAAAATCCGTCTTTCTTGAGAGGGAGTACATCCTCAAAAGGTATAGTGGGAGAAAGATCGACTTCGACGAAATTGATGCTCAAGATACACATGAGTTGGTACAGGAAAAAGTTCTACAGGTCCCTTTGGAAGAAGTTACAGAAACACAAGTACTACGTAGGGGTTCAAGAGAGGTAAGGGAACCAAAGAGATTTGGTTTCATAGTCACCGAGGATGGTGAATCATTATTATTGGAAAATGATGAATCTCTCTCTTAAAAAGAAGCAGTAGAAAGCTCAAAAGCTTCAAGATGGTTAGAAGCTATGAATTTTGAGATGGATTCCATGTATCAGAACCAAGTCTGGGTTCTGTTCGATGAGCCAGTTGATGTAAATCTTGTTGGATACAAATGGATATTCAAGAGAAAACTGGACATGGAAGGTCAAGTTAGCACCTATAAAGCAAGGCTAGTGGCTAAAGGATCCAGACAGTGTTAAGGAATTGACTATAATGAAACCTTCTCACCAGTTTCCATGTTTAAATCCATAAGAATCATATTTTACATAGCATCTTAACATGACTATGAGATTTGGCATATGGTTGTCAAAATGACATTCCTTAACAGAAACCTTTAGAAAGATTTCTATATAACACAACCAGAAGGGTTTGTGACAACAGGTGAAGCCAAACATGTTTGCAAGTTGCAAAAATCCATTTATGGATTAAAGAAAACATCCAGGTCATGGAACATTCGATTTGATGAAGCCATAAAAGAATTTAGTTTCATTAAGAATGAATGTGATCCATGTGTTTATAAGCTGTTTAATGGGAATGCGATCGTTATCCTAGTAGTATATGTTGACGACGTATTTCTTATTGGAAATGATGTACCACTCTTACAGTCAGTTAAGGACTGGTTGAACAAGTGTTTCTCTATAAAGGACTTGGGTGAAGAAGCCTACATTCTAAGGATCAAGATCATTCGTGATAGATCCAAAAGGCTTCTTGGACTAAGTCAAGGTATATACATTGACCAGATACTAAAGAGATTTAGTATAGAACAATCCAAGAGGGGATTAGTTCCAGTGTCACATGGACTACATCTTTCTAAGAAAATGTGTCCTCAGACACAACAAGAGAAATATAGAATGAGTAATATCCCATACACTTTGGCTATAGGATCCATCATGCATGCCAACTTATGTACCAGGCTTGATGTTGCCTATGCATTGAGCATGGTAGGAAGATATCAAGCAGATCTAGGAGAATAACATTGGAATGCTATTAAGACTATCGTTAAGTATCTGAAAATAACTAAGGATATGTTCCTAGTGTATGGAGGAGACATGGAACTTTTCATCAGAGGGTATGCTGATGCTAGTTATCAGACAGATCAGAATGATCTGAAGTTGCAATCTGTATATGTTTTCTGTCTTAATGGAGGAGCTGTGAGTTGGAAGAGTTCAAAGCAGCCAGTTTTCGTCAATTCTACAGCGGAGTCCGAATATATAGCGGCTTTTGATGTAGACAAGGAAGCCATCCAGATTCAGAACTTTTTCCAGGAGCTTGATGTGGTGCCTATTAGTTAATATCCTATCACGTTGTATTGTGATAATACTGTAGTGGTGGCTCTTGCAAAAGAACCAAGGTCACATCAACGGACAAAGTACATACTCCAGAACTATCACCTCTTAAGGGATTTCTATCAAAGGGGTGAAGTTGCAGTGATCAGAGTGTCCACAGAAGAGAATGTGGCGAACCCCATGACTAAAGGCCTATCTTAGAAGAAGCATGAATATCATGTGAGAGCTAGCGGGTTAAAGGTTATTAATAGTTGGCTCTAGTCCAAGTGGGAGTATGTTGGAGTTGGTGGCCTAGAACCAACTAATTTGTACTTTATTCATTAATAAATACCTTATCACATCTTGATTGTTCTTCTGCGTGAAAATGCATGTGATAATGTTTTAAGGACAATTGTTGCATTAAAGGGTCATAGCGTATCCCTACTATGATGAGAACCTGGAAGTGCCATAACACTGTTCTTGAATATATGTTCTATATATGGATGATGTTATTCAAGGGACAAAAATAATACAGGCCATTAGGGGCGAGGACTCATAAAACTTTGATGCACCTTCTCATGGTGTGTACCCTTGGTAATATCCAGGAGGATATTATGAGAACGAGACCCGCCAGTAGGAAATCCACATTTCATAGTGTCATTAGATGTTCCTATCTGTGGACGTGTGTATTGGTCCTTAGACTTTAAGATTATTATTAATGGGTATTACAACTCACACACTTAGATGTATTGACGAAAACTGTGACGACACACTGTTTGCAGCGGGGTAGGATATGTTGGGTGTGTCACGAGTAATACTGCATTAATATATAACGTGATAAAGGATTTGTCTCTTCTATTCCATAACATAAGTAGATATCTCAGGCCCTTTTATGGAATTGATATAGCCTAAATAAATCCATGTCCATAGTAATTAATGGGTTAGTTTAATTCTGAAAATTCAAAGAAAGAATAATCGAGCACATGGGTTAATGGCACTAGCATGCAGATTCGAGATATCGTAACAAAGGGATTATATTACATGGTAAGAATTCGTATGAGGTGACACATCATTGTGGCATTAACTTCTTTCTCTATGGGTGTCTTGGCGTGTTTCTAGATGCTAACCTTGGACTTTAGGTAGGCTCTGCCTAATGCCACTGAGAAAGAGGCTTAGAGGGCCACACACTAAGTATGTCCATGTATCTCAGTTAAATATTAATTTAACAAGTTAAATAAAGATTATTCCTGACTGTGGTTTAATAATTATTTAAGGATGCCTGATCCCATTTATTTTAACACTGGTTATTCGAGAGAATATATTGTGGGTGAAATAATATATATTTATTAGAGAGTAATGCAATTACATTTATTTAAGAAATAAATATCCATTACTCAAGGTCTAATAAATGCGGTGGAGGAAATAAAGAAAAATAAAAACAAGATAAACACACTGTGTACATTGAATGTACACGCAGTACAGTTTTCATGGAAAACGAGTACACGCCATGTATTAATGATTACACGCCGTGTAGTTTTTCTAGTTAGGATTTTGAGGAAATAATATCGTTTTATTAAATGATATTTATTATAATCAGTGTGGGCGCATGTCAAGGAATTAATCATTCAACAAGGGGGTTTTAAATAAGAGTTAATGAAATAAATAAAACATATAACATGTTTATTTATTGTCATAACTCTATAACCTCAAACCCGATTATAAATATCCTCACAATCCCAACACTTTTCAGAGAGAATCGCTGTGCACAAAAATTCTGGAAAATTCTCTCAAGGCCGAGAGAACTCCTTCCTCCAAGAACGCTCTCAAGACCGAGAGAGATCCTCCTCCATCGGATCAAGGTGATCTAAGGTGGACAATGAAAGCAAAGGCTTCTCCATGCTAGCACCTGGAGATTCCTTTGGCGACGTCCATAGATACGTGGTGCACGTGTGGATCACCACTGTCACAAACCAGGCCGGGTCACCATCCTACCTGACACCCGACCCAGTCCGCGACATGACCCAAGGGGCGTTCCCGATCCCCACGGGCTGGAACAAGTGCCCAGGTATCAAAACATCACATGGGAACGATTTACCCGAAATAAAAGTTAGAAAAAAACAACTAACAGGATAAAAAAACTAAAACTGGAAACAGACAACCAAACACGCCTTTAAAATCTAAACAGGTTTAAAGCCTACAATTCAACTAAAAACCCAAGTGCACAATAAGGATAGAAAACTAACATCTGATACCAACCTCCCCGCGACATGAGAAGCCACATCCTCAAGATACTAACACCAACCTGCATGCGAAGACCAACAACATCCGAACCACCATCACTGAGCACGATGTCAACAACCTAGAGACCACAAGAAACAAGGTCTACATACATCCAAAGGTGTATGCAGGGTGTGAATGAAAAGCCCAGTAGGACGTCACCCAATAAAAAGGTTCCACGTGTAAACATTAAATGACAAATACATTTGCAGGCTAAATAAATGAAATGACGCCAAACCTTTCACAATTTTAAAGAAATAGTTTCTATAAAGAAAACACTTTCAAAGAAAACACTTTCAAAGAAAACAGATTTAATAATTAAACAAAAACACCCTTTCATTTAATAAAAACCCAAACCATTAAGAAACACCCAAAAGATACACCGTATGCCGATGGTGAGTGTATAGTAGTCCAGGAGCACCAAAAGTGGGAGAGGCCCTAAAGGTACCAGAAAAAGGAATGGGATCCTAGAACATTGTGTCTTGGTGAACAGTAGTATAGGAACCACAACAAAATATGTTCTCATGCACGAGCCACTAGTAGGGAAACACATCCAAAACCTAGTGGTCTCCAATCATCATCCAATGTTTAATTAGTGTTGTAGTCGTCAAGCCAGCTAAGTGAAACCAGGCCAGAGACGCTTCCAAATCACTAGCGCGCTAGATCTAGTCCACCCACCTAGTACCCAGGATTCCCCTTTTGTGCTCAAGATGTTCAAATTTCACATTTCATGTAAAACTTAGACAAATAAAACAAATAGAGTGTAACATAAACCCAACGCCACACTTCCACACACATAGAAAACCATTTGACAAAGGACGCACGCCAAAAGACTTTACCCAACTCAATTAAAACAATATTTTCATTACTAATAATTCTTTATTAAAACATATTAAATTCTTTTCCAACAAATTATTTAAAAAGAAACATAACATGACTAACACAAAAGAAACAACTCAGCCCTCCACCCTAACCAAACATACCTGACGCTACATGAAGAACACAACCTGCACCACTCGCATCAAATAATAACCCAATCGCGGAGTTAACAGACCATTTTCCTGATTAAACAAAACACTAAAAATTTTATTACACAAATACAGAAGATGAAACATGACTTTAAACACCAAAGACGCACCCAAATTACCTTTTCGTACAAAACGAATATGAATGCTACACCAGAACATAAACTGCGCACCTTGCACCTTTTTACAAAACAAACACAAAATTTATAAAACACTAGCAGATAGTTCAGTGTGGGTTTTCACGGAAAAAACCCATTCAAACCATACAAAACATTCTCTTATGACCAAACACATGCAAAAACGTATCGAAAACACATTTAACACCACTTGCACAATTGAAAAACTAACTGCACATATTATTAAACACTAACGATAGACTAAAAAAAACAAGTTTTCAAACAGAGAATGTACCCGCACCACATAAACATACTTCTAAACAAATATAATGCATAAACAAACTTCAGATAACTAAATCATCACCCAAAATAATTAATCAAGTAATATTATAAATTAACCAAGTAAGAAAATTAACTTATAAGATAATATTTAAACGCGGAACCACCTACCTCGGTGTAGCAGACTTCACAAACATGGTGCGCAATGACCGCCGCATGCCAACCGCACCTCCAACAACCTAGAGTGAAACCAAAAAAAGGAAAAATCCCCAAAACCACCAAATTAAACCCCAAATGAGCAAATATTTAAACCCCCTAAACACAACCTAAAGTGATGGAAAACAAACAAATAAATAAAATGAATAAAAGAGGAAATCTAACTCTACAAACCAGAGTGGGTCGTCGGACGGGAGTCTGTGCGGGTCCAAGTGGGGGTCAGTGCATGGCGCAAGGGCCTGGCCGAGGTTCGGGCGTGCTGGGATTTGCTGGACCAGGCAGGGGGGGGGCTGGGGTTCGTTGGACCAAGCAAGGGGGTTGTTCGCGTGGGAGTCGTAGGAGGTTGCGGCAAGTGCAACGGCCGGACATGGTTTTAGGGGTGCGACAGGTCTGAGCCGGGATGGAGGAAACACGCTGAGTGTGGAGGGAGGTAGTTCGAGGGTTGCGGGGTGCACCGGCCGACATGGGGGTTCCACGAGGGTTGCGCCTTGGGCTGGACAAGGGAAGCAGGGGGGTCCATGCGGCGGCATGCGACAGGGATGCTGACCGGGAGAAGGAGCAGGTGCTGGTGGGGGAGTCCGATGAGGCAGCACCAGACAGGAGGGGATCCAGGGGAGAGGGGAGGTCTAGCGACACTATAGGATCTTAGTTGAAGCCAGCAGACAACATAGGTGAGGGGACGGATGACGCGGCGAGCATGCCGGCAGGGGGTGTGGCGCGATCTAGTAGAGGAGAGGTGGAGGTTTCGACGGGGAAAAAAAGAATAAAAGAAGAAATGGGTAAGGGGTGCGGCGGACCAGGGAGTGCGATGGGAATAGGGTGGGGGTAAGGGAAAGGTCTGGAAACCCTAAAAAAAAGAAGATAAAGATAAAAGTAAAAAGAAAAACCCAAACTAAAACAAAAAATAATAAAAATATTATTATTAATAATAATATTCTAAAACTAAAACCATGAGAATAATAATATTATTATCATTAAAACAAAATTTATTAAATCAACACATTACTATCATTTTTTTCCGCACATTAATTTTATTTCATTATTATTATTAATTCATTTATTTTATTAGTTGACCATTGAGTAGGGTCATACAACGGCCCTGGCGAATTCGCACGGCTTCACAATTATGCTTCACCCGTGCGTCACATGATGACAAGCCCCAAAAAAACTCATTTAATTTTATTTATTTATTATTAATTCCTTTTATTTAATTAGTTGCACATTGGGAAGGCGAGCGGGGAACCAAGAGAGGCCGCGCGGTGACCTAGGCGAGGCCGCATGTCTTCGATAGCGGCACACTGAAATGTTGTCGAGGCCAAAACACTCATTTATCAGAGAAAACCCCCAGTCGGGCTCGACCCTCATTTCGTATAAAAAGAAAAATAATAATTAGAAGTAGATAAAATTATAAGATAAAAATAAATATTATAAACATGACGTAATGCAAAGTACAAGTGTGAAAATTCTCCCCACCATAAATCTTTCCATCCCTGGAAAGCCACAACTAAGGCTGAGACCCAAATTAGAAAATGACACCCCCTTAAGGTTCAAGAGGATCCCTATGAAAACAAGCGGAAAGAGGCAAACACATAATGTTCAGAGAAAGTGACTCAAATGAAAACTTCAAGTAACATGAAAAAAGACTTTCTGATATGTGTTTCCCGCCCCAGAGAGCTAGAACACCTCTAGTTGACTGATCTAGGAAAGCACCTCTCACGCCCGTGGAAACTAACCTCACAAGATGAAACAACTCAAGAACTATTAAAAGAAAACCATACCATTTGGATAGAATGAACAAACAAGATCAAAACACATCCAAGGAACACTCTTATCACTTATCATCAAGCCATCATTAGAGACAGAACCAAAAGGTCAACATGGGGAAGCCTGAGGGGCTCCCCCATTAAGAACCTACCAAAGCCCAAGATGAGACTAGAAAACCAACATGGGGAGGTCCGGGCGAACTCCACACCATTTAAGAAAGGCCAACACCGATTTATTCCAGATACCTTTGTGCGAGACCCGTCATGGGTATTGCCGCCATTATAACTAACAGAGGATACATAAATTTGAAAATTTCCTGATGGTGACCAAACACCCCACCACAAGGGTCAGGGAGGGAGGGACCCGACTACTGGGGTGTCAAAAGCATGACCCAAGACAAACCAGCATTTTCACATTCCTAGATGAGCATTATTAAAATTTGAGACAGATTTACCCAACATACTCCCATAAGGAACACTAAAGTGACTACATCTAGTGGGACGCAACCCCCAAGACATTATGACAACTAGACGAACATGCCTCCGCATAGTCACAGAAACCTTATGCATCCAGACAGTTCGTTCAGACAGAACAACAACAAAAAAACAATTTAAACTGCCTTTACTTTCAACACTAATGACAAAAAAAAGTTGGGGTCCCATACACTCCCAGGGTTCCTGACCACACGCCAGCTTCACTCTGAAGCCTATAGCTAGATCCCTGATGTTTGAAGCATCTCCTGCCTCATAGTCAGGTATTGAAGACTCCTGAATGAAGATTCTCCTTTTGGTGTCACACTCAACCACACTACAACCGAGGAAACAACAGTAATCACAACACATTATAACATCCAACTAATCATACATGGAACATTCACCAACACAAGAGATGAAATGGTGCATGCACATCACCCTTTGTCACACTAAATGAGAACACGACACCACAAATCGTCACCTGAACATGACCATTGTTGTAGAGAGGAACATTATACGGAGAAGCCCCGAAAAAACTCATTTAATTTTATTTATTTATTATTAATTCCTTTTATTTAATTATTTGAACATTAGGAAGGAGAGTGGGGAACCGAGCGAGGTCGCACGGTGACCTAGGTGAGGCCGCACGTCTTTGACAGCGGCACGCTGAAATGTTGTCGAGGCCAAAAAACTCATTTATCAGAGTAAAACCCCAGTCGGGATGGGCCCTTATTTCATATAAAAAGAAAAATAATAATTAGAAGAAGATAAAATTATAAGATAAAAATAAATATTAGAAACATGATGCAGTGCAAAGTCTGAGTGTGACAACCGCTAGAGAAAGTCTACACTTGGCTTTTGCGATGCAATGAAAAATCACATCAAAACGTGACTGGAAAACATCAATGAAGAAAGAATTCAATCTAGGTAATTCTTGTCAATTAATTAAATTAATTATAACCAACATATAATGATCCTCTCAATGGTTCTGAGACCCTTCTCTTTCTTTTCGTTATTTGTTATATTCTGATGATCCGACGTTTTATTATCATGACAGATCTCGGATTGAACGTTGTTTAATGCTAAAATTAAAGTTGGGAAAAACCACCAATGCGCTTCCGCTACACCCAAAACCTATAGGAATGATTCAAGGTATGATCTGTATCTTTTCTACTTTAGCTATAGTATTGATAGACACATGTCCTAATCATTCCTTTCTTACCGCATATCTTGTTTGAGACCCTTAGATTCTGTTTGAACCATTTAATCGACCCTTACGTTTGGAGAAACCTACTAGAGAATACTTAGTGATCAAAAATCTATGCCGATAGTGTGATCTGACCCTTAGAGGTGAGAGTTTCGGTTGGAACCTCTTGGTGGAAGTGTTGAGGCCTTACAAAGTCATTCTTGGTATGGATTGGTTATACATAGTCTATTCTCATATTGACTTTTTTAGGTGAAGGATGCAGCGTGTCTACAACGATGGAATAGGGTTTTCCTTTGTTGGTGAAAAGAAAACCCAAGAAACATAGGATGAACTCATGCATAGGAGGGTTTAACCAATTACTCATCATTTGGCTAGCCTGACCCTTGGTGCAACAAATGTTATGAATTACCAGTTTCTTACAGTGGTGGCAGAGTATGAGGACATCTTCCATAAAGATGTTCTAGGATTACCTCCCCATTGGGAGATAGAATTATGCATTGATTTACACCATAATAAGACATCGATATCTATGCCAGCATATCAGATGGTTCCTGTAGAGCTTCATGAGCTGAGGGTGCTGTTTCAGGACTTGCAGAAGAAGGGCTTCGTGAGACTCATTGTTTCAACCTGGGTGGCCCCAGTTTTGTTTTCCAAAAAGGTAGACGGGAGTTTGAGGTTGTGTGTGGGATACCGACGCTTGAACCAGGTGACCGTGAAGAACAAGTATCCACTACTAAGGACCGATGAACTCTTTGATCAGTTGAGAGGGGCACAATGGTTATCTAAGTTTGAACTCATATTAGGCTATCACTAGTTGCGAGTAAAGAACATGGATATACCAAAGATGGATTTTAGATTTCGTTATGGTCACTATGAGTACTTGGTGATTCTCTTTGGAATGACTAACACCCTATCAATGTTCATAGTTCTCATGAAACAAATATTCTAGCTTTACTTGTACCAGTTCTTGGTGGTCTTCATCGATGATATCCTTATGTACTCAGTGTTTGAGGAGGAGCATGCAAGACACTTAAAGATGGTTCTGGATGTACTCCAAGAGCACTAGATTTATGAGAAACTATTGAAGTGCTAATTCTAGATTCAGGCGGTCCACTTTCTGGGATATGTTATCTCAGCAGATGGAGTGGCTGTGAACTTGGACAAGGTTGAGGCAGTGTTAGCACGAGATCCACCAAGGAGCGTGACAGAGGTGCAAAGCATCCTCGGGCTAGTAGGTTATTACCAGAGATTCATACCATATTTCTCTAGGATATCAGCACTTATGATAACTTTGACTTAAAAGGGGAAGTCATTCATGTGGAAAGAGAAGTGCCAATAGAGTTTTCATTAGTTGAGGAAGAGTTTGATGGGCGCTCCGATCTTGAGATTGGTGGAGGAGGGTGTCGAGTACGAAGTATTCTACAATGAATCAGGGATCGAACTTGGTTGTGTCCTGATGTAGAGGCAAGTTATGATTGCCTATGGTTTGTGCTAGTTGATACCACATGAGAAAAACTATGAAACCCATGATCTTCAGTTAGCAGTGGTAGTCTTCTCATCGAAGATGCGGCGACACTACCTGATGGGAGAGTCTCATGTATATCTTATCTCAGAAGGATTTGAACTTGAGATAGAGGTGATGTCTAGAGTTCCTACAAGACTATGATTTTGAGATTGTATATACTCCTAGGAAGGGGAACTTATTGGTAGATGCTCTTAGTAGAAGATCTAGTTCGTAGTTGTTGAATGAGGTATAAGAGAAGTTGGCCTCGTTACAGTTATCCTTTGTGTATGGAGATGGAGCAGCTTACCTCCAGTCGATGGTTATTATCCCTCCACTCTTACAGCGAGTCAGGGAGGCACAACCTGGGGATACTGACTATGAGAATCTATATGCTCAAATATCCATAGGGAATTCTCTTGATGGATATTCGAAAGGTGGGGAGCATGTTATCCTTTTCAGAGGACGTATAATATTACCGGTGGAATTACAAAAGGAGTTTTTGTGAGAGTTTCATACATCCCCTTTGGCAGTACACACAAGCATGAAAAAGATGTACCAGGACCTCCGATGTTAGTTTTGGTGGCCATGGATTAA
This sequence comes from Viscum album, assembly GCA_963277665.1. Taxonomy (NCBI): domain Eukaryota; kingdom Viridiplantae; phylum Streptophyta; class Magnoliopsida; order Santalales; family Viscaceae; genus Viscum; species Viscum album. The sequence goes on along the minus strand of OY728147.1, from coordinate 177,647,680 downwards.
GAAAGGAGTTTCAAAGTTTGTTTCTTGATGCCTTACTTGTCAGCACGTGAAGGTCGAGCATCAGGTTCCAGTGAGTTTAGCTCAACCCCATGTGGTGCCATAATGAAAGTGGGATGGGATATCAATGGGATTAGTGATAGTTTTACCATGTACATCCAGGGGACACGATGTGATCTTGGTGATCATTGAATGACTCACCAAGTTAGCCCACTTTCTAGCTATCTATGAGCGGAGTTTAGTAGAGAGATTGGGATGCCTCTATGTTCTGGAGATAGTTTGACTCCATAAAGTTCCAATGATGATTGTTTCAAATCGTAATGCTCATTTTACATCCTAGTTGTGGAAGGGATTACAGGAGGTGTTTGGAACCCAGTTATGCTTAAGCACAGTGTTTCAACCATATAAAAACGACCAGATGGAGCAGACCATTCAGGTTCTGGAGGACATGCTATGAGATTACATGTTGGACTTCGACCATAGTTGGGAGAATCACCCACCAATGGTGGAGTTCACATAAAACAACTACCATTCCACTATTGGTATGACACCATTCAAGGTTTTTTATGGGAATCCCTGTAAGTCACCACTATGCTGGACTGACCTAAGAGAGTCAACACTCATGGGTCCAGAATTGGTGTGAGCTACTACAGAGAAGGTAAAAATCATCCATGAGCAGATACATACTTCCTAGATCCATAAAAATTCTTATGCTGACAGGCAGAGAAGGCCTTTTGAGTTTGAGGAAGGAGACCATGTATTCCTATGGGTTTCACCTCGATGAGGATTATGAATATTTGGCTAGGGAAAAAATTTATCTCTGAGTTTTATCAGCCCTTTTTAGAGACTATGTAGAGTTGGCAAGGTGGCATAATTCTTAGGTCTACCACTACAGTTAGACCGGGTACATGATTTCTTCCACATGTCGCAGTTAAGGAGGTAAGTTCATGACCCATCACACATCATTGACTAGGGAGAGATGTATATCGATAGTGAAGCAACTTTTACTGAGTACCTAGTGGAGATTAAGGATCGACAGGATATGATCATTCATGGGTGATCGGTTCCTTTATCGTGTGTTAGGTGGAAGAATGAGAATCTCCAAGAGAGAACATGGGAGCGGGAGGGTCAGATATGTTCTCAGTACCCTCATCTCTTTGAGTAGCCTTTGTTTTAGCTTTTCAGGGATATAAATACCCAAGGTGGGGAGAATGTAATGTCCTGGATTTTCTGTGTATTATTTTTAAATATTATATGAATTTATTTCGAGACTAGGCACTAAGAATATGTGCAATTCTAAGTCCTGGTGTGCATGGAATAAATATTTGAATAATATTAAAATATCAAATAGCATGCACACACAGTTTCCCTAAAAAATTGAAAGAAATTCTAAATGGGTGTATGGATCAGAAATCTGAAGGCACCGTTGTGTTCAAAGAAGTGGCTTTACCCTAGGCACAAATTAACATCGTCTGTAATGGGTTGGCTGTGAAAAGTAGTTTAAGGAATTATTAATGAATAAAATAAATTGAATATTTATTTTATTTTATTGTTTTGTCAACACAACAACACAACGATGCTTCTTATTTTAAGTGAGCCTTTAGAAAGGGATCCAGGGTTAGGATCATAACCTTGGAAGTTACTTGGAGGCTCTAGAGAGAAACCCTGGTGATTTATATCAATGGACGATGACAGAATTGTGGATCAAATATTTAAGAGCACCATTCTTGACAGATCTCACCATCAATAATCGATCTTCAACAGAGACCGGTTCAATTCCCCTGTAGGGCATGTTTCTTTGGATTTATTTTCCTCATTCTTAGATTCAATGATGAACACAAACCAACCAATGAATAGGTTGATCCGTGGTTCGATCGTTATTGCGGGATGAGTTTTAATTGAAGGATTTATGGGGTTAATTATTATATTGATTTGCTTGTTGATCATTATTATGGAAACTGATCGAGGCTAGTATGAACAACATTCGAGGTTTGTTCCTTAGGTTTGTTCCATGTGAAATTCTCTCCCTTGTTTTCTACATGTGTTCTTCATTATTTGTGGGGTTATGAACAAATGATCATTTCACATTCGTTTCATGGATCAATGATCCAAAATTGAAGATCCAACACTCAGATGACCTAGTAGAGGTGATATGACGATGAACGAATCAAAGCGATTTGAGAGATATCGTTCTTCGGGTGGTTTTCATCAGATTGGTTTAAAGTTGTTTTCTGAGATGATTGAAGGCCCAAAACAACTTGATTCAGTGTTAGGGTGATGAAATGACCTAGGATCTAGAGTTTTGAGGTGAACGGATCACCATAATGATATCTAGATCATCAGCTAAGGTGCACAGATGAAGAACGCGATATTCTTGAAAATCCTGATGAACACAGAGTGTAACCTGTTAGGTACTGGGACTACACAGCGGAAGCCAGTGGGCCAGGATTTTAAAATTTTTCTGCTTCACCGGAGTGACATAACCCCGTCAACTCTGGTGATCTTGTCCCGGCTTGGTCCGAGGATCTCACAAGGTTCTTTAGGAGCACAAAAATAAACTTGAACATTTACCTTGTTCAGAATTGACGTGCAGAACGCCGATGATCGTTGCTCGAAGACTCCGACGTCGAAGCCCTCTAGATCGTCCACAGACGCCTCGAAAATATTCTCGCGTGCCATTCGTCAAGATCTGGGTGCTAGCGCGGATCTTCGATGCACACTTCGACGCAGTGATGATCACCACAAACTAGCGTCTTCGATTCGTGAAGGCAGAACTTGAAGAAATTGCTAGTTTGAGAGAGTCTCTCTCTAGAACTCAGGAGGAGAGAGAGGGTCTCAATTCCAATGAATGAATAGTGTACAGGGGAGAGCCTTTATCTCACTACATATAGGAAATATCTTAAATATGCGGTAAGGGTTCCCATCCCCCGTGTATTAAACATTCACTATATTTATATTATAAATAATTATTTATGACAAATTAAATTATGCCATAAATAATATTTATTATTTATCACTGAACTGAAATATATATAATTATATATATATATTACGTGATAAACATGAGTCTAACTCGACTCGCACCTCCTGATAATATTAAACGAACCCAAGATATAAATATCTGTCCGATTAATATTTATCTATGTATTTACTTAATCACTCGTAAATACATGTTATAAATAAATTCAACGAATTATTACAAACTTGAATAATAAAAAAATTTATTTATTACTTGGTGATCCATAGGAATTGGATAATACCTGGACCCCGTGGTGGGGCCCACCAAGTCCTATAATCCTATTCATCAGAATAGGGAAGATTCTTAAAGCGCTGTTGTGTGTGACCCTCTAGGACCTTATCTTAATAGCAGTGAATAATATCACCGACCTAGAGCGGGGTCTAGCAACCCATCGAGGACCCTATAGAGATAAGGCAAAGTCAAAGCAATGACTGCCTTCCTACGAACACGGTCCGTGTAATATAATCTCTTCGTCATCGATATCTCAATAAAGCAAAATGAATACTTAGTGTCATCATTCTTTATTTGCTTTATTTTGTTTTTTGATTTGTGTGGACGGTCTTACCTTCCACTTCCATGGCCATGGATTTAATGAAGGTGCAACCATCCTAATCAACCAGGCCCAATATATCTCTTCCTAAACTCGGAAGCGACAAATCCTTTCTCGATCATTCAATCAATGCCATGCCATTAATGACGTACCCGATATAAACTACCTCACCATGAATTTTTGCCATGGTTTTCGCCTTATATAAAATGTACATAATTAAATGACATTCATTGATAATGATCTCAAGTCAGGAGACCATTACACAGGTCCATAGATAGAAATGACCAATGACACCAAAAACATGTGGTGTTCCTATTAAGCAGGTCTGTCCTCATGATCTCAATAGCTAGAGATCATCAAGTGCGAACTTCATGAGATGAAGTCTCAATGCTTATGAGCCCCCAACACCTGATGGTCACACATCATCCGTGTCCTTTCAGAATGATGTAACTTAACCATAGGACGTTACTTTAAGATTACTGTCATGGCATCTCAAGGTTCTCATTATAGCCTGGGACCTGCTATAACCATTTGATGCGACAGGTAATATAAGGACATTACCATTAATAAAGTGGATGCAGAAGTATCTACACTATCATGGCAAGATAAACACATGTATAATAACAAACTGAATACATGTAATAGTAATCAAAGTACAAAACAAGTTGGGTCTAGGGCACCCACTTTCAACACTCCCACTTGCACTAGAGCCAACTACTAACAGGCTTCAATCCGCTAGCTCTCACATGTGAATCATGCTTCTGATGAGAAATGGATTTAGTTAGGGGGTCTGCCACATTGTCCTTTGTGGATACTCTACTAACTGTCACTTCACCTCTTTGAGTAAAATCCCTCAAAAGATGAAACTTCCGAAGAATATGCTTTGTCCTTTGGTGAGACATGGGCTCCTTGGCAAGCACCACTGAAGAAGTATTATCACAATATACTGGAACAGGGTCTGCACTGCTAGGTACCACACCAATGTCTGATATAAAGTTACGTATCCAGACTGCTTCCTTTGCTGCATCGGAAGCTGCAATATATTTGGACTCTGCTGTATAATCAGCAACCACAACTTTCTTTGAGATTCTCCAGCTCACTGCACCACCATTCAGGCAAAAGATGTAGCCTGACTGCGATTTCATATCATCATGATCTGTCTGGAAACTAGAATCAGTGTATCCCCTCACAGCTTGTTCCTCATCTCCTCCATAAACCAGGAACATATCCCTAGTACACCTCAAGTACTTAAGTATAGTTTTAACAGCTGTTCAGTGCAGTTCTCTTGGATTGGATTGATATCTACCCACCATGCTTAAAGAAAAGGCAACATCAAACCTAGTACATAGCATAGAATACATGATAGAACCCACTATCGAAGCATAAGGTACTCTACTCATTCTGTCAATATCCTCCTGTGTTTGTGGACACATTTTCTTGGAGAGATTTTCACCATGTGACATAGGTAACAATCCTCTCTTGGATTGTTCCATATTGTACCTTTTGAGTACCTTGTCAATATATGTACTTTGACTTAGGCCAAGCATCCTTTGATATCTATCTCGATAGATCTTGATCCCTAGGATGTAGGATACTTCACCTAAGTCTTTCATGGAGAAGAATTCATTTAACCAAGTCTTAACTGACTGTAAGACTTTCACCTCATTTCCCATGATTAATATGTCATCAACATATAAAACTAGGAAAACGATAGAATTCCATTCAACCTTTTTATAGACACAAGGATCACTTTCATTTTTGACAAAACCAAAATCTCTTATGGCCTCATCAAAGCGTACATTTCATGATATTGATGCCTGCTTCAATCCATAAATGGATCTCTGCAAATTGTATACTTTATTGGAATTATTTGACTTAAAAAACCATTTGAGTTGAGTCATATAGAAATCTTCAACCAACATCCCATTTAGAAAAGAATTTTTGACATCCATTTTCCAAATTTCATAATCATGAAAGGCTGCTATTGCAAGGAATATTCTAATGGATTTAAGCATTGCCACTGGTGAGAAGGTTTCATCATAGTCAATGCCTTGACGTTGTCCGAAACCCTTTTCAACCAGTATTGATTTAAAGGTATTAACCTTACCATCCATTTCTAGCTTTTTCTTGAATACCCATTTGCAACCAATGGGCTTTACATTAGCTGGAGGTTCTACCAAAATCCAAACTTGATTTTGGTACATGGTCTCCATCTCAGAATTCATGGCTTCTTACCATGTTGCAGCTTCTTTGCCTTCTACTGCTTCCTTGTAGGTTAGAGGTTCATCATCCTCAAGGATTATTGTTTCATCTGACTCGGTGATAAGAAAACCATAACTCTCTGGTTCTCTAACCTCTCGCGTAGACCTACACAGTATCTATGTCTCAGGAACAATTTCTTCTTCCACTTGCTCTTGTGGAGATTGTTCCTCTACCAACTCTTGTGCATTTGGACCATTAACTTCATCGAAGTCAATCTTTCTCCCACTATTTCCAGTAGAAATGTGATCCCTTTCTAAAAATGTCGCGTATCTTTCCACAACGACTTTTATATCTAAAGGGTTATATAGGTAGTATCATCTAGTTTCCTTAGGATAACCTATAAAGATGCACTTAGTGCTTCTGGATGCTAATTTGTCACTTGGTAAAGTCTTGAAAAATGCCTCGCACCCCCACACACGCATGTGTGTCATATTGGGTTTCTTTCCATACCATAACTGATATGGAATCCCATCTGTGGATTTAGTTGGTACTCGGTTAATGGTATATGCTACTGTCTACAAGGCGTATCCCCAAAAGGATAATGGAAGAGTTGTATGACTCATCATTGATCTGACCATGTCAAGCAAGGTCCTATTCCTCCTTTCACTAACACCATTCCATTGTGGTGTATAAGGATGAGTGATTTGGGATACTATCCCACACTCCTTCAAGTGATCAATGAAAGCTTGGTTAAGATATTCTCCTCCTCAGTCTGAGCGAAGTGCTTTTATCTTCTTACCAAGTTGGTTTTCTACTTCATTTTGGTATTCCTTAAAGAAACTAAAGGAATCCTACTTATACCGCATTAAGTAGATATATCCATACCTACTATAATCATCGGTAAAAGTGATGAACTATAGAAAACCACCCCTTGCCTCTACTGGAAATGGACCACATACATCGGTATGTATTAATTCCAGCAGTGCATTGGCTCTTTCTCCCTTTCCTGAGAAAGGTGCTTTGGTCATTTGTCCTTATAAACAAGCTTGACATACATCTAAGGGTTCTAACTGTACCGAGTCTAGATACCCTTCTTGATGTAATCTTTGTAATCGCTTCTCGTTTACATGACCAAGCCTGAAGTGCCATAGGCGGGTGTTATTTGAGTCATGTTTGTTGTTTTTGTCATTGATAGCCATTACTAAGTTTTCTAGTTCTAGTATATATAAACCATTGTTAAAATGTGCCATATCATAACATATGTTATCCCTATAAAAGAGACAACTTTTATTTCCAAACTTGAAATAAAAACCCATAGTGTCTAAACATGACACATAGATAATGTTTCTGGTAACAGATGGTACATAATATCAATTGTTTAAAACAAGAACCAAACCAGTTGGTAAAGTCAAGTGATAGTCTCCCACTGCCAAGGCTGCCAGACTTGCACCATTTGCAGCTTAGAGATCCACTTGACCTTTTGCAATCTTCTTAAACCTACTTGGTTCCTATATATGAATACAAATGTGTGAGCCACATTCCGTATCCAATACCCAACTTGTAGATAAAGATAGATTGCATTTAATGAAAAAAATACCTGAAGCAGAAGCATCAACTTGCTTCTTCTTCCCAGCTCTTCAATTCTTCTTCCAGTGGCCTTTCTTGCCACATCCAAAGCAGACAGCTTCCTGCTCATTAATTTGCCTCTGAATCTTTGGCTTCTTGGTAGGACGATGCATTGGTGTCTTTGGCCTTGACTTGGCCTTAAACCCCTTTTCCTTGCCCTTGTTTTTCTTTTTCACTATAAGGACAGATGTATTTGTGTTTTTCATGTCCTTATCAGCTTGGAGAACTAAATCCAAAAGATCCGGGAGCGACTTTTTCATATCATTCATATTATAATTGTCAATGAAAGTCGAGAATCTTGACGGTAAAGAGGCAAGAATGATATCCACTACTAGTTCTTGGTTCAGTTTAACCCAAGGGATTCAAGCCTCTCAATATACCCAATCATCTTGAGTACATGAGGACCGACTTGGTGCCCTTATGCTAACCTGCACTTATAAAGCGCACTTGAGATCTCATACCTTTCTTGCCTAGCCCTCTCCTCATATAGTTCTCTGAGATGTGAAAGCATCTTGTAGGTGTCCTCTTCCTCATGCATTTTTCGCAATTGGCTGGACATGGATGACAACATGATGCATTGTACATCAAGCGCATCGTCTACATGCTTTTTCCACTTATCTTTTTTTGTCTTGCTTGCTCCCTGAGGAGGCTCAACACAAATTGGGGATTCCAGCACATATAACTTCCTTTCTTGGCATAGTATTATGCGCAAGCGCTTGTACCACTCCTAGAAGTTATTGCCGGTCAGGATATTTTCTTTATCCAAGATCGATCGTAGTGATAAAGTACTTGTGGTGTTGGTGATTTCCATTTTGAATCTACATCAGATAAACATTTAGCATTTAATACTTTGTCTTGATTAACTTTTTGACATTTTATGATTAATAAATTATTATATCATTTAATGTCTCCCACTATGTTAACTAATCTTAATAGCCCTCACCATTAGATTCAAAATACTCTATCGCTTGAGCATTCTAGTGGTAAGGATCCTCAAAACCCCCTTCGTAGTCTACAAGCTAGGGCTACGACACTACTTAGAGGGTTTCAAGGTAGGTGCTATGCTGGCCAACCACTTGTTCTTGTGGTTCCTTGTGTAGTTGAGTAAAGTCCCAACTTTTGGAATCTGAACTTGATTCCCTCAACCTCTTGCCTCTAAAGTGATAGCAAGTTAGCTAAGTCTAATCCTTGACTACTCACTTTAGTTAAGTCGACCCATTTCTCACATGGAAACGCCCCGGTAGTAAGAGACACTCTCAACTGAGGCTGATGAGCACCCAAACATCCGATTTTGTTTAGATGTGAGAAATGGAAGGCATTTTGGACTTAATATATCTTTGAGGGATTTTTAATATTAATTGAAGAATATAATATTTTTCTATTTATTATGTTCAAATAGGGTTGTCGCGCTCACAACTGAACATGCAATAGAAAATTTATTCATCACAACTTTATGCATTTTTTCTTGTTTACTATCCTATGTGATCATGCAATAATCATGCAGATGCATAAAATAATAAACTATGCATAAATTAAATCATGCATTCTGACTAGTCTTGAGAATTCTATAATGATTGATTGATAACTGATCAATAATCACCTAGGGACATCCATACCTGAGACGATACATGACTCTGCTGCCCCCAGTGCAAAGCGCCCAACTTCTGTCTGGACTACCGCCTCAACTTGGTGGGGTCTGCCTCTCGAATCGTCACCGAATAAATAAAAATATACTCGCACGCAGGAGAGGGGGTATGGGGTACAAAATACAAGAAGTGCAATGGACACGCAGACCCTTATACATATTTGAATTAAAAGACGATTCACAGACTGTCATTTATCTAATTAAATATTACAATTATCGCACACATTGAATAAATAATTAAATAAATAAATACATGCCAGACATACACAGGTCGGTCAATAGCTCAAGACCAATTGGGGAAAAAATGCAATAAAATTAAATTGCAATAAATTTAAATTATGCGAGGGTGTTCTAATAAATTAAATGAATTTGATTAAATTCAAATAATTTATTTTTATCGGTTCCATTTGTTTAATTTAATTTTAATTCCAAAAATTAAATTAAATTAAACCATTAATTTAATTCTAAACTTAAATTAAATTAATATTTTCAGATTAAAATAATTTAAACCCCTAAATTAATTCCAATTAATTTGAGTTAAAAAACTAAATTAATTAAAATTAATTTAGTGCAGGGTTACCTCTAGCCGGAGAGGAGTTCGACGGGACTGCGTACCGCCGCAGGATGTCGTCTTGGAACCGTGGTGTGACCGCGGCGTGACCGCGGCGTCCGACGATCCCCGCGACGACTGTATCTCTCGAAAGCCCGCTGCTCCGGCGAGCCAGCGAAGTTGCTGTCCGGTCTGGCGTGGGCTCGGGTCAGCCGGACGGAACCGGTCTGGCACAGAGGAGGAGCCCGACGAGGGCTCGGGGTGGCCGGAAGGAACCGATCCGGTGTGGCCCGGAAGAGGAGACCGGCGAGGGTCCGGGGCGGCCAGACGGAGCCTGTCCGGCGCGGCCCGGAGGAGGAAGCCGACGAGGCTTCGGGAGCCGGCGGATGGCACGGAGGCCGCTGGGCAGGGCGGTCCGGCGAAGGGGAGGCCGGCGCGGAGGGCGGCGGCCAGCCGGAGTCAGATCGGCTTGGGGTTAGGGAGGCCGACGTGCATGGGGCGGAGGAGAGGAGGCCGGCGCAAGGGCGGTCCGGTGAAGGTCAGGCTGGTGCGGAGGGTGGCGCCCGGCGTGAATCTGGTTCGGTGGAGGTGGGTGGCCGGCCGGCAGCGGCGCGGCGTGGAGCTGGTCCGGCGAAGGGGAGGGATAGGGTTTTGCCCTCCCTCCCATGCGACGCGTGAGGAGACCCCAAAGGGGTCTCCCTTACCCTTTTTTTAAACAAAAGGAGAAGAACCCATTTTTGGGTCTTTTCTTCTCTCCTTTTTTTAAATAAAAGGAGGAAGACCCCCATTTGGGGTCTTGGTCTTCTTCCTTATATATATTTTATTATTAAAAAATTATAATAAAATATTTATTATAAACATAATAAAATATTTATCATAAAACTTTATAATTAAAAATATTTTTGATGTTAATTCTCAATTTGAGATAAACATCAAATGAACTGAAAACTTGCGACGTCGATCCGATAAAATTTTTCAAACGGTCGTATCTTGATCATTCAAAATCGAAACGAAACGCGGTCAAATCTGAATGAACCGGTTTAACACCCCACAATTAAATTTAATTCATTTTAATGTTTTTGACTCAGAAAAACCTTGCGCTCCCTTTGATACCACTGTTAGGTACCAGGACTACACAGCGGAAGCCGGTGGGCCGGGATTTTAAAAATTTTCTACTTCACCGGAGTGACATAACCCTGTCAACTTCGGTGATCTTGTCCCATCTTGGTCCAAGGATCTCTCAAGGTTCTTTAGGAGCACAAAAATAAACTTGAACATTTACCTTGTTCAGAATTGACGTGCAGGACGCCGACGATTGTTGCTCGAAGACTCTGACGTCGAATACCTCTAGATCGTCCACACACGCCTCACAAATCTGATCGCGCTCCGTTCGTCAAGATCTGGGTGCTAGCGCGGATCTTCGACGCACACTTCGACGCAGCGATGATCACCACAAACTAGCTTCTTCGATCCATGAAGGCAGAACTTGAAGAACTTGCTAGTTTGAGAGAGTCTCTCTCTAGAACTCGGGAGGAGAGAGAGGCTCTCAATTCCAGTGGATGAATAGTTTACAGGGGAGAGCCTCTCTCTTACTATATATAGGGAATATCTAAAATACGCGGTAAGGGTTCCCGGCCCCCGTGTATTAAACATTCACTATATATATATTATAAATAATTATTTATGACAAATTAAATTATGCCATAAATAATATTTATTATTTATCACTGAACTGCAATATATATAATTATATATATTATGTGATAAACATGAGTCTAACTCGACTCGCACCTCCTGATAATATTAAACAAACCCAAGATATAAATATCTGTCTGATTAATATTTATCTATGTATTTACTTAATCACTCGTAAATACATGTTATAAATAAATTCAACGAATTATTCCAAACTTGAATAATAAAAGAATTTATTTATTACTTGGTGATCCATAGGACTTGGATAATAACCAGACCCCATGGTGGGTCCCACCAAGTCTTATAATACTATTCATCAGAATAGGGCAGATTCTCAAAGCGTTGTTGTGTGTGACCCTCTAGGCCCTTATCTCAATAGCAGTGAATAATATCACCGACCTAGAGTGGGTATAGCAACCCATCGAGGCCCCTATAGAGATAAGGCAAAGTCAAAGCAACGACTTCCTTCCTACGAACACGGTCTGTGTAATCTAATCTTTTCATCATAGATATCTCAATAAAGCAGAATGCATACTTAGTGTCATCATTCTTTATTTTCTTTATTTTGTTTGTTGATTTGTCCGGACGATCTTACCTTCCACTACCATGGCCATGGATTTAATGAAGGTGCAACCATCCTAATCAACCAGGCCCGAGATATCTCTTTCTAAACTCAGAAGCGACAAATCCTTTCTCAACCATTCTATCAATGCCATTCTATTAATGACATACCCGATATAAACTACCTCCCCACGACTTGTTGCCATGGTTTTCACCTTATATCAAATGTACGTAATTAAATGACATTCATTGATAATGATCTCAATTCAGGAGACCATTACACATGTCCGTAGATAGGAATGACCAATGACAACAGAAACATGTGGTGTTCCTATTAAGCGGGTCTGTCCTCATGATCTCAATAGTTAGAGATCATCAAGTGCGAACTTCATGAGATGAAGTCTCAATGCTTATGAGCCCCCAGCACCTGATGGTAACACATCATCTGTGTCCTTTCAGAATTATGTAACTGGACCATAGGACATTACTTTAAGATTACTGTCATGGCACCTCAAGGTTCTCATTATAGCCTGTGACCTGCTATAACCATTTGATGCGACAGGTAATCTAAGGACATTTCCATTAATAAAGTGGATGCAGAAGTATCTACACTATCATGGCAAGATAAACACATGTATAATAACAAACTGAATATATGTAACAGTAATCAAAGTACAAAACAAGTTGGGTCTAGGGAACCCACTTTCAACAGGGGTTACACGGCATGTGGACCCACTAAGCGGTGACTAGGGTTTTAGGAGATAGTTAAATATCACATGTAGTGTGACCCTATCACACAGAATGTATGCCCTTCCTAGAGACTCGACATGTATCTCGAGAGATACACAGACATAGGGTGGAGTACACGGGTTGCCTACACGGTGTGTACTCCCCTACACGACTTGGAATGGACCAAGTACATGGACTACCCCATGCATTGGTACATGAGCATAGATAAACAGGTTGACACCATGTACTAGAACACAACCAGAGTACACAGGTGGACCCTAGATGGAAGGACACAGTGTGTGACCCTTCTACATGGTGTTTACCCATCTTCTACATGACATGTTCTAATGACACATGATGTTGTACACAGGCAGTACCTGGGGTCAAGGGACATGACACGTGACCCTACTATATGCCATGTATAACTTTCTACATGGATTGATTCTCTTGTCCTCCGTATCTTAAATAATTTTCTTTAGGGTTTGTTCCCTTATCACTTCCTTGAAGGTAGGTACAAATCATTTCCTACCCATAGGACTATGATCCCTTCAGCAGGAATTTCTTGATAAATTTGTTGGAATATCTTGAGAGGCCCAAATCAGGATCCTCTATTTATTTTTCATTCCCTAGGTAGAGTCCTTGGTATTGAAATGACCAATCCTACCGAATGTCAATACTCTACTTAGTGGGTTAATCCAGATGGAGTAGTTAGTATCACCCCATGGCCCTCTCTATGATCCTCATATATTGTATCATATCTCTTTCTTCAGATCTATCAGCGTATCTATCTGATGAAGGTTCCAAATGAACAATAATTCTCAGATGTATTTCATCGGTACTATCAGAATCAGGAGTGCGTTCTCCCAGATGAGTGCTTCGTGGAATCTTATAACTGAACTCCTAGTGTTGGTATGTGATAGTTGTGACTTACCTATAGATTTCATTTCTTAGTTTGAGTATATATGGATATTATTATATGTGTTGTAGAAATATACTTGTGTATAGATGACTGTATCTTTACTTTGTATATTTCTTTGTGGTTTTGGGGTGTCATACTGAGTATTGTTATACTCACCCCTACATGGGATTTGCCCACAAGTGTCGTGTCTTGTGTAGATGAGCGACCTTTTGGCAGAGTCCTAGGCAGACCAGGACCAGGCAGAGCTTTGTGAGATCAAACAGGATGAGGTGTGTTCCTATGGATACAGACAATAGTCCCAGTACCTTTGCTTACAGGTTAGACTTGTGGTTATAGACTCCTTTTAGGCGGGCTTGTATTATACCCTGGTTTAATTTACTGCACTTTACTTTTCTATCATACTCTGGTTGGGATATAGTGGTATGCATGCATTTGGTTCTTAGTGGTTTTTAAATTCCAACATTTTGTGGGATTGGATATGTGTACATATGTATAGGTACATAGGCAATGCCTCACATGTTAGTGATATGCCTACTCAGGGCTAGTCACTATCCCCTGACCTATTGGAGGTGGGCTTGGGGAGTCGCAACACGAGCCCCACTAGGACGGGTCATGACACTCAGTGAACAATTTAGGAATTATTTTTTCCTATAATCTATCATTCCTTGGTGGGCCATTGAAAAGGTTATAATAGAAGAAAACAATTTAGTTGAAAAGATCTTTCCTTTCATCAATAATGTAGTCACCATATTTAATAATAGAGAGTAGTCTATTGGCCTTTCTTACCCTTTGAAGGGCATTGGAGAAATTGGAGTTTCTATCCCCTTCAACAAGGAACCTAATTTTGAAGATATCTTTTCTAATGTTGTCACTGAGCTTGATGAGATTTTGTAAGTTAGATGAAATCACAGATTCTCGACCAATGTCTCCATAAAATTTTTTCCTTGTGAGAGATTCTTGGAGGTCATGAAGAGAACATTCAAGGGCATCAATATCTTGGTCAAGTTAACTAAACATACTTTTACTCAAATATTTCATTTTTGTCTTGAGCATTTTAAGTTTAGAAATTAAATCCATAGGATTGAGATTGGTCTCATAAGAGGCCCATGTGTCTTGGACAATTTTGGTGCATTCCAGAAGAGCAGTCTAATCATTGTTGAACCTGAAAGGAATAGGCTGCCTCTTCTCATTATCATTAAAACTCACTAGGTTGGGATGGTGATCAGAGTTATGTTTAACTAATGTAACACAAGATAATGATCTCCAATTTCCAAGAGAGGCATCATTAACAAAATCTCTATCAATTCTTCTTTCTTTCATACTATTTAAGTGCCTTCTATACCATGTAAATTTTTCTCCAATGATATTAATTTCTATCAAATTAAAATCCTCTAGATAGGCTCTGAACTTTTTAATAGAGGTATTGATGAAGAGAGGACCAATTTTTTCATTATCATAAAGGACTGAGTTGAAATACCCAAATATGACCCATGAATCCATAATGGATCTGGACACACCTTTAATGTGCATCCATAGAGATCTCTTGCTGATGTAGTTGTTGGAGGCATAAACAACTGAGCAGAAAATTTTCTTACCAGATTTGTGGAAACTAGATATAATAATATGGTCATCCACTTGGACTATGGTAGGACTTTACATGCTATTGTGGACTAGGATCCATAGCCTTTCCAAGTTATAAGTAGACCTAGTAGTTTCTAGAATAGAGTATTATCTAGGGAAAAATGTGGTACCTTGAGAAGAACTATTTTTCTTTGGCTTAGAGAGGCCAATAAGATCAGGTTTATAACTACCTACAAGGATTCGAAGGGAAACCTCTCTTACATGGTTGGATATTCCATGGTAGTTCCAAAATAACATCTTCATTTTGGTTTTTATTTGGGGGTGATACCCCCATTTTCTTTTGTCCCTAGTTCCGGAATTTTCTTTGATTTTCTAGAGGGTCCTGCCTTTTAGGAGTTTGGGGTAGATTGTTCCACTATTGAAGCCTCATTAATGTAGGCCTAAGTAGTAGATAAAACTTCCCCTTATTTTAGTTTTTTGATAGGAGTGAATCTTGATGTCATGTCCACTGGTTTCTAGGTAGAGATTCCACCTGATTCATTCTTTGAGTTCAGGGACTGATGGTGTTCCACTGGAGTGTAAACCATGGTCTCATCCATATGAGAGGTAACATGTAAGTTAGTGGAAATTAAATCTAGTAGATAATATTAAAATTTAATATGGAAGTAAGTGGAGAGAATACCATATGTGAGGGTCAAAATATGGTGGGTAGAGTATTCTCTGAGGTTGCATACCTTATCTGTTTCAAGAGAATTATGAAAGAACTCAGTATTTTCAACTTAGAAAGTCAGATATTGTTCTTCCTACTCATCCAAATCTGACCACGAAGTGTTTGAACCTACAGGATTTTCCAATTTCATTTCCTTAGCATGATAACTCAAGTCTTTTTTCCCATTATCCACTGCATTGGTCTTCTTGCCTCTTGAAACCTTTTTCTATGCCCTAGTGTTGTTGGCTATCTTGACCAACATTTGGACCACTCGATGATTTTTTAAGGCATGACCCACCATTTTTAAATGGTCACAAAATGGAGGTAGGTTTTTTAATTCAAATATCACCTCCATATAATGATCATTTGTAACCAGAGAGACACAATCCAGTGGAGGAGTCTCCATGTTAATTTCGATCAACACCCTTGCATATAGTCCAATGTCTCTATTGACAGTATGTTGGTCAATCTTCAAGGGGGTTCCTATTATAGAATCCAAATCATTGAATATTTTAGGATTCCAGTAGACATAAGGAATCCCATAAATCTTGGTCCAAACTTTGGCAATAGAGTTCCTTCGGTTAAAAGGGTTAACGTTTGGCTCCCATTCAGAGAGTCGAAAAAATCCTGGTTTGAGATTAAGTTTTCTAGCACACCAAGATGCATTGAGATCCTCTTTCCTCTGTAGTATGACATGGAAGTAACCCTTTACGATAGAAATTATCCTCCATTTTGAGGAGTTCCAACAATACGAGATTCTGTTTTTCAGATTAGCGTAAGACCAGGGTTTAACACCTTTTTCATAGGAAATACAACCTAGCAGCGAGAACTTGCAGAGTTCCATTCTTTGATTTATCACAAATGGATCAACAAACACTATTATAGAACCATTCCACGAGAATTTGATGGATGGAGGCTGATTAGATTCAGTCGATACATTCACAAATCCCACAAGAGTTTTCGCAAATGAAATGGATTTGCGAGGTAGAGAAGAGAAATCTAGCCCTGCATCAAATCATTCTGAGGAGATTTGAATTCTCTTTCCCAATCTATATTGAATGATTCCATGATAAAAAAATATCATTAGCAGAAATGGAGTTCACCATCATTGATTCGAAATGTGGAGTCTCCCGTACTCATCGCCATCCATGTATGTATGTATGTGTATGTCTGTATATACATGTATGCATGTATATGTGTGTGTGGATGTGTATGTGTACGCATGTATGTTCATGTAAATGTTATGAATTCACTTTTTAATATTTTTGTAATTTATTAATTTAATTTATTCATTTATTATTATATATTCATCAATAATGTTAAAAATATATGTAACCATTTTGTAGTATATATATATATATATATATTTATTTATTCACCATTCATGTAATATTTTTAATATGTTTGTAATTTATATGAATAATTTTTATTCATTTTTATTTTGTAAGTTTTAACATTTAAAATATGTTTGAAATTTACACAATAAATATATTTAAATAATAAATATAAATAGTATATTTATAATTATATATTAATAAATGTATATTTATATAAATATATTTATAATTATATATAAACACTTTTTAAATTAATTTATATATAATTTTAATTATAAATAAATAAATATATATTTAAATAATTATAAAATTATAATAAATATATTTAAATAATAAATATATTTATTATATTTAAATAATAAATATTGTTGGAGTATGTATCCCATATCGGACTCGTGGTCCTATGTGGTATTTATTATTCATTATAAAACAATCTCAAGGCCTCCTTTATAGAGGTACCTTAGGTATTGGGTCTCCACTCTCATACTTTAACATGGTATCAGAGCAGATTTTCTAAACCTGAGCCCCCCTCTCATTTTTTTCTTGCCCTAGGTTTTCTCATGATTTCTCCCCTGTTGTAGGGCGGTGGCCCCCGACCCTTTGGTCACCATCAAAGTCTCCCCCTACTATCTTCTGGGTGCCCCTTGCACATCCCTCGTCATCCTCCCTCCTCCTATGGCCTGCCTCCCTGTGCGGTTTCCCAGCCTCCCCTCCCTCCCTGGTGCGTTCGATGATGGATCCCCTGATTCCACAGCCTCTTGGTACATGACTGTTGCAGCCGCGAACACCGGAGGTGGACAAAAGTCAATATTGAACACCACATCATCGACGTCAGCGATGGGGTCCCCATCCCCTCCCGTCTCCCCTCTCGTGCGAGGGATTCTCCCACGCACACCCTCCCTCCCAATGTCCGTTGACTTTAGGTGCACCTCCGCCTCCCTTAAACCTCCCGTACGAGGCATCTTCAACATGTCGCTACCCTATATGACACTCGACGACTCCAAGCAGACTACCTGCGTACTCCTCCCTGTGCGACTGCATCCCGGTTGACGACCAACACTGTTCACCGACTCCTCCCAGCCGCATCCTCTTGGTGCAATGCTCCTGTGACATTGCGACGACTCCTACCGAACAACCTCCCTGCTCCAACTAGATCTATGCTACACCGCCACCTCCCTTGCCCACTGGCCCCGCACATGTCATTCTCCCTCCCATCAGTCTTCTACGACGACCCTCTATACACTAACTGGGTCTCCTTCCATCCGACACAACTCGCTTCTAGTGACCCACTCTACCCCAGCTTTCCCAGCGCACCATTGTTCGACCCCGTATATACAGATTTCTCAGTTCTTGGTCCTGCCAATGCAGATTTCCCAATGCTCTATTGTCTAGATTCACCTACCATTGAATCCCCATTCTAGCTATTCCTGCTGGTTCTGCATGATGGGCATTATTCGTTGGTTAAAAATCTTTTTCAACGACATCATCTATTAACTTCTTGAGGGGGAGAAACATTCATAGCAGTTTATCTTTTGTTCTATTTTGTATTGTTTTTTCATTAAGTTGGGTATGTCTAGCTTGAGGGGGAGTGCTGAAAGTGTCTTTTCTTTTTTTGTCTTTGTTTTTTTAATTATGTGTCCAAGCTAGGTAGACCTATCTTGAGGGGGAGTGTTGGAGTCCGTATCCCACATCGAACATGTGGTCCTATGTGGTATTTACTATTCATTATAAAATAACCTCAAGGACCCCCCTTAGAGAGGTACCTTGGGTATTGGGTCTCCACTCTTATACTTTAACAAATATATTTATTAATTTATCTAGATTCAATTGTAGATTGAAGAACCCATGGAAAACATGAGAGAAGTCATAATAGCCTTTTAAAAACCATCACATTTATAAAACATGGATTATAATCAATCATGGGTAAATTAATTTATAAATGGGTGCATCGAGGGAAGAGTAAATTATTTTTTCCTCACCTTACACTGAAGTAGGATAATGCATCATGCTTTCCAGGGGGACAATCTACTAGCTGGTGGTGTTGGTCGATGTGCCTACAGGGATGAAGACCAAACCAACTACCTGGTGGGTCTCCTATAAAAGACCCATTCATCCTAGTCTACCCCATCTAGATAGTGAGACTCATGTTTCCCTGATGTGCATCTTCATAGCCTATTAGAAAGTTAGTGGACTCCACTAGTAAGCAAATGGTATTATATTTTCTCCAACCATGAAAGCCACTACTAACCCCAACTATCCTCCACGTGTCTGAGCACCAAAAATACTCTAAAACCTTGTTTTACACTCAGTACATAGATCATTTACATAATTTAATAAAGTAAAAAACAAAATATTATGTGTAATATACCTATGGAAAAAAATTGGACCTTACACACTCATTGATGAAGGTTTCATCCAATATGTGTTGTGCTATCTAAACAACAATGAGGTTTGATTCATTTTTAGTGGGCATAGTTCTTATAGAGTTGGTGATTAAAGGATCCATAAGGGGAATATGGATAGTAGTGCTCACATTGGTTTTTATGTTATGTGGTTATCTTCCTTACAAGTTTATCATGGTCGACTTATTTTCTTGTGCATCATGACATATATTTTTCATAATTGTATTGAATTTTTATTGTATGTAATTGATATAATTTTCATTCATTGCATGAAATTTTTGTAATGTTAATTATGTAAATACATCATTGTTTTTATGGTTTTTGTGGTATGATGGTGGTTTATGTCTACTAATAGTTGTATAGGATAAGTCATTATATGTATTTATAATGATTTCTTAGTGCTAGCTATAAGTCACTAGGATTTTTTTGGCAGGAATGCGGTGAAACACTATATATTGTTGACTTAGGTGGGAATTGGGGTTGGTTAATATCATTAATAAATGTTATTGATTTAAAAATATTATATAAAATGTATATCATTCAAGAAATTAACAATAAATAATCATATAAATGGATTATGATTATTATATACCAATATAATATTATAACATCTGAAACTATTCAATGGATTATAACTAGTACACCTAACCATATACTCAGGATTTACATCATACAATATATCATTATTATTATAGTTGGCTTTCGTAAGTGTTAAATCTTCTTTCTTTCAATTTTCACTCAATTTATATTTGCCAGTTAAATTTTACATAACAATTAAGGGGTATATAAATACAAATAATGGGTATTATACAATGGATTGATTTAATGTAAAAAACATAATAAAAATATAATATTATTCAAATAAATAGGATTCCATGTAATATTAAAAAAGAAAAAGATCCATGAATACCTTAGAATTCTTAATACTTTGCTTCCATGTGAATGATCTCTGAAAAATAGGTAACATACTCTTTCAATGAGATTTATATTAAATAATTACATGTAAATGGAATTTAACCATGCATTAATATTATATAAAAAAATTATATTGAATTTTATAGATTTAATTGAAAATTATAATAATTATATAATTATGTCATTAGTAATTTTTATAATATATTGATCACAATCCTAACATTAAATTTACCCCTATTGAAATATTCTTGTAACACTCAACACATGTCCCTTACTAGATATAAATTATTCCAAATTGAACTATAAATCAAATACTATGGTTAGGGACACCCAAGGCCTTGAGGCCAGTTGATTCTCAAGGCCTTCGGGCCACCTTAAGGCCTTATGGACATCCCAAGGCCTTCGAGCCACATGAAATGTAGATGTACCAGTCAGACTACAAGGGACAAGGCTTTGGAGGAGGATTTAGGGTAGGCGCATCCACTAGAGCAGAGCTAACCGGAATTGAAAGAATGAGAGGGTATGACTTTGCCATCAGTTTTTGGGCCTGTGCAGCTTTGTATAGGATAGCTAGCTGACCATCCCTACGAAGGTGGAGTGATGATATCATAACATATGATGGGGAGGAGCAGTTCCAAGTTGTCTTGTCTGGGTGATTCCCTCTAAGACCTATGGGTCATGTAATTGTCTATGAGCCTTCGGGCCTTGTAAGGGTTCCACCTCACCCCTTGAAAGGTGGATTATCAAAAATAATAAAAAATGAAGGCCTTAGGGCCATTCCGACTGACTATGGTCTTTTTCATTATTTATATCAAGTTTTTATGTTTATTTATAATTTTCTTAACACATTTTATTTTAATTTCATATATATAAAATGGTTCATATGTTTATTATTATGTTAAGTGGACACATTAATATATATTTCAATTTCAGAAACTTGGAATTTTTATTATTCAATATATTTAATTTTGGATGTTATGGTGATCATATATCCCATAACAGAGATATTATAATACAAATAAATAGAATAATATTTATTTTATTATTTATCGTATGATTATATTTTATTTATTATATATGAATTTTTTAGGTAACCATCATTGTTTAAAAAAAATACAACAATAGTAAACATATATTCTAAGTATATCTTTTAAACATTGTTAATATAATTATTCCATACGAAACCATTATTTATTACACATATTATAGTATCATATTATAGTTATATATTTTATTAGTTACTATAAAAATGATAATTAGATGTATTCAATACTCTTTAATATTCTATTGAAAACAATAGGTTTAAATAAAACTAAATTATTTCAAATAATGTTACAAAAATCAATATTTAAAATAATGAATATCATATCCCTTATTTAATAGTCCTTCAACCTCAAATCGTCATACATGATTCATGATCTTGTATTTTAGCCACTTAAACCACAAATTCCCTATTGGTTGATTAATAATTTTCATGATGTCTTTTTGAAAATGTTTCTAGCCATAAATATTATATAGTGTTTTAAAGAAATTTAAAACCTAAAAAATAAAAAATTTCTCTCATAATATCTTCTTTTTTATTAATTTTCTAAATATAAAATACAATTTTTGAAAACTTAATGAGTATTCTTCAAATTTTTTTAAAAAAATTATCCACACGGAGATCAAGAATAAGAATTTAATATATATTCCTATATATGATATTTAACCTTAGAAAATAATGGATCTATTCAACTTTTTATATATATATGGTGACTAAGAAATTATTAAAAAATATTATGACCAGGAAAACTAATTTATATAAATATATATATAATAAATCATGTATAATTTTTAATAATAAAATTTTACTGGGAAAATTCAATGCAATGTAAATATATCTATAAAAATTAAAATCCCCATAGAAAAAATGATTAAAAATAAATAAATTATGCTAATAAAAAAAGTAAATTATAGTATGGAAAATAAATAAATAAAAAATTACTTTTTTCAATGAATATATAATAAGGTTAATTAAAGAAAATATAATGATGAATGAATTCAGATATAAAATGGCATTACAAAGGTATACTTTTCTAAAATATATAATAAATAAATTTAATATTTAGAAACAAATATTGTTTCTAAAAAATTACAACTTATATTTAATTTATTTTGTGGAGTAATTAAAATTTATAGAGAATATATCTCCAAAAAAACATGTGGAAAATTAATCATATTATTTAGGTAGTTTTTGAAGAACATTTTTTGTGGTTAGTTATATTAGGATTAAAAAAATTAAATAACCACTATTTATTTTATACTCAATATCTCATAAATAGATCGTGTTCTTATTTTAAATGTATTATATCTTATAGAATTGATATATAGACACACATTGACAAACATGATGTAGAATTTACAAGACAAGGATAGTTGAACCACATCATGAGCTAATAGGAACCACTCGACTATAATCTAGTCTCAAAGAGATGGAGGCCGTCACCAATGGTTATTTTCATCCAAAAATTATTACTTAAAAATAAAATATATCTATAGTTTCAATAAAACTAAAATAATAATAGGTGATTGTATTCTTATAAATCTATAACAATTTTATATGATTATTAGTCTATGATCATGAAAATATGCCTATGTGGCTATAATCCAGGCTATTGACTTTGTCAAAATCAAAGGCTAGAACGACATATGGATTGAAAGTGACTCAACCACCATTATTAAAGCCATTTGGAATAGAGTGGTACACCTTGCATGGCCGCTTCCTTCCCGATGGATGAACTTTCTTGACTCACTCCGTGAGATCAGATTCATTGCCACTCATACTTACCATGAAGTGAATATGGTAGCTGATGGGATTTCCAATAAGGGAATCAACCAAAGTGTTACTTGGCGTGAGGGCCTCCCGGATGAGCTTCTTACTCTCTATGATAGAGATTGTAATAAATTCCTTCCTTAAGACTCTTTTAGTTTCCTTCTTTTTTATAATAAATTGTGCCTGGGTCTTTGACCAAGGCATAACCTTTTTTTAAAAACTATACACTAATAATAAGTTAAATTGTAATTATTATATCATGTAATTATACTGCATATGATTCCATAACAGCACCAAATTTTCTATTACGACCTATTACTTATACCCATATATACATTTTTCATTAATTTTATTATAATATATGTTATTTAAATGGTCATAATTAGTGTGAATATATGGATTATTACAATAATACTCTAAAATATTTCCCAAAAGGGGTCCCATAATTTCCTATGAAATGTATATATATAGTTTTATTTTTTAATTAATGAAATATAAATATAATTTAAAAAAATTAATTTTAGAAAAAAATTAAAACCATAATTAATCTTAAAAATTAAAAATCATCCAAAGACACCCATGATACCCTATATTTTTAATTAATCAATAAGAAATTTATCAATACTAATAATTACATTTTAATTTACAACACATCTAATAGATTAATTTATAATTCCAACACAACAATTTTTATCATTTAGTTTATAAAATAGGATCTTATTTATCAATATTAACTGATTAAATGATGATTATAGAAAAACTCAATAGGATATTAAGAGTAGAAATAGGTCACCCAAATGTGATTTAATATTCACATCATAACATAGTTATTATTATCTCATTAAATTTATATATAAACCTTTGTAAAAAGTATAATCTCCCAAGATCATATTACATTTAGTGTTATAGAAATTAAATATACCAAAAAAGGGTAGATCCCTAATACATATATCTCAAAAAGGTATTAACCAACTCCAAATAAAGTTTTTTTCTTAATCCTTTTCAATTAATTTATTTAGAAATATGAATTCATGGGGAAAAAATTTAAAAAATAACAAAATATAATATATAATGAGTCATTTAAAATGTATTTTTTTTATAAAATTTACACAATAATGTTTTTCAAATAATAAAAAAAATACATCCTGAAAATAAAATTATAAATTAAATTTTGACACGTCAAATTTTATTGAATTTATAATTAAATAAAAAACCATTGAAATTCCATTTTCATTTCCATAATCATTATTATGATAAAAACTAATCAATTAATTTTATTACAATTCAATATATAATAAAAAAACTATTTGTTTAATACCAAACCATAAAATGAAAAAATACCATAATAATATAAATGATAATGCTCATAAAATCGATGTTTTTAATGAAAAAAATTTATTTAGTATTTTATTTATCCATTAAATCGACATGATCCTCACTAAAAAACGTAAAAAATACCCAATTAAAATTTATATTCCCTAAAAAATATATTCAAATTTATATTTATATTGTTTTTATCAAATGATAAAATTAAATAAAAGTCAGTGAGTATAGATAATATTTCATTTACCTTTGATTTAGAAAACAATAACACAAATAATATAATAGATGTATTAAATGATGAAAGGGAAGGTTAAAAATATTTTATAGAATTCCATTAATATGAAAAATCTAATGTGGTAAGAATAAATGGGAGATAAATCAGTTAAAACAAAATAAAAATAAAAAATGAAACCAATAACATTGATTCTTGAGTTCAGTTTAATCATTAAAAAGCTCAAATATTATGTTTTAATTATATATATATTATTTTTGAGTGTTTTTTTTGTCAGATACTACTCTTGTTAAAATAGTGTGGTAACATGTGGATATGTTTTTTGATCATATTGTATATAAACATTTATTTATATCGTTTATATACAATGAACCTGGACATTACGTTGTACTAATATCTATTAAATATTAATGTTTTAACCAAGAATTAAATGAAAAGAAGACAATTATTTTAAACCAAAATGTTAGTTCCATTAGAAGAATATGATATCATTAGATAGATAAATGTATATTTAGATAGATTATTGAATATATTTTTAGATAGTATATTATATATAAATAATTTATTTCAAAAATATAAATATACACAAATTTCATTAATATATGAAAAAGGGGTTTCTGGTCCCTTTTGGACTAGGAAGAGTCTGGTTGGGTTAGATGGGGCCCGACTCATCCCATCCAGAGTTGTTGGGAGAGTGAAGGTTCTTGGAAATAATAAACACACAAAAAAGTGAAGAAAATGAAGAACACACAAGAATTAACGTGGTTCGGCAAGTGATTCCTACATCCACAGGAGGAGGGGGCCAATTTATTATTTCTCTCTTCTTCAAATCACAACCTTCATAGGATCACACCATTACACATGTTACAAATTCATGGGATGGAATCCTGTTTTATTAATGGAGTAAAAACAAAGCTATCAAGGGTTAGTTCATTAACCCTTGAAGTTTCTCACGCTTCTTTTTGTGCGTCTGTAGTGTCGGCTGGGTTAGCTACCAACCAAGGAAGAATTATCCCACAACCGCATGGGTTGGTTTCCACCTTCAGGAAAAACTATTTCTGATAATTTCTTTTACAAAAATCACTCTCAAAAATTATTAGTGGACCACACACGAGTTGGGATGTCCCAGATTGGTTGTAGTTCAGCTGGTCGGAGGCATCCCGCATAGCCATTTGTGGGAAGGAGGTGTGTTGAGGGGAGCTAGTAGATCTATCTAGCAGATCTGGCAGAAGGAGTGCGGAGGGGGATTTAAAAATCACAATGGTGAGTCTGGAATGAGTTATGTGGATGGGGATAGGTTGATTAGCTGATTATGGGAGTCAGATATGGTTAGTGGATCTGGTAGGGCTGAGTGGTTAGAGACATATGAAGGGAGGTCAGTGGGTGTGCTCAAACACTATAGGGGGTGGCGCCAAGAGGTTGATGACGGGAGGAGCATCGTAGGAGCCCGAGGGGGTGATCATGATGGGATATGGTGGTGGGGGGTGGTTTCAATACCCATGTAAGTATAATAATATATATTTTAATTTTTCTAAATTTTTTACTCCAGCACCGACAACCGCCCCTATAGGATTTTCTTTTGAAAAAAATCATTTGTCTTCTAACGCATCACTAGACACTGCCAAAAATAATTTGTTTAGATTGAAAAATTAAAAAGGATATTAATAACCATTAAACTTTACCAAAATTTTATGGAATAATATACTTTCTAGAAAAAACTATTCTGACCATCAAAATTATGACTAGAGTTCAGGTTCAACAAAAATTTCCACTGATGACATCATACGGTTAAAAATATAACACACACACACACAAAAATTTATAAATGTTCTTAAAATTAAACCAATAAAAATTGGTTTTTATTCATTCTTTTGATCTTTATAGGGCCATATCAATACTATCCAATATTTAATTGGATCTTTTTCTACATAAATGGGACTGTAACTATGATATCTTTATGAATTTAATGAATTTTTTTTTCACTGATTATAAATTTTAGGTGAACCCTATGATATTAATAGAAGGTACCAAGAAGCTTATTTGAGGTATATGAGCCATGTATTTAAAAAAATTCACCATTTATCAATGTAATTACATCATGTCTAGTTACATGAAGCCTGGTACGATTTCTAATGATCCTGTTTGAAGGAATTAAGCATTAAATTTAAACAAAAAAACTACCTCATTCAATTTGAATACATGTTCAAAAAATATTTTTCATCGGTGAATGTTTCTCAAAATAAGTAGATCTAGATCCCTCTATATCACCCAAATATTCTTTGAAATCCTATATAAGTTTAGATCATCAAAATCCGGGGTGCTAGTGCGGAGATCCAATGATGACTTTAACATCCCAATGAACACCGCAACATCGATCCTATTATCTGTGTTATAGAACTTAGATCAGTTGCTCAGATTGAAAACTTCTCTGTCTAGGATGCGAGAGAGAGGAGAGTGAGGATCTTGAAATAAGTTAGTGAATAGTTCCATGAATTGACAACCTCCTCCTCTTAATACAATCAAGTATATATTGCCCAAAATTGGATCTCTAACCCTCAAATATGTATTACCCACTAAATAAGGTATAAATGACATCTTATGACTGATTTACTGAGTCATAAATATCATGTATATATTTATCACTTATTTGTAATATAATAAATATATTACATGATAAAATCAATCATTAACTTGACTCACCATTCCCATATATATTAAACGAACCATGAATATTAAAATAATATTCATTCGTTAGATATATTCCCATGTATTCACTTAATATCTTATGAATAATTTTAATAAATAAATTCAATATCAATTATTATAAAATCTAATAATATGAATATATTTATTTCACGGTGATGGTACAAACTCGAACATTATTAAAACCCCTTGGTGGGTCCCACTATGTCCTATACTTCTATTCATTTAGAATATTCAAGACTTTTGAATACGCTAAGTGTGTAACCATATAGTCCCTTATCTTAATAATAGTGAACACTATTCATAAACCAATAGTGTAGTATATTAACCCATCAATACCCCTTATGAGATAAGGAAAATTCATAGAAACAACAACCTTTCCTCCAAACACCATGTAATATAATCTCTCTGTCTCGTGATATCTCATAAAGTAGGATGCACACTTTGAATCATCATCCTTTCCTATTTTATTGTTTTTATACCTAATTAGAAAAAATTACCTTATTCTATCATGATCATGGATTTAGTGAAGGTACTAGAATCCTGATAAATTGAGCCTAATATATCACTTACTTTAATACGATAAAAATCCAATTTTGATTATTAAATCAATTCCATAGCACTAATGATGCACCCAACATAATCTAACTAACTAAAACATCAATGAAATAATTTTCATCTTGCATAAAATCATGAGATCAAATGATTCAAATTGATAATAACCTCAAGTCATGATACTAATACATGCATTCACAGATAATAATGACCAATGATACATGAAACAAGTGGAATTACTACTAGCGGGCTAGT
The DNA here is from genome assembly GCA_963277665.1 of Viscum album. Classification (NCBI taxonomy): domain Eukaryota; kingdom Viridiplantae; phylum Streptophyta; class Magnoliopsida; order Santalales; family Viscaceae; genus Viscum; species Viscum album. The sequence continues at coordinate 177,619,363 of OY728147.1, read as the reverse complement.
CCTCATGATATTATCTACTTGAGATCACCAAGTGTGAACTTCATGAGAAGAAGTCTCAATGATTTTTTAACCCTAGAACATAATGGTCACACATCATCTTTTTTCAGTCAGAGTGATGTATCTGGACTATAGGACATAAGTTTAAGATTACTGTCATGGTATCTCTAGGTTATCATTATTTCCTGGGAACTGTTATATCCTTTTCATATGAAAAATAATACATGGACATTACCATGTAATTAGTGTATGTATAAATATCAACACTATTATTATAAGTGAACATCATTAATAACTCACTATATACATTATATGGTAATAAAAAATTATTGTTCAAGTTTGGTCTAGGTCACCCACTTCTAAAACATAAAGTCTTTAAAAGTGCATGATGGGTTTGGAAATAATAGAGGCTATCTATCTCCCCTGTGGTAGATGTTAGTTCCTTCAAGCATTTTAGGGATATGAAGTTTATGGTGTCGATAAATAGGGATACTAACTGGTGAGGGTGCCAGCCGATTCTTCCATGCATTAATGATCCCTTGGGCTTGAGCGGTTGACTTTCATTCTATAAAATTTTCAAATTCTTATGATCCATAGCTTTATAATTGTTTCCAATTCCCATTATACCCGTCAAAATTAGGTTTGGAAGAGATGTATGTGACATGTAATAAAGGATCACCCATAACTAGTATGCTATGATCTACTATGTCTCGAATTAAGACCATGAGGGAAAACCCATATTTGATGGTGTTTTTGAAGAATATGAGGTATAAAAAGTTGTTCAGATAGTTAATTAACTCATCCTATTATGGATTCTTGATCATCAAAATCCTATGAAAGTTTTTTCTAGGGTAAAGAGAAAGAATACTAGGACTTTTTCATCAATGAAGTAATATACCATTCTATTTCGATTCAAAATGTTTTGGTTGATCTTTCTTGATGGGGGCCATGGGAATCATTCTCTATGTGTGTATGTACCTAGAGAGGATTGTTTTTTGGGACCTTCTGGAGATGTATTGGATATGTGTCTAATATTTTTGATACAGTATCCATTTTTACTCTCCAAATATTTTATAACCATGTAATAGGTAATGGGTGAGACTCTTTCTTGATTTATTACATGACCACCTCTAGGAATTAATCTCTCTTAAAAAATTATTGAAATCCAGTTGGATACTTTAGTGAGATGAGGGTGGGGACCATATCATCTCATACATTCTCCACATACATCCCCAAAAAATTATCTTATAGAAGATAGATATTGATAGAGTATGTTAATCTTTTCCACAAAGAAATTAATTTAGAAACACACTTAGTTTCCCACTGCTTTCACATAAAAAGGTTAGTGACACTCATCCTACATAAGATGGAGCTAAACTAGAAGAGGAAATATTAGTAGAGATCCTCTCAGTTAGTGATGGATCCTAATTCTAGATGGTTATTCCAGATGAAAGTAGGTCCTTCCAACATCTAGATAAAGTATAACTATTTGGTTACCGCCTGTTGCTCTGGTGTACGACACATCAAGATGTACCAAGATAAAAAATGATAAATGTGTGGTTATGGATCACTCATACCATTGAAAGAGGAAAATCTAAGGCTTTTGAAGTTTGGTGGTAGGGGACAAGGTCCACCTACTCTGGGTATGGATTCCTTTCAGGTTGTACCAAATCTCATTATGTATCTATGACATCAAGGAAAGAAATTAAAGCAGTGCTCATGTCATCATGGGGGGGATTCCCCATGTGTCTCCCCCTTGAAAGTCAGATGAATCATAAAGTGGAGAAGCTGTGATATAATGGTGGGAATTCATGTAGGTCCATTGAAGAGGGAGTTATAGGGAATACTGGGTTGTGTCTCAGGTTAGAAGAGCCTTTAAAATTATACCTAATTGATCAAACAAGTATTATTAATTGTCAGGGTTTTGTAATGAACATAATAGGGTCATTTTTAACATTATCCCAATCAAAACAATATCCCTAGAGGTGATTGGTAGTGAGATATTGGGTAAACTCAAGCTCCTAGATAAAAATGGTAATTCTAGAATCCAATCTGATTATCCCAATATCTTATAGAGAATAAAAATATCCATCCATCAAATTACCTTTATTAAGGATTTTTGGGTTTTTTAATATTTATATCATATCGATCTTCTGATACCCATGGTCTATGTAACACCCTAGAATGATAAAGGGTTAAAATACTAAATGTTATGAATCATGTTAACAAGTTGCACCTTTCTTTTCAAGATCTTACCTGATTAGAACTCCATAGTTAAGAATTCATGGTCTGGACTAGTGATCAGGATGGGTTTCCTTCTTGGAAGTTTCTCAAGGTGTGTGTGAGTGAGGAAAAAACACACTAGAAAGAACATGTGTTGGATTGTGGGGGTAGTAATTTGTCTGATGACCCATTCAGTCACATGGGTGTGCCCCAGGTAGGGGACCACATGTCTATGGGGAAACTGGTGCTACCTGGTGGGCTAGGAACTAATGACCATGTTAAGGTGGGGTGTATGTGTTGTCAGTGGGGTCCATTTGTTACATTGGTATCAAAGGAGGAACCCAGCCTTAAGCGCAGTGGAACTACCTAGGTTGAGATGTAGGGTCCACAATGAGAACATTGTGCTATAAGGGGGGGGGGGGGGATGTAACAAACTAGAATGAAAAAATGTTAAAATACTAAATGATATGATTCATGTAAACAAGTTTCACCTTTCTTTTCTAGAGCCTACCTAATTAGAGCTCTATAATTAATCATGCTTGTCCTAGAGTAGTGATCAGGATGGGTGAACTTCTAGAAAGTTTCCCGTAGTGTGTTCGAGTGAGGAAAAAATACATTGGAAAGAACATGTGTTAGCCTATGAGGACATTCATTAGACTGATGACCCATTCAAGCATGTGGGTGGGCCTCAGGTTTAGGACCGTGTGTTTGTGGGGAAACTGGTGGAACCTGGTAGACTAAGACCCAAGGACCATGTTATGGTTGGGTGTCTATGTAGTTAGTGGGAAACAGTTTTTAAATTTTATCTCTGATAAAAGATGTCATGTGTTGGACTTAGGGTATATTCATTACTCTGATAACCCATTTGGGCATGTGGGTAGGCCCCAGGTAGGGGGACATGTGTCTGTGGAGCAACTAGTGGTACCTGATGGGCTATGACCCGATAAACATATTAAGGTGGGGGTGTTTGTACTATAAAGAGGGCCCAATTATTATAGTATATCTTTTATTATAGGCGTGAACACTTAAAAGATAGTTCTCCTATATTTTTAAGTCCTCTCACAGAATATCCTCCACATATGCCTTGTCACTAGCATCACACTTCTAATTGTGAAATGGATTGAAAGTGATAATATTCACCATGGTAGTGGTAAGTGGTGGATAGTTACTAATATCAGTGAATAGAAAAGCATGAGTAACTAGTTATATCCTCAAGAGAGTATTGTATTATAGTGTTCATTTATTACAGTCTGTCTCTAATGAAAGGTGTGAACATATATATGAGGGTTCTCTTATATTTTTAAGTCCTCTTATGGAACACCCTCAACACATACTTTGTCACTAGAATTGAGATCCTAATTGTTAAAGGGATTGATAGTGATGATATTCACCATGGTAGTGTTTAGTGGTGGAGAGTTACTCACATCAGTGAATAGAAAAGCATGAGTAACTTGTTATCTCATCAAATGAGAATTATAATATAGTGCGTAATACTTCCCCCAAGAACTGATTTTCACATTGGGTAATACTTCTTACACAATCCAATATAGCACTATGAGACTTACAGTACACACTTTTAAGAAGCTCTATTTGTATCCAACAAAGTCTGGATGTTGATCAACTAGAATCTCTATGAGATCAACCTTTCGACCCTAATGACCAGGGGCCTAAAGGTGATCAAAGCTTCCCATATAGGTCTACCGATGACCCTGAAGGTGTTTGAAAAATGGGCATAGATTATTAAAGATATATGTTATGTGTTATTCAAAGAATAATTCTAGTATATATAAATGCAGGGTCGTATGTGTCCAAAACTCAACCAGAATTTCGTCAATTGATAGGTCCTCTCATTGGATCTCATTTTATGGTTCACCATGCTTAGAGTTGAATTCCTTTTTCATAGTGGTGAATTAGTGAGAATCTATAGGAATAAGTGATGAATACCTCCTTGTATATGGAATCTCAGGTAGGAATACTATCATCCAAGACACTCTAAGAACAAATAAGAAGCTATTATGCTAAGGTGTCTAAGGATTTAGTAGAATCACTATATAGGAAAAAGATCTAGAATTTTATGAGGGAGATCATCAGGTTTCTATGGCTCAACCAGATATTTCTCCTCATATGAGAGTACTAGGATAGATCCCAATGTCTCTTCAACTATAAATTTAAAATTAGAGATATGATATGGTGACGATTCTAGGGTTAGGTGTATAGATGCCCCTAGAAGTGAGAAAAGACATCCTTCCCATATAGGTACTTAAAAAGGGACTTTGGTGACTTATGAAATTTGGCCTCAAGTATAGTCATAATCAATAGATGGGTGCCTGAACCCATTTTTAGAAGTATTGGAAGAAATATCTTTCTTGAATCATCTAAGGTGTCTAATTCTAAAAGATCAAGTGCGACTTGGAATTAGTTCCCCTTGCTCTACCTTCAGTGCAGATGTAATAACCTAAACCCTAGTAGGCCAATGTCATTGGTTACTTTATTACATTGGAACTAGATATAAGAGATAATATCCCAAATTAAAAAAATAGATTAGTGGTCTTAATAAACTAGATACCAACATGCTTCTCATTTTATATTGGAAATAAAAAATAAAACATAGTGAAAGTAATTATTCTGAATCCTTGAACTCATTAAAAGATTCCTTCTACATGACCAAGATAAAAGAAACAAAATAAGGATGAGATCAAATGATCCATAAGGATTATGTACAGTGGAATATATCTTGAGTAAATAAGGAAAAATAAAAACATTCCATTTAATCAATAACTTGAGAATGAAGAATGATATGGTAGGAATAAATGATAATCAAATAATGTCATATAAATAATCACACGATCTTGAAACTTATCTATTAAAATCATAAAATTTCAAATAATCACATGGAAATCAATATATAATTTCATAATTATGGATTTCATATTATTAGATATCTTAAATATACCATTAAGGCCTCATGCCAAGATATATTAAACATATATTCAAGGACTCATTCCAAGAAATCATCAATAAATGGGTAAGGAATTAACCAAATACCCAACCTATTTTATCTCATGATACCTACTAATTCATCAAGGGAATATATAATTCTGGGCCCCACCCATCACTTAATGAGTCCAATGCATTCATTTTATGAATAAAAAATACAACTTAATCAACACACCTTAATAGTAAATAATTATCTTTATTAAAAGAACTAGAAAATGCTACGTCAACACTTTCCCCAATTAAACTGATCATGAACCATCCAGAGAAATATGGTGGATGGTATCATTAGAGTATATCCTCATTAAAGTATAAGATTCATCTAAGGATATAAGTATATATGAAAATAATTTTAAAATATCTTTGGAAAATTTCTTTAGAAAAATTAAATTTTGATTTTGAAATCTCTTATTTTAAATTTAAAAATATTCATAATATTTTAGAAAAACTTTTTTTAAAGAGAACCATTTAATTTTTTAAAATGAGCTTCAAAAAATTGAGCAATCCTGAAAGTGGGAATTGTTTTTCATGTTGTAATCATTGAAAACAAAAATTCTTTTCACACCTTTGGTAAAACTTACCTTGATTTAAAAACAACAAGAAGATTCTATTTAATCATTTTTATGGAAAGTAAAACACGTTTAACTATGAATTTATTAAATCACCAGATAATAGTAAAAAATTTCATAAAAAATTTTTAAATAAAATTTGGATATATAATAAAAACATTCATGACCGAATAGAAAAAAAGTCGATTTTCTTTAAAAATATTTATTTTGTATTTTTGAGTGAAAAATATGGTAAAAATGGAAATAATTCTTGAAAAACTCAAAATATTTCCATAGTATAATAAAATATAATTTTTTTAGTATATAAATATTAAATAATTCCCCTATTTTAAACTTATACATAAACAATTATGAATAATATGGAGATTATGAAATAAACCCTTACTGATTTAGTAAAATTTGAATAATAACCCCCATGAAAGAGGTAACATCAAATAAAACTTTAAATACAATTAATATAAAGGGATTATTGATATACCATATAAAATGGTATGTATATAATTCACATTAAAGAAATAATTTGTGAATATAACATATGTATCACCGAAATAAAAGTGAGACAAGAAATCCTTAACTCAAGATGGAATTTCTTAGAAAGCACTATAACCTCCTGTATAATAAATTTTTATTTAATATAATCATATAAAAAAATAATTTAAATATTATAATATCATATATAACTCACTTATAATATTCTATCACCAATTTTTTAATAATTATTTATTAAAATCATAATTTCCAGGTGTTCACTGTTTCATTTTGTATGGAAGTTTATGTATTAAAGATTTGATACTTTTACTTTGATCATGGTAAAATAGACTAAAATATTTTAAAAATGATATAAATATAATATATATATTCATTATATATATATATTTATAGTCATCCATAAAATTTATAGATAAAAAAATGAATTTCACCATTCATGGAGACAATAGGTCGTACATACACATGAACATTCTTTCCATTTTTCAAAGGATATAATGAAAGAATGTTAAATAATAATTAAAATTTATATAATAATAATATAATAAGTAACATATATATTTATAAAATTCATTACTATAACCATCCAATTAATGTGATGATGAAAAAAATTTACATCACTACATGGAGACGGTAAGTTGTATGTACACATAAGTTATTTTTTCACTTTCTATAAGATGAAGAAAATGTGGATAACAGTTTTTACATCATAATAGAAAAATTATTATATTTAATATACTTAGTTTATTATTTTATAATGGATACCATGTATCTATAGTAGGTAGAATAAGAACTGAAATTGAAAACACTTGGTTAAGAATTATACCTCTTCATTAAGAAACCTCTTTTGGTTTACACCTTAAGCCTTGAAGGGTTGGTATTTTGGAAATACCAAAATATCTAGGATTTGATTAAGGAATATTGTAAGGTATTATTTCATGCATTTTCTAAGCTAAAAGAATCAAAATTTGTGAAGAATGCAGGATAATAGGTTTCCTTTTATAAGTGAAGGGAAGGGTACTCTTGGAATTACATAAAGTATTAAATTAATATAAATTATTTTTTATAATAAATTGACTAAAAATTAAAATATTTATAATAAGGGATGATGATATGTCTTAATAATGTTATATAATAAAATTTATAAAATTTTAAGTGATGTTTTAACCCTTATCTGTTAGTTTTAACCCCATTTCAATCCTTTTGACAATTACCAAAATATAAAATGTTTCTACTATTTATTGGTCAATAATGTTACCATAAAAGGAATAGCGACCCATAAATAGACCATGATATTTACACATAACCGTATCTAATTAATTTTTCCAAATATAATATGTTTAAAAATTTTAAATCGATGAAAAAAATATTGTTTATTATAAATTATCAATAAAGACATTTTTGGAACTATTTATTTACTTTGATTTAAATTCATCAAGATAGTTATGGAATTAGAATATAAAAATTTTAAACATTAATAACATGTTATATTTATATAAAAAATTCATATAACTCAACAATTAATCCAAATTTTATTACTTTTAGTATTTTTAATATCAATTATTTTATTTTTCTATTAATTGAATAAATATTATGTCGGTGTTGAGTATGAATTTAACATAGTAATTAAAAAAATAAAAGTTAAAAATAAATTAACATGATAAAAACAATAATTTATCTATCAAATTAATATTTAAAACTGAACTTATTCTCCTTTATCCTTATGTAAAAATTCTACAGATATTAAAGTCAAGAGAGAAACATTTTGTGTTTATTCATTTCATAAAATAATATAAAGGTCATAATCATAGAAAATTGGAACCAAGTGGACATATATTCAGGACCTATATGTTCATGGATTAACTACACTCATAAAATTGTATAAAGTAATTTTAAATCCTTATACCAAAGTTTTATCCATGTTTTACTTATTTTACCCTTATTGTGGTGACAAATATTTATCAAGGTTTCTATTCATAACGACCAAAATTAAAAGGAATTTTTTTACAAAAAATTAACCCCCATAATTCAAAATATGGATTCCATTTCTCAATATTCAATTCAAATAAGTGTAAAAATTTAATTCAAAATTAAATCTGAAAAATGCGATGAAAAACAGTTTTACAATTTTTTTTCTAAAGTATAAAAAGTTTTTATACCAAAATACAAATTAAAATTAATTCCAATGAATTAATTAGGTTAAATATAAAAAAATAACTAATTTTACTTCTAAACCCATTATTAAAAATGTAACTTTTTAAATTCTTTAAACAAAAAGGCAGTTTTCAATAAAAAACAAAAAATTTCACTATTCATAGAAAATCCAACATTTTCATAAAATTATAAAAAATTCACTCTAAGATAATTTATACATTATAATTTCAAAAAATAAGTTCATTTTTAAAAATAAAATTCCTAAAAGTGTGAGAAATTAATTATAATTTCCAATCAAAAAATTTAATAGAAATAATTTTTGAGTAAAATGAATTTTTGAATCATATAATGACTTCAATAAGAAATTAAGTAATTATTTATTTTTCATTAGTCAATGTATTTTAATTTTATAAGACATTTTATATATTTTTCATAATGAAGTTATTCATATTCATACATCTAATTTTTTCGGCTAGGTTATAATAGTCACTTCTAAATAATAATATTGTAATATTTTATCATGGTTTGTTTAAAATCAGTGTTGCATATAACACAAGATATCAAAGAAATTAAATTTATTTGAATATAGATATTACATAAGGTTTATAGGTGTTACAATCGGTGTGTATGTTCCCTAATTGTGCACTTCTAAGAGTCTATGGAATCATTCTCATGGGGACTCTTGGTGGTGTCACAAGGAGGAACTTTATGAAAATTGATTGAATCACTACCCTAGGGAAGGCCTTTGAGACGATGGAATTATTTAACATGTGGAGGAACTTGGTGATGGTTGGAGATGTTTTTGGTATTACTCCTAAATTATAACAACCCTTCTCTTTATTACACACTTAAAACATGATTTATTACATAAAATTTCACTTAAGACAAATCCAAGGATCGAGAGGTCTAGTGTATTGGGAAATTAGTAACATTACATAACAACTTAAAACATAAAATACAAAATATTTATTGAAAAATTTGTTTACATGACCAACTCATTCCTTCGTACGTAGCGTTGCATGAGATAACCTGAGGACATATATAAGAAAAAGGGTGAGCTATAAATCCTAGTAAGGGAGTAAACAAGGCATAATATGAGGAATAAAATACATGTTAAGAAATAGGCATATCAATGGAGAATAATAGAAACATGAACATAAATTAATGATATATCATGATTATCATAACATGGAAATATGGAAACAACATACAACATGATATTAACATGAGCCAAGGCTCATTGCACATGGATTAGCATGAGTAAACCCTAATTGCACATGAATTAGCATGATTAAAAACTCATTGCACATGAATTAGCCTGAGTAAACCCTAATTGCACATGAAGTATCATGATACTAAACATTACCCAATGCATTGGAGCACTATCAAGGCTCACCCTTTATAAACATTTCATTTCATGCATACATGTACCACATGGATCATATAAAATGGAATCTTTCAACATCATAAGTTATTACATGATTAAGGAATGTGGAATAAATACATGTATGTACCATTAAATATGTATATGTGCATAAAGGTGAATAACCTTGATAGAGAAATTGGAATGGTATTTACTACATGATGATTTTGGATTGGAAAAACATGGTGCAATTTTGGCAATATAACGTCATCATATGGAAATTCATAAGTTAGGTTGATGAGAGAGAAAGGGGTCTCTCATCATTTATATAAGAAATATATAGTAAAGGGATCATGGAACATAATATCCCAACATATAAAATGTAATTTTGATGCATAATATTGGAGAAATACTTGAATGGAAATAAGAAGAGAGAAATCCCTTATAGAATTTTGGCATTATAACGGGTGAACACGAAAGGAATTAATTAGTGAGAAAGTGGTATAACATCATTAAAACATAAGGAGGATAGTATGGGGGAGGTGAAAAATCATACCGTAACATTTTTAATTTAAATTAAAAGGGTATTACAACATAAAGAAACTTGGATAAAAACAAGAAAGGAAGGAATCCCTTATGAAAATTCAGCATGGTAACAGGTGCACATAAGGGTTCATAAGAGGAATAAATGAGAGTGAAATGGGATCTCATAATTTATAAATAAAATGGGAAGTAATTAGTATGTTTAATAACCTATCCCAACATATTAATATAAGATATTAAAATACATAACATGAAAATAATGCTTGATAAAAGTGGAGGGTGGAAGACCCCTTACGGAATTTCGGCATAGTAATGGGTGTGCTTAAAGGATTATAGGGGGGATTGATGAGATTGAAAAGAATATCTCATCATATATAAATAAAATGGACAGTATTGGGGTAGTGTAACATTATAATAAAACATATAAATATGGAACTTAATAATCATAATGTAAAAGAGTAGCTTGAATGGAAATGAGAAGAGTGAAATCCCTTACAGAATTTTGACATAGTAAAAGCTTAGGTATGGTTACAAATGAGGGAGGATAAATGATAAATAATTCACATAACATCAAATGGATGGTATTTAAGTGATTAAAAAATAATTAAAATACAATCAATTCAAATTAAAAAGGCTGATTTCAAACAAGGCTCTTGAATTGAAAGGAAGAGAGGAAGGAGAGGATCCCTTACTTGGATGTGTGATCCCAAAGGCTTGGGAGAGGCTTCTTGGGAGATTTGGGGATCCTTTTTAGGACTCTAGGGAGTATGGGGAAGAGGTTTGTGAATATAAAAATGGGTTTAGTTAAGAATAATGGGATATTGGGTGGGTTTATATAGGAAAGTAGAGGAAAATTCTTTAATATTTCACAAACTTAAGTTTTGGAATCTATATAATTAAATATTCAAAACCACAAACATTCCCTTAGTTTTTACACATTGTTTTCGAAAAATTGGAGTGGAAAAAATTATTTTATTAGGTAAATGTCCTAAAATATTAAAAGATTATCCTTTATTATGTGGAGGTGAGTCACACCCTCAAGGAAATGAATTTAAAATCATAAAATATATTATACACTTTGGAGGATTCACTAAGGAATTATAAAATAAGTAAAATAAATCTAAAATTACATTATTTTAATGGTAAAACATATATGGTGCCTAGAATACCCATTATAGTATTTATTACATCATTTTGGGGTCATTATGATGTCATAAAACACATATTTTATTTATACAATATTTAATTTTTACCCAAAAATTCGACTATGTCATAAAATTATGAAAAATTCACCATTGGATAATTTAGACATCTTGATTCCAAAAATAATATTCATTTTATCTAAATAATTTCCAAAATATTTGAATTTTCACTTTTAAAATGGAAACCGAAATTTATTGAAAATTCACTGGTTTTGACAAAAAGAGTTCTCAAACCTTAATAAAAATTACATTTAACTTCATAAAAATTATACAATCATTTATTATTCATAAAATTAATTTTATAATAATATTTTATTAAAATATTAATTATTTCAAAAATTCATTAATTCCTTAAAATAAGTTCTTTAAAAATACTCTTTATGTTTTATCGTATAGAAATATGACTCTTATCAAACTGATTATCTAATAATTTGTAGATAAAGATATGATATAATCATAATTTATAATAATTGTTTTTATAAAACCTTATTTTAATATAATAATGTATATATTTCTCAAAATTACCATTTTTACCCAAAAACTCAATTTATCAAATTTATCATTATTTTAAGAAAGACTATTCTCATAAAAGAATTGATGGAATAATAATTTTATTTATAAAAAGGGATTACACAATAATAAATTAATGCCTTATTACATAACCCCTTATAAAACCTTCATAAGAACTAAGGGTATGATGTGTGATAGTAATAGACTCTTTGGGAGGCTTGGATAACATCACATGGGTGGTAATATCTATTAACTTGAACTTCTTCTGTAGGCGATTCCGTTCAAGATTAACGTGTTGAAGCTCGGGTTGAGCTTGGTCAAGTGTGAAGCCCAATGATTCTACCTCCTTTCCAAGCTCCAAAAAATTAGCTTCGTACAGCCTGAGTCTACTGGATGAGGCCATCCACTACTTTTTCTGTGTCAACAGGATTATTTTTAAAAACCTTAAATTTATATCAGTCATGTGATCACTGTTCAATAGATATATTATCAATGATAATGATACTTAACTGTCATTTAAACCCAATAATAAAAAATTCATGTGTTTTCAATAAGATATTAAAAGAAAGGGAATTTTATTCATAAAATATCAGGTCATTACATAAATTATAATTCTTTATCATAGACAGGACCTCCATAACAGTTGGTGATGGTTCCAGTGGTCGGGAGTGTCGACCCATAATGCCTAATGTGTGTCCAAAGTCTCAATCACTATCTAGTAAGGATGACCCTATTTGTAGTTTTCAAGGAAGTTGGTGATGTGTTGGAAGCTTTAAGAGATACCTCCGTTGGATTAAGAGTATAAGATTTCCCCTGAGGTGGGATCCATATAGTTTGAAGCTATGTAGGTTTAACAAGAGTGATCTTGACATTTTCTTCTAGCTATTTTGTGGACCTTAGATGTCGATGATGTTAGGGGGTGATATCCATTATTTTATATTCCTTGGTGGTATTTTTAGATTAAACATCTTGGATTTACTCTATCTCCTTGGGGTAGGGTAAGGTGTCATCAGTTAATTTTGGAGAAGGACTACTAAAAAGGTTAGCAGTGGTAATGTGGGGGGATTTCACCTTAGGATATCTCTGTTGTTAACAATGTCATCATGGCACTATAACTTCTAGGTATTCTTAATAAATATATAGGGTGGGAATGGATCATTATTAATCATAGAAGCGAATGTGGTAATTGATGAACCTTTGTTGTATAATCCATTATGGGGAAAGTAGATGAGGGAACCCAAGATATATGGGAGATATGTTTGTCACCACTTGGGTGTAGGTGTGTGATATTTCCTCATGTGGATTCTCATAGGCTTTAGTAGAGTTGTGGATTCCTCTCCTAGCCCCACACATATTGGGAGTGGTGGGAGAACTTCTCTTTAAAATTTTTATGGTTGTAATTATATAGGAATATTTCATTATAATAGTGATTTCATGTTAGAAAATAGTGATTCCAATATTCACAATGTCAATGATGCATAACAGTGATGATATCCAATGTTATTCATACTCTCACTATCAAAAGAGAATGGATTCATATCAATTTCATTACACTATTTTTTTGATACATTCTTATAGGATCTCTTTTTTCAATTCACGTCTTATATGGCCATGATCTAGGTCCTATATTCATATTTTCCAAAGGTGTGATGCCTTCCATCTCTGAGGGTCGATGGTGTCATCTCCTTGATTAAAATTATAATAGGATATCAGTACATCCTTCCATGGAGTTTTCCCCTATTTTTGATCTCCCTTATAGATTTAAGACAAGTTCATGAATCTTATTCCAGACTCTATCTCGAGAAATACATTTCTTAATTATGTCACTTTTTACACTAGTAGGGATAATAACTTTGGTTGGATAAGATGAGTTTTCCTGGGATTGTTGGAAATCATGTAAATATTGGGAATCTTTTTATCTTCCTTGGGGAAAGACACAATTTCATTCTATGTTTTTCATATAATAAATCTTATGCTTATCACCCAAGGTGTCTCAGGTTCATTATATGAGGTAAATCATTTTCATTACACAAGGCATCTAGTTCTTATCACACTAATAATCTTATGGTGATCACAAAAGTAATCCTCATCTCATTACTTCGGGAATAATGTTCTCATCACACAAGGAGACTTATACTTGTCATATAAGGAATCCCATGATCATAAAATGAGGAATTATATGCCCATCACTCAAGGAAAAGGAAAATAATAGGCTTATCATTTAAGGGAATGGTGTAGATATCCTATACCCATCACACAATCTATTTTATGATCATCAAAAAAAGAATATTGTTCTCATTACATAAAGAATTTAGGCTCATCACCTAAGGTTCCCTAATCTTTTCACCTAAGCCTCCTCATGATCATCACATGAGTAATGACAGGTTTCATAAGTATTAGAGGAATTGTATCATACTGTACTCAATGTATAGGGTGTCTAATTCTCATCATGTAAATAAAGTTTCCACTTATGATTGTAACATAAGGATGGTCATAGTTTAACATACAGTGGGGATGGATCCACTTACACTCATCACATAAGGGAATACATGGTTTTAGTGTCCTTTTAAGATGTTCTATAAGGTTCGTTGGTTTCATAGTTAGGTATGGGTTTTAAAATCACTTGATGGAAAATATGACAAAAATTTTGTGTTATTTTTGATATTGAAACTCAAATAGTAATCCTAATATAAATAGGAATCAATACCCACATATTTCAAGATACATAGTTTAATATTATGCAATAGGAATGATCCATACAGGTTAACATCATATGATAATAACACTTGTGTTACAAAATATGATACCTTAAGGGAAGGAGTGGGGTTTACATGTTAAGCTTCCTAGACACAACTTAGGAACATGAAGTATACATGGCGGTGATTATATACATTATGTGTTTCCCATCCTTTTCTTTGGGGAAAATAAAATGAACACTTCCCATCCCATGATTGGTGAAAATAATTTGAGAGTGAGGGAGCCTATTCTTAGGAGAAAAACATAGGGAGACTGCCTAGACCATACACGATACAAAGGTACCAGAGATGAGAGATGATGATATTGATATCTATATGGTTTTTTCATAAATTAAACTCATATAGAATGGGGAATAATCCAAAAGACTTCAAAATTCATTAAACCATGTTTATCAAAAGTATTTATTCAAGAGGAGCACAATGCTACGAGATTTGTGCATGTTGAGAGCTTCATGAAACCAGGACTCATGTGAGAATTTTTTTCCTTTGGGAGTTATCTATTATTCAAGGAAAGGAGTTATGTGTGAGAATATCAATCACAATATAACACTTTTTAGAAATTTTTGAGGTAATTAAAGTAAATTTTAATCTATTAGATTCCATGAAAGTTATTTGGGGTTACACAAACTATATAAGTTTAAGTTTCATTATCTTAGAGCTTTGAAATATGAAATCATAGTTGATAAACCTCAAAAGGGAAAGTATAGGATTATTTATTGGCCACGAGTCCTAGATTATGGAAGAATTGTATGATCCTGCATATTTGGATTTTAAAAAAACTCTGACTTTAGTTTCACATAGCTTAGAGTGACATGAAAAATCTTCCCTATTCCCAATACTTTTCTATTTTGACTATCTTTTCTCTTCAATCCTCTTAGGATGTGTTTTTTGGGACTAAAAAACCTATTAATTGAACACATTTTTATTTAATTATTTAATGGATTTGGAACCTCTATTAAATATCCATATCCCTGAATTGTCTTCCCCTCTGACATACAAGACACTCTCTTTATTGGGACCACCATGAAATGATTATGACATCCCAATGAAAGGGTAATCCACAATGGAATTTTCATTTGACCCACAATAGTTTTATTCAATAATAGAACAATTGACCATTTTTATAGGATCTAGGGTATTAAATACCAGGAATTCATGTTATTAAATTATCAATGGATTATACTTATACCCTTACTTACTGAAATTCGCTTTCATGAATCCCAATTAAATGATTTTAAATAAAATCCTATTATCAATCCATTTTCATAAAAAAACCAGCACTTGGAATATTGTATAATCCAAATACTATATTATATCAATGATGAGAAAGAATTAAATATTCATGTAAATTGGTTTTCTATCCACAATATCAAATATATACATCGCTTCCACCATATGAGTAACTCCACTATTTTCTATCATACTATGTTAATCTAGTTTTATTATAAAGAATGTATGACTATTAATTATATAATAATTATAAGGTAATGCATGTATACTTTTTACAATAGATTTAAATTTATGTTTTTTTGAAATTTAATTCAAATATATTGATAATTACTTAAAAATATATCCTTAAAATCATCCTATAAACTATTGATTATGTGTATTTGATATCCATGTTTTAGTCCATAATCGATTAAAATACCTAAGAATTACATTATGAGTTCCAACATATATCTCAACTACTATACTATTATGTAAAATGTAAATGTGATCCTACTACCTATCTATAATGGTAAATGAGACAATATACCTTCTTGATATTCCATCACCCACACGGTGCTTACTTTAATGATATTTTGGGAGACCAATGCTATCCACACTAGATAAGTAGTCGATACATAATTCAAAAACTTCCTCAATGATAAATTTATCAACAATAAAACCTTATATATGACTTTAATTTTTGATGTATCATTTAAAAATATTAATATGTTATTTAATGGGGTATATACATTTATAATGTACAAGAACACATAGTTAGATCACTCTAAGTAAATGAACCATAAACTGAACCATTATATCAAATAATAATGGTGGGAAGAATATATCCAATTCACTTAATACGACACACATTTCATTTTCCATATTTGGAAACTTTATTATCTATAAAACATTACAATATATAGCTTCAAAAAAAATCAAAGACAAAATAATTTTTGTTTGGAAATTTTTATATAGAATCCAACATAAATCCATAAGAATTAAATCTTTCATCAAAACATGAAAATAACATGATTTTAAGTTATAAAACTTCAAATCAACCATTTAAATGATATTATTGATATTTTATAGAGACAACTATGAAACCATTACACCATGAACAAAGCTGAAAAACTGAAATCTCTATTGACTAGAAATAGTTTAAGCCACTAGAGGAAGAATATTTCATCATTAACCCTTTATTTGTGCCAACGCTTCCCCTATCCTGATGTCAATCATGTCTAACATATCCTTAATGATATATTTTGTTTTTTAGGTTCATTTTGTAATGTTCCAATGTTACTATAACATACCTTTTTCTATATGTATGAGATCAAAGAGAATTATTATGTATAACCAATTCCAATATGGTATTTTTTTTGAAAAAAGTGTTCTTTTTTTTTTCAGACCATTTAGAAAATGATTTTAAAAAAGGGTTTACTAAAAATAGTGAAAATATACTTTACTTTCTCAAATTTTTATCACCTGTTAATAGAGAATGTATTATAAATTATTCTTTATTTATATCTAATGATGTTGTTTAAGATTTGTATTAATGTCATCAAGGTAAATGTTTATTATGTACTAGAAAATTTTCTTAAAGGAATGTTTCATTATAATTAAGTGTTTAACTTATTCAAAAATGGGACAACCTTACATTCCTTTAATAAAATATATTGAAAATTTTCCATAATCCAAAAAGTAATTTATAATCTAGAATAACATGGATCTCAACATGAAATATATTTTTTTCTATGAGCATCATACAATGTAACACCAGAACCACATTTCAATTTAAGGTCTTTAATCAATGGGTCCAAATAACCCTCAATATCATTACTCAATTATTTTGGTCTAGATATAGGCATAAACAAGATAATTAACACATGAATTATGCATAAACTTGGTGGTAAGTTATAATTTACCAATATAATCAGTTATGTAGTATGAATTCTACTTTTTACAAAAAATGGATGCATTCCATATGTAGATAGTGTAAGATTAAGGTTTAATGATCCTTTTCTAAATTAAACAAACTCTTGATCAATTTTCTTCCACTTATGAGAGTATACTAGGAGATGAATTTTACTATCATGAATTCCAGTATAAGTGTGCCACATTTATTTCCTTAGAATCTCCTCACTTCCATATATGTGTCTAAACCTTGGAATTATTGGAACGCACCATACGAAATTTGAAGGACCTGATTCATCTTTCATATATTGAGGTTCACCACACTTAGTAAATTTTTTAAGTGATTCATGGACCTTTGGAAACAATATATATTTGATTAGACTACATGCATTCTTTCAAATAACATACTCATTGAACAAAACAACTTTTTGGCATTATATGTTCGACATGGAAGCTTATTATATTTTGGTAACATATCATTAAATAGATAAATTAGTTCTATAAATCTATAGTTACTCCATTTTTTTTCTAGATTTCAATTTATATATCTTTAATATGGCTAATGATGTTCTATATTTATTAAAACTAGTATACAATAGAGTCTTTACACAACTATATAACTTATCAAATAGATTCATAAAATCATGAAGGCCAAATGCAGACCCCATTTTCATTTACTCAATATGATATCCATCATTGTTTATAGTTGATCTCATATCATACAATTTATAAACCATATTGTCATCTTAGTTACCAGAAACATTCATTTCTTCCCGATGTTTCATCCACAATTTATAACTTTGATCTATTCTATGATAGATATAATTTTCTTCCAATGTTCCTAGAATTTTTTTTTGAATAAAAATAATTAAAACATGAACAAATTATTTTATAAGTTTAAAACCCTTATAATTTATGATATATTTCTTTTTAGATAAATTCTACCACTTTGATAGATTGTGATACCCGCAACTCCGAGTCTATGTGAACAATAAAACATTATATCCTAACTGTTAAATTGGAAGGTATTAATAATAATAAATAAATTATGAAAAATATAAGATTTCCACATTTATAAAATAAATTCATTGGTTATTAGTCGATTATGAATGAAAATAAAAATCATTAGAATGTAAAAAAAATGTTCTTATGAAAAAACTGTTTTTATGCGTGCAATGTTTTTTATCTTAATAAATTAAATTGATCAATATTGTTTAATGATTTTAATTAAATTTATATATTATTTATTCAATAAAAAATTTTATTATTCATTTAATATTTTTTCTAAACATGAGGTAAGAATAAACCGAGTTTTATTCATAAAACTGTATTTTTCTAAAAAGTGGTTTTGTCACATTTTGTGCACTTATATTAATTTTTTTTTTATGATTTTATAAAATTTAATTTTAAAAAATGAATTTATTTTTTTAAATAATCATGTAAAAATTATTTTATACTGAATTTTTTATAATTTTCTGAAAAGATTAATTTTTTGATGAATAGTGAAAAAATCATGGTTATTACTGAATATTACTTTTTCGTTTAAATCATTTACAAAGTCCCATTTTATTTTAATATTGTTTTAAAAATGAAATTAGTTAAATAATTTTATTATAAATTCAATTTAGGTAATTGGAATCAATTTTATGTTAAATTTTTATGTTAAGACGTTTTTACTTGAGAAAACCTTTCTTTGGAAAATCGCTCTTTCTTTACTCTTGCAGGTTTAATTTTAAATTAAACTGTGCCAATTATATGAATTGAATTTAAAAAAATAGATTAAATATTTTTAATTAAAATAATTAATATTATATAATAATTTCAACTTATTTTTTTGTCATAATGAATACTAAAAATAGTAAAAATTAATTACTTCAGTTTAAGTTAAAACAGGGTTTTGTGCGTTACATGCACCTGTGGTAAAATTAATTTTCCACACACATAGGTTTTTTTTTCATATATATATTCATTGGATCCAAATTATATAATACCTATCATTTTTTATTCTTAAAAGATAAATTACCTAAGTAAAAAAAACTAGTTACCATGTTGAACACTGAAATGGAAAAAGTGAGTAACCTTAGATGTTAAGGGAATAAAATATCTAAAAAATGTCGATTTTTTTAGTTTTTGTGGTGTTTATAAATCATATCTTCCATTTAATATATTATTTAAATTTTTTTAGGCACATGGGTTGAGAGTGACTTCCCATTTCTGAAAAGTTTTAGATATTTACAAATATGTCACTCCTCCTCAATTATAAAAGGAAACCCCCTCCCCTCACTTATTCACACCTATTAATACATTTAAATAAATAAAAACCTGAAAAAATATCTACCCCAAATAATTATATGTTTTATAGAGCTATTTTTCTTACAAAAATACCAACCATAGTGTATTTAATAAGATATACAAAGGATTTTTTTCTAAGCGAGGGTCATTGCCTTCACTAAACTATTTCGTTTTTACTTGTTCTCTTAAAACTTTAATTAATGTATTAAAAATTAAAATATAATAACACTATTATCTACCATATACTTATATTTTATTTTGTTTATTTCATAACCTATAAACATATCCTCTTCCATCAAATGAGAAATGAAAATGTTAGTCGTGTGTACGATGAACTACCGTTTCGAGAATCGTTATAATTCGTTTTCCATCTCCACCACTCAAAAAAGGATATAATTATATATTTAATGTATGTATATTATATTTATAACATAATTATACTTATTTAATTACAATATCACATATAACTTGTTACCTTCCTACCCATTGGATAATTATAACGTTGCTCGTGCGTATGTGTGGACCACCACCACCATGGAGCGATGCAATTTTTTTTATTTTAATTTTGACATGGATGATAATAAGTATGGATTTAATTAATAAATATTATATATATGATATAATATTTATTCTTAAAATGTTAATTATTATTTACCTTTCTTTTTTTTTCTATCATTCAAAAAAATAAAAAAAGTATTCATGCATATGTACGACCTACTGTCTCCATGAATGGTGAAACTCATTTTTATGTATCTAAATTTTATAAACTATTATAAATAATTATATAATAAATATATATGATATTTATATCATTTTTAACATTATTTATATTATGGAACCATAATCAAAGTACAAGGACCGAAACTACCAAACAAAAAAATACATGAAAAATGAAGCACTTATTACCCAAAACAATAATTTTAACACAACATCATTAATAAATGGGTAATAAAATATTATAATGAAATAATATAAGGTGTGATATATATGATTATATTTCTGTAATATATTTATAATAAATCTAAATTTATTATATATAATTTTCAAAAATTTACAAAAGAACTCGGATATGAGGTAAGGGAATCTCGTCTCACTTTTACTTCTAAGATAAATATTCCATACTCACCACTTATTTATTTTTTATGGTGTATATACTAACCATGAATGTATTTTATGATTCTTATACTAAAAATTATGGGATAAAAATATCTATATATTTCTCTTTCTTTCACGGGTCTCACAATTCACAACTTACCAAAGTTGTAAGTATTTAATTCATAATATCATTATTAATATTGTTTATATTAAGTATCCTATAGAGGAATTATATGATATTTATATCACAAAACAAATATGTTTTCTTAACCAATTTTTATTTTTTAAAATTATAATATTTCCTTTAATTTTTCTATTTTAAGTACATAAAATATCAAAAAAATGATTTTAAGAAAAACAGACTTTGTTTCCTCTTTAGTCAGGAATCATTTTCTTCCATGTACATGTTTTATAAAAATATTTTCAATAATATTTTTAATATTCCGCTATGATTTATTAAAGTAATTTTTTTTACCCATGACATAATTTCAACAAAAAAATTTAAAATTAATCTTCCTGTTGTTTTTCTAATAGGGAACTTTTTTCATTTTTATAAGTGTAGAAGGAATGACTTCATTTAAATTATTTGAAATAAAAAGTGTTTCCCATAGTCATGACTACTCAATGATTTAAAAATTCCTCTCTAAGTTTTCATGATCCTTTTTAAATATATTTTTCCTAATATTATAGAAATTATTAGTTTTTAAAAGTGAATTTTAAAGTGAAAGGGGTATTTTCTTCAAGAATATTTTAATAACATTTTATGGCATTTCTATTCATCAGTGACAATATACTTTATCTTATATATTATACACTGGGTATATGAGGAAATAATACCATCCTTATTATTTCTCTAGATGGTTTATGATTAGTTTGAATGGGGATGTACTATTTTGATTCCATTCTTCATATTACTCTGGATGGTTTATGATTATGTTTATTAATTAGATAAATTATTAATATTTCGTATGATAGTTTCTCAATAAATTTTTTACATCAATTATATTTCTCCAATTTTATATGATGAATGAATTAGACTTAGTAAGTGATGGGTGGGGCCTACTATATCCCCTTAATGAACCAATAACTATCATGAGAAAACCAGTATGGGTATTTTGATAAGTCTTTACCCATTTATATAAGATGTCTTGGCACAAGTCCTTGATAGTATATTTATGATGTCTAGAAGTTTTCATTCCCCCATTATGAGACTAGTTATTGATGCCCATGTGATTAGCTAATTAGTTATGATATTCATGGGAAAGTTTTAAGATCTTGTGATTATTTATATGGATTTTTTTGATCCTAATTTATTCATGAAATATTATTCTTCATGATCAAGTTATTAAATAAATAGATTTTTTTTAGATATTTACCTTACCATATTGATTATATTTAATTTATTTAGATAGCTTCCGCTATATGCATACTCTTACTGAGCATTTGAGCACACTTGTTTCTTATGTTTCCTTTCCCTATGATGTCAGGAAGTGTATTATAATTGATATACATGGATATTCTAAAGAGAATAATGGTATTATCAAAGAACATAATATGTTGTATTTTAAATTTTCAATTATAATATTAGATTCATGTATATATCTAGTTTATCAATACTACTAAACTATTCAATCCTTTGGGATGTGATCACTTGTATCTTATTCCAATGTAATGAAATAACCTCTGATTTTGGGTGACTAGGGTAGGGGTATTTATAGCTGGTATCATATCAAGTTTAATAGAAACATTGAAAACTAGAATTATAAAAACATATATTAAGAAATATAACCTAATGTCTGACTTTGAGGACAATTCTAATTATAGAAAAATATCCTAAAATTTTGGTAAGGTAGAGATTATATGGATTTCCTATAAATAAATACTTGTATGGATACTATAATTAGATATGGTTATGGCACAGTTGTACCTAGAGGTAATAAATCTATAAATGTTACATTGGAATTTGACTCGATCATAACCTACTGCGCAACAACCATCCTTGCTACACACCTAGTTTGACACTCTTAGGGGACATGCTTAGGCTAATTCACTTTTTATTTACAAACCATTATGAATTATTTGAAAAAAATGCATGATTTCAAAACCTTCCCAATGAAACCAAGTTTATGATTATGAGATTAACTATGAAAAAAATCAATTTATGTTATGTTTTCACTAGTTTTGGAATTATACATTTTGTTTCATAATGTCATAATATAATTTGTATATTCCATTATTTATAAATTTAACCTAGAATTTTTTTAGAACTATATCAATGCACATAATCCATGTAGGAATTTATATCTAGGGAAAGATAATAAAGATGGAGCTGGAGTTGGAGCTAAAGCTAAACAAATTCTAATTATATTGGGGTAGCCAACTTAGGTTATGACCAATAAATTTATCTATATGGACCAATATACTGATCCAAAATGTGATGTAATAATGTTATACCACTCTATTATTTGGAAACCTTCACCGTTTTATCAGACTACGAATCCATTTGTAGATGAGAAATGGATAAGTTATTTAGAGAAGACATTTCCCACTCTGTGAAGAAATGAAAGGGAGAATGTTATCATGGCAGTTTATCATTCTCAAGATATGTGGTTCAATGGTGATAATTGATTCAAAGCACCGATGATGAGGTGGAAAGTGTGAGCATAGAAAGGAACTATTTTAAATAACTCTTCATGGGAAAAAAATTTCCTCGTGAATAAGAAGGGGATATAGAGAAACAATTATTGAGTCTAAGACAAAAGGAATAGGAAAATATTTCTAAGTATAAAGCTAACATTATATGGTTTTTAAAGCATGTTGTAGAATATATGCATAATATTAAGAGTAATATTGATCATTTATTTGATGGCATAAAGTCAATCCTTCAAAGGTAACTAGTCTCCCAAACATTTTCATCATATGAGGATATAGTATCATGTGCTAAAAATAAAGAGAAATAATTCTAAAAATATTATGATTTCTAAGGAAATAAATATAAAGAGAGAGAATATGATAAATCTATAAAAATAAATATGAAAAAAGTTAATAATGGAAGGGCTTAATTTACAACTCCTAATAAATGTCGAAAGAAACAAAGTGGAAAATGCTTGATGGTAATTGGAGTTTTCTACTAGTGTGGAGATAAAGGACACTGTGATTGTGATTGTAAGGGTAAGAAAGAAGTTTTCAATGTTCAATGATTAAAATTTAATGATATTGGTATCCATTCAAATGATTTCCCATGTTTTAAGGTAATTATCCCCTAAAAATTCTAAGGGATCAAACATAAAATTATGAAATTACAACAGATAAGGTTGAAGTTTATAAATATGTGGTGGAAGGTACTTTGATTGTATCCTCAAATTTAGATAATGATTTATTTTATTCTATATCTTCACACTCATATATATCATCCATATTTTAATAGAAAATTAGATATTTCCCTAAAAACTTAAGAAGGAATTCATCAGTCAAAACTCCTAGTGGAAGTCTCATCACAAAATGGATGTTCCAGTAAGCTCCCATTATGACACATAAGAATTCCCTATTTGTTTACTTCATTATTATACTTATGGTTGATCTTGATATAGTCATTCTTGTGGATTGTATTTGAAAATATGGGACAAAATATTATTTCAAAGAGAAGGAAATTATGATTTGTGATGAAAATATGGAATTTACTATCTTTATATGAAAGATTTCATCATCTAAGTCATGTATAGATCCACCCCCATTATATCTTCTGAATGAGATCCTTTGGTAATAATATAATAAACAATCTACAGATGGAAAAAGTAATCTTCTAACTGAGGATGTACCTATTTTATAGGAATAAATTGATTTATTTCATAATGAATTACCTAGATATCCACTAGAGAATGAAGATGAGCATTCTATTAATTTAATCCCTAACACAAGACCAATATCAAAGACTCCCTATAGAATGGACAATGTGGAATTGGTTGAGTTGATGAAATAACTAGAGAATTTATATGATAAGGTATTTATACTCCCTTGTGTTTCACCTTAGGGATCCCATATTATTATTTTTGAGATGAATGATGGATCTATGATGATGTACATTGATTATAGGTGTAACACCACAGGTAAATAAAGAATATGACATTTTTATATCTATCCATATTTTTGAATAAAATATTAATATTACTTTAAAGGGGACGCTATGCTCGATGACGTACCCAATACGCAACAATGAGTTTCTTGGGAATCTTACGTTGCACTCTAATAATAAAATAATATTATTTTAAATGGTAGTTAATTCCTAGCCGTTGTAATGGCGGGAACGAACAGAACTAACTACAAAATTATTATATATGTTTGTCAAATATTTTTACTCTTTACAATAAATGTTAGAGGATAAAAAATGCGAATGAATCCAATTTTAAGCGTAAACATTCTAATATTCTTTAAAAGGTCGATTAACTGCCTTTTGATGGCGAACCTCTTTAAAATCCACTTTTTGAAAGTTTTATGTGTTATATTTGACAAAATAAAATTCTTATTTAGAATCGGGACATCAAAATATACTTTGTGTAAATTTTTGGTATCTTTCTGATAAAGTTCATTTTTTTAATGAATAGTAAAAAATGTTGTATTTTAATTCAAAACCACTTGTTAATATAATTTATTTATATGATTAGATTATCTTTTGAATTTTTTTTAAAGTAAAATTAGAATATATTTTTACCATATAATCCAATAGTTGTCGTTGGAATTAATTTCACTTTGAAATCGGACTTAAACTAGTGTCAATCTTTTGATGCTTATTGTTTCATAAAAACACGCTATTTTCTCAGACAGCGGGAATTAATTATTAAATTAATTAATGCAACTTATATGTTTTGAATTTTGTAAAATAGACTTCATTTTTGAATTCGGAATATCAAATATATCTTAGGGTGAAGTTTTGGAATTTTTCTGAAAAACTTCAATTTTTGATGAATAGTGAAACCACTAAGTGGTACTTAAAAAACTGATTTTTCCTTTAAATGAAAGTTTACCACCTCTGTGTTTTGAATTTCAAAAATACGACATACATGGTTGTCATTAAGAAGTAAAATGTGGTTCAATGGGATTAAAATATTTTTTTGGTGAATAGTAACTTTTAAGTTTTTAATCACGATTAGAGGTAATTAGTGTAGTTTAAGGTAAAAATAATGTTTTAATAATATGAGATGAGCGTGAAACATGTCCTACCCTTATTGGATGTGCCACGACCGACCAAGAAAATCCATGGGTAAACTTGGGGACCCCATGGAGCCACTTTGGAAGGAAAATGATAGTAATATCTTTTTATTTAATGTTAAAGTAAAAATGTCACAAACATGAGTTGTTTTACTAAAACAATTTTTAAGTGGGGTTATACTGGTAAGATGTTTGACTATAAATTTTCATTGTAAAGATAAAAATATTTCTTACATCATAGTATTTTTTTTATAATTTTTATACATTAAATAAATTAAATTATTTATGACATCATGATGATGCAACGATTACCTCATTATTTAACGATTTAAATAAAATGAAAAGATAATGTAAAATATAATACCTACAGTTGTCAAAAACCTATTGGATGGGTATATTTAGAACCCTTATCACCTTTTCCTTAAATTATATCAATTTGGGACCTTTTAAATCCGAAACTCATTTTAAAATAAACTAACATTTCTTTACTTTCCAAGAGTGCCCCTCCTCTCCTCTTATAAAAGGCCACCACCTCTACCACCTTACACACACCTCTCAAGCCTTTGGCTCGGACAAAACCTGCCCATTTAATCTCTCCACATCCCTAACTTCATCATTTAAGCCTCACTTTGGGCAGAATCCTTTCCAAGGAAGCCTTTGAGCTTAAATCAAAGAGAGTTACCCGTTTTAAAGGTAATGTTTTCTCTTGTGTTCTTATGTTTTATTTTGTTTATCCACCCCCCTAAACTCTTTTTATTATTTTCTTTTGTAACAAAACCAGTATATTAAATATAATATGATGTTTTTATGTGAAGTATTCTAGCTACACTTACATACACCTTCGTCTAATGGTTAAAGAACATACTGCTTCTGTGGTTGGCGATTTTCTGCCTCACGAAACGATGATTGTTCAATATTCTTTTAACACCTTTAAAGGTGGACATTATGATGTCACTGTATTTTATATATGATATATATGGTATTTATGTTTACTATATTCTTCTGTATTTTATATTTAAAACATACCTTTATTCTTTTCATGTTGTGCAAATGCGATAATTTCATATGAGGAAGTGTGGACTACCACCCCGTCAAGTGATGTGACTCGTACATGCAATACATGGAATGTATAAAGAATGAAATTAATGAACATATGTGACCTATATAAAATATATATTATACTGTAATTATAATATATATATATATATCATTTATTTTTAATTCCATTAATATGACATAGAAATGAAAGTAGCGTTCATGCGTACGTACGACTTACCGTCTCCATGAACGGTGCATTTCATTTCTTACCTCTAAATGATTATGTAATATTATAAATACATGTATATTCTGGATATATATGATATATATGATATCCAAATCATGAATATCATTCTGGATATAATGAACCTTTGACCACACGAACAACATGTAATTGTAAGAAGTTCACTTTCGACTTAAGAACCAAATATCGACAAAACAAACATTATTAACTTAAATGATTACATAATGTGTATAACATGGAAATAAGTGATATAAAAGGAATAATGAAATTGAAAAAGGTTCTTAAGCAAGTAGAAATTAACTCAAGTTTATTATTCAGGATGTTAAATAACGATCGAGTCAAGTCGGACCCGAGGTAAGGGATCCAACCTCTCTCTTTCTTTTTAAGTACTCTCTTTTATGTCATTTCTTTTAAGACCATATTTCTTATGTTTGGGGATGTTATTTTATATTCCTCTTGCTTTAAATTTTATTTTAATACTATGAGAGACCCTATTTTCTCTCATCAATCCATTTTGAAAGTTTTGATTGGCGCCGTTAGGCTGCCGAATTTTCATAAGGGATCCTACTCCTCTCTTTCTTTTTAAGTAAACTCTTTTATGTAATTCCTTTTAAGCTCATATTTCTTGTGATTGAGATGTTCTTTTATATTCCTCTTGCTATAAACTTTATTTTAATATTATGAGAGACCCTATTTTATCTCATCAATCTACTTTTGTAAGTTTTAAGTGGCGTCGTTAGCCTGCCGAGTTTTCATAAGGGATTTTTTATCTCAATTTTATTCCTGTGAGATTTATGCTACATTTGACACAATTTCCTTTGAGTGGTGTATGTACTGCCCATTATTTTAATCATTGTGTAATATAATTTCATTTATTAGTATTTAAATCAATGTTGTATTGTCCTTCTTTCACGGGGTGTATGTTTCGAAAGATACCCATGTCGGTAAGGGAACCTTTCACCCTCCTCTTTTTTAAAAGACTTCTTTTGTTATGTCTTTTAATTCACATAATATTGTGTTGGGATATGTTCTTCTATATCCTTATTGATTTAAATTTTATGTCCAAGTTATGAGATACCCTTTTTATCTCTCATCAACTCGTTTTCTGAATTTTGTAGTGACGCCGTTAGGTTGTCAAATTTTTGCAAGGGAACTTCTTAACCCAATTTTGATTCTTTGGGATAAGCTTTTACTCCTTGAATATGTCATTCTATGAATATGTGTGAATAACCTCGGATTGTTTTACACTTAATATCCACTTATATTTGGTGTATTAGTTTTTCACACATAATTATGTAATTGATTTATCCTTAATCCAAGGATACCGTCTTTGTAAGGGACTTCATCTCAATCTCCATTCATTGAGGAATATTTTGTTTTATACACAACCTTATTTTATATAGTGTATAAACCCCTTTGAATTTTACGTTTATCCAAAAGGAATCTTTTTTATACGAAGCGTTTTACTAAACGACAAAAGAGAATGTTTTTGTCGTACGTATGCGGCGAAAATGAATTCTCCGCCGCCGTGACCATTATTTGAGTTTCATCTTCCTCTACAAGCCATACCGTTTTTTAAAGAAAAATAAATACCATGTTTTAATTTTATTTTATTTTGGTATTGAAAATGGTTTTCATAATGTTTTTATATCAATGTGTTGTATTGATATCTTGTGATTGAAAAGTGGAAATGTTATGTTTCCTTTATGCATGTTTTATGTGATACGATTATGTTATGGTTGTTGGGAAATATTATGAAGACGGGTGGTTCCATGAAAAACTAAGGGCGGGTGAGCCCGATATAGCTCTCCAATGCATTGGGTAACGCGAAGGGGTTAAACGTTAAGGTTTCTCCGAAGAGATTTAGGGAATATACTGTGATGGGTATTCCAAACGTAACCAAGTGGGTTACTCCCTACGTAAGAATGTTATGAATGCCTCAAGTTACCTTTATGTATTATGATTTCTATGATTTATTCATGATTTTATGGGTTATGTTAAAGTGCTTATACTTTATGGGTAAATTATGATTTCATTCTTATGTATACATTTACTCATGTTTCCTTTCCATATTTTTATATCCCTTACTGAGCTTTTTATGATCATCCCAAGTTTTTGAAATGTTTTTCACAGGTCAAGGGAAAGGTACATGATATGATGATAGTGTCAAGGAAGTGTCAAGAAATAATCCATGTTTTATTTTAAATATGTTTCCGTTGATGGGGAAAACGAGTATTATCTTTTATGTAACCACTTTTTTTTAAATGTGGAATGTGATTCATGATTTATGATCTAATTATATAAAACTATGAACCTAAAAATATCCTCAATGTTAATTATTCATTTAATTCAAAATTAAGTAAGGTTTAAGGCTGGGGCCTTATAGTTGGTATCATAGAGAGGTTTAGATAACTTTAGAGGTTAGGGTATTCTCTAAGCATAAGTGACATTACCATAATGGTTAGGATTACTGAAAGAGTCCTAGTTTTAGATAAAGTGAATGAGTAAGTATATCTTAGTTTTTACCTTCCTCATTAGTACATGATGGTTTTGTTGATATACTCACACTGACATTTTTGTTTTTAGTGAATGGATGGATCTAGCAGGCACCAAAGAGATAAAAGGTTTGAAGGAAACTGTGGTGGTTCTCTGATTAAGATACTAGATAAAATGGGGGATTCAATGAGGAAACTTGTGGTTGTTCTAAACCAACTATCAAGGAGTCATGATCAACCAATTAAACCTTGGTATGATCTGTAATGCATCATGTACGATATGACCAATCGATGTGGAAGTTCAGGTAATAATTATAAAGGTAACCATTAGAATTTATATGATCCTTACTTTTGAGGTAATTATGGGTTATTATATGTTATGATGGAAAATGAAAGTCATGAGATAAAATTGAGGTTAAAATATGTTATGATTATTTTTGAAGATTTTATCTCATTTTAGGGAATGTTTTATGAATTATATATTTTTGAAAAAAGGACAACACACAGACTGTGTGAAAAACCGTCGCATCGGACAAAGGTGTGGGAATCGAACCCACAACCAAAGTGCAACTGGTATTTATCGCCTACCACTGGACTACGTGAAGTCCCTGGTTAGTTTGACTTATTCTTTTTAGTTAGATGATTTTATAAATTAATAGTAAGTTTATTTTGGGTTATCTATGGAAATTTATTAACCTATCATGGAGGATATGTGATTAGGTTAATAACTTTTCAATACGAGACTTTAAGAGCAACTGATGTTGTTTGGAGATAAATGTTACGATTTAACTTGGAAGACTATGTGACTAAATCCTTCAAATATTTGGGTTTCAATCTTAGTTTGTTTTACTTTGAAGAATTTTATGGACAAATTGTTTATCGAATAGTCCTCGTTGAACTTTGGGTTTTGTTGGACAAATTATGGAGATTAAGAATAGATTTTCTTTTTATAAAGGGTTATCCTTTTCTGGATTATCTGATCTTGTACTAACCTTTTTAGTTTTGGTTTTGGTTAATGTCTAAATACATGGGAAGTATATAGTTCTCTTTTGTGGATTAGGTGATTCTCTAAAGTTGATTATAGTACTCTTAATGTGAACAAGTCTTCCTAAATACTCATCTTTTGGAGAAAATATGTGTTTGTGTAAGAAATCTAATAAAAGTTGAAAGTCAACATGATAAGTGATTATGTTTCCTTATGAATAAATTCCTCAATAAAAAGAAACTTAAAACAAAAATGTTGTCTATTAACTTTTCCTACTGGGGAATCGAATACCGTTTAACCCATCACAAGTTTGTGATTTTCTTGCGGTTAACTTTCTCCTAAACTTGTTTTCTACCACTCTCTATCAGAACATGACCCTATGTTTTCTCCTCCATGTCCATGTTTTCCTACATGGAATCCTATTATGGGTTAACACGAGTGACCTCTGTACTTATCTTTCTTTGTTTTAAAGTGATTGTTTTACCGACTCTTGTTCCGATGTGGGACTTTCAAGGATGTTTCCAAGCCCAATTTTAAAATTGCGAGGACGCAATTCCCAAAAGGGGGGAAGGATGTTACACCCCAGGTAAATAAAAAATATGGCATTTTTATATTTATCCATATTTGTGAATAAAATATTAATATTACTTTAAAGGGGACACTATGCTCGATGGCGTACCCAATACGCAACAATGAGTTTCTTGGGAATCTTACGTTGCACTCTAATAATAAAATAATATTATTTTAAATGGTAGTTAACGCCTAGCCGTTGTAATGGCGGGAATGAATAGAACTAACTAAAAAATTATTAATATGTTTGTCAAATATTTTTACTCTTTACAATAAATGTTAGAGGATTAAAAATGCGAATGAATCCAATTTTAAGCGTAAACATTCTAATATTGTTTAAAAGGTTGATTAACCACCTTTTTATGGCGAACCTCTTTTAAATACACTTTTTGACAATTTTATGTGTTATATTTGACAAAATAAAATTCTTATTTATAATTGGGACATCAAAATATACTTTGTGTAAATTTTTGGTATCTTTCCGATAAAGTTCATTTTTTTAATGAATAATGAAAAATGTTGTATTTTAATTCAAAACCTATTTTGAATCTAATCTATTTATATGATTAGACTATATTTTGAATTGTTTTTAAAGTAAAATTAGAATATATTGTTACCATTTAATCCAATAGTGGTCGTTGGAATTAATTTCACTTTGAAATCGGACTTAAACTAGTGTCAATCTTTTGATGCTTATTGTTTCATAAAAACACGCTATTTGCTCGGACAACGGGAATTAATTATTAAATTAATTAATGAAACTTTTATGTTTTGAATTTTGTAAAATAGACTTCAATTTTGAATTCGGAATATCAAATATATCATAGGGTGAAGTTTTGGTATTTTTCTGAAAAACTTCAATTTTTGATGAATAGTGAAACCACTAAGTGGTACTTAAAAAACTGATTTTTCGTTTAAATGAAAGTTTACCACATTTGTGTTTTGAATTTCAAAAATACGACATACATTGTTTTCATTAAGAAGTAAAATGTGGTTCAATGGGATTAAAATATTTTTTTGGTGAATAGTAAATTTTAAGTTTTTAATCGCGATTAGAGGTAATTAGTGTAGTTTAAGGTAAAAATAATGTTTTAATAATATGAGATGAGCTTGAAACATGTCCTAACCTTATTGGATGTTTCATGGAAGACCAAGAAAATCCATGGGCCAACTTGGGGACCCCATGGAGCCACTTTGGAAGGAAAATGACTTTAATATCTTTTTATTTAATGTTAAAGTAAAAATGTCACAAACATGAGTTGTTTTAATAAAACGATTTTTAAGTGAAGTTATACAGGTCAGATGTTTGACTATAAATAGTAATTGTAAATCTAAAAAGATTTCCAACATCATAGTAATTTTTTTATAATTTTTATACATTAAATAAATTAAATTATTTATGACATCATGATGATGCAGTGATTACCTCATTATTTAACGATTTAAATAAAATGAAAAGATAATGTAAAATATAAGAAATAAAGTTTTCAAAAACCTATTGGATGGGTATATTTCGAACCCTTATCACCTTTTCCTCAAATTATGTCAATGTGGGACCTTTTAAATCTGAAAATCATTTTAAAATAAAGTAACATTTCTTTACTTTCCAAGAGTGCCCCTCCTCTCCTCTTATAAAAGGCCCCCACCTCTACCACCTTACACACACCTCTCAAGCCTTTGGCTCGGCCAAAACCTGCCCATTTCATCTCTACACATCACTCTATTAATCATTGAAGCATCAATTTGGGCATAATACTTTCCAAGGAAGCCTTTGAGCTTAAATCAAAGAGAGTTACCCGTTTTAAAGGTAGTGTTTTCTCTTGTGTTCTTATGATTTATTTTGTTTCTACAACCCCCTAAACTCTTTTTATTATTTTCTTTTGTAACAAAAACAGTATCTTAAATATACTATGATGTTTTTATGTGAATGATTAGAGCTACACTTACACACACCTTCATCTAATGGTTAAAGAACACACTGTTTTTGTGGTTGGCGGTTTTCTGCCTCACGAAATGATGATTGTTCAATATTATTTTGACACCTTTAAAGGTGGCCATTATGATGTAACTGTATTTTATATATGATATATATGGTATTTATGTTTACTATATGCTTCTTTATTTTATATTTAAACCATACCTTTATTCTTTTCATGTTGTGCAAATGCGATAATTTCATATGAGGAAGTGTGGACTACCGCCCCCTCAAGTGATGTGACTCGTACATGTAATACATGGAATGTATAAAGAATGAAATTAATGAACATATGTCACCTATATAACATATATATTATACTGGAATTATAATATATATATATATCATTTATTTTTAATTCCATTAATATGACATAGAAATGAAAGTAGCGTTTATGCGTACGTACGGCTTACCGTCTCCATGAACGGTGCATTTAATTTATTACCTCTCAATGATTATGTAATATTATAAATACATTTATATTCTGGATATATATGGTATATATGATATCCAAATCATGAATATCATTCTGGATATAATGAACCTTTGACCACACGAACAACATGTAATTGTAAGAAGTCCACTTTTGACTTAAGAACCAAATATCGACAAAATAAACATTATTAACTTAAATGATTACATAATACTTATAACATGGAAATAAGTGATATAAAAGGAATAATGAACTTTAAAAAGGTTCTTAAAAAAGTATAAATTAACTCAAGTTTATTATTCAGGACGTTAAATAACGATCGAGTCAAGTCAGACCCGAGGTAAGGGATCCAACCTCTTTCTTTCTTTTTAAGTACTCTCTTTTATGTAATTTCTTTTAAGCCCATATTTCTTATGTTTGGGGATATTATTTTATATTCCTCTTTCTGTACATTTTATTTTAATATGATGAGAGACCCTATTTTCTCTCATCAATCCATTTTGGAAGTTTTGATTGGCGCCGTTAGGCTGCCGAATTTTCGTAAGGGATCCTACTCCTCTCTTTCTTTTTAAGTACACTCTTTTATGTCATTCCTTTTAAGCTCATATTTCTTGTGATTGGGATGTTCTTTTATATTCCTCTTTCTGTAAACTTTATGTTAATATTATTAGAGAACCTATTTTATCTCATCAATCCATTTTTGTAAGTTTTAAGTGGCGACGTTAGGCTGCCGAGTTTTCGTGAGGGATTTTTCATCTCACTTTTATTCCCATGAGATTTATGCTACATTTGCCACAATTTCCTTTTAGTGGTGTATGTACTACCCATTATTTTAATAATTATGTAATATAATTTCATTTATGAGTATTTACATTAATGTTGTATTGTCCTTCTTTCACGGGGTGTATGTTTCGAAAGATACCCATGTCGGTAAGGGAACCTTTCACCCTTCTCTTTTTTAAAAGATTTCTTTTGTTATGTCTTTTAATTCACATAATATTGTGTTGGGATATTTTCTTCTATATCCTTATTGATTTAAATTTTATGTCCAAGTGATGAGATACCCTTTTTATCTCTCATCAACTCATTTTCTGAATTTTTTAGTGACGCCGTTAGGCAGTCAAATTTTTGCAAGGGAACTTCTTAACCCAATTTTGATTCTTTGGGATAAGCTTGTACTCCTTGAATATGTCATTCTATGAATATGTGTGAATAACCTCTGATTGTTTTACACTTAATATCCACTTATATTTGGTGTATTAGTTTTTCACACATAATTATTTAATTGATTTATCCTTAATCCAAAGATACCGTCTTTGTAAGGGACTTCGTCTCAATCTCCATTCATTGAGGCATATTTTATTTTATACACAAACTTCTTTTATACGGTGTATAAACCCCTTTGAATTTTACATTTATCCAAAAGGAATATTTTTTATACGAAGCATTTTACTAAACGACAAAAGGGAATGTTTTTGTTGTACATATGCCGTGACAACGACTTCTCCACCGCCGTGACCATTATTTGAGTTTCGGCTTTCCTCTACAAGCCATACCTTTTTTTTAAAGAAAAATAAATACCATGTTTTACTTTTCTTTTATTTTGGTATTGAAAATGGTTTTCATAATGTTTTTATATCAATGTGTTGTATTGATATCTTGTGATTGAAAAGTGGAAATGTTATGTTTCCTTTATGCATGTTTTATGTGATATGATTATGTTATGGTTCTTGGTAATTATTATGAAGACGGGTGGTTCCATGAAAAACTAAGGGCGGGTGAGACCGATATAGCTCTCCAATGCATTGGGTAACGCTAAGGGGTTAAACGTTAAGGTTTCTCCGAAGAGATTTAGGGAATATACTGTGATGGGTATTCCAAACGTAACCAAGAGGGTTACTCCCTACGTAAGAATGTTATGAATGCCTCAAGTTACCTTTATGTCTTATGATTTCTATGATTTATTCATGATTTTATGGGGTATGTTAAAGTGCTTATGTTTTATGGGTAAAGTATGATTTCATTCTTATGTATACAAGTACTCATATTTCCTTTCCATATTTTTATATCCCTTACTAAGCTTTTTATGCTCATCCCAAGTTTTTGAAATGTTTTTCACAGTTCAAGGGAAAGGTACATGATATGATGATAGTGTCAAGGAAGTGTTAAGAAAGAATCCATGTTTTATTTTAAATATGTTTCCGTTAATGGGGAAAACGAGTACTATCTTTTATGTAACCACTTTGTTTAAATGTGGAATGTAATTCATGATTTATGATCTAATTCTATAAAACTCTAAACCTGAAAATATCCTCAATGTGAATTATTCATTTAATTCAAAATTAAGTAAGATTTAAGGCTGGGGCCTTATAGTTGGTATCAGAGGGAGGTTTAGATAACTTTAGAGGTTAGGGTATTCTCTAAGAATAAGTGACATTACCATAATGGTTAGGATTTCCGAAAGAGTCATAGTTTTAGATAAAGTGAATGAGTAAGTATATCTTAGTGTTTACCTTCCTCATTATTACATGATGGTTTTGTTGATATACTAACACTGACATTTCTGTTTTTAGTGAATGGATGGATCTAGCAGGCACCAAAGAGACAACAGGTTTGAAGGAAACTTTGGTGGTTCTCTAATTAAGATACTAGATAAAATGGGGGATTCAATGAGGAAACCTGTGGTTATTCTAAACCCACTATCAAGGAGTTATGATCAACCACTTAAACCTTGGTATGATCTATAATGAATCATGTACGAGATGACCAATCGATGTGGAAGTTCAGATAATAATTATAAAGGTAACCATTAGAGTTTATATGATCCTTACTTTTGAGGTAATTATGGGTTATTATATGTTATGATGGAAAATGAAAGGCATGAGATAAAATTGAGGTTAAAATATGTTATGATTATTTTTGAAGATTTTATCTCGTTTTGGGGAATGTTTTAAGAATTATATAGTTTTGGAAAAAGGAAAACACGCAGATTGTGTGACAACCTGTCGCGTCGGACAAAGCTGCGGGAATCGAACCCACAACCAAAGTGCAACTGGTATTTATTGCCTACCACTGGACTACGTGAAGTCCCTGGTTAGTTTGACTGATTCTTTTTAGTTAGATGATTTTATGAAATAATAGTAAGTTGATTTTGGGTTATCTATGGAAATTTATTAACCTATCATGGAGGATATGTGATTAGGTTAATTACTTTTCAATACGAGACTCTAAGAGAAACTGATGTTGTTTGGAGATAAATGTTACGATTTAACTTGGAAGACTATGTGACTAAATCCTTCAAATATTTGGGTTTAAATATTAGTTTGGTTTAATTTGAAGAGTTTTATGGACAAATTGTTTATCTAATGGTCCTCGTTGAACTTTGGGTTTTGTTGGACAAATTTTGGAGATTAAGAATAGATTTTCTTTTTATAAAGGGTTATCCTTTTCTGGATTATTTGAACTTTTTCTAACCTTTTTAGTTTTGGTTTTGGTTAAAGTCTAAAGACATGGTAAGTATATAGTTCTCTTTTTTGGATTAGGTGATTCTCTAGAAGTTGATTATAATACTCTTAATGTGAACAAGTCTTCCTAAATACTCATCTTTTGGAGAAAATATGAGTTTGTGTAAGAAATCTAATAAAAGTTGAAAGTCAACATGATAAGTGATTATGTTTCCTTATGAATGAATTCCTCAATAAAAATAAACTTAAAACAAAAATATTGTCTATTAACTTTTCCTACTAGGGAATCAAATACCGTTTAACCGATCAAAAGTTTGTGATTTTCTTGTGGTTAACTTTCTCCTAAAAATGTTTTCTATCCCTCTCTATCAGAGCATGACCCTATGTTTTCTCCTCCATGTCCATGTTTTCCTACATGGAATCCTGTTATGGGTTAACACGGGTGACCTATGTACTTATCTTTCTTTATTTTAAAGTGATTGTTTTACCGACTCTTGTTCCGATGTGGGACTTTCAAGGATGTTTCCAAGCCCAATTTTAAAATTGTGAGGATGCAATTCTCAAAAGGGGGGAAGGATGTAACAACCCAGGTAAATAAAGAATATGACATTTTTATATGTATCCATATTTGTGAATAAAATATTAATATTACTTTAAAGGGGACGCTATGCTCGATGGCTTACCTAATACGCAACAACGAGTTTCTTGGGAATCTTACGTTGCACTCTAATAATAAAATAATATTATTTTAAATGCTATTTAACTCCTAGCCGTTGTAATGGCGGGAATGAACAGAACTAACTACAAAATGATTATATATGTTTGTCAAATATTTATACTCTTTACAATAAATGTTAGAGGATTAAAAATGCGAATGAATCCAATTTTAAGCGTAAACATTCTAATATTCTTTAAAAGGTCGATTAACCGCCTTTTGATAGAGAACCTCTTTTAAATCCAATTTTTGACAATTTTAGGTGTTATATTTGACAAAATAAAATTCTTATTTAGAATCGGGACTTCAAAATATACTTTGTGTAAATTTTTGGTATCTTTCCGATAAAGTTCCTTTTTTCAATGAATAATGAAAAATGTTGTATTTTAATTCAAAACCTCCTTTTAATCTAATCCATTTATATGATTAGATTATCTTTTGAATTGTTTTTAAAGTAAAATTAGAATATATTTTTACCATTTAATCCAATAGTGATCATTGGAATTAATTTCACTTTGAAATCGGACTTAAACTAGTGTCAATCTTTTGATGCTTATTGTTTCATAAAAACACGCTATTTGCTCGCACAGCGGGTATTAATTATTAAATTAATTAATGAAACTTATATGTTTTTGAATTTTGTAAAATAGACTTCATTTTTGAATTCGGAATATCAAATATATCTTAGGGTGAAGTTTTGGTATTTTTCTGAAAAACTTCAATTTTTGATGAATAGTGAAACCACTAAGTGGTACTTAAAAAAATGATTTTTCGTTTAAATGAAAGTTTACCACCTCTGTGTTTTGAATTTCAAAAATACGACATACATGGTTGTCATTAAGAAGTAAAATTTGGTTCAATGGGATTAAAATATTTTTTTTGGTGAATAATAACTTTTAAGTTTTTAATCGCGATTAGAGGTAATTAGTGTAGTTTAAAGTAAAAATAATGTTTTAATAACCTGAGATGAGCTTGAAAAATGTCCTACACCTATTGGATATGTCATTTCCGACCAAGATAATCCATGGGTCAACTTGGGGACCCCATGGAGCCACTTTGGAAGGAAAATGACATTAATATCTTTTTATTTAATGTTAAAGTAAAAATGTCACAGACATGAGTTGTTTTACTAAAACAATTGTTAAGTGGGGTTATATAGGTCATATGTTTGACTATAAATAGTAATTAGAAAGATAAAAATACTTGCTACATAATAGTAATTTTTTTATAATTTTTATACATTAAATAAATTAAATTATTTATGACATCATGATGATGCAGCGATTACCTCATTATTTAACGATTTAAATAAAATGAAAAGATAATGTAAAATGTAAAACCTAAAGTTGTCAAAAACCTATTGGATTGGTATATTTAGAACCCTTATCACCTTTTCGTCAAATTATATCAATGTGGGACCTTTTAAATCCGAAAATAATTTTAAAATAAAGTAACATTTCTTTACTTTCCAAGAGTGCCCCTCCTCTCCTCTTATAAAAGGCCCCACCTCTACCACCTTACACACACCTCTCAAGCCTTTGGCTCGGCCAAACCCTGACCATTTCATCTCTCCACATCCCTCTATTCATCATTGAAGCATCAATTTAGGCATAATCCTTTCCAAGGAATCCTTTGAGCTTAAATCAAAGAGAGTTACCCGTTTTAAAGGTAGTGTTTTCTCTTGCGTTCTTATGTTTTATTTTGTTTCTACAACCCCCTAAAATCTTTTTATTATTTTGTTTTGTAACAAAAATAGTATCTTCAATATGCTATGATGTTTTTATGTGAAGGATTATAGCTACACTTACACACACCTTCGTCTAATGGTTAAAGAACATACTGTTTCTATGGTTGGCAATTTTATGCCTCACGAAACCATGATTGTTCAATATTCTTTTGACACCTTTAAAGGTGGCCATTATGATGTCACTGTATTTTATATATGATATATATGGTATTTATGTTTACTATATGCTTCTGTATTTTGTATTTAAAACACACCTTTATTATTTTCATGTTGTGCAAATGAGATAATTTCATATGAGGAAGTGTGGACTACCGCCCCCTCAAGTGATGTGACTCGTACATGCAATACATGGAATGTATAAAGAATGAAATTAATGAACATATTTCACCTATATAACATATATATTATACTGTAATTATAATATATATATATATCATTTATTTTTAATTCCATTAATATGACATAGAAATGAAAGTAGCGTTCATGCGTACGTATGGCTTACCGTCTCCATGAACGGTGCATTTAATTTCTTACCTCTCAATGATTATGTAATATTATAAATACATGTATATTCTGGATATATATGGTATATATGATATCCAAATCATGAATATCATTCTGGATATAATGAACCTTTGACCACACGAACAACATGTAATTGTAAGAAGTCCACTTTCGACTTAAGAACCAAATATCGACAAAACAAACATTATTAACTTAAATGATTACATAATACTTATAACATTGAAATAAGTGATATAAAAGGAATAATTAACTTGAAAAAGGTTCTTAAAAAAGTATAAATTAACTCAAATTTATTATTCCGGACGTTAAATAACGATCGAGTCATGTCGGACCTGAGGTAAGGGATCCAACCTCTCTCTTTCTTTTTAAGTACTCTCTTTTATGTCATTTCTTTTAAGCCCATATTTATTATGTTTGGGGATATTATTTTATATTCCTCTTGCTGTAAATTTTATTTTAATATGATGAGAGACCTTATTTTCTCTCATCAATCCATTTTGGAAGTTTTTATTAGCGCTGTTAGGCTGCCGAATTTTCGTAAGGGATCCGACTCCTCTCTTTCTTTTTAAGTACAATCTTTTATGTCATTCCTTTTAAGCTCATATTTCATGTGATTAGGATGTTATTTTATATTACTATTTCTGTAAACTTTATGTTAATATGATGAGAGACCCTATTTGATCTCATCAATCCATTTTTGTAAGTTTTAAGTGGCGCCGTTAGGCTGTCGAGTTTTCGTAAGGGATTTTTCATCTCACTTTTATTCCCGTGAGATTTATGCTACATTTGCCACAATTTCCTTTTAGTGGTGTATATACTACCCATTATATTAATAATTGTGTAATATAATATCATTTATGAGTATTTACATTAATGTTGTATTGTTCTTCTTTCACGGGGTGTATGTTTCGAAAGATACCCATGTCGGTAAGGGAACCTTTCACCCTTCTCTTTTTTAAAAGACTTATTTTGTTATGTCTTTTAATTCACATAATATTGTTTTGGGATATTTTCTTATATATCATTATTGATTTAAATTTTATGTCCAAGTGATGAGATACCCTTTTTATCTCTCATCAACTCATTTTCTGAATTTTTTAGTGACGCCGTTAGGATGTCAAATTTTTGCAAGGGAACTTCTTAACCTAATTTTGATTCTTTGGGATAAGCTTGTACTCCTTGAATATGTCATTCTATGAATATGTGTGAATAACCTCGGATTGTTTTACACTTAATATCCACTTATATTTGGTGTATTAGTTTTTCACACATAATTATGTAATTGATTTATCCTTAATCCAAGGATACCGTCTTTATAAGGGACTTCGTCTCAATCTCCATTAATTGAGGCATATTTTATTTTATACACAACCTTATTTTATACGGTGTATAAACCCCTTTGAATTTTACGTTTATCCAAAAGGAATCTTTTTTATACGAAGCGTTTTACTAAACTAAAAAAGGGAATGTTTTTGTCGTACGTATGCCGCGACAACGACTTCTCCGCCGCTGTGACCATTATTTGAGTTTTGGCTTCCTCTACAAGCCATACCTTTTTTTAAATAAAAATAAATACCATGTTTTACTTTTCTTTTATTTTGGTATTGAAAATGGTTTTCATAATGTTTTTATATCAATGTGTTGTATTGATATCTTGTTATTGAAAAGTGGAAATGTTATGTTTCCTTTATGCATGTTTTATGTGATATGATTATGTTATGGTTCTCGGGTATTATTATGAAGATGGGTGGTTCCATGAAAAACTAAGGGCGGGTGTGCCCGATATATCTCTCCAATGCATTGGGTAACGCTAAGGGATTAAACGTTAAGGTTTCTCCGAAGTGATTTAGGGAATATACTGTGATGGGTATTCCAAACGTAACCAAGAGGGTTACTCCCTATGTAAGAATGTTATGAATGCCTCAAGTTACCTTTATCTCTTATGATTTCTATGATTTATTCATGATTTTATGGGGTATGTTAAAGTGCTTATGTTTTATGGGTAAAGTATGATTTAATTCTTATGTATACATGTACTCATGTTTCCTTTCCATATTTTTATATCCCTTACTGAGATTTTTATGCT
Source organism: Viscum album (assembly GCA_963277665.1). Taxonomy (NCBI): domain Eukaryota; kingdom Viridiplantae; phylum Streptophyta; class Magnoliopsida; order Santalales; family Viscaceae; genus Viscum; species Viscum album. The sequence goes on along the minus strand of OY728147.1, from coordinate 177,576,577 downwards.
CATACCAAGTTTTTGAAATGTTTTTCACAGGTCAAGGGAAAGGTACATGATATGATGATAGTGTCAAGGAAGTGTCAATAAAGAATCCATGTTTTATTTTAAATATGTTTTCGTTGATGGGGAAAAACGCGTACTATCTTTTATGTAACCACTTTGTTTAAATGTGGAATGTAATTCATGATTTATGATCTAATTCTCTAAAACTCTAAACCTGAAAAGATCCTCAATGTGAATTATTCATTTAATTCAAAATTAAGTAAGATCTAAGGCTGGGGCCTTATAGTTGGTATTAGAGGGAGGTTTAGATAACTTTAGAGGTTAGGTTATTCTCTAAGCATAAGTGACATTACCATAATGGTTAGGATTTCCGAAAGAGTCCTAGTTTTAGATAAAGTGAATGAGTAAGTATATCTTAGCATTTTCCTTCCTCATTAGTACATGATGGTTTTGTTGATATACTCACACTGATTTTTCTGTTTTTAGTGAATGGATGGATCTAGCAGGCACCAAAGAGACAACAGGTTTGAAGGAAACTGTGGTGGTTCTCTAATTAAGATACTAGATAAAATGGGGGATTCAATGAGGAAACTTGTGGTTGTTCTAAACCAACTATCAAGGAGTTATGATCAACCACTTAAACCTTGGTATGATCTATAATTAATCATGTACGAGATGACCAATCGATGTGGAAGTTCAGGTAATAATTATAAAGGTAACCGTTAGAGTTTATGTGATCCTTACTTTTGAGGAAATTATGGGTTATTATCTGTTATGATGTAAAATGAAAGGCATGAGATAAACTTGAGGTTAAAATATGTTATGATTATTTTTGAAGATTTCATCTCGTTTTGGGTAATTTTTTAAGAATTATATAGTTTTGGAAAAAGGAAAACACGCAGACTGTGTGACAACCTGTCGCGTCGGACAAAGCTGTGGGAATCGAACCCACAACCAAAGTGCAACTGGTATTTATTGCCTACCACTGGACTACGTGAAGTCCCTGGTTAGTTTGACTGATTCTTTTTAGTTAGATGATTTTTTGAAATAATAGTAAGTTGATTTTGGGTATCTATGGAAATTTATTAACCTATCATGGAGGATATGTGATTAGGTTAATTAGTTTTCAATACAAGACTTTAAGATTAACTGATGTTGTTTGGAGATAAATGTTACGATTTAACTTGGAAGACTATGTGACTAAATCCTTAAAATATTTGGGTTTCAATCTTAGTTTGGTTTAATTTGAATAATTTTATGGGAAAATTGTTTATCTAATGGTCCTCGTTGAACTTTGGGTTTTGATGGACAAATTTTGGAGATTAAGAATAGATTTTCTTTTTATAAAGGGTTATCCTTTTCTAGATTATTTGATCTTGTGCTAACCTTTTTAGTTTTGGTTTTGGTTAAAGTCTAAAGACATGGGAAGTATATAGTTCTCTTTTGTGGATTAGGTGATTCTCTAGAAGTTGATTATAGTACTCTTAATGTGAACAAGTCTTCCTAAATACTCGTCTTTTGGAGAAAATATGAGTTTGTGTAAGAAATATAACAAAAGTTTAAAGTCAACATGATAAGTGATTATGTTTCCTTATGAATGAATTCCTCAATAAAAATAAACTTAAAACAAAAATGTTGTATATTAACTTTTCTTACTGGGGAATCGAATACCGTTTAACCCATCACAAGTTTGTGATTTTCTTGTGGTTAACTTTCTCCTAAACATGTTTTCTATCACTCTCTATCAGAACATGACCCTATGTTTTCTTCTCCATGTCCATGTTTTCCTACATGGAATCCTAGTATGGGTTAACATGGGTGACCTCTGTACTTATCTTTCTTTATTTTAAAGTGATTGTTTTACCGACTCTTATTCCGATGTGAGACTTTCAAGGATGTTTCCAAGCCCAATTTTAAAATTGTGAGGACGCAATCCTCAAAAGGTGGGAAGGATGTAACACCCCAGGTAAATAAAGAATATGAAATTTTTATATTTATCCATATTTGTGAATAAAATATTAATATTACTTTAAAGGGGACGCTATTCTCGATGGCGTACCCAATACGCAACAACGAGTTTCTTGGGAATCTTACATTGCATTCTAATAATAAAATAATATTATTTTAAATGGTAGTTAACGCCTAGCCGTTGTAATGGAGGGAATGAACAGAACTAACTACAAAATGATTATATATGTTTGTAAAATATTTTTACTCTTTACAATAAATGTTAGAGGATTAAAAATGTGAATGAATCCAATTTTAAGCGTAAACATTCTAATATTCTTTAAAAGGTCGATTTACCGCCTTTTGATGGCGAACCTCTTTTAAATCCACTTTTTGACAATTTTATGTGTTATATTTGACAAAATAAAATTCTTATTTAGAATCAGGACATCAAAATATACTTTGTGTAAATTTTTTGGTATCTTTCTGATAAAGTTCCTTTTTTTAATGAATAATGAAAAATGTTGTATTTTAATTCAAAACCTCTTTTTAATCTAATATATTTATATGATTAGATTATCTTTTGAATTGTTTTTAAAGTAAAATTAGAATATATTTTTACCATTTAATCCAATAGTGGTCATTGGAATTAATTTCACTTTGAAATCGGACTTAAACTAGTGTCAATCTTTTGATGCTTATTGTTTCATAAAAACACGCTATTTGCTCGGACATCGGGAATTAATTATTAAATTAATTAATGAAACTTATATGTTTTGAATTTTGTAAAATTGAATTCATTTTTGAATTCAGAATATCAAATATTTCTTAGGGTGAAGTTTTGGTATTTTTCTGAAAAACTTCAATTTTTGATGAATAGTGAAACCACTAAGTGGTACTTAAAAAACTGATTTTTCGTTTAAATGAAAATTTACCACCGATGTGTTTTGAATTTAAAAAATATGACATACATGGTTGTAATTAAGAATTAAAATTTGGTTCAGTGGGATTAAAATATTTTTTTTGGTGAATAGTAACTTTTAAGTTTTTAATCGCGATTAGAGGTAATTAGTGTAGTTTAAGGTAAAAATAATGTTTTAATAATATGAGATGAGCTTGAAACATGTACTAACCTTATTGTATGTGTCATGGCCGACCAAGAAAATCCATGGGTCAACTTGGGGACCCCATGGAACCACTTTGTAAGGAAAATGACATTAATATCTTTTTATTTAATGTTAAAGTAAAAATGTCACAAACATGAGTTGTTTTACTAAAACAAATTTTAAGTGGGGTTATACAGGTCATATGTTTGACTATAAATAGTCATTGGAAATCTAAAAAGATTTCCTACATAATAGTATTTGTTTTATAATTTTTATACATTAAATAAATTAAATTATTTATGACATCATGATGATGCAGCGATTACCTCATTATTTAACGATTTAAATAAAATGAAACGATAATGTAAAATCTAAGACCTAAACTTGTAAAAAACCTATTGGATGGGTATATTTAAAACCATTATCACCTTGTAATCTAATTATATCAATGTGGTACCTTTTAAATCCGAAACTCATTTTAAAATAAAGTAACATTTCTTTACTTTCCAAGAGTGCCCCGCCTCTCCTCTTATAAAAGGCCCCCACATCTACCACCTTACACACATCTCTCAAGCCTTTGGCTCAGCCAAACCCTGCCCATTTCATCTCTCCACATCCCTATATTCATCATTGAAGCATCACTTTGGGCATAATCCTTTCCAAGGAATCCTTTGAGCTTAAATCAAAGAGAGTTACCCGTTTTAAAGGTAGTGTTTTCTCTTGTGTTCTTATGTTTTATTTTGTTTCTAAAAACCCCTAAACTCTTTTTATTATTTTCTTTTGTAACAAAACCAGTATCTTCAATATACTGGGATGTTTTTATGTGAAGGATTCAAGCTAAAATTACACACACCTTCGTCTAATGGTTAAAGAACACACTGTTTCTGTGGTTGGCGATTTTCTGCCTCACGAAATGATGATTGTTCAATATTCTTTTAACACCTTTAAAGGTGGACATTATGATGTCACTGTATTTTATATATGATATATATGGTATTTAGGTTTACTATATTCTTCTGTATTTTATATTTAAAACATACCTTTATTCTTTTCATGTTGTGCAAATGCGATAATTTCATATGAGGAAGTGTGGACAACCGCCCCCTCAAGTGATGTGACTCGTACATGAAATACATGGAATGTATAAAGAATGAAATTAATGAACATATGTGACATATATAACATGTATATTATACTGGAATTATAATATATATATATATATATCATTTATTTTTATTTCCATTAATTTGACATAGAAATGAAAGTAGCGTTCATGCGTACGTACGACTTACCGTCTCCATGAACGGTGCATTTAATTTATTACCTCTAAATGATTATGTAATATTATAAATACATGTATATTATGGATATATATGATATATATGATATCCAAATCATGAATATAATTCTGTATATAATGAAACTTCTACCACATGAACAACATGTAATTGTAAGAAGTCCACTTTCGACTTAAGAACCAAATATCGACAAAACAAAAATTATTAACTTAAATGATTAAATAATGTTAATAACATGGAAATAAGTGATATAAAAGGAATAATGAACTTGAAAAATTTTCTTAAGAAATTATAAATTAACTCAAGTTTATTATTCAGGAAGTTAAAGAATGATCGAGTCAAGTCGGACCCGAGGTAAGGGATCCAACCTCTTTCTTTCTTTTTTAAGTACTCTCTTTTATGTCATTTATTTTAAGCCCATATTTCTTATGTTTGGGGATGTTATTTTATATTCCTCTTGCTGTACATTTTATTTTAATATAATGAGAGACCCTATTTTCTCTTATCAATCCATTTTGGAAGTTTTGATTGGCGCAGTTAGGCTGCCGAATTTTTGTAAGGGATCCTACTCCTCTCTTTGTTTTTAAGTACACTCTTTTATGTCATTCCTTTTAATATCATATTTCTTGTGATTGGGATGTTATTTTATATTCCTCTTTCTGTAAAATTTATTTTAATATGATGATATACCCTATTTGATCCCATCAATCCATTTTTGTAAGTTTTAAGTGGCGCCGTTAGGCTGCCGAGTTTTCGTAAGGGATTTTTCATCTCACTTTTATTCCCCTGAGATTTATGTAACATTTGCCACAATTTACTTTGAGTGGTGTATGTACTTACCTTTATTTTAATAATTGTGTAATATACTTTCATTTATGAGTATTTACATCAATGTTGTATTGTCCTTCTTTCACGGGGTGTATGTTTCGAAAGATACCCATGTCGGTAAGGGAACCTTTCACCCTCCTCTTTTTTAAAAGACTTCTTTTGTTATTTCTTTTAATTCACATAATATTGTGTTGGTATATGTTCTTATATATCCTTATTGATTTAAATTTTATGTCCAAGTGATGATATACCCTTTTTATCTCTCATCAACTCATTTTTTGAATTTTTTAGTGACGCCGTTAGGCTATCAAATTTTTTCAAGGGAACTTCTTAACCCAATTTTGATTCTTTGGGATAAGCTTGTACTCCTTGAATATTTCGTTCTATGAATATGTGTGAATAACCTCTAATTTTTTTACACTTAATATCCACTTATATTTGGTGTATTAGTTTTTCACACATAATTATGTAATTGATTTATCCTTAATCCAAGGATACCGTCTTTGTAAGGGACTTCATCTCAATCTGCATTCATTGAGGCATATTTTGTTTTATACACAACCTTCTTTTATACGGTGTATAAAAACCTTTGAATTTTACATTTATCCATAAGGAATCTTTTTTATATGAAGCGTTTTACTAAACGATAAAAGGGAATGTTTTTGTCGTACGTATGCGGTGACAACGACTTCTCCGCCGCCGTGACCATTATTTGAGTTTCGGCTTCCTCTACAAGCCATACCTTTTTTTTAAAGAAAAATAAATACCATGTTTTACTTTTCTTTTATTTTGGTATTGAAAATGGTTTTCATAATGTTTTTATATCAATGTGTTGTATTGATATCTTGTGATTGAAAAGTGGAAATGTTATGATTCCTTTATGCATGTTTTATGTGATACGATTATGTTATGGTTCTTGGGAATTATTATGAAGATGGGTGTTTCTGTGAAAAACTAAGCACGGGTGAGCCCGATATAGATCTCTAATGCATTGGGTAACGCGAAGGGGTTAAACGTTAAGGTTTCTCTGAAGAGATTTAGGGAATATACTGTGATGGGTATTCCAAACGTAACCAAGATGGTTACTCCCTACGTAAGAATGTTATGAATGCCTCAAGTTAACTTAATGTCTTATGATTTCTATGATTTATTCATGATTTTGTGGGGTATGTTAAATTGATTATGTTTTATGGGTAAAGTATGATTTCATTCTTATGTATACATGTACTCATGTTTCCTTTCCATATTTTTATATCCCTTACTAAGCTTTTTATGCTCATCCCAAGTTTTTGAAATGTTTTTCACAGGTCAAGGGAAAGGTACATGATATGATGATAGTGTCAAGGAAGTGTCAAGAAAGAATCCATGTTTTATTTTAAATATGTTTCCGGGAAAAACGAGTACTATCTTTTATGTAACCACTTTGTTTAAATGTGGAATGTAATTCATGATTTGTGATCTAATTCTCTAAAACTCTAAACCTGAAAAGATCCTCAATGTGAATTATTCATTTAATTCAAAATTAAGTAAGGTTTAAGGCTGGGGCCTTATAATAGGTAAATAAATTCCATTATTATAAATAACAAGTATCCTTTAGCGGATATTGATGAATTATTCGATCAATTTCATGAGGCTCAATATTTCCCAAATATTGGCCTTCATTTTGGGTATCATAAATTAGGAGTAAAGAAGGAATATATTCTGAAGATAAAATTTCAAATTAGGTATGTAATTTATGAGTTTATAAGAATTCCATTTGGATTGACTAATTCACCCTCTATTTTTATAGACCTAATGAAACGAGTATTCAAAGAATTTATTGATGATTTTTATGTGGTATTTATTGATTATATCTTAGTGTATTCTAAGATCTATGAGGACCATGATAATAAATTATGAATCATTCATTAGATTATTCTAATAAAAAAATTATATAGAAAACTTTAAAAGTGTTAATTTTGGATTTAAAAATGTTCATTTCTTGACCATATTGTCACCAATGATGGGATATCATAGTGTCTTATGAAGACAAAGAAAGTACAAGAATTTCCTACACCAATGAATATTACCAAGGTACATAGTTTCATTGGTTTGGAAAATTACTATCGGGGATTTTTCTAAAAAAATTTCTGATTGGGTAAGCTGTTAACCAAGATTACTCATAAAGGTGTTAAGGTCGCGTTAACAAAGGAACGTGAAGAATGTTTTAAATAATTAAATAACATATTGGTGAATGATATGATTTTGACTCTACCATCATGAAATGACAGATTAATGATATATAGTGATTCATCAAAGAATTTACTTGGTTGTTTCCTTATGAAAAAATGATAAATGTATTGCATATACATCAATAAAGTTAAATATTCATGAACAAAACTATCCAACCCATGATCTTGAGTTGGAAGTTGTAATATTTTCTTTGAAGATATGAAGAAATTATCTCTATGGTAAATTATATGAGATAAAAAAGAATCACAAGGGTCTAAAATACATTTTTTAATAAAAATAGATCTACATGATGAAATGGAAATGTTTCGATCTACTCAAGAATTATTATTTCTCAATAAATTACCACCCACTGAAGGAAAATAAGGTAGACAATGCATTGAATATGAAAGATCATGGAGTTTAAACTTAAATGAAAATCAATAGGTATCATATGTTCATGAATTCAATAAATATAGATATGGGAATTATTAAGGAATAGAATGCATCACTCATATTTCAACTTATTTCCAAACCATATTTTTTGGAAAAGATAAAAACTTATCAACCTGATGTTGGGAATTTTCAAAAGAAAATTAATGCAACTAATGATTGAAAATTTCAAGAATTCATTTTTGAATATGGAGTTATAAAAATTAGAAAGAAGCTATGTGTTACATATATACCTGAGATGAAAAAAGAATTATTGAATGATTCTCATAGATAAATTTTTTCTATAAACCCTGGTAGAACCAAGATGTATAGAGATTTGAAGGAAATTTTTTAGTGGGTTAATATAAAGTTGTAAATTTCTGATTATATTTCAAAATTTTTGGTTTGAAAACAGGTGAAGGTTGAGAGACTGCATCCTAGAGGAGTCATGTAACCTATACCTATTCCTATGCGGAAATGGGAAGACAATACTATGGAATTTGTCACTAGATTACCAAAGACTCCTAGAAATAATGATATAATATGGGTTGTTACTGATCACCTCACCAAATATTCACATTTACTCACTATAAGAGAATATTTACCTCTTTATCACCTTGAAAGACTCTATATTAATGAAAATTTATCACTGTATAGAACACCTCTTTTAATTGTTTTTGATCATGAACAAAGATTTACATCGAAATTCTAGAAAATTATTCAGAAGGTTCTTGATACCGAGCTTCATTTTAACACCACCTATCACCCTCAAAATTATAGACAATCCGAAATTACAATATAAAAATTAGAAGACATGTAGAGGTTATTCCCTAAGTACTTGCAAGTTATGTGTGATCAGTATTTACCTTTGGTAGAGCTCTGTAACAACATCTTCCATTCATGTATTCAGATGGCACTGTATGAAGGATTATATAGAAATATATATCATATTATAACATATTGGGATGAAGTTAGTTAAATGAATATTGTAAGAATAGAACATGTGTAGGATACAATGGTCATGATAATGACTATTCAAACCCATATCAAAGTATCTCAAAGCAAGAAAAACATATATGCTAAAAACTAGAGGAATGATTAATAATTTCAAGTGGGAGATCTCATTTTCTTGAAAGTATCACCATGGAATGATGTTATATGGTTTGGTAAGAAAGGGAAATTGATCTCCTAGTTAAATCAAACCTTTTAAAATCCTGGAATTAATTAGATCTATGGTTTACCATTTGGAAATGTCACCAATTCTCTCTAACATACGTGATGTGTACCATATATCATTGATAAGTAAGTACATTCAAGACCCAAAACATTTGATCACCTATGAATACTTAGAATTGTATCCAAATATATCTTATTGTGAAAATCCTTTCCAGATTCTAGACATTAGAGAACGATTTTTGAGGAAACAGATGACTCAGCTAGTAAAGGTAATTTGAAAAAAATCATAAGATAGAATAGGTGACATGGGATCCTTATGAAATTATGATGAAGAAATACCCAAATATATTCAAGAGGTTACATTCTTGGATTTTCAAGTACAAATTTTTTCAAAGTAGGGATGAATGTAGCACCCCGAGAATTTATGATATATTTCTTTTTAAATAAATTTAATCTTATCGATAGCTTGCGATACATGAAACCCTGAATCTAAATGAACATATACCCTTATAACATAGTTATTAAATTATAGGGTATGAATAATATTTACTAAATTATGAAAAGTATATGGTTTTAAAATGTATAAAATAAATTCATTGGTTATCAATAGATTAAGAATGAAAAAAAATCATTTGAACGTAAAAGAAATGTTTTTTTGGAAAAACTATTTTTATGTATACAATGTGTTTTTAACTTAATAATTTTAATTAATAAATATTGGAGAATTATTTTAATGAAATTTATATATTATCTATTAAATAAAATATTTTATCATTTATCTAATATTTTTTCTAAACCTCAAGTAAGAATAAATCTAGTTTTATACTTAAAAATTGTATTTTTCTAAAGAGTGGTTTCATCACCTTTTGAAAACTTATTTTAAAATTATTTTTCCAAATTTAGAAAATTTATGTTAAAAAAAAATATTAAAAATTTAAATAAAAATTAATTTTTTTAGAGTTAAACTTTGATATTTTTTTTAAAAAGATTATTTTTTTCGATGAATATAGAAAAAATACCGATTTTTATTGCAAACAACCTTTTCAGGTAAAGAATTTAAAAAGTTTGATTTTTTTAAATTGATTTAAAAGTAAAATTAGTAAAATTATATTATTATTAATCCAATTTATATCATATTTATTAATCTTATTTTTAATTTTTATATAAAAATATTTTTGTACTTGTGATAAATTTTCTTTGGAAAACTACATTTTTATCACGCTTATAGGTTTAAATCTAAATTTAAATTTTAAAATTTTGTGAATTTAATTTGGAAATATGGATTCCATATTTGTATTAAAAAAAATTAACATTAGGTAATAATTTAAACTTATTTTTTGTTCATAATGACTAGTAAAAATAGTAAAAAATAATTTTCGAGGTTAAGGTCAAAATAGGGTTTTGCGCATCACATGACCCCATCTTAAAATTAAATTTCCAAAAACATTGGATTTTAGTTTGATTAATTTGATTTAAAATTTATATTAATTGGTTCAAAATTATCTAATAAGTATCATTTATTTTTAGGTTTGAAGGATTAATTACATATGTAAAAAAACTAGTTTCCGTGGTAAAAAAAATAGTAAAAGTGACAAAACTTCAAAGTTAAGGGAATAAAATGTTTAAAAAATGGTTTATTTTTAGTATGGGAGGTTTTTTTAGACCATATATTACAAAAACCCTTATTTATAAATTTTTATGGCACCTGGGTTGAGAGTGACTTCCCATTGTTGAATAGTTTTGAGTATTTACAAAAATGCCACTCCTCATCAATTATAAAAGGGCACCAATCCCCTACTTATTCAAACCTATTAAGCAATTTATCTCTAGAAATAAATACCAAAATATCTCCCCAAAATCATTATACATTTTATAGAGATTTTTTTCTTCCCAAAATACCAACCCTAGGGTCCTTAGTAAGATATCCAAAGTAGGATTTTCTAAACAAAGGTTATTGTCCTCACTAAACTCTTTTTTTAACTTCATCTCATACCACATTAATTAACATATTAATAATTAAAATATAAAAAAAATATAAAACATATTGGGATATTATTTTTATGGTATTACCTATATCTATCCCATCTTTGATCAACTGGGAAATGAATCCATTGATCATGTGTACGATGGACTACCGCCTCATGAATCGATGCCATTTTTTTCCATCACCACCTCTCATGGCTTGATATAATTATCAATTTAATGTACATATATTTTATATGTATTAAATAATTATACTTTTTTAATTATAATATCACATATACCTTTTTTACTTACAATTCTTTGAAAAATGATAATGCTGCTTCTGCGTACATGTGGACTACCACTTCCACGAAGCGATGTGATTCACTTTTTATTTTATTTTCAAATGGATGGTAATAAGTATTTATTTGATGAAAATATATGGTTTATATGATATAATAATGATTAATAAAAGGTGAATTATTATTCACATTTATTTCATTCCATCTTTCAAAAAATGAAAATTGCATTCAGGCATACTCATGACTTACCGTCTCTATGAACGACGTAACTCATTTTTCTATCTATAAATTTTGTGGACTATTATAAATACTTATATAATTAATATATATGAAATTTATATCATGGTTAAAGTTTTTTATATTATTTATCTATGATCAATGTACATGGATCAAAACTAACAAACCAAAACATACATGAAAAACAAAGAAGTTTTTACCCGAAACAGTGATTTTACAAAAAATTATTAATAAATATGTGATAAAATATTATAAGTAATTCATATAAGGGGTAAAAAATATGATTATTTTTATGTAATATATTTATAATAAATATATATTTGTTATATATGAGGTTTGAACATGTACAAAGGAAGTCAGATGTGAGGTAATGGATTCTCATCTGACTTTTACTTCCGTGAGACATATGTCATATTCACCACTTATTTCCTTCTGTGCGATTTATATAATTCCTATTAATGTATTTTATGTTTATTAACATGTAAATTATGGGATATACATATCCATATAATTCTCTTTCTTTCATGGTGCATACCATTCAAAAGTTACCAAAGTGGTAAGGGATTATTTCACAATCTTATCATTATTCGGGATTGTTTATGTTGAGTCTCAGCTAGGGGAATTATATGATATTTTTATCTTAAACCTAATATATTTTATTATACTCTAGTTATTTTTTAAAATTATAAGTTTTATTTCACTTTCCTATATCAAGTATTAAAAACATCTATTTTTTTAAGAAATAAAGACTTTGTTTCTTCTTTAGTTAGGAATCATTTTCTTCAATGCCCATGTTTTTAAAAATATTTTCAATAATTTTTTAAATATTCATCCATTATTTTTTGTAGTTATTTTTTTACCCATTATAGAATTTTAAAATAGATTAAAATTAAAATTCCTATCATTTTTCGAATGGGTTACTTTTTGAAATTTTACAAAAGTGTGAATGAAATGTTTTATTTTAACTTATTCAGCATGAATGTTATTTTCCACCACCCAGACCAGATTCATTTACAAGTTTACATGTTCCTTTTTAAGGAAAATTTTTTCCCTAATGTTTTGGAAATTATTAGTTTTTTAAATTTAATTTCAAAGTGAATACGGTATTTTTCTCAAGATTTTTTTGAATGACATTTTATGGTGTTTCTATTCGTTAATAACAACAAAATTTACCTTTATTATGATTTACTAGGGATATGATATAATTATACCATCCTTGTTATTCCTATGAATTGTTTTTGAATAGTTTGACCTGGGATTTACTATTTTGATATCGTTCTTTGTATTAATCTGGATGTTTTATGATTATGTTTATTAATTGGGGAAATTATTACCATTTCCTATACTAGTTTTCAATAAAAATGTTTACATTGATTATGTTTCTCCCCTTCCATATGAGGAATTAATTTGAATTAGTAAGTGATGGGTGTGGACTTCTATATCCCCTCAATTTATTAGTAGGTCTCATGAAACAAACTAGCTTGGGTATTTGGTTGACGCTTTACCCATTTATATAAGATGTCTTAGCATAAGGACTTAAAGGTATGATAATGATGTATGACATTATGAAATTCCTCATTATGAGACTATTTATTGATGCAAATGTGATCATTTTTTTATTTATGATATCCATTGATAAGTTTAATAATCATGTGATTGTTTATATGGAATTATTTGATCATCATTTATTTCTTCCATATTATTCTTCATTCTCAAGTTATTGATTATATGAAAAGTTATTTCTAATATTTACCTTTCCATATTGATTATGCCTTATTTATTCATGATAGATTATATTGTATTCATACCCTTAGTAAGCATCTAATATCACTACTTTCTTATGTTTCCTTTCCCAAAGATGTCAGAGATGTGCTAAAGGGAATAATAATGTTCTCAAAGAAAATACTATATTGTATTTTAAGTTTTCAATTGTAATATGAGATTCAAATATGAATATAATTTACCAATACTACTAAACTATTCTATCCTTTAAGATTAAATCCCCTCTATCATATGCCAATGTTATAAAGTAACTACCGATTATAGGAAACTAGTGTTGGGGACATTACAAGAAGGGTAATTTCCATGTTCTATTGTAAAATTCATGAGGTTTTAACCCTATCACATACTATTTTTCAATATTATTGGAATCCATCCATTTTTATTCATATTCATCACATTTGGTTCAATAAAATTCATAATTAATTAATTAATAAAAAATAATCTAATAAATATTTAATAAAAGTATTCTTACTTTTTAATATTTTAATTCATTGTATTATCATGTGACAACACTGGATTTCTTTCTTTTCAAAATAAATTCACATTCAAAATTTCATAGTCATCATATTTAATGTAAACCCAAATTAGAGTAGGTACTAAAACATCTAAAAGGAATGTATATCATCACAAGCCTTGAATTTAATGATTTATTTCAAAGATTGAGATTTAATTTAGGTTCTCAATCACTTCCTATAAAAATATGGAATAATTTTCTTATAAAATTTACACTATATTACTTGAATTTTATTGAAATTGGGGCTTGAAAACACATATAAATCTAATATATCAATAGAAAAATTAATTATTAGTATTCATGGATGTGATAATTTATTTCTATAATTAGAACCTGAAGAATACGAGAAGTTATAAATAGGTAAAATGTGTTGACATAAATATGATCACAATATTTTAATTTCTATAAGAATTTATCATCACTTCATGAATACATCATAAATTCTCCTCATGGAATTAATAATATTACTATATATAACCAATGATACATTCTATAATTTTATTTTTACATAGATTATATATTTTATAATGATAATTTCATCCCCACTAAAATACCTACATAAACAACTTATTTTATGAAAATTGTAAATTAAAAATTTCACAATATATTATCGAAAAAAAATCATCCTCAATCTTAAGAACAAATTTATTTGTTATATTCGAACATCATAAGTTAAAAATTCTCCTACTGGTTTCCTAAGAGATATATTCATTCTCAAAGAACATTATAAATTTTAACTATAATCATTTTCTATTATAATAGATTATTTTTAAAATAAAACAAATTTTATTAGGGGTATCTAAAAACATATTTGATTTAATTCCATGTTAAATTTCATTCATACACATTATAACCTCAAGCCATTTATAGATTAAAAATCAGTATAATCAAAATCCATATCCAATATATTATATTTAACATGTGGTTTAATTTACATTTCTTTTGATAAAATATATCTCATAGTAAACACCCTGATAATTTTGAATTTTATTAAAAAATTCTACTTTTTCTACATAAAAAAACATTTATAGATGTTTGTTTTATGTTTCAAGATTCACTATTACTTTATTTTTTAATCAAAATACCCAAAATCAAGGGATTATAGAATTTAAAACATTTATATTCTTATTTTTTTATATCATATGGTATATAAAACAATTCATATTTAAGAAAATTTAAATTATATTTAAAATTCCATATATTATTTTATTCATGTATACAGAACAAAAAAATTTAAAAAATACATAATAAAATCCATTTTATTGAATTAAAAATTGAAATATAATTTCTATCTTTAGTAAAAATTTGGAAAAAAATACTAAATTCTACAACAATACTACTATGGTGATGTAGAATATATTTTCCCATCCTAATTAGAAACTATTTTCATTATACCAATCATGGAGATATACATGTACCCTAATAATATTTATTCTAATTTTAAGTCTATGTATATCCATACATATGTGTTATTCAAAGACGGTATACTACACTCATCTGTTAATATTTTATTTTTTATAATATATATTTCATTATTTTTATAATGATTATATTCAAAACTGATAACTGTTCTATTTTTATATACCGATAATCAATCATTTTTATTTATTTATCTATTTCAAGAACACTCATATTTTTAATTTTTTATATAAGTTTTTATCTATTTTATTTTAAAAAACATGTTTACTTAGGCCATATATAAACTATGAATACCAGAGATCTAGTATTAATAAATGTACCTTTATTAAAAATATAAAATTTTAAGTGTAAACCATGTTTTTTCATTGGTAAAATTAGTGTCCGATTGATTTTGACCCATTGTAAAATTCATATAAGAAATAAAATCAACAAAATGCATCACTATAAAATTTATTTAAGTCTTATTACTATTTATTTGATATGTTTTCAAAATTAATTTCCATAGTTAATGTATAAATTTAGAATTAGGACAACTCATTATTTAGAAATAACTCATCTATTCATAAATAAAAATTTTAATCTAAAATATTAATATATATTTGGAAAATTTAAAAAATTGGTTCATCAGATAGTCTTGTATTCTTCCCAATGATACAAAAAATGGCACATAATAAAGATGTTTTTTTCTGATTGAATAGTGAAAAAGGTTATTTAGTTGATGAAAAGGGTAAAAATAAATTTATTAGTTATGACCATGTGGCAGTTTTAAGTAGTATAAGATTATTTATGTGAAATTTTGTAAAATGGAAGCTAGGGTGTCACACACAAAAATTATTTTAGGAGGAACATAAAAACATGAAAAACTCATACAATATTGGGAGAAATCCTTATAAACATGTTATGAATAACATAACTTCAGGTTTTTGGGTTGATTCATTCAAAAAGTTTGAAAGTGACAACTGAAAAGTTATGGTTTTGTAAGAGCTTGAATGAAAGGGAGAAGTTCCGTGACTGTTAGTGTTATTTTAAAAAGAGGGAATGATTTTTATTAGTGTGATAGAAACGAACTAATAAAAGTACCATTTATCTACTCTAAAATTATATGTGTTGATAAAAAGAGCTTTTATCAGTGTTATATTAAGCATTGATAAAGGAAAGGCTTTATCAGGAACAAAGCACTGATAAAAGTATCTTTATCAGTGTTAAATCTTTAAGCTTTAATAAATGTGCCTTTTATCAAAAATAAATTTAGAATTGATAAAGGGAGAAATTATCGATCCTAAAGTTAGCACTGATAAACAACTAATAAATAATAATTTTAATCAATGCGTAAGGTTTTTATGAGATACAAAAGGTTTTTTCCTTTAACAAAAATCAATACTTAAGAAAATTAAAAACGAATAAATAAAAATATCAAAAATGAATAAATAATAATAAATAAATAAATATTAAAAATTAATAAATAATAATAATTATATAAATTAAAAAAATATTAAAAATAAATAAATATTAGAAATTGCATTTAAATATAAATATTTTACAATAAATTACTAATTAAATATAAATAAATAATAATTGAATAGAGATTTTAATACAACCAATTTAATATTAAAATTAATAAATATTAATTATATAAATTAAAATAATATTTGAAAACAAAATTAATAAATAAAAATATATAAATAAATATTAAAAATGAATAATTTATAAAAATATTAAATTTATAAATTTTAAAAATTAAAAAAATTCTAAAATTTTAAGAATGAATAAAAATTACTAATGAATAAATAATATTAAATTAACTAATATTTAAAATAAATACAAAAAAATGAAAATACTCTGAATATATTTAAAAACAAATTAATAATATTAATTATATAAATTACAGAAAGAGTAAAAATTAAAAAAATATTAAAAAATGAATTAATATTAAAAATTATGTTTAAATAGAAATTTGAAATGATGCCAACCACTGCTTTTAAAATCCATGGTTTCAAAAAAATTATTAAAATGTAAAAATGATGTATACACAAGAATATAAAGGATTGCAAGTTCAAAGAAGTGTCGCTCACAAAGCCACCAAAACACAAAACCAATTGTTAGCCTCCAACAGGCTAAACATTCATCAAAGGACCATCAATTGTCTATCCAATAAATAAAAATGTTTGCAATAAATTAATAATTATATAAATATATATAATGTTAATTATCTATCTAATAAATGATAAATTATAATTAAAAATATTATTATTTATATATATGAATAAATATATTTTAAAAAATATAATTAATTATATAAATATTTAATGATATTCATAAATAATTATATATATTTACACAAAGTTTTAAAATATACACATTACTTAAATATAAAAATTAATTTATAATTTTAGTATTATGAATATAAAAAAATTTAATTATGAAACTACTAAAATTCTAAATATAAGTTCATTTTAAAAATTCATTTAAGGATTTGAAGTTTAATTTTTTCATTTATTGATTTACATACATGACAATATTTATCGAATATAGATATTTATGTGTGTGTGTGTGTTAATGTTTGAAGAACCCAAGGACAAGTGTGTGTGTGTGTATGTGTTTGTGTGTGTATTTTTAGGTTAACCCAACCTATATGTGTGTATATCCAACTATATTCAATGGATATAAAATTAATTTTATTATAATTTATATATAAAATAAAATAAAACTAATTACTTATAAATATTTTTTTATAAATTAGTATTGTTATATAAATATTAATAATTACTAATTATGTAAATGTATATAATCAGAAAGGTTAGTCACGGTAGCATACTATGACCAATTATATAAAATGAAATTACAAAAGTCTAAGTGGGGGTTTTCAAATGCCTCCTTTTATTAAATCATGAAGATCTGTTGGAACACCCTCTATCCAAAAAAGAAGTTACAAGAAACCCCTTCATTATCAATACGATCAGCTAATTCATTAGCATCCCTAAAGGTATGAGAGATAAAAAAGTAATTGAATGGAGAATTTGGAGACATGTAGCCCATTGTGGAAGGAGAACCCATGAGATAAGAGTTTTTCTATTCTTGATTGCTAAAAGAAAGAACTTATTTTCACATTCAATCCATATGTTCCTCCATCCATTTTGGATCATAATTTTCACTTCCCTAATCATTGTATTCACTTATTATTTAAGAGAATATGTGTGGCCACAACTTTCAAAAAATCTACCCCAAGTATTTCCCCTATGATCCCTAAAATAGCTCTACAACCAGCATTCCCTCAATTCCCCCTTGATGCTCCATCTGTGTTCATATTAATCCATCCTTGTATTAGTTATTTCTAAGAATTGCTTATAGTTATTCATGGTTGTTTGAAGATGGGATTGATTCTTGTCTTCTTGGAGATCAAAAGGTACTATAATGTGTTCTCTACATGTCCCTTTTGTAGTCGATCATATTTATGTATCACAACCATAACATGATGAATAATCTCCCTCACATAAAAGGACTTTCTATCAAAGATGATATCATTCCTACATTTCTATATTATTCAACATGCTTCTATAACTGCTGCATGTACAATATTGGAAATCTATGTGGATATGTTATGATTTCCAAAAACTATAAATCCATCCTCAATATTAGCATGTTGTGGTTGTGTGATCTCTAACATATCTAAAATTATCACCCAAATTCCCATATAAAAAGGGAATTTCATTCATATATGATCCCCATCTTCAATTCCATACCTACACAAGACACAAACTAAATAAGTATGGAATCTACATATCTTTATTCATTATTCAGCTTCTATTATTCTATTGATTATTCTCCAGATAATCTATAATCCTAAAGGTTTTATCCATTACATTTGATAGTTTTGAAGCCACTTCCAGTTGGTATTGGATCTCCCATTACTAAAAAGGAAGTATAACTTATTATTCAAAGCTACATATTTGACCGGTTCCTAGATCAACATGTTCTCATATGTCCTGAATTTCCTTTCATCAACCATTTTTGTGATGAAAAGGGGAAATCCATCCATGTTTTGTACCAAATAAGTTGGAATAGTTATATCTGGACTATAAATGTATGGAATTTAAATAATTAATCTTATGTGGAAGTGAACCCAATGTGATTACTAGAATTTAAGAGAATATGATCTTGAGATACACCATCTTGAGTCCATTAAAAAATTGGCATAATCATATCTATGGTATATCCAAATAGATGATTCAAAAAAGCGAGGGTTACTATATTTTAGTTTATGAACTAGTATTCTTTAAAGTAAGTCAAGGTTATATATTTTTCATTCATAAGATTCTAAAATAAATTACTTGATTAGAATCTTTTAACTCCCCTAAATTTCTTATTCTCATGCCTCTATATTGAAATGGATTATAATAATCATTCCATGGGACAACCACCAGTTTCCTATCATGAATGCTTCCAATCTAGATTTTTTTTAACATTATAATTAATTCTTTACATTAGTTATTTTGTAAACTTGTATACCATAAATATGTAATCAAATTTAAACACAATGATGTATTTTTTTAGACAAATCCTAATGGCCATGGATAGGGGTTATACCTTCTAGGTCTTAAGTTACTCATTTATGGAACCATCCTATTAATTAAATTATTAGACCTTAGGATACCCCCAAAAAATTGGCATCCCAAAATAAATAAAAGGAAAACAACCTTCTCTAATGCTAATAAGATTAAAATTGGACATTTTTATAAAAACCATAATGTTTTTCCCAAAGTAGATATGTGAATTCTCCAAGAAAATACTTTGAACTGGAGACATCTAACAGTTCTTAAATATCTCTTGGAGAACATTGATATTCATTTTGTCTTCTTGGAATAACTGAAGATCAAAAGGATCTAATAACAACTGAGAAGGGAGGGGGGGGGGGGTTGAATCAGTTGTTTACTTTTTATAAGTTTCAAAACATTTAGAAACACAACCCCTATAACTTGTTAAGATTTGTTTTCTGTTAAACTTTTAGTAAATAATCATGTATAAAAAAGTAATAAAGCAATTAAATCACATAATATTTATAAGTTTTGACCTTAGTGTGAGAACCTACATCCTTTCCATAGCCACTCTCGTGGATCTATGAAAATACACTATTATGAAGAAATGAATACAACTTGTTTCAACTCCCATTAGACACCTTCTATATCCTAATAGGAAAGATTATAATAACTCCAATTAGTTTACAATATTTTCTAATAAAATAATTGATCTAAAAAAAAATAATAAAGACTTCGTTGAAACTTCTACACAATTGCTCAGTCCGATTTGGATGGATATGATTTTCTCAATTCAATGATGCTAGATCCGATTTTCTCAATACGATGATACTGGATCTGATTTTCTCAATACAATGAGTCTATATCTATTTTTCTCAATATGATGAGTCTAAATCTGATTCTCTGTATACGATGGACTCAATACGATGAACTCATTCTCAATATACAAAAATCAAACTCTACTAGAATTCTCAGTACAATTATTATTCAATCAAACAAGAAATTTCACTTCGAATTCTCCAGTTCTCTGCCTTTTGCACATATGAAAAATTTTCAAATGGATGAGTGATCTGGGCATGTATTTTTAGTAAACTCAAAAAACAAAAGCAGGAAACTTGAAAACTTTCTCTGCTTCCTCAAATTTTAAAAACTCTGAAAATCTATCATATTTAAACTTCAACTATGACTTCTTCAATACTCCTTAGATTTATTTGAAATTTATGAAAAATTGAATTTCAAGTTTGACCTCTTAAAACCTTCATAAAACTTTTGGAATTTTCTTTTTTGATTCTTCCTCATAACCAGCTTATTACAAATTTGTTTCCTTCTTAGAGTTATTCTGATTTTTGTTTTCTTCTCAAAGTTAGTTTGATTTCGGTTTCCTTCTCAGTGTCATTCCGATTTCTATTTCCTTATCACTGAATCTGAATTTTGTATCCTTATCAGTGAATCCGAATTTTGTATTCAGTGAATCCAAATTCTGTATTTAGTCAAATATGAATTTTGGATCTAAGTGAATCTAAATTATATATGTAACGCCCCGACCCCAGTTACCCAGAGTCGGTGCATTATTACATAAAATTGGCATGATTACAAGGAATAAAGTCCTGAAGGACCGATCCGTTTAGCAGTCTTGGAAAATAGATTACATACATGAATGTTACATTACACTTTATATCATACAATACAACATAAATAATCCTTTATGAATGCCATTATTCCCTTAGCTTAACCCTGCATATCAATCGCAATACACTTCTTGGAATCCTGGGAAAAATAAAACATAGAAAGGGGTGAGCTCAAACGCTCAGTAAGGGTAACCAATACAGTGGAAGATAATATAAATATTAAGCACGATGAATAATTGAAACCACATGCCTTTACCAATAATAAACATGAATAATTTTATGGCACGAATATGAGCTGAGTAAATAATGCCATAATAAAACATAATCATGGGTATTCTACTAGTTTAATGACCACATGAACCATTAATATTATTTTCATAATGAGGGAATGTATAATACCAAAATTTAATTTCTGTGTCAAGGCCTTGTTCCAGGACCTATGGGCTAACTATAACCAGACCCAAACCCATAGAGTCTCTGTAACCGGACTCCATCCCGGAGAGGCCCTGTAACCGGACTCCAACCCGGAGAGCCTCTGTAACCGGACTCCATCCCAGAGAGCCTCTATAACTGGAATCCAACCTGGAGGGTCTGTTGTAATCGAACCCCAACCTAAAGGGCTTACTTTTACCGGTCCCCAACCTAGAACATACTAGTCCAATACATTAATCATAAGAAAAGGTTGAAATATAACGCAAACATTCATATTAAAACTAGCATACGAAATGTCAATACTTTAACCATAAACCATGAATGGTATACAAATAGAACATCCATAGTCAAATATATCACAAAACCTTCAATAAAATATAGAAGTTTTGTATCATAATAAATCAAATTCAAATAAACTTAAAATCCATCAAAGGATTTTGACATAGATGAAATCAAAATCTTTTTTAAAGAAATATCTCTGTCTATTTTGAAATCATTTAAGAGTCACATAATTATAAAGAAAACATTTATTTTGAAAATATTCTTATAATATTGTAAGGGAAGCTTAGACGATATTATAACAGCAGAAAATATCCACAACCACCTTATAAGTTAAAAAAAAGTCATTCTTACCTTAATTTTGTCGAAAAGGTTAAAATGTACCTTGTTTGGAAAATGACGAAAAGATTCCTTTCAAAACATTTTATAAAAAGTCAAACAAGGGTATACATGAATTTTACCCATAGTCTAGTAAATAGTAAAAATGTTTTGGAATACATTTTTAAGAAGCATGGATGTGGATGATAAAGAGGTCCCAGTAGATAATTAGGTATAAACAACCTTAGATAATGAAGTGATTGTAGATCTAACCCTTACCTCATTGTAATCAATCAAGTCATATGAACAATAATCAATAACCACCAAATGAATCACAAAATTTCATGAATATAAAGATAATCATGATAATATATATCAAATGGATGTACAAAATACACCACATGCAATAAATAAGTGGTGAACAATGGAAATCTCACGGAATTAAAAGTGAGATAAGAAACCCCTTACCTTGTGTCCGACTTGACCCGTTCGTTCTTTAATATCCTGAATAATAAACTAAAGTTAATTTATACATGATTAAGAACCCTTTTCAATTTTATTATTCCTTTTATATCACTTATTACCATGTTATAAACATTACGTAATCATTTAAGTTAATAACGTTCGTTTTGTCGATATTTGGCACTTGAGTCAAAAATGAAGACCTTATAATTACAAGTTGTTCACATGGTAAAAAGTTCATTATATCCAGAATGATATTAATGATTTAGATATCATATATATCATATATGTCAATTATATACATGTATTTAATACAGTACATATCATTTTGGGGTAAGAAATGAAATGCACCGTTCATGGAGACGGTAAGCCGTATGTACGCTTGAACGCTGCTTTCATTTCTATTTCTTATTTTAATGGAATTAAAAAATAATGATACATAGGTATATTATAATTAAAGTATAATATCATATATAATATCATTAAATCCATCCTTTATATGTCCCACATATGGTATTAACGAGTCATATCACTTTGAGGGGGCGATAGTTCGCACTTCCTCAAATGAAATTATCACGTTTACCCATAATGGAAACCATTAAGGTATGATATAAAAGAAAAATACAGAAGTATGAAGAAAACATAAACATAATATATATCATATATAAATACAGTGCCATCATAATGGCCACCATGAGATGCGGTAGGAGGTAATTGAACAATCATCATTTCGTGAGGCGTTAGTTTTCCATCCACAGAAACATTATGTTCTTCACCCATTAGATGGAGGTGTGTGTAATTGTAGTTATAATAATTCTCATAACAACATCATAGTATATTGAGTATACTTGTCTTGTTATAAAATAAAGGAATAAAAAGATTTTAGGGGTTGGAGAAGTAAAATAAAATAAAATAAGTTAAGAGAAACTGTTAACTTTAATTTGGGTAACTTCCTTTGGTTTGAACCAAAAGGACTTCTTGAAGTGCCTTCTACCTAAGGTAAGGCTTCTAAGAGTAGGAGAGGAATGTAGGGAGCTTAATTTTGTAGAGTTTGGATGAGCCTAAAGGCTTTAGAGGTGTGAGTAATTGGTTAGAAGTGGTCTCCTTTTATAAGGGGGAGGAGGGGCTCCTTAGGAAAGTGTGAAAATATTATTTTATTATATAATGATATTCGGTTTATAAAGGTCAAAAAATAATTAGGGTCGAAGATAAGATGACTCATGGTAGAAATAAAATCATTCAATAATAATTGGACATGTTTTGGATATTATTTTAATATTTATAATCTAATTTATTTAAATCATTTATTAATGAGGTAAATACTGTATCATTATTGTGTCATAAATAATTTAATTTATTCAATGTATAAAAATTATAAAAAAATACCATAATGTAGGAAATATTTTTATCTTTCCAATGAATATTTATAGTCAAAAATATTACTTATATAACACCATATAAAAATTAATTACTAAAAGATTTGTGTTTATGTCAATTTTGCCTTTACTTTAAATAAATTAATCTAAAGTGTCATTATCATTCATAAGTGGCTCCACGGGGTCCCAAAGTCGAACCAAGGATTCCCATGGTCGGAAATTACTCATAAAATAAGGTTAGGATATGTGTTAAGGTAATTTTGAATTATTACAATATTCTTTTTACCTTAAATTACCCTATTTACCTTTAACCGCGGTAAATAAAAGTCAAAAGTTACTATTCAAAAAAAATTATTTTCATCTTATTGAACCAAATTTTACTTACTGAGGTTAACCGTGTCTCTTTGAATTTTTAAATTTAACTCACAGAAGCGGTAAAATAATTTTTTATGCAAATTTGCAAATACTTCTAGGAGGTGGGTAAAAGACGGTAAAAACTTCAATAAATTATATATATATATAAACTTATTATAAAATGACTCAAATGAATTATTTTAAAAATATATACGTATTATTTATCTATTATGACCTAAAATAAATTTAAATAAAATAATAATTATTTAAATAAAAAGTCGGTTTTAACCAATAACTCAATGTTTTTTTACTATTCATCAAAAATTGACGTTTCTCAGAAAAATACCAAAAAATCAGCCTAAGATATATTTGATATTATGAATTCAAAAATTATGTCTATTTTACCAAATTCAAAATATATAAGTTGTATTAATTAATTTAAAATTAATTCCTGTTGTCAAAATAAATAGCGTGTTTTTAAGCAACAAAATCTATCAAAAGATTGACACTTGTTTATGTCCAATTTCAAAGTGAAATTAATTATAATGACCTAAATTTTATTAAGTGATAAAAATATAATCTAATTATACTTCCAAACCAATCAAATAAATAATTTAACAATATAAATTATTTCAATTAAAAAACTTGTTTTTAATTAAAATTTAGTATTTTTCACTATTTACCAAAATATGAAAGTTATCAGAAAAATTCCAAAAATTTATAAAAACTAAATTTTTATCTCCTGATTCTAAAGAAGAAGTTTATTTTGTCAAATTGAATACATAAAAGTTTCAAATATTGGATTTAAAAAGGGTTCACCCTCAAAAGGCGGTAAAATTACATTTTCTGAAAAATACTTCTTTTATCTAAAAAATTGAATTTGTCATTATATTATGTCTTAGAAACACATAATATGGATGTTAAAATTATATGGAGTATATAAAATTCAAAATTAAGTTAATAATATTCATAACCTCTTTTGAACGACTAGATTGGTAAGTCGTGGTGTGCTTGAACTCAGTGTTGCGTGTAGTGAAAGTTATTGAATTATTTTGAAGAAATAACGTATTATGAAATCTTGGGGTGTTACACTATATCTTTTTCAGTGAATCTGAATTCTGTATTTAGTGAATCTGAATTCTATATCTTTTTTATCTCATTACAATTGAATTATCATTACTATGGAATCTCCATACTGCAACATTTAAATTATTCAAACCACTCCACCATTACTTCAAAAACATTTATCATGAAAATTTTCATGATTTATGGGAACTTTATGATCAAAAAAGCGTTGTTTGATTTTGTTTAGAAAGTATAAGAAATTTCTAACTCTCAACTTCACAATCTTCCCTTAGAAATCTTCAGCATCAATATGACTTCTTTAAACAACAACTTCTTTATTTCTAACTCAGCAGCTTCTTTTTTTCTTCGAATACAAGAAAGGAAAACTTCCAGAAAACAAAAAATTCTGCCTCCAATTTATTTGGATCTGAATATTTGAATACGATGTAGATAGATCCAATACTTTCAACAAATTTTGACTTTATTACAAAATATCATTATGATAGACTAGATTTTATTCCTGGATAATAAAAACATTCTTATAAAAAAAGGTTAGTTGTCAACAAATACCAAAACATTTTTAAAACAATTTATCACAAAGGTTATTCAATCTACCTCTTTGGATTTTTTAAAAACCCTTATTAAGAAATTTTCTAACTCTCAAAATTTTTCTACAACTCAAATTTTGTAAACAAATAAAGTTTTTTAATTTTATCAAAATATATTATTTCTCAAAAGATAGTGTCCTAACACCACACTATTGGATAAAGTAATGTTTTGAATGAATTATATCCCTCAATTTCAAGAAATTTTTGAATCTATGTAAAGATATACTCTCATCACTTTTCTTTTCTGACTTTATTTCTCTCTCCCCCATTATCACTTTTCTTTTCTCACACTCTCTTTCTGTCCCCAATTTTATGATAACCACAACTTCAGATTCATAAAACAAGGATAAGTAAAACTTCTTATAAAGTAAAAAGTTATTACTTTATCTACCCCTTTTTCAAAATAATCCAAAGCATAGTGGGGGTTCTTACTTATGAGGTTTAGAAAGACATGTAAGGAGGCTGAACATGAAGTTGCAGCCTCAATTTCACAAACCTTTCTTTCGATATTACTTTTGTAAAGATATCAACAATCTGATACTTTGTTGAAATGTATTCCATTAAAACATATCGGGAAGTAAATTTCTCTTTTATAAATTGAAACTTTATCAATGTGTTTTGATCTTGAATATTAGATAGGATTTTTAGAAATATCAATTACACTCTGATTATCACAAACTATCTTCAATGGTCTAGAAACTTTTACTTTCGAATATTCCAGCTGAAATTTCATCCATAATTTTTGAGTAAAAGCATTATTAGTTTCAATATATCCATATTCAACTTTTCTCAAAGTTACTAAAATTTGTTTCTTACTATGCCAACTCACACAACATTCACCCAAGAAAATATTCTCCCCTGAGGTTTATTTTATATCATTATAATCTCCAGCTCAATTCGTATCAGTATAACCCTAAAAATTAATTTCAATGTTTCTTATGTATAAAAATCCATGTGAAGTTGTTCCTTTGACATATCTTAGAATTATTTTTGCTGCCAACATATGTGATTATTTCAGATTACTTTGATACCTGGCACACAAAGTCACAATATAAATAATATCAGGATTTGTGGATTTAAGGTAAAGAAGACTTCCTATCATATTTTGAAAGCCCTTCTGATTTAC
This sequence comes from Viscum album, assembly GCA_963277665.1. Lineage (NCBI taxonomy): Eukaryota > Viridiplantae > Streptophyta > Magnoliopsida > Santalales > Viscaceae > Viscum > Viscum album. The sequence goes on along the minus strand of OY728147.1, from coordinate 177,549,189 downwards.
ACTTGTTTTGAATTTATCTTTTCTCAAATTTATGGTCACTAAAATAGAAGTTGAAATTTATTTGAATTATTCTATCCTGAACTTCTTTAATAGTTCCATGGAAAAATTTTCCTGGGATAAGAAAATGTATTTTTTGTTTTTTTGAACTTGTAATCCAAAGAAGAAAGTTAATTCTCCCAACATTGACATTTAAAAATTCTTCTTCGTTTACTTAGAAAATTATTTATAGACATTTTCTTTATCTCCAAAAAAAAATTATATCATCCACATAAACAATTTCAATTAGAGTTATGGAGAAAAAATATTTTACATATAAGTTGCTATCAAATTTTCCTTTAGAAAATTTCAACATTCTCAAACAATTATCAAGCTTATAATACCATGCACGTGGTTCTTGTTTTAGCCCATACAAATATTTATTCAGTTTTTTTAATCCTAATTAAGTACAAACCCACAAGGTTGTTCAATGTAAATTTCTTCCTCAATATCACCATTTAAAAAAGCCAACTTTTCATACATTTGATAAAATTTATAATTCCAATGAGTATCCACTACAAGAAACATTTGAATAGTTTATATCCTTGTAATGGGTGAAAATGTTTCATAAAAATCAACACCTTCCACCTATGCATATCCTTTACTAACAAGTCCTACTTTGTTTCTTGAAAATTCTCCATGCTCATTCAATTTGTTTCTATAAACTCACTTTGTTCTGATTTTTTTTATTTTCTATCCTTGGAAAGAATTCCCATGTTTAATTATTCTAAATATGATCCAACTATTCATTCATAGAATCCACCCATTATTTATGTTGAATAGCCTATGGAATTAATTTTGGTTCAACTTTTGAGATTATTGAAGTATGATTTTCTAATCTCAACGTCCTTCTGGTCTGAACTAGAGCACTCTGATTCCTAATAATGTTTTTGGAATCAACATGTTTTTGTAAGGTAGTAAGTTTAAAAGTTTCTTTCCTAGTTGAAATTTCCCCATTACATGATTCTTATGAAACTTGATAAGGATGTTTTGAATTACTTTCACTAGTGTTGTAATTATCTAGTTTATCCTCCTCAAAATTCTCAACAATTTTTTTAAAGGAAATTTGATTTTAAATTACCTTCACACCATATGATTCCACTAATTTTTTTAAATTTTTGTTCCAACATTTTTAACTTCTTGTGTTTGGTGAATAACCCATAAAAGTTCATTCCTTATCTTTCTCATCAAACTTTCACAAATCCGGATTTTTTATTTTTTGAAAACATGAACTTCCAAAAACTTTGAAGTATTTCAATAAATGTTTTTTGTTATAACACATTTAATAAGGAGTCATATTGATTTATGGTCACAAAAAGAATCTATTTTGAACATTTAAAGCAGTATTTACAGCTTCTATCCAATAGAACTTTGAAAGTTTGTATTATACTAACATACTTATTCCTATTTCCACAAAGATTCTATTATTTTTTTCTGCCACTCCATTTTTTTTAGATTATAGGGATAACTATACTAATGTTTGATACCATGTTTTCTTATATAATATTCAAAAACATTTTTGGTGAATTCGTTACCATTATATGTTCTCAACTTCTTTCTGTAAACCACCATTTCTTTCTCAACATTTTTTTGAAGTATTTGAAGATTTAAATAGACTCTAACTTGTGCTTCATAAACATGATGTTTTTTCATTTGAGTTAAATCATCAATAAAAGTGATAAAGTATAAATCTAATTTCTTTGATTGATGTATCATCATCCCACATAAATCAGAATGAATAATCTTAAGTGGTATAGTAGATTTAATATCAACTCTTTTATGACTTTTTTAGTCATATTTACTTTTTGGAAAGTAATATAAACATATTCATCTATTATTTTCAATTCTAGAAAATTCTGGACAACATCAACTTTAGAATTTTTATTTGTGTTTTTCTACCCAATGTGACCAAGTATTTGGTGCCATAATTTTTTTATCTTCAACACCCAAGTAGCAGGAATTTTTGAATTCTCTTATTTAAAATAGATTCCTATTCATTCTTTCTCCCTTTGTAATCACTTTTCTATCTTTCACACTTTTGATGATACCATTTTTTTTTGTAAAAAAAGTTCTTTTTTGTCATAAAAAAGTTTAAATACACTATGTAAGTTATGTTTTATCCCATAAACAAATAAAACCACCTTAGATTTCAACTTTTCTACTTCAATCTCAGCTATTCCGATTTCTTTGATTTTTATGGAACTATCATTCCCAAAGGTAACTTCTCCCCCATCACAACTTTCAATATGTTTCAATATTTTTATATCAGATTTCAAATGTGAAGAAAACCACTATCAAGTATCCATGGTTTATTCCTTTTACATTATTTCAATGCAGTCTCAATAATAAAAGATATTTCCTCAACATTCTACTTTTAAGCTTTCTTTTCTTTTCTATTATAAGAAAGTTGTTCTGAAAGGAGTGTCATAAACTTTTTGGCATGATGACCAGACTGATCTCATCTTCCATAAACTGCTTCCATACATTTAAATTTATTTTTGGTTGGAAGGTTTCTAACATTTTCAGAATTCACTTTTTCAACTTTCTATAAGGCAGGAAAGTTTCTCATTATACTTTCACTATTTTTTATACTTTTCTCAAACCTTCTTCCAAGTAGTGATAAGTTATAAAAAAATTATAAGATATATTCCCATAAATTCCACAACACCAGTAATATCTATAAAATCTTGATTTTCTATTCAAGAAAGATATTTCTTTATTGAAACTTTGTTAAGGTTGGTAACTTCTTTCAGATCTGATATACTCAAGATATAGACCATCTTTTATTTTGAGTGACTTTTATAATTTTGTAGATTTCATAGGTTTCTCACATCCTTTCTCCAAAAAATATTTCCCAATATTTTTTATGGAACCTAAAATGTTAAAAGAATCAGATGAAACATTATTTTTGGTAAGAGAAGATTTCACCTAATTCTTATATTGAGCCTTCTCAACAACTTTAGAAGTCTCAGATTTTACTTCCAAAGCTTTTTTGCACTTTTCATTCATCTTCCTCAAGGTACTTTCGAACTCAATAAGTTTTTATTGAAGATTGTTAGCTTCTTCTTCCTTAGTTTCCATCTTCTTACTATGATCTTCAATCATCTTTCCCTATTCAGCATTTCTATGTTTGTAACTTAAAATCTTATCGATGTATTCTTCCTCTTGCTTGATGAAATATTTTCTTCTATAAAAAAATTATTGAAAATATTTATTTATAACTCTAATTTTTTTCTTGAGAGTTACATTTTTCTCAAGAAATGTAAGAAGTTCTTTTCTGAGCTGATACTCTCTATAAGATTCTTCACCACCTTTTTCACTCTATGAAGAATATTTTGTTTTCTCAACTTTTGCAATGAAGGTTTTGAATTTTTTTGAACTTTCATCTTTAAAAGAATTGTTTTCAATTGAGTTAGATTCAACTTTCTTACTCAACATAGTTATTTTTTTTTCTCATAAACTTCTTCTTGTATTTATTGGAAGACTTTTCTTCTTTATCTTTTTTGTCCCTCTTCTTCCATCAAGGGTTTTCATCATAATAATATCAACATTATCCATATTTCTTCTTAGGGAAATTCATAGAAAAGTGTCCAATTCCACCACACTCAAAATATTTGAGTGGAATTTTATCTCCATACTTTCCTCTTCCTCTCTGATAGTTTTTGGATATAAGAGACATGGTTTTTTTAATCAAATCATCATCTTTTCTATATTCAAATTCACAAGGATCAGCTTCCTCAACATCTTGGATTTTTATCTTTCTCATAGCTTAAAAATCCTTTTCATCTTTCATATTATTTTTAAACATTGTATATTTTCTCATTTCATAAGTAACATTAAATTTATGCAATTCATCAAGAGATAAATCATACCTATCTTTTAAAGAAAAAAATTTAGTATCAAAACTATCTGAAAAGTTTCTTATAAGTTTCTTCACAATTGTAAAATATTCCAAGATATCTTTGAATCCTATGATGTTGCAAACAATTTCATTTAATCTAGTGAAGTATTCATCAATTGTTTCTTCATCTCTCTTTCTAATGTCTTCATACTTAATACTCTAGATTTTTAGTTTTTCTTTATTAACTTTAGTATTCCCTTTGAAAAAACTTTATAACTTGTCCCACATACTTTTTGATGTTTTGATACCCATCAACTTCCGATAAGAATTCTCTAATAATAAAATAAGGATTGAATTTCTAGCCTTTCCATCAAATTCTATATTTCTCTTATCAAAAAAAGTCATTGGGGCATCTTTCTCAATAGGTATAAACTCAATAGTAGCAGCATCAACAATATCTAGGACAAGAGATAGGAGATAAGGAATCATACTATTTTTTCATCCATAATATTTTTTCCATCAAATGTAGAAATTCCTCTGTTGTTGATAGAATTGATATTATCCATGATAAGGATTTAGCAAGGGAACCTACCAATGATACCAATTTAAGTTATAAAGGATCTAATAACAACTAAGAAGGGGGGGGGGTTGAATCAGTTGTTCAATTTTTATAAGTTTCAAAACTTTTATAAACTTAACCCCTAAAACCTGTTAATATTTGTTTTCTTATAAAATTTTAGTAAATAATTATGCATGAAAAAGTAGGAAATAAAGTAAAGCACAAATGATTTACAAGGTTCAACCTCAGTGTGAGAACCCAAATCCTTACCATAGCCACTTCCTTGGGTCTATAGAAATCCACTATTATGAAGAAGTGAATACAACTTGTGTCAACTCCTGTTTGAAACCTTCTATCTTCTGATAGGAAAGATTATAAAGATTACCATTAGTTTACAATGTTTTATTATAAAATAATTGATCCAAAAAAATAAATACTTTGTTGAAACTACTCCATAATTGCTCAGTCCAAAACCTCATTCCGATTTGGCTGGATCCATTTTTCTCAATCTAGTAATGTTATATACGATTTTATCAATACGATGATACTGGATCCAATTTTCTCAATACAATGATTCTGTATCCTATTTTCTCAATATAATGAGTCTGGATCCAATTCTATGAATACTATGGACTAAATATGATGAACTCATTCTCAAGCTTCAAAACTCATCTATGCTAGAATGCTCAATTCAATTATTCTTCAATATGTTAGGAACTTTCTCTTTGAATTCTCCAACACTCTTCCTTTTCTGCATATGTAAAAGTTTCAATTGAATGAGTGATCTGAGAAAGTATTTATAGGTAACTTAGAAAAAAATAAGGAAACTTGAAAATTTTACCCACTTCCTAAAATTTCAAAAACTATGAAAATATCTTATATTTAGACTTTGAATTTGAATTCTTAAATCCTTTATATATTTCTACAAGATTTATTCAAAATTTAATTAAAAGTTTGACCTATTAAAATATTCATAAAAACTCTAGAATTTTATTTTTGAGTCTATTTCGTAGTCAGCATATTACGAATATGTTTCCTTCTCAGAGTCAGTCCGATTTCTACTTCCTTGTTAGAGTTAGTCTAATTTATGTTTCCTTCTCAAAGTGAGTTAGATTTCTATTTCCTTCTCACTAAATTAAATTTTTTTATCCTTATTAGTGAATCCAAATTCTATATTTAGTGAATCCAAAATCTTTATTCAGGGAATCTGAATTCTATATCTCAGTAAATCCAAATTCTGTATTTTTTCCATGAATCCGAATTCTATATTCAGTTAATCCAAATTATGTATCTTTTTCAGCTCATTACTATTGAATTATCATTATAATATAATCTATATACTAAGACATTGAAATTATTTAAACCTCTCCACCATTTATTCAAAAACATTTATCATTAAAGTTTTCATGATTTGTGGGAAATTTATGATCATAAAAGAATCATCTGATTTTTTAGAAAGCATTGGAACTTTTTAACTTACGACTTCACAATCTTTTCTCAAAACTCTTCAACATCAATAAGAATTATTCAAATAAAAACTTCTTTCTTTCAAAATAAGTAACTTATTTCTTTATTTGAATAAAATAAAGGAATAATTTCAACAAACAAAAAATTCTACCTCCGATTATTTTGGATTTGATTATTTGAATATGATACAGATAGATCTAATTATTTCAGCAACTTTTCACTTTCTTAGAAAAGATCATTACATTGGACTAGATCCGATTCTTAGATAAAAAACATTCTTATACACAAATGTTAGTTTTAAATAAATACAAAAAATTTGTTAAAACAATTTATCACAAAGTTTCTTATATAACATAATGATTACATCCCCATAATGAAGGTGAGATAGAGACCAGATTTCTCTTATTTCCTAAATTTTCTTTATTTTCCCTTTCTCTACCATCTTAGTGATATATATTCTCAAGTAATCCTCTACAATAATGAAGATAATAGATAATACATATTCCCATTCCCTCAACCATATTGAGTAACTAAAGTAACCTTTATGAGATCCATTAATAATAATTAATATTTTAGAAGAGTAGAATAATGTTTTAATCCACTTTATGAAGGTCTCATGGGATCTTAAACTCTTTAGAACCTTGAAAATAAAGTCCAATCTCACAGTTCCATTTTTTTTAATATCAAACTTCATTGAAAATTTTCCCACATTATTAATTTTTTGAGAAAGTTGAAACATTCTAGAGTAGTAATTAGGAAATCCTTAATTTTTATTCAATTTATAAATCCATACTGATTCCAGGACACCACTTTGTTAGTGACCATAACAATTTTTTTGGATAATACATTACTAATAAATTTTTAAAGGGAATTAACCAAATAAATTAGCCTGTATTGGATAATTTGTCTTACATTATATTATTTAGGGATAAGATACTAAAAATGAGAGTTACCCCACAATAAATAATTCCATTTTTGAAAAAAAAACAAATAAATATTTACTAATTGTGTTTCAAAATATCCCAAGAATAATGAAAAATTGATTTCTGAATTCATTAAAAAAAGTGAACTATTAGGTTTTAGGATAAAGGTAGATTATTTAACTTCTAAAAATAAGGTAATTATTATAAGAATATTCATATCAAACACATTAGTGGTCCATGAAATCATATTTTTAGAAGTTGTGAAGATGTGAAATTATTATTTCTAAGGAGACCTCTTTATTAACTAATAATATGTTCTACAAGATCCTTTATTTCAGCAATGAAATTGTCACCCACTTATAGTTTATACAAGGTCTTGAATCATTTCCTAGACCTATATAGGGAGATTAAGAAAGAGGTTTTTTATACCATTATTTATCCACCAGACTTTGACTGACCCATTCATAATTTTATATTTCTCTCTTAGCTATGAATTGGGCATCTTAAAAGGGTCAACACCCCCCTATGGTCTATCCCTCTAAAAGTACATCCCATTAATGTTTTTATATAATTGAGATAGATTTATTTATTGTGTTTAAATTAAGATATCCATGTTTTTAAATTCATACTTATTCTAAGATTTTAGATTGTTTTTAATAATTTTTTGTTTCTTGTCACAACAATATGATTCATTCCTATATTGAATAGATTTCAAAATTCCATGAAAATCGTCCCACATTCCTGATTTTTATTCTATGCATAGATAAATCTAAATATAATAGGATTATTTTTCCTATTATAAATCACATATGAAAGGATATGATAATGGTCATAATTATGTTTTAGTTAAGTGATTCAGATCACTTAGTTATACTGGTTTAAGGAAATTTCATTAACTAGATCCCTATCAAGCATAATTTCAGCCATTATATTTCCTGGAATTCTATAATAGTTGTATTTTTCTATAATTAAATTAAAATCAATGAGAATTATTTCCTTTTATGCAATCATTAAATTCTCTGCATGCAATAGGTAAATGGAAGGACCCTATTTTCTCTTTCAATTTTGTTATAGTATTGAAACACCATAGCATAATTTAGGGTCCATTGATTTTTTATTTGTCTCCTTAATATCATTCCATAGGGATATCCTCTCTTGATATATATTCATACAATATAACAATGTAATGTAAGTATAATTTTTATTCCCTAAAATGAAAATGTTCACCAGTCATTCCTTAATATATACAACATCCACATTCACCACTGAGTTTTGAGAAAAAACCCACAGAGTATTTACTACAGCCAAGGTGTTATTGGAACCAAATAGATTGTAGACCAAATTTTTAATGTATAAAATCTATCTAATATTATAGTTATACATGGATTCAGTAATTCATATAATACTAGGCTTAAGATTCATAATACTTTAAATGGTTCCGCAGTATAGCGCTCGATAATTCCAATAAAGGATCTTCATTTGTATTTAGATTTTCCTTCATTACTATATCTCCCAATATTATTATTTTTATATGAGACCTTTATATTATCTTAATTACATTTGGATTTTTTTTTCACTCATGTGAGTGTCCATTTTATAGGTGTCAGTTTCAGATATAAATAATTCTCCATCTGTTTTATACGGACATCCACTTTTCTAAACAATGAAATTTTCACTCCATTTTTTTCTAGAACTATCCTCCATCATTTGGGTCCTATATTACTTAAAATTTTCTTCCTTTTACAGATATTTATCAATCCTATATTATTTATTGTCTTCTTAATATTCTCTTTTATCTTTCCCTTTGCTTTATTTTTCTTCAACCCTATTAGAATCTAGATTTAATTGAACCTTTAAAAAATCACTACCCTCTTAAGTAACTAGGAATTGTAAAGCCACAATGTATCCATATTTTCTTCATATTTTCCCATTAATAAATTTTTTAGGGCTCTCATTTAATGGAGAAATGTTGTTGAGATTTACCTCCTCATTTTCCCCTTATTCTACCATATAACTTCATAGTTTCTTTTGATCATTGTCTTTACATTCATATTTATTGACCTTTTATATCTTATATTCAGATATATTATCTGTTTCCTATGAGTTTTTTAACTAGAATTTTCTAGATTCACTCTTGAGGATTCACCCACCACAGTTTGTATCATTTCATTTTCACCCTTTTTGGTTTATTGATTCAATTCTATCTCTTTTTCCTTACCCCTAAAGTCGGTCATGGTACGTGATTTTTCTTTCTCAATATGGACCCTATTTCCATTATTTCCTTATCCCACATACTTCTAAGTTTTTCCCATATCTCTACCAATATTCAATTTCTTTTGAACAATCCTTCAGTTTTAGATCATGTGTATTGCTATCTTGATGATATTGCAAAATGGTTGAATATATTCATAATCAATACATAGTTTAATTATTGACCCATTAGCCTTGAGGAAAATATTCTCAGGTAAATTGGAATCAATATTTTATTCATCCAAGATATGTTCATAATAACACAATTCCTCTTCTATAGCATTTTAATCAATTTTGAAAAGAATTATGACACAAGAAGCAAGATCACTAAGTATTTGGGGATTCCCAAAACCCTATTTCAAGCCACATAGTCTTATTTTATTTTGAATAGTGGTATAATTTTGTGTATAATGATAGAAATTAACATCACAATCAAATAACTAGAATGTACCCAACATTAAATTAACTCTTTCATTTTTATATATTTTATTATAAGCATCTTGACGACCAGGTATATTGTGAAAATACCCATTTCTAATCAAAATAATCTTCCAATTGCAGAATCCCTATAGTTCAATAATCTTTGTCTTCAAATCCTGATTTATACAAGGTTTATCTCCCGTCAAAAATATTATTTGACTGATTATAAAAAATTTACAAACCTCTATCCTTTTCTTTAAAGAATTTTGATCAGCATTCACAATGAAGTTGTTTTCATCAGACCTGATTATTTTGGTAGTCGATTGTTGATTAGATTTGTAATCCAACTCAAAGTTTCTATTCAATTATATTGTAAAAAACCCTTTTCCTACCAACCTGAGAGTGAATCAATTTTTACGACCTGACCCATTTAACAACTCAATATTGACTTTTGAATCATCTTCTCTGGGTCTCACATCATGTTTGATACTATATGAGGTTTTTGAGAACATTTCTTATGGATTACAGTAGAAATCCACCATGATACTCATCATTCTTAGAGAAGAGGAAGAGTCATCGGCTGATCTCCATGGTTGGGAAATCCTGATGTCATTCTTTAAGGTTGTGTTCCCCCATCGGAACCTGATAGATACAGAAAGCTTAATATGCACATGGGACTATTCGACTAAGAATAATCTATATGACTATTCCTATGGATAAAAGGACTTGCACTCAGAACCTCAACTAATGATGAACAAGCCACTACCACTTGACCACTCTCTCATGGGTTAAATGTATATAATATTAGTATTCTACAGAATAAAAAATATTAACAAATATAAATTGTATATTATTTTTCATATTTTTTAAATAAAATATTATCAAATACATAAATGAATAAATATTTTAGACTAAATAAAAATGTCTAGTTGTGGTTATAAATATTATAACTCTATTGTATTAAAATACAAAATATTTTCAATAAATTTTACTAATTAAAATATAAATATAAATATAAATATAAATTTTAATTAAAATATATTAAATTCATTATATTTTATATTTAAATTATATATTTGAAAACAATTATAAATTACACACACACACATATATATATTTATTTTTTAAATACATGTGTATACACATATTGATATATAAAATTAAATTAATTACAATTGAATAAAATTAATTATTTACATTATAAATGATGATATATGTATAATAATATTAATAATAATATATTTAAATAAGAAATTTCTATATAATTAATATATTATAATTAATGTTCAAATTTCCAATACATTTAATTAAATAAAGAATATTATTTTCAATGAAGTATAAATTTATAATGATAATTATATGTAATCTAAATACATATGTATTTATATAATATATATTATACATCTCAATTATTATCTAGACCTAAATGTGTGTGATTGTTTGTACACACACACACACACACACACTATAACGAGATATCTAAAATTGAAAAACCAATTGAATTTTTCTGTTATATAATGATATATTCACATACATGCACATATATAAACATACACATACAAACACATACATGCCCATACATACATACACATACATACACATACACAAACTCATACATATACATAAACATACACATTCATACATATGCATACACATACGCATACATACACATACACATACATACACATACACATACATACATATACATTCACATACATATACATACATGCACACACACACACACACTCATAGATACACATACACATACATACATAAACATACATACACATACATACACATACATACATATATATACACATATAAACACACACACACACACAGAAAGATACATACACATACATAGACATACATACACATACAAATGCAGACATACACATACAAACACATACATACATACACACACATACAAATGAAGACATACACATACACTAAGATACACAAACATACACATACATACACATATACACAAAAAAATTTATCTATTTATACAATGAAAATAATATTAATTTTATTGAAATGTATATAAATATTCTAAAATTATTTATGAATATGTAAAAAATATTATCTTAATTGTTATGTAAATATTATTAATTAATGACTATATAAATATATACAAATTATCAATAATTATTTATTTTATTCCAATATTATCTGTTATATTTTCAATAGATATTCTTTCCTCAGATCTTTATTATTCGCTTATTGGTAAGTACTTAAATTGATATCCCTCGATGAAGTTTCACAAGATATCCTTTTAAACCTTTGGATTTCATTATTTCAATTCAGGGATCCTTGAATCATAGTATGTTTTAGTTTGATTAACTTTGGTGGACGATTAATATAGATATTGATCCTATGGAAAGTGGTCCTTTGTGGGATGTTGTATGAATATGATAAAATGGAAACCTAATTTTGAAAAGGATGTCTAAACCCCAATGGTCCTAGTTTGGCTTGGATTAAAGGGTATACTAGTATACCCTTTATTCGGGCTACCCAATGTTCTGTTACTAAAATTATTTTCAATACTATCAAGCTTGATTCATACACCCTATATTGTAAGGATTTGTATAGAGGGGGAAATTTAAAAGACACTGAATTTATTCATCTGGATTCATAATAGAGATAATGGGTTTTGGGAAAGGGTGATTTATGAAAATAATTTAGATTATTTCATGTATTAATTGAAATTTGGCCACTCTTTTGTGACATGTGGTACGATGAACTCTAAAGGGCCCATTGTACAACCTCCTACCCAATAGAAGACCATATGGGTTGAATAAGGGATGGATAATGTTTATTCTAGACCCTATGGGGTGCATGAAACTTTGTATGACAAGAACACGAATTATCATGGTGATGGTATTGATTAGGTTATGGATAAGTATTAGGTTGGTACTTCTAAATATCTTACTCAATCTAAATATGAGAATTACTCTGGGTTTGTAAATGATATTAATGATATTTGACTTACCATTGAGTTCATTTTTAAGAAAGATTTAAATAGTCTAAAACATTATATATTGGATGATCACAATACCTTATGATATTACTCCCCCATTAAAAAGGAGGATTTGGAGGAATAGGGTGATTTTGGTGATTCCAATTAAGATATATATGAATAATCATGTCAAATTTAAGGTGATTATTTTAAATCAAGTGAAAAGATGAAAACATAATGGTGGGTTAATATTGATTTATTAACCCATATCCTGAGAAGATTTAGAATTAAAAGTATTATTATAAATTATAGATAACTATTTTTACTTGATCCTTGTGGATATATACTAATTTAAAATAAATCTTTAATTATCAACCTAATGTTGTTGAGGATCCTATTATATCCTTTAATGAATAATGCCTATAATATACTAATAACCTTAGGAATCACACTTAGGTCATTAATAAGGGTCTTAAGGAAGAAATTTACCCTTGGGTCGAGGAGTAAACCACACAAAACTTTAAGAGATATCAAAATGTAAAGATATCTATTGATGATTACCAATATATTTGAGAAATAATGTTTTCTAGAATTGAATTTGAATTTGATCAGAATCCCATTTTTGATTATATCTATCCTCTGTGAGAGTATTACATCTTGGAATCTACAGGTTTATTTGATTTAATAGTTGTTATGTTCCTTTTATTTCAATTAATGGTTCCTTAGAATTCTGAGAAGAAGTTGTTTTAATGATGCATATAATTTAGAATATGTCTGTATGTACAGATTTATATTGAATTCTTTGAATTTATTTTCAATGTCTATATTTCAACTTATTAGAAATATTAGTGGTATATGGAGTGTGATGTATTTCATTTCACTTGATTTCTGGATGAAGAATTTTTTAATACTTGTGGGATGATTTTTGTCACAATATTCTTGTCTACCTGTTGCTTTTTTGGAGTGGATACTATTGGTGGATCTGAATATTTACAAGAGGAAATGTGCTACTGTATTGAAGGTATGTGATGAGTTGCTAGTTTTTACTTCTTTATAAGGATATGATGATATGTAATGAATCATATATTGAATTTAAAAGTGGAATCCTAAAGGAGGAGTTATACCAACCTTTTGATGGTGGTGTGAAGAGTATTGAAATATATTGACTTGCTACATGGTGGGACAAAACATTGATGTGATCTAGAGTTGTTACTGTCCATAGATAATATTGGTGGGTTTCAGGATAATTATTGACACTGCAATACCATGAGTGTAATACTTTTATTCAAAGATGATGGTGTGATCTATTAATCATTTAATTCATTGTCTTACATTAAATATTGGTTATTATCAGAAGGGTTGCATGAAACTTCATTTTTTTCATCTCTACTCATTATATCACAACTACCAATAGATTTTTCTCTTGAAGGGTATCTTAAATGCAGAGTGAAACCAATATTGATATAGTGTTTTGGATAAAAAACTAGATGTGCTAGGGAGATGATAGGGGGGATGATAATATAGATTTTAAATATATCTAATCACCAGTAACTTAGGATATGGTTGAAAAAATAGAGGATGACGTACATCCTCACACATCATTATCATGATGTCAGGAGTCTTGGAGATTTATTCTTATAAGGATTCTTGAATATATTTGGTGTGGCTACTATTAATGTTGATGATATGAGGATATTTTAAGTGGAGATGCATATGTATTACTTTATCACTGTTGATTTTTACATTTAGTATCTTCAATTGTTGTTTTTAAAATGAAATATGGTGGCCTACATTTTAAATGTTCTCTTTTTCTAATTAAAAGTGAAGGATAATGGAAATTTATATGTATAAAGTGATTGAAAAAGAACCATATCACTATTTTTTACTGGTATTAAGTGTTGTAAGGGGTTTATTAACAATGATTATGTGAATTTAAAGCCTCTTTCTTGAGGAATTAATGTATTGGAGTTCAATCTATAATATAGGTATATTTACACTAGCTAATGAGAATATTTTTTTATTTTTCTTATGGTATATATTATCACATAATCACAAGTTGGTTCAAGAACTTTACACCTCATGTAATCACTAAACATCTCATTTAGTTTAATATTTTTTTGGGATTGTGAGTTGGTTTTACCAGCTTATGTTTAGACCTTTCATGATTATTTTTAATTAGTAATTTTTTTTAAATATTTTATATTCAAATGTGAATTTCAATTTTTTTTCATTTTTAGTATTTTTATAATTTTTATAATTTATTTTAATTTAGTCATTTTTATTCATTTTTAATATTTATTCTTTTCAAATATTTTTAGTAATTAATTTATAATATTCCTTACATAATTATTTATGTTAAAGGCCAAAAACATATGTATCTCATAAAAACCATACATATTGATTAAATTTATTACATATTAGGCTTTTATTGGTGATAAATTTGATGTTGAGAAAGTTTTCCTTTATCAGTACTATTTTTGTTTCACCCCTCTCACCTGCACATTTTGAGTCAGTGAAAACCTTATTTACAAAGGCATATGGTCATGGGGACATACCAGTGATACTTTGGGTTATGCATTGGTTGAGAGGATGTGAGGTTCACTTATCCCTCAGGGGTCTTGATTCCTATTTTTGACTCCCTTAAATATTTAAGATATATTCATGAATACTTCCCATAAATAGTATTACTATTTGTTACCCCATGCATGAAATCGATCAAAACCAAGCATCATTGTGAACATATGTATGTATCATGGGATATTCATCTTTATTTTACTAGTGATTATAATATGGTTTAAATATTCATTTTTGGGAGATCTGGAATACATCAATATCTATGGAGGTGATAGGTTTTTTGGAGTTAAGATCAATCCCATGAGAGGGGTTTCCTATGTATCCCTATGAAGGGAATCAGAACCCATGTGGTTTAATTCCACTTAAAGGGACACATACTATCTTTTAAAGTAATTTAATATAGGACAATGTGGTTGCAATTTAGGTTATGTATCCAAGAAAAATTGAAGTAAATTTTAGGGTTTTGAATCCAGGACCTATGATGTGACAGGATCGAACCTCAAAGAGGTTTCCTATATATCGTGGTTAATTAGAATAAAATATAACATAGTTTGTATTGCATAGTTTAATCTTTTATTTCAAGAATATTCCATGTGGATTAATGTTATGTAGTAAGGTTTAATGTCTCATAAAAGGGGTGTCCACAAGAGATTTAATGGATATTATTAATGTCAACCCTTTTTGGTTTATCATATCCACCAGTAATGAAATTAGAGAGGGTATGGTGAGAATCTTAGGTGATATAGACTATCTAGGAAGAGGGAATCTTAGAGGATATGGCCCATTAATGAAGTGTTTTGGGTTTACACTGAGTTAGATACCCATGTATGTTTTTATCATTGATTTGGTAGATGAGGTTGAGATCATCAACGAGGATATGGTTAGGGTTATTCTTAAGGATGCGATCTAAGATGTGGATGCCCACTTCCTATCTATTAGTAATAAGATGAGGAAGGAATACTAGACTCATAAATAATACGACCTAGTGAGAGAGAGTTGGGGATTACACCATGTAAAAGACCCATAGTGGTTAAACTTATAATATTACTCAAGTAAAGATGGGTTTCAGAGCTTACATCGAATTGGGGGACCATATGAAAATTTATAGCACATCGAGTGGATGAAAGGGGTCCATAAGATATTGGGGATGATATTATGATTAATATGGGATATCCTATATAATTATCTTAATATAATGGAGGTTAAACTATCATCCTAACTATAATAACTCTCATTATCAAGGTAATACAATATTTTAAACACCTTGAGGGCTCTATCGGTTAAGAAGGAAAACTAGGAGAGATTGATTATCAAAGGAATACACAATTAAATCGGAGTACTCTGGTGTAATAAACCCATTCATATATCTTATGATTCTATAGAAGAGAAATATGTAGGTGGGAAACCATGTTATGGGATGTAAAACTCTACGATTTTATATGCATTCCTTTGAAATAAATGTGAAGTATTCGATAACCTGCTTTACATACAACCCCCAATCTAAATGGACCATGATATATTATGGAATTTATAACCCTACCATTGGATTTGAATGTATGAATATGATTAAAAACATTATGAAATATATATATATTTTTTCCTTAATTTAAATTTATTGATTAATTCCTAAGAAATAATCATTAAATTTTAATAAAACCATTTCACAATTAAACGATCATTTTTTCTGAAAAATGTATTTTTCTTAGTGATTAGTATTTTAATATAAAAAAATATATTTATTAATATTAAAATATTATTTTAATAAAATTTATTATTAATTTTTGAATAATAATTTATATTTTATTTATCTAATGGTTAGGAATGAAGATAAAATCATTTGAAGGGAAAACGTGTCATTTTTTTAGAAAACTATTTTTATGTGCGCAATGTGTTTTTATCTTAATAAATTAAATAAATCACTTTTAAATAATTATTTTAATTAAATATATAGAATATATATTCAATAAAACAATTTATCATTCTTATAATTATTTTTACTAGGCTTGTAATGAAATTAAATCCAATTTTATGCTTCAAAATGTATTTTTATAAAAAGGGATTTCTTTGCGTTTTGTGCACTTATTTTAAAATTATTTTATTCTACCTAGAGGAATTTAATTTTATAAAATTGATTCTATATTTTAAATAAGAATGTATTTTTTTTTTAAATTTCCACTTTATTTTTTTTGTTCATAATGAGTAGTAGAAGAAGAAAAAAATTGTCACCCAAGTTAGGGTTAAAACGGAGGTTTCTCAAAGAAGAGGTAATCGTCTTACCCAACTCCTTCAAATTTATTTCCTCATATACTTCCTATAAATATATTTTATCCATCCTAACATAATAAATCTAGTTTAGTAAATATTCAGATATGTTATTATTATTATGGTATAACCATTTTCCACCTCCTTTACATCAAATGGGGAATGAAAGTATTGCCTGTGCATATGTGTATACTACCGCCTTCACGTAGTGATATGATTCATTTTCCATCACCGGCTATCATTGATGGTTAAAATTATGAATATAATGAATATATACGATACTTAATATATATTTATGGTTTTTAAAATGTGGATTTTTATTTATCTTTATTTTATTCCATCCATTATAAACTGGAAACATCACTCATGTGTACGTACGAACTGCCATATCTATGTATTAATTTAATTCAATTTTCATCACCAATTTATTTTAATGGATATAAAAAACATATAATGAATAAATATTATACTTATTATTCTATTTATATTCTAGATATTATTAAACCTTGACTAAGATACAAGGACCATAACTGATGAACTAAAACAAACCAATAAAAATGAAGCAACACCCGAAATGATGATGATAATGAAAGATTGATAATGAACATGTGATAAGATATTACAATCAAACCATATATAGAGTAATAATTATTAATATTTTTTTGGTATATATTTATAATAAATTTAAATTTATTATAAGAAGGTTAAAATCACTCACAAAGCATGTCAGACTTGAGCTAAGGGTTTCTTGTCACAATTTTGTTTCTATGAAACATATTACATATTGTACACTTATTTTTTTAATTTGGTGTATATAATTTCACCATTGATACATTATATTATGATTATATTTATATTCATTCTATTTATAGTTTCCTTTTATGTTTTTTATTTAAAGGTTATTATGATTCAGAAGTTACCAAAGTGGTCATAGATTTATGTTAAAATATCAATTTTTTACCAGGATTGTTTATGATTAAATTTATGGTAATGAAATTATATGATCTGTCTCAAAAAAATATTATATATTTTCTTATATATTTTCGATTTCTATATATTACAATTTTCTTTTCATTTTACTCTCTCTATATAATTAAAATTCCAAAAGAATTTTTTAAAGGATTGTTTTTTTCTATTTGTTTAGGAATATTTTTTCTTCAATGTTCATATTTTCTTTAAAATTATTCCAAAAATTATTTCAATGTTCTCTAATGATTGTTAAAATTCATTTTTACACATTTTTTACTTACTATAATTATTTTTAAAAGGAATCTTCTTGAAATTTTCTAAATGGGATACTTTTTACCAAAGGTGTGAAAAAAAATCATTGATTTAACATTTACCACACTGACATATTTTTATGTCATCATGACAACTATTTTCATTAAATCTTAATTTAAAAGTTTTCATTCTTATTTCAAAATATATATTTTCATAATATTATCAAAAAAATTATATTTTAAATAAGTTATTTCAAAATGAAAGTGGTATTTATCTTAAGAAATGTTCTAATGATATTTTAATGGTATTTTCATCTATGATAACATCCATTAATGTTACTTATGATTCATTTGTAATACGATTCAATGATATAATATTTAATATTTTTATAAATGTTTTTTTATTATGATAATAAAATATCTAGGAAACATGTTTTATTTTTGATGGATTAAGCTATAACAAAATGCTAAATGTTTTTATGATCTCGTGGAATATGTATGAATATATTGTGATTGTGTTTTGGGAGGGTTCATTATATATCTATAATTAATTGGGCACTGTTTAATGTTTATGATCTCAAAGGGTACACAAGAGATTCTCCCAAGCCCAAAAGAGGGTACACAGGTGGTTTTTTAAGCCTGATGTAGATACATGGGTGGTTATCCCAATATTAACATACGATGAATATCTTGGTGGGCATCCCTGACATAAAATTTATATGATTTTTAATATTCTAAATTTTTTATACAACTCTATATTACACGTTCTTATTATTTTGATATGATCTAATGCCCAAGATCATTGATTATTTTTTGATTCATTCCTTATAAAATTCCATAGCCTTATGCCATGATTATGATCTATGAATTGTTTAGTATGATTTTAAAAAATTAAGCTAATTTTCTCATACCCTAATTATTAAGATATTATTACAAATTATGATTGATTGGTATCTCCCATGATTTCCCTTACTGATCATTTTAGTTTGCTCTTTCTTATGTTTCATTCCCCACCTTATGAAGAATGGTTCTAAGAAGGATATGTCTAACAAGTGTACTATGTGAGAAGTACTTTATTGGTGATGTTTAAGATCTTTAACTAAATAATTTGATTATGTATGTATTTTCAAGAAAATTAAATCTTTTAGTCCTTAAACAAGTATTATTGTGAAATATATTAAATACACCTAAAAAGATTCAATATTTATGTATGTTATGTTTGGGTCTCCTTGGTTGGTATCAGAGGAGGGTTTAGTTATTTTTGGATATTATGATTAGAAATCATTATTGAAAACCCTAAGGATAAGTGTAAATATGGGATAACATCTCGAAGATTTGGTAAAGTAGAGGTTATTTGGTTTTCTTAGAAAATATAAATCTATCTAGATACTGGAAAGTGGATGCAGTTGTGGAATAGATTCATCTAGGGTTAAAAACTCTAAAATGAGAGTATTGAGTATTAAATCGATCATAATCAGTGCATGATGAGTGGTTCTAAGACTCCAAACCTATCTATACACTCATAGGGTATATGATTTAGTTAACTCTCATTTTCTTTATGAACCCTTATGATGAATGATAGGATGGGATCTATAATAACCTATGACAATTCATAGTGATATGAAATGAACTTGAGGTGGCAGGGGTTGAAATATGTTGTCATAATTTAGGAAATACTATGAATTATCTTGTTATTATTTGATTGATCACTCTAATTTATGATGCATGATGTTCATTATAACCTATTTGGTTTTAGTAACAGATTGAAGATTGAATAGTAAATTTTAGGTGGTTATTGCTATATTGAAATATTGAAGTATATTATTTAAACATAGTCATATGAATTATTTTATATCATGAAAAGAATCTAGGAATTTTAATTCCTATCCTTAATGAGAAATTTTTTAGTTAATGGTGAAAATACTAATGGCATGATTATAACATCTCAAGTCTATGATTATTTTATGATTGATGTTAGTGGGAATGTGCTTCTTGGAAATCTTGTTATTCTCCCTCTAGTTTAATGGATCTCTTTATATATATCTCATGTAAATTTATATGGAAGGGAAGTAAAATTTCATATTATGAATGAAATTGTGATCATTTATTTGTATGATAATTAATACAAGATTCCAAAAGAAATTACATCCATTTTATGGGTCCTAATTCATATTCATAATAGGTATCTATCTAAGTTAGTTGGGGAAAACTAAACATCAAAGATATTCCTATTCTACATGAGGTTATTGAGGTCATTCTAGAATAGTTTCATAGTATTACTCTAAATCTTGAAGTTGAGTTTTCAATAGAACTCATACCTAGTGCTACACATATTTTAAAAACTCCATATATAATCATCCCGATTGAGTTACATGAACTGTAGAAGAAACCCCTGTTGAATCTTGATAAGTGATTAATTTGAAGAATTGAGTCACCTTGGGATTTACCTATTATTTTTTTAAGAAGAAATATGGATAAATGTGTCTCTACATTTATTATCAGAAACTCAACAAGATCATGGTTGATAATAAGTATAATCTTCCGCATATTAATGATTTTCTTAATCTAGTATGAGGAGATCAATACATTTTTTATGTTAATATTCATTATAGATACTTTCAATTAAGGCTCAAATGTGAATAAATAACTTTAATAACATTCCATGCAAGGTATGGATACTATTAATTTAGAGTGATTTCTTTTGGACTTACTAATTCCATCAAAAGATTCATGGATTTAATGAATAATGTCTTTAGAGATTACCATGATCAATTTGTGGTAGTCTTTATAGATGATATTATTTATACTCTAAGAGAATTAAGATCACTTGATAATTGTTTTGAATACATTGAGGGAGAAGAAAATATATTCCAAATTTATAAAGATATAATTTTGGTTATAGAATGAATCATTATCAGGGCATGTGACCACTATTGAGGGTATACCAATAGATCCTTCTAAGACTGAAGCAATTGAAAATTTTCCTAGACTAACCATTGTGACTGGGATCCATAGTTTTCTTGGATTGACTATATATTATTGATTCTTTATGTATAACTTCTCATTATGTCTAATATAATAAATAAATTAACTTGGAATGGAGTCAAGTTTCTTTGTAATGATGAATGTGAATAAAATTTCAAGGAAATAAATAAAAGTTAGTTAAAACACCTATACCCACACCATCCTATAGGGGAAAAAGGTTTGTGATCTATATTTTTGCATCTAATAAGGGACTAGGACGTGTTTTATAAAAAATTACATGATGTTAGATAATTACTCTAATTAATTAAAGGTTCTTGAAAAAATTTACCCAACACATGACTTGGAGTTAAAAATAGTAATATTTAAATTTAATATATAGAGGAATTGTATTTATAGAGAAAGGTGTGACATATATAATAATAATAAATATTTAAATTAATTATTCACCTAGAAATAGTTGAATATTCACTATAGAATATGGTTGGAGTTGATTAAAGATTATAACTTCTCAATACATTACCATCATGTGAAGGGAAACAATTTGGATGATGGTTTGGGTTGAAAGGATCATGCTAGATTATATATAACGAGGATAAAAAAAGATCAAATATTTATGGATTTTAATATGATAAAACTTGAAATATTGAAGGAAGGAGATAAACCCTATTTTTCCCAAATAACTATTCAACTATATATTCATGTGAATTTTAAGGAGGCATAGAAGGAATATTTAGAGAAACAAAACAAGTTGAGAAATTTCCCTAAGTTCAGCCTTGAATATGATGGAATTATAAGGTTCATAAATAGATTATGTGTACCATTTATACCATAATTAAATAAGGATTTGTTGGATGAAGCGCATTTCTCATCATTCTCCATTCACCCTGGAAGTATGAAGATGTATAGAGACCCTAAGTAGAATTTATTTTGGGATTACATAAAGAGAGATATTTCCAAGTATGCATCTCAGTGCTTGGTATGCAAAAAAGTTACGGTTTATTGGAAGAAGTATAAGGGGATGTTATGACAATTATTCATACCTATATGGAAATGGTAAAACATCATTATGGATTTCATCATTGGACCCACAAGACATCTAATGGGAATAATGTTATTTGGATTTTAGTCGATCTCCTTATAAATTCAGTACATTTAATTTATATCATAAAATATTTCTTTCTTGATCAAATTTCTAAAATATACATTAAGAAAGTAGTACATTTTCATGGAGTATCATATTATATTATATCTGATTGAGATCTGAGGTTTACCTCGATAATATGTAAAATAATTCATAAATATCTGTATATGGATTCATGTTTCATAACTACCTATCATCCTTATACATTTTGTTATTCTAAGAGAACCATCAAATCCATAGAGGATATTCTAAGATCATGCTATCTATATTTAAAAGGTTATTGGGATCAAAACCTCCCTCTTTTGGAATTATTTAATAATAATACCTTTCATGTGAGCATTCATTTTGATTCTTTTAAAGACCTCTACATGAAGAAGTGTAAAAACTTGAAATATTGAGATTATTTTTGAGAAAAAAATCTATTAGGACCTTAGATAGCTAAGGAAATGGTAGGGAATGTAAGATACATTCAGTAGCACATCAATGCAGCTCAGATTATATAAAAGAGTTATATAGACAATCTTTGGTTAGATCTAGAATTCAAAGTTAGTGAGAATGTATTCCTATTAATTTATTCATTAAATATATTTATTAGATTTAGAAAGAAGGTAAATTTGAATCCTAGGTATATTTTTACATTTGATACTCTTAATCAAGTAGGCATGGTAAATTATCACATGGATCTTCCACCAAAAATATCTCAAGTTCATGATGAATTAAATGTATCGATTTTGAGGAAGTACATAACTAATCATTAACATTTACTAAAATCAAATTTTGTACCACTGAAGCACGATCTTTCCAATAAAGAACAAAAAATAGAAATCTTGGACTGTAGAGATAAAATTCTACCGAATAAGACTACTCACCTTGTTAAAGTTATTTAGAGAAATCAAAAATTTAAGAAAGATAATTGGGAAACCAAGGATGTGTTGGAGAAGAAGTATCCTCATTTTCTTTCATCAGATTAGAGGATTTTTTAGGGAGAAATTAATTTTAAGGGGGTATAATGTAACACCATAATATTTTGTTTGTATTATTTTGAAATAAATTTAAAGTATTCAATACCATTATTTACATGAAACACTGAGTCTAAATTAACCATTATATATTATTTCTGCAACATCCTGGACCCAGTTCACTCATAAGTAACTAAACCCAGTTAGCCACATGGAATCAAGTGTGCCAACACTTATTCTAGAGGCTATTTACTTGAAGATAGGGTCTATTTTAGTATTGTGGGGATATTATACACTCATGATGAGAGTGTAGCACAATGGTATACAATAATAGTAAGTAGTGTGTAACACCCCGACCCCTCTAGACTGGAGCCGATGCATTACTTGTGATGTTGGCATGGTTAGAAGGAATTAAAATCCCAAAGTAAAGATCATTTTAGTAGTATTGAAGAAACTAAATACATATATGTAACTCAAATTACATTGGAAAAGGTTACAAAATACAATACATAACAAAAAAAAAACTCAAAACTGCATCCACATGAACTCAAAAGAAGACCTTCTATTCATCACCTGTCGAAGGTAGACAATGAAAGGGGTGATCTAAAATTCTCAGTAAGGGTTACAAATAGTGTAAGAATGAGTACAATAATAAGTTAATCACAATCAATCTGACATAATCAATATGGCATAGTGAATAAATGAACAACTAATTCCATTAATAAACTGAGAATGAAACTGCATCCATATATTTTGTCATAGTGAAAACCTCATGGATAATAATAACAACTGATAATGAATAAAGAGAATTATTATTAATTGGACGTCATGTATCTGGAACATTAAACCATAATACTATAAAAACGATTTAGTTTTGTAGGTAGAAACCCGTCTGATTTTTGGAAACAAACTCGAAGGGTTTTTCGCCAACTATTTTGTCTCATGAGACCTACCGATGCATCAAGGGGATATAGCGGGCCCCACCCGACACTGCATATCCAAATAATTCTTTATAAATTTATTCAATACAAGATCTATATGCCTTTTCAATATCCATATAGAGTTGAGTATATAGATTCATCAATATTTCCATAATTAAGATAACTTTCTAAATAAACATCATATGTAAAATGGTATACGGTTTAGAAAACAAACATATCCATGATATGAGATTATGGATATTTAATATAAATATAATATCAAATTAAAATTGATCTCAAATGGGCAGTAGGTACACCACATAAGGATTATTAGGTGCACAATACAAAGTTAGTCACAATGAAAAGGTAGTTGAGATAAAGTCCCTTACAACAATGTGATCGATCTAATCATATGACCAGAACTTAAGAAATATCAATTGAATCATTGAATAACATGAATATAAATAAAATCATGTTATTATATATCAAATGGTAGTACAAATATACCACATACAAGAAATAATTGGCGAACAATGAAAATCTCACAGAAATGAAAGTGAGATGAGAAACCCCTTAACTTATGCTCGAGTGTGTTCTTCGTTTGTTTTAAATACCTGAATAATCAAATTTATCTTCATTAATTAATATTTCCAGAACCTCATATACATGTAATTTATTTATTATAACCTTATTAGGTTCATTAATGGCCCTTTATATGGGTTCAATTGTTTCAATTTTCATGTTTTGGAAGCATTTTCTTCCTTGGTTTTCATGGTTCGTTTACTTGTTTCCATGAATTGAAGTTCATTTGAAACATGGTTAAACATACAGAATTGTTAATACATATTATTAAAAAAATTATGGAGATATAAATGATCTTATAATGATTTTGGGTTATATACCATGATGATTATTCATTAGTTAAAACATTAATGATGTTCGTTTAGATCGTTTTAATGGTTCTTTGATAATAACAACCTCATTTTGTTTTATAAATTAGAACCATGAGTACCAAAGAATTACAGAACCATGGGTCAGTCATAATAAATATATTATAACCTGGTTAAACCATATAAATTTTTTCATGACCATAATTGAAATAATTATTTCAAATTGAAATCACATCGTCTACGATGTCGGTAATTCGACACGTCACATACAATATTTTTAATTCCTTGAACAAGTGGGGGGGGGGGCAGAAGAAGATTGATGATGAATTTATTATGAACATGAGAACATCCAGAATATACATGATTATGGATATTTCATTCCTCTTGGGTAAGAATAGATGAAGAAAGAATAAATAAATAACTCAAAATAAAAGAATAATTTTGAAATTGGTTACGAAAAATCAGCAGCCTAACGGCTACGCAACATGGTTTTAGAAAATATTAAAAAGAGAGGGGACAAGGGTCACCTATCCAGAAATGAATCATAATATAGAGTAGATCAAGAATAAGAAGAAAAATAATAACATGGTATGGAAACTTGAAAGATATACTACATAAAAGAGAACTTGAAAGGAAAAAGAAAGAAATCGATAATTTTATTACCTTGTAGAGTAACACTTATAACTTGAAGGTTGGGACCTTGGGAGCTTGAGTAAAACTTTTTAGGACTAATATGAAGGTAAGGAGGCCAGAAATTAGTTTGGGGAGAATTGGGAATGGATTCAATGAAGGGAAGATTTGGTATTTATAGGAAAAGTGAGGGATTATTTTAATAATTTTCAAGGGACACCTCATGAGTGGTTTTTTGCAAAACCATGGGCTTTCCCATGGTATTTTCCCATGGTATAAGCCACTTGGGACACCTCACATCTTATTTAACTATAAAAAAGTCAACCAAATTTATGACATCATTATTTCATCATTAATGATGTCATAAACACACCGAAACTAAAAACTGTATTTTTTACTATTCACTGAAAAATCAACTGTTTCAGAAAAATTCCCAAAATTCACCCTAACCATTTTTCTACATGTAGAATTAAAAAGTGAAATCCATTTTTCAAAAATAATTTTCTAAATATTATTAATTTAATTTTTAAATAAAGTCATAGTTAATTCGAAAAATAACAATCTTAAAGTGCAATTTTTATTTCTCATTGAAAAACTAATTAAGATCTCATTATCTTGTTTCCTTAAGAAAATGAAATAATATTATTATTTACTATTCATAAGGGTCATATTACTATTCATAAGGGTATGTTACTATTCACAAAAAATTAAGTTTGTTCTATCAAACTCCAAATGACTTACTGATCACAACTCTAGATGACCATTTTTTGAAATTCAAAACATAGAAGTGGAAAATTTATATTTAATGGCTAGGTTTTGACTATATCCTAAATAACCTAGTGTTGTTTCGAAGGAACACAGTGATGAATAGAATGTATTTAACAGAAACATACCATAAAATGTTTGGGGTGCTACATAGTGTAACAAGTATATTAAATGAACTGTAGAAGCATAGGTTATCCAGATATAATAAAAAATTAGAAGCACAATCAATATCGTATAAAAAATGATGTCATGTCTGTAGACTATACAAAATAGGAATACATGGAAACAATTCCGTAAGGATATACAACATGCTATACAAGAAGAGAGAAAGAACAATATCTTTCTCCAATATAATCACGAGCATAGGCTTAGTCCCATGCTCTTGTACTTTATCATATTATAGACAATCAAGAATCCATAGTTAGATCCATGCCTTTGTCCCTACCTACAACCATGAAATATATTTGGGAACCAATATCTAGCCTGAACAAGGTGTGATATATACTCCTTAGGACACCACCAATGGAATCTAGTATGATCCAACCAGTACATATAAACTGGAAGTTTTTAAATATAAAAATGTGAAGTAGAAATGTAAACTGTAAACGAGTCAGCTCTAGTTCCAAAATGACACCAGGATAACACTACATGCTTTGGCCTAATCTTGGATACATCTAAACATGTGTCACCATATATATAACTATATTTATATATATATATATATATTATCTAAATATGTATTAGTATATATATCCATATATATATATATATATACACACACACATAGTTATAGATAATACCAGAGGTGTAACTCAAGAGTTCATTCCTAGTCACAAGAGTCTCATAGGTTAGTAAGGGATTCTATGCCTGAGTATCATAATTTATAAAGGATGACATGCTTGATTATAAAAACCCATAATGGAATCCATTCCCAAGTATCATAAATTATAAGGGACTCTATATTTGAGTATCACATTTAATAAGGGGTTTCATGCCTAAGTATCATAAATAATAAGGGATGTCATTCCCAAGTATCAAATTTAATAAGGGATGCCATGCTTGAGTAACATAAATCATAAGGTATGCCATGTATGAATATCATAGCTTATAAGGGACACTATGTTTGAGTTTCATACTTAATTATAGGAGTCAGTAAAGCTTTAATATCATCCAAGAAATAGTTTCCAACCATTCTACATTTCATTTAGTTAAGAGAATAATCCACTGTTTACAAATAATCATGTGACGTGGTCATACCACTCACTTTCCATTTAATTAAAATAAGAAATTCAATTAGGTGAAAAACCAACACCTCTTAGAATGTGGTTTGGGCACATTAATAGTAAAGAATTGACATTTAATATAATCACAAAACGGGTGTGGAACTTGTTGAGCTGGGTGACCTTAGAAAATTAAAAAGGGTCTCTGGGAGCTAATCTAACAAGGTGAACAATTCAAATAAGAAAAAATTTGTATTATTAAGCAAATGATTGGAAAGTATGGAATTTGGAACCATGTAACATGATATAAAACAACCCAGTTAAGGGAAAAATTACTAGAGCACCTAACTTAAATCAATAGATGAATCATCATCCAATATTGGCCTCTAGTCTAGGCTAGAACAAAATAAATCAATGAATTAGGAAAATGCCTTGAAAATAGGGAATATTAGTTCACCTTGAAATAGAATTCATGAGGGAGGGATAAATGAGGAAAGGAAGGGAGAGGACCAAAGATCTTACTATTAGGTATCCAATGTAATTGATAGTGAAGAAATCAAAGTCCTGATAGTGAACCTAGCTCAAATCCTATCCTGGATAGCCATGGGAGATCTCTCAAGAGGCTATGAGGTACTGCATGATTTTGGAGAGGAAAAGGAGGGCTAAAAATTAAAACAAGATAGGGAAAAAATGGGAATTCCACCGATTTTTAAAGGGTGCATGGTTTATCCACATAGTTTGGAAAAACTATGTTCCAACCATGCACAACCATTGCTTAAATGGTACTAATCATGAATACTCGGAACATGATTTAATAAAACCACGTGCATCATGTGCACCCCTCTATAACACCCAACACAGTTTACCAAAACCATGAGAACTTTGGTGAATGGTTTATAAAAAACTCTACAGACCCCTTATTCTCTCCAAAATTTGGGTTTTGGGCTCTAAACAATCCTTGTTCACTCTCTAAACATTCTTCATTCTCTTGGGAACTTCTATAAGGATAAAAATAAAGTTTTCAACTGAAATTTAAAGGATCTATACCTCCTGAGAGAAATCAAGATCTTACAATGTCCTTTATAACCAAACTATTGGATTTATGGGTATTAATATGATTAAAAAAATTATGACATATATTTTGAAAATTTTTCCTTAATTAAAATTTATTGATTACTTCCTAATAAATAATTGTTAATTAAAAAAAACATTTCATGATTAAAAAAATTTCAAAAAAAAATTTATTTTTATAGGTGTTATGAATTTTTATATAAAAAATATATTTATCTCTACTAAAAAGATATCCTAATAAATTATATTGGTGATTTATAAAATATCATTCAACCATTTTTTATCTAATGGTTATGAATGATGATAAAATTAAATGAAGGTAAAAATAGTTATTTTTTCAGATTACTATTTTTATGTGCGCAATGCATTTTTATCCTAATAAATTAAATTAATCACTATTGATTAATTATTTTAATGAATTTTTTATAATATATATTCAATTAAATATTTTAACTTTTATCTAATAGTTTTTACTAGACATGGATTAAAAGTAAATCCGACATAAAAATGTATTTTTTTAGAAAATGATTTTCATTGTGATTTGTGAACTTATTTTGAAATAAATCTCTTCCACATTTTGAATTTTAATTTAATAAAATGGTTTCATGATTTGGAATCAAAATTTTCAAATTTGGCAATGAGGCCAAATTCATTTTTGGTCACGATGAATAGTAAAAATAGTAAAAAATTTGTTACCAAGGTTAGGGTTAAAACAACATTACCGAAGGATTAAACAAAAAGATATGAATAATTCCAATTAAACTAGTCTAAATATTATTGGTTGGATATATTTAAACATTATTTTATCTTAAATTTTAATTCTTATATATTTGGTGCCACTTTCATATGAAAGTGACCTTGTATTATTTAAATATTTTATGTAATTCCATGTGTGTCCCTCCTCTCACTTATAAAAGTAAAATTCATCTCCACACTTATTAAAATAATTTTAGACTTATATATAATTTAATCCATACCTAAAACCTTCCTATATTCCTTTGATTTATTCTTGATCTTCTGTTCTTACCCAAGGAGCATCCTAAGAAGGCTTAAGTTGTAAACCCATGGAGGTCTGTCAAATAAGAAGAAATAATATTACCCAACCCTGTAAAAGTTTATTTTTTCTTATAATTTCTATAAATATATTGTATCTATCCTAACATAATGATTTTTGTATCATAAACTTACTGAGATGTTATTATGATTATGGTATAACCATTTCCCCCCTTTCTATCAAATGTGAAATGAAAGTGTAGCTCATGCATATGTGTGGACTACCTTCTCCAGAGAGGTATATGAATCATTTTCAAAAAAATCCTCTCATGTATGGTTATAATGATGAATTTATGGAATTTATAAGATATTTATTATTTATTATTATTTTTAAATATTTAAGTATTATTTACCATTCTTTTGTTCCATCCATTATAAAGTGGAAACATCAATCATGTGTATGTATAAATATCATCTCCATGAAGTGATGTAATTAATTTTTCATCAATTATTTATATTAATAGTTATAAAAGTGTATATAATTAATACATAAGATAATTATGAAATTATTAATATTATATAGATGATTAAACCATGATCAATATTCAAGGACCTTAACCATAACACCCCATTATAATTTTCAGGTACTCTCTTGTTTATGATTTGTTTATCATCCTTGTTTTGGTGTATTAGTGAGATTATATGGTATGAAGAGACTTTTCTAGGTAAAATTAAATAATTTTCAAGGATTTAAGTTCATTTGAATTAATGGAGTATAGGTATAAACATGTCAAATACTTGCAGGATTCTTTCTAATTTTAAAAACACTCAAAGTAGGGTCTTTGGGGTTTTTTTCTTAAAACCTATAGTTTCTATATTCTGCTGGGTGATTACATGTTGTGTAATGTTCTCTAAGTATATTTCATGAAATAGGTTCAAATCGTGAAGGTTTTACATGCCATGTTTTTTGTTCACATCTTGCACTATAAAAAATTAAAATTTTTAATTAAAAATAAATGAGTTTTTTGGGGTACTTTATATTTTTGGATTACACAACATGTAATGGGATTACACTCCCTATATTAATTAATAGTTGGGATTTTAGAATCAGGTATGGATTATTTTTATTTAATTCATTTGCAGACCTTCTCTATCTCGACCAAAAAGCTCTTTTGGGTGTTTTTTGAGACCTCAGAACCTTCCAGATCATTTCGTTTAGTGATTAATCATTTTTACAGCTATGGCGTGTTTTTACAGGTTAGAGTTCCTTCTAGTTTTACATTGAATTTTATTGTGGCTATGTTTTTGGTTATGGTTGTGTTTGGATTTTTTACTGGATAGTGTTTTTTATCGATCCATTTCAGTTTCTTTTTATAACGTGTCTTTCAAATGTCATTATCATGGTTTCTAATCACCGTTGTTGAAGGTATCTTGTTTTATACCATTTTGATTTAGGTGTTTTTATACAATGGATTAATATAATGAATTTCATGTTGTTCTAGGTAAATTACTTTGGGGTTTTCATTAATTTTAAGTGATATGTTTTTTAAAGGATTGATTGGAAAGGAAAATGTTTTCAAAAAGGGGTTTTGCTTGAAAATGGATTTTATTGACTTGGAAATAGATTTTCAAACAATTAAACAAATTTAATTATATTTTTTTTTCTAAAATTGTGATCTTGGTTTTGAATATTTATTTTGAAAATTGGAACATTGGGAACCTTGGGTGCATCGAGAAAGAGACACAAGTAGCCTTAGTGTGCATGGCACCACTAGAAGGAAACCTTTTGGATATCTATGGGCTATGGAAGGAATCGATGTTGGTTGGATCCAACATTATTCCTATTTAGGATATTTAGTGTCTAGTCATATTTTACCATAGCGTAGGTCCCAATACGAGGTTCCATTTCATTTATGGTTATTTATCTCATGTTTGTTTTTATCATGGATTGTTACTCACATGTTTTTTTATGTGGTTGTATCA
Source organism: Viscum album (assembly GCA_963277665.1). NCBI lineage: Eukaryota > Viridiplantae > Streptophyta > Magnoliopsida > Santalales > Viscaceae > Viscum > Viscum album. The sequence goes on along the minus strand of OY728147.1, from coordinate 177,517,121 downwards.
CATAGCTTTACATGACATGTAATTTTATAGATATGTGTTTATGTTATTACTACAGGATGCATTTATATGATTTTCTATTTATATCACTTATACTTTTCATATTTTTGGTTTGATAATACGAAAGGATTTTATGAAAACCAAAGGGGGGAAAAGATTTAAAAATGAATTAGATTTAATAAAATGATTTATAAAACTATTTTTTAGCTATAACTATTGTATTATTGTTATTAGACCTTAAATATAATTTTTTTAGGTATAAAATGGGATTTTTTTATCACACCTTAATTTTTCTTTTGGGTGGTTTTAGATGTTTTATTGTGGGATACAGGTAAAGGGAAGGGAACCTTAGAGTATTGTGGCTTATACTTTAATATTTTTCTTCGATTTAGGTTGGTTTGGAGGTGACCATTGGTCATATGAAGAATTTTTGGTATTGGTTTATTCATACTTTCAACTTTATCTAGTTTGTATTGGATTTTATGGATCCGGTTTTATCATTTTATTTCACATAGTACTCTGTTTGTTTTTTTTGTTTCATTATATTCAAGACTTGATTTGTTTTCTTGCTTCACCTAATCATGTTAGAGAAGGATTGGGTGTATGTATTGGTTAACCCAGGACGGTCTGTTACAATTTGGTATCAAATGAAAGGCTCATCCTTAAGTGTGTTAAACCTGCTTGATTTTGGTTTTGAGTCCTAGGTATATAGGAGTTAGGACCATCAGAATTCAGATTGTAGGTGCAGAAAAGGGGTCAGGCCAACTCACTTTTTTAATTGAACCCGAGTTACCATTGGTGGTCAAGGACTTTTAATAGGTTTTAGACTTGGGGTTTGGGGTCATTTTAATGAACTATATGGATAGTTTACTTGAATTTAATTATTCCTTTTTGGAAATGTATGTTTGGGACATAATTCTAAAATTGATTAAAATTCTTGTTGTTTTAAAACATTGATTTGAATTCAATATTTATAATACGGGTAAAGTGGGTGTTAAGAACCCATGAATTTTGGTAGATTATGGCCCTAAGTTTACTAAGAAGCATCTACCCACATTCTTTGGTGAAAAAGGACTAAAAGTATTTAAGGAGTGGCTCAAATGGATTGATAGGGTCTTCAATTTATTGAAGACTCCTAAAAACTTGAAGGAGGGGTTTTCCACATATATGCATGAGGGACTGAAAAGAGATGGTGGGACTCTATTGTTATAAGTTTCATGAGGACCTTACCTGTACTTATTTAAAGAAAATTTTTAATCAAAAGTTTTACCCAGAGATGTTACGTGTGACCAAAACTTAATATTTTTTGAATTTGAGTAGGGAGACCATACCATTATAGATTATTATATCCATTTTACTGATTTAGTGTATCTTTCACTTGATCTCATCACTAATGATAACCTTAAGTCTCAAAGGTTTGATTTAGTACTGAGTTTTGATATTAGGTTGATGTTGATTCTCATGTTCCTTCAGACCTTTATGAAGGTAGTTGAAAAAGTAACTTTTTCTAAGGTAGACATAGTTGGGAAGAAAGGTTTTGTTGGATATTTAGTTGGTTTAATTTTCACCCAAGTTGTATGTTCTAGCCATAAAAGGAAATATAAGGGTGGTGAGTTCTCTTCAAGACTAGTTCTAGGGGATTCGACAGGGTAGTAGTAGGTTGTTTTCTATCAGTGTGGGTGGTCAGCTCATACTAGGCCTAATTATATAGAGGCTCTTAGAACTTGTTATCATTGTGGATTATTGGGACATCTGAAGTGTTTTTATGAAACAACATCCCAGGTAAGTAAGTAATAATCCACTCTCATAAAGGGTTTTTTTGGTTTGTACTGATGTTTCCAAGGGTGGTGGGTCAAATCCTCAGGACACAGGTATTTTCATGGGGATAATATTAGATGTATTTATATGTTTGAGTATATGAAATAGGAATATGATGCATGGATAACTACGACTATAGGTACGGTGTTTATTTCATCATCTATGGGATTAGCTTTGTTTGATATAGGTGATACACATTATTTATTATCTTATAAGTTAGATTATGTGTTGTGATTATGATCAGAACTTATGCCATACTTGTTAGATCTTTCTATGACTTTGGGAAAGTGGTTCAAATATAGTTTCAAGTGTCTCATGTGTTAGGCGATGATAGCCAAATTTGAGGTAGAATGATACTTCTTCATGATCAATCTTAACATATTCAGCTTGATTATTGACATGGATTGGATGATTAGTGTTAAGGATTAGATAGACTATTATCTCCTACAAGTATAGTTATTATCTATTGATGAGGTCACTCAAGTATTTTCGGGTGAGTGGGACTCTAGTTCAGGAAGGGTAGGACATGTTATTCCTTATGCTGTGTTAATATCATTCCAATTTATATAGATTTTTTATGTAGTTGACCCTTTTTTGGGTGGTCAACTTCTTACAACGGTGAGTGTATACCCAGAGGTTTTTCTAGATGTTTTGTTTTCTATTTTACTACTATGAAGAGAGGTCATGTTTACAATTGACATGTTCCTTGATATGTTGCCCCTTTCAATGCCATATTATCAAAAGGAACCTGGTAAGTTGGTGGAACTTATGGTCTAACTTGAGGATCTAGAGGATAAAGGATTTTTTCATCCCATCATGTCACTATATGATTCACCTACCCTCTTTTCCAAGGATTGTTACAGCAGTATCTAAATTTGTATTTACTATTAAAAATTTAATTAGGTGACTATTAATAACAAATATCCTTTATCTTGGATTGATGAACATTTTGACTATCTTAGAGAGCCATGTTGGTTTTCAAAGATTGACCTATGTTCATGGTACCACTAGTTTCTATTTTGAGAAGAGGATATACCTAATACATCATTCATGAGCCGACATAGGAATTTTGAGTTTCTGGTTATTCTACTCAGTCTGAATAACACTCATGTGGTGTTTATGGATTTGATGAACCGTATTTTCCACCAATTCTTGGACACTTTTGTTTTTGTATTCATTGATGATATTTTGGTTTACTCCAATTCATAGGAGGAGTATAGGGACTATATGGATATCATTATTCAAGACTTGAAGGAGCATCATTTATATGGTAATCTTTCCAAATGTGAGTTTTTAATCTTGGAAGTGGAATTTCTGGGGTATGTGATATCTATGAGGGGTGTATCAGTGGATATTAAATATATATAAGCTACTATTTCCTTAGAGAATCCAAGAAATGTGTTTAAATATAAAGATTCTTGGGTTTGGATAGTTACTATATATGGTTTGTTCAAGATTTCTCCAAGATCGCATCTTCAATGACTACTTTAACCTGTAATGGTGTATATTTCGAGTAGAAAGAAAACTATCAGATATATATTAAGGAGTTGAAGGTGACATTGATTTCATCACCAGTTTTTATTCTTCTGGAATTGTGTTTGGGTTATGATGTTTTCCATAATGCTCCTGGTACTTATTAGTATGTGTTATGATGCAAGGGAAATAGTTGGTGGCCTATGGCTCATGCCATTTATTCCCTCATAAGAAGAACTGACCTACCCATGATCTTGAGTTTGTATAAATTATTCATGCACTCAAAATGTGGTGTCACTATCTCTTTGGGGAGAAATTTACAGTGCATTCATATCATAAGATCCTGAAATATATTATTACTTTGAGGGATTGAACTTGTAATAGAGATTCTGGGAAAATTATCTTCAAAATTTTGATTTTTATATTTCATACACTCTAGATAAAGTAAATGTGGTTTATAATAAATGTATAAGAAAATTTATGCATAAGAAATGAAGGAATTAGTTGACTAGTGGTCACTGATAAGTTTGTTTATTGATATGAGATTTGGAATGGAAGAGGTTTTTGGAAATGTGTTCTTGGATTTGATGGAAGATGGATCATCTTGGAATGAGTGATTTTGGCTTGATCAGGTGATAAAAACCGAGTTAAAATGATTTAGTAAAATATTATATGGTGGGGAGACCTTGAGTGAGTGGTCTCGGTCTCCTAATGGCACTTTGTTATTCCATGGTAGTTTCATTGTTCCATTTTTGATGAGGCAGGAGTTGTTGGATAGTGGAAATTGGTCTTGTTAGTCCATACACCCTAGGGATTCCAAGAGGTATCACAACTTTAGATCTCAGTATTAGTGGTGGGGTATGAGGAGGTTGATTTTAGATTTTGTATCGGGGTGTCTTACTTTTCATAAAATTAAGGTGTAACACAAGAGACTTGTGAGTTTATTATAGCACTTACCCATTCCTCTATGGAAGTGGGATGATATTTCCATGGATTTTGTCATTGGTTTTCTATGGAATCCTACCGGGAATAATTATATTTGGGTGATTTTTGATCAAAACATGAAATCAATGCATTTCATTCCGATCAGGGAGATGATGAAAGTGGAACAGTGTGAGGAATTGTGTGTTTGAGAGATCGTGAGACTTTACAGGGTTCCCTGTGTGGTTTTATATCACTGGGACCAGAGGATTACATATTGTTTTTAGAATGGTTTATAGGAGGAGATATGTTCCCAAATTATATTGTGAATTTCCTATCATCTTCAGATGGATGTTCATATAGATTATATTATCCAGGTTCTTGAGGATATGATATGGGCTTGTGTGCTTGATTTTTTAGGATATTGGGAAAATCATTTAACTCTAGTTGAGTTTTCATATAAAAATATTTATCAGTCCTTGATTAGGATGGTTCCCTTTGAGGCTTTGTATGGGTGTCCATGTACATCTCTCTTATGCTGGGTTGAGTTGGGAGTGAGGTACTTTTTTTGGCTGAGTCTCGTTTAGGAGACGATGGAGATGGTGGAGTCGTTCCAAAGGAGATTAGTCATGGAACATAGTTTTCATAAATAAGTTGTGGACTATAATAGGTGTCCACAAGATTTTGATGTTGGTGATAGGGTTTTTATTAGTATTTCACATCACTTGGGACATCATCAGTTTGGTAATAAGGGTATGTTGTACCAAGGTTCATAGGCCCCTTTGAGATTATTAGATGACTGGGGAAGGTAGCCTATCAGTTGGACTTACCATTTTGTTTTAATTTTATCAATAATGTGTTTCATATTTCCTAGAGGATGAGGTATATACTAGATCATTCCCATGTGATTATATGAGAGGATTTTGATCTGAGACTGACACTATTTTGTATGAGCATCCAATTCAGATTATGGATTGTTGAGAGAAGGTATTTTGTGGAAAAATGATTCCTCTGGTCTGGGTAACATGGCATTATAGATGGTATAACCATGAGATGTGGGAGAGGAAACTATTAATGAGGAAATAGTGACCTTAAATTTTTGAGATTCTAGGAATCTAGGGATTTATAGGGGTAGAAAGCATTTATGGTGGGGATATTGTAACACCACATTACAATTTTTAGGTATTACCTTGTTTATACATTGTTTATCATCCTTATTTAGGTGTGTTTGAAGTATTCTTAGAGATGGAGAGGATTTTTAGGGAAAATGACCTAAATTTCATGGATGTATGTTTATTTTAATTAATAGAGTCCAGATATAAACATGTCAAAGACTTAGTGAGGTTCTTCTTAAGTTAGTAGAATGCTCGGAGTGGGTTCTTTGTGTTTTTATGCTTAAAACCTACAGTTTTTTCAGTATTCTGAGATATTACATGTTGTGTAAAGGAATTACATTCCATGTAATGTTTTTCAGGAAGATTCCATGAAATAGGTTCAGGGTATGAAGGTTTTATGCACCATGTATGGGGTTCACATTATGTACTATCAAAAATTAGATTTTTAATAAAAAGGAGTGGGTTTTTTGGGGTACTAGAGATTCAGGGATTACATGATGTGTAATGGGATTACATGATATGTAATCATTACTACTTGGGATTTTAGGGTGTTGAACTATTTATTTTCATTTTATTCATTTGCGAAACTTCTCCCTCTTAACCTAGAAGCTCCCATGGGATCTTTTTGAGACCTTTGACCCTTCCAGATCATTTTGTTTGGAGATTAATCATTTTTATGGTTGTGATGAATTTATAAGGGTAATTGTTCCTTATTTTTCTTCTTTGGATTTGGTTAAGGTTGTGGTTTTGGCTATGGTTGTGTTCAGATTTGTGATCGGATGGTTTTTTCTATCGATACCTTTCATTTTCATGGTGTTTTGTTTATTTTGAAGGTCGTTCACATGGTTTCCAACCACTATTGTTGATGGTAGCTAGGATTATATCATTTTGAGGTAGGTTATTCTATAAAATGGGTTAATGTAATGAATTTATTGTTGTTCTTCGAAATTCTTTTGGGTTTTTCATTTATTTGAAGTGATATGTGTTTTTAAAGGATTGATTGGAAAGGAAAATGTTTTCAAAAGGGGGTTTTGTTTGGAAGCACATTTTCTTGACTTGGAACCAGATTTTCAAACACCAAAGGAGATTGGATTGGATTTTAAAAAGTTTTATCAAATTGTGATCATGGTTTTGAAAATTTATATTGAAACTTTTTAAATTGGGAACCTTGGGTGAGCCGGGAAAGAGACCTGGGTAGCCTTAGTGTGTGTGACACCACTAGGAGGTAACCTTTTGGATATTGATAGACTGTGACATGATTAGATATTGGTTGGATCCAAGATTATTCTTGTTTGGGATCTTGAGTGTCTAGTATGTATTGTCCCATAGGATAGGGCCCAATATGAGGTGCTTTTTCATTTATAGTTATTTATCTCATAGTTGTTTTTATCAAGGATTTTTGATCATAGGTTTTATTATGGGGTTGTATCATATAGCTTCACATAATATTTTATTTCATGGGCATGTGTTTACTTTATCACCTTGTGATATATAGATATGATTTCCTATTTATATCACTTCTAATTTTCATATTTCTAGTTTGAGAATATGAAGGGATTTTATGAAAACAAAAGGGGGAAAATGATTTACAAATGAATTTAATTTATTAAAATGTATTGTAAAAATATTTTTTAAGCTACAAATGTTACATTCTTATTATTAGACTACATATAGTCACTATGGTGTTATCTTACCAGTCTCTATAATCACACCCTACTTTTTCCTCTGGGTAGTTGTAGATGTTATATTATAGGATATAGGTAATGGTAAGGTACTATTGTATCATGTTGTCTTATCCTTTTTATTCAGTTTATATGTGACTATTAGTCACATGGAGATTTCTTAGTGTTGCTTTACTTATACTTTTGGGTTTTTCTAGTTTGTGTTGAATTGTATAGATTTGTTTGTATGTTTTTATTCCACATAGTACTCTGGTTGTATGTATTATTTTTTTATATACAAAACTTTTTCAATATTATTACTTCACCTAACCATGTGGAATACAGATTGGGTGTATGGTTTGGTTCACCCAGGTTGGTCTATTACATTAACTGTCAAACTGAAACATACCTGAAAAATGAAGCAGTTAACACTTGAATTGATGATAACAATGGAAGATTATTATTGAATGGGTAATAAGATTTTATAAGTAAACCATTTATGGTATTATAAGTATTAATATGTTTCTATTATATAATTATAATAAAATTTTATTTATTATACATGGGGTTAACAAAAACATACAAAGAAAGTCAGATTAAGGTAAGAGTTTCTCATCTCACTTTTGTTTCTATGTGACATATACCATTTTCACCATTTATTTATTTCATGTGGTATATATACTTCCCCCTTTGATATTTTATATAATGAATATCTATATATTCTTGGTATTTAAGGTTTCATTTATTTTTATTTCTGTTAAATGGGTTATGATTCAAAATTTACCAAAGTAGTAAGTATTTAACGTTACAATCTCACTTTTTACTAGTATTGTTTATTGATTTAATTTTATATGATGAAATTATATGTTCTATATATAAGAAATATTATTTATTTTCTTATCCTATATTTATTTTTGAATATTACATGTTTCTCTCCCATTTTACTCTCTCTAATTACTCAAAAGTATAAAAGAACATTTTTAAGGAAAATTAGATTTTTTTATTCTGTCAAGAATACTTTTACTATAGGTATATATTTTCTTGAAAATGTCTCTAATAATGTTTTTAATATTCTATAATGATTTATTAAATTCATTATTATTCATTTTTTGAATTTCTATAAAAATATTTTAAAGGAATCTTATTTTTTCTTTCTGAATGAGAAAATTTTTACTAAAGGTGTGAAGGGAATATTTGTTTTAAATTTTACCACACAAATAGATTTTCACCCCTTCATTAATACTATTTTTTTAAATAATCCTTAAAAACTTTCCTTTGTTTTTTTTCAAATAATTTTTTTACCTAATATTCTATAATTTTTTAGATTTTAAATAAATAATTTCAAAATAAAAGGGGTATTTTTCTTAAGAAATAATCATATGATATTTTAATGGTATTTTCATCTATGAAATTATAAATTTATATTAAATATAATTCACTTGGGGTATTATCCAATTATACCATATTTGTTATTTCAAATGATGTTTTATAATTATGATCATAATATATTAATGAATCCCATTTTTCTACTTGTTAATCTATGAGAAAATGATAAATGTTTTTATGATCTTTTGGTATACATATAAATAGATTATGATTATGTCATGGTTGGATTAATTATATCCCTATAATTAATTGGGAATTTATTTATTTTTATGAGCTCAAAGGGTTCTCTATAGGTTATCGCAAGCCCAAAACGGTACATAAGTGGTTAGACCAGGCCTAAAGAAGGCATATTAGAGGTAAGTCGAATAATAACATGTGATGAATGTCTTAGCTGATAGTATTGACATAATATTTCTTTGATTATGATCATGAAACTCTTTTTATTCCAATCTCTATGAAATGTTGTTATAATTTGATATATTCTCATGGATTGTGATAATTGATTATTCTATGATTGATTCCATATGAACTTCCAAATCCTTATTCCATGATTATGATATATGAATTATTGGGTATGATTTTTATTAATTAATATCATGTTCTTATACCCTTATGCTCATGATATTCTTAAATATGATAATTGATTCATATCTCCCATTATTACCCTTATTAATCATCTTAGATCACCATTTTTTTATGTTTTCTTTCCCTAGGTTAAGAAGAATGATTTTAAATAGGGTATTCCTAATAAGTGTACTATGTGGTAATAATATTTTGAGATATGTTGAATATATTTCACAAAATAAGTTTAATATGTACCAAGTATTAAAATAAACTAAACCTTTAGGGTCCTTGAGTGTATTATTGTGAAATGTATTGAATATTCATCTAAAATGAAGCAATATTTATGCATGTTTTTTTGGGTTGCCTCATGGGACCTGGAATAGGTGGTTCCTAAGCATGTGGACTTGGGAGATGTGGCTCCCAGGTATGGGGACCTGGGTTAAGTATCACCCAGGTTTGGGGATCTAGGTGAATTGGAGCTTATTTATAAACTCTTGGTCAAAGGTTCGACCAAATATGATACCTTGGAGAATTGGAACCCAAGTATAGAGACATGAGGAAGGGTCACACTAATATAAGAGTTGTGTGAATTATGTACCAAGTATAGAATTTTGGGTGAAGGTTTGTCTTAATATAGGACCTTTATATTACTAATGAATATGGATACCAAGTATAGAACCCATATAGGTAACTTAAGTACATGGTGCCCTAGTGTGGTACCTTTGGGATGGGTTGGGTGAATGGAACTAGAGTTTGATTCTCTCAAGATGAACTGAGGACCTATACCTTAGTAATATATTATAAGTGGCCTTTCATGATGATTTTAATGTTAAAAACTTTATATGACATAATTTACCTGAGTTCCCATTTATTTTCCTTAATGTTTGACTTATGAAGTCACCTGAAGGAAGATGTGTGTGGCTGGGTGTGTGCACAAATGGGGTCATCTGACTCTCCTTTTATCCATATTTCTCTCGTTCACCACCCCCAATTGAGAATCATGGGATCTATTTATAGGAATTGGGAGAGTACGGTACATAGTATTGTTGTGATAAGGGGATTAATTGTGGTGGATAGGTGTATGAAGAGGATATATGTGAAGGATGTGTGGAAGTGAGAGGCAGTGTGCACAAATTCTTGGTTTAATAGAGATGTACACACAGAGGCTGAGTGCACAAAATCTTAGTTGAACAAATTCATGTGTTTGGGGTTTGAGCATGAAAATTCATAGCTCAAAGGAGGAACACACATATAGTCCAATTTTACAAGTTCTTGGAATTAAGGATACACACACATAGAGACCTAGACATATGGAATCAAGACCTCAGTTCCATCCATCTTTCTTTTCACTAGAAAATTTCTTTTAGAAAGAATGATCATGAAAAATTCAAATATTATAATTAGATATAGTAATTAAGAATAAGACCGAATTCAGAGGTCATTATAATTATGTCCTAAATGTCAATTCAAATATGGGTGTGCAGGATTAGGCTAGAGACTAAGGTGTAGAAGGAGGTTGCACTAAGTGAGTGATGTACACTGCTTGATGGGAATCATAAATGCATACTAAGAGTTGAGCAAGAGACATGGATATATAAATATAAGGGACCACTTATTTTTCACACATCACATAACCTAGGAAAAAACTAAATATTTCACTCTCTCGTTTTACTAAAGTCTCCCACCATACTCTTTGTTATCCTCACGCAACCTCTTTTTCTATTTCCTTATCACCCCATATTAGGAATTCTAGAGTATTTTAATTTTCATCTAGGAATATATTCTTCATGTATCTGAGCTTAGTGAACCACCTCTTGGATGAAGAGGGTAAGAAAAGGCATATAGGCAAAGGAAGTAAATGAAAACACCTAAGCTAAGGGCTTGAGTTAAGTCACTTGGGTGAAATTTTATACTTTATCTATTTTTCCCTATAATTTTTGTGATCTTATCACCTTTTCTATAAAACTCATTTCATTTTAGTTCTTTATGTTATACTTACACTAAAATTTTATGATTATGATCCATATATCATAATGATATATTGCATAAAATGTTTCTATAATAAATAAAACAAGGTTATATTGATTCCAATATAATACAGGTTGAGTGGATGCATCTCTTCCTATCATCCCACATGGTATCCATGAATTATTAATCCATTTTGAATGGATTAAAATCCATTCAAATTATCATTGAATTCCTTTTATGCATTCATAAAAAAAACATGATTAGCTGATAGAATTTGATGATACTTTATATATATGAACATGTTCTACATTCATTTGAATGTGTTTCAGGTGGTTATATAAAGGAATTAATTCCTTATCTTGTTAAAGGTTTTTTATGATCATTATTCGGTGATTGTGATAATAAATTTCATGCAATTATTTCTACAATATCCTTCCTCCCTATAGCTTGTTCATAACCCACTACAAAGGTGATCACAACCCTTCAGGCCTATGAGAGTACACCAATTCTGAAATGGGATAAATTTTTAATTTATATCCTTTAGAGGTACGTGGAATTTGATCTAATTCTTAAGTTATCGACATCAAGTATTATCTTTTGAAAAGAAAAGGATAGAGGCTACTACATCATGTATCCAATTATGCAATTTTGTGTTCTCATTTTATAATATAAGTTGATATCATTTTGTATATATCGTGATCATATATTGGGTTTCTTCTAATATTATGTTCATAAGATAACCCCCATAAATCCCATCAGTGGAATAAAATCCATCTACCTTGATGAATCAATGTGTTTTCTTATATAGTTTATGGTGAAAATTATTAGGAAATCAGAATTCGTTTTTTAATTACTAACATTATGTTATATGATAATGTAATTTCAATAGATTCACTTGAAATTATGTTAATATTTAACATAATATGGGGTTATCACATATAATATGTTATGTAGTTAATATAGCTTGCATCATGACTATAAAAAAATAGTTATTTTTTTCTTCCTGATGTTATGTTGAGTGTCAACATTATTTTGGGTGTAGTCTTGATGATGAATTGTGAGGTAATGTAATGTCAAGAATTAAATGAAGCATGCACATTTAATGATGAATTTTTTCTATCAAGTGAGTCCCATATCATACTTTAACTTAGTAGTATGCTTATTCATTACCTGTGGTTTACTACAGTGATTTCGATTAATTCCCATACAACAACCCTGTTGTATGACCACTACTATCATGTCACCCCTCATGATGGTGCTCCTACCTTGCACTGCCTGAGGTTCCTCATACTAGTTCTACCCTAAACTGGTTCTTAATAGCATGAGAATACATTGAGAGTCAATATATTATAAGCTAATATGTTAAAAAACTATATTTTATATTTATTTAAATATGCTTATAATTTTTAAATTTTTTATAAATTATATGTCTCTATATTTATAAAATGTAATTTTTCATGCCTATTTTAAATTTGAATAATTCATATTTAATTTAAAAATTAAATAAAAATTTTATTTACTTTAAAATTTAATTTTTTTCAAAAATTATTTACAAATTATAATTGTAAGGATCTATGAAATGAGTTTTTACAATAATAAACTTAATATAAAATTTTCACATTTGTTACTCATGTTTTGGAAGATAAATAAAACATTTATTTATTTATTAATTTCCTTTGGTATTAAATTCTAGTAATTTTTTTAAATATATAAATAATTTGTACGTTTAAATTTATATGATAAATTGCTTCTAGGAAAAAGAACCTTTCATTTCATTCTAAGTGTAACTCTGTAAAATTTAGTTTTTAATCTACCTTGACCTCTGTTTTTTTATTTAGAGTTATGATCTTGATAATATTTTTTGAATATATTTTATGTATATTAAGTGATAGGATTATTTATAATTGAATTATCTCTTGAGTACAATATCTATAGGTATAAGGACTTTGGGTGAGACTTTCCACTGGCCCAGTGTCTTATGCCTTTTTATATAAAGTTTAGTGTTGGATATCTATGGCTTCGGGCTTACTCATGTGTCCATTATTAATTTTATATAACTCTATTAATATACATAAAAATTTCATGTAACTTATGAATGATATGAATTTGGGTATGCATAAATATACATGGATTATATTTTGGGTGAGTGAAACAAACTTATAGGTTGTGTAAAGCGTTACACATTAATATGGAGTGAACATAATAAATTATTAGATGGATTAGGGATTCAAAAACTATACCATTATAAGAATTCATATAGAAAGGACTAAAACATGGGAATATAAAGATTGCATAAAATAAAATAGATATGAATTTAATATGTATATGATGTATGTAAAATTGGTAAGAATTTTAAATGAAAAATCTTGAACATAAAAAGTGTGAGATTCCTTCCAAAGAGTCACTTTGTAAGCCCATGATTATTAAGTATTGGTAACCCCAACAGTTAGGTGACTATGAATTATCTTATGGATGATAAGTAAGTAAAAAGGTGGCCCTAATAGTTAAGTTTATTTTTTTTGGATTTTTCTTTTGGTTATGCTAAATGGGTAACCATAATAGTTATGATATAAAAGGAATAGGTTGATTTTATCCATATAATGGATTGGGTAAAGAGTTACATGTTCAAATATAAAAGTATCACAACTGTTATGATTGAGATGATTCCCTATCAAAATTTCAATTTTTTAATTATGTGATACCTGGTATAATTTATGATTAAATATGCATCTAAACTCACTGAATGGATATGATATATGGGGTCATTATTTTAGTCAGACCACTTTCATTAAAATTCATTGATAAAAATATATAAAACATGATACTCACCCACTGATATTTTTTTTAAAAGGTTGGGACCTAAGCCTCATTTATTATTAAATCAAAGAAAATACCTCTTTTTACTGGGTAGAGGGAGACCCATTACATAGCCCGAAGGCCCAGTGGGAATTTAGCCCATTACATGGCCCGTAGGCCCAAATTTTTGGGACACCACTACAGTGCCCATCGTTGCTATAATACCCGCCACTACTACAGTCCTGCTATAGTACCTGCACCCCATGGGTTTTGAACCCCCATTAGAGATTGATATTTAGGGTTGAGAAATTTTCTCAAGGAGAAATATTATGATCAACTAAATGTGAATGTTATAAAGATTTATTCCACTAAATCTAACTCATGGGTACTATATACCAAGTGTACTTCAAGCATTTGTGCTGACAAACTCAAGATCAAATATAAATGGTAATTAATGAAGGGTGAAGTAGATCTTCTTGTCAGTAATGGAGTAAGAGTTTTTTCATTAAAAGTTACCACTTATGATCTAAATTTACAAACTATATTAATATTATATGTGGGAAACTATTATTATGATCCCTTTATAATAGGAATTTGATTTCTGTATCTTGTTTGGACAATAATGGATTTCCATTCTATATTGAGAACAAACATTTTGTTTATATAAGAATTAAATGTTTTATTTAATCGGGAATATAATAAATGGTTAATAATTTCTAGATATGGATAATAATTTTTTAATTAATAATAAAAAGGCATGGGTGGATTTTAATCCCACCTACCTTTGGCACTGTCACCTTGGAAATTTAAATGAGAAACACATTAAAAAAATCAATAAATATAGATTTTTAGAATAATTAGATTATGAATAATTTGATAATTGATAATATTTTTTATTATGAAACATAACCAAATAAAATTTTATTATAAAAGGTGAAAGGGATAGTTGACTATTGGATCTCATATAGAGTGATGTATGTTAACCAATTAGCACACAAGCTAGAAGTGATTTTAGGTAATATGTTACCGTTACTGATGAATTTAGTTGGTATGGTTATGTGTTTTTGATGAAACACAAGTATGAAACTATTGAAGAGTTTAATGAATTTCAGAATAAAGTACAGTCTAAACTGGATAAGAGAATTAAGATCCTCTAATCAGATCAAGGTAGTGAATACTTAAGGAACAAATTCATTGATCACCTAAGGAATTGTGGAATAATTTCATAACGCACAATTAATGGAACACCATATTTGATTGGAGAGAGAAATAATCATACCTTATTAGACATTTTTTTGGTCAATTATGAGTTAGTTAAACCTTCCTATTAAATTCCGGGGTCATGCTCTCGAGACTATCACATTTTTACTAAACTACATTCCATCTAAAGTAGTTGTAAAGTCACTATATGGTATATGGTATGAGAAACATCCCATTATGTATTTTATGATTATTTGTGTCTATGAATCACATGTTCAACATTTTCCTTATGATAAAATCATCCTTAAATCAAAGAAATGATTATTTTTTGTTACCCAAAATAGACTACAAGATATTATTTCTATAATCCTACTAAACCCAAAGTGTTTATGGCCTAAGGTGATTTTTTTTCTTGAAATAGAAAATTTCAATTGAGTAGGTAATGGGAGGAATGCTATAATTAGGAATTTTTAACACCAAAAAATAGGAAATGTTTATAATATATAAGGTAATATGATTTTGTAGAGTTATGGAAGAATAAATGACTCATGTTCCACAACAACCTTGAAGGTAAGGTAGGATTTTTCAAGAGATCATGAGATAACGATTTTACATAAAAAATGATATTTTGGTAATGTAAATAGGAGATGAACCTACAATATATTGGGAAGTTATAGAGAGTTCTATTTCCATGAAATGGTCAAAATCCAAAAAATCTAGAATAGAATCCATGTACACCAAAAAATTTTGTAACTTTTTGGATACATATAATGTGGTAATACCCATTGGATACAATTGGATTTTCCTCAAGAAGGATGGAATAGATGGTATAGTTTCTACCTACAAAGAAGATATGGTGTAAAATGGTTAAAAATATATTCATAGTATTGACTATTAAGAAAAATGTTCACTTTTTGTTATGATAATGTCCATTCAAGTATTTATTTCCAAAGCAACATATTTTGATTATTAAATATATCAAATGGATATCAAAATAAATTTCCTTAATAGTAATATATTCAAGGAATTGTATATGATACATCTCAAAATATTGAGATTCTCAATGAAATTTTTAATGTATGAAATCTTCAATAATCCATTTATGGATTGAATCAAGAATATTAGAGTTGGAATATGTAGTTTTCTGATGTAATCAGTGATTTTGGTTTCATAAAAAATGATGAATATTCATGTGTATATAAGCTAATTAGTGGTATTATTATAGTATTTCTAATATTGTATGTAAATGAAATACTACTTATAAGAAATGAAATCCCAAAACATTACTCTGTGAATATGTGTATGGGTAAATGATTCTCAATGAATGACATGGGTGAATCTTCTTACATAGTAAGTATTAATATCTATATATCTATATCTAAAATGTTAATTTTATTGAGTCACAACACATATATTAGTAAAGCACTAAAGTGGTTTAGCATGGATAACTCCAAAAGGTGTCTTTACCAGTATTATATGGGATGAATCTTAGGAAGATTCATGATCCTTCTAAAGATATAGAAAGATTAGATAGGATTACCTATACATCATCCATATGATCTATAATGTATTCCATGTTATTTACTTGACTCAAGGTTTATAATACTTTGATTATAACAAATAGACACTAATCTGATCTGGGTGAATGTCACTAGATAACATTGAGAAACATATTGAAGTACTTGAGATGGTATAATTATATGTTCTTGATTATTTTAGGAGAGGATGATCTCTGTGTAAAAGGATACACTGATTCTAGTTTCCAAATTAATAAATATAACTTGATATATCAATTTATTTTTGTATTTTTTTCAGAATAGTGGAGCTATTTCACGATGGAGTTATAAATAAGACATCATGTAATACTCAAAAAATATAATCATATAATGTTACAACATTATATACTTAAAAGTAATCTATTTTCATTAGAAATTTCATCTCTGAGCTTGGGGTGGTTCCTAGCATTGAAGCAATAATCAAAATTTTCCGTGACAATAATAGAGCTATCACTTAAGAAATGGAATCATGAACTCACTGAAGAACCAAAAACATCCATAAAAATTCCAAATCATATGAGAGATAATTTATAGGGGTTATGTAAAGATATGATGGGTGGATATGAAGTATAATGTAATAGATTTATTAACGAAACCATTATCAAAAAAATGAAATGAAATTCTTGTAGATTCTATGGGTGTTAAGAAGTCGAGATATTAGTTGTGTTGGTTGTAAATTTATCAAAATTTTATAATAAAGGTAACCTATATTTTTCATTCATTCATGTCTGATACATTTTACTTTACATAAATGAATAAATGTTAAATTCCCTCAAAAAATAACTTCAACTTGTCCCTAATCGATGATTATAACAAAGTATAATTGTTTGTGATGATATGTTAAGATTACCATAAATATATTATTTTAATCATTATAAAGGGATGTATATGAGATATAATTAATAGATTCATGAGGTAATAAGTAGAGACTTGTTACTTTGATTACCTTAACAAAATATTTCTATTGGAATATCATAAATTCATTGATATACTTAGGGGTGTATGCTTATTATCAATCCCTATAACTTGAGTTTAGTGAGATAATTTTCATGGGAACCTTCATATTTTATACCTTACTTACACTAGTAAAAAATGACTTAGTTAATCAGGTGGTGGTTGGGTATGTTACTAATCATGTCATCATTTAGAGTATAACTAAGATGAAATTTTTCCATTCGTATAATGAGTAAATACATCGAGACTTTGATTGAATTAAATTATGTAAATGTATGGATATAATTATTTTATTCACATATAATGTGATACTATTCTTATATGAGGTATATATATGAATTAAATATGATGTATTAATTGATCCAATCAGTCTATTTCAGAGAATCAAGAACTAGTGAGTTGTCATGTGATTGATTGACATATTCTATTTCTAGTGGTCAATAAATTTCATGTAAAAATAGATTATATATGTGCTCATATGATATATATGATACATATTTTTGGGAAAATTCTCATATAGAGATATGATTATGTTTGATGAAGATCATGATAGAACCCTAGTAACATGAGCAGTACTAATGCTTTGTTAGTGGTATTTCTTTTCTAACATCTATAAAATATAGATTTAATATTCGTTTTTAACATTTTTAATTCCCATAGGGTCACACAATTAGTCCCTTGGATAATTATCAAGTTTTTAACAAAGGGTTTGTTCGAAAATAAATTGAGCTATATGGAACCATTTACAAAAGGATCATGGGATATATTCACAAAGAGTTGTGAGGTTTTTCATGAAGTCCTTTGTGATTTTAATTCATGTTAGAGATTTTTAGAAGTGGACTAAAACTATATTTATATTATTCATATATTTTAAGGATATATTTTCTCCAACGTATCCTTATGTTTAAGTCTAAGGCTACATTGATTCCAATTTAATACAAGATGAGTGCATGCATATTGACTAATCCTCTCATGTTGTTTCCATTTGTTATTAATAAATTCTAAATAGATTAAACTCTTTAAAAATTCTACATTTAATTATTCTAATGAGTTTATAAATAATACATGATTCATGGGTAGTATTTTATGATACCTGATATGAATGAATGTGTTCTCTATTCATTAGAACACATCATGGGTAGATATATAAGGGAATGATTTCCCACTCCTATTAAATGTTCACTGATGATTGTTCACTGGTGATTGTGATCATCAATTTCATAAAAATAATTCTACAATATCCTTCCTTCCTGTAGACTGTTCATCACCCTTTATATAGGCTTTATCACCCATTTAGGCGTACAAGAGTCTACTCGATCTGAACCGGGATCCATTACCTAGTGTAATATCTTGAAGGTAGGAGGAATTTTTTTTATTTCTTTAGTGATATACATCAACAATTATTCTAAAAAATAAAAATAATAGAGGATAATGGATTGGTTATTTAGGAATTCATTATTATGTTCTTTATTTATATTTCATATTTATATAATTGTGAATAGATTAGGCACATATATGGCTTTACTTATACTATCAATATCATAATATAAATTCCATAAATCACATCACTTTTTCTAAATGTTATCATTGAATCCTTCCTTGTTGGGAGAAATGGTCCACCATTCAAACAACAAAGAAATGTCTTTATTAATATGATGATATGAGACATCAAATAAAGACAGGTTAAAAGGTGTAAATAATATTTGTTTACACTTTACCAAGTCATGAAAGTGAACAACTAGAGGTTTACAACATCATAATTACTCTAAATACATTGTCAAAAACTTTTATCCAACGTTGACATTCTAAAACTAGATGAAAATTTTCTAAGATTATTATTCTTTGAGTACACAAATCTGAGTTGGGACAAAATATCATCTAAATATTCATAAATAAACAAAGGGGAGACCATAATTGTATAGATTTTATGACATTCAAAATTGTGTTTATATAACCACAGATACATACAAGATCCCTAGACCCATTACTACTCCTCTATATTCACATATTATTATCTTAACATCTTTGAGGATGAAATAAAAATTGGGACCTGCATCCCAGTAGAAGAGTTAAGACTTAATGGATGTGGGAATATTAGGTTCGATGTATATGACATGAGTTTTAGGATCATCTAATGGTAGTAGAAACTTATAATGTTTTCTGGATCTCATATACCAATGTATACAAGGGTTCTAAACTAATCTCAAAACTGCTCAACCACTGGATCTTATATATGAACATGTTCCATTTAACACATGAATGGGTGAGAATTATTTTATGGGATATATATATGGTTTACATAGAACCTATTATTAGATCCATGGATGATGATTTCCTCCCCCTAAAGGCTTAATAGGGAGATCATTGATGAACACCTTCATTGGATTGGGGATTACTGAAATAATCGATTAATTTTTTGGGGAAGAAGCCCCACTCTTGGACATACATAAATTTTTATAAGTTTATAATAACATTATGGGTCCCATAGGAGGATAAGTAAACCTCAATATTCCCAATGTGATTACCTTTTATATAAAAGAGGGTAATATCATGTATATATTGGACTGAGCTAGGGAGCTGCCACTATGAGGAGTGGGTCTATGATGTTAACTAAGATATGTATCCTCAAAATCAACTTGTTGAATTCCTCCCCATATTTATAAGGGGAAACCTAATCCTAATTCCTAAATCAACCAATGAAGTATGGTTGAGTACCTTCATGGTGGAATCTAGATTGGAAGAATGGATTCTTGTAATCTTAATAGTACCAAGACTAGACAAAACTCATTGGTTCTTTTTGTACATAAATAATAGAAAGTATTTTTTCCACATTTCAAAGTTATTTCATGTTATTTAGGGATGGAAAATGGCACACATCAATATATATGAGCTCCATGATGAGGTACAAATCTTGATATGTCCTTTCTATACATTCATCCAATATTTGTTCATTATTAGACAATTATCACTAAAGGAATACGAGTATTTGAAGTTCATGAGTTTGCAATCAGAGTTTAAATTCCTTCCATATATTGATCCAGCCTCTAGATCAATCATGGAGGGTGGTTGGGAAAATAATGAAACCTAATCATACAATATAGTCATGCGGGACTAAATCCTATAAGCAAAAATTGATTGTGATATATTGTATGAATCCTATGTGAAATTTTGATTTACTTTCCAATTCCAAGGTATTCAATAACAAATGGTGATGTTGTAGATAGATGTCAAAATGGAGAGTCACTTGATTTTGGCTCAAAAATTTGTGTGATGATGACTTAGAAACATTATCAAGTCAAGATTAGACACCCATCTATGAGAAAATTCATTAGTTTTATGAATGGATATTCCTTCTCTTAGATATTAGGTAACCCTCAAATTATGCTTTCATGTGATGTTCCCATGTTTATTGTTGCTTTGGACCTAGATAAAGGGATACAGGCCACCTAAAAGTCCCAAAAGAATCACAAAAATGACGATTAAAATGATCTTATGGACTAGACTCAATTTTAGGTACCTTGATAATTAAAAATTAAAGATCCAAAAAATCATGTGGAATAGCCAAGACAGTCCAGTCAACAATAATAGAGTGATGCTCTAGTTTAAGATGAGAGGTTGGGTAAATTATTGAAGTTTAATGGGCCTGTATCTTCATGTAGACTTGGATGAGAGCCTACTATAATATAATCATATTACATTTAAGATAATGAAATTAATTTTTGGTAGTGGTGGCCATTAGATATAAATGTTTTGGGTTTATGGGTTTCCCTTTGGAGTGGAATTCAAATTCTAAAAGTTAGATACTTTAAGGCATGTCTAATCTTTTACTTCAAACCCAAGACTGAAGATGCATTAATGTTTCTTAGAGGTTTGTAGTTATTGGAATATTCTACTAAAAATGGGATTCCTATTACAATATAGGCATGGTATATAATGAAGTGAGGCACCCCTAAAGGGTAGATTAACTATTCTTTAGATGAGGAGTGGAATAATCATCTCAACCCAAAATATATATGTTGAAGATGCCATATTAAATTTTATCCCACTCTTGACATGTATCATGGTTTCTTATTCATAAGATATAGGTGTTTCAGTCACCCCTAGAGTCTCTTACATATTTTATGGTTGGTACCTCAATGGGTAGTGTCATAGATTCAGCTAATCTAGAGGAAGAGAAACTCTCGCCTATCCAAAGGATGATGTGGGAGGTAGTGGGCCAGGATCCACTCTACACCCTCTTAGCTTGAGGAAGTTTTCTATTATATTTGAGTCCACACATCCCTACACCTATGATCATACATCCATGAAATGATTAAATACTTTCCAAAAACATTCTCACCAGGGAAAAAGGTTTGTTTTAGTAATCACCCTCAATTTATCATTTTAATGATTCTAGTTTAATTTTTTTTGGTTACAAAATATCACTTTTCATAGAAGGATCCTCATGAGTTAATCTAGGAAGATATAAAAAGATAACATAAAGATATTCCCTTGACTTCTACTTCAAAAAAAATTCACCAACAGTAATGGGGGAATTAATGGAAGTCATCCTAACTATCTCTGGTGGTGGATGAGAAGATAGATCAGGTATAACCACTATGTGAAATTATCACATTTTTGTTACTCTAATGAATGTATATTTCATGATAGGAATTATTTTTCTTGATAAAGTTGTGACCATAGTGGGTTATCTAATCTCTGTAATAGATGTTCACTCCCCTTAGAAAAATTTAGAGACATTAATAAGGAGCTGCATGGTTATAAGTCTTCCATACTTATGCTTATCCAGTTGTTTAACTACATGGAATAATATTTTATACTCCCAACTCATAAATAAATTTCTATATAAATTATATCCTTGTTGATCCACCATATAGATTCAAAACCCATCTCAACTCTCCAAGTAGATAAATCAATGACCTGAGAATTGGTGATAGTGGACCCATATGACTTTCTTGAAGCTAACTACAAGCATTATTATGAAGATTCACTTCATCAAAATATTATTTCCCCAGATATTGATTAGGTGACCATCATGGGAAGGGTTAAGGATCCATCTCCCAATTAGATAATCATAGGACGTGTGAATGATCTTGTGGAACCAAACAATGGGGTGAAATTAATGAATAAATTCCATTTCATAGAAGATAAGGAAGCACACACTAATCGAGATTCACATGTTACACCATCATTAAGAGTAGTTTTAGTTTAGAAAATTAATTCTATGGTATAAGTGGGTAAGTATCTATAAGGAATTCTATACAATTTGACACTCATGAAATGATGTATTTACCCTTCTATGATACTCATAACGTAGTCATCACAAATAGAGGGACAAGTGGAGGGTGGATTCTGCCGTAACACTTCTGGTGAAAGATCATATAGATACTGGGATTATTCCATCATCAAAAAATACTAGAGGTTGATGAACATATGATTCCTCTAAGTGAATAAGTCCCATATTATATTTTATTCATTGGAAGTGACTCTGAGTGAGACTAAGAATGAACTAACTTCTGATACACTTCATGGTATCATGTTTGGAATTAAATTTGGTCACTTATATATAAAATCCCCATTAATAGTCTATATAATAAATTTCACAGGATCTGTCATACATTCATAACTTAGATATGGTTAATTAAATTATTTAACTATCCATGTTGTTATAAAGGACATTATCTATGAGTGAGATAAGGAATAATTTTTATTAGTATTCCTTTATTTGAAAAAATCAGTGCCAAATTCCATGAACATAAAAGTTGTTTCCCTTTATGAAGCCTCTCAATATACAGTGGTAGTGGATAATAAATGAAAAGAAGTCATTGAAAAGAGGAACCTAGTAGAAAATATTCTTTAAGAGCAAGTTGCTATCAAGAAAGCTGTTGAGGATAAATGAATATTGATATGGAAGATGAAAGGATGGTGATGGATTTAGTTTCCAAAATAAAAATACTACACCCTATCTTAGAAGTTGAATATTTGGAGATCAAAGAACTCTAATACAACATCAATGAATCCAAGATATCAATCGATGAAATATAGGAATTTTTATAAGGTATTTTATAACATTACACCAATTGTTTTCTCCCCTGCTCTTTTTTAAAGAAAAAATATGAGTACAATTTTGGATATTCTTCTTCCTATTATTTGATAGATTATGGAGAATTATTTTCCCCTAAATTTTTATCAACTTTTTGAATCATGTGTCACCTAAAATATCAATTATTGATAACCTAAAAAACTCACAAAGAGTAATATCATAATACCCAAATCCACATGAACATTGTATATGAATAGATATGGTAAATAAAAACATACAAATTCCTGTTCCAGTGATGTCATTCATGAATAAATCCATTATATTTTAACCATGTACACTTGGATGGGTATAAGTGGTACAGATATAACGATATATATACAATAATCACAAGCTAGGTAAATTTTATAAAATAAAGGAATATAAGATTTGGTTTCCTACTGAGTTTCTACACTTAAACATATATTGATAGGCTGGATATAGTAGAACATATACCATCACCATAAACCGTTTTTAGCTCATTGAAATGAGTTCCTCTTAAATTGTTTTTTAGATAGATATAGGCAGGTTAGATATATGGGCACATATACCTTCATTCAAATATAATATTACCCCACTAACATATGGGAGAGTTGAATGACATTTCATAATGAGAAACATAAAGGGAGTTTTATAACGAGGATTCCAATGTGAAAAATGGATTAATTTCCCTAAAATTATGTCTTTGTTCATTTATCACAAATCATCTAAATAAATATATAAGGAATGAAGGTGGGTTCTATGAATTTTTCTAGGATTAATAGACCCATCATGTATAAATTTAATTTCTATAGGGTCATATAGTAAACCCCACAATATTTTTGTATTTTTTTATTCACCATAAATTTTACCTATGTTGTGGATGGGGAAAGGCTTAGTATGTAGGAACACCAATTTTGGTCAGTCTTCCCTTTGTGGGTTTTTATGCTGGAGGTTTTTTACTTCTTTATCTTTCTTAAATTCTAAAATTTTTACTAGGATATATAAGGACCATTCCTAGAAATTCAAGACTCAACTTTTCCCTAGGTTTTCCTTTATGGGATTTCAAATTAAAGAGTACTATGTCCCATGTATTTGGTTGTTTAAGGTCTTGTATGTTATACTAATGAAGTTGGTTTTTATGGTTGAAAAATTCAAACTAAAAGATAAGGTTGACTACATAGAAATTGAAAAGGAAAATATATTTTAATAGATATCCCAATTCTAATATAGAATATCTTGTGGATAGATGCATGTAATTTAGGGTCATAGTACTCAGAAAAAAAGTTAACTAGGTTTAAGGTTTTATAGATTCATCCAATGAGATGGAGGGTGAGGTTGTGTGTCTAATATAGAGGAAATTTTGACTCATCATGGATCAAAGGAGGGGTTTTATCAGTAAAAACACCATTGGAATAAATTCACATAGTTTAAGGTCATCATTCCTAGAATAGTGAGAGGGTGTGACAACCCAATTAGGGATCAAGAGTTATGATTGATCTTACACCTTATAAGGAGGAATGAAAATGATATAAATCATAAGAAAATGTATTTTAGTTATATGAAATAGAACAATCAAGATGAGGATGACTGCTAACCAAATTCAAGTCATGGGTTCCACTATAGTGTTCTTAAGGGAACATGGGGTTAGAGGACCATCTCCTTTAGATGAAATATGACTCTAGATGGCAGGATGAATTTGGTAGTGTGAATATTATTACCAATAATTGATTTCATTTTGGAGTTGAATACACTCATTACCGATATCCATGATAGGTTTATCATGATTTAAACACTTAAGGTATGAAGTTTAGACTATGGGAATAGGGTATTCTAAAGCGATTAGAAAACTCTAGTCTCAAAATAAAAAGGTTTGGGATATTGTTCGATATTGACATAGAGTGCAATTTTATGATGAAAGTTTTCTATGTTCGAGATATATGGATCAGAAAATACTATCTATCCTAAGATAATTGTAATCAATCCATGTGAAGTTCTTATATGAAATCCCTGATATATATGAATCATGGATAGATAAAAATTGAATGGATTTATCTTTATATGGGGACTTTAGAGAACCAATGTGAATGAGGAGAACCCATACAGTAGGATAGAATAAGAATAAGATCCTTTATATGGACCCATAACAAGAGATCTAGGTCTCACTGCACATCTTAAAATAATAAGAATCAAACTGTAAATATTTCTTATTAGATGTTAATTGGAGAATCTTGATGTATAACTTTTTTTATTCATAGTAAATCCATACTTGGATATGAGGGGTGTAGAGTAACAATATTTCCTTATATTAATTTTAAAAACGGGTATAATGCACAAGTATGTAATATCATAATTATTTAAATCAACTTGAATAGTTTCATTATAGAATGTGAAAATCATAACTTGGAACACCATAATTTAGAAATAGTGGGATAGAATAGGTATTTCAAGTACGATTGTTTACCAATATTAAAATGATGGATTTTATGATTGTTTTTTAAGGGTACATGGGGTTAGAGGACCTTATCCTCAGGATGAAATTATGCCTCTAGTTAGAAGTAAGGATATGGTGGAAAAGATATCATTACTAGATAAAGGATCACTTTTGGATTCACATACAGTCATTAATAGTAGCTGTGAAAGGTTTATAAGGATTCAAACACTTAAAAATAAAGTAGGTTTTTTGGATAAAAGGATATTCATGAAGGGTATGTGCACCCTAAAGGTTATTCCTATATGTATTGAACACACTCTTAGGGAAAATGGATATAACCATTGATGGTTTGATAGTATTAATTGATATAATCATATTGTTTTGAATATAATATCTTACCATGAATGAAAATGTAACTATGGTACAAATTATTATCTCATATAGGAGAAAATAATATCTAATATAACATTTTCCTAGACCAACTGATCAAGTGAGCATAGATTAACTTTTTTTAGGGCCTGGTATCAATCCATAAAATTGTTGTTCCTTTTTCATTTTTACTCTAGATTTTGTCTCAGTCATGAAATGGAATTTTTTATCAAGAAGATACTATATTACCACTCTTGATTCTCTTTACAAGTTTTCAGTCTAATGAGCCTTAATGTCTCTTATAGTTTTTAGTATATGGTTAGACAATGCAGACTAGTAGTGGATGGAGATTAAGGTAATTCAATATTGACCATATGTGAGTTGATATGTCTAATTATATGAAAGAAATTAACCCAATGATAATTCACATATTGGACATGAAACTCTGAAAAGGGAGGAAGAGATGTCCCAATATGAGTGATATACCCCACACCAATGTTGGAGACCCCAACGTGGGAGGATACTATGCATCCTATGATAATAGGATTCAAGTCATACATAGTTTTGGGAAAACATATACCTTCCCAAAATGGATCCTAGTATATAAGAACCATATATGAATTAATAAGACTTCATGTTGGGAGAGGGTTCTAAAGTTCATGGAAATTTAAGGTTGGGCCCAAGATGAGATATCCAAGCATCACCGTGTATCGTGAGATAATAAGAATCAATCCACATGTAATTATTTTGGAGGGTGATTTTTAAAATTTAGAAAAAGTTCAAAACTAGAGGTGAGACCTATACTAATTTCTAATATAGAAAGTTCAAGACTCATTATATTAGATCTGAGTTTATGGTTAGTGTGGATAACCCAAAGTGAATGAGAGGTTTCCACACACTAAGATCTTATATGATGGTGAATTTAAGATATACGTCAAATATAAATGATATGAACATTAATAAAAATCCTAAAATAATAGGAATCAATCCAAAAAATAGTTCTTGGGAAAGAAATTCCTGACTCATGTATAG
This sequence comes from Viscum album, assembly GCA_963277665.1. Classification (NCBI taxonomy): domain Eukaryota; kingdom Viridiplantae; phylum Streptophyta; class Magnoliopsida; order Santalales; family Viscaceae; genus Viscum; species Viscum album. The sequence goes on along the minus strand of OY728147.1, from coordinate 177,489,819 downwards.
GGGAGTGGTATAATGATTCTATCCCAAAGATAAACTATGGAAGGGAAAATCCCAACATGGAATATAAAGATCTATAATTTATGGTTGAATTCTAGGGTATATGGATTTTATTCCAATATAGGTTTATAATTAAGAAACTAAACACTAAGGATTTTTACATGGTTCACGTTCACAAGATTATAAATTAGGTCATACAAAATCGACCACTTTTTGTGGTTTATGATAATAAGGGTTGGAATTTATTTCTTGAAGTTAACATCATATGAATATGACATATATTTTCTATGATTTATGGTGATATAATTGGGATATTATATAGGGTGTTTTGAGTATGGGCCTTAAATATAGTGTAAATGAAGTTAGACCCAAGTTGAGACCTCTGTGTGTCACTACATATCCTAAGATAACATGAATTAAAAAACAAATTATTTTATGTTAAAATGAACATATCTTAATACATGGTCATTGAGGGACCCAAAATGAATGAGAATTCCCTAAAAATATGATGGAATAGGGATTTTATGGTGATGAAATTTATGACTGGACCTAGGTTGAGACTGCTTGGTGTCACTACATAACCTGAGATAACACGAGTCAAGACAAACATAGTTCTAATTTAAAATAAATCCATCCTAATATTTGGTCATTAAAGTACCCAAAATGAATTATAATACCTAAACACTAATATACGGGGTTTGATGGTGATAAAATTTGCAGTTAGACCCAGTTCAAGATCTCCAAGCATCATATATATCATGTGAAAATAATAATCAATCCCTAAATATTTCTTGAAAAGGGAATTTTTATTCTGGTATGAAATTAAAACTAGTATAATCTTCATGGTTATACCATGGATAGGTTATTCATGTTTCTTTATATTGTGTCTTATTTTATAGCTAATGTAGAGAACCTATTGTGAATTTGGAGACCATAGACTAGGGTAATTTAAATAAAATTAATATTTATGGCTGGGTACAGGATAAGTAATATACATTTCACTATATATACTATGATAAAAAGAATAAATATATGGGTAGTTATTATATTGTATCCTCTACACATATTCAGGTCATGTGTAGATGAAACATGATGATAGCTTTATCCTAATTCAGGCCTACTGAGAAAGTTGATGTCAATGAGAGGACCCAAACACTATGATGGAGAGAGGGTTTAAGTTAATTGGATTTATAGTTAGTTCTAGTATATGAGATCTAGTTATCACTATGTATCTTAATATAATAGTAATAAACACATATATAGTTTTTAAAATGTTTTTTCGTGGATTAGACCCATGTATAGGGGGAATGGTAATGAAGTGGGTGGATACCTAGGTGTGAGAAGGTAGGAAACCTAATGATAATAAATCCCTAGAACTAGTACAATATAAAATTATCCCATAATAATTCTTTACCATTGGAATAAAAAATGTGGGATAGTTAAAGTCTCATCCACCGGGTGAGGTCCGATATGAATATGGATTTTGTGATTTCACTTGGGATGAGAGATATAGAAATTACTATGTATCCCATACTAATTGTAATCAAGACATATGTAGTTCTGTATATAGAATCTTATTTTATAGTTCCATCTCATGTACTGGAGGAAAATAGAGAACTGTATGGATTCTCTAGTGAGAGAGAAGGATGAAACCTATTATGAATAAAGAAAGGCCATATCCCCAAAGAAGAACTTAGCATTGAAATGGAAACTATATCTAGGCCTAGGATGGGATGTCTTGGTGTAAATGTGTATCCTCATGTAGTATGAAACAATCCATGCATAATTTTGTTAAGGATTATTTTTTTCATAGGTTTGGTGAACCATGAATTTATGGTCCACTAGTATAATCATAACTATCAAATCCATGAGGAAAGAAACGTTCCATGTAGATTGAGCTATTATATATGGGGGACATTTAGGTATTTAGGTCACATGATAGACATATCCAAGAAGTTTAAGGTCATATAGGATGGACCACTTCAAATAGTTTAAAGTCATGTGGGTCATACCACATGTCATAAAATTTAACATCATGGACAATGACCAATTTTCTATGCACTCTATAGTCATGCAACTAGGAATTGGATGTCACATAGTTTATAATTATATGAAGAGGAACTTTATGATATGCAATTTATATTCATGTAGCAACAAATTTGATGTCATACAGTTTAAAGTTGTATGATGATGGAATTCATGTTATACATATCAATATTACATGGAATTTGATTTTATATATTTTAAGGTCATAAGATGTAGACCTCAATTATCCTTACATGAAACTATGAAAATTATTTCTTGAGAATCCTCACATTAATGGTAGGAATGATACTATTTCCACCCATTATAATCAATGAATGGGATATGTTAGAGTATAAATTATGTACAGTGTAAGGTCTTTTTTATTTCAGCTCAAACATTTGTGGTTTCTTCCCTAGTATCATGGGGGTTCATAGAGCCAACACTAATTATCTTTTGAAAAATTATACAAGGTGAACCGTCTTATTTAATTATTACATAACAAGATTTTATTAAACCTTTAGGTCTTTTTGTGTAGGTAATGTTTTATCATTAAGTCCCTCCAGCTCATCCAGTTTGATATGAGAATGATCATCTTCAGAAAATTGATTATAGATGGAATTGTGAAATGAGGGAAATTGAACAACAATAGATAGGGCTGCATTATTCCCATATACAAGTGGATATGGGTTCACTTGTGTTAAAGTATGGGTTGTGGTGTGATAATCTCAAAATGCATGAAATATTTTGTTTAAATAATAATTATTTTCTTTTTCCACCATTTTATGAAGGATATAAGACACTGTTTTGTTAAAGGCATATATCTATCCATTCATTATTTCAATATAGTAGGATGAGTGGTTAGACTAAATATTGTATTCTTGATACAACCATTTTATTTTTGATGATTATATTTTGGTGTCATTGTCTATTATTATTGTTTGAGGGGAACTAAATCAAGTAATGATAATGGAATTCATGAAATTAGTGATATAATTTACTCTATCTTCCTTGAGTGATATAGCCACATCCGCATTGGAGAAGAAATTGGTGGTAGTAATAATAGACTTGAACTTCCTAGCTGTATCCAGTGAATATGGACCCATTACATTTATTCACTGCATAGAAAATAGATACAAGTATTTGGTAGTGGGAAATAAGTATAGGGTTTAAGAAATAAATTTAGAATGTATTTGAAAAATATAAAAATTATTTTTGAATTCTATATAGTCCTTCATCATTGATATCTAGAAGTATCCAATTCACTTTATTTTGTGGAAGATCAAGGATCCGGGTTGGGGAGTACTATAGGTGCCTACATGGATTTCTTTGATAAAAACGAAGGTCTCTCCTCCTCCTATGAATTTGAGTGGGACTTCATAAAATCTTTATTTTTAGAAAACTTTATAATAAATGACCCAGCATAACGCATCAATGGCTTTCCCTTATTTACCAAGTGACATTTTCCTATATGAACAAATACTCAAATAAATACCCGACCACCTACCTCAAACTATAATGGGTGATGACATCGATAAGCATAGTATTTTTGGTGAATATAAGTTGTCTTTAACCTTTTATGAATTATCCAAACTTTCTCATCATCATTTGGATGAAACTTGATCCTATAAAGGAAAGTTCACCCACATTCACCAAATACAATGGGAACTAGAATGGCTGCACATATAACACCTAAAATGGGTCCATCCTAATCACAAACCGATAAAATATATTATATGAAAACTTATCCAATAAAATATAACTTTCCAATGATCCCCTAATTTCAAGAACATACACTCAAAGAAAACCCTAGAGTGTCTAAATGGTCCACTTAGACTGGCTATCTGTTAATGGTGGTATGTTGTGTTTAACCTTAGCTCAGTTCCCAAAGCCTCTTGGAGTACATTATAGAACCAAGAAATAAAATGTGAATTCTAGACAAAAACTATCACTAAGGTAAATACATAAATCCTAAATACCTCTCATAAATATAGGTTTCTGAGCTCCTCTACCTTCTTCATCTCTTTAATGGGAATAAAATTGGCCAATTTCATCAAATGGTTAACAATCACCCATATAACGTCTCTACCACTTAGAGTATGAGGTAGAATATTCATGAAATATATGTATATATCATCCCACTTATACATGGTAAAGGGAAAAGGAGACAAAAACATGGATAGTTTGTGATTCTTAGCTTTGATTTTATATAAATTCAAACATTGGGAAACAATATCTATTACTGAATGCCTCATCCAAGGCCACCAATACCGACCTATCAAGGTATAAAAAAATATTGGTATCCCTAGGATTCATGGGTGAGGAATACTGATGCCCCTTATGTATCACCTCCTAACTAAAGACCAATGGAAACACAAATTTCTTCATGAAGAGGAGAGAACCATCGAGAGACCAAGACAATTCACTTAATATCTCCACACCATATGGAACATTACTAATCTATAGGTACTCAGGGTCAAATATAAACTCACACTTAACCTGATTAATTAGAAAAGGTGTCACCTTTACACTCATCAAAAACACATACCCTCCATCCCCTAACACCTCCAAACTTAGAACAAAAAACAATCATAGTAAGCCCCACTCATCTGTTGATTCTCAAACAACATGGGCTAGAAACTTTATTCTTAAAGTATTGGCACAAAAATTCCCCTTCCCAGGCATATACTCAATATTGAAATCAAATGTTTAAAGATATTCTACCCACACTACAAAAAAACTAGAATTTAAGTATGTTTTTTTGGTGATGTTTTTTTAAAAATGTCTCTAATCATTAAATTAGTGACACTTCCAAAAAATGGTGCTAATTTAGCCACATTTTTTAGGAAACAACATTAAATTAGCAATGTTTTTTAGGAAGCTTATATATATATATATATTTATAGACTATTTCTCCACATAGATATAAATAAATAAATAAATATATATATAAATAGAAACCACACACACACACACACACATATATAAATATATATTTATATATATATAAACAAATTGTAACACCCTGAGTTTTTATGAATTTATTTTTTTATTAAATTAAATTTCATTAATGGATTATGTTATATAAAACACCAAGTAAAGCTTAATCTACACACAACACTCTCTTAGCTTGTGTTACATGCAACATTAAGTTTTAATAAAAACTATAATATATTATTAATTTATTTATTAAACATGATTCTTATAACATAGATTTTAAACATAATTATATGAATAGTAATAACTAATTTTTAAATTTTATGTATAATGTTTTTATATATAGAAAACATATTGATAATAAAATACATAATATTTGATAAATCCTTTATTGTTTCAAAAATAATATTTTCTTAAAAAAGGGTTTTTATAATAAAATTATTTTTTGAAAATTTTTTGAGATTAATCTTATAAAATAAAATTCATTTATGAATTCATAATGTCAAAATATGCTTAGGGTAAATTTTTGGTATTATTATAATTTTTTTTATTTTTTCATGAATATTGGAAAATACTGAATTTTAATTGAAAACTGCCATTTCGTTTAATTTATTTATAAAGTTAATTTATATTTTAAATTGGTTTTAAAATATTATTAGTTAAATTAGACATCTATTAATCTAATTTAGGTCATTTTTAATCAATTTAATATTGAAATTGGATATAAAAACTTTGTAAACTTTTCATCATTTTCACTTTAAAAACCCAGTTTCCTGTCACGTATGCAGGATTAATATTAAATTAATTTTTTCTGATTTTATGAATTAAATTTGGAAAAATTGATTCATTATTTTTAACAGTAATAATTTATAATTTATAATAATTTCAACTTAATTTTTTACCCAAATTAATAGTGAATGAATTAAAAAATAATTACTACGATTAAGGAAAACATGGGTTTATCGGGCGTTAAACTAAAAACATAAGGCTCAAATTTACATATAAACTTGTCAAAAAAATATTTTTTGGCCATATTTCGAATTTATCACTTATAAAATTCTAATTTTTCCATTTTCCCTTTTTTATGTGAAAAATTTGGGATCACCCAATTGTTTTCAAAAATACCAAGTGTGTCTTCTCCCCCACTTATAAAATGCCACCCCCTATCCTCTCTTATTCATAGTTTCACACCTCTTTAGATTGTCCAAACTCTACCAAAATTGCTTACCAACTTCCCTAACCTCATTTTGGAAGCCTTAGTTCAGTTATAAAGCCATCCTAGTAAGGATTTTAGTGTAAACCTAAGGAGGATATTCGAAGATGAGGTAACATTCATCAACAAGAGATTTTATTTTTTTTCTTCCTCCACCCAGTTCAGTTATTTTTATAGAATGATCATATAATAACCATAATACATTCCATATAATTAGAATTTTTTATGTTAAGTTCATGACCTACAACAATTTCCACTTACATCAAATGAGTTATAAAATCATCATTTGTCTATACGGAGGACTACCGCCTCACGAACCGATGTCATTAGTTTTTCCATTACCACATATCATGTATGGTAATGATGATGAATTTATTTTTTATATTTGATATATATGATATATATGGTTTTATTATTATTCTATAATTTTTATATCAGACATACCTTCATGATTTCTATTTTGTGGGAATATTATAACATCGTTCATGTATACAACAAACTATTGCCTCATGAATCTATGTGATCCATTCACTCATTACATGGAATTTATTAAGTATGGGTTTAATAAAAATATTTTATATATATGAGATAAAAATAATTATAAAATAATAATATATTTTATTATTTTTTATTTATTTCAACCCAACTAGGAAATAAAAGAAAAAAATGTTCATGTGCACGTATGACCTATCATCTCCTTGAAAGGTGTATTTCATTTCCTATCACTAAATTTTATGAATTAATATAAATACTTATATAATGAATATATATTATAATTATACCATTTTTATAATTTTGTATATTATTAAACCATGATCAAATTAAGAATATAAATGAAATAAAAAATCAAAACATAGATGAAAAATAAAGCAGTTGTTATCCAAAACGTAATTTTAACATGGAATTTTTAATAAAAAGGGAATAAAAGTTCATAATAAAATAATATATGGTAAGATATATATGAATATGGTTATTCAATATATGTATAATAAATGTATATTTATTATAAAGGATCTTATAATGAGTACAATAGACATAAAGACTTAAGGTAAGAGATTTTTCTATCAACTTTTTACTTCCATGAGACACATGCCATGTTCACCACCTATTTCTTTTACGATTAAAGCATTTCCAAAGAGGCAAGGAATTTTTATCTAAATTTTCCTTCTTTGAGATGTAAGTTGTGTTATGAAACTATATTATTTTATGAGGTTTATATACAACCCCTTTTTCATGTAATACCATGAATTTATTCATCCTCATGATATTTTGAGATTCATGTTTTGTTATTCCTTCATGGTGATTATGATTCAATATCACCAAAGTGGTAAATATTTTATGTTACAATCTCACCATTTATCGATATTATTTATTATTAAGTCTCCAATGTTGAAATATCATGATATACCACTCACCAATTATCATTAATTTCATTCACTTATGGTTATCCATGATATATTCATGTAATGGTACCATTTTTTGCACTATTTGTAACTTAAAATTAGTAATATTTTTTTTATGAAAATACAACTTTATTTCTCTATTCGATTAGAAATATATTTTATTACAAAACCATGTTTTCTAAAATCAAATAAAAAAATGATTTATTACACTCTTATTATTTAAATTTTTTTTACCATTTTTTACTTTAAAAAAAATGTTTTTAAAATAATCTTCATGTCATTTTCCAAAAAATGAATTTTTGTATTTTACAAAAAAGGTGAAAGGAATCTTTATTTTAACATGTACTGCATGAATGGAAACTTTTAAAATCATGGCCAATCATTTCTTATAATATTTATTTATAATTTATCATGTTTATTTTCAAAGAAAAATGTTTTAAAAAGGTTTTACAGTTTAAAAAGTGTTTTTCAAAGGGGAAAAGATATTTTCCTCAAGAAATGTTTTAAATGATATTTCTAAATTATTTTCTATATAAGATGAAAATTATCGATGTTACATATGCCTTACTTGGGTTTTGTTCCAAGTATACCATTCATATTATTTCTCTGAAGGGTTTATGATTTCATCACATGATGTTTATGAAACTTGTTCTGTTTCCACAGGTTATTCAATGATAAGATGCTTATGAAACCTGTTCCTTTTCATGGGTTATGTTATGATAAAATGATTATGAAACCTATATCATTTATATAGGTTATGATATGATGAAATATTTATAAAACTCATCTCATTTTAGGGGTGCTGATATTATAAATTTCATGATCTTGTGGAACACATACATATGATTTTCATTATGTGACATATGAGAGCTATATCTACCTCTAATGCATTAGGTTATGATTAATGTTTTATGAGATTAATGGGTATAGGAGATGTTATCCTAATCCAGAAAGAGGGTACATGGGAGTTCATCCCATTCCTGATGTAGGTATATTAGTGTTTATTTGAATCCACAAATCTATTTCTTATCCCAATGGTATGATATCATGGATCATGTTATTTGATTTACTTATGATTTATGTCTTATGAACTGTAATTATTTATCCCATTAATCTAGATTCTAATCTTTAATATATAGAGCATGGTTTTTATATGTATGATCATGTTTCCTCACCCTTACGTTCATGTATGATTATTTATCTCCCTTCTTTACCCTTACGTAGCATATGAGCTCACCCTTTCTTATGTTTCCTTCCTCAAATTCATGAATATATTTATTATATATGATATGTATAATAAGGGTTCTAGTTGTGAAGAAAAAAGTGATAGATGATGTAGCTTACTTATGGACTAGTTTTTAGGTTTTCATATTTCCAAAGGCACTAAGCCATTACAATCCTCATTCACGTGTTTGTGTAATATAATGAATATTCATGAAAAATGATGTAAAATATATATATAAAAATACTAGGCTGTTATAGTTAGTATAAAAGGATAGGTTTAGTTAACCTTTTGAAAATATGATGATAAAACCTTAGTGATATCCCTAAGGAAATATATGAGGATAAGTCTAAGGATGAGTTGAAGTAAAGAAAAATGTCTGGGAAGTTTTGTAAATGATAGAGCGACTGGTTTACTATAAATACATCATTTTCTGGATAGTTTAAGTGGATATGGATCTAGAACATATGTACCTATGGGTAATAACCCTGAAAACATTGTATTGTAATAGACTCAATCGAGAACTGGTTCATGAAAATGGGTCTTTCCGCACACCTGGTTTGACACTCCTAGGGGATATTCTTTATAAATTGACAAACTATTTATGAACCATTATTAAGGATTTAAATAGATGATAACTATGAATAAACTAGGATAAACCTAATGTGTCATAGATTAAAGAGGAATGTTTCGTTATTTAAATATCCTATAATAAATTTTTCATGATTTTATGGTTCCCTACTAAGATTATTATTTCTTACACTATGATTTTTGGTTTTAGTCAGTGGATAGAACCCAAAGTAATAATTTTAATGTTGAGTGTGACAGAAAATTAAATGATTTTCCTCTTGAGAACCCAAATGTTTTTTAATTTGGAATGAAAAGTTTCATTTAAATTCTCACACAACTTTCTCAAACTATGAATCGCACTGGACTTCCAAATGAGAAAAGAAGGGAACAATCTTCTATTGAGTCCTTCATGATGCAATATCCACCTTCATTCAGTGGAAATGTTGATCCTATAGTTGTTAAACAGTGGATTAGTACCATTGGAAAGATATTTTCTCTTATCAAGTGTTTATAACATGGAAAATTCATTATGGTTGTCTACCATTTATAAGGTTAAGTAGATCAATAATGGAATATTATCAAGAATACAAGTCCAAAAGATTAAATTGACTCCCTCGATTGGTACAAGTTCAAGAACTTATTTTTCAATAATTACTTTCCTTGTATTCTTTATAAAAATATGGATATGGAGTTCCTTGTGATAAAGTAAAAGGATGATGAATCTATTGGAACCTATAAGGAAAATTTTTCAAGTCCTATGAGGTACACTTTTGGTTTTATTATCTAACCTGAAATTAAGTATGATTGATTCTTTAGTGACTTAAAACCAATTCTATGAAAGGGTTTATCCATAATATACTTTAGTAGTTTTGATTATATTTTTTATGTGCAATTAATGTGGAAATATAGGTTGGAGTTACATATCAATATTATTGTTTTGACAAGAAAAGAAAGAAGTAGTTCAAAGGAAAATATAAAAACCATAAAGGGAAGAATATGAGGTCTCCTTTATGCTCAAAGTGTTAGAATAATCATGGAGGAATTTTTCTTAAGGGGACTAATAAATGTTTTAAGTTTGGAAGGGAAGGTCATAAAGTGTTTGAATGCCGAAGTGATGGGTAGAAGTTAGATAATGATACAAATAATTAGAAAGCTCCACTAAATGTTCCGCATGAGCTTCAATGTTTCAAATGAAATTAGTTTAGGAATTATTCTAATAGGTGACCAAATATGAGGGTTAATGATGTTGACCAATTCTAGTAGTATCTTAAGCTAAGGTTAAAGGGAAAATATCACGTGATCACTATTTCTAATGAGGGGTGAGATAACAATGTGGTGAAAGGTACACTTATGATCCACTCTAGAACCCATAATGTATTATTTTACTTCAGATATACCCATTATTTCATATCTAAGTTATTACTTAGGGTATAAAGATACCACCCAAACAATTAGATGGGAAATTTGCAGTGAAAACCCCCAATGGTATGATTATCGCATCTTGAGTTTATTATTCATCTTCGGTTGATTTTGGTTGAAATTTTATTCATGTAAATATTTTTATTCTTCCTCTTGTGGAATTTGATGCATCTTAGGAATGTATTATCTTTCTCTACATAAATCCCACATCAATTGTTGAGAAAGGGAAGTCATTTTTGATATTTCAAATAGTTTGAGAGAAACTCTACATTGATGATATACTTATTGTTCAAGAATTTATTGATGTATTTCTGAAGGAGTTTGTTAGCCTTCCGCCAAAACTTGATGTTGAGTTCTCTATATAATTCATACCTAGTTTCACTCCAATTTCAAATAATTCCTATAGAATGGACCCGATTGAGTTGTAGGAATTAAAGAAGAAACTCCAGGAAAACCTTGATAAGGGATTCATTCGGCAAAGTGTGTCACCTTGAAGTGAACATGTTATTTTTTTAAATAGAAGGATGGATCAATGTGACTCTATATTTATTTTCATGATCTGAACAAGATCATAATTAAGAAAAAGTATCATATTCCCCATATTAATGGATTGTTTGATCAACTACATAGAGCTCAATAATTTTCTAAGATTGACCTTCATTCTGGATATCGTTAATTGAGGTCGAAGGAGGAGGATATACCAAAGACAACATTCCATATAAACACTATGAATATATAGTGATTCCATTCCGTATTACTGATTCCCCTTATATATTCTAGGATTTAATTAATAGAGTCTTTAAAGATTACTTTGATCAATTTGTAGTAGTCTTTATAGACAATATTATTATCTAATAAAAGAGTAAGGAAGATCATGAAAACCACTTTATAATTTTAATATAGAATATATGTAAGGATAAAATATATGAAAAATTTACAAAGTGTGAATTTTGGCTGAAAAAGGTTTTATTTTTTGGTCATATAATCTCAAGACGGGGTATATCAGTAGACCCCTCAAAGATGGAGGCTATTGAATACTGGACCAGACCAACCACAATGAATGATATCTATAGTTTTCTTGTTTTAGCTAGATATTATCAATGTTTTATGGATAATTTATCATGAACATCTAAACCACCTACTAAGTTAACTCAAAAGGGCGCTAAGTTCCTACAACTAGATGAATATGAGAAAAATTTAAAGTATCTAAAGATAAGATTAGTCAATGTAGTTGTGCATACATTACCCAATATTGGATAAGGGTTTTTAATATATAGCGATGAATCCAATAAGTGATTAGGATGTGTTATTATTAATAATGGAATGGTTATATATTATGACTCATGATAATTGAAGGATCATGAGAAAAATTTACCAACTCATGATTTGGAGTTTGCCATGGCAATTTTTGAATGAATGATATAGAGGAATTATATTTATGGAGAAAAGTTGATATATATACCAATAATAAAAGTTTTAGGAATACATTCAAATAAAAGGAGTTGAATATTCACTAGAGAAGATGGTTTGAGATGATTAAAGATTATGACTACTCAATACATTACCAACTTGGAAAAGTGAAAAAGGTGGCCAATGATTTGAGTCAAATGGATCATGTTAGATTATCCATGATAAGGATTACAAAAGATTAAATATTAATGGATTTTAAAAGAATGGATATGGAAATCAAGGAAGTGAAAAAATATTATCATTATTAATTTAATGTTCAACTATCTATCCAAGTTAAGATTAAAGAGGCATATAAGGAAGATGTAGAGATGAAAAATAAGGTTACAAATATTCCTTAGTTTATCCTTGATCATGATTGAATGATAAGGTTCAGGAATCACATATGTGTTATTTTCATAACATACTTGAAGAAGGATTTGGTAGAGGAAGATCATAGTTCTTCATTCTCTATTTATCCTAGAAGTACGTAGACGTATAGAGATTTGAGATAATACTGATGATGGGATGTCATAAAGAGAGATATCACAATGTTTATATCTCAACGGATGGTATATAAGAATGTTAAGGCTAGAAGAAAAAATTATAAGGGTATGTTGCATCCATTACCCATACCATAATGGAAATGGGAGAACATAACCATTGATTTTGTTGTTAGAATCCCCAAAAAATATAAGTAAATTATGATATATGGGTTATAATAGATTTACTTACTAAGTCAATACATTTAATTGAAATCAGATAATAATTCTCTCTATATCATCTCATAGGATATAAAGTAAATAAGTGGTAAGGTTTCATGGAGTACCAGATTCCATTGTATCTAATCTAGATCAGAGTTTTACCTCACTATTCTGAAGAATTCCTTAGTAAGATCTTGATATGGAATTGAGTTTCAGTACTTTGTATCATCCTCAAATAGATGGTCAATCTAAAATAACAATTCAAACCCAATTGTACATGTTGAAATATAATTCTTTGGATTTTAAAGGTGGTTGGGATCAACACCTTCCTCTAGTTGAGTTTTCTTACAACAATATCTTTCACTCAATAATTCTGATGGATCCTTATGAAGCCCTATATGTAAAGAAGTGTAGAGCTCCAACGTAATGAAATGAAGTTGGAGAAATAAATCTATTGAGACTTTAGATAGATAAAGAAATGGTATAGAAGGATAAATCCATTTATAAACACATAAAGTAAGCTCAGAATCAGCATAAAATTTATGATGACAATTGCTGGCATGATATAGAATTTTAATTTGATGACAAAGTGTTTCTAAGAATTTATCCATGGAATAAGGTTATGAGATTTGTGAATAAAGGAAAACTAAGCCCTAGGTATACCAGTCCCTTTAAATTTTTTGATCATATCGGGATGGTATCCTATTTCTTGATTATTCCACTAAAACTTTCTAAAATCTAGGATTTTTTATGTATCTCTCTAGATGAAGTAAATACCCGACCCTTCACATGTAATGAACTCACTATTCATACCGTTGAAGAAAGATATTTCTTATGAGGAATAACCAGTGGATATTTTGGACATTGCAGAGAAAGTTCTAAGAAAGAAGGCCACTCACCAGGTTAAATTTTTGTGGCAAAACCACCAGTTTTAGGAAGCTACATGGGAACTTGAGGATATGTTGAGGTATAAAAATTCTCATTTTTGTATCAAATTGACTAAATTTAAGGGAGAAATTCATTTTAAGGGGGGTAAAATGTAACACCGTGAGTTTTTATGAATTTAATTTTTTTAATTAAATTAGATTTCATTAATGACTTCTGGTACATGCAACGCCAATTTATTCTTAAGCTACATGCAACATTAGCTTAGCTCACATTACACACAACACTGAGTTTTAACAAAAACCATGATAAATTATTAATTTAGTTATTGATTATAAACTTTATAACCGAGATTTTAAACATAGTTATATTAAAAATAATAAATACTTTTAAAATTATATGTATGTTGATTTTATATAAAGAAAACATATTGATAATAAAATACCTAATTTTCGGTAAAGTATTTATATGTTTTAAAAATAATATTTTCTCAAAAAAAGGGTTTTATATTAAAATTAATTTGTGATGCTTTTAGATAATTAATTTTATAATTTAAAATTCATTTTTGAATTCATAATTTCAAAATTATCTAAGGTTTAATTTTTTTTATTTTTTTTGAAAGGTTTTATTTTTTCACGAATAATGAAAAATACTGAATTTTAATTGAAAATTTAATTTTAGTTTAACTTATTTATAATACTAAATTATATTTTATATTACTTTTAAATTATAATTAGTTCAATTATAAATATATTAATCCAATTTAGTTTAATTTAATCAATTTCATATTTAATTTTTTTATAAAAACTTTTTAAACTTTTAATCATTTTCACTTTAAAAATCATCTTTCTTGTCATGTCTATGGGGTTAATATTATGTTATTTTTTCCCACTAATATGAATGGAATTAAAAAAATGGATTCTATATTTGTAATTATAATAATTTATAATATATAATGAGATTAACTTAGTTTTTTACCAAAATTAATAGTCAACGTAGTAAAAATTATTGACTGTGGTTAAGGTAAAACTGAGTTTATGAGGGGTTAAAGTAAAATGATAAGGGTAAAAATTATCTCCACACTTGTAAAATAAATATTTGAAAGGAATATTTTTAACTCATAGTGTTTATGGTTCTAATTTGGGCAATTTTGGACCCTTTTTCAGGCGAAAAAATTGGGAGCACTCAATTTTTTTAAAAATACCAAGTCTGTCCTCTCCCTCTCTTATAAAAGGTCACCCCCTCTTCTCCATTGTTCACACATTCAAACCTATTTTGGTTGTCCAATAAATAAAAAAATAAATTCCCAACTTCCTTACCCTCACACTAGAATCCTTAGTTTGAGATGTAATCTATCCTATAATGGATTTAATGCAAACCTAAGGAGGATACCCGAAAAAGAGGTAACATTCATCAACATGTGATTTTATTTTATTTCTTCCTCCACCACCTTAAATTATTATTATATAATGATTATATCATAAAATAAGTACCTTATATATATGAAAATGTTTTATTTTAATGGAATTACCTACAACCATATCTACTTCTATCAATTGGGTTATGAAATCATCATTCATGTGTACAACAGATTGCCACCACGTGAACTGATGTCATTCATTTTTTCATTACCACATATCAATGATGGTCTTGATAATGGATTTATTTTTTATATATTATATATATTATTTTAATAATTATTATACATTTTTTATATCACACATACCTTCATGATTTTCATTTTTTGGGAATACGATAAAGTCGTTCCTATGTACGACAGATTATCGCCTCACGAAACAATGTAATTCGTTGATGATTTACATGGAATGAATTAAGAATAAGTTTAATAAAAATATTTTTTATATATTAAATATAAATTATTTTTTATTGATAATATATTTCATTCATTGTTCTTTCTTTTAACCCAACATGAAAATGAAAAAACAATGTTCATATGTAGGTATGACCTACCCTCTCTATGAATGGTGTATTTCATATCCTATCGCTAAATTTTATAGATTACTATAAATAAATATATACTAAATATATTTGATATTTATATCATGGTTTTCATTATAGATATTATGGAACTATGATTAAACTAATAGTAAAAAAAAAATAACAAATCAAAACATATACAAAAAACAAAGAGGTTGTTACCTGAAATGTAACTTTAACATTGAATTGTTAATCAAAAAGCAATAAAGGGTCATAATAAAATCATATATGGTATCATATATATGAATATAGTTATGTAATATATTTATATTATACTTATATTTGTTATACATGAGATTTGAACAAGTGAAATCTAAGTCCAGACTTAAGTTAATGGATTTCTGTATCACCTTTTTACTTCCATGACACTCGTGCGATGTTCACCACCTATTTATTTTATGTGCTGTGTATAATTACCATGAATTTATTTTAATATTATTATACTATTTTTTTGGTGATTTATGTATCCATTTTAGTATATCTCCTTCATGTATTTTACTGTTAAAACATTACCAAAGCGATAAGGTATTTTTTTCTCAATTTACATTCTTTGAGATGTACGTTATATTATGCACCTATATTTTTTCATGAGGTACATATACAACCCTATTTACATGTATTATCATTAACTTAATCATAATCATGATATTTTAATATTCATTTTATGTTATTACTTCATGGGGATTATGATTCAATGTTATCAAAGTGGTAAGTATTTTATGTTACCATCTCATCATTTATCAGGATTGTTTATGATAGAGTTTTCAATGTTGAAATATTATTATCTAACTATTAATAATTCTCATGAATATTATTATCGTCTATTTATCCATGATATATTCAAGTAATGGTTACATTTTCTAATCTTTGGTACTTAAATTTAATAATAAAATGTTTATATGAAAATATGACTTTATTTCCCTCTTTAGTCAAAAATCCGTTTTCATCCAAAAAAATGTTTTATAAAAATATTTTGTTAATATCTTTTTATTTTTAGGAGACATTTTTACCCATTTTTTAATTTTTAATTTTTTTGAAATGAATCTTCATGTCATTTTCCCAACAATGCCCATTTTGATTTTAACAAAAAATTGAAATGAGTCTTCATTTTAACGTGTACGGTATGAAAAAAATCACCCAACATCATGAAAAATAATTAATTTTAATATTACCTCATAATTTTTAATGTGTATGTTAAAGGAAAAAGGGTTTTAAAATGTTTATATTTTAAAAAGTTTTTTTCAATACGGAAAGAATATTTTCCTCAATAAATTTTTTAAATGATCTTTCAGAATTATTTTCCATCTAAGATGAAATGTTTCAATGTTACATATATATTATTTGGGATATGGTCTAAGGATAACATTTATATTATTTCTCTAAATGGTTTATGTTTTCATGGAATTATGTTTATGGAACCCATTTCTTTTCCATGGGTTATACCATTATAAGATGCTTATGGAACCCTTTCCTTTTCAAAGGTTATGCTATGATGGAATGATTATTGTACATGTCTCTTTTCCACAAGTTATGATATGATGAAATGTTTATTAAACCCATTGAATTTCAGGGTTTATTATATGATGAATTTTATGATCATGTGGAACACATACATATGATTTTCATTATGTGATGCTTGGGACCTACATCTCCCTCCAATTAATTAGGTAATGATCAATGTTATATTAGCTCAAAGGGTATATGGGAGGTTATCCCAAGACTAAAAGGAGGTATATTTAAGGTCATATAAATCCCTAAGTAGGTCCATAGGTGGTTATCCCATGCTTATCATGTTCTTAATGTCTTGGTGGGTCACCTTGAAATAATATTTTCTATGCTTATGTGTAGGACAAAAATCAATTTCTTATCCCAATGTTATGCTCTCATAACTCATGTTCTTTGATTTTATCATGATTTATGTCTTATAAAATTCCATTATTTTTTCTATTACTTAATATTATGATCTTTGATATGTAGAGTATGGTTTTTATATGTACGATCATGTTTCCATACCCTTATATTCATGTTATGTTTATGCATGTAACTTGTTTACCCTTAAAAAGAATATATGTAATAAACCCAACCCCAATAGCTCAGATTAAATGCCTCACTTTATTACATTAGAATAGATACAATATTCGAATCCTAAAGGATATATTAGTTTAGTAGTTTTGGAAGCTATATTACATGCATGATCCTTATATTGTATTTTAAAACATAAAGTACAACATTTGAAATCCTTTGAGAATTCCATTATTCTTCTAGATTAAACCTGTATATCAGTGATAATACACATCTTGGAATCCTAGGAAAAATTAAACATGAGAAAGGGGTGAGCTCAAATGATCAGTAAGGTTAAGCGTACAACAAAAGCTATTATAAATAATAATCATAAACAATAAGTCATGGTGTATAACTAAAACACAATCTATTTAAATATAAAATAATATAATTCCATAAAAATAATCACATGGATATTATACTAATATAATAATCACATGGAATATTAATAACTAATATCATAATGAGGTAATGCTTAATGTCAGACATCATAAACATACTGTTAAGGCTTTAACCAAGACACCATACATAAATGGGTAAGACATCAGTCAATACAAAAACAAGTTTATCTCATGAGAACTACCAATGAATATATGAGATAGACTATTCCCTACTCACCAATTTCTAAGTCCAATGCATTCCATATATAAAAAGGGTGAAAAATAAACAACACAAACATTAATATTGAAATACTAGCATACAAAATGTGAATACTTCAACCATAAACCATGAATGGTATCAAAAGGGCACATCCAGAGTCAAAATAATCATAAAACCTTCAATAAGATATGGTATATGGTATAATAAAATATCAACCTCAATCAAGAATATGATCCAACAAATGATGTTGAAAATATTCTAATAAAATCAGTAAAACTTTCTTAAGAGAAATACCTATTTTTTTACTTTGAAATCATTTATTTATAAAGCCACACAAATTTTAAAAAACACATTTTCATTGATAATAATCTTTTAAATATGTAAAGGTTGCTTCAATGTATAAAGGTTTCATTATTGATGAAAAATATGCTCATTCTGTATAAGTTGAAAAACATTCCTTCTGTATTTTTGTCGATTTAGTCATAAAGTACCTTTTTAGAAAATGAAAACAATATTCCTTTAAAACCATTTTATAAAAAGTAGAACATGGGTAAAAATAAATTAAAAATTTGTAGGGTAATATTAAAAATAATTTGGATTTTTTAAAGAAACATGGACATGGATGGTAAATATTCCCATGCATACACTTACGTATAAACAACCCCAAATAATAATGTGATTGTGAAATTAACCCTTATCTTGTACTTTACTTTGGATGAATGTTATTTAAACTTATTTATTATGGTTTAAATCATGTTATTAATTTATACTAGAACCATATCCTTATTTATGATATCATATATGATTTTCGTATATCATTTTTTTAATAATATCATGTTATTACCCTTGTTTCGGGTGTTAACTGCTTCATTTTTCTATGCATGTTTTTTCATGTAAGTCATGTCTCTTATGAATAGAAAATATATATATTTATATATATTTAAAATATTTAATTATATTAAGTTCATATATATTATATTTACTCATTATATACATTTTTATAATCATTCTTGAACGAATCTCATTGCGTTATGGAAACGGTAGGCTGTACGTACACAGGAGCGAAGACTTCATTCCCTTAATGGTGAAAGGGTAGGGAATTGAATGATATATTAATTATAAAGAATAAATATCATGTCATATTTATTATTTATATCTATTATATCCATCATTATACCCATATAAATAAAATGGTGATGAAAAATAAATTATACCATATCGTGGTGACGGTAAGCCGTACGTATGCATGCACAATGATTTTGTTTTTTGTTGGATGAATAAAAGGTTAAATGTGGTTGTCACATAATAATAATAATATCTAATAATATATATTATATGATATTTACTTCTTTATAATGGAAATAAAACATTAATACAAAGTTTAAGTTGAAATTAACTTGAATGAGTTGGTAAAAATGATTACCTCTTCTTTGGAAGACTTCCTTTAGATCTATTCTTAAGGGATATAGGGTGGGTATTTTTGTAAGACTAGGATATCCAGAACTTGGATAAGGATTTTTGGAGGAGAAATGTTCAGGGTTTTTTTGATCTATAAGGCTCAATGTGGTGTGAGGAAGTGAGTTAGGAGGTGCCCTTTTATAATTAAAGTGAGGGGCACTATTGGAAACCATCAAAATATTAAATTAATATAAATTAATTTTCAATTTAAAATATCTCCAAAGTGACTTATGTATATGGTAATATGAGTATGGGTAAAAATAATCACAAAAAATAATTTTTATATAAGTTTAGGTCACATTACTAACCTTATCTTTTGACTTTAACCCTTAATTAATTTTTTTAACTCTTACCATGATAACTTTGATTTTTAATCATTAATGGTTAATATAGTTAGAATAAAATTACAAAATATTCCTAAATGGATATTTTATGAAATATTTACCTTATAAAAATCAGTCGGAAGAATTTTATATTTTTAAAAATTTTATATCATTTAATGAAATATTATTTATTTTAACATAACATTAATGCCAATTTGATACTATTAATTTCATTGAATTTTACAAACATAATTTAAAAATATATATTAAAAAATCACTTATAATATATCACTAAAATGTAAAATTTATATATAAAATTTGTGTATGACATTAATTATGTCAAATTATATTTATTTTAATATTTTTATAACCATTTTTTATATTCTCATTAATTAAATAATTACTACATCATCATTGTCTAAGCCTTTAAAGTAATTATTTATTTATTAAAAATTAAAAATAAATTATCATGATGAAGATAAAAATTTTAGATTTAATTTTTACAGTCAAATTTATCTCATGTATAACCCTATATTAAAAATGATATAGTTATTAGAAATATGTGTATGACATCTTTAACTTATATTTAAATAAAATATAATAAATATAATAATATCTTACAATTAAATTTAAAAGGTTAAAATCTCATACCAAGGATGATTTTTGTCAAAACCCATTCATCCAAAGAAATTTGGACAAGTTTTAGGGTAATTTTATAATGTTTTTAATATTATTTTTACACTTAATCACTCGATTTACCTTTAGCCGTGTTAATAAAAAATTACTAAAATTATTATTCATAATGTCTAAAAATAAAAGGAACTTATTTAAATAATTTGGACCCACGTTTTACAAATATGTAACCCATTTTCAAAATTCAAAACACAGAACTTTCAAGAATTAATTTAAAATTAATCCCATTGTAGGAGCTAGAAAATTTGGTTTTAATGTAAAAATTTTCAAAAGATTGAAATATTTTTATATCCAAATTCAATGTGAAATTTATTATAATGACCTAAATTAGATTAAATGATAAAAAATTAATCTAATTACACTTTTAAATCAATTAAAAATATAATTTAACACTATAAATTATTTAGAATAAATAGTTGTTTTCAATTAAAATGTAATATTTTATCACTATTAATCCAAACATGAAACTTATCAGAAAAGTACCAAAAATTGAACCTAAGTAAATTTTGATATTAATATTTCAAATAATAATTTTATTTTTTATATATAGTTTAAAAATGTGTCAAATATATTTGAAATAAGTGTGCCATTAAAAGGCAGTAAAACTGCATTTAGAAAAATACAGCCTTTTAATGTGTAAAATTGGATTCATTCTTATCTTATGCCTCTAAAATATTTTGTATTAATGTAAAAAAATTGAATATATAAGTTTTATATTGTGGTTAATACTATTCATTCATGTTATTTTAACATCTAGGTTAGAAACTTATCTTCTTAATAGATCACGATGCGTTCAAAGTCGGTGTTGTGTACAACACAATATATTAAATTTATTTAAAAATAAAACATATCGTAAAATCTTGGAGTTTTAGATTCTTTCCTCCTTCAAAATATTCCATCCTTGAAATTTCTATAATATCCCTTCATAAAATTATTTGGTAGTTATTCATCATAATTTCTCCAATTTCCCACATCACCTCTTCAATTTTTTGATTTTTCCGCAGTAACTTTACCGGACGAGTCATTCAATTCCCCAAAACTTATTCTCTAGTACCCATAAGATGGATATGATCTTTATAATAATATAATTTAAGTTCCAATTCTATTTTTTTTATAAATGAGAACATGCATTGGGTATGGTATGTACTTCTTTAAAAAAGAGATATGGAACACATCATTCACTTTAGAGATACTAGGTGGAATTTCCAAATGATATGCCACAATTCTAATTCATTCTAGAATTTCAAAAGGTCTAATGTACCTGGGTCTTAATTTTCCTTTATTAACGAATCTTATAATACACTTACATGAAGATAACTTTAAAAAAACATGATATCCCACTTGAAATTCCAAATACTTCCTTTGGTTATCGACATAGCTCTTTTTCCTACTTTTTGTTGCTTTGATATGGGTTTGAATAGTCTTTAAATTTTCCACTGTTTCCTCTACAAATTTTGTTCATACCGTTTCCTTTCACCAATTTCATCCCAACAAGTTGGTGTATGAAATCTATTTTCATATAACACTTCATATGGTTCCATTTAAATACTTGAATGAAGCTATTGTTATAGGAAAATTCTACCAAAGGAAAATATTGATCCCACATACCTTGAAAGTTAAATGAGATGGAAATAAACATGTATTATAAAGTTTGAATAGTCCTTTTTGATTGTCCATCAGTTTAAGGGTGGTAGGTGGTGCTTAAATAAAGCTCAGTATCTAGAGCTTTATGAAGACTTTTCCAAACTTTTAATGTAAAATAGGGATCTCGATCAGACACAATTAATAGAAATTAATAATTAAGTCTTAAAACTTCATTAATATAGAGTCTTTATAGGTACTCTAGTTGAAAATCTTCACTTATATAAATAAAATGCGTTGATTTGGTAAGGCAATCAATAATAACCCATATCACATCGTTCCTTTTGGGAGTCCTTGGTAGTCCTGTGAAAAAGTCCATCCTAATGTCATCCCATTTTCACACAGAAATAGGAATAAGTTTCACAACTCTAATAGGATGTTTTATCTCAGCCTTAACTTGTTAAAAAACCATACATATTGACACACATTCAATAATTTCCCACTTCATGTTGCCCCACCAAAAATGTTCATTCAAATATCTATACAACCTAGTACTACCTGTGTGTATATAGAAATTTTATCTATGAGCATCATCCAATAATTCCCTTTTTAGGTCGAGTATAGAGGGAATACAAATCCTTTTTCCAAAATTCAAAATACCATTTTCATATATGAGGTCTTCTAATTTTCCATCATTTCTTTTGATAATTCTCATCACTATAATAGGACCTGTTTATATTTTCCAATAAAGATGGTTTGGAAACCATTTGATGGAGGACTGATATTTTCCCTTCCTTGATAATTTCCATATCCATCTATACTAGATCCAAGAACACAAGATCCCTTTCAATTCTCATTTTGTTTAGAATTCCATGATCCTCCCTGATCATTGCATTTACCACCTTATTATCCTTATCTAGGTGTTAGTGTATGAAAAATCATAATCCTTGAGTAACTCAAGCCATATCCTTTCCTAATATTGAGTTATTTCTATGAGACAATATATTTCATTCTCTTTTGATTTGTATATATCTCACATCTTTCACTATATAGATAGTTTCTCCATATATTTAAAGAAAATATTACAACTACTAACTTAAGATCATGAGTTGGATAGTCCTATTCATGAGTTTTTAACTTTATTGATACATATTTAATAACTCTATCATTCCTCATAAGGACATAACCAATTACATTCCTTGATATATAACGATGAATCACAAATCCAATATTTTCCAATGGAAAAGTCAAGATTTAAGCATTTACCAATCTTATCTTAAATTCATCAAAAAAAATTCACATTATTTTTTCCAAATAAACTTAACTCCTTTATGTGTTATCTTCGTTAACAAGTTATCCAATCGAGAAAAATTCTGAACAATACGTCGATAGTAACATGATAAACTAATAAAACTATGTACCATGGTTATTCTAATTAGTGTAGGATATTCTCTGATTTCCTATATAGGATTAAAAAATATTCCGTCCTTAGAGATAATATAGTAAAGGGAAGAAATTTCTTGAAGCCAGAATTCACACTTGATAAATTTACATTATAATTATTTCTTTATGAGATTATCAAGAATGATTTTCAAGTGATTCTCATGGTCTTTATATATATTAGAATACACCAAAATATCATCAATTCATACCATAAAAAAATAATCTAGATATTACTTGAATATTATGTTCATCAGATCCATAAAAATAAAAGGTTTATTAGTAAATCAAAAACAACATTAATGAAACCTCATAATGTCCACACCTTTTATGAAAATATGTCTTCAGAATGTCTTACTTATTTACTCGCAATTGATGATATAAATAATGAAGTCCAATATTAAAAAAATGAGCTCCATGGTGTTGATTAAATAAATAATCAATGCAAGGTAGATTATAATTGTTCTTTAGTGTAATATAATTTTTTCCCTATAATCAATACATATCCTCAAGGCTCTATCCTTATTAAAACATATTACAGGGGATCCCCATGGAGAAACACTAGGGTGAATGAATCCATTTTTTTACCCAACTCCTATAATTGTTTCTTGAGCTCAAAAAATTCCACTAAGACCATTCTATATAGATCCTTTGATATTGGAATTTCCTCAGGGATAAAATTTATAGAAAACTCAAATTTATGATATGGGGGGTGTCTAGGTAATTCCTCAGAAAATAAATCAATTTATTCCTTTAAAATAATCACATAATCAATTTAAATACTACCTTATTCATACCTATATGTTGTTTTTTATTCCTCTAAAATAATTTCATTCTGTAGAGCTATAGGGGGTAGTTCTTGATAAGAATCATATGATGATGTTTCTAATTTAAAGATAAGGTATTCTTCTTCATCCACTCAAATCATAATTTCCTTATTATTACAATAAAATTTCACATAATATTTTGAAATCCAATCCATACTAAGGATTATATCAAGTTAAACTATAGGTATGATGAAAATTCTATCAATGAAATCATGTTTATGTGTCATAAAGGGGACTTATTGACACATATTTTTTTAAAATGAGACTTCCCTTTAAAGCTTTGACTGATAAATCATATATTAAATAAAAAGTGAAATGTCTAATTTTCTTGGCAAACTGGGAAGATATAAAAAATTCGATGATCTATAATCAAATAAGTCTTTATCTAAGTTTGAGGATATGGTTAAATTGCCTACCACCACATCATTAGGAACTTCAACCTCTACAGTTGTGATCACACATTCTTGGTCTTGATCCATTGGCCTTTTCTAAGGAAAGTTTGCTTGACACTGAAGACAATAATTTTCATAATTTCCTATCTTTTTATAGTTAAAACATTTCACATTACCAACTTCTTTCTTTCTCCTGCAATCATGGGATTAGTGGACTTTTTCTTCACACTTGTAACAAACTCTCGTCCCCAATAGGCATGTTCCATAATGTTTCTTTCCACATTTATTACAGGATAGAAAATAAACTCTTCCCTTCTTCCCCTTTTTATTATTTCCTGTTCTATTGTGTTCATCAGCCCTCTTCTTCTCTTACTTTACCTTAAATTTACAAGACTTAGAGAATTATTTTTCTATCTTTATAGCACACTAGACTATATATTTATATGAAGGGAAATTTTTGGGAGACCAACGACCTTAGAAGGATTGGTTTTAACCCATCAAATAATCAATCAATCTTTACCTTTGGATTACGTATGTAATCTATAACATACCTTACTAGCCTTGTAAAGTTGGATTCATATTTAGAAATATTCTCGTCCACTTTTTTGCCTTAGATTCAAGAATTGTATCTTTATATCCTCTTGATGTTCATGGGGGAAATATTTTTCCAAGAAAAGTTCCTTAAAATAATTCCATTCTATGTTTTATATTTCTTCCTCCTCCATTTTTTTGAATCAGTGAACACCATTGATCTACATCTCCTAAGAGATGTTAAACTGCCATGAAAACCTTCTCTCTCTCATTTCTTCCCAAAGAAAGAAATATCTTCTTTAAAGAACTTATCAATTATTCTACTATAAATGAATTTGTAGTCCCATTTAATGTTGTAGGTTGTAGTGTTATGACATTATTTTCCACATTTTTTATCTGGGTGATCCATATGAGTAAGGTTATTGTTCATAAATTGATGTAGTTGTCCCAGTGTGGTTATATGTTTTTCAACACCATCTACAACTCCAACTCCAATATTATTATCTTACGTTGGAGGACAAACCCTATATGGAATACATATATTGATATGGTTTACCTTCCTTCTTCCATACTCAATTTCTATACAATCTCATACACTAGATTTGATTATGAATCATAATTCACAATTTCAAACTAGTAAAAAATTTAACATAAATTAAAAATTCATGTATAGATAATCTCAAAATCATAAACATGGTTTTCTGGGGACATATTTAATTTTAATTAAATAATAATGGTTTGAAAATAAAATGTTAATTATCCTAATAATATCCCCAAGGATTTTGAAACCAGGTGCATAGTAAGGCCCATTGTCGTGTACCAGGTTATGTTGAGTCTGGACCAATACACCTTATTGGAGTTGTTAACCCTAGATAAATTAGTTCCAGAACCATTTCCACTTGCATTATCTAGATTTGGATGTATTTCTAGTAATAACCACATAATTATATAATGTTCTTATATACTTATCCTCAATTTCTATCTTAGGGTTATATTACCTAATCTATGTTTTCTAAATCTAGTTTTCATGGTTTCTACTAAACTTCTGATGATACCATCTATAACAACTCTAACCACAATATACCAGAGCTACTGCCAAAATTTATTACATTATAATAGATTCAAGATTCTAATCCCAAAGAACCTATCACTTTAATAGTTTTAGAAGCCAATTTACATACATGAACCTTATATTATATTTTAAAAAATAAAGTAAAACATATAAAATCCTATAAGAATGCCATTATTATTCTAGATTAACCCTACATATTAGTCATAATAAGCATCTTAGAATATTAGGAAAAATAAAACATAAGAAGTGGGTGATCTCAGATACTGTGTAAGGGTAAGCGTATAACAAAAGTTATTATAAATAATAATCATAAACATTAAGAAAATGTGTATAACTATAAGACAATCCATTTAAACATAAAATCATATAATTCCATAAAAATAATCAAATAGATATTCTACTAATTTAATAATCACATTGAATATCAATAAAAAAATCTCATAATGAGGGAATGCATAATGTTAGACATCATAAACATGCCGTAAAGGCTTTAGCCAAGACACTATACCTAAACAGGAAATACGTCATCCAATAAAAAAACTAGTTCACAAGACCTATCAATGAATCAAGGGGCTATAGTGGTCCTTTCCCATCAATTACTATGTCTAATTCATTCCTCACATTAAAAGGGTGAAACATAAACAACATAAACATCCGTATTCAAAAACTAGCATATGAAATAGACCATGAACGGTTTCAAAATAGCATATCCACAGTCAAAATAATTATAAACAATTTAATAAAATATGGTTGATGATTTCATAAGAGATAAACCTCAATCAATAATAATATCCAACAAAGGATGTTAAGAATATTCTAATAAAATCATTAAAAATTTATTGATAGAAATACCCCTTTTATACTTTGGAATAATTTATTTAAAAGGCTATTTAATTTTAAATGAAAAAATTTTCATTGAAAATAATCTTTTGAACTTGTAAAGTAAGATTCAAGATATTAAGGTTTCATGACGGCGGAAAATCCTCTCATGTCGTATAAGTTAAAAAAACATTCATTTGTATTTTTGTCAAAAAAGTCACAGGGTACCTCATTTGGAAAGTGACAAAAAGATTCTTTTCAAACCGTTTTATAAAAATTTTAACACAGGTAAAAAGAATTTAAAATTTTGTATGATAATAGTAAAATTAATTTGAAATTTTTGTTAAGAAACATGGATATGGATGATAAATATTCCCCAGTAGATACTTACGTATAATCAACCCTAAATAATAATGATATTGTGAAATTAATCCTTACCTTGTACTTTACTTTAGTTGAATATTATTTAACCTCCTGTATAATGGTTTAAAACATGTTATTAATTTATACCAGAACCATATTGATATTTATGATATCATATATTATTTTCTTAAATATTTTTGTTAATAATATTATGATATTACCCTTATTTTAGGTGTTAACTCCTTCATTTTACTATGCAATGATTTTTCGTGTAAGTCCTATTTTTTTATGAATGATATATATATATATATATTTCATCCAAATAATTATATTAAGTTAATATATATTATATTTACTCATTATATTCATTTTCATATTCATTCTTGAATGAATCTCATCGAGTTGTGGAGACGGTAGGCCGTACGTACGCACGAGTGAAAATATCATTATCTTAATGGTGAAAGGGTAAGACATATGATGGTATATTAATTATAAAGAATATATATCATATAATATTTATTATTTTTACTCATTATATCCATCATTATACCCATCCAAATAAATTTGTGATGAAAAAACATCACACCACAACGTGGAGGCAGTAAGCGGTACATACGATGACTTTATTTTTTATAGGATGGATAAAAGGTGGAAAATAGTTATCCAATAATCATAATAATATATCATAATATAGGTGATAGTGTATTTATTACTTAATAATTGAAAAAATACATTAAAAGGTAGTATAAGAAGAAATAAACATGAATGAGTTGGTAAAAATGATTACCTCTTCTTTGGAGGGATTCCTTTAGATATCTTCTTAATGGATATAAGGTTGGTATTTTGGTAAGACTGGGATATAAAAAACTTGGATAAGGATTTTGGGAGGAGAAGTTTTCAGGTTTTCTTGATCTATAAGTCTCAATGTGGTGTGAGAAAGTGAGGGAGGAGGGGCCCTTTTGTAATTAAGATGAGGGGCACTTTTGGAAACCCTCAAAATATTAAAAAATATAAATTAATTTTCAATTTAAAATGGATATAAAATGAGTTATATAAAATAGAAGATCATTATGGGTCAAAATAATCTCTATGAATAATTTTTATAGATGTTTATGTCATATTATTACCCTTATCTTTTGGACTTAACCCTTAATTAATTCTTTTAACATTTACCCTGAAAACTTGTATTTTTACTCTTTAAGGGTTAATATAGTAATAATAAAATTAAAAAATAACCCTAAATTGATAATTTATGACATATTTATTTTATCCCAACCATTTACCATAATTTTAGGTTTTTATAAATTTTATATCATTTAATAAAATACTATTTATTTTAATCAATCATTAATGTCAATTTGATACTATTCATTTCTTTAACTTTTAAAAAAATAAATAAAACATGATATCTTCTAAAAAAACATTGAAAATGTCAATAACATGTGAAAGTTTCCTATAATATTCATTTATGACATCTATTATGTCAAATTATATTTATTTTAATATTTTTATAAGCATTTATTTGATATTGTCATTAAATAAATAATTATCGCATCATCATTGTGTAAGCCTTTAAGGTAATTATTTATTCCTTAAAAATTTAAAATAAACTATTATGATGAATATAAGAAATGTATATTTAAAATTAATATTTATAGTTGGATTTATATTATGTTTGACCCTATATTAAAAATGATATAGTTATTAGAAATATGATTATGACATTTTTAACTTCTCTTTAAATAAAATATAATAAATGTTATACTCTCAAAAACATGGATTAAAATGGTTATAATCTTATATCAGGGATCATTTTGGAATAAAACCACTCATCCAATCAAATTTGGACAAGTGTTAGGGTAATTTTATAATATTTATAATATTATTTTTACCCTTAATTACTCTATTTACCTTTAACTGTGTTAATAAAAAATTAATAAAATTAGTATTCATAATGTCCAAAAATATAAGGAACCTATTTAAATAATTTGGACCCAATAATTAAAAATATTTAATCCATTTTTAAAAATTCAAAACACATAATTTTTAGTAATTAATTTAAAATTAATCTCGTTGTTGGAACAAGAAAATGAGGTTTTAAAGTGAAAACGTTCAAAATATTAAAATGTTTTTATATCAAAATTTAAAGTATAATTGATTATAATGGACTAAATTGCATTAAATGATAAAGAAATAATCTAATTAAAATTTAAAATCAATTAAAAATATAATTTAACACTGTAAATTATTTAGAAGAAGAAGTTGTTTTCAATTAAAATGAAATATTTTATCACTATTCATCAAAACATGAAACTTATCAGAAAAATACCAAAAGTTGAACCAAATTAAATTTTTATATTAAAAATTTAAAAAAGAAGTTTATTTTGTTAAATAGAGAATAAAAATTTGTGAAAAACTATATTTAAAATAAGTTCTCTGTCAAAATACGGTAAAAATACCTTTAGAAAAATATAGCCTTTTAATGTGTAAAATTGAATTTATTATTATCTTCTACCTATAAAATCATTCATATTAATGTAAAAACATTAAATACATATATTTAATAATTATTTTAATATTGTTTGTTCCTGCTATTTTAACGATTAAGTTATAACAATCTTTTATTAGTATACCATGGTGTGTTCTAACTCAGTGTTGCGTGCAACACAGGTTATTAAATTTATTTAAAAATAAAAGTATTGTAAAATCTTGGTGTGTTACAATATGAGATTACAATTTCTTATGTTTCCTTTCCCCATTTTATGAAGATATGTATTATGTATGATATGTTTAATAATAGTTAGAGTTCTGAAGAATGTAGTGGGAGATGAGATAGCTCACTTATGGACTAGTGTTTAGTTTTCCAGGTTTCCAAGGGCACTAAAACATTATGGTCCTTAGGCATGTGTTTGTGTAATGTAATAAATATTCATAAAAAATGATGAAAATTCTATGTATGAAACTCTTTGGTCTCTATACAGGCACACACACAAAAATATATATATATATATACATATATTTATATATAAAACACATATATATTTTAAATTTAGTCATGTTTTTAAGAAAACATGGCTATTTTAATGAAATTTTTCACCAGTATTTTATAATGTGGCTAATTATAGATATATATATATATAAATTTATAATTATAATTATATAGATGTATACATATACATATATATTTAAACACACATACACACATATAAACACAAACACACACACACATATATATATAAACATATATATTAATATACAAATATATTAATATAAACATAAATAAATAAATAAATAAATAAATAAATATATAATATAAACACATATATAAACATAATATATATATATATATATATATATAATAGAAAAATAAAATATAAACATATATATCTATAAAATATAAAATATGAACACACACACACATATAATATACACATAAAATATACACTCATATATATATAAAATATAAAATATATCCATATATATTTATAATATAAAATTATATATATAATATAAAATATAATCATATATGTTAAATATAAACATATATATATATATAATATAATATAAACATATATAAATATATATAAACATAAAATATAAAAAATAGAAAGTAAAATATAAAATATAAACACACACACACATATATATCAATATATGTATATTAATATATATATCAATATATGTATATTAATATATATATCAATATATGTATATTAATATATATATATATATATATTAATATTTTAAATATTGAAATATATATATATATATATATAAATATAAAATAAAATAATATTATATTCAACGTTGGCATTGGTTAATTGGTTCGTTCTTAGACTGTTACCCTGAAGGCGTTATGTTTGATTCTTAGTTGAAGGAGATGTTTGACTTGGGGTGTCGTGTGTGGAGGATGTATCCAAGGCGTGTGGCAGTGGATAGGCCTTTTCAGACAGGTGGAGGTGTGTGGGTGTATAGGTGTGGTGTGGCGTGGGTGGTGGTGCATGCGTGGTGCGCATGAAAAAAAATAAATTTTATTTATTGTAAAAAATACAAGGGAAAAAATTATTTATTACAATAGAAAATATTGGGAAATGATGTGTGATTTACTAAAATTTTACAAAAACATTAGTAAATTAATTTTCGATGTTTTAAAACATCATTAATGCAAAAAAAAATTGCTAATTTATGTTTTTTTGGTAGTTTTAGTAACTCTGTCTTAGGTTCAACTCACTCTGTGTAAAAATATAATTCAGGATTCTATGATAATAAACGACTTTAATATGATCTCTAAAGAGTTAATGATTTTATGTCTTCAATGCATGCATCATAACTTCCAACTCTAGATTATGGGTGGGATAATTTATCTCATGTGGGTGTAGGTACTGCAACCCATAAGCCACCACATGGTCATCCTACATTAAAATGTATCCAAACCCCACACTAGAGGTATAATAGTGCAATATATAAGTTTCCCAAGATTTGGAAGAATAAAAACCAATGTGGATGTCAATTAGACCTACAAATCCTTATAGGAATGCTAAAACTTATCACTCCACTCGAAATTCACCCCTTTCCAAGTCAAAACCATCAAGGGAGAAGCTACCCTAGAGAAGTCTTGTATGAAGCATCTATAATACAAAGATAATCTAAAAAATCTCCAAATATTGAACAAATTCATAGGCCTCTCCCAAGACATGACCACTTGAACCTTCTATAGATCTGCTAAAACTCTTTTCTCAAAAATCACGTGGCCCAAGAACTTCACCTCCTAAATCCAAAATTGAAATTTTCATAGATTTTTATATTGACGGTACTCTCTCAAGATTTAAATAAAAACTTCCTTATGATCAACATGATCCTTCCCCATATTGTAATACACCAATACATTATCTACAAAAATAACTATGAATAATTCCAAGAAATGATAGAATATCTGATTAATCAAGGCGATAAAGAATATAAGATCATTGTAATGGATGAACTATATAACCAAATTGAAAAAGTGTCCATACCAACTTTTAAAGGTTATCTTCAGGTCATCATACCACCAAAACCACAATTATTGTCACCTTGATCTCAAGTCTATTTAAAAAAACAAAAAGTTCCTCTAAGATGATTGAAAAGATCATTATTTATAGGAAATGTGTAATTATTATTTATGGTCACTTGATTAAGAAAATAATAATCTATAAAAATTCCTAGACTTCTATCCAGATTATTTCTAAATAGAATTGTGGATTCCCATGATGACATTCTCGGATGAATAAAACCCATTCTCGTAAAGTTCTATAGCTAAGATTTCAACTCTATCATCTTGGTCAAAGCTATTCAGTTATATTTTAATGAAATAGGGATCATACTAGGGATCAAATAGATAGTTAACTCAAACTATCACTAGGGAAGAAACCAAGAAAAATCCTATTGAAAAATATCAGGGTACTTTTCCATGACCTCTAGAAGGAAACCAACCGAACATTACTTTGAGGCATTAAAAAACAAAGGGACTACTAGCATGAAATTAATACAATCTTTGAAGAAATTGGTATTTTTATCCCTGATCACTGATTGCACTCACCATGGAAGTTCTAAGTGATCCCATAATGAGATATAAAATAGACCCTATAATGGTAGAAATCTATATGAGCATTGATGATGATCAACCAATCTATGTAGATGATGAGATAAAAAAATCCATGTACAACAAGGGAAAATCCCAAATGACTTCCGCATCAATGATTAAATGATTAAAATAAGGAACATAAAAACTTTCTCATTTGCTCTACACAACTGGGTAATAAAATATATAATGAAATGCGTCAGTACCACTTCTATACCCAAATAATAAATCAAATTTAGTGAGACAAATGAATGGGAAACCCCCATATAAAATAAAACAAATTCAATAAAAGAAGCAATGAACACCGTGCCACTCAAGGGGGGCCTCATGGATTGGTGTCCTTTAGTATCATATATACTTCATGAAGACATCCCGAATCTGTCTTTTCATGATCCCAATTCACCATGTTAGAGTATGCTCTTCCCTAAGGGTGATATCCTCCACCCTTAGAAGCATCATATTTCACCTGAGAACCCATAGAGAATGTGGATCCAATTACAATCCTATATACAGAAGAATGATATAGACACTAATGATTACATAAACTCCCACACCAGTAAAAAAATACTTGTATAGATTGGGTAACGAGGTTTAGAATGACCACCCTTTCTTTACTAATAAAAGACCACAATATTATGCCCTAAACCATTGTTGTTGTACCAGGTGACTGTTGAGCAGTCCTATCACCACCCTGATGGGGTTCATCCAACATTATCTATGGACCAGATAAAGATAACCCTTAATATTCTGATTATGTTGTGATAATGGTGTTTAGTTTAGATAAATAGATAATTAATATGGATAACGTAAATTGTATAGTGTTCATGACCTTGGAACTGATTCATGATTTGTTGATAGATTGGTTTATATTATTAATGATGGAATTTATAGAATTATTGGATTTATGGAATATATTTAATAATATTTGGGTTTTTTCTTAAGAATGGTGAAGCATGCATTTTTTTCATTGAGGTTATATGTTAATTATCATTTTTGGGAGGATATATGACTAATGTATTCACATGTTTGGTATGTGATAATTAAGATCTACATTATGATATTTCTGTGATCAATTCTAAGTTGATTTTAGGAAAATTAGGGACATTATTTATAATTTTTTTGTATCTTTGAAGGGTCTTAAAGTTAACCATTTATGAAATGGGTTCATTTGAACTTTGGATATGGTTTTAAAGATTAATATATTATTTATCTATATGAATATTTGTTCTTAATGGGTGAATTGTTCTAACCAGTTCAGTTTTTATAATAACTCGATATAGAAGGAATGAATTATCATTATTTTATTAATCGTATGATCCGTTAGTGCTTTAGGAGTGAAAAATTCATCTCTTGGAGTAAGATATGAAGTGTATATTGATTGAAGTACAACCAAAGGATAATATTGTTCTTATTAAATGAAATAGAATCATGTAAGTATGTACTCTCAGGAAAATTCCTCAACTTTAGGAAAATTATCTTGAAATAAAAATGTTATATATTTACCTTAATTTATGTTGAATCAATGGTTATTTAACTCATTACAGATTTATGGTATTTGATTCATTCACTTTATCTTGATCATTAACCTTACTGTGATCAATGAACTCTATCACTCTTCAAAATTATTTATGCTTTTCTTTTATGTCTCTGTTTTCTATTTCCATTAATATTCTTCTACTTGGAATCCTAGTTATGAGTTATTAAAGACGAACTTCACAATTTATTTTACCTATTTTCAAGATGAATTTTTATTGAAACATTTTACATTGTGGGATATCCACAAAATAATTTTCAAATGTCAAACCCACCGATCATAAGTTTAAATTGTGAGGGTCCAATTATTTTAAGGGGGTAGAATGTAATATGTTTATATTTTATGATTTTTTTCAAATAAATTTTATTTATTTGATAGATTAAATTTTATGAAAAAAAAAGTTTTAATGAAATATATTATTAAATATATATATGATTCCTTATCAATATAAATGTATTTATTAATGCTTATAAAATAAGAACACAATTTTCTATAATAACATTTTATTCCTAAAATATACATCTCTTTCAAAAATGTTTTTTAATTTTTATGTGAATAATATATGAAGTTTATAAAAATTATAGTAATTGTTTTTTATAAAATTTATACCATTTTTAAAACATCATATAAAAATTATCTTATGGTAAAATATTTAGATGTTTCTGAAAATATTGGGTTGTTAGTGAACATATCATTTTTGTAAATACTACCATTTCCTTTAATTAAATAAAGTAATTTAAAGTATGGTTGTATTTTAGATTTTGTAATAAATTTAAATATGATCCATTTAATATAATTAATTAACTTTAGATTATTAATTTTCATGTTTTTGGAATAAATCTATTTTTATGCCTAAAACGCATTTTTTAAAGACTCTTTTGAAGTGCATAATGTTTTTATATTTTAATTAAAAAGAATAAAAACTAAGGAGTAATGATATAAATGAAATATATAGATTATATATATATATTAATTTAAATTAATATAATTAGGATTATTATTCATATAGTTAATATGAAATCTTGTTTTCCTTGAAAAATACATTTTTCCTAAAAACCATTTTCATTGATTTTTGAACACAAATTTTGTAATACATTTTTAAACATTCAGAAAGTTTATTTTTAAAAATAAAATTAGTTTTTTAAATATATATTTAGAAATTGTCTTTGAGATAATTTTTGAAAATTTCCTGAAAATATTAATTTTTTGATGAATAGTAAAATATATTGATTTTTATTTAAAATTACCTTTTTGTTTAAATAATTTACAAGATAAATTTTATTTTAAGATGGTTCTAAAAGTTAAATTAGTTAAATTATATATTTATTTATCCAATTTAGTTCATTTTAATCAATTTAATATTGAATTTTTATATAAAAACTTTCTATACTTATGAAAATTTTCACTTTAGAAAACCACTTTTTTATCCCATCTCCATGTTTAATTTTAAATTAGCGTTTTCCACTTCTATGAATAGAATTTGGAAAAATTGATTACATATTTTTAATTATAATAATTTATATTATATAATAATGTAAATATAATTTTTTTTCACGATGAATATTTAAAAATAATAGTTACTGCAGTTTAGGTTAAAAGAGGTTTATTGGGGGTTAAACTAAAAATATAGGGGGTTTAATTCAATATAATCTTATCCAAAACCCATAATATAATGATATTTTTTCCTTATATAATCTAAGTTTAGATAATTATCCATTATTTTTATAATTTTTACATGTACGAAATGAATGTTAATTTCCTCTATAATGAAATCTCAATGATTTTAATGTTTACTTTCAAATTTTCCTAATTCATTTTCATATAAAATGTTTTCTACGAATTTTTTGATGTTTTTGGATTTCAAATAAATTATTTTTATGTGTAAAGGATATTTTCATTAAGAAATGTTCCATGTTATCTTTCAAAATCATTTTCTATATAAGGTGAAATCCTTTGATGTTAATTAAGCTTTACTGGGGATATGATATTATGATACCATCTTTATAAGTTCTTTGTATTGTTTATCATTATAATTACAATATTTTTATGAGACACATTTAATTTCTATGGGTTATGATATGATAAAATTTCTCTAAAACCCATTTATTTTCATGGGTTCTAATTTAATAATATGTTATTAAGACAATTTATTTTTTTTGGGTTATGATATGTTGAATGTTGAATGTTTTTTTGGCCCACATATTTATTATTTTAATGATGTGATGGGTGGGAAAAATATCTCTCCCTAATGAGTTGGAAAAATATTGATATATCATGAGATAAAAATGACTAGAATGGGTAGTGAACCTAGTTTAGTAAGGGAATTTGTCCACTATGATAGTCTTAGGAGTGAACCTTGACCACGATAATGGTTTTGTGAGTGAACCCATTCCACTAAGTTAGTTTTGTAAATTAACCTTTACTACCTAGGAAATGATTTTATATTCTTATGTGTACACCAAAAATCTATGTCTTATACAAGTGTTATTCTCTCATATCTTATGATATTTGATTCATTTATGATTCATGTCTTATGAAATGCTAATATTTATTCCATGAATGAAGTTTATAATCTGTGATATGCGAGGTATGATTTTTTTTCAAATGTTATTCTCATGTTTTCATACCCTTATAGTCATGTTATATTGATATATTATTTATTTACACTTACTAAGAATATGAACTCAGCATTTATTATGTTTCCATTCCCTAGGTTATGGATAAATTTATTATATATTTTATTTATAAGAAGGGTGATAGTTATGAAGAACTTAGTGGGAGATGATATATCTCACATTTTAATTAGTTGTTTATGTATCCATTTTTCCAAAGGAAATTGACCTAAATACTTATAACATGGATTCTTATGTTATTTAATTAATATTCATCTATTAATATGTAATATATTTGTATGATAAGTATGGGTCTCTATATTTGGTATTAGAGAAAGTTTTAGTTAAACATTTGGAAACTAGGATGAGAAAACTTTAGTGAGAACCCTTAGGACGAGCTTAAGTGTAGGATGGAATCTTAAAGTGTTGTTAAGGAATATATTATGTTGTTTTCTAAGAAATACATCCCTATTGAGTTAATACAAGTATAAGTGGTTATCTAATAATGTACCTTGGGGTAATAACTCTGAAAAGGTATATTGAGCTTGGATCAAGCCTTTTCTGGTACACGAAAATGAGCCTTAATGCACACCTAGTTTGATACTCTTAAGGGATATGATTTGTATAATTCACATTTTCTTTACAAACCATAATGAAGGATTTAAATATATTATGATCAAGAATAAACTAGTTTAAACCTAATGTTTCATGATTTATAAATCCTATAAATGATATTTCATGATTACATGGTTTTCACTATGATTATAGTTTCTCACATAATTCTTTTTGGTTTTAGTCAATGGAAGGAACTAGAAGGAACTGAGTTAACATTGAATGTGATAGAAAATGTGTTAATGAAAAACCAAATGGGATGATGACTATACTAAAGGATGTTATATTTATTCTTAATTAGTTATCATGATATATGATTAAAAAATTTCACCTTAATCAACTCTTTGATTCACCAAAGAAGAGAAGGGTATATTTCACTGAGATATTTGGTGGTGGATACCATGGACAAAAGAATATTTAGTTTACTATATGTTTAGAAAATGGAAAGAAGCACCCAAGTGAATGTATTAGAGGAATAGAAAGATGTTTTGAGTGTGTAAAAGAATGATGAAAATTAATTAATTTTTGAGGAAAAATGGAAAGTTTGGTTAATAGAATGGAAGAGAATAGTGGTCCCCCAATGGTATCATCTATGGATGAATGTTTTTAATGTGGAAATTATGAGCATTATAAAAATAAATGTCCTTGGGGGAAACCTCATGAAGATAATCAGAAAGGTTGTATGAGTAATGGTTATACTTATAATGATAAATGAACTATGAATGGAATATGAAAGGTATGGGATTTATATCATTATTATTTATTTTAAAAATAAGAAGCATGATTAAATTTAGGTTAATGAATATTAAGACCATATTC
Source organism: Viscum album (assembly GCA_963277665.1). NCBI lineage: Eukaryota > Viridiplantae > Streptophyta > Magnoliopsida > Santalales > Viscaceae > Viscum > Viscum album. The sequence continues at coordinate 177,450,649 of OY728147.1, read as the reverse complement.
ATATTTCATATTATAGGAAAGAGGTATTAATTAATAAGATAATGATACATAGTTAATGGTTTGGGAATGAAGTAGAATAATAGAAGTGATTGTGTATTGGAGTTTAATAATTATGAATAATGAAATATATATAAGAATTATTCTAATAAGTTTTACATTAAGGATTTTTAATAATATACTGAATGGTATTGATTACTGAGAAAGTAATTTAATGGAAATGTGATATTTTACTGAAATAAAATTATTAAGGGAAGATAACCCTTAATATATTCTTAATGTTGAGATAATAGTGTTTAGTTAAGATAAATATATTATTTATATTGATAAAGTAAATTTTATAGTATTTATGAACTTGGAATAGATTAATGATTTATTGAAAAATTGGTTCATATTATCATTGATGGGGTTTAAAACATTTTTGAATTTATGGAATATATTCAACAATTTTTTGTTTTATTTAAGTAATAAGGGATAATGTATGATTTAATTAAGTTTCCATGGTAATTACCATGTTTTAGAATAATATATGACAAAGGTATTAACATATTCTTTATATGACAATTAAGAGCCACATTATGATGTTTGGGGGATTAATATTAAGTTTATTTTTAGAAATTTTGTGTCCTTATTTATGAATTTTAACATTTTGCGGGGTTTTAATGTTAACAATTTATGTAATGGATTAATTTGAAACTTGGATGAGGTTTTAGATATTAATATTATATTTAACCATATTAATATTTATCCTTAATATATGTCTTGTGTAAACCATTTTGGTTTTGATAAAAAATAGAGATAAAAGGAATGACTTATCATTATTTTATGAATATTATGATCTATTATTGATTTATAAGTGAAAATTTCATCTCTTGGAGTAATAGATGTAGTGTAAATTAATATAATAATAACTAAAGTATGAGATAATTCCTATAAAATTTAATTGAATCAAGTAAGTATGTCTTCTAATGAAAATTACACAACTTTAAGAAAAGAATCTTAAAATAAAAATTTTACACATTTAACATTATTTATGATGAATAAATGTTCATTTAACTCATCACATATTTATTTTTTTGTGACTGAATACTTTAACTTGATCATTCACTTTTTTGGGAAAAATAACCTCTATCACTCTCCATAATTATTTATGATTTTCTTTGATGCTTGTATTTTCACTTGCCAATAATGTTCTCCTTTTTGGAAACCTAGTTATGAGTTATTAAATTTAACATTCATAACTTAATTTCCATCATTTGAAGATGAATTTTTATTGACCCTTTTTAGTATTTGGGTTTTCCAAAACTAATTTTTAAATGTCAAACCCACCATGCACAAGTTCAAATTGCAGGGATGTATTTTTTTAATGGGGTAGAATGTAACACCCTAAGATTCTATAGAATATTTTTTTTTCAAATAAATTTAATTTCATTAATAGACTGAATTACATGAAACACTTATATTTAATGAACCAAAATTTGAAATATATATATGATTCCAAATCAATACAAATGTATAGATAAATGCTTATAATATAGGCACACAATTTTCAGTAAATACATTTTATGCTTCAAAAATACGTTTCTTTCAAAAATGAATTTGATCACTTTTGTGTTTCACTAATATACTTATTTTATACCCCATATTTTAATTTTATTTTATAAATATTATATTATTTTTTGAAACAACACATCAAAATTAGCTTATGGTAAAATTTTTAGAATTTTTTGAAAAGATTGGGTTGTGAGTGAAAATTTATTTTTTGTAAATACTATCATATTATTTTAGTAAATCTAGTAATTTAATGCTGATTGAATTTTGAAATTAGTCAGCATGTGAAATATGATCCATTTTTTTCTAATCAATTTCATTTGGATCATCAATTTCCTTAATTTTTGTACAAATTTATTTTTAAACCAAAAGTCGCATTTTTTTTCTAAAAACAATTTTGAAGTGCCTAATGTTTTTTATGTAACTATCACAAATATACCCTAATGAAAAATGTTATAAATTAAATTTATAGATTATATATATATCTATATTAATTTAAATTCATATAATTAATATAACTTGTCATAAGGTTAATATAAAATCATCTTTTCCTATAAAAAATGTATTTTCCTTGAAAATTGTTTTTCGCCACTTTTTGCACACTTATTTTATAATTAATTTTGCAAAATTTTAGAAAATTTATTTTTTAAAATAAAATTATTTTTTTAACCTCCATGTTAAAATTATCATTGAGTTAATTTTTGATAAGATTGTGAAAATTTTAATTTGTCAATGAATAGTAAAAAATATTGATTTTTATTAAAAACTGGTTTTCTATTTAAATAATTTACAAGATAATATTTATTTAAAGATGATTTTAAAAGTAAAATTAGTTCAATAATATATTTATTAATCTAATTCATATAATTATAGTTAATTACATCTTTAATTTTTATATTTAAACATTCTATACTTAGAAAAATTTTCTCTTTGGAAAAGTGTTTTTTCATAGTAGCGATTAAGATGGATGAAGGCGAGATGACATGCAAGAAGAAACCCTCTCCACATGGATATTGGGTAGATCTATCCCACCCAAGTGGTTTGAACCTCTTATCCTATGATTATCGATATCTCTGTGCTCTCTGGATATCGAAGGGCACAAATAAAGTTAGAATCTTTAAGAACAACTACACATTCTCTCTCCCTCGAGATTTCCTACTGAAACTTTCATCTTATTGGAAAACTGCATTTCACAACATATTGTTATAAAAGGTTCCACGAATCATGTATCTGCTTCAGATGGGGCTATATCACAAAGGTTATAACTCTGTAATAAATCTTTAATCACTTGAATATTTTTATCCAAGGGTATAAAACCCTGAAAAATTTCTAAACTCATTGACCGTTTGTCTAAGATATGGGGTTTTATTGATTTTAAATGTGTCTTGTTGGGTAGGAGTTTTTTAAATTTTTATTCCTTTCTATTGAACTGAATGGTTGAGCATGGGGTTTTGGGTGGGTAAACCTCAAACCAGGAACTCTTAGGATTTATGAATGGAACCCAAATTTTAGCCTTTGTGATTTTAAGGACACTTTTGCTCATGTATGGATAAATATTTATCGATTAAATTGGGTTTTATGGCACCCTATGATTCTATTTGACATTTCCTCTACAATAGGCATTTTAATCTGAATAGACCTATCCACTAATAATGCTAGCTTTGGCCATTTTTCTAGAATATTAGTTGAAATTGATTTAGGATCTACTTTGATTGAAAAAGTGATTTTCTCCACTTCTCAAGATGAAATCAACTTTATAACTGTCTATGAAAAACTACATCAATTTTTTGAAGTGTTCTGTATGATAGGACACTCCAGGTCCACCTGTCGATCAACCATGAAGTGTGCCAAATGTATGCTGAAAGGGAATGATGAGTATCAATGTAGAAGAAAAGAGAGACTCAAACCCTACTAAGGGAATTATGAAAATTTGAAAAAGTACTCAGGTGAACCTCTGTTTCCTAATGGCCAAATTTATCCTTCTAAAAATGCCCAGGTTGGGATGAATCAATCTAAGTTGCAGACTCCAGGATGTACTACAACTCAGATTTTACTATAGGATGAAGGACCTCCTTTCACCCCTCAATTGTATTGACCAAGAATGGTCAGTTAGGATGATATTGATGAATGTAATAACCAATCTGAAATTGTCCTTTCATTCAATGATTCTCTAGTCAATTGCATGGAAGGTGAAGGAAAATAATCAATCTCAGAGGATTTTCAAATAGAGAGAGAGCTCTCAGCCCAAGCAGTGACCGATGATAGAGTTAGGGAAGAGATGCATGCTCTAAAATGGAGAAAGGGTATGATAGTGATAGATAATACAACCTATGAGAAGGTTAATTTCAAATATTACTACCATTCCAAATCACATAAAGTAGTTGTTTCTAAGGTCCCTATTTGCGTTACTAAGGACACATGCTGCATTGCTAATCCAGAGATAAAGCAAGACCCCCCTTCTCTGCAGATTTAGCCTGTGTTGTCCAGACCTCCAATGGGTTTACCTGATGAATGTAGTACAAGTCAGCTATCAAATAAGGCCCAAACCACCATGATGACCTCGAGTAACTTCAACATAGAATAGGTGGCACTGAAGAAGTTGGACAAGCCTGAAGCTTCCACACCAAAGGAAGGACTGATATCCATGCAGAACTTCTCATCTCCTCTTGAGAAGGTACTTTGTAATGTTAGCATTTCTAACCCATTTTATATGATCACTAGCAATTATAAATAAACCGGATCAAAGAATGATGACCCCTCTATGTCTATCATGACTCCCATTACTGTGGAAGAAGTAGGCAAGGACTGGGAGAAGGGGTCGACACCCCTGTGGCAAAGGTGGGCGCCTTTTTTACCACTGTATGAGCACCCGCTATAGAACTAGGTAATATTTATTATTTTGTATTTTTGAGGTACCAAATGGTTATGCTTTGTAATCTTCACTATATTCCTTTTTGTTTCAATAAAGAGGTTACTTCACCTCAATCTTTTCTAAAAAAAGTTTTTTTTCATAGTGTCTGTGAATATAATTATAAATTAATTTTTTTCCACTCATATCATTGAAATTTTAGAAAAAAATTCCATATTTTGAATAATAATAATTAATATTATATAATAATTTCAACTTAAATTTTGCTCAAAATTAATAGTAACAATATTAAAAATTAATTAACGATGTTAAGGTTAAAACGAGCTTATTAGGGGGTAAACAAAGATAAGGGGTAAAATTACATATAAACTATTTTAAAACCCATTGTATAGAAATATTTAGAACTTAGATAATTTATGGTTATATAATGAACCATTTTTTAGACTTCTAACATGTTTGAAATGTGGATATAATTTTTTCTTTTCAAAAATTACAAGTGTGTCATCTCCCCTACTTATAAATAGACACCCCTATTTTCTCATATTAACACTTAAAAAACCCTTTGGTTTGGAAAATACCTAAACAAATAAATTATTTAATTCTCTTACCACATCCTATATTACATATTTTTATTAATAAACCTTCCGATGAATGTTTTAGGTATAAACCTATATATGTTCTCCAAACACAAGGTAAAATTATTAACTTTGTGTTTTGTTTTATCTCTTCCTCCAATTTCTTCAAATATTGTTAAAATATTATGATATAATAACACCAATATATCCCACATATTGATATATAATTATTTTAACTTAAAAACCTATATCCATCTCATATTCCATCAAATAGTAAATGAAATAGTAAATTGTGTGTATGATGAACTATTACCTCACAAACCAATGTAATTCATTTTCCATCACCAACTCTCATAGTTGGATATAATGATGGATTTAAAGTATATATATATATATATGTTATTAATGACATAAATATACCTATATAATTATAATTTTACCTATACCTTCTAAATTTCTATTTCACGGGGACACAATAATGTCACTTGTGTGTACGGTGGACTACCACCTCACAAAGTGATGTGATTCATTTTTCAATAACGCTATAAATGAAAGTTTATAATGATAAATTTAATTAATATATGTGATATATATGAAATAATAATTAATATTTAATTATTATATACTATTTAACTTTCTTTTATTCCATCCTTTGAGAAAATGGAAACAACATTTATGCGTACGTTTGTCCTACCGTCTCCATGAATAGTGTATTTCATTTTCTATATCTAACTTTTATGGATTACTATAAATATATATATAATGAATATATATTATATTTATATAATGGTTAAAATTATTGAGATTATGGAACCATTATCAAAGTAATAGGACCAAAAATATGAAATCAAAACACACATGAAAAACAAAGCAGTTATTACCCAAAATGTAATTTCAACAAAGAGTTTTAATAAAAGTGTAATAAAATAGCATTTATAAATAATATATGGTATGAAATATATAATAATGTTTCTTTAATAGATGTATAATAAACCTATTTTTATTATACAATACGTTTTAATGTGTACAAAGGAATAAGAGACTTAAGATAAGAGATTCTTGTCTCAATTTTCCTTGTATGGGATATACATTATTTTGTGAACCTATATTCTATAATTAGGTCTATATACATAGCCTTTGAAATATAATATCATGAATGTATTTATTATAATGATATTTTAAGTTCATTTAATGTTATTCTTTAATGGGGCTTATGATTCAAAAGTTACCAAACTGGCAAGGGTTTTATTTTGGTACTTCATATTTTATCGGGCCTATTTATTTTTATGATTCTAATGATAAATTATTAAGAAATATCTCAACAAAGACATTAATTTTATTATCATTGGATTATTTTTTATGGAAACACATTTCCAATTCATTTTACCCTCTTTATACTAAAGAATCCAAAATAATGTTTTAAAGAAAAAATTTCTTTATTTCTCTCTTCGATCGAAAACCTTTTTCTTCCATGTCTATGTTTAAAAAAAAATTTAAAAATGTTTTTTATACTTTAAAATAATCTTTTAATTTTATTTTTATCATTTTTTTACTTTTTAAAATATTTTTTAGATGAATCACCATGTTGTTTTCCAAATAAGTCTCTTTTGCCTTTTTTTTAAAAATGTGATAGGAGTATTCATTTTAACATGTATGGATGGATGATATTTTCCAATTTCATGGATTATCAATGATTTTAAATCCTAAATTATAGGTTTACAAGGTTATTTTAAAATAAAACACTTTCTTTAAAATTTGGTAACTTTTCAGATTTCAAATAAATTATTTCAAGGTGAAAAGGATATTTTCCTCAAGAAATGTGCCAGATGATCTTTCAAAATCATTTCTCATATAAGATAAAATCATTTGATGTTACATAATATTTAATAGGGATATTATCCAATGATACCATATTTATTCTCTCTCTATATTGTTTACACTTATGATGATGATATGTTTATGAAATCCAATTCCTTTCTATGGGTTATGCTATGATGAAATGTTTATGAACCCAATTTCTTTTCATGGGTTATAATATGATAAATGTGTTATGAATCCCATTTATTTTCATGGGTTATGATATGATCTTTTGGAAAACATATGTATGATATTAATTATGTGACTAGTAGGACCTATATCTCCCTCCAATGCATTGGGTAAATATTGATATCTCATGAGATAAACATGATAGGAATTTTGAAAACCCCTGTCTTTATAAGCCATTGATTCATGATTTATTACATAATATTACACATCATAAAACCCTAAGGATCGATAATTCGAGTGTATTTGGGAATTATGTACATTAAATAACAACTTAAAACAAGGGGTGAATCAATATTATTTAAAACAACCTTAACATACTCTTAGAAATCATTCATCCTCTAAAACTGTATGGGATAACCTGGGGACACAAATAAGAAAGGGTTGAGATATAAAGCCTATAAAGGGAATAAACATAGCATAACATGAAGAAATTATTAGAGGTTATACAATTGAAATTTCAGTAGGACATTAAAGGGGTGAGAATCATAAACATGAATAATGAGGCATGATATAGTATGGGAACATAAAGGTAATATGGGAAATGTGGAAACAAATTTAAACATGAAATCATAAACATAGTTCAAGGTTAACTACCAATAAATCATAAAATAATTTTCTTATTATAACCTAACATACACTAAAAATGGAATCTCATGAGACTAAAACATTACCCAATGTATTGGATCACTATCTGGGTGCACCCATCAAACTCATATCATTTACATACATAAGTGTGCCACATAGATTATATACATAAGAACATATTTCATCACATTTAATCCCATGATAAAGGAGTGTGGATTACATACCTATAATTCCATAATAGAATAATTATAAGTTCATAAAGGATAAAAAAACTGATAGGAAATAGGTATGAGTATTCACTACACAATTTCCTGGCATGGGAAATCATAGTGAAATTTTGACTACATAACGGGGGTACATAAATGTTCATGGAAGAACTTAATGAGAGTGAAAGGGGTATCTCATAGTTTAGAAATCATAAGGTAAGTATTTGGGATATAGAATAACATATCCTAACATTATTAATTGGAGATAAAAGGAAAAATAAAATGAAGATTCTTGAATAAATAGGAGTAGGAGAGGATCCCTTATTAAATTTCATCATAATAATGACTTAGGTAAAACCTATAATGAGAGGTAGTAAATGATCTATAATTATTAGGACATAAATTGGATATTATGGGGATCTCAAAAAATAATTGAAAACACAACCAATTGAGATTCAAAAGGCTAAATACAAAGAAGGCGCATGAATTAAAAAGAAGAGAGATGGGTCTCTTACTAAACTTCACATGGTAAGGGGTGAACATAATGAATTATGCGTGGTATTAATAAGAGTGAAAGGGGCATATAATCACATGTAAATAAAATGTCATGTAATAGGGATGTAAAAAATATAACCAAATAATAAAAACTATAAATTAAGTGGCATAACATAAAAGGGGTACTTGAATAAAAAGAATAGAGGGAGAACCCTTACCTTGAGAGGGTGATTCCAAAATCTTGGGAGGAGATTCTTGAAAGATTTGGGGAAAATTGAGAGTAATATATATAGGTAAGTAAATATTAAAGATTTTATCCATGGGTTTTTAGTGAATAGGAATGGGTTCTTGGGTGAATTTATATAGGAAAAGAGAGGGGAGTTCTTTATTATTTCCCAAACATAGGTTTTAGAATCTATATAATAAAATAATAAATAACACAAACCTTCCCATAGGGGTTTTCCATTGTTTATTCCAAATAGCGGTTTTTTAAAATATTTTTATATGACCAATGTCCGAACCTATTGAAATATTATCCTTTCTGATGTGTATGTGATCTAGGGTTATAAAGAAATTATTTTAAAACCTTAAAATATAATATAGGTTTTAGAGGATTCATAAAGTCTTTATAAAATTAAACAAATATCCTCAAAATAACACTATTTTAAATTTTAAACATATATTTGGTCATTAATACCATTTATATTATTTATTAAATCAACTTTGGGTAATTATGATGTCATAATACACACTGTATACATATACGATATTTAATTTTTACCTACAAATTTGACAGTCACGAAAAAATATGAAAAAATCAATGTGGGATAAATTCAATGTGATGATTAAAAAAATAATATTTATTATAAAAAAATAATTCTATAATGATGTGAATTTTCACTTTTAAAACTTAAATCTACATTTATTGAGAAGTACTTGTTTTTTGACAATAACACCTTTTCAAACCCTTATAAAAATTAAATTTAATTTTATAAAAAGTATATTACAATTTATAATTAGTAAAAATTAAATAATATTATTGTTTTATTAAAATATAATTTATTTTTTAAAATTCATGAATTCATAAAAATGAATTTATTAATTTAAATCGTATTTTTAGCAAAGATACAATTTGAGTTTTTATGTATTAAAAACTAATTTTTATCAAACTCATTGCTTAATAATTTGTAAAATAAAAACAATAAGGAATAAATATAATAATTATTTCATTGAAAATGAAATATAAAATTTTAAACTATTAGTTTTACCACTTTTTTCTTTTGTTAAATTATTTTTATTAACTTTTTACCCATAATTTAACTATTTTACTTTTACTACGATAATAAATATTTACGACGGTTACAATTCATATTGTCCAAAAATTAAGTTAAGATTATTACCTAATATTAATTATTATTATTACAAATATAGAATCCATTTTATCAGGTTAAACTCAAATATTTGTAAAATTTTAATTTAAATAATAATAAAACCCACAAGAGTGATGAAAAACGATTTTATGAGAAACACATTTTTAAGGAAAATTTGATTTTACTTTAACTATGTAATTAGTAATATTCATTATATGAATTTAAATTTATAAATATATAATATAAAAATTTCATTTAAATCATTTCTAATTAAAGGTTATTTAAATTAATTATAATGGAGAAACATTATACAATTTAAAATAATTTTTAGAAAAATGTGTTTTTAATCCTAAAAGTTAACTTATAATAAAATATAGTATAATGATGATTTAAATGTAATTAATTGAATTAAATATAAATAAATAATATTTATGTTACCCTAAAATACAATTAAAATAATTTTGATACTTTTATATTACTTAATTTATCAAAAGAAATGAAAGTTTTAAACAAGTGGAAAATTTTCACTATTCACTGAAAATTTAATATTTTTTGAAAAATACCAAAATACACCATAATTTAATTATTATATAAGGATTTAAAAAATGATGTTAATTTCACAAATAAATTTAATAAATTTTATTGAAATTTATTATAATATTTTCTCACAAAAATAATTGAAAATCATTTTTGAAGAAAACATATTTTGAATAATAAAATGACATTACTAAAAATTGAGTGATTATTTATGAAGAATTTATCAATAAATTTATGTTGAGTAGGAAATATATATATATTTCATATATTAGTCACCCCTATTCATATATTCAAATTTAATAAAATATTTAAAATGTTCATATTTAAATAATCATTTTTTGTTTGGGTTCAGTGCGGCGTATCACATATACCATCGAACATAGATTTATCTTTAAAAAAAAAAACTTGGGTCATTACATTATTACCTAATTTAATAAATTGCATCCTCACAATTTAAACATGAACTCATTAAGCAATGTTTTGACACTTAAAAATATCTTTATTGAAAACCCAAAACTTAAAAATGGTTAATAAAATATATACTTAAAAAGAGGGAAAGGGAAGTATGATGGTCATCATATAATTAGGTATCCAGTTAGGAGAACATTAATATAAAGTGAAAATATAGACATGGAAGAGAAAACTGAAACCAAATACCTAATAAAAGGTGATAGAGAACATGGTTAGGATAAATTCAATGACCAAAAAACCATAAATTTGTAATGGGTAAAATGACCCTCTATTCATTGGAAATGATCATAATATGACAATATTTTGGTTTTAAGATTATTTTCTTAGAGTTAAGGAATTACTTTACCATATAGACTAAGGAAATATGGAAATATACTTTCTTTTCAAGTATAATTTCATCCTTAAATCAATTTCAACTAAAATACCATCGTTTCTCCAATTGATGAGAACTCAAGATGAATTTTTTTTATGCCTGAATCAGTAGAATAGAGATCCAAAGGATCACATAATACACTAAATATTAACAAACTATTCCTCCAATATTTTCTAAATCCAAAATTGTTAGAATAAAGTAATATAATACTAAAAATGAATAAACCTTATTATATTAGTCTCCCAAAATTCCAAAAAAAATCCTAAAGGCTTAACATAGACAATTCCTTAAAAAATACCCATATACCACAAATAATGTTAATAACCTCAACATTGAAGACTATTTTATCCTAAAAGTTTGTATCATACCCTTAATCTTTAACCTCCAAAAATATAATAGAATTATTCTCAAATAATACTTTATATTAAACCTAATGGGTATATATACCTCAACCTAAACAAAAAATCTCCTAAAATATCATTAATCACCTTAAAATAAAAAATATTTGATCCTATAATATTTTTCCCAAAATATCACACTAAACACCCATCACATAAATCTTCAAAATTTGTATAATAAGATTAAACTTAGACATATCATCCCAATAATCTTTAGGTTTACCCCGATATCAAACACATATTATGTATTATCAATAAATTTACCATTAACTCACTTTTATAGGTTATTGGTACTCTTCAATATATATTTCAAATACTTATAGAAAAAATACTATGAAAAAATAATTCGATGTTTCATGATTATTATATCCATAATTTCATTGATATAATACTTTTACAACATAACCCTCAAATACCAAGGTATAAACACTTTAATCCTTAAACTTCAACGATTTCCATAACATAGGTCCTTAGTCTTGTATTTAACCCTTATATTAGGAAATTGACTCAGATAATGCCCATATTCTCCCCACATGAGAAATTAAATAACAAAGGGTGTTCTAGGATGAAATTTATTCCCTTTCATCACACTCTTCATTTTTTATAGCAACTAGATTCTTTGTTAACTATTTTCCACACGTCAAACACCTTTGAGTTCCTTTGTGGCATTTCCCTTGATGTCACTTTCCACATTTTTTACATAAAGAAAATTAAATCATCTTTACTTTATTGCCTTTATCAGATGAAATTCCTTGAGATGTAGTTTTCCTATTCTTTTATATTTCTAGACATTCAACTTTGTGCCAGTTGTTAATTTTGATTTTTTATATCTGGTTTGGCATAATCATTATATTTCTTACTTGAGCTCCTATTATGTTAGGCATCTCATTTAGGGAGTCATCACATTGCCCATCACATTGGTTATTGAACTAGTTCATCCTATTTCAATCCATTGACTAGAATAAATGAAAAATTAGGGATAAGTAAATTTAAAATATTAGACACATAATTTGGAATCCAATAACATTTAAGGTATAACTTATAAATTACATTCAATTCATAACTTGTGAATTTATAGACTTTAATCTATATTATCCATGATCTATTTCCTAATATAGTATCTTATGATATTTTCCCCCTTAATAATGTCTTGTAATGATCTTGTGAATTTACCAAATCATATCCTCTTGGAGTGTCAAACCAGTTGTGTAGCAAGGCCTATTGTCGTGTACTAATTCTCGATTGCGTCTAGCTCAATATAGTGTTTTCAAGTGTTACCCATAGGTACATATGTTCTAGATTCATACCCATCGGTAGTATCCAGACAAGAATGTATTTTCTTAAAAACCACTAACTCTATAATTTACCAAAATTTAGGGATGCCTTCTTATGATTAACCTGATCCCTAAGGTTTTTTCTAGAGTTTTCTAATCTTAATCGAAAAAATAACTAAATGTTCCTTTGATATTAACTATAAAAACCCTTGTCTTTAGAACATATTGATTCATGATTTATTACATATGAGCATGCATAATACAATATATAATATCAATAAGTGAATTGTATTTTGGAATTTGGTGTATTACATATCAACTTAAATGAGGGGGTATATTGACATTATTGAATTTTTTTTAACATGCTCTTAGAAATCATTGGTCCTCTAAAACTACATATGATAACATAGGGCCATACATAAGAAATGGGTGAGATATAAATCCCAGTAAGTGAATAAAAATATCATAACATGAATAAAGTATTACATTTTAGAGAATAGGCATTTCAATGGGAAATAAAAGGGATTATAATCACAAACATGAAGAATAAGGCATGATATAACATGGTAACATAAAGGCTACATGGGAAATGTTCCAACCACTTTAAACATAAAATCATAAACGTAGTTAAAGTTTAAACATAAATAAATTATAAAATAATGTTCTTATGATAACCTACCATTAACTAAACATGGAATCTCATGATACTAAAACATTACGCAATGAATTGGAGAGATATCTAGGCACACCCATAATAATCATATCATGCACATACATAAGTGTGCCACATAGATCATATACATAAGAACATATTTCCTCACATTTAATCCTATGATAAAAAATTGTGGATTAAATAAATTTAATTCACCAATTAAAGAATTATATTTTCATAGAGGCGAACACACTTGATAGGAAATAGGTATAGTAATTTACTACATAATTGTTTGGCATGAAAAATCATGTTGAAATTTCGGCAGCTTAAGGGGGGTACATAAATATTACTGGGAGAGATTAATGAGATTTAAAGGGGTATATAATCCTTTATAAATTAGATGTTAATTAAGGGGGATATGTAAGAACATATCCAAACATTAGTAATTTTAGATAAAATCATAAGATAATGATGATTCTTGAATAAATATGATAAAGAGAGGATCCCTTATTAAATTTCAGTATAGTAACGGCTTAGGTAAAAGATATAATGAGAAGTAATAAATGATATCTCATTATTTGGTCATAAATTTTTTAGTATAGGTATCTTTATAAATTCATTACAACATAACCAATTGAGATTCAAAAGGCTAAATACAAATAAGATGCATGGATTTAAAAGAAGAGATAAAGGTCTCTTACTAAATTTTGACATGGAAATGAGGGTATATAATGAATAATGGGAGGGATTAATGATTGTTAAAGGGGAATCCCATCACATGGAAAAAATAGAGGTAATATAGATTTATAAAAATATAACCAAACAATAAAAAATGGAAATTAATAAGCACAACATAAAATAGGTTCTTGAATAAAAAGAGGAGAGATAGATTCCTTACCTTGAGAGGGTGATTCCAAACGCTTGAGAGGAGATTATTGAGAGCTTGGGGAAACCTATGGAGGAATATACAGATGATAGTTTAGAGTATGGACATGATATATGGTTTTTAGTGAATATTAATGGAAGGTTTGGTGGGTTTATATAGAAAAATAGAGGAGAGTTCTTTATTATTTCCCAAACATAGGTTTTGGACTCTATACAATACAATAATCCATACCAAAAACTATACGATGGGGTTTTCTCATGATTTTTGGAAAATAGAGGTGGTTTTCATTATTTAATATGGAAAAGGGACTAAATTGTTAAAATATTACTCTTTTTTATGTTGAAGTGAGTCATGTTTATAAAGAAATGATTTTAAAACATTAAAATATAATATAAGTTTTCGAGGAGGAATACAAAGTTTATAAAAGTAATAAAATAACCTTAAAATCACATTATTTTAAAGTTTAAAAAATTATTGTGTATTGGAAACCTTTTATAGTATTTTTGGTCATTATGATGTCATAATACACACCACATACTTATAGTATATTTATTTTTTACTCAAAAATTCGATTGTCTAAGAAAATTATGAAAAAATCACCGTTTGATAATTTCGATGTTCCGATTCAAAAAATAATATTTATTTTATAAAAAAAAAATCTAAATATTTTAATTTTCATTTTTAAAACTAAAATTGACATTTATTAAGAAATACTGGTTTTTTGACACTAATAGTTTTTCGAACCCTTATAACAATTACACATGACTTTATAGAAGTTATATTACCATTTATAATTCATAAAAATTAATTAATAGTATTATTTTATTAAAAAATAATATATTTTTAAAATTAATTAATTCATCAAAATTAATCTCTTAATTGAAATTGAATATTAAACAAAAATATAATTTGAGTTTGGTTGTATTAAAAACCAATTTTTATTAAACCCATTACTTAAAAATTTATAATGTAAAAAAATCAAGGAATAGATATAATAATTATTTCATTAAAAGGAAAATATATATATTCCTACTATTAGATTTTACAATTTTTTCCTTGTTAAATTATTATTACTAACTATTTACCCACAATTAACCTATTTTAATTTTACTATGGTAATAAATATTTACTCGAGTTACGATTAATATTTATCAAAAATTAAGTTGAACATAATAACTAATATTAATTATTATGATTATAAATATTCAATAAATTTTATCAATATCAATTCAAATAGTTAGAATAATTTAATTTTAATAATAAAAAATCCTTAAGAGTAATGAAAAGCTGTTTTCTAAAAAATACATTTTTCAAGGAAAAGATGATTTTACTTTAACTCTATTACTAGTAATATTCATTATATGAATTTCAATTCATAATGATATTATATAATTTTTTTATTTAAATCATTTATCATTAGGGGTTATTTTAATTAATTATAATAGAGAAACATAATTTATTTTAAAATAGTTTAAAAGATGAGTTTTTAATCCTAAAAAAATATATACTAAAATCTAGTATAAGGACGATTTAAATTTAATTAATTGAATAAAATACAACTAAATAATATTTATTTTACCTTTAAATCAAATTTATTGAATATTGGGACTTTTATATTACTAAATTTATCAAAATAAATGAAAGTTTTAAATAAATTGGAATGTTTCACTATTCATTGAAAATTAATATTTTTTGAAAAATTCCAAAACTTCACCCTAATTAAATTTTGATATGGGGATTTAAAAAATGGTGTTAATTTTATAAAATAATTTTTCTAAATTTTATAGAAATTAATTATAATATTTTCTCACATAAATAAATAAAAATAATTTTTTAAGAAAACATATGTTGAATAATAAAATGACATTATTAAAAATTGAGTGATTATATTCTAAGAATTTATACATTTATTCTTAGTAGTACACATATATATATATATTCAAATTTCTTAAATTAGTGACTCCTATTCATATCCACAAATTTAATGGAAAACTTAAAATAGTTATATTTAAATAATAATTTTTTGTTTAGGTTTGGTGTTTATTATTTTATACACTATCAAACATAGTTTCCTATTTTTTTAAAACTCATGTCATTACAAGAATAGGGAGTAAACCCAGTTTAGTATGTAACTCTATCCACTATAATAGTATTTGAATTTAACCTCAACTACTATGAAGGTTTAGGTAGTGAGCCTATTACACTATGATAGTTTTTGAAATGATCCTTGAATACTAAGTAAATGATTATATATTATTATATGTATGACACAAATCTATTTATTATGAAAATGTTATGCTCTCATGGATTATGATATTTGATTCCTTTATGATTCATGTTTTATGAGCTTCTAATATTTATGTCACAAATCAAGTTTATGATCTATGATAAGAAGGTTGTGTTTTTTTTCAAGTGTTATTCTCATGTTATAATACCATTATGCACATGTTATAATGATATCTCCCTTGTTTACCATTACTGAGAATCTAAGTTCACCTTTTCATATGTTTCTATTCCCTAGGTTATGAAGAAATGTATAATCTATGATACGTCTAAGAAGGGTGCTAGTTATGAATAACTTAGTGGGAGATGACATAACTCACTTATGAACAAGTTTTTTTATGTATCCATGTTTCCAAAGGAACTAGACCATTTTTTTGCATTTATTATTATGTTATTTAATGAATATTCATCTATTAAGTTGTAATATCTATGTATTAAAAGGGTGAGTTTCTATAGTTATAACAAAGTCATTAAACTGAAGGGTATGAATAATATTAACTAATTTTTGAAATATATATAAAATTCCTACTTAATATATTTTTTTGATAAATTATCAGTATATAATCATTCATTTTTTTTAAAGTCATTTTATTCATCAAAAATATGTTTTCTTCAAAATTAATATTTATTTTTTTATGGTAAAATATTATAAGTAATTTTTATAAGTTTTATAAAGAGTTTTTAATAAAATGAAATTAATTTTGGAAATAATAATATCAAAATTAACATAGGGTAAAATTCTAGTATTTTTTGGAAAATATTGATTTTTTAGTTATTAATGAAAATTACCTATTTTAGTAAAGTTGCCATTTATTTTAAATAAATAAATTAATTTTAAAGCCTCATTATTCATTGAATTTGATTTCAAGAAACATAATTATTCTTTTTTAATTTAATACAATTAATTACATTTCAATCATATTTATTCTAGATTTTGATATATGTTTATTTTTTGGCTTAAAAACGCTTTTTTGCTAAAAAATGTTTTTTAGTTCATAATGTTTCTCTATTTTAATTTATTATAGTAATAAATAATTAGGAATAATTAAAATTATATATATATATATTAATTTAAAGTCATATGATGAATATTACTAGTCATAGAGTTAATGTAAAATCATCTCTTCCTTGAAATGTGCATTTGTTTGGAAAAACTAATTTTCATCGTGCTGGATGGTTTTATTTTAAATTAAATTATGTGTATATTTTAATTGAATTTGATAAAATTGATTCCATATTTGGAATCATATTATTTTAAATTATATAATAAGGTAAAAATATTTTTTTGGTCATAATGAAAAGTAAAAACAATACATAAACTATTTACAATGGTAAAAAAATAAAAATGGTAAAAGTGAGTAACCTTAGAGGTAAAGGGGTTAAAGCGTTTAAAACATATTTATTTTTTAATGGTGGGGTTTCCATAAGAAATATAAACCCTCTAATCTATTCTTTATCAATTTTGGAGGAACTTTCCTTGACTGGGATGTCCCATTATTGAATAGTTTTGAGTATTTACAAAAATACTACTCATTCTCAATTATTAAAGGGAACATCCTATTCTATCATTTACGCAATTAAAATAATTTTTGATTATAAAATATATTCCCAAATCCATTTCTTACTTAACTCACTACACCCTATAATCCTTGGTTTTATTATAAAATCCTCATAGGGTGGATTTTGGTGGAAACCATAAGAGGTTTTCTGAGGAAGAGGTATCATTCTTAACCGAGTGTTTCTTGTTGTGTCCTTTTTCACCTCATTAAAATATTATTTAACTATTAGGATATAATAAAATAATTATATCTCATATATTTTGATGTTATTATGTTAATATCTTAACCTACATCCATCACCTCTTCCATCAAATGGAGAACAAAACCATCATTCGTGTGGATGGAAGACTACCGCCTCATGAACCGATGTAATTTGTTTTACATAATCACCTATAATTTATGTTTATTATGATGTATTTATTACTTATATATTATATTAATTAAATATTATTAATTATTTTCAATTAATATATCATATTCTTTCTTACCTTACCAGCCATTGAAGAATGACAATTTAGTTTATGCGTAAGGTGAACTGCCGCCTCATGAAGTGATATGATTTGTTTCGTATTACCTCATAAAATAAAGGGTATATTTAAGTTTATTTAAAGAAATAATATTATATTTAAGATATAAGGATAATTATCAAATGATAAAATAACGCTTACCATCTTACCATCATGACCATTGAAAAATGGAAACATTACTCATGCGTATGTACTGTCTAACGTCTTCATGATAGTAACAGAGTTGATTTTTCATAACCATACTTAATGGATGTTTTTTAAAAAATAATTGATGTATAAAATTAAAAATTATGTATTTATTATTATTCTTTTGATTATGTAAAATGACCCCTTTGACCATGGTCAACATACAAATGTCCTTTTGATGTTATGAACTAAGCATTCTCAAAACACCCAATGTGGACATAACTAAATAAGTAATTAAATATATCATTAAAGTAAATGAATTAAATGGTTTAAGTATAAGGAATTAAACCAGAAATTGGTTATTAATAAAAAATTAATTAATTTAAGTTTATTTTACAGGAGATAATGGACATACATTACAAGTATGGACTTGAGGTAAGATATTTTTCATCTCACTTTTACTTCCGTGAGACATATTCCATATTAACCACTTATATATTTTTTGTGGTGTATATACTACCAAATTTATATGTTATATAATTATTATATTTACATTCTTGGTATTTAATGTTTCATTTGAATTTATTTTTTTCAATGGGGTTATAATTCAAATGTTTCCAAAGAGATTAGGGTTTATGTTTCAATCTCATTTTAATCAAGATTGTTTGCACTTGAATTTCCATTAAAGGAAATTATTTAATAATTAGGAAATAAAAACCTTTTAATTTTATTCAACAAAAGTTAATAATGAAATTTTCATATAATAGTACCATTTAATTCTCAATGTTACTTAAAATTATTGAGAAATTTATTTTAAGTTAAGGTGAATTTATTTCTCTATTTGGTCAAAAATATTTTTTCTTACCTATCCAAGTTTTCTAATTTTCTTTTCAAGATTTGTTTTACATTATCAAAATAATATATGAAATTTATTTTTATCCATGTTTGGAATTTTAAAAAATGGGCTTATTGGAATCTTATTTTTATTTTCTAAATGAGATACTTTTTAACATTTTTACAATAGTGTGAAAGTATTTTTTTAACTTATATGGCATGTATGGAATTACCAGTCATCCTGAACACTCAATTCCTCTAAGATCCCTTTATAAGTTCTCATGATTATTTTTGAATGAAATTTTTTTCTATAATATTTTTTAAATTTTTATATTTTGAAGAAGTGATTTAAATGTAAAAATGATATTTTTTCTCAAGAAATATTCTATTTAATCATTTAAATACATGTTCATCAATGATGAAAATATTTGATGTTACCGATTGCTTCAAAATTATCTATATATTTGTCACACGTATATACCTATATTAATATAACTTACTTGTCTAAGTAATACATTACTTATGTTCATCTCTGAAATTATTTAATTATGAAATTTACTTTATCATATGAGACATGATTATGAAACCCATTTTATTTCATGGGGTAATTCTTACATCATGCCTTATGATTGATTCCCTTTATATAACACACTTATACATGCAAATTATTTGAATGTGAGAGGTGGGACAAAAATTTTATAGCCGTCTATTGAATTAGGTGATATTATAGTCTCATAATATGTCATTTATGAGATTAGGGAGTGAACCTAGTTAATTTTGGGACTTTTTCCACCATGTGATGTTTTCTCAATGGTTAGCCTTGACATACATTTATTTCATGTTTTATGTTTCTTACACATTTTGAATATTTATATGATCTTATGACACCATTTACATTATTTTCTGATTCCATTTGATTAATCACGTGCATTCTGGTTTATCATATCATGTTATACCACAACTCACACATTATGTAATCTTATCATGTTTATTCTCTTACTGGGTTTTTACTCACCCCTTTCTTTTATATATTCTGTAGTTTATCCTATGTAGTTTTAGGAGATCAAATGGATTTTAGTATCTCACCATGTAGAATAAAATAAGGATTCTATGTTTCCTTTTCCTTTGATGTATTGTTAAACTAGTCTTCCAAACACACTAGGCCTCATGATCTTGGGTTGTAAATATTGGATGTTTATGTTAAAAATCATGGAATAATATGTGTAAAAGTTATGGATATATATAGTTTGAATTAGAGAAATTTTTATTTATTTTTGTTGATTAGGACTAGGATAATTTAGTGAGAAAACTTGGAACATGTATAAATATAATAATTGGTATGAAAAAATATCCTATAATTTTAGCGAAGTATAGAGTGAGTGGGTCCCAATAAATTACACCTATTTCTCAACCATTCACATTCTTATAATCAATAATCTTTATCACTTTTCATAATTATTTACTCTTTTATTATATATATATATATATTTTTACTTTCCACTCATGTTCACCCACTTGGAAACCTTTTTATGTGATGAACCTAATATTTCCCTTTCCCTATTATTAAAAGTAATTTTTATTAACCTTTTTATAATGTGGGATTTTATGAAAGGTATTTTCCAATATCACACGGTTGATTATCGAGTTCAAGTTTAAATTTAAATAATGTAATTTATTTAGGGGGGAGAGTGTAACACTTTTAGAGTTTATAATTTATTTATCTTTAAAGAAATTTTATTTTTATAATATTTTTCATTACAAACAACACTATTTTTTAATGAACTAAATTTTACTATTAAAATATTATTATTATTTAAATATGACTATTTAACCAATTCATTGATCTAGTGGGTATGAATTGGATTAAATAATTTATGCAATGTGTATATAAATTCTCTAATCAATATAATTTTTTTTTATAAATTCTTAGTAAATAACAACTCAATTTTTAAGAAAGTCATTTTATTTATAAAAAATTATTGCAGTTTATTTTTATGAGGAAATATTATAATTAATGTATAGAAATTTTAATAAATTTATATGATAAAATTTATTTAAAATTTTAAATCATTATATCAAAATTTACATAGGGTAATTGTTTTTGGACTTTTAAGAAAATATTGATTTTTCAGTGAATAGTGAAAATGTTTATTTTAGTAAAACATTCATTTATTTTCAAAAAATTAAGTTATTTAAATGTATAATTATTATTTAAATTTTATTTAAAGTAATATAAGTATTATTTATTAATATTTATTAAAATAATTTACATTTAAGTCTTCTTTATACTGGATTTTTGGTATAAGTTTATTTTTAGCCTTAAAATGTTTTTAAACTATTTTTAAGTGCATAATGTTTATCTATTTTAATAAATTCAAGTAATTACTAATGTGAAAATATTTAAGTTAAATTTATATTATATATATATATATATTAATTTAAATTCATACAATGAAGATTACTAGTCATATAGTTGATGTAAAATCATATCTTCCTTGAAAAATGCATTTATCAAAAAACCGTTTTTTGTCACGCTTGCAAATTTTATTTTAAGTTAAATTTTAAAATTAATTGAATTGAATTTTATAAAATATATTATATATTTATAATCATAATAATTTACATTATATAATAATTTCAACTTAATTTTTTGTCATAATGAATAGTAAGATAGTATAAAACGAGTTGCTATGATAGAAAAATTAAAATGGTAAAAGTGTTTAACCTTGGATTTAAATGGGTTAAAATATTTAAAAAAATTTAATTTTTGAATTTTGAGAATTTATATCAGCCATATAACCACTTAAATCCATTATTTGTCAATTTTAGAGGAACTTTTCTTGGAGTGACTTCCCATTATTGAATATTTTTGTGCATTTACAAAAATGTCACTCCTTAATTATAAAAGGGAACATCCTATCCACTCCTTTACACACTTAAAAAGACTTTTGGATTAGAAAATCACTACCCAAATTACTTTCTTAATTCCCTACCCATATTCTAGAAGCCTTTTTTTAATAATAAAACCCTCTAATGAAGGATTTTTATGAAAACATAAAGATGTTTTCCAAAGAAGATATATTATTTTTAACCGAGTGTTTTGTTTTTATTTATTCTCCCACCTCCTTAAAATATTATTTAACCATGATTATATACTAAAATCAGTATATTCTATATAATTATATGTTATTATGTTAATATCATAACCTAAATCTATCTCCTCTTCCATCAATTGTAGAATGGAACCATCGTTTGTGTGGATGTTAGACTACCACCTCACAAACTAATGTAATTAATTTTTATTAATCAACTCTCACAGATGTTTATTATAATGGATATAATATTAATATATGATAGTAATTAAATATTATTCATTCTTTAAAAGTAACATATCATATTATTTCTTGCTTTACCATCCATTTAAAAATGATAACATCATTCATGTGTAAGTTGGAATACCGCCTCACGAAACGATGTGATTTCTTTCTTATTACCACATATCTTAGATAGTAAATGTAATTTTATTTAAATAAATAATATTATGTTTAAAATATATTTTTAATTATTTAGTTATAAACGAACACTTAACTTATTTCCATCATGATCATTGAAAAATGGAAATGTAACTCATGTGTACGTATGACCTACCATCTCCATGATTAAAACATAGTTAATTTTTTATAACCACACTTCATGGTTTCTATTAAAAGTATAATTGATCTAAAAATTTGATAATTATTTCATGAATATTTTTTTATATATGGTGGAACAATTACCCCTTTTACCATGGTTAACACACCTATTCTATTTCAAAATTATGAACTAAGCATCCTAAAAACACCCAACGTGGACATAACTGAATAAGTAATTAAATATGTCATTAAAATAAATGAATTAGCTAGTATCATTATAATGGATTAAATTTGGAAAAGATTCTTAATAAAAAATATTGATATATGTTAATTATACAATAGATAAAGTACATACATGACAATTCTACACTCAAGGTAAGGTAGTTCTCATATCGCTTTAACTTCTTTGAGTCATATTCCATATTCACCACTTATTTATTTTGTATGGTTCATATACTTCCCCTTTGATATATTATATCATGAATATATTTAAATTAATGTTTTTAATGTCTCATTTGAAGTTATTCTCTCATGGGGGTTATGATTCAAAATCTTCCAAAGTGGTAAGGTTTTATGCTTCGATCTCTATTTAATATGAATTACTTATAATTGAATTTACATTAAATGAATTTTTTTGATAACTAGACAATAAAACCTTTTTAACTTTTATATCCTCTGATTATTCAGGAAATTTTCAAGCAATATTACCATTTCCCTCTCTTTAGTACATATAATGGCCGAGAAAATGTTTTTAAGAAAAGATGAATTTATTTATTTCTTTAAGAAAAAATCCTTTTTATTATATATTAATTTTTTCTAAAAAAACAAAGAACGTTTTCAAAATTCTCCAGATGATTTATTAAATACATTTTTACCCATTTTTGACTTATTAAAAAACTATTTTAAATGAATCTTCTTATTGTTTTTCAGATGAGGTACATTTTATCCTTTTTACAATAGTGTGAAATATTTTTTTTACTTAAACGGTGTGTATAGAACTATCCACCATCATGACCACTCAATTATTTGAATATTAATTTATAATTTTCCATAATTCTTTTTAAAATAATTTTTTTCTATAATTTTTTTAAAATTCTAAGATTTTGAATAAGTTATTTCAAAGTGAAAAGGGTATTTGCTCATGAAATATTACATTTAATCATTTAAACACATTTTCATCCATAAAAACAACCTTTATTGTTATATATTGCTTCTAAATTAAATATATATTTCTCTCACGTATATAACTAGCTTATTCTCCCTTACCTGTTAATTAAATACACGCCTTATGTTCATCTCTCAAATTTTTTCATTATGAAATTTCCTTTAAATTATGAGACAAGATTATGCAACCCATTTTCCTTAAATGAGTAATTATTATGTATTTTATTATTATTGATTTCCTTTATATGTAACACATATGCATGAACATGATATGAATGTGATGGGGGGGGGGGCTATAATTATATATTCGTCTAATTTACTAGGTAATGTTATAGTATTATCATAAGTCATGTATGGGATTAGGGAGCGAACCTAATACCTTATGGGACTCTACCCACCATGTGATATTGTATCAATGGTTAGACTTGACTTATGTTTATGTCATTCTAAATGTTTCTACCACATTTCCTATGTTTCTATATTATTATGATATCATGTACTTTATATTATGATTCTATTTGATTACTCACATCCCTTCTATTTTATGTTATCATGTTATAACTTGAATCACACATTATGTTTCCTTATCACATTTTTTCCCTTACTGGGATTTTAAGCTAACCCATTTATTTTATGTATTCCCTAGGTTATCCTATACAGTTTTAGGATGTAAAATGGATTTTAAGAGATCAGCATAGAGAATAAAATAAGGATTATATGTTTTAATTTTTTTTGATATATTATGAACCTATTATTCCAAAAACACTAGGCTTCATGATCTTTTGGTTGTAATTATTGGATGCTTATGTTAAAAATCGTGGATTCATATGTGTAAAAGGTGTAAGTCACTATATATTCCATGTGATATCCTTATACAACTTCATTGGAACCATAGATTCCCATAATTTCCTACCTGGTCCTTCCAACAAATATGTAGATAATTTAAACTTTTAAGTCTTAGGGTCCTCAAAAAAGTTAAATATTCTAATGATGTCCTCCAAATCCTAAGGATCCTATGATCCTTTGTCACTATGTTAAAACTGGTGGGTTTTTCTTAGAAAACTCATAATCATGGTCCACCATATGTGTCTTCTCTTCACCACCCTTATGGACCAAGGATTAGATTTTATAGATCACTAACTTCACTAAAGTTAGATCAATATGAGGATTATTTTATAGGACATGATATATAGTACCCTCTCTATACCAAAATGAGGACCTTATGATGACATTTTATACAAAACCTAAGAGACAAACTCAATCAATATTCAATTTAATCTCAAACATAAATAGTTAAACCAAATGAAAACCTTATAATAGGTCTCAATAATCATCATTAGCATCAAAATAAGACTCAAAATAAAAAAGGGTTAAAAATATACATCATTTAGGAATTTTTTCACTATGCAAGATTTAGCCATATGGTTAGGAAAACCATGCTACAATCATTCAAGTGACACTAGAATCTAATAGGTAGGTTTACACTGGAAGATACCAGTTACTACCAACTATGTTCCTCATGTTGTCCACCTAATTTCACCCCAAAAATCAAAAATCAAAATAGATCTTAGGCTCACCCCACAACTCATAAACATCAAAAAACACATGAAATTACCAAAAAAACACATATAACCAGGCTCAAAAGTGAAACATAATCTGAAACCACCCATGAAAACTCAAGGCTCTACATGAATATAGAGATGGTCATGAACTCCTCAATTCCTACCTCTCAATTATTGATGGTCTTAACTCCAGTATACCAATGAACCCCAACAAAAGAAGGTATATACAACCATTTTTGTAGGGAACCAATACTTGCAACCTAACATGTCACCCAATATGGTCCATCAAACTACTTAAAGTGAATTCTTGATCACTATAGACTATCAACAAGAACCATGGCATAAAATGTAACCTCTTGGGAATGGTTCTACCAATGATAAACCAACAAGACCCATCTATGATATCTAAGAACCACTCAATCATAATCAAAGTCAACAAAAATAAACATACAACTAGAGTAACATGACAATGACTATAGATGGATAATATAAAAAACATCACATCAATATAAATAAAATTTAAAAAAAGTGACATATATGGTATCTTATGTTAAAGATTAAAACCCAAAAAACTGGATCAAATACCTAAATGGATAAAAAATACATCCCAATGATAGAAAAACTCAAAATAACTCCTCACAAGAAACCCTTTGATACTACATCTCCACCATAAAAAATATTGTAGGAAATTAATCAAGAAGATCCACCTAATTACATAGTTCCCTTTCCTTTAGTTATGTCCTACAAAACAAAGATTACATTTTCCCAAAATAATGTGTAGGATATGAGGAAAAATTTCTACTAGGATACCACCATGAACCTATTTAAGGATTTTAAACCATGAAAAAAATAAACTATTATGAAAACTCATTTAAAAAACTATTCCACTTTAAAAACATTTTGATTTAAATCAAGATTATGGAATCCCTTTGGGTTTTCTTTAAAAAAAAACATGTTTCCAAGAAATTTATCAAAATTTCTCAAATAAAGAAATAAATTCCACTCAGCATAAAAATGATCATCATATCCAGAAAAATGGTTAAAAAAGTTATATAGATAAACATCATCATATAATCAAATAAGAGGAAATTTAAATAACACGAGATATCACAATAAAACAAGGAACTGACACAATGCATAAAATTATATAAATAAATTAGTAATAAGTAATGTGAACCATGGGATGTAAATATAAGGGCCTAATATGGGTGAGTCTAAAACATATTATACTAGTTATGAAAAAAATGTGGAATCTCTCACGATCTTCCCTAGGCCCAACTCCAAGAGCTCTCTCGATATCTTGGTCAATAAATCAGAAGCTATCTTGGTCTTCCTTTAGAAAGTATCCCTTATTACCTTAGACAAAAATTTAGTAGAACTATTAGTATTCCTCTAAAAGGAACTCTCTACCCTTTGTACAACAAATAATTACACCATAGGTATCTCATGTGCTACATAATTCCAAACATATCAATATTTTAGGTTTCAGTCATAAAATCCATTCAAAATCCAATTTATCAAAAAAACATTCCCATTCCTATTAAAAAACTTTTCTCAAGGTAAAAATATTTCTAAAACCTCTTTTAAAATCTTTTTAAAACCAAAAAATGTATTTGAACCATTTTATCAAATACACGAGGAGCAGTAAAACCAACCCCATTTGGAAACCCCACTTTAAACATCAAATTTCTAACTCAACCCATGAAGCACATCAAAAATATATTAAACATAAATAATTAATCAATTCAGTGTAAATTTAAATAACAAAACCAAAGTATGTTAAAAATTCTAAGGTTATCCATGGAAAATGACCTTAAAGAGAAACACCTACCTCTGAATTGGTTTCTAATCTCATCACCTTAGAAGATAACTACTAGATTTAGGAAGAAGAAGTCCTTACACACCAAAACCATAATAAACCAAACCAAAACCTATATTATTAACCCTAGGTTCAACCAACCCACCATCTATGGTTTCACTCTTCCACCAAAATGGAAGAATAAGGCAAGATAAAGGAGAATTTGAAGAAATGTTGAAGAAAGTGGCTTAACGCAATCCAAAATACCAAGGATATAAGGGGAATACAAAAAATTAAATATGAATAATCTCATAGAATTGGGAAAGAATCTACACACGCAATGGGATAGAAAGTGAGTATAAATACATAAAATTTCATATGGGAAAATGGTTATCAAATTTTTAATAATATAGACAAACTACATTATTTTTAATCATGGTTAGGTAAAAAATGTGGAAACCATTCAAGTTTCACAGTCTACCCAAATATGCTGTCTCACAATTTCTACTGATCTTCTCATGGGATAAAAAACCATGAAAAAGTGCTCTGTCCCAAAAAACTCACTCTCATAGGGTTATTTTAATGGTCAATTTTTTTTTGTAAAATATTCATTATGGACTATTTTCTCCAAAAAATGAAAATTTTGACCATCGGAACCTGATAAATCCAATAGTGAAATAAAATATAAATAAAAATTTAAAATAGCATATTAGTGACCCATCGACTAGAATAATGTATCTAGGATCTATGATGTGTTGGGATTGAACCTCAAAGGGTCATCCTATGTATCTCAATTAATAGGAATCAAAGTCTATGTAGTTAGTGTTTCATAGCTTAAAGTGATATGTCAGGAATCGTCTATGTAGTTTAACATCATGTAGTAAGGAAACTTAAGTTGTGAAAGGGGTGAAAATAATATATTTAATAGGTATTATACATGGGAAAACCTTTTTAGTTCATCTTATCTATTGGTAATGAAACATGAGATCGTATAGTTATACTCACAAGGGGTATGGACCATCAAATAAGTGTAACTAATAGGGGATATGATCTATTAAGGATGAGTTTGGTGCTTACACTAAGTTAGAGGCCCATATGTGTGTAGCTCATTTATGGGGAACATGAGAATGTGATCATCAATGAGGATATTATTGTGTCTTACACCTAAGTAAGAGGTCAAAGTTTTGGTTTACCACTTCTAATCTATTAGTAACTAGATGGGGAAGGAAGATTATACTCATGGGGAATATGAATTGGTGAGAAATTTCTCTTTATTACACAAAGTAGGAGGCCCATAATTGTTCTACAAAAAATATGACTAAATTTAATTATTATCTTGGGTATTATATCTAATTGGATCCCCATATGTGTATCCCTAACTAATTTAGTATATTAAAGGAGTCTATAAAAATCTATTGTTGATAAAATGATTACTATTGGATAATGAGGATGATAATATTAATCCATGGTAGGTTCGACCAGTATCTTAACAATATAGACCCTCTTTATCAAGGAAATATGTGATTTTGAACACCCTATGGGATATATATATTTGGGAGTAAAATGGAGGTAGATGCATTATCAATGGATTAGATGGTTGAAGGGGGAAAATTTTGTGTGATTAGTCAATTTTTTATCTCATTAGGACATAGATGGGACATGAGTAGGTATAAATCTACGACATGGGAAATGTATTAGTTTGTTCCCAAGTCCTAGATGAAGTGATTCCTTATAATGGGGACTCGAGAGATGTGGATCCTTGGTATGGGGACTTGTGAAAACTTGTGCCCGAGCATATGGACTTGGGTGAATTAGAACCCATATGTGGAGGAATGGGTAAAGGGTATCTCTAATATGGGACCGAGTAGAATTGACTACCTGGCATTAAGGCTTAGGCAAAGGGTCTCCATAATATGGGATCTGGGATAATTTTCACCTATGTATGGAGTCTTGGGAAAAGTTTCTCTCTAATATAGTCTCTTTGGATGAACAATGCATGGGGTGTTGTAGTTGGTTCCCAAGAACCAACAAACATTGTACTTTTAGTCACTATAATATTTTATTAACAGAATATTATTCAATATCTAATCACATGATGAGTGTTATTTTATGTAACATTAATGTGATAATTTCTTAATAGTATTTATCACACCAAAAGTTTCTAATAGTTTCCCACTATAATGAGAACCTTGAAGTGAAATAAAAATATTCTTAAATATATAATCTATGGTATGGATAACATCTATCTAATTAGAAATATATGATGATATAATATCAGGTGTTGGATTCTTGTAAGTGAATAAATCTTTTTCTAATGGATTTTTTATGTTGTAATCTCCAAGAGAAGAAGTTATGAGGATAGACCTTCCAATAAGAATTTAAATTTTTGTATGTGTCATTGAACATTCCTATCCATGAACATATGTATAAATAATTTTTTTTGATATTATAATTAATGTATATGATGAATTTCATAATTTTATGTATTGATCAAAATTGTGATGACATATTCTTGTGGGGAGGTTGGATACTTTGGGCGTGTCATAAGTGATATGACATAAATACAAAAGTCAATAATGGTTTTTTACTTTTGAGTTATAAAAGTTTATATCTCTATCCCTTTGATTGAAATGGAACTATTTGATTAAATCCATTTCCATGGTAGTTCATCAAAAAATTTATTTTTGGTTATGAAATAAAGATGATCAAGAAGATAGTTAATGATATAATTATGAAATCTTCTGGATGAGATATCGAGACAAAAGAATTATATTACATAGTAATCATTCATATGAGGTTGTTGGTGTAGATAAATTAACTTCTTTCATTTGGGTTCCTTTTTGTTTTATTATAAATTGTTCTTAATGTTTAGGAAAGATCACTTAATGCCACTAAGAAATAAGCCTATAGGGTCACACACCATGTGTATCCAGAATCTCAGTTAAATTATATTTGAATGAAATATTTGAATAAAAATTAATCTCAAGATCAAGGAATAACAATTATTCAGGTTATGTAGACCATATAAATTCAATAATCAGTTTTTATATTTTAGAATATATGAAAATTTAATATTAAATAAATATTATTTATGAGCTAGAAAATATATAATATTTAGTTGTCTCATGTTTATTATTCCAAAATTAATTAATAAATAAATATTATTTTAAATAAATATTTTTTAGGGAAATATAAAAATAAATATATTCATTCAAAGGATTAGTGAATATAATATTTATTTATAGAATGAATTAATAATATAAATATATTTTTTTAATTAAAATTTATTATTAAAGGTTCAATTAACTCCAAGGAGGATTGATGGATTGAGTCAAGGGTCTGATGGAAATGATATTTAAATATTTTCAAGTTAACATCAGTCATGGAATAGATTATTATTATTATTATTATTTGACATGGGGAATATATTAGAAAGAATATTTAATAAAGGTCCTGAATGAAATTATCAAATATTCAACACTAACTGTATATTCCATTTTATATCATTTCCTAGGGTTATGAGAATTGTTGTGCATAATAAATCCTCTCAAGAATACTCTCCCCAAACCAAGAGAACCTCTTGAAAATGATCTCAAGAATGAGATATAATCCTCCTACTCCCTCTCAAGACTCAGAATATAAGAGTTATAAGTATTTGAAGATGGATAATAATCCTTTTTTCGATCAACAGTGAGTAATGAAAGGATTTTTATTCCTCTTTTCTAACACCTAGAATACACTAGTGGAATTCCGGCCTATATCAACACTTATTTCCCAAAAGTTTGAAAAAACTGTTGGGATAAAGTACCTATACCAACGGTTCTAGTAAACCGTTGGTATAGGGTATTATATGTTGGGTTTTTATAACGGTTTAACAGAACTGCTGGGAAATAAAAATATTACTTATGGTTTTTATTAACCGTAGGAAAAAAGACACCCAATTTAGGGCTCCCTCCTAACTTTTCATCCTGTGCGAACAATCCCCGAACTCTGGCTCCTAACCCCTCCTCCCCTCCCTGATCTCGATCTCCTCCCGGCCTCTGTATCCGCCTCCCGGCCCCCACCCTCTCCTCCGGTGACATTCCCCTTCCCCTCTCGGCTCCCTCTCCGACGACGACGTCCCCCTCCCCTCTCGGCTCTCGGCGACATTCCACCCTCCCCTCTTGTATCCCTCTCCTGGAGACATCCCCCTCCCCTCTTGGCTCAATCTCCTTCAATGACGTCCCCCGACCCCCTCTCTAGTCACGCGTGAGACCCCCCATGGACGAACACCCCATGGGACATCCCCCTCTCTCAGCTCCCTCTCCTCCTGCCAGGGTTCTTGATCAGTACTTTGAAGTAAGAATTAGTCTTCTTTTTTTAAAAATGAAGCAAAAAAGAATGCATTTTTAGGTTCAAAGTTAGGATAAGCATTCATATTAATCATTCATTTTCTAGAGTTTTGGGTAGTAACCAACTCATAGTGTGGTGAATTATTGGGTAAATTGTGAAATTTTTCAAAATAGAGTCTTCCTGAAATGTAGGGTCAGATTCAAAGGTTGTATTCCATTCATTCGAACAATGCATTCTATAAAAAGTTCAGGATTTTTAAAAACCTCATATTTTCCTCTATAAATTCCTATTAGACCTTATATTGTGTTGGATTTTTTTTGTTAATCATGATATATATGTGATAAGTTTGTATCGTCATTAAGATGTGCAATGATGTGGTTTAATTGGAGGTGAGTGATGCTATATGAGATTTTATGATTTTTTGTGAGGTGTTTCTTTCCCTTTAATTGATTGGTTTATAAAACATAAGTTAGTGTATCATGTATTATGTAATTGGAATTGGTAAAGTAAAATGTTGGTCTCAGATTTCCGAGTTGGTTATTTGGATGGTATTCTCTATCAAAAGTGGTTATATCTCTATTGACTATGGGTGTATTTTCCCATTGACCAATGTATTTATTCAACTGACCATGTAATACACATTTCCCACAATAAGAAATCACCACAAAAATCATATATAGACACTACACACCACAAGACACCCATGGGAGACACCCCTTGACATCTACAGAGAGTTAAGGGTCCATTAACTTAGGAACTGAAGTTGATTGGAACTCAAGCCTTGAGATTTCCCATTATTGGTATAAAAGATACCAATACCTTTATTCTTAGTATAATATATTGAAATAGTTTGCATCCTCATGACCAAGTATACCATATGGTTCATAAAATGGTGCCCTACTAGGTTCAAGAGTAGGATCAACTACTAAACATTGATTGTGGTCCCTATGAGGTTCTTTCCATAGTGAAGAGGGTTATGTGCACAATCTTCAACTTAGCTAATGTAGCATAGGTTCAAATTCAATGGATAAGTGTAATAGTATGGTGTTTCCAACAACGTGCTATATAAAGAACATAACGAAAAATAAAGATATTATTAAATGGAACTATTTCCCCCTTGCTTTAAAGAACATGATTTGACCCATGGGGCGTTGTGGTTCTTATATATTGGGTGGTGACATTTATAGTCACAGGATATAGGTATGTTTTTGTTTAGTTTTTATGTTATTTTCTTTATCGCACTGTCCACTTAGGTATTTTACTTCTTTCTATGGACAGAGGGTAGTGATGCTGTCTTGACTAGTTGACGTAGATCACTTGTATACTGTAATACCATGAGGTGTGAGTGTGAGGAAACATTGGAAGCTAGAGGAGCCTTGGGGTCTTCCATGAGATGGAATTGTTTTTGTAAAACATTATGTGGGACCATTTCTTAAGTATGTTGGAGTCATGAAATAACCGCAAGTGTCTCCATGAGATAGCATAAATAACCCCAAGTGTCTCCATACATCGTATCATCCTCCCATGGGTTGGCCACTCACCCAATCCTATCAAATATATCCTAGTCTATCCTCTCAGTCACATATTCTAGACTCATCTCTCAAGGATTATCCTATGCCTCGATGCACATCTCATTATCCAACTAGAAAAAGAGGATTATTCACCTCATGATTGTCCTAGTCACAAAATCACACCATGTCGATCCCATAAACATTATATTCTCAATAATCTGGTCAAGAAACTCATCAATATCATGTATTATAACCCATCCCCACTAACCAGGTTCCATCCTAAGCTAAATTACACCCATCCTCTTGGCATTATAATGCCAATATGTCTAACAATACCCCATACCCACACTAGTATCTCATCCTTCATCTCTTTAGTTGAAATCTTGAATCATTAAATGGAGTAAAACCTTTCATAATACATTTTATATACTCATAGGGACCATCCTACTCTAAGAACCTACCAAGATTCCAATCCATCCTCATAATTATTTCCTTATCAAATTCTAGATGTACAATTTCCACACCTATCACTACAAGGCCCAATCCTCTTAGGAATATTTTACTTGATCTAAATCCCCATATAGTCCATACACTTGTCATCCCAATTTTAAGACATATATTAGACCACTCATATCCCAATCGATATGTTATCCACTTGGAGACCTAGTGACAGGGTGATTTCATTTCCATAAAATCACTAAATAACCTTCTCTAAACCTAGGTGGATTGTGAACACCATATCTATAGGTCTACTATGTTAATATATTTCCTTTATTTACCACCCCTAGAGTCCATGACTCCCATGGAACATAGTTATAATCAATTCTTTGACAATCAATGATCGAATAATAATGTTAGTGTTTAAGGGTCTATATAGGCTCTTAATAATTTCTTTATACAGGAAGAGATACTTAAGAAATTTGATGATTAAAGTTAGAAAACACACTACTTACTTGATTACTTTGGGTGAGGTTTCTTAGCTGACTACTTCACACATTTCCTCTTGTATGTATTATTTGAGGGAATTCCTTCAGAAGGGGATGGAATTTGATGAGTTGGAGGTAGAACCAACAGAGGTATACATCCCTTTCATGGTGAGACCACATATCAGATTCATATAAACAACATTCATAAACCATAGAGAGATGTTCAAGGATTTCATATATTATATAGTGATAATCTAGACATCAATCGTGACCCACTTAGATCATTAATTTATAGATAACTCATTGAATATTATCTTGTAATATCAAATTATTTTTGGATCTGTAACTACAACACCAATGCCCAGTATTCACCAAGGGTCAATATACATCCATTGCATGGAGAGACTATGTAGTATTCATCAAGGAAAATATCACCATATGATCCATAATACTGTTAATTAGAATTAATATTTTGGTTCAAATGTGTATAATACTTCCAATAAGTTATATAGGAAAACACCATATATGTTTTTTTAATTTAAACAGTTGATTCCTCATTGTTATTGACATCAATCACATTAAAGCGCATAACTGTCAACTGAACCCTACATTCCAAGAATTATTCACGTGGATAGGCCCCATGCCAACAAGCTAAGAACTAAAACCATAAATAATAATTCCAAATACATGCATCATTTTTAAATAAATATCTCAACTGTAAACATAAAAACCAATAATAATAAGACCTCATCCCTTGTATCTAACAAAACCAAACTAAGTTGAAACTCGGGCCAAATTGATTATATACCATTATTAGGAAGAGTAATTGTTAATTAATAGGAATGTAATATTTGATAGTATCATCGTCATCATTTCAATTTTTATTCAAGAAATGCTTACAAAAAAATCCCTCACTAAAGAGGAAAAAAATAATGCAGACCAAGGGCATCACCCCAGATCATCTTCACCCCCTCAGGTTTTAATTGAGAAACATGAGAAAAACATTTGACCGAGACGTCATCGCTCGAAAGAGAAGCCATGTGATCCCCAATTTGTTTCCCTCCCTCCAATTATGTGTAACACTAATGCTCCTGGCCATTAAGGCTCTGCATTCCCTAATCGTATAAATTATTGATCAGGGGCTATTACCTTTGCTTTGGAGCACATCATGGGTAACTCGAGAGTCCGTCTCCACTTGCGATAAGCAAATTCCTCTCTGAATACACAAGGTGAGGCTTGTTAGTACCCCTCTCACCTCCGCCTTCAGGGAGCTACCAGAACTATAATTCACAGAGAAGGCCAGGATCACGCTCCCAGACCCATCCCAGACCACCCCCCTCGCATCACTCCCTGGAGGCAGGACCCATCGGTATTCAGCTTCAAGACCTCACCCGGTGGGAGCCACCACACCCATTTTCCCTGACTCCCAAAAACCACTGCCTACACCATGCCTCAAGCTGAGTACAACACCTGCAGCATCGAGACCTCCTTCCAGCTACCTGCAAGAGAAAACCAGTCCACCAAGGTGAAGCTGATCCCGGCGATGATCTCCCTTCCCGTGGAAGGCTCATCCTCAAACCTAGATCAGTTTCTAGCCTACCACAAACCTCAATAACCAGCTCTTAGGACAATAGACTGTGCCCCCTTTTCCTTACCAGTATCCTCAACCCCCTATAACCATCCCAACAGGAATTCCTCCACACTTTCTGCCTGAAAAGACAGCCCGAAGAAGCCACCGAAATACCCCCACACTGATTGAGCCCAATCCACTGTCACAAAAATGAGGGACAACATATCCTCACAAAATTCTTTGCGACACTAGAAATGAGAGGCCATACTAATCCCCAGACGCTTGATATTATCATCAGACGGTAGAGCATAATTCTGAATCCTCCACGTGAGAAAGTTGAACTTAGTTGGGATGAAATTGCACCAAATCCACCCACTCCACCCCCTTGTTTCCCCTAGATGTCGCTACTCCTGCAGAACTCTTTCGACCTGAACTTCCCCATGGAGGCAATAGTGAAGACACATCGATCTTGCTCCGCACTGATGAGGGTAGAATCAAAAACCTCACACTGGTCGACATCCAGGATGGCTCTGAAAAAGGATGGGTACTACGCCGCCTCCTTAAAAGTGATCATAGGCGCTGGGCATCCCAGATACCCGAGGGAGATACCCAACCAATTATGGTGCCAAAACAAGATATTACCCTCCCCAATTATCCACCAAGAGAGATGAAAGATGTCTGGAATTAAGTTGCTGACCGCCAACCACAAAGGAAATCCACTCACTGAAGACACTCCAGCACTGTCCCTGTACCTGCATGACATAAGGCTTTAATGCCATTGGTTGGTTTCTCACTGGTTATGTAGCATCCTTCATGTGTTTTAAGGTTCTTAATATCCTTTGTGCATTACGTTGATCCCTAATTGTTGGTTTCGAGTCGCCAAGCCAAGGGAGACTCGCCTACATGTGCATAGGTAAGTAAGTATATGTATGTGGGTTCCCCGTTACGTGTATAGTCACCCATGGTAGTGATTATGCATGTATGGGGATAGGTGTGCCCATGTATATCTATATAAATGCATACAAAGGTTAGTTGAGACTGGTATATGCATATAATCATATGTTCAAGGATCCCCTTGCACATGCTCATGGCCATACAAGTGTGTGCATAGGGGCTAGGTGTCCTTGAATGTGTGTGAAGGTGTGTATACCCAGTGGAAGAGCATCAACTTTTAGTTAGAAATATCCAAGAGCTGAAGTGGACGACTTGGTTCCACCTTGAGGTAGAGTCCCTCTCCTAGCCTTTTTAATTTAAGAATGGTTTAAATTGAATTTAGTTTCTTTCTTAATTCTTCTTAATTATATTGAATTGCATATCTTGAATAAGTGTTTTTTAATATAATTGTTTCATTTGATAAATAAAGTCATGTTTTTATAATAAAACCCCTCCAACAGAGGTGCGCTGTCTGCGAAAACTCACAGTGATAGTTATGTTGATCTTTTTTCTTAACTTATTGCATTTGATTTGTGATGAATGAGTTTTAGAATAAATGTTAAATATAATTAAATGAATCATGTGATAAAGCAATGCCATGATTTTATAATAAAACCCCTCCAACGGAGGTGTGCTGTCTTTTAAACCAAAGAGTAGTGATAGTTGTTTGTATCATGTTTAGATTTTGTTTGAATTTTCCATATGCCTCTTATTGGTGTTTTTTGTGGGTAGATAGTTTTTGTTTTCTTTGAATAATATAAATTGGCTTATCATACTCATTTAGCACAAATGACATTGCCTGAGTATGTATATGTCTTGATCATGACACTTTCCTTTTCAACCTTTGAATATTATAATGAAATTTCCATGTTTAGGTGAAGTGAATGAATTTGTAAATGGTTTGTGTAGGGTGTATGATTCTTTTCCATCATTTCGTTGTACTTTAGACGTTGCATCATTGTGCCGCTCACTACAACCTTCCGAAGATCCCTTGTTATAGCATATAAAATAGTTGATTTATTATATCATGTCCATTGTGACCTTATCTTATGGAGAAACCCGTTTGGGGTGTTTTCCTGGACTCTTGGCCACCCCTTTGGGTGTTTACCTGAGCCCATATATCTAAAAACACTAATGGTGTCATTATTTAACACCTGTGAGGCTTATGGTGATCCCCAATGTAAGATTAATCTTACCACCACTAATTCATATGATTTAGTGCCTCCTCTTTTTAATATTAATATTGAAACATTTCTCCCATGTTATAATGAGAAGAATTATAGTGGGGATACTCACTAAAGGAATTCTGCTCACTGTGGTGGACCTGTGTATTGGAAAGCTGGGTGTTTTGGTGTATCATGATTTAGCAGTGGAGAAAAATGGCCAAGTGGTCATGGTGTCCGACATTTTTAAGGGCATATTTAATAAATAAGTTTTGTTTCATGCCTTGGTGTGAAGGGAAAAGGCATTTTGTTTGGAAACATAATTAAAAAGTGAGTTTCGATGTTCTTAGGTTCAGGATTTTAAAAGGAAAGTTTGAATGGTTTTTTTATTCCACAAATATTCAATTTGAGGTTTAAAAGCATGACAAATTTATGGACAATGTGGAGAATTAAAATAGAGGTATTCTCGCAAGATATTTGGATATTTTATGTGGTGGATTTAAAATGATATATCTGTAGATTATGTAGATTGATAGTTAGATATCATGCTATAATATGATAACTTCATTATCACTCAAGTAAGGGTCCTTCCAACACCTTATCACTCAAGGAGTTTTCATTCCTTAAGATATATCAATATACTTGTCAGAATTTGTCACCCAACATGTGTATGAAATAACAACAAGGGAATTTGGTCCATATTATAGCTCACTAGATAGATACAAGGTTATAGTCACTCCAGACCTATAACCCCATCTCAAAAATTTCTCACCACCCAAATGAAAAATGTCAGTCCTCTTGGTACTCATATATGTTACACTAGGGAATCCACTAGAGTCCTTGAGACTCAAATCAGTCTCATACCCAAAAAATAAATAATTACCTCATTAATTGTGTGAAAGGGATACTCCTAGATTGAAGGTATATTTTTAGATGAGATATTTGACCATATGGGTAGACTATAAAAAATTCATGTATAATTTGATATGATGATGTAGAGTGGATTAATGGTATTCCATATGGATATAAAATTTTAATTTATAAATGGATTACATAAATAAGAATTTTACATATGGATTTTTAATCCATAGAGGAAAAATTTTATTGGATGAGGAAGGAACTATATGGGATAATTCATTAACCAAGAGAATGATATTATTGACCGGACTAGTACTTGAATAAGATTAGTTTCATATGTAATGGGTTTTATTTTAACCTATATATCTAGAAGAGGTGCATGTTTACAGGTTTAAAGTGGGTGGTTTACAGGTGATTTGGAAGACTGGAAAATGTTCAGTTTATAGTGGGTTGTCTAGATTAAGAGGGTGGGTTTTCAGTGGGTTTAAGAGGCACAAATTTATAGTGGGTTTCTCGACTTTGGAAGACTGAGGTGTAGGTTTTGGTTTAAAGAGAGTTTAAGAGCAGTGGGTTGTCCAGCTTAAAAGGCGTAGGTTTACAATGGGTTTAAGAGGTTTAGATTTACAGTGGGTTTCCCGAGTTTGGAAGATTGAGGTGTAGGTTTTAGTTTATAGTGGATTTAAGAGGTGCAGGTTTACAGTGTGAGGGTTTCCTAGCTTTGGAAGACTGGGGTGTAGGTTTTATCCAGATTATGTTCACAACTTATGTTTGTAGCTTATGTTTGCTATGGGAGGTGTAGGTTTATGGGAGGTGCAGGTTTACATTCAGGGGAAGGTTTATTGGAGGAGAAGGTTTACAGTGGGGGGGGGGAATTTATGTTTATTGT
Source organism: Viscum album (assembly GCA_963277665.1). Classification (NCBI taxonomy): domain Eukaryota; kingdom Viridiplantae; phylum Streptophyta; class Magnoliopsida; order Santalales; family Viscaceae; genus Viscum; species Viscum album. The sequence goes on along the minus strand of OY728147.1, from coordinate 177,410,700 downwards.
GGAGTAGAGGATATTCCAACGGTTTACAGAAATGTTGGTATACTGTAGTAGGGGCCAACTTATGTTTGTTGGACAACATATTTCCCATCGGTTTATGAAACCGTTGGGAAAAAACATATACTTAATGTATACCAACGGTTCAAAAAACATTGGTATACATATATTCCAATGGTTTTATTAAATCTTTGGAATAGGTTAGATGCTGGAAAACATTTGTACCAATGGTTTATGAACCATTGGTACACATATATACCAATAGTTTTACTTACACCGTTGGCATAGATTACATTCAAACATCCTATACCAACGGTTTCTAATGAACCGTTGGCATAGAGCTACTACAACGACTAACACACCAACGGTTCGAGAAACCATTGGGATAGACTATCCCAACGGTTTCAGGCCCTTTCCCAATAGTTTGAAACCATTGGGATATGTGAAAATTTCAGCAGTGATATCATCGATGATGTTCTAATATTTGTAGAGCATGTTCAGATACCATTATATGAATTATGATTTTGATGCTTTACCACACAGACAATATGGAAAAAATATATATCGAATTGATTAATTATAAAGAAAGAATTATCAAGCTATGATATTTATTTTTTTATATTAATTATAAATTATATGTGAAAATATTCTCTCTATTAAGAATTTGGGGATACCTTCAACCATTTTAAAGGATTTTATCCATATAAACCAAAAAAATATATTATTGGTCATGTTTTCAACCTCTTATGTTGTGCCATGAAACCTTCATGTGGGATGAAATCGGCCACATATTAATTTATAATTATTAATTAATCATTGATCAATTAAACATTTTTTTGTTAGTTTTTCATTTTCGATGTTTCATTATTTAAGATTTAAGTCAAGATAATTTTATTGTTCAGTTTCTTATAACCAATAACATTCCAAGAATATATGGAAAATTCTCTAAGATCTTATATTAATGTGTTATATATTCCAGATACAAGACATAATTACATAGCTTGTAACCAAAATTGTACGTCATGTATCCTTGGTCAACTACACAAGCATGGGATTGAATAATGATGATATGTTGTATGAGTGTCAATATTTAATGTCTTTAATTATGCACTATATATTAGGTTCTAGCTAGCATGTTTGTGTACATTCCCTATAACACCATATGATTTTCGCCATGTAAATTATAAATTATTTGTATTAAAATTACATGAAAGGTAATTAATACATGTTTTCTATTAAAAACTACCCGAGGGATATGGCATCACATGAGGTACACATCATGTAGTTGGATTATACACACCATGTAACACAAGTGAAATCCTATTAGATACACATTGAGTCCTTTGAATGTAGTTTGGGTGGGTAGAAAATTATTACATATCGTGCTTCAGGTTGTAAAAGCCATGTAACACTGGAAAACTCATGAAAGGTACATGAAGAGACATGATTTTCATGTGAGTCAAACATTATAAAAGGAAAATTAATTTAAAAAAAAACTTATTAATCAATGTGTAGATAACTGTACATGTTGTGTGATAGGGATTTCATCATTAATTAAACATTAAGTGATTCTAGGAAGGTGGTGTGGAATATTAAGTGATTTATTAATTTTTTCATGTTATATTAGAAATAAATGATGTGTAAGATTTTTTTACATGTCAGGTGATTCATGGGAATCACCAGTGGTACACTCAGTGTATATACATGCATGTCCTACAAAATAAATTCATTGACACACAAAACAACACATCATATATAACATAGCATATTGTATAGGCATATGTGATGTGTAAGTACATAGTACACAACAAGAACCATACACAACATTAATCACATTCTATGTCATGTGAAGTTATACAAAGTGTAATAATTAAAGTCTATAAATTTATTTAAGTAGATGGAAAAGTGTATACATTGTGACACCTCTAGTACTCATCATGTACTTACTTAATTTAAAATCAAAATTAATTAATTAATTTTATTTAAAATTATATAGGATGTGAATGTCAATTTTTTTGGATGGATAATTAAAATAAAGAATTAATTAATTGATAAGATAATTAATTTATTAATTCAATAATTTTATCTAAATAAAATAATTAATTTAATTTAATTCTAGTAGAAGTCGCTGCATGCTGTGAATGATCATGAGCTTGACTGACCTAAGTATGTGTTGGGTTTCTATTTCATTTAATTATTTATTTCTTGTATTTTTTTGATAAATATATTATTAAATTAAATATAATAATCTATGCCTCATCCCTTCCTCATTATATATGGCCTTAAATGTCTATAGTTTATTTGTGTATATATAAATCCTGATTACCCCTCACATAAGAGTATACAAACATATGTAAAAGAAGAAGCTCTAAGTGAGAAGATACAGTTCAAGATTGAGTCAAGATGAAACCAAACAAGGAGATAGACAGGTAAAATGTAGAATTTTTTAACTTGAGCTAGGTATTGGATTGATGATATATTCCATAAAGGTTAAGTATTGGTTTATATTCTACTAGATAAATTAACAAATATTTAAAAGCTTGTGATTATACCATATGTTTATTTTATTTTTCCCAGTGTATGGTTATTTATTTATGTGTTTCTTTTTTATTTAGTGATTAAACATGATCACATAAATTAATATAGATAAAAAGTATAAAATATTAGACAAAATAAAGTTATTATAGGTAAATTTTTTTATTAGACATGTTTATTTAATTTTGTTAAATCCATATAATATTAATAACATAAAAATTATAAAATCAAGAATATTTATATATAATGATAAATAAAATCCCTCAATAAAATATTAATTCATAAAAAATCATCCATTAAATGAGTTTGAATGAAACCATATATGAATGTTTTAGTTTGACCCTCGGAAGGACATTTCATTTATCAGGGAGGTCTCCTAAAAGTTTCGGGTTGACTTAACCAAGTGAGCATCAAGAGTATTTTACTTCACAAGAATTGGTTTAATTATGATGTTAGTGTTGATGAGATTTCAGTTTAGGATTTCACGATTGGGGAGTCCACTCAATGGATCAAGGAACTTCAAGTTAATGCAATTATAAATACTTCCTATTTAAATACCTTAGACTAATTGTACAAGACCATTGTATAGGTTATGAGAAAGGAAATAAGGAATCTTACCACTAGAATATCCACATGATAGATGTATATGAAATATAGATACATGGAGGATGCCTCAAATGTTGGTTGCATCAAGTTATAAGCTATGTATCAATAACTAAATATGCAATATAGATACATGGATGAATACACCATGCACTACTACAAAATAGGCCATTAATAACACTCAAAATGGTCTTTATCAGTTCTAGAAAAGTAATGACTATTGGAGAGAGATTAAAATCCCGTTTATTTTATTAACAATAAAAAAGGGATGATAAAGGATCCTTTATCAGTGCTTGTAAAGTGTTGATAAAGGGTTCCATTATCAACACTTACACAAGCATTGATAAAGGGGTATACTGCACTATTCTGTAACAACACATTGTAGCACAAAAAACACTATGAAATTAGAAAAATCATGTATGAATAAATAATTTAAAATTAATATAAAACAAAATTGGCTTGTTTTATCACTTTTGGTGATGTGATGTGCGTTTTAAACTAAAATGAAACTTATATATTGAAAAAATGAACTTGGAGTCATACTTGTCACATCATGCATTGGATTGAGGTGCAACTGATTCTTACACATCTCAAATTATTATGTAATTTTTTTAAAGTATCAAAACAATCCAAATGTGTTTCCTCGATTTTGAGTATATCGCTTGCCTTTTCTACTAAAATGTCATTTTAAACAGGAAGAATGCAATTTGACTCATACCAGTTACATCATGTGTCAGTTTGATGTGATACTGATTACTATACATAATAAATTAATTATTAATCATTTTTGTAAATTATAAATATAATCCAAGTGCTTGTTATCATTTTTCAGTGAGTGACACTTTTTAAACTAAAATATTGATTTTAAACTGATAACAGACACATTGAGTAATACCAAACCCATTTTTTATCAGATTTAAGTGTTCCTAAATCCTATGTGTTAAAAATAACTTATGGATCATTTTCCTAAAGTATCAAAAAAATCCGAATGCATTTTCCCGGTTTTGAGTAGGTGAGTTTTCCTTTTTTACTAAAATTGATGTCAATTTTAAATAAAAATACGATCTTAGAGTCACATCGGTCACACTGTGAATTAGATTGAGGTAAAGATAATTATTACACATCCAAAATGGGTTATGGAATATTTTAATAAATTATCAAAATAATCTGAAAGCGTTTCCTTGGTTTTGAGTATGTCAATTTTCATTTTTAATAAAATCTCATTTTAAATTGGAAACATGCACTTTGACTCATATCTATCACATCATGTATCAGTTTGAAATGATACTTATTACTAAACTTAAAAAGTGACTTATGAATAATTGTAAAACATTATCAAGAAAATTCAAGCATATTTTCTTAGTTTTCAGTGAGCAACATTTTTTTTGAATAAAACTATTGATTTTAAACCGATAACGGACACATTAAGTTATACTGGGAACATCATGTATCATATTGATGTGACGATAACTCCTACACATCAAAAATGACTTATGTATCATTTACCTAAAGTATTAAAATAACCTAAATTCATTTTGTCAGTTTGGATTAGGTCAGTTATCCTTTTTATTAAAATTGATTTCATTTTTAAATAAAAAGATACACTTGGAGTCATACTGGTCACATCGTGCATCAGAATGAGGTAAAGGTGATCCCTACACATATAAAATTACTTATAGATATTTTTAATGAAGTATCAAACCAATTTGAATGAATTTTCTTGATTTTGAGTAGGTCAGTTGTCCTTTTTATTTAAATTGAAGTCATTTTTAAATAAAAAGATGCAATTGGAGTCATATCAGTCACACCGTGCATCATATTGAGGTATGGATAATTCCTATACATATAAAATAGCTTATGGATAATTTTTATAAGGTATCAAAATAATAAAAATGCATTTTCTTTGTTTTTAGTACGTTACTTATATTTTACTAAAATTCCATTTTAAACTGGAACCACACACTTTGACCTATATTGATCACATCATGTATCAGTTTTACATGAGTCCAATTCCAAAATATCAAAAATAACTTATGAATTTATGTATTAAATTATCAATAAAAGATGATCACTTTTTTTTATAGTGAGTGACATCTTTTGAACTAAACTGTCAATTTTTGAACTGATAACAGACACATTGAGTCCTAACAGTCACACCATGCATCGAATTAAGGTGTGGTTAATTAATACATGTCTAAAATGACGTATTTACTATTTACCTAAAGTATCAAAATAATCAGAATATATTTTCTTGGGTTTGAGTATGTTATTAGTATTTTTTACTAAAATTAATGTCAATTTTAAATAAAAAATGTATTGGGAGTCATACCAGTCACACCGTGTGTTGGATTGAGGTGTGGATGATTTCTACACAACCCAAAGTCTCAAAAAAAATAATCCAAACTTCCAATTTTACCACATTTCCATTTTATTTCTATGTAAAAATACCAACACTAGATATTGACTCAATGTTTTTTTTCTTCCGAAAATCCATTATCTTTGTTGACAGTCATAAGAGAGGTGTCTTTCAAAAATGATAAAGGTTTTTCATCAAATAACATAGAATTAATACATAGTGTTGACAGTTTTAAAAATAAAGGCAATGAAAATGGAAAACGTGGTAACATTAGAAGAAATAATCATTTTATCTATTTTGTGGCTTATTGTAGATTGTTGAAAGGAAAATACAACTTTACAAAAGATATGTGAAAAAACTAAATAATTTTTAGATAAAAATGTTAAGGAAATTAACTTACAAATAATATGTAAAATGATGACAAAGTTAATTATATAAGTAGTAGGAATTCACCTTTTCCTGATGGTTATATGTATTCTTGACACATTTCCTTATTTTAATTATCTTAGTTGAAAGCTCAAAGTCCAATCCCTCATGATCATGAGAAGCTTCGAACAAGCCACCCCAACCTAGAAAAAAGAATATACCTGTACAAGAAAATGATTTTTATATGAGTAATACTAAATAGAAATAAATTAAACAAAGATATGAATCAATACATTTATTCTATGGATAATTATTTTATTATGAAAACATTATTTAATATAGGGATATGCTGAAGGTAAAGCAAGAATGATGATAAAAAATACAAATAGATCTCACAAAATAATAAATAAATGAGTGAGGATTATGAGGAGAAAATAAGATACATTGGATTGAAGCTCTGAATCATTTGAGAGAAAGTAAAAATATCCTATTGGGTTCATAAAATATTAATTTTTTATATTAAATAAATAAATACACATAAGATATTCTTTATAAAAAATGAATGTCTCCCATTTTTGAGAATTAAATGGATGGTAATCAGAGATTCCTAAGGTTGGAACCAAAAGGCAATGTTAAAGAATTTTATGTTTTTAGATAGATTAAAGTAAAACATACATAATTTTTATCAGATGTGTGATGGAATAAATGAAGTGATTTTTTAGAAGCATTAATGAGAGAGTTATCATTTTAAAGATAATTATATTTTTATAAACTATAATAAATAAAAAAGGTTGAAATAAATGAATAAAAAGTCATTGGTGATCAAAATGTTTCGGTGAAAACTCAAAGGAGTAAGACTCTACAAAAAACCTTATTTTTTTCCCAAGTAGACCCTAAGAAATTTTGAGAGGTTGACAAGGATGACAATTGGATCAAATCTATGAATGAGGAGATTGACCTGAATAAGAACATTGTTACATGAAGAGTTTATCCAAATAATAACAATGAAGGCTTCTTATGGATCAAGTTATTGTATATTTTGTTAAAAAAATGTCCATTGTTTTAAAAATACATGAGTTTTTTAGTTAATTTTTTGTTAAATTCTATAAATCTCTTTACTTGAAATGTTATGATAATGTATTATAATTAAACATTTTTTATGTCATGTAATTGAGATGGTCACATTTTTGGGGCATCATATTACCACTAGAAGGGCATAAAAATGGAATTAAGTTTATGTTAGTAAACCATGAAATTCAATAGAATTAAGAATCAACAGTGAACATATAATGTACTTAAATGATTAAATCCAAATTAATAAAGTTGAATTGAAGTGGAATTATAAATGTGTAATGATTTTATCCATGAAAAATATTTTTTATTTCACCAAAATAGATTCAATTAAAACTTATTTATTAAATTTACATAAATCAATGTCAATATTTTATTTTATAAAAATTAGTTAAATATAGTGGTATAAGATTTATTATTGAATGATTTAAAATATTCATTAAAATTAAAAAAATATAAAACTTTTCTCATTAAATAAGTAATTTTTTAAATAAAATACCAAATTTAGATAAAATTTGATCAATACTAAAGGATTGAGATCAATAAATTCTGTCAACAATGTACTCTTCTTCCACACCACATAATGAAACAATATTTTATTTCTTATAACACCATCATGCTAAGGTTTTTTCTTGAAAATGACTCATTCTAAGTGTTTTTTTTCTAACTATATTTCAACAACCAAAATCAAAATATCAATTACATTTTATCTCAAAATAATTTTTCCCTATATAATATAGTCTAAGGATTATATAACCTTAAACCACTTTGATTTTTCTTTCTATATACTTTAAGTCAAATTATTTAAATTTAAATTTTAATATTTCAAAACTAAAAATTGAAAAAATTATATTTTTTCAAGAAGTAGTTAAATAAATAAGATAAAAAATCAAAAATATATATTGTTTTTTCTCATCTAATTTTACAGATTCATCAGAATAATCCAGTTGTTACATTTCATAAGTGACCCATAAATCTATCTCTAGCCTCATTAAATAGTTCATAGTCATCCTAAATAAATACATTATTTTTACACCATATTTCAGTGCTCATTATATATGGAATAAATTTCATGAAAAAATCATTATATAGTTATTCCTGTGTGTCAGATATTTCATCATCCATTTTTTTGAAACAAATTATAGAATTACCATTCAAATAGAAGGGGATAACCCTATATTTCAATTCCTCCTCAGTCATCCCTCTTAGTTACAATTTATGCACAACATAATATAAGACCCCAATGATGTCAGATATCTCATAATCCAAGTGATTTACAGTGTTATATTCCAAACCAATGATAACATCAACCACTATATGGATGAATTTTTTAAAAGTTTACAATTAAAAAGTGGTATATGTCATGGAATATATGTATTGAGAGCCTATTATAACTAAAAACAACATGACCCAACATTTAGTCTGACATATTTCAATTCGCACAGTACCAATGTTGTCATAAGGAGACCTACATGATATCAAGGAAGATGATACTTCAATAAATGAAAAAAATGAATTTTGGGTTTTTGTATTATTTGATAGTGCAACTAGACTCCTTGGGATACACAAATGTGGGATGATAAGGTTCAATGGATATATGAGGGAAATTAGAGATATTGAAAAACCTGTATTTCATTTGATCCGTGGTTACATTCAACCCTTGAATTGCTTCAGACTTGGATTCGAACCTTAGAATAGTTGGATCCTTGATTCTGTCCTAGATTCGAGCTCGGATTCGACAACAAGGGGCACCAAAAATAGGTCACTTCTGTAGATAGCTTCAGATATCACGAATTGGTTCAAGATGGTTAGGGTTCTTAAAATAGATCATGACACTTTTATCAGTGCTTCAAAATAGGGCTGATAAAGATACCTTTTATCAGCTCTAAGTTAATAAGCACAGATAAAATGAATCTTTATTAGTGTTCTTTTTAGAACCAATAAATCTATATTTTATCAGTGCTAAAAAAGCGCTGATAAATACTTATAACACCTTTTTTAAAAAAATATAATACTTTTTTAAAAAGTATAATTATTATATATAATTATAATACTTATAATAATAATTTTTATAAAATAATAATTTTAAAATTATTTGAATATATAATTATTATTTATAATTAAAAAAATACTTTTTAAAAAAATAATATTTATATCTATATATATATTTATATAATTATATATATATATAAATATAGTAAATATATTAATTATTTAAATAAATTTATTATAAATTTATAATTATATTAATACTTATTAAAAAAATACTATTTATTTATTTATAATTATAAATTTATAAAAATAGTAAATATAAATTTATAAATATATTTATTTATAAATATTTTTGTACAAATGTATTTTAAACAATATTAATGAATATTTAATCTAAAGTTCATGCATTTTAAAAATGAGTAAATTTGATTAATTAAAAAACGAGTATAATATATTAAAATTTTAGATATGTTTGATTAATATAAATCATTTAAAAAATGGATATATATTGAAATAAAGATGAATAAATATTTCAAATATTAAAACATAGTAAATAAATATATATAAAATTAATAATATAAATTGATTAAATTCCAAAAAAAATATTTGTGTGTGTGCGTGTGTATATAAAAATGAATTAATTACTTATATATGAAATAAATTTAATACATTTGATCTATATGTTATAAATTTAAAAATCAATCCACATTTAATTATGTCCTTTACTCGATGTAATTAATCATAATTTTTAATTCATTTTTATTTTTAATTATAAACCATTATTCACTAAATATATTACTATTTAATGTAAGACTTAAATAATATTTTGTATTATATAAATCATGTTTATATATATTAATATATATGTGTATATTTAATATATACTATTTATTAACATTATCCATAATCATCTAATTAATAAAATGTTTAATATTTTTCTCAATTTATATATTTTTAAATTTAATTTGTTTAATTTTTATTTTTCATATATTTATATATTTAATTCATACTATTTATTAGTATTTATAATTTATATATAATATAATCAATTTATTCATTTTTATCAATAATTATTTATTTCATAAAATTTTTAATAATTTTTTTAATAAACTCATTTTTTATTTAATTATTTAATTATTTCATTTTATTTATACAGAAATTTATCAGTGCTAAAAGAGAACTGATAAAGGATTCCTTTATGAGTGTTATACATATAGCATTGATAAAGGGTTCCATTTATCAATGTTAAAAATAACGCACTGATAAAGGGTACCCTTTATCAGTTCTAAAACTAAAGCACTAATAAAGGGTATCCTTTATCAATGCTAAAAATAAAGTGCTGATAAAGGGACCATTTATCAGTGTTAAAAAAAAGCCCTGATAAAGGGTTAAATTTATGAGATCTTTTTTTAGCACTGATAAATATCAACAATCTTAAACTTCTATTTTGTAGTAGTGATGATAACTCATCTCTTAGAACTTTAAAAAGAGAAAGTGTGGGTAAAGATAAATGATATTTTCACTACACTCTTCCAGTGTAAGATGGAAGATAAGTTCCTAGCCACAGATCTTACCTTCAAGATATTGAAGTGAATTTATAAGTTAATAAGGTCGAGTTCCTACATGGATTAAAAATTATCCATTAATCTCATATTATCATCCTTACGACCTAGGTTCCCAATATTAATCAAGATTTACAAGATGAATAATATGGAGAAGCTACTCAGGAATCCTATGACTATAATTCACAAGGAGGATAAGGATGGGTGGGAATATTGTTCCTCACCACTTATGGTGAATGAGGTGAAAGCAATGTTTTAAAATATCATAAATAGTTCAATTTTTTTGGAGTCTTTACAACTTCCTTTATAGAGATAAAATATTCAAAGAAAGATTTTCGAACAAGAGGTTATACGATTCTAATAAATCAAGAGAGGTCATTGGAAAAGTAACTACAATGAATTGAATAGGAAGAAATTAGAATCCTGTGCTTCATGTATATAAGGACCCGACCATAAACATTAAATAATATTGAATTAAATGAAAAATTCACATTAAAGATCTATTCAGGTTTAGAGTTTTAGAGAATTAGGACATAACTATTACATCTGAAAAGATTACAAGGTAGACATTTCTACAAAGATTCCTTTTTTTCCTAAAATAAAAACACTTGAAAAAAAGATTCATGTCCAGTTCCATCTTTTAGACATCATGACTTTTCCTTGATCCCATCCTTGACATTATTCATCTTTAAGTCATGTGAAAACATTTCAAAACTTGGGATGAGCATAAAAAGATCAGTAAGGGTTATAAAACAATGAATGGAAACATTTTTTCATAAATAAATACAAAACATGTACCCTTTTACTTACCTCATGAAATCATAAGATTTATGAAAGACACATAGAAATCATAAATCATAAAGGTAACTTGCGGCATCCATACCATACTTACATTGTAGCTATCACAACTACATAGGGAGTTACTTTGGAATACCCATCATAGTATATTCCCTAAATCTCTGAGGAGAAACATTCACGTTTACCTCCATTACGTTACCCAATGCATTAGAGAGCTATCTCGGGCTCAACCACCCTAGGTTTATAATGGAACCACCCGTATACGTAAATAATGCCCAAGAACCATAACATGAACATAACACATAACATAAGCATAAAGGAAAGATAACATTTCCACATTGCAATAATAAAATATCATTTTAAGATATTTGAAATAATAAATCCATTTTCAAAATCATTTTCAATACTAAAAAACATAAAAAGAGTATATGGTATTTATTTTTCCTTTTAAAAACATTCCGGCTTTTTAAGTAATCCAAAGATCAAATAAGACTCGCGGCGGTGGAAAGGTCGTTGTCACCGCTTACGTTAAAAAAACATTCTTTTTTGTCGTTTAGTAAAATGCTTCATATAAAAAGATTCCCTTTTAATAAAATGAAAATTCAAAGGGGTTTATACACCGTATAAAATAAAGTCGTGTATAAAACTAAAAATGCCTCAATGAAAGGAGATTGAGACGAAGTCCCTTACCTCGTGTCCAACTTGACTCGATCGTTCTTTAATATCCTGAATAATAAAATAAAGTTTATTTCTACTTGCTTAAGAACATTTTTTAAGTTTATTATTCCTTTTACATCACTTATTACCATGTTATAAACATTATGAAAACATTTAAGTTAATAACGTTCGTTTTGTCGATATTTGGCACTTGAGTCAAAAATGGACTTCTTATAATTACATGTTGTAAATGTAGTCAAGTGTCCATTATCTCCAGAATTATAATCATGATGTAGATATCATATATATCATATATATCCAGTATATACATTTATTTATAATAGTACATAAAATTTGGAGGTAAGAAATGAAATGCACCATTCATGGAGACGGTAAGCCTTACATACGCATAGACGTTACTTTAATTTCTATTTCTTATTTTAATGGAATTAAACATAATGATACATAGTTATATTATAATTCCAGTATAATATAATATATAATATCATTAACTATATCCTTTATACATCCCACATAAGGCATTAACGAGTCACATCACTTTGAGGGGGCGGTAGTCCGCACTTCCTCAAATGAGATTATTGTATTTACCCACTATGGAAACCATAAAGGTTTGATATAATTGGGAAGTACAGAAGCATACAGAAATCATAAACATAACATATATCATATATAAATATAGTTCCACCATAATGGCCACCATGAGAGGCGGTAAGATTTAATTGAACAATCATCATTTTGTGAGGCGTTAGTTTTCCATCCACAGAAACATTATGTTCTTCATCCATTAGATGGAGGTCTGTGTAAGTGTAGTTAGAATCCTTCTCATAAAAACATCCTAGTATATTGAGGATACTGGTGTTTTTACAAAATAAAATAAATAAAAAGAGTTTAGGGGTTGGAGAAGTAAAATAATATAAAACAATTTAAGAGAAACCGTTACCTTTAATTTGGGTAACTCCCTTTGGTTTGAACCAAAAGACTTCTTGAAGTGCCTTCTGACTAAGGTAAGGCTTCTAGGGGGAGGAAAGGGATGTAGGGAGATTAATGGGTCAGATTTTGGATGCGCCAAATTGCTTGAGAGGTGTGAGGAATTGGATAGAAATTGTCTCCTTTTATAAGGGAGAGGAGGGGCTCTTTAGGAAATTGTGAAAACATTATTTTATTATATAATGATATTAGGTTCCTAATGGTCCAAAAATCATTAAGGTCGAAGATAAGATGACTCATAATCTAAATAAAATCATCCAATCAGAATTTGACATGTTTTGGATAATATTTTAATCATTATAATCTTATTTATTTTAATCATTTATTAATGAGGTAAATATTGTATCATTATTGTGTCATAAAAAATTTAATTTATTAGATGTCTAAAAATTATAAAGAAAATACTATCTTGTAGGAAATATTTTTATATTTCCAATGAATATTTATAGTCTAAAATAAAACTTATATAACACCATATAAAAATTAATTACTAAAAGATTTTTGTTAATGTCAATTTTGTCATTACATTAAATTAATTAATCTAAATTGTCATTTTCACTCCCAAGTGGATCAATGGGGTCCCAAAATCTACCCAAAGATTTCCATGGTCGTAAGTGAGTCAACCAATTAGGTTTGGACAAGTTTGAAGGTAATTTTGAATTATTATAATATTCTTTTAACCTTGAATTGCCCTATTTACCTTTAACAGTGGTAAATACAAGTCAAAAGTTACTATTCACAAAAAAATATTTTCATCTTAATGAACCAAATTTTACTTCTTGATAACAACCATGTATGTCAGATTTTTTAAATTCAATTCACAGAAGTGGTAAAATTTTATTTAAATGAAAAATTCAGTTTTTTAACTACCACTAAGTGGTTTCACTATTCATCAAAAATTGAAGTTTTTCAAAAAAATACCAATAATTCAGCCAAAGAATTATTTGATATTACGAATTAAAAAATGATGTCTATTTTACCAAATTCAAAAAATAGATGTGGCATTAATTAATTTAAAAATTAATTCCTGTTGTTAAAACAAATAGCGTGTTTTTAAGAAACAATAACTATCAAAAGATAGATACTTGTTTATGTCTAATTTCAAAGTGAAATTAATTCCAATGAAAAAAATTGGATTAAATGGTAAAAATATATTTTAATTACACTTTGAAACCAACTAAAAAGATAATCGAAGCATATAAATAAATTAGATTAAAAGGCACTTTTGAATTAAAATTCAATATTTTTCACTATTCATTAAAAAATACTAAAAAATTACCCAAAGTAAAATTTGATGTCCCCAATATAAAGAAGGATTTTATTTGGTCAATTAGAATGTATTAAAGTGGAAAAAACTATATTTAAAGAGGGTTCACCATTAAAAGGTGATAAATTGGCCTTTTAATGTAAATTATGCTTAAAATTAGATTCATTCACATTTTAAGCCTCTAACATTTTATTGGATAATGTAAATACATTTAAAAAACATGTATAATAATATTTTAGTTAGATTCATTCATTCCCTCAAATACAACGACTAGGAGTTAACTACCATTTAAAATAATAATATTATATTATTAGCGTGCAACGTAAGACTCCAAAGAAACCCGTTGTTGCATATTGGGTACGCTATCAAACATAGCAAACCCTTTAAAGTAAAATTAATATTTAATTCACAAATATTAATAAATATGAAATATGTCTTATTCTTCATTTACCTGGGATGTTTCATCCTTACCCCCTTTTAGGAATTGCGTCCTCAAAATTTTTATTCACTTATCAAAATAAGTGGGGGTATTTATCCCTCATAGCATTTTCAGATTCCCACATTGCCTCTTCAACCATATGGTTTTTCCACAAAACCTTTACCTGATGAATCACATTATTCCGCAACACTTGCTCTCTATGGTTAAGAATCTGAACTGGCTGTTCTTCATAAGAGAGATTCTTTTCCAACTGAACTACCTCTGGGCTAAAAACATGATATGGATCTGGTATATACTTTATCAACATCGAAACATGAAAAACATTGTGTACCTAGGATAAACTTGGAGTTAAAGACACTCTATACGCAACTGATCCAACCTTCTTCAGAATTTCATAAGGTCTAATGAACCTCGAACTCAACTTTCCCTTCTTACTAAAACACATCACACTTTTTGTAACATACCAAGTAATTAATGAATAATATATATTCTTATCTATGTCTATTCATGAATTATATAGTGTTTTAGAGGATTAAAATGAGAATAAATCCAATCTTAAGCATGGAATACACTAATATTTTTAAAAGATTGTTTTACTGCCTTTTGATGGAAAACCATTTTTAAATCAAATTTTTGACAATTTTATAAGATCTATTTGTCAAAATAAACTTATTATTTATTATTGGGACATTGAAATTTACATTGGATAATTTGTTGATAATTTTCTGACAATGTTCATTTTTTAATGAATAGTGAAAAATACTGCATTTTACATCAAAACTAAATTTTCATCTAATTTAATTATATGGTTATATTATCTTTTTAATTGGTTTGAAAGTTTAAATAGAATATATTTTTACCATGTAATCCAATAGTGGTCATTGGGATTAATTTCAATTTGGAATTGGCCATAAACAAGTGCCAAACATTTCATTGATATTATTTCTAAAAAACCCGCTATTTGTTTTGACAACGGGAATTATTTTTAAACTAATTATTACAATTTATATGTTTGGAATTTGGTAAAATGGATTAAACATTTGGAATCAGAAGGTCCAAATTATGTAATCAATACTCTTTTGTTTTTGGACATTATGAATAGTAATGACGGTAATTATCTTTAATTATCTTGATTAATTAGTAATCGGGTAGTTAAGGATAATAAAATAATATCATAATAATAACAAATGTCCACAAAATGTGTCATAATTCTACTGGTTTTGTCATGGCCGACCATGGTATTCCTTGTTACAAACTTGGGGACCCCATGGAATCACATTTGTGTGATAATGACTTTTTATCTTTTTATTTTTAAAGAAAGTTAAATATAACAAAGAATGTATCACCTGAGTAAAATATTTTTAATTTTGTCTAAATAAATGATCTATTGGACTATAAATATTAATTGGAAAGCTAAAAATATTTCCTATATCATAGTATTTTTTTTATAATTTTTAGACATTAAATAAATTAAATTATTTATGACATCATGATGATGCAGCGATTACCTCATTAATGGACGATTTAAATAAAATGAAAAGATAATGTAAAATCTAAGACTTACACATGTAAAAGACCTATTGGATGAGTATATTTCGAACCCTTATCACCTTATACTCGAAATACATCAATGTGGGACCTTTAAAATCTGATATTCTTTTGAAAATAAAGTAACATTTTATACCTTTCCAAGAGTGCCCCTCCTCTCCTCTTATAAAAGGCCCCCACCTCTACCTACTTACCCACACCTATAAATCCTTTGAATCGGCCAAGATCTGATCCTTTTGTCTCTCCACATCCCTCTCCTCATTCTAGAATCCTTACCTTAGGCAAGAATCTCTTCAAGAAACCTTTTTGGTTCAAACCAAAGGGAGTTACCCGATTCAAAGGTAAAGTCTTCTCTAATGCTCTTTTGTTTTATTTTGCTTCTCCAACCCCCTAAACTCTTTTTATTCATTTATTATATAACAAACCCAGTATATTCCAAATACTAGGATTTTTTTATAGTGAGTATTCAAGCTACACTTACACACACGTACATCTAATGGTTAATGAGCATACTATTTCCGTGGATGGCGAATTTCTACCTCACGAAACGATGATTGTTCAATATTCTTCCAACACCTTCAAAGGTGGCCATTAAGATGTAACTATATTTATATATGATATATAATATGTTTATGTTTTCCTTAAGATTCTGTATTTTTCATTTATGTCATACCTTTATGGTTTCCATTATGGGTAAACGCGATATCTTTATTTTAGGAAGTGCGGACTACCGCCCCCTCAAAGTGATTTGATTTGTTAATGCCATATATGGGGCATATAAAGGATAGAGTTAATGATATTATATATGATATTATACTAGAATTAGAATATATCTTTATGTCATTATGATTTCATTCCATTAAATACAAAATAGAAATGAAAGTAGCGTTCATGCGTACGTACAGCTTCCCGTCTCCATGAACGTTGCATTTCATTTCTTACCTCTAAATGTTATGTAATATTATAAATACATGTATATGATGGATATATATGATATATATGATATCCAAATCATGAATATAATTCTGTATATAATGAAACTTTGACCACATAAACAACATGTAATTGTAAGAAGTCTATTTTTGACTTAAGTACCAAATATCGACAAAATGAACTTTATTAAATTAAATGATTACATAACGTTTATAACATGGAAATAAGTTATATAAAAGGAATAATAAACTTGAAAGAGTTTCTTAAGCAATTAGAAATTAACACTAGTTTATTATTCAGGAGATTAAAGAGCAATCGAGTCACGTCGGACACGAGGTAAGGGACATCATCTCAATCTCCTTTCATTGAGGCATATTTTGTTTTATACACAAATTTATTTTATACGGTGTATAAACCCCTTTTACTTTTACGTTTATTCAATAGGAATATTTTTATACGAAGCGTTTACTAAATGAAAAAAGGGAATGTTTTTTTGTCGTACGTATACGGCGACAATGACTTCTCTGCCGCCGTGACCATTATTTGAGTTTCGGCTTCCTCTACAAGCCACAACTTTTTTTGAATGAAAAATAAATACAATGTTTTACTTTTCTATTATTTTTGTGTTGAAAATGGTTTTCATAATGTTTTTATATCAATGTTTTGTATTGATATCTTGTGATTGAAAAGTGGAAATGTTATGTTTCCTTTATGCATGTTTTATGTGATACGATTATGTTATGGTTCTTGGGCATTGTTATGAAGACGGGTGGTTCCGTGATAAACTATGGGCAGGTGAGCCCAATATAGCTCTCCAATGCAGTGGGTAACGCGAAGGAGTTAAAGGTTAAGGTTTCTCCGAAGATATTTAGGGAATATACTGTGATGGGTATTCCAAACGTAACCATGAGGGTTACTCCCTACGTAAGAATGTTATGAATGCCTCAAGTTACCTTTATGTCTTATGATTTCTATGATTTATTCATGATTTGATGAGGTATGTTAAAGTGATTATGTTTTATGAGTAAAGTATGATTTCATACATGGACTAATGTTTTCATTTCATACTTTTATATCCCTTACTGAGCTTTTTAGGCTCATCCCAAGTTTTTGAAATGTTTTTCACAGGTCAAGGGAAAGGTACATGATGTGATGATAGTTTCAAGGAAGTGTCAAGAAAGAATCCATGTTTTATTTTAAATATGTTTCCATTGATGGAAAAAATGAGTACTATATTTTATGTAACCACTTTGTTTAAATGTGGAATGTAATGAATGTTTTATGATCTAATTCTCTAAAACTCTAAACCTGAAAAGATCCTCAACATGTATTCTTGAAGTAACTGAAGATTAAGTAATGTTTAAGGATGGGGCCTTATAGTTGGTATCAAAGGTCAGTTTATATAACTTTAGGAGTTAAAATTCTATTAAATGATTATCCAAAAATATTTTTTTATGGTCAAATTTAAATGATATAGAATTTTCAGATTACCATGTTGCTTCATCTAAGACATGTTTGTTCAGAATGGTTTTCCGTAGAGGAAACAGGGAAGCATTGCTAGGAAGGAATACAGAAGGAAATGACCTTCCGAATCAGCATCTTGAGATGGTCGGAATTGGAACTGAACAGTTTTTTGCAGTAATGGCACAGTTGACTCAAGCGATAAATGGTGGTGGTATCCATGAACGAGATCAGCCAGATCAACCGCAGAGGAACATGTCAGTGGTGGAACATTTCATGAGGCAAAATCCCCCATCATTCAGAGGATCATCTAACCCTGTGCTAGCTGAAGGGTGGATTAAAGCACTAGATAAGATTTTCGATGTCATTGGGTGTTCAGACAATCAAAAGGTTAGTCTTTCTATTTACCGTTTAGAGGGTGAAGCAGATCAGTGGTGGTCGATGGTTAAAAATATCAGGGACGCTGATGAGATTAATGCTCTCGACTGGGATGAATTCAAAGGTATGTTTCTTGAGAAGTATTTTCCTAAGGCTGTTCAACTTAGGATGGAAAAACAATTCCTAGAATTGATGCAAGAGGAAGACTCAGTGGTTGCCTATGAAGAAGGTTTCACTCCATTGGCAAGGTATGCTCCAAATTTTATCCGAGAACTTGATAGTAAAATCAATCATTTTTACTCATTATTAAATCCAAAATATTGATGGGCTTTAGCTTCTCATGAGTTCAAGAGTTATGAAAAGCTTTTTTGATGTGATGAGCAGGTGGAAATGGAGTTTTCCGATGATCACGTTCTCTATAACAACCAGCAGAAGAAGAGACCGAGGTGGCAGGAGAAAGGAAATAATTCTTCAAAAAGGTCTGACGGTAAGAAAACTAAGTTTCCAGTTTGTGATAAATGTGGTAAAAGGCATGCTGGGGAATGTCTTATGAATTCTGGAAAGTGCTACCGATGCGTTAATATGGGACATAAGGCTCGTGATTTCATTTAAAAAGATCAGGGTGATGGTAAGACCAAATTTGATTTACATTTAGTGAAATGTTTTAAGTGCAATGAGATGGGTCACTATGAAAATGAGTGTCCGAAAAAGAGCTCGAGTGATGGGAAGCAGTTAGACTACAAGCATAAAGGGGTGGTGAAATACTTTGCAACTACTTCAGTAGATGTTAGTCCATAAAATGAAGTTGTATCAGGTACTTTGTTTGTTTTTTCAGATTATGACATTGTGTTGTTTGATTCGGGGTCTACACATTCTTTCATCTCTGAAAAATTTTCTAGTAAAATGGGAATACCATCTCAAGAAATGACTCCTGAACTTGTGGTAAAAACACTTGGGGGAAATGTTGAAGCAAAAAGAATTTATAATAATCTTCCTATCCTTATCCTTGGAAAGAACCAACTTGCAAACCTTATTTTTTTACCTCTAGTAGAGTTTGATGTTATCCTGGGTATGGATTGGCTCTCTATTTACCATGCTAAGATTGACTGTAGAGCTAAAGAAGTTTCTTTTTAGAAAGACTTTCAGTTTGTGTATAAGAATGAACCCTTACAGTTGATAACATATCAAGAGGCTGAGAAACTTGTAAAAGATGGAAATGAATGTTACCTTGCACATATCGTTGAAAACAAGGGAACTATTCAAATTAATTATGTGCCAATGGTAAATGAGTATCCTGATGTTTTTCCTGATGAGTTGCCTGGAATAATACCAGATTGGGAAGTTGAGTTTACTGTTGACTTAGTTCTTGATGTTAAGCCAATTTCAAAACCCCCTTATCGAATGGCTCAAATTGAACTTTTAGAGTTGAAGGAGAAATTGCAAGATTTATTAGAGAAAGGTTTCATTTGACCTAGCACATCACCATGGTGTGCTCCTGTTTTATTTGTTAAAAAGAAAGATGGTTCTATGAGACTTTGCATTGATTATAGAGCCTTGAATAACATCACTGTTAAGAACAAATATCCTTTGCCTCATATCGATGATTTGTTTGATCAGATCCAGGGAGCTCAGTTTTTTTTCAAAGATTGACCTGAGATTGGGGTACCATCAGTTGAAGGTAAAGGAAGAAGATATTCCAAAGACCACGTTTCGCATAATATATGGCCATTATGAATTTTTAGTAATTCCTTTTGGGTTAACCAATGCACATTCTGTATTCATGGACCTTATGAATATAATTTTCCATGAGTTCTTGGATAAGTTTTTGGTTGTTTTCATTGATGATGTTTTGGTGTTTTCTAAAATTAAAGAGGATCATGAAATACATTTAAGGTTTATTTTAAAAACCTTAAAAGAAAATAAATTTTATGGGAAATTCAGCAAGTGTTAGTTTTTGTTGCAACAAATTTCTTTCCTTGGTCACATTGTTTCTAAAGATGGGATAACTGTTGGTCCTACAAAAACAAAGGTTGTTGAAAAATGGACAAGACCCACAAATGTAACTGAGATTCATAGCTTCCCTGGTTTTCCAGGCTATTACTGAAGGTTTGTTATAAATTTTTCATGGTTATCTAGTCCAATGACTAAGCTAACTCGGAAGGGTGTTAAGTTTATCTGGACAAAAGAACATGATTATTGTTTTCAGGAACTGAAAAGAAGATTGGTGAATGCTCCAGTTTTGGAACTACCTTCCAGGAATGAGGAGTTTGTTATCTACAACGATGCTTCATTGAATGGACTTGGTTGCGTCCTAATGAAGAATGATCAGGTAATTGCTTATGCTTCACGTTAGTTGAAAACTCATGAGGTAAATTACCCTACACATGATTTGGAATTAGCTGCTGTTGTTTTCACTTTAAAAATTTGGAGGCATCATTTGTATGGAGTAAAGTGTGAAATATATACCGATCAAAAAAATTTAAAGTATATATTTACTCATAAATAATTGAACATGAGACAGAGGAGATAGATAAAATTAATCAAGTATTATGATTGTACATTTCATTACTATCTAGGAAAAGAAAATAAAGTGGCTGATGCTTTGAGTCAAAAAAGTAATTCTTCATTAACAATGTTGCATTTGGAATGTGATCCTTTGGTTAAGGATTTGATTAAATTTTTCATGGAAGTTGTTGGTGTAGGATTTTCTTCTGTTTTGTTTTAGGTATCAGTGAAATATTCTCTATCAGACAGAATTAAGTAAGCATAGAAGCAAGACAGTGAGTTGCAGAAAAAGGTAGAGATGGTTCAGAAGGGTAAGTTTCTTGAATTCAACATTGATAATGATTGTGTTTTGTGATTTGGGAAGAGATTGTGTGTGCCTTGTGATTAACAGTTTAAGAGTGAGTTGTTATGTGAAGCTCATAGTTCTCCTTTTTCAGTTCATCCAGGCAGTACTAAGATGTACAGAGATCTGTGGGAGTATTACTGGTGGGATGGAATGAAAAGAGATATTGCTGATTTTACTGTGAAGTGTTTGACTTGTCAGCAGGTTATAGCAGAGCGGAAGTTACCGAAAGGGATGCTTCAGCCTTTACTAGTGCCAGAGTGGAAATGGGAAAATATATCCATGGACTTTGTTGTGGGATTACTGAAGACATCTCGAGGTAATAATGCAATCTGGGTTATTGTTGATCGCTTGACTAAATCTGCTCATTTCCTTCCTATTCGAGATACTTTATATCTAGATCGAATTTCTCAATTGTATCTTAAAGAGATAGTCAGGTTGCATGGAGTTCCCCTATCCATTGTATCTGATCGTGATCCCAGGTTTACTTCTAACTTTTGGAAAGGCCTTTAGAAGTCGTTGGGTACTGAATTAAATTTTAGTACATCTTTTCATCCTCAATCAGATGGGCAGTCAGAATAAACGATTCAGACTTTGGAGGATATGCTACATGATTGTTCGATGGATTATTAGGGAAGTTGGGACCAACATCTTTCTTTGGTCAAGTTTTCTTATAATAACAGTTTTTATTCCAGTATACAGATGGCACCATTTGAGGCATTATATGGGAAGCGGTGTCGAACTCCAGCTTTCTGGGATGAAGTGGGTGAAAGGAAGTTGATGGGACCGGAATTGGTAGAAGAGTTGTTAGAAAAATTTTAGCTATTACAGAAACACATGAGAACAACTCAGAGCAGGAATAAGAGTAATGTGGACAACAGGATGAAGGATCTCTCTTTTGAGGTAGGTGATCATGTTTTCTCAAAGTTTCACTATGGAAAAGTGTGATGCGATTTGGTAAGAAAGGAAAGATGAGTCCAAGGTTCATTGGACCATATGAAATTATGGAGAGATTTGGATCAGTTTCATACCAAGTGGCTTTTCCTCTGAGTTTATCTCAGTTACACAGTGTTTTTCATGTTTCAATGTTAAGTAAGTACATGCCAGATCCATCTCATGTTTTGAGTCTAGAGGTAGTTCAGCTGGAAGAGAATCTATCTTATGACGAAAAAACAGTCCAGATTCTTGACAACAGGGAGCAAGTGTTTCAGAATAAGGTGATTCATCAAGTAAAGGTTTGGTTGAAAAACCACATGAGTGAAGAGGCAACATGGGAATATGAAAATGCAATGAGGGATAAATACCCCCACTTATTCGATAAGTAAATAAATTGCGGGGACAAAATTTTCTAAAGGGGGGAAGGATGTAACATCCCAAGTAAGTAATGAATAATATATATTCTTATCTATGTCTATTCATGAATTATATAGTGTTTTAGAGGCTTAAAATGAGAATAAATCCAATCTTAAGCATGAAATACACTAATATTTTTAGAAGATTGTTTTACTACCTTTTGATGGAAAACCATTTTTAAATAACATTTTGACAATTTTATAAGCTCTATTTGTAAAAATAAACTTATTCTTTATGATTGGGACATTGATATTTACATTGGATAATTTTTTGGTAATTTTCTGACAATGTTCATTTTTTAATGAATAGTGAAAATACTGCATTTTACATCAAAACTACATTTTCATCTAATTTAATTATATGGTTAGATTATCTTTTTAATTGGTTTTAAAGTTTAAATAGAATTTATTTTTAGCATTTAATCCAATGGTGGTCATTGGTATTAATTTAACTTTGGAATTGGGCATAAAAAAGTGCCAAACCTTTCATTGATAATATTTCTAAAAAACCCGCTATTTGTTTTGACAACGGGAATTATTTTTAAATTAATTATTTCAATTTCTGTGTTTCGAATTTGGTAAAATAGATTACATATTTGGAATTAGAAGTTCCAAATTATGTAATCAAGACTCTTTTTTTTGACATTATAAATAGTAACGACGATAATTATCTTTAATTATCTTGATTAATTAGTAATCGGGTAGTTAAGGATAATAAAATAATATCATAATAATAACAAATGACCAAAAAATGTGTCTTAATGATACTAGTTGTGTCATGGCCGACCATGGTATGCCTTGATCCAAACTTGGGGACCCCATGGAATCACATTTGTGTGATAATGACTTTTTATCTTTTTATTTTTAAAGAAAGTTAAATATAACAAAGAATGTATCACCTGAGTAATTTTTTTTTAATTTTGTCTACATAAATGATCTTTTAGACTATAAATAGTAATTGTAAATATAAAAATATTTCCTACATCATATTATTTTTTTATAATTTTTAGACATTAAATAAATTAAATTATTTATGACATCATGATGATGCAACGA
This sequence comes from Viscum album, assembly GCA_963277665.1. Lineage (NCBI taxonomy): Eukaryota > Viridiplantae > Streptophyta > Magnoliopsida > Santalales > Viscaceae > Viscum > Viscum album. Next base: position 177,386,476 of record OY728147.1, on the reverse strand, counting down.
TTACCTCATTAATGAACGATTTAAATAAAATGAAAATATAATGTAAAATCTAAGACTTACACTTGTCAAGGACCTATTGGATGAGTATATTTAGAACCCTTATCACCTTATCCTTGAAATATATCAATTTGGGACCTTTAAAATCCGACACTCTTTTGAAAATAAAGTAACATTTTATACCTTTCCAAGAGTGCCCCTCCTCTCCTCTTATAAAAGGCCCCCATCTCTACCTCCTTACCCACACCTCTCAAGCCTTTGGCTCGGGCAATCTCTTCTCATTTTGTCTCTCCACATCCCTCTACTAATCCTAGAAGCCTTACCTTATGCAGGAATCTCTTCAAGAAACCCTTTTGGTTCAAACCAATGGGAGTTACTCGATTCAAAGGTAAAGTCTTCTCTAATGCTATTTTGTTTCATTTTGCTTCTCCAACCCCTAAAATCTATTTATTAATTTCTTTTGTAACAACACTAGTATCTTCCATATACTAGGATATTTTTATAATAAGGATTCAAGCTACACTTACACACACCTACATCTAATGGTTAATGAGCATACTGTTTCCATGGATGGCGAATTTCTGCCTCACGAAACGATGATTGTTCAATATTCTGCCAACACCTTCAAAGGTGGCCATTAAGATTTCACTATATTTATATATGATATATAATATGTTTATGTTTTTCTTAATCTTCTGTATTTTTCATTTATGTCATAACTTTATGGTTTCCATTATGGGTAAACACGATATCTTCATTTTAGGAAGTACAGACTACCGCCCCCTCAAAGTGATTTGATTCATTAATGCCATATATGGGACATATAAAGGATAGAGTTAATGATATTATACTGTAATTATAATATATATTTAGGTCATTATGATTTCATTTCATTAAATACGAAATAGAAATGAAAGTAGCGTTCATGCGTACGTACGGTTTACCGTCTCCATGAACGGTGCATTTCATTTCTTACCTCTAAATGTAATGTAATATTATAAATACATGTATATGATGGATATATATGATATATATGATATCCAAATCAGTAATATCATTATGGATATAATGAAACTTTGACCACATAAACAACATGTAATTGTAAGAAGTCCATTTTTGAGTTAAGTACCAAATATCGACAAAATGAACTTTATTAAATTAAATGATTACATAACATTTATAACATGGAAATAAGTTATATAAAAGGAATAATAAACTTGAAAAAGGTTCTTAATAAAGTAGAAATTTACACTAGTTTATTATTCAGGAGATTAAAGAGCAATCGAGTCACGTCGGACACGAGGTAAGGGACATCGTCTCAATCTCCTTTCATTGAGGCATATTTTGTTTTATACACAACTTTCTTTTATACGGTGTATAAACCCCTTTGAATTTTATGTTTATTCAAAAGGAATATTTTTATACGAAGGGTTTACTAAATGAAAAATGGGAATGTTTTTTTTGTCGTACGTATGTGGTGACAACGACTTCTCTGCCGCCGTGACCATTATTTGAGTTTCGGCTTCCTCTACAAGCCATAAATTTTTTTGAATGAAAAATAAATACCATGTTTTACTTTTATTTTATTTTGGTCTTGAAAATGGTTTTCATAATGTTTTTATATCAATGTGTTGTATTGATATCTTGTGATTGAATAGTGGAAATGTTATGTTTCCTTTATGCATGTTTTATATGATATGATTATGTTATGGTTCTTGGGAATTGTTAAGAAGACGGGTGGTTCCGTGATAAACTAAGGTAGGGTGACCCCGATATAGCTCTCCAATGCATTGGGTAACACAAAGGAGTTAAACGTTAAGGTTTCTCCGAAGAGATTTAGGGAATATACTGTGATGGGTATTCCAAACGTAACCATGAGGGTTACTCCCTACGTAAGAATGTTATGAATGCCTCAAGTTACCTTTATGTCTTATGATTTCTATGATTTATTCATGATTTGATGAGGTATGTTAAGGTGATTATGTTTTATGAGTAAAGTATGATTTCATACATGGACTAATGTTTTCATTTCGTACTTTTATATGCCTTATTGAGCTTTTTATGCTCATCCCAAGTTTTTGAAATTTTTTTCACAGGTCAAGGGAAAGGTACATGATGTGATGATAGTGTCAAGGAAGTGTCAAGAAATAATCCATGTTTTATTTTAAATATGTTTCCGTTTATGGAAAAAATGAGTACTATCATTTATGTAACCACTTTGTTTAAATGTGGAATGTAATGAATGTTTTATGATCTAATTATATAAAACTCTAAACCTGAAAAGATCCTCAGCATGTATTCTTGAAGTAACTCAAGATTAAGTAATGTTTAAGGCTGGGGCCTTATACTTTTACATGGAGAAACTTTGAGAAAGACATGATCTCCTACCTCAAAGGAATGATCTTTCTTCCAGTTATCTACATAACTCTTCTGTCTGCTCTGAGCTGTTCTCATGTGCTTCTAAATCAACTGAACTTTCTCTGCCATCTGTTCTACCAATTCTGGTCCCATCATCTTCCTTTCACCTACTTCATCCCAAAAAGCTAGAGTTCGACAATGCTTTCCATATAATGCCTCTAAGGGAGCCATCTGTATACTGGAATAAAAGCTGTTATTATAAGAAAATTCAACCAAAGAAAGATATTGGTCCCAACTTCCCTGATAATCCATCGAGAAAGCATGTAACATATCCTCCAATGTATGAATTGTTTGTTCTGATTTCCCATCTGATTTAGGGTGAAAAGCTGTACTAAAATTTAATTCAGTACCCAATGACTTTTGAAGGTCTTTCCAAAAGTTAGAAGTGAACCTGGGATCACGATCAAATATAATGGAGAGGGGAACTCCATGCAACCTGACTATCACTTTAATATAAAACTGAGAAAGTTGATCTAGAGACAAAGTATCTCTAATAGGAAAGAAATGAGCAGATTTAGTTAGCTGATCAACAATAACCCAGATTGCATTATTACCTTGAGATGTCTTTGGTAATCCCACAACAAAGTCCATGGATATATTTTCACATTTCCACTCTGGTACCGGAAAAGACTGAAGCATTCCTTTCACTAACTACCACTCTAATTTAAACTGCTGAAAATTCAAACACTTCCCAGTAAAATCAGTAATATCTCTTTTCATTCCATCCCACCAGTAATACTCCCGAAGATCTCTGTACATCTTAGTACTTCCAGGATGAACTGAAAACGGGGAACTATGAGCTTCACATAACAACTCATTCTTCAACTGTAAATCACAAGGCACACATAATCTTTTCCCAAATCTTAAAACACAGTCATTATCAATGTTAAAATCAAGCAACTTACCCTTCTGAACCAACACAACCTTTTTTTGTAACTCACTGTCTTCCTTCTGCGCTTGCTTAATTCTGTCTAATAGAGATGATTTCACTGACACCTGAAACAAAACAGAATAATTTCCTGCAACAACAACTTCTATGCCAAAGTTCATCAAATAAAAAACAAAAGGATCTCATTCCAAACGTAACATGGTTAATGAAGTATTACTTTTTCGACTCAAAGCATCAACCACTTTATTTGATTTCCCCAGATGATAAAGGATCGTGCAATCATAATCCTTGATTAATTACAACCATCTCCTCTGTCTCATGTACAATTCTTTCTTAGTGATTATATACTTTAAACTTTTGTGATCAGTATATATTTCACACTTCACTCCATACAAATGATGCCTCCAAATTTTTAAAGCAAAAACAACAGCAGATAATTCAAAATCATGTGTAGGGTAATTTAACTCACGTGGTTTCAACTGACGTGAAGCATAAGAAATTACCTGATCATTTTTTCATTAGGACACAACCCAACCCTTTCAATGAAGAATTACTATAGATAACAAACTCACCATTTCTGGAAGGTAGTGCCAAAACTCGAGCATTCACCAATATCATTTTCAATTCCTGAAAAAAATCATTACATTGTTTTGTCCAGATGAACTTAACACATTTTCGAGTTAACTTAGTCATTGGAATAGATAACCATGCAAAATTTTCAACAAACCTCTGGTAATAACCAGAAAAACCAAGAAAACTATGAATATCGGTTATATTTGGGGGTCTTGTCCATTCTTCAACAACTTTTATTTTAGCAGGATCAACATTTATTCTATTTTTTGAAACAATGCGACCAAGGAATGAAATTTTTTGTAACCAAAACTCACAATTGATGAATTTCCCATAAAGTTTCCTTTCTTTTAAGGTTTTAAAGACAACCCTTAAATGACTTTAATGTTACTCCTTACTTTTGGAAAAAACCAAAATATCATCAATGAACACAACCACAAACTTATCCAAGAACTCAAGGAAAATTCTATTTATAAGATCCATGAATACAGCAGGTGAATTGGATAACCCAAAAGGCATAACTAAAAATTCATAATGGCCATATCTAGTATGAAACGTGGTCTTCGGAACGTCTGATTCATTTGCTTTCAACTGATGGTACCCCGACCTCAAGTTAATCTTCGAAAAATACTGAGCTCCCTGGATATGATCAAACAAATCATCGATATGAGGCAAAGGATACTTATTCTTAACAGTGATGTTATTCAATGCTCTATAATGAATGAAAATTCTCATCGAACCATCTTTATTTTTAACAAACAAGACAGGAGCACCCCTTGGTGACGTGCTAGGTCAAATGAAACCTTTATATAATAACTCCTGCAATTGCTTCTTTAACTCTAAAAGTTCAATTTGAGACATTCGATAAGGGGGGTTTGAAATTGGATTAGCATCAGGAACTAAGTCAACAGTAAATTCAAATTCCCAATTAGGTATAATACTAGGAAACTCATCAAGAAAAACATCAAGTTACCCATTTACCAATGACACATCATTAATCTGAATAGTTTATTTGTTTTCAAGAATATGTGCAAGGTAACATTCATTTCCATCTTTTACCAGTTTTTCGACTTCCTAATATGTTATCAAAATCAAGGGTTCATTCTTGTACACAAACTGAAAATCATTCTGAAAAGAAACCTCTTTAGCTCTGCAGTCAATATTAGCATGATAAATAGAAATCTAGTCCATTCCCAATATAACATCAAACTCTACTAGAGGAAAAATAAACAAGATTTGTAGGTAGATTCTTTCCACACATAAGGACAAGAATGTTCTTATGTTTTATTTTTGTCTCAACATTTCCTCCAGGTGTTTTTACGATAAGTTTAGTATTCATATCATGATATGGAATTCCCAATTTACTAGAAAAATTCTCAGAAATGTAAGAATGTGTAGATCCTAAATCAAACAACACATTGGCATAATCTGAACAAACAAAATGTGTACCTGATACTACTTCATTTGATGGACCAACATCTGTTGAAGTAGTTTCAAAGGATTTCACCACCCCTTTCTTCTTGTAGTCTGGATGCTTTCCTTCAGTTGAGTTTGTTGGACACTCATTTGCATAATGACCCATTTCATTGCACTTAAAACATTTTACTGACTGTAAATCACATTTCATCCTACCATTACCCTGATCTTTTTTCAGTGGAATTATGAGCCTTATGTACCATTTTACCACATCGATAGAACTTACCAGAATTCAAAATACATTCCCCAGCATGCTTTTTACCACAATTTTCCCAAACTGTAAACTTAAGTTTCTTACCATCAGACTTTTTTAAAGAGTTCTTCCCTTTCTCCTGCCACCTCGACCTCTTATTTTGTTGTTTGTCAAAGAATACCTGATCATCAGCAAACTCCATTTCCACCTTTTATGCACAACGAACAAGTTTTTCATAAATTTTGAACTCACAAGAAGCTAAAGCCCTTAGAAACTTTGTATTTAATCCTGAGTAAAAACGGTTGATTTTACTATCAATATCTCGTATGAAATTTGGAGCATACCTTACCAGTCGAATGAATTTTTATTCATAAGAATCCACTGAGTCATCCTCTTGCCTCAATTCCCGGAATTTTTTTTCTATCATAAGACAAACCACCTTAGGAAAATATTTCTCAAGAAACATACCTTTGAATTCATCCCAACCGAGAGCATCAATCTCCGCACTATCCCTGATATTTTTCACCATTGACCACTACTGATCAGCTTCACCTTCAAAATGGTAAACTGCAAGACTAACCTTTTGATGTTCTGAACAACCCAGGACATCAAATATCTTCTATAGTGGTTTAATCCATCCTTCAGCTAGCACAGGGTCATATGATCCTCTGAATGATGGGGGGTGTTGCCTCATGAAATGCTCTACTACAGACATGTTCCTCTATGTTTGATCTGGATGATCTCGTACATGGATACCACCACCATTTATAGCCTGAGTCAACTATTCCATCGCTGTAACAAACTATTTAGTTCTGATTCCAACCATCCGAGGTTGTTGATTTACAAGGTTGTCTTCTTCCTGATGTCGTCCCAACATAGCTGCCCTGTTTCCTCTACAGAAAACCATTCCGAACAAAGAAATATCTTAGGCGAAGCAACATGGTAATATGTAAATGCTATATAATTTCAATATTAACATAAATTACTTTATGGACATTTATTTAACAACACCCTAACTCATAAAGTTATATAAACCGACCTCTGATACCAACTATAAGGAATCAGCCTTAAACATTACATAATATTGAATTAAATGAATAATTCACATTGAGGATGTTTTCAGGTGTAGAGTTTTAGAGAATTAGAACATAAATATTACATCTCAAAAGATTACAAGGTATACATTTCTACACAGATTCCATTTTTTTCATAAAATAAAAACTCTTGAAAAAAAGAGTCATGTCGAGTTCCATGTTTTAGACAACATGACTTTTCCTTGATCCCATCCTTGAACTTATTCATCTTTAAGTCCTGTGAAAACATTTCAAAACTTTGGATGAACATAAAAATCTCAGTAAGGGTTATAAAACAATGAATGAAAACATTTGTTCATAAATACATACAAAACATGAACTCTTTTACTTAACTCATGAAATCATAAGATTTATGAAAGATAGATAGAAATCATAAATCATAAAGGTAACTTGCAGTATCCATACAATACTTACATTGTAGCTATCACAGCTACATAGAGAGTTACTTTGGAATACCCATCATAGTATATTACCTAAATCTATTAGGAGAAACATTCACATTTACCTCCGTCACATTACCCAATTCATTGGAGAGCTATCTCGGGCTCACCCGCCTTAGGTTTATCATGGAACCACCTGTATACATAAATAATTCCCAAGAACCATAACATGATCATAACACCTAACATAAGCATAAAAGAAAGATAACATTTCCACATTGTAATAATAAAATATCATTTCAAGATATTTGAAATAATAAATCCATTTTAAAAATCATTTTCAATACCAAAATACATAAAAAGAGTATATGGTATTTATTTTTCCTTTTAAAAACATTCCGGCTTGTTAAGGAAGCCAAAGATCAAATAATACTCGTGGCAGTGGAAAGGTCATTGTCACCGCTTACGTTAAAAAAACATTCCTTTTTGTCATTTAGTAAAACGCTTCAAATAAAAATATTCCCTTTGAATAAAATAAAAATTCAAAGGGGTTTATACACCGTATAAAATAAAGTCGCGTATAAAACAAAAAATGCCTCAATGAAAGAAGATTGAGACGAAGTCCCTTACCTCATGTCCGACTTGACTCGATCATTATTTAATATCCTGAATAATAAACTAAAGTTAATTTCTACTTCATTAAGAAACTTTTTCAAGTTTATTATTCCTTTTATATCAATTATTACCATGTTATAAACATTATGAAAACATTTAAGTTAATAACGTTCGTTTTGTCGATATTTGGCACTTGAGTCAAAAATGGACTTCTTATAATTAAATGTTGCAAATGTAGTCAAATATCCATTATCTCCAGAATGATAATCATGATGTAGATATCACATATATCATATATATCCAGTATATACATGTATTTATAATAGTACATAACATTTGGAGGTAAGAAATGAAATGCACTGTTCATAGAGACAGTAAACCTTACGTACGCATGAACGCTACTTTCATTTCTATTTATTATTTTAATTGAATTAAAACATAATGACACATAGGTATATTATAATTTCAGTATAATATCATATATAATATCATTAAATCTATCCTTTATACATCCAACATAAGGTATTAACGAGTCACATCACTTTGAGGGGGTGGTAGTCCGCACTTCCTCAAATGAGATTATCATATTTACCCACTATGGAAACCATAAAGGTTTGATATAATTGGGAAGTAAAGAAGAATAAAGAAATCATAAACATAACATATATCATATATAAATACAGTTCCATCATAATGGCCACCATGAGAGGCGGTAATATGTAATTGAACAATCATCGTTTCGTGAGGCGTTAGTTTGTCATCTACAGAAACATTATGTTCTTCATCCATTAGTGTGAGGTGTGTGTAAGTGTAGTTTGAATCCTTATCATAACAAAATCATAGTATATTTAGGATACCTGTGTTGTTACAAAATAAAATAAATAAAAAGAGTTTAGGGGTCGGAGAAGTAAAATAAAAGAAAACAATTTAAGAGAAACCGTTACATTTAATTTGGGTAACTCCCTTTGGTTTGAACCAAAGGACTTGTTGAAGTGCCTTTTTCCTAAGGTAAGGATTATAGGGGGAGGAGAGGTATTTAAGGAGATTAATTGGGTAGATTTTGGATGAGTAAAATCTCTTTAGAGGTGTGCGTAATTGGATAGGAATGGTCTCCTTTTATAAGGGAGAGGAGGGGCTCTTTTGGAAAGTGTGAAAACATTATTTTATTATATAATGATATTCGGGTTATAATGGTCCAAAAATCATTAAGGTATAAGATAAGATGACTCATAATAGAAATAAAATCATCCCATCAGAATTGGACATGTTTTAGATAATATTTTAATCATTATAATCTTATTTATTTTAATCATTTATTAATGAGGTAAATACTGCATCATTATTGTTTCATAAATAATTTAATTTATTAGATGTATAAAAATTATAAAAAAAATAGAATCTTGTAGGAAATATTTTTAATATTTCCAATTAATATTTATAGTTGAAAATATGACTTATATAACACCATATGAAAATTAATTACTAAAATATTTTTGTTAATGTCAATTTTTTCTTTACATTAAATTAATTAATCTAAATTTTCATTTTCACTCCCAAGTGGATCAATGGGGTCCAAAATCGACCCAAAGATTCCCATTGTCGTAAATGACTCAACCAATAAGGTTTGGACAAGTGTTAAGGTAATTTTGAATTATTATAACATTCTTTTAACCTTGAATTACCCCATTTACCTTTAACCGTGGTAAATACAAGTCAAAAGTTACTATTAACCAAAAATTATCTTCATCTTAATGAACCAAATTTTACTTCTTGATAACAACCATGTATGTAGGATTTTTTAAATTTAATTCACAGAATTGGTAAAATTTGATTTAAATGAAAAAGTCAGTTTTTTAACTACCACCAGGTGGTTTCACTATTCATCAAAAATTAAAGTTTTTCAGAAAAATACCAAAACATCAGCCTAAGAATTATTTGATATTCCGAATTCAAAAATTATTTCTATTTTTCCAAATTAAAAACATTGAAGTGAAATTAATTAATTTAAAACTTAATTCGTGTTGTTAAAACAAATAGCGTTTTTTTAAGAAACAATAACTATCAAAAGATTGATACTTGTTTATGTTTAATTTCAAAGTGAAATTAATTCCAATGATAAAAAATTGGATTAAATGGTAAAAATATATTTTAATTTCTCTTTAAAACCAACTAACAAGATAATCTAACCATATAAATAAATTAGATTAAAAGGAACTTTTGAATTAAAATGCAATATTTTTCACTATTCATTAAAAAATACCAAAAAATTACCCAAAGTAACGTTTGATGTCCCCAATATAAATAAGGATTTTATTTGGTCAATTAGAATGTATTAAAGTGACAAAAACTATATTTAAATAGGTTTCACCATTAAAAGGTGATAAATCGGCCTTTTAATGTAAATTATGCTTAAAATTAGATTCATTCACATTTTAAGCCTCTAACTTTTTATTGTATAATGTAAATACATTTAACAAACATGTATAATCATATTGTATTTAGTTTCATTCATTACCACCAATACAACGACTAGGAGTTAACTACCATTTAAAATAATAATATTATATTATTAGTGTGCAACGTAAGACTCCAAAGAAACCCGTTGTTGCATATCGGGTACGCTATTGAACATAGAAACCCCTTTAAAGTAAACTTAATATTTAATTCACAAATATTAATAAATATGAAATATGTATTATTATTCATTTACTTGGGATGTTACAATATATATTCATCATTGTATGTAATATTTTTGTATCACTTCTTGGGTATTAAATACAATATGCAGTTCATATATTTGTATCCAAAAATAAGAACCATGGAAGTTCAAAAACATTATAAGAAGTAAGGTGAACAGTCTAAGTAGTTAATAAAGGTTGAATACTAAGTTAGTAAAGAGAATCACCCAACTTAAAATTTCTAATTGGATTAATTATAGTCATACAATTGTTTTGTATTGAGTATTACCAAAACATTTATATCAGTTTCTAGTACAATACACAATGAGGTGTTATTTAATGTTTTGAATGAATTTTTATATGATATTTCATACTTAATAAATAGTTCAATAATAATTAAATCACATATATCCAATATCAAAAATTAATGATGAATGTAATATAGAAGACTCATACCAGTTCTAGAATGATAATTATTTCTCAGATAAAATTAAAAATAGTTTTTAAGGATATAACCCAAAGGGTATTTAGAATAATTAGATCTAGTACTATAAGGAATTTTATGTACGTGCTTGTTAATTTTTAGACAAATAAACTTTTAGAAATAATGGTATTCTACAAAACAACAAAAATTATTTCAACAAGACTATTTAGACTAATCTAAGGATAAGTTGTAGGTAAGTTCATGTACTTCATAAGTTTACTTTAAGAAATTTTAGGAATATGAAATGTAAGTAATTAATACACATGGTAAAGGATATAAGATCATTTGAGTGGGATAGTTAAAGAATATCTAAAATAAGTATACATCGATCATTTATATATATACTAGAGTTACTCATGAACTCATATTAAATTATACACATCAAATATAGGATGGTAGTACAATGCATATTGATGAGGAGTCATTTATGTATTGAAATTATTCCATAATTACTTTTAAGTCATGTTATGAAAATAGTCGCGTAACAACTAAACAGATGAAAAAAATATTTACTAATGGATATCATATAAGTTATAATATGATTGAAATACATTATGTTATAGATTCATGTGTTTGATGATAACCATTTGTTAAAATATGGATTTAGCTATAAATGTATATGAAGGGAAACACTAAGTGAATTTTAGTTAATTATCCCACATCCAATCAGGATATTACTATACCTAATATATAAATGTATCAATTAAGGTTGACTATATTTATTTAATAGTAAATCACTTATATTTTGATATAGTGGGATAAAACCCGACTTCAATGATGTTAAGGACTCAAATGAACATGATTTTGAAAAGGAATAATAAACATCACAAGGACCTATGGGATGTGTTACTCTAATAATGCATACAATATATGAAATTTTAAACAAAAGTGGTAAATAGAATCAAGATAAGGGTGATAAGAACATAAGAATTCAGGAATAGAATTCATGTACTAAAATCTAGTTCTAATTTTGGTAGTTTCTATAGTTTATTTAAATATTTTGGTGGGTATTAAACAACAAACTTGAAAATTATGGTACACCCTTGTACTAATATGGCTATATTGGTTACTAAAGGTTTCAAGAGACATCTGAAAACTGTCTCTGAGGAAACATTTTACTAGTCATCTTGTTAAAATCCATTTGAATTCAACACGTCTTAACAACCTTAAATGATCATTATATCAGGAATTTTATATCAATGACACCTTCATTAATGAAAATGCAATTAAAATGTATATATTATACAACTAGAAGGGTTAGTGTCACTAAAGAAGGATAATAAGGTATGTAAGTTTGAGTGATTTAATTATAAATTAACGTAATCTTCATGATCATAGAATATTTGTTTAATAAATCCACCAATGAGTTTGGTATTATTAAAAACAAAAGTTCTACATGTGTATATAAGTGGAGAAATATAGTTTTCCAAGTCAAATATGTTGATAAAATATGGAAAAAATATTAATTATTTCATTTTGTTAAGAATAAGATAAAAATTATTTATCAATGAATTACTTAAAATAACATCCTAAGTTATAGGGAATAAGATCTATAAACACAAATCTATAGGGTTTCTAAGATTTTGTCACTGTAAATATTTTGAAAAGGTATTGAAAAATAAAATATGGAATAATTCATGACCAAATTGTTTCCTATGTTAAATAATATGAAATATCTCCAATTTTATCTACAAAAACACTGGAGGAGATTATTATGATGAATATATTTTTACATGCCTAAGATTACTTTAGAATATATCTTATATTTTGTAATATGTATTGGTATTTGATACATATTATATATGAAAAATATGGAGAAAATATCACATAGAACCAAGATAAATGTATATTCTAGAAATTGGAACTATAAGAAAGTACTTGAGAAATTAGAAATGGAAGAGTTATAGGTTAATAGAGAAATGGTAATACTAGTGTTCAAGTGGATATAAAAATAGTCTTACTTTGGATAAATTTTAAATAATAACTCTAAGAGGCTACAATAATAATTAAACAAAATTAATTATAGATAGTGGTTTAAAAATTAACATTGAATGATTATGTTGTGGATTTTGATGCAGTTTAAGAAGTAGTTTGGAAATGATTTGTTCTATATTTTGGATTCACACCAAGATAGTAAAGTTTTATCATATTAAGATAATAATTAGACAATGGTATTATACAAGATGTTAAGTTTATGATAGAAGGAAAATGGTAATTAAATACCCCATGTTGGATGGACCAATGGGTGGGGAGGTGTGAATCAATGGTCTCTTTTTAAGAATTCTCTCTTTTCTAAATTGAACCTCTCGAATTTTTTATATTTCTCAATCAAATCAATTATATATCTTATCCCTATCTTATTTTTAGTAGCAATTAATGATAAAATAACAAACATGATGTATGAGGTTTTAGTGGAAAGCCTACTCTTTTCTAGGTTGTTTAGTTCCCCCAAAATAAATTATCCACTTTACCCACAAGTGAATATGATTGGTTAGACACCTAAGTTAGAATCTCTCAGGAATTGGAAAGAAACCCTAACTTATCCTCTTCTATGATTTTTTAGACACCCCAATCACGAGATTCTAGTATCTAATAATACACCCCATCTACAATATCCTTCTTCAATGATGATAATAATGTATAAATATCTTTTTATTCAGATTGTATTCCTTGAAAAGAAAATTGTATTCACTTTCCTTGTGTACACATTCAATATCTTCAATAGTTTCATGGAGTAATCTGGTTAATATTGAAACTCATTTACACTAGATCTATAATGATCTAGTTATTATTATCTTAATAAATAATCAAACAAAAGAAGTCTTCTCCTAGAGGTGTTTTTTGGATTTATTCACTTCTCATTTATAAAAATATCAGGAAGATATTATATCTTTATATTAATGAATTTCTTGGACTTGGATAATCACTATTCAATGTTATTTTATCCAAGATTAATCATTCATGATCTTAATAAAACTTCCCTCATGAATTATCAATTCAATAGTCTCAAGTGTACTTCATGTCAGTGTTTCATGGGACAATAAAATCTACAAACCTAAGAACATATAAATGTTATTATTATTCTATGTTATCATCAATATTATTTATTGTTTTAATATTGATATAATTCAATGATAATATCTCGGATATCTTAATGAATATATTTCCATTGTATGGACCATGCATGTACTTATCCATATGATACACGTAGGTAAATATATTTTTCTTTTGTAATAAAACACACATAACCTCATGGAGGTTATCTTATTCTCTTATCACAAGTGTGTGAAATCATTAGATCCTTCTCCCATTACATTAATTTTTATTTAATTCAAGTGAGTGCACAAAACTTCTTCTTTGTGCAACATCAAATAGTTTCACGACCTTATTTTTCATGATTTTTTTTTTGTGGAACTTTGTTTTTCTTTATCAACTAAGAGATATCTAAAATACTTTGCATACATGAGGAGGATCATAGATTCTTCATTCATTCATGTGAATGTTTGAAGGTGCGTTATTTTCTTTTAAAAAATACCCTCTCAAACTCGAATAGAAACACCTCTTCTCAGCCTTGTTACCTAAGTATATATATAAGGTGATCATAACCTCTACTTTGAGTATTAACTGACTTAAATTCTTAAAAACTATGAAAATTAAATAAATATATTTTAAATCCTAAGGATCTTAGTGTTTAAAATATTCTCACATGGGGTTCCTCCTTATTCTCTAGCCCATATGATGCTGAGGATTAATTTTTTGATTGTTTGCATGATATTCATACTTATAGATAATATTCTTATGTAAATGTATTAATTAATACATGAAAAACCATATTTAACTCATGCATGGATATAGAAGAGTGAATGGACATATTTAAACTTGTCTTTAATTTAGCTGAAGCACTTCCTTCATACAGATTCATGCATGTTATATCGAGATTGCATGCATGGATTCAAGTTGATTGAGCATGCCTCATTACTTTTTTATGATCATGGAATATGGTCAGAGTGAATTTTGTTGAACAATAGTCTTGAAATCACATGTTGAAACCTTTAAAGGATAAATGTTGAATATGAATGCCTGACTTGATTAACGACACAGACAGATCTAATCGGATGATCGATATTATTTCAGTATATTTTTATGACGGAGGAATAGTAACACACTTTACATATCCAAAATTTTATTTAAATACATATTCCATCCACTTAATATTAATCAATGATTTATCCACCACTCATTCTATTACCGGTGGCAGCACCCAGACACACTTCACACATGCCTATCATGGGATGTGCTACCCCATTGCATGGTCAACCAGGAAACTCACTCATGCACCTTATGTGCACACTATAGATACACTTTTAACTCCCTATGAATACTATTAATTCTTCACACTTTCTTTACATTCAAATCTAGTCTGAACTTCCTCTCACATGGTTGACCTAGGTTTTGAAATTTGTGGTTGAGGTTAGTCCATATTTCTCTAAGGAAATTCCATTTCTTTTGAAAAAGGTCCTTTAAAAAATGAATAATTATAAGTATATAATATAAAAATAAGGGATTTTAAAATATAATTCTCAATATAAAATTATTATTCCTTTAAATATTCTGCATGTGTATAACTTTTAAGCTATTCATCAATTGATTTGGTAAATTATATTTTTCATGGCCTTACAACTTGGTCATCAGATAATTTCATGGAAACTCAATAAGTCTTAAAAAAAATCCCTTTAAAAAATTAATTTTTTTTCTTAGACTAAATATAAATTCATCATGTAATAATAGAATATATTATGGCCTTTATTAAGACATTTTATCATGTTTATAAATATTTTCATGGTATTCATATTTTTAAATTTTGTAAACAATGTGCAATAACCAAGTGGAATTTTCACTTGTCACTTGTATTTAAAAACAATTAAACAATTAAAAAATCATCAGAATTCTTATTTACACCATTTCTTGAACTTATATTTAATTATTTAAGCGTTAATACTCACATTTCTTAATAATGGACTGTTTTTAGACCTAAATCAACCTAGGGACTTACATGGATTCTTTTTCAATCATTAAATCCAATTCCTTAACATCATCTTATCCATATCTAATCCTTCATAATATATTGACATTATAATTCATTACTAAAAAATACAACATTACTTATTCAAACATTCATTTATTATATTTAATATCTCCCTTTGAATTTATTTTTTATATTTTTTTACTTTATAAATTCAATATTATTATCCCCATTATTGATAATAAATAAAAAAGTATATTAAGGATCTTCTTGTCTCATATTTTCAAGAAACATCTTCTCCTTTTGATTGATTGAATACCATTACAAAGAGGGATGATATCACATATTTTCATAGTATAAATACTTAATTCAATAAAATCTAGGCCATTTTTAGTGAACCAAGAGTACAAAAAAAAGCGATATAATCAAGGTTGTATTTTATTCCATGATCATAACACATGGGATACCATAATTATATTTTATCAAATATTGGGTTGATCCTCCATGTTTATAGAAATATCTAACCTACACCAAATTAACATAAAAATAAAAATAGTTCATGTTAATGTCATAAAATCCCCCTTGGACACATATTTTCAAAAATTATTACTCTCTATTAGTAAATATTGTAAATATAATCAAGAATTATGGATGATAGTGTGATAATCATACCATGAAACCCATTTTTACCAGGCTATATAGAAAATTCCAGATTCATATAAAAATTATTTAGAAGTCCTTTTTCTCAATTTTACTCCCCCTTAATGGGTGTAATCATTTTATTCTCTTCATGGTAGTTTAGAAACTTCATAAGAATTGATTTATCCATGTTTTTCTAGTAGTGAACACCTCAAAAAATATATTTTAATTCCATAAAAGCTAGAATAAGTAAACAACAA
Source organism: Viscum album (assembly GCA_963277665.1). NCBI lineage: Eukaryota > Viridiplantae > Streptophyta > Magnoliopsida > Santalales > Viscaceae > Viscum > Viscum album. The sequence continues at coordinate 177,369,760 of OY728147.1, read as the reverse complement.
GAATTATATAGAATAATAAATAACATCAATGTGTCTCAGATGTAACATTCATGGTGAGTGTTTCCTCTCAATGTTGGTTGTTATTTTCTTCCAATATTAGCATAATAAGTTTTATTGGGTGTTTTATTTCTATTTTATGTATCATCTATATTATAATATTATTTCTTTATTTGAACTGATTTTTTATGTGGAATATCTTCTTACATATTAATCTTTTGAATATTAGAGTTTCTAGTTATCGATAAATTCTTATAATTTCTCAACTCAACTTTTAAATCCACTTTTTATCCTTTACCCTTAGCATGTTTTACACTTCCATGAATTTTTTATCCAATTTTAGATAATTTCTTCTAGACAAAAAGGTAATATTTCATGAAATTCATAGCCTGAAAAAAATATTTACAAGACATATAATTGTTTTTATTTTAGAACCATTCCATTTCATAGTATAAGAAAAATCTCCTTCTAACCATGTCATGGATACCTTGTCCCTATCACATTCCAAACTACATCTTCCATAAACATCATCCAAAATCTAAAGATTTTTTTTCTATACATAGATATGGTTCAGATATAGTCACTAGTTTTATCCTCTTATATTTTATCCTTAAGTTCCCATTAAAACTCTCACTTGGGTCTTTTCACTTTGTTGGTAATGAAATATTAAAAAATAGAATACTTTTCATGTATATTATTACCCTAAAACTAGTAAAAACATTGAAAATTTGATCTTCTTGGTTGATTCCAATTTTTTATAGATTCTAATTGAATTTGTTTTGATGAAATATTTTAATTATTCTACCTAAGGGTAAATGGACTTATTAAAGTTTTATTTTCATCATTTGAAATGGTAGAATTATTCACTATTGAATTCATGGTCTAGATAGATTCACCTTTATTATTAGTGATAAGATATCTATTTTGAAACTGATTAGGAGAATCTATATACCTTGTCTATAATAACCCTTCATCTCACTAATATGGGAAGATTTGGTTTTAAAATCAATGGAAATACTATAGTCTTATCTAATTTTTTTTACCTAATTTTGAACAACAAGTAATATTGATAGTGTCTCAGCCAATTATTCTTCTCTTGAACCTAGATTCTACTCAAGAACCCTAATAATATTTTATTATTCAGCTTCTGTAAGATTTTTCTTCTTGTTATCATTAACATAATATTCTTATTTCTCGATTTGTTATTCATTTTATGTAAAAAAATTATTATTCTCATTTAAAAATGACTTCTTATCTCATCAGATATTTGTTATCTTCACAATATATACATCCAAATAAAATATCAACTTCTATTACAGATCTGTTCATTCATCTCCAACATCATTACTACTTGATGAATCAGAGCTTGTTTTACCTTTATAAAGGAAATTAACCTATTAATTGGAAGAACTACTTAAATATGAATTAGCTTTCTCATGTTTTCTCATCAAATTTATCTTATTACTTCTTAATTACTTCTTTTTTTCTTTTTCTTATTTTCTTGATTTTTAAATTTATCGTTTTCGTCAACAAATAGAGATTAAGTTTCCTTCTTCTTTGTATATTCATGTGAAAAGTGTCCAAATCCATCACTATTATAACACATTTTCATTGTTCACCTTTTACTTTCAACTTACTATTTTTTAATATTATTGATATAAGGGAAACTATTTCACTAATATCTTCATCTCCCTCAACTTCTAAATCACTTAATTATAAAACCCATTATTCCTTGAATTTTCCTTTCTTCATAAAATCAAATTCCATTTCATATTTTTCATTATTTTTGAAGGCTATAGTTTTCATCATCTCAAGATAAATGAGAATGTTGGGTAACTAATCTAGTGTAAAATCTTCTCCAACATCTATAATTGATATTTTTGAATCAATCCAATTTGGAAAATTCCTCATTATCTTTTGGGAATGATAGAGTCATCTATATTATTACCAAATACTTGAATGTTACGAACTATACCATTCACTCTAGTGAAATAGTCATAAATATTTTCATCATCAATAATTTTGATGGCCTCAAACTAGCTCCTCTAAATATGCAATTAGGCTTCATTTAATTTGTTATTGCCTTCATAGTTGCATCTCAATTTGTCTCAGATATCTTTAGAAGTCTGGAGACCCATATAATTTGTGTAAAAATTATATAATAGATACATAAATATTAAAATTTTTAACTTTCCATGTAACTCCAAATTTCTCTTATTGTATTATTTCATAGAAACATTATCAGTAATAGGTGGAAAACATACTGTTGTAAAATATCTCACTTTAAGGCCAAGTGATAAAAGGAAGGGTACAATTATATTCCTATAAATGTGATAAATCTTACCATATAATGTGGGAATACCTATGTTATCGGCATATTTAAGATTCTCCAAGTCTCAGACTTCTTGTTGGATACCTAGAGGTAACTTCTCTCTGATACTAATTAAAATAAAATAGTCTGGATTGACCACAAAGACATAGGGGTGAATCAATGGTCTCTTTTTATGAATTATCTATTTTACAAATTCAACCTCATGAACTTTTATGAGTTCTTGAAAAACTCAATTAAATTTCTCAACCTCACCACATGTGAAGTAGTAATGAATGAGAAAATACTACACCTAATTTTCAGGGTTTATATGGAAATCCTAATCCTTTCCATGTTTCCTAGTCCCCTCAACACAAATTTTATACTATACCCATAAGTTAATATAACTAGTTAGATTCCTCAATTATAATATCTTAGAAATTAGTTAAATACCCCAATTACTCATCTTCTATGTTTGGTTAGACCCCCCAATCTCAAGCCTCTAGTAGCTAGTTAGACACAAAAGATATAATATCCTTATTTAATTTTGATCCATATATATATTTTCTTCTTTATATTTCCTTCCAAAATAATAATTTTAGAAACCCTTTACATGTTTACTCCTTAAATATCTTCAACTGATTTTTAGAATCAGCCTTTCAGTCTTCAACGTCCTTTATACTAGATTTGTAATGATCTAGTTCTTCTTATATTAGTGAATACATGGGAATAAGAATTCTTATAAAATAATATTTTTTATAATATATTTATATTTAAATAAGTTTTATTTCTTTGATATCTTGTGTTAAATACAATGACAAGTTTCAAGAAACCATAAGACACTATTATTATTCAAACATAACTATTATTAACTAGCTGTTAAAATTGGTGGTATGAATAGAAATAATGAGATTATAAAAAAATATGTGTAAAGGTTTTAAATAAGGTAAAAATATTGATAATTAGGTACATAAATTTTTAAGTCATTATATGCTTCAAAAAAAACTTTTCCCCCCAAAATGTTTTTATTACTTTTTCTGAACAAATAAAATAATTGATTTTTGAAACCTTCAGAAATTTTATTTCAATAAAAAACATAATTTTTTAAATTATCATGTAAAAATTATATAAGGCTGTTTTTTTTGAATTTTCTAAAAGTTTTATTTTTTATGAATAGTGCAAAATACTAATTTGTATTGAAAAATACCTGTTTATTTCAAGAATTCTCAAAATTTATTTTTTTTAAAATTATTTCACTGTTAAATTAATAAATTTCTATTATTAATAATCATATTAAGGTAATTTTAATAAATTTTATGTTGTATTTTGGTATTAAACCTTTTTACACCTTAGAAGACATTTTTCTCTAGAAACCCACTATTCATTGTGTTTTAATGGTTTAATTTTAAATTAGATTCTACCACTTCTTAGTTGAATTTGATAAAATAGATTCCATATTTTTAATTATAATAATTAATATAATATAATAAGTATAACTTAATTTTTTTCATTATTAATACTATCCATAGTAAAAAATTTCCACCTAACTAAAAGACGTAAAATTAGGTTAAAAACATGGGGTAAATTATTAAATTAACCTTAAAACATTCATTTATCCTATTAGATGAGTTTTTCTATACCAAATTTATCCTTAAAAAGTTAAATATTATATTTTAAATCCTTATATTTAATTTGGGTACCCCAACATGACTTTTGTAAAGATAAACTATATTTCATTCAAATTAAAAAATATTTTTGGGACCTTGTATTTAATAGAATGGTTGGAAGATTCCATTATATTTATTATTTTCCCAAAATTCAAAAAAAATTATTTTTTTATTTAAAAAAAATTTAAAAAAATTTATTAATTGATCTCATTTTTAAATGATTATTAATCTTGATTTAGGTATTTCCCTAAAAATTATTTTTCATGTATTTTTTGTACTTGTATTAAAAGTAATTTCTACCACAAAAAAAATATATCTAATAAAATGGATTCAAAATTTTTAATCAGTATGTAAAAATTTAGTTTGAATGACACATTTATTTTTGGTCATATAATTAAGTTATGAGGGTAAAAAGTTAAGTTATGACAGTTAAGGTTAAAATGGGTTTAAAGTGGTTTAACTAGGATATATGTTTTAAAATGCATCAAAAACCTAAATAAATGTGATTTTTTAGTTTATTTAAACCCTAAAAAATCTTATATTTTAATTTTGTGTTCCTTATTTCCACTTTACATGATTATGATATATATACTATTTAATCATTTCAGTAATTCCAAGTGTATCCTTTCCCTCCCCAATAAAATATTACCACCTATCCTCTCTTATTAATACATAATGAGCTTTATATATCAACCAATACCTACCATAATAACTTCCTATATTATTTACACATATTATATACCTTTTTATATTTCCTAAATACCATCCTTTAAAAGATTAATGGTAATCCAAAAGAAGTTTCTCAATAAAGAGGTATAACTCTTAACCGAGTGTTTACAATTTTATTTCTTCTAATATCTAATATATATATGGTATAAATTATAAAAAATTAATTCTAAATATTAAATATAATTAATTATTTTTATGATTATGGAACAACCATTATACACTTTATTATTATATATTAGAAAATAATAATGTTGCTCATGAGTACGTGTGAACTAGCACCTCCACGAAGAGATGAGATTAATATTTCACTTCTATTTTATAGGGATTATAATAAGGATAAATTTAATATATATATGGTATATAGTATATAATAATAATTCTTTAAATTTGAATTATTATTTACCTTATTTTGTTCTATCCTTTTAAAAGATAAAACAATGTTCATGTGTACATATGTCCTACCATCTCCATGAATGGTTTAATCCATTTGTTATGTCATGACCCGTCCTTGGGGCCCATGCCGTGACTACCCCAAGCCTTCCCTCCATAGGCCAGGGGCTGGAGGATAGCACCAAAGGTGTAAATCCAGATTAAAGGGAAGACATTGGCTTTATAAAAGTAAAAAAACACAACAAAGTACACAACTGCAGTAAGCACTAAGTAAACTGAGAACAAAAGTAAGTGCTGAAAAGTAAATGGGCCAGTATACAAACCCAACTGAAAGTACAGTACAACTGAAAATAAAGTACAACAACAGTAAAGTAAAGCAGTAACCACCGAGTCTTCCTCCGGATATCCCACCAGAAGGGTGGGTACAGATGGTCTCCTTAGCTCCTCGGGTCCGGCCGTCCGCTCTGTGTACGTCCCATCTAGTGGTCCACCTCTGGGTACCATCCAGCTCCACAGGCCTCCACCTCGATCAGTTCTGTCCGTCGTCTGCATTTAACACAACGTAGTGTAGGTATATCCCATGTAGGGGTGAGTATATGATACTCAGTAGGGACCCCGAGACCCCCGAAGGTCTCCCAGAATCCACAAAGGATAAACCAAAAAGGAAAGATACAATCATGAAGTATCAACTAAATCTACTTAGGTATATGACCATACATATACCTAAGTCATCAATTCCAGTTCAGCTCCAACTCTCAAGATCATGCACATCATAGTCCAGACAGGAAAGAAGTCAATCATAACAATGGTAATGATTGAATAGTCAAGACTCAGATCACACAAGTATACAAATTACAAAGAGGGGTGGAGATGATTAGATGTATCCTCTGAATCATCTCCTCTGCTGAACCCATGTAGGATCCAAGTACAGAAGTCGTCGCTGCCAAACCCACAGGGGATCCAAGTACAGTAACCATCATTTCCAAACCCACGTAGGATCCAAGTACAGTCTTCATCGCTGCCAAACCCACGGAGGATCCAAGTACAGTCTTCCTCACTGCCGAACCCACGGAGGATCCAAGTACAATCGTCATCGTCATCGAACCCACATAGGATCCCAACACGGTAGTCGTCGCAGTCGCTGCCAGCTCTAGGGTTCCCGCACACAACGTGCTCGATTCTGGGAGGGTCCGCTCCTCGAGTAAAGGGTGTCGATACATCAACTATCACGAAGTCCAGAGTTGATGTATCCTGAAGTTTCGTCTCGTCAAAAGGAACTCAACGTGACAGACGACGCGTTAATCAGACTCCCGATCTGAGAGATATTGGATTTTTCATTCCCGGGGCCCAGTTAGAAATATGCTAATTTCTAACCCAGCCGTTATCCAAGTCATCCAAAACTCACTTAGAGAATCGCAAAAGGGCCGCCTCATCGCGAGGGTCCTAGTGCCGCAGACGGTGTGTCGATTGGACATGCGGTCTTCGAGTTATTCACCTTTAAGTGAAAACGGGCCCGGCCCGTTAAGCCCAGTGGGCTGGCGGGTCGGGTCAACTCGGTCTTGGTGGGTCTTACCCGGCTGGTGTCGGACTGACCCGGTGAAATACGCGGCCTGGCCCAAGGGGTCGCGGTCCGGCCCAACAGGGCGCGACCCGGCTGGCCGCGACTCCGCCGGCTGGCCGAGCGGCTCGGCCCGTAGGCCGAGCAGTCCGAGGGGGGGGGGGGCTGGCTACCCAAACTGGCGGTGCCAAGGGGTGGCACCCTCCCTAACCGGCCAGCCGAAGCCTGCCGGCCTTCTTGGAACAAGCGGCCTACTCAAGCGCGTCACGGTTTGTCCAGCGCGGTGCCCTCCTAGTGCTGCGACTTTCCTCCGCCCGACCGGCCGACGGGCCGAACGGTTCTTCCGCCGAAGCGGCCCGCTCAAGTGGGCCGCGGTCTTCCACAACACGACACCGTGGGGCGCCGCAGTTCCTCCCTTTGGCTGGCCGGTTCTTCCCCGGTCGAGCGGCCCGCGGTTGCAGGCTACGGTTCTTCCGCACGTGGTTTGCACACGATCGAGACTCCTGTTCATCGCCACCTTCATGTCATGATTTCCATCGCAATCAAAAGAGACTACGGAGGGTCTTCGGGCCATGTGCGTTCGGCCCACACCCTCTATGTTAGGTGGTAGTAGTTGGACGAAAATAAACAATGATTTCCAAAAAAGAACGGGGTATGAGATAAACACTTTAAAAATGAACAAACCTCTACCTTGAATATGGTTTGTTCATCGTAGACACAGATAGTGATGTCGCTCCATCAACATCGGAGAAAGAATCGTCGACTTTGGCGAGTTCCCCACGTTGGTGTCTCCTCCCTTGACGCGGAGGAAGAAGAGGATTAGAGATTCATGGAGCGTTCTTCGCCGAGTCATTCTTCATTGAAGGTTGGTGTTCTTCGTCGGAGAAGAAAACCGTTCTTCATTAAGGAGAGGAATACTTTTTCTCTCTTTCTCAAGAGCTCTCTCCCAACTCTCCTTAACACAATGAATGCCCTAAAAATAAAATAATAGGATAATTCTATTATTTTATTAACACAAGCAATTTATAAATTCAAAATTCAAATCACTTAATTAATTAATTGAAGAGGTTCATTTCATTAATTAAGGTATGTTGGAAAAAAAAGAGGGAGAGAGGAAGAGGAAGAGATCTCATAATTAAGGGGGGGGGGGTTTCATGAATTAAACAAGTTAGTTAAAGGAGGTTTGAAAAGAGTTATGGGAGGTGAAAGGTTGGGGCTCGTGTGGGCCCCACCTCTCAATTATCCACACAAGGGAAGTTGGGTGGGTGTGGGATCCACCAATAACTTCCCATGGGAGGAATTAACTTCCATAGATAAATAAAATTGTTCGAACAATTTTATTTAACTTCTTAATTAAACCCCAACTTTTAACTTATAACCCGCATAAAATGCAACTGCGATAAAGGTCCCCTTAAGCAATTACCGGCACTGCGGTTTCATCGGTGCCCTCAGATTTCAATTCTGAGCACCAGTTCCAAAGATAGAAAAACCCGCTCGATCGTTCACTGAAGGTACCTGAGCTAAACTTCAGAAAATTATTCCGGGCACACCGGGCCTCAGAATCAGGTGCCGTCAGAAACTGCGTACTCGTAAAATTTCAAATAATTTAAGAAAAAAATTTTCTTGAAATTTACAGGTCTTTAAATTACCCCCACCTCAGGGCTTTACATCCCCATAAAGCTGAAACATAAACTAGGGAAACAAATGAGGGTACTAAGCACGCATCTGAGCCTCTCGCACCCATGTGCTCTCCTGGAGGTTCTCGTGCTGCCAGTGAATTCACACTAGAGGAATCGACCATCCACATAGGACCCGCTTCTGTCGATCCTCTATCTCCACCGGGACCTCTGTAAATGTCGCCCCATCATCGATGTCCAGCTCTCTGTGGTTGATGATGTGGGATGGGTCGTGCACATATCTCCTCAGCTGAGATACATAGAAGATGTCGTGCACCCGGTGCAACTAAGGTGGAAGGGCCTGGCGGTAAGCCACCTCGCCTACTCTGCTGAGGACCTGGAAAGGCCCAATGAAGCGTGAAGATAACTTGCCACCCCAGCCAAATCTCCGTAGACCACGTCGGGGTGAGACCCGTAGGAAGACGTGGTCTCCATCCTCAAACTCTAGTGGTCTCCATCTCCTATCTTCATAGGACTTATGTCTGCTCTGTGCAGTCTTCATCCATTTCTGAATGATTTGCACCTTCTCCGTCGTAGCCTGATCTATCTCTGGTCCTACAAGTGCTGAATCACTAGGGTTAGTATAGCATAGAGATGATCTGTATGGTCGGCCATACAGTGCCTCATAAGGTGCCATCCCGATGGTAGAGTGGTAGCTGTTATTGTACGCAAACTCCACCAAGGGTAGGTGATCCTCCCAGCTATGACCAAAGTCAAGGACACTTGCACAGAGTATGTCCTCGAGAGTCTGAATGGTCCTCTCTGTCTGGCCATCCGTGTGAGGATAAAAGGTGGTGCTCAGGCATAGCTGCATCCCAAATGCCTCCTGAAACCCCTTCCAAAGTCGGGAAGTAAAGAGAGCGTCTCAATCAGAGATGCTAGATAATGGCACACCATGAATCCATACGATCTCCTGAATGTAGAGGCATCCCAAACCCTCTACTGAGCCCTTCTCTATGATCGGTAGGAAGTGGGACAACTTGGTGAGTCAGTCTACGATCACCCAGATGGATTTGTGTCCTCTGGAAGTACGTGGAAGCCCCATCATGAAATCCATGGATATCCCATCCCACTTCCACTCCAGAACCTCTAAGGGCTGTACCAAGCCTGTTGATACCTGGTGCTCCGCCTTCACTTGCTGAAAAGTGAGGCATCGTGAAATGAACTCTTCTAAAGCCTTCTTCATACCTAGCCACCAGTGCTGTCATCTGAGGTCCTGGTACATCTTTTCCACTCCTGGATGTACCGCTATACGGGAAGTGTGAAACTCCCTCAACACTTTCTTCTGCAGTGCAACTGGTACCATGGTACGTCCCCTAAAGAGGATGGCGTTCTCTCCTCCTTCAAAAAATTCATCAGGCGCCTGCCCTGTGGAAATATGAGCATGTCGCGTGTCACAGTCCATGTCCCCACGTTGTGCCTCTCTGACCCGCTGAAGTAGTGGATGAGTGACTGTGAGAGACTGTATAAAGGCTGCCCCATCTCTATCCACGAAGGATATCTACAACGCAACTAACTGCTCCATCACCTCCCCTAGCAGCTGTATGCCCGATCTCCTGATGAGAGCATCAGCTACTACGTTCCCATTACCAAGAGTATAGAATATCTCAAAGTCATATTCCTGTAAGAACTCGAGCCATCGGCACTATCTCAGGTTCAGGTCCTTCTACGAGAAAATGTACCTGAGACACTGGTGGTCAGAGTAGACTATAAAGCGCTTGCCCATCAGATAGTGCTGCCACATCTTCAGGGCGAAGACCACTGCTGCTAACTCCAGGTCATGGGTAGCATAGTTCTGCTCATGCTGCCTCAACTACCGTGAACCATAGGCGATCACTGCCCACTCCTGCATCAGGATACACCTGAGTCTGGTCCCTGATGCTTCGTAGTAAACCACGTACCCAACGCCCACCTCCGGTAGCCTCAAGATGGGCGCACTGGTCCATCTCTGTCTCAGCTTCGGAAAGCTCTGATGGCATCTTTCTGACTGCATGAAGGGTTTCCCCTTCTTCGTTAATGCTGAAAGTGGTGCTGCAACTCTGGAGAAGTCTGGCACAAATCTCTGATAGTACCCAACCAGACCTAGGAAACTCCACACCTCTGTCACACTCTTGGGTGGATCCCAAGAAAGTACCACCTCGATCTTCGCTGGGTCCATTGCAACCCCAACCTCTGAGATGAAGTGTCCTAAGAAATGAACCTCTCGAATCCAGAACTGGAACTTAGAGAGCTTACCATAAAGATGGTGCTCTAGGAGTGTATCTAGTACAACCCGCAAGTGGTAGGCGTGCTCCTCCTCAGTAGTTGAGTAAATCAGTATGTCGTCGATGAAGAATATGACAAAACAATCGAGGTAAGGCTGAAATACCCTATTCATGAAACTCATGAACACCACTGGAGCATTGGTTACGCCGAAGGGCATAACCAAGAACTCTTAGTGACCATACCAACACCTGAAGGCCGTCTTCTGTACATCCTCATCTCAAAGTCTGAGCTGGTGATAGCCTGACCTAAGGTCTATCTTCGAGAACCATCATGCTCCCTTAAGCTAATGAAAAAGGTCATAAATTCTCAGGAGTGGGTACTTGTTCTTTACAGTCACCTGATTTAGGCGATGGTAGTCGACACATAGTCGTAAGCTCCCATCCACCTTCTTGGCGAATAAAATTGAAGAAGCCCCGGGTGAAACACTGGGTCAGATGAATCCCTTTCCCTGCAAGTCCTCCAGCTGTACCCGCAACTCACGAAGCTCGGCGGGAGCCATCCGATATTCTGGAGTAGATATCGGTGTTTTCTCGGGGTACAGGTATATGTAGAAGTATACCTCTCTACGAGGAGGTAGTCCTGGAACATCGTCAGGAAAAACTTCCGCATACTAATCCACCACAAAAGGAAAACTCGGACTCCGCACATCAACTGCTCCTAGGATGAGACTAGACAACTGATGTGTGATCGGATGCCCTATCGTCTACGTAAGTCCATCCTGCACTGTAAAGGCTCCCTTCACACCAGTGAAGGTGAACCTGCTCCCATCTGTGCGGACACACCGCACTTTGTGCCTAATAGATTCGATCTGGGCATAGACTGTAGATAAACAGTCCATACCCAAGATGACGTCATAAGGCCTCAACGCCACTACAAAAAGATCCCAGATGAAGCTCTCGCCTCCTAGAGTAATCTCACACAGCCAACACTAATGCGTAATCATTGAGTCTACTCTTGTAGGGGTATCTAGCTGTAAGGATCGAGCCAACAGATCTGTCAGAATATCTGAGCTCCGAACAAGGGCAACAACAATAAAGGAATGACTCGCTCCTGTGTCTATAAGAACTGCAACAAGGGTGGAGTAGACACAGATAGTACATCAAATCATCTCAGGTGCGCCGTGGTCATAGGCCTTGACTTCCTGAAGCTGAGCCTTCCCCTGTCTTCCATCTTTCTGTGGTCGGGGTGGTCCTCCTGGTGGTGGAGGTGGTAGAGCCTCGAAGCATCGTCCACTACCCACTGCTCGGCCAGCTCCTTTGCCTCGTCCGCCTGCTCCCTGAAGACCGCCACAGTCGAACCTATGCCTCTGCCTAAAAGGTCCCTCTACTATCTGCTACTCATCTGCATGGTGGGTCGGGCAGTCCCGAGCCATGAGGCCCTACCCGCCGCATGCTAATCTTTGCCTACCCTCGTATGACTGGATCTGCTTCGTGTTCCCCGCACATCCGAACCAGTATCCTGAGGTTGCACACCTGATGGCCTGGTCCGCTTAGAGGTCTGCGACATCTTTCTACTGCCGGCTGCAGAAGACTCCGCTACGTGTCACCCTACGATGGGTTTCTCTACTGGTGTCGGCTCAGCGAGAAAGCTCTCTACAAGAAGGGCTCGCTCCAGCACTCCTTCCTACGTCAGAATGCTGAGGGAGAACATCGAAGCCCTGATCTCATTCCTCAGTCCCTGCTCAAAGGTCCAAGCCTGAAAGAATGGGTCCCATACCATGTATATGGAGTATCATGAGAGGTCGGTAAATCTCACCGAGTACTGAGCTACTGTCATACTGCCCTGCCGCAGATAAAGTAACTCCTGGATCCGCACCGCACGAAGGGTGGCTGGAACAAACTCCGACTGGAAGAGGCTCTCAAAGTCCATCCAAAGTAGAGATGCCTCATCGTGCACCTGGAGCATCATGCCCCACCATCTACCTACTGCTGCATGCATGAGACTCGCCGCAAGGATCACCATAAGGTCTGCTGGTGTCCCTACCAATCTAAAGACTCTGACGATAGCCTCCAGCCAATCCTCGGCTGCCTGAGGGTCTGTCTCTCCACAGAACCTAGGTGAAATCTTTCTCTGAAACTCGTGAAACACACTCAGGTGGTGTGCACTCTCTGCTTCTGGGTCTTGTGGTATCGGTGGCCCACCAGGTAGTGGTACCGTTGGTGCCTCCCCTATAATGGGGCCCTGCACCGAGGTCTCGTCACTCGGTGAGCTGTCATCTCGCACGTAACTAGGAACCCTAGTTGGATGACTTCGTGGGGCCATCCTGAAAAGAAACAGGTGCGCCACGGTCAAACAGTATACCTGGTGAGTTGACTTAAAGTAATCACAAAGAAAACTTTTGAAACACACATGCAATCAATGTTTTCATGCACTGAGTCGGAAATCAGAAGTCAGGGTCCTGGTCTATGGATATGTCAGCCGCTTCACCAACACTGGAATCCCTAAACTAAAAACCATACTCATTAATCTTAACACTATTTATTCACAGTAGAGAATGATCAGAGTCTTGAGTTTTGCGGTAAAATCGACTCCTATGATACCAATTTGTGACGACCCATCATCGGGGCCCATGCCGTGACTACCCCAAGCCCGCCTTCCATAGGCCAAGGGCTAGAGACTAGCACCAAAGGCGTAAATCCCGATAAAAGGGAAGAAATTTCCTTTATAAAAGTAAACAAACACAACAGAGTACACAACTGAAGTAAGCACGAACTAAACTGAGTAAAAAAGTAAGTGCTGAAAACTAAATGGGCTAGTATACAAACCCAACTGAAAGTACAGTACGAATGAAAAGAAAGTACAACAGTAGTAAAGTAAAGAAGCAACCACTGATTCATCCTCTGGATATCCCACCTGAAGGGTGGGTAGAGATGGTCTCCTCAGCTCCTCGGGTCCGGCCGTCTGCTCCATGTACTTCCCGTCTAGTGGTCCACCACCGGGTATCGTCCAGATCCATAAGCCTCCACCTCGATCAGTGATGTCCGTCATCTGCATCCAACACAACGTAGTACGAGCATATCTCGTGCAGAGGGGAGTATACGATACTCAGTAGGGACCCTGATACCCCTGAAGGTCTCCCAGAATCTACAAAGTATAAACCATAAAGAAAAGATACAATCATGAAGTATCAACCGACTCTACATAGGTATATACCCATACATATACCTAAGTCATCAATTCCAGTTCGACTCCAACTTTCGAGCCCATGCACATCCCAGTCCACATAGGAAAGAAGTCAATCATACCAATGGTAATGATTGAATAGTCAAGACTCACCTCACACAGGTATACAATTTACGAAGAGGGTTGGAGATGATTATATGTAGCCTATGAATCATCTCCTCTACCGAACCCACATATGATCCAAGTATATAATTTGTCACAGCCGAACCCACGGAGGATCCAAGTATAGTAACCATCACTGTCGAACCCACGTAGGATCCAAGTACAGTCATCATCACTGCCAAACCCACGGAGGATCCAAGTAAAGTCGTCTTCGCTGTCGAACCCATGGAGGATCCTAGTACAGTCGTCATCGTCGTCGAACCCACGGAGGATCCCAGCACGGTAGTCGTCGCAGTCTCAGCCATCTCTAGGGTTCCTGCACACAGCGTACTCGATTCTGGGAGGGTCCGATCCTCGAGTAAAGGGGGGCAATACATCAACTGTCACGAAGTCCAGAGTTTATGTATCCGGAAGTTCCGTCTCGTCCAAAGGAACTCAACACGAAAGATGGCGCGTCAATCCGATGCCCGGTCTGAGAGATATTGGCCTTTTCGTTCCAGGGGCCCGGTTAGAAATATACTCATTTCTAACCTGGACATTATCCAAGTAATCCAAAACTCACTTAGAGTATCACAAAAGGGCTGCCTCATCGCGAGGGTCCTAGTGCCGGAGATTGCGCGTCGATCGGACGTGCGATCTTCGAGTTATTCACCTTTAAGTGAAAACGGTCTTGGCCCGTTAAGCCTAGTGGGTTGGTGGGTCTGGTCAAGACGGTCTTGGCAGGTCTGACCCGGCTGGTGTCGGACCGACCCTGCTGGTCGCTGCTCGGCCGGTGGGCAGAGCGGCTCATTCCGGAGGCCGAGCGGTCCGGGGGGGGGGGGGGGGGGGGGCTGCCCGAATGGGCGGCGCCGCCCTCCCGAACTGCCCGGCCTAAAATGACCTTCTTGGCGCAAGCGGCCCGCTCGGGCGGGCCGCAGTTCATCCGGTGCAGCACCCTCCTGGCGCCGCGGCTTTCCTCCGGCCGGCCGACCGACGAGCCGACCGGTTCTTCCGCCGAAGCGGCCCACTCGGGTGGGCCGCGGCCTTTCGCAGCATGGCCCCGTGGGGCGCCGCATTTCTTCCACACGTGGCCGGTGCACGACCGCCACTCCCGTTCATTGGCACCTTCTTGTCTTGATTTCCATCGCAATCAAAAGAGACTACAGAGGGTCATCGGGCCGTGTGTGTTCGGCCCGTGCCCTCCGTTTTAGGTGGTACCAGTTGGTTGAAAATAAACAATGATTTCCAACAAAGAATGGGGTATGAGATAAACACTTCAGAAATGAACCAACCCCTACCTTGAATATGGTTTGTTCGTCGTAGACGCGGATAGCGATGTCGCTCCGTCAACGTCGGAGAAAGAATCGTCGAAGTTGGAAAGTTCCCTGCATTGGTGTCTGCTCCCCTGACATGGAGGAAGAATAGGATTGGAGAATCATGGAGCATTCTTCGCCGAGTCGTTCTTCGTTGAAGGTTGGTGTTATTCATTAGAGAAGAAAACCATTCTTCGTTGAGGAGAAGAATACTTTTCTCTCTTTCTCAAGAGCTCTCTCCCAAGTCTCCTTGACACAACGAATTCCCCAAAAATAAAATAATAGGATAATGCTATTATTTTATTAACACAATCAATTTAAAAATTCAAAATTCAAATCACTTAATTAATTAATTAAAGATGTTCATTTCATTAATTAAGGTAAGTTGGAAAATAATAAAGATGGAGAGAGGAAGAGGAAGAGATCTCTTAATTAAGGGGGCGGGGTTTCCTGAATTAAACAAGGGAGTTAAAGGAGGTTTTAAAAGAGTTATGCGAGGTGAAAGGTTGGGGCTCGTGTGGGCCCCACCTCTCAATTATCCAAACATGGGAAGTTGGGTGGGTGTGGGCCCCACCAATAACTTCCCATGGGAGGAATTAACTTCCATAGATAAATAAAATTGTTCTAACAATTTTATTTAACTTCTTAATTAAAACCCAATTTTTAACTTACAACCCGTATAAAACGCAACTACGGTAAATGTCCCCTTAAGGAATTACCAGCGCTGTAGTTTCATTAGTGCCCTCATATTTCAATTCCAAGCACCGGTTCAAAAGATAGAAAAACCCGCTCGTTTGTTCATTGAAGGTACCCGAGCTAAACTTTAGAAAATTATTCTGGGAACACCGGGCCTCAGAATCAGGTGCCTTCAGAAACTACGTACTGGTAAAATTCCAAATAATTTAAGAAAAAAATTTCCTTGAAATTTCCGGGTCTTTAAATTTTATCCCTAAATTTTATAGATGTATCTAAATATATATTACAACTATATATGATATTTATATCATGATTAAAATTCTGGATATAGTGGAACCATGATCAAATTACAAGGATCGAGACTTCTGAAATAAAACATGCTTGAAAAATGAAGCCGTTATCATCAATAATAGCGATTTAATAACAAATTGCTAGTAAATGGGTGATAATATGTTTTTTATAAATCATATACAGTATGATATATATGATTAATTTGTTTTTGTATTATATTTATAATAAATATATATTTATTATATAGGGGTTTTGATCGAGTAAGAAGAAAGATGGTACTTGAGTTTAGGGACTTATGTTTCTATCCCATTTTTAATCAAGACTCTTTATGATTGATTTTTTATTGAAAAAATTATAAAATAATTAAATGATAAATCCATTTATTTTCCTTATCATATGGTTATTCATGGAATTAAAATTAATATAACCATTTTCTTTTCTTTTTTTCTTAAAATCACTGATAAAATGTTTTTTATGAAAGAAAGAATATATTTCTGATTTGGTCAGGAATGTTTTTCTTCCATGTCCATATTTTCTTCAAATTATTTTATATAATGTTATTAATTTTTTCCTATTATTACGAAAATCAATTTTTACCCATGTTTTGATTTTTATAAAATGGATTAAAAGGAATCTTAATTTCATTTTCTAAATGAGGCAATTTTTTTTTACTTTTTTCTAAAAATGTGAAAGGAGTATTTGTTTAAATGTACATAGCAAGAACAGAATTTCTCACCGTCATAACCACTCAAATCTTTGAAGATTCCTTGAAACGTTTCCAAGTTTCATTTAAAATTAAAAAAAAGATTAATATTTGGGAAATTTTTCTACTTTAAAAAAGTGATTTCAAACTGAAAAGGCATTTTCATCAAGAATTATTCCATAGATATTTTAATGAAATATTTCATCTATGATGACATCCATTGATATTAATTATGGTTTTCAGAAGATATAATCCATTGATACCATCCTTATTATTTCTATATATGGTCAATTATTATAAATATATTATTTTTATGAAACCCATGTTATGATATGATGATATATTGAATTTTTTATGATCTTTTTAAATTGATATGAATGGATTATGATTTTGTAATGGTTTTGTCTGTTATAACCCTCCAATGCACTAGGTATTGTGTTATTCATATCTCATGAGATGATGATTATAATAAGCATGAACATAATTGAGAATATATTTTTTCACATATTAATGTAGGAGTATGATTTATTCTAGCTATGCCCACTAGAATATGTGTGGACATGATTGTTAATAAATTTATGTTGATGTATGAGTATAACCACTTTCTATCTATACTCACAAGATTATGTGCGAATATTATTATTTTTATATGTGTTTATAAGATTATAATTTATTATGATTATGATTAATCATGTCTATTTTGTGACTCTTGAATAATGATTTCTACTTTAACACCATTATTATTATACATTTAGAAATTAATTTTTTTGTGTAGCTTATGATTTAATCTTTTCTGGGTATAAATATTTTATATTGAGATCATGAACTTGAATATGTTATCAAAAAATTATGACCATATTATGATCTAATTATTGATATCACCCATGTTTACTCTTATTAATCATTTAATATTACCCTTCATTATGTCTTCCTTCCCTAAATAATGGTGGAAGGTTTTAAGTTTTATGAGTCTAGAAGTGTACCTTATGTAAAAAATGATATTTAAGATGATGAATATTGTACTTAAATAATATTTTTATGTATCTAGTATATAGATACAATAAACCTTTATAGTCCTTGTGTGTGTATTATATTGAAATGTATTGAATATTAATCTATTTAGATTTAATATCCATGTATGAAAAGTATGTCTCATTATAGTTGGTATCAGAGGAAGGTTTTATTAACATTTATAGATTCAGATTAAATATAGTGAAAAAACTAGGGATAAGTATAAGTATAAAATATTATCAAAATAATTTTAAAAAAAAGAGATTATGCAGTTTACTTGGTACTAATTACATGTCTGTATACTATAAGTGGATGTGGTTTTGGAATAGATTCATCTAGCGGAAATATCCCTAAAAACAATTTTTTGATTATATCTCAACCATAATTTTGGTGCATGGTGAGTGTGCCCTTACTATTCACCTGGTTTGACACTCCCATGGTATATCATTAGATTAACTCACACTTTCTTTATGAAATATTATGATGGATTCAAATAGATGATGACCAGGGATGAATTTGGTTAAGCCTAAGGTGTCTTATGTTGATAATAATTTTTCATAATTTAGTACATCTCAAGAGTTAATTTTAATGAATAGATATTTATTCAATCTGATTATTTTTTATTAATTCATTTACAATGTTATTGGTTTTATCAAATGGATGAAATAAGAAGAAATAATATGAACAAAAAATGCGATGTTCAATGAAACTACCATCATCAAGAGAAACAAAATTGATTAGGAGCTTGGATTCAATATCTTGTAACTTTGATCCCTCAATTATCTCGATAAATGGATGATAACATGGACCAAATTGATATTCTAAATGCACTAATTAGGGAGAAACATGCCATTGATTTTTTTATGCGGCAACATCCACCCTTCTTTTGTGGGTCTTCCAATCCATTGGTTATTGATAAATAGATCAATATAATGAAGAAGATATTATCCATTCTTTAGTTCTTGGACCACGAATTTTTTGTAGTCTATCACTTGAAAGTCGAATATGATCAATAGTGGAATATTATCAATAACATAATGAAAAAATAATAAATAAACTTCGTTTAATGGGAGGAGTTTAAGAGGATATTTCCCAATAAATAATTTCATCTAAATATTCATAATATGATTGAAAGAGAATTTTTAGAGATGAAATATATGGATGATGAATCAATTATTACTTAAAAGTAAAACTTTATAAGAATTTGAAGCTATGTTTCTAACTCTATAATCGACCATGGGACTGAAATTTATTGATTATTCAGTGTCCTAAAACCAATTCTTCAAAAGGAACTACCCTTAAGTGACTTTGGTGACTATAAATAAATAATTAAATGTGCCATAAATATATAAATAGAGATTGGTCACTACACTTATTATTTGGGTTTTAGTGAAAATAAGAAAAATATGGATAGTCAAGGAAACATGAATGGTAAATCTCAAGGAGGAAGGAAATTAAAATCACCCACACGTCAAAAATGTAGAGGAAGGAATTTAGGAAATTATCTGAAAGGAATTGGGAAATGATTCAATTTTAGAAAACATGGAAATTGAGATAGTGATTATTAATAGGGGATGAAAAGGATAGAAAATTTAATATGATAGAACAAGGATTTGACTAATGAATTTCAATGTTTCAGATGGAGGGAGATTGGTAATTTTGTAATTCAATTCCCTAAACCTAGAGTTAATGAGGATGGTGGGCCTCAAAACCCCTAAGAAAAAGTATAATGGAAAGGAATTTTCTATCATGATTGATGCGGACTAGGAGAAAGATGTGATAAAAGGTACACTTACCATTCACTCAATAAATAAAATTGTTCTATATAGTTATGGATATACACATTATTTGATATCTGAAAAAAATAACTAAGGGTATCTTGTAACCACCTCAACTATTAGAAGTTTACTTAGAAGTAAAAACTCATAATGGTATAATGATCACATCTAAAGTTTATAACTCATCTATGATAGAATTTTGTGGGAATATGATGAATGAAAATATTATTATTCTTCCTCTAATTAAATTTTATTTGATTTTTGGAATAGATTGTATCTCTATATTTATATCCCATATCAATTTTCAGGGAAGTTAAGTCAGATTTGATATTTTAAACTAACTCGGGATCATCTTTCTATGTGATGATGAATATTAACTTCTGATGGAATTTACATCCATGGTGTGAGTCTTATTGCCTAATAATGAGGGGTTTTTATCTCAAATGATTGGGATGAAACAAAAAATTGAAGATATTCCTATTGTTCTTGATACGTTATTGTGTTTTTTGAATATTTTCAAAGTCTTACCCTTAATTGTGAAATTGAATATTCAATAGAACTCATACCTGGTGCAACACGTATTTTTAAGATACCTTATATAATGGTCTCTATTTAGTTTTATTGATTAAATAATCAAATCTAGGAGAATATTTATAAAGGATTCATATGCCATTGTGCATCACCATGGGATACAATTGTTTATTTTGTTAAGAAGAAATATGGGTTAATTCATATTTTCATTTATTATTGTTAACATAACATGATCACTATCAAGAACATGTATCATTTAACTCTTATCTATTATTTGTTTGATCAATTATGAGAAAATCAATATTTTTACATGATTGAACTTTATTTTAGATATCAATAATTGAGGGTTAAGGAGGATATACCCAAGGAATATTTATTTATGAGGTATGGACATTATGAATTTGTAGTGATGCCATTTGGAATTACTAGTAGCCCTTCAATATTCATGGATTTAATGAATAGAGTTTTTAGATATTACCTTGATCTTTTTTTTGTAGTATTTATAGATGATATTATTATAAATTCAAAGAGTAATTAAGAGCCTGGAGATCATTTCAAAATTTAAATGATGAACCTGATAAAGGATAATTTTTGCGTAAAATTTTACAATTTTGATTTTTTAAAATAAAAAGTTTCATTTTTGTGTCATATAATCTCAATAGAGGTTATATCAGTGGATCGATCAAAGGAAGAAGTTATTGAACACCAAGACAGACCAATAATTTTGATCAAGATCCATAGTTTTCTTGGTTTATTTGAATATTATAAATTCTTTGTCAACAATTTCTCATTTATGTCTAATCCACTAACCCTGTTAACTCAGAATGGAGTCAAGTTCCTTTGGACATATAAATGTGAAGAAATTTTCAAGGAATTAAAGAAATGGCTGGTCAATGAACCTATGATTATGCTTCCCTATAGTGGAGATAGGTTATTGATCTTTATTGATTCATATAAGAAGGGTCTGGTATGTGTACTCATGTATAATGATATAGTGAAAGCTTATGCCTCCTAATAATTTACGGTTCAAGAGAAAATTTACCAAATTCGTGATTTAGAGTTATGCACTGTAATTTTTACATTAAAGATATCGAGGAATTATATTTATATAGAAAGGTGTGAAATATATACCAATCATAAAATATTAAAGTATATATTCACTCAAAAGTATTTGAATATGAACTAAAAAATGTATTTGGAGTTGGTTAATGATTTTGACTTCTCAATACATTACAAAACCCAAGAAAGTGAAGATGGTGGAAGATTCTCTAAGTCTAAATGATAGCGATATTTTATCTACTGTATGGATCACAAAGTATACAATATTTTTTGGATTTACAAAGGATGAACCTTCAAAACTTAAAGTAATGGGAGAAATATTATCTCTATTAAATCAGTGTTCAACCATATATCCATGTGAATATTAAAGTGGTGTAGAAATAATATATAGAGATTCAAAAAATATGGGAAATTTTATTGATTTAAACCTTGATTGTGATGGAATGATAAGATTTAGGAATAAAGAGTGTTTCCCTTCAATACCTGATTTGAAGAAGGAATTGTTGGATGAAGCTTATAGCTAAAAATTATCTACTCAACCTAGAAGTTAGAATATATATAGAGATATGAAAGAGTATTTATGGTTGGAAAACATGAAGTATGATATTTAATATTATGTATCTTAGTTGTTAGTATCTTAGAAAGTTATGTCTTGAAGACATAATTCTAATGGGATTTTACAACTATTACGTACACTAGAATGGAAATTATAAAACATCACATTGAGTTTTATCATTGGACTCTCCAAAATGTCTAAATGCCATAATGATATTTGGGTTGTAGTCGATCACCTTACAAATCCAACATAATTTGTTTATATTAGGGAATATTTATCTATTGATCATCTCATGAGAATATATATTAAGGAATTGGTAAGGTTTCATGGAGTACCATATTTTATTCTCTCTGATCAGGATTTGTGGTTTACCTTGATGTCATGGTTATGTATTTAATAAGATCTGGATTCATAGTTGTGTTTCAGTATTTCTTATCATCCTTAGAAATATGGTTAGTTTTATAGAACCATTAAAAATATAGAGGATATGTTGATAAACTATTATATATATTTCAAAGGTGTTTGGGATTAACACCTTCCTATAGTTGAGATTTCAGACAATAATAGATTTCACCCAAGAATTTATATGGATTCAAATGAAGCCATCTATGGAGGGATGTTTAGAACTCCAATGAATTGTGATGAATATGGATAAAGAAAACTGTTGAGACTTATGTTATCTAAATAAATGATATATATGGTTATATCCATTCAGAAACACATCATGGAAACTCAGAGTCGAAAGAAAGTTTATACTAACAATCATCAGGGAGATATCAAAATTGATGTTGGTGAGAAGGTTTTCCTAAAAATTTATCCATAGAGTAAGGTTATGTGATTTAGAATAAAATTAATGTTGAGAACTAAATATATTGGACCCTTAGATATTATTGATTGAATAGGGACAATATCTTATCCCTTGGTGCTTCTATCAAACCTCCATTAAGTTCACAATGTATTCAATATATCTCTCCTAAAGAAGTACATACCTCATCATTTACATGTACTGAACACAGAGGTTGTACCAATAGATCATGATCTATCCTACAAATAACAACCGGTATAAATCATGGACTTTATAGATAAATTTCTATGGAATGAGACTACTCACCTAGTTAAAGTTCTCTTGAGGAATCAAAAATTTTAAGAAACTAAATGGGAAACTAAATATTTGATGAAAGAGAGATATACTCATTTTTTATATAGTAGTGATATAATTTTAAGGGATAAATTCATTTTAAGGGGGATATTTTAGAATATATTTCTCTTTAAATAAATTTTATTTCTTTAATAGCCTGCATTATACGCAACATTGAGTTTAAATAAATCAAAATATACTATGTTATATTGAAAAACTGAACTTCAATTTTAGAAATCAGCATATCAAAATTATCTTAAAGTTAAAATTTTATATTGTTTTTTTGAAATTATTGATTTTTAATGAATAGTGAAAATAGTGATTTTTATTAAAACCCACCTTTTCATTTCAATCATTTTCAAAATTTCAATTTTTTTTGAAAATTAATTCGAAGTAAAATTAATTAATTTATATAATGAATAATCATATTATTTTGGATTTTGGTATAATTTTTTTACACTTAAGAAGACATTTTTTCTAGAAAACAGATTTTTATCATGTTTTACTATTTTAATTTTAAATTAAATTCTACCACTTATTTGAATTTAATGTGATAAAATGTATTCCAAATTTTTCATCATCATAATCAATATGATATAATAGTTATAACTTAATTTTTTCTTATGAATATAAACCATAGTAAATATTTATCATCTTGGTAAAAGAGGTAAAATTGGGTTAAAATTATGGGGTAAACCATTAAAATAACACTAAAACTTGAATTTATTACATTGTATGAGTTTTTATTGACCAAAGGTATCCTTAAAGAGTTATATACTATATTTTAAATCAATATTATAAATTTTGGAATCCTAGAATAACGTTTGTAAGATAAATTATATTTTATTCTAATTAAAAAATATTTTTTGATCTTTTCATTTAATGGCTTAGCTTGAAGATACCATTTAGTTTTTTCTTTCCTAAAAAGCATAAAAAAATTCATTATTTTTTATTTAACCAAAAAATTTTGGAAACCAATTTATTAATTTTTTTCAAGGTTAAATAATTTTTACTCCGAAATAAGGTATTTTTTGAAAAATTGTTTTCCATGCGTTTTTTTTTTCATATTACAAGTAATTTATATAAAAAATATAAATTAAATAGGATAAAATGGATTAAAAATTTGGAATCATAATTTATTTTTTAGTAATCCTCTTTAATTTTTGTTCATATAATTAAGTTTTCATGTTAAAAAAGTTATGTTTTCACGATTAAGGTTAAAATGGGTTTAAAGTGGTTTAACTAGGAAATAAGGATTAAAATATATAAAAAACATATATAAATGATATTTTTAGAGTTTATATCAACCATATCACATCTTAACTTCTAGTTTTAGGTTCTTTGGTTCTATATTATAATATTATGATATACATATTATTCAATCTTTTAAGTAATTTCAATTGTTTTGTTTCCCTCCCCTATAAAAGTATATAACATATCCTCTATTCTATACACTTCATTAGCCTTTTGGATTTTACAATAAATTACATAACACATTCCTATATCTCATCCTCACATTTTATAAATTCTATTATTTCCAACACAACTATCCTTTCAAGGATTAAGGTATAAGACAAAAGTGGGTTCTGAAGGAAGAGGTATAACTCTTAACCGAGCATTTACAATTTTATTTATTCTTATAACTACTCTAAATATATAGTATAAATCATAAAATAATGACCTAACTATCTCAAATATAATATATTTTAAATATTATTATGTAACAATCATTATCCATCTTCCTCTCATCTATTGTAAAATAATGACGCCGCTTGTGCGTATATGTGGACTACCACCTCTATGAAGCGATATGATTCATTTTTCACTTCTGTTTTACATGGATAATAATATGAAAATATTTAATGAATATATATTATATATATGATATAATATCTATTCTTTAAAGTAAAATTATTAATTACCTTTCATCTATTCCATCAGTCAAAAGGTAAAATCAACGTCCATGAATACATACAATCTACCCTCTCCATGAATGTTATTATTTATTTTTCTATATTTACATATCATAGATGACTCTAAATATAAATATATATATATATATATATATATAATGAATATATATTATATTTATATAATGATTATTTTTTTTGTATATAATGGAACCATTATCAAAGAAAAAGGGTCGGGACTGCCGAACTAAAACATGCATGAAAAACAAAGCAGTTTTCATTTAGAACAATGATTTTAATAACAAGTTTTCAATAAATGAGTGATAATATTTTATAATTAATTCATATATGGTATGATATATATTATTATGGTTTTATAATATATTTATAATAAAAATATTTTTATTATTTAGGTGGTTTGAATGAGTATGAAGAAAGATGATACTTGATGTAAGGGACTAATGTTTCAATCACATAGTTATTTGGGATTTTTTATGATTGAATTTATATTGAGGAAATTATATAATAACAATATTATAAATACATTAAATTTCATTCTCCACTATTTATTCATGGAATCTTTAAGTAATATTACCATTTTTATCTCTTATATGTTTAAAAGTTTGGGATTTTTTTAAGAAAAATATACTTTATTTCCTCTTTGGCTAAGAATATTTTTCTTTCATGTCTATGTTTTCAGAAAAAAAATTTTAAAAATGTTTTTAATATTATCCTATAATCTATAAAAGTAATCCTTACCAATTTTTTTACTTTTTATAAAATGTTTTAAAATTAACATTCTTGTAGTTTTTTGAACAAGGCACTTTTAACTTTTTAACCAAAATATGAAATGAATATTTGTTTTAACATACATGACTTGAATGGAATTTCCCACCATCATGATCGCTCAAACCTTTGACATCCCATTACATGTTTCCAAGGTTTTTTGAAATAAAAATTTTTCCTTAATATTTCTGAAATTTTTAGATTTTAAATAATTCATTTCAAAATGATTGGGTACTTTCAACAATAATTATTCAAGAGATTTTTTAAAGTAATATTTCATCTATGATGACATCCTTTGATGTTAATTATTATTTACTGAGGATATGATCCAATGATACCATCCTTATTATTTTTTGGTTGGTCAATTATTATAATGATGATATTTTTATAAAACCTAGATTATTCTATGGTGATATGATGAATGTTTATGATATTGTGACATTTATATGAATGGATTCAGATTATGGGATTGTTGGGTTCGTTATAGCACTCCATTTCATTAGGTTAAGTGCTATTGATATATCTTGAGATAGTGATGATAAGTCTAGAAATGATTGTGAATATAATTTTTCACATATTGATGAATGGTATAATTTCTTCTAGCTATGCTCACTGGAATATTCATGGACATGATTAATTTTTTTTTCACATTTTGATGTGAGATTTTGACCACTTTCTAGATATACTCACAAGATTATCTATGTACATGATTTTGTTTAGATATTTTCAAAAGATTAATATTTCTTGTGGTTATGATGCCTCATACCTTTGTTATGACTCTTGAATAATGATTATTTCCTTAACACCTGTATTGATATTAATTATAGAAATTAAATTATTATTGAGCTTATGACATATGATTTTCTAGTTTTGAATATTTTATGTTGAGAACATGCACTTGAATGTGCTATCATAAACTTATGGTCATCTTATGATCAAATGATTAATATCACCGGTATTTACCCTTACTAAGTATCTGAGCTCACCCCTTCATATGTTTCATTCCCCAAGTAATGATGTAAGGTTCTATGTGTGATGAATCTAAAATGGTACCCTATATAAAGAAATATATTCAATAAGATAGATATTGTACTTATTATTTTTATGTATCTAGTCTCTAAAGACACTAAGAATTTTTATTCCTTAGGTGTGTATAATTATGAAATTAATGGAATATTCATTTATTAATATATAATTACTATGTATGAAAAGTATTAGTCATTAAGAGTCTTCCTCTAAAAGTGTCTTCTAGGTTTAGTATCTTCTCAATTTCTAAATTCTTGAGCAGATATGTTTTACTACTTTTAAAGAAGTCCTCATCCTCATATAATATACCTTAAATATTATTTTATGTAATATTAAACTATAAAAATCTCAATATAACTTCCTTATTGAATTCTTAATTTAAGCGTATAAATTGTACTCTATTTTAGTGTTTCACGAGATTCTCAAATCTATAAACCATAGAACATAAAAAATGTTATTATTATTATTTTATGTGATCTGAAATATTTTAGAATTTTTTAATCTCAATTTTTTTCGATGAGAAAGTCCCATATATCTTAATGAATATATTTACATTGAATGGCCCATACATGTACTACTCCACATTATCTACATAGTTAAATATATTTTACTTTTTTCATCAAGAAAACACTACCAAGTGGAGGATATCTTATTGCATTCTCACCCATGTACTATCCGATGATATTTCTCCCATTATATTTCATGTTCCTTTACACAAGTGAGGGTGTGAAACTTATTCTTCACACAATAAGAAATAGTTGTGTGGACCTTCTTATTCACACCACATAAAACAATTTCATGTGACTCTATTTTTCTTTACCAAATAGGAGAGGTATCAAATCCTTTATGAAAGAAAACAGGGTCACAAATTATTTATTTTCACAAGTGAAGGAGAAAAGGTACACTCTTTTCTTCTGAAAATTAGAGTCTCTTAAACTACTATGGAAACACATATTCTCGGCCTTTTTACCTTATTATTTATAGATGAGGTGATCACCACATATTCTATGAGTATTAAAAGACTTAAATTCCAAAAGAATACGTTGATTAAGTCAATATCATATAAGACCTTAAGGTATTGGAATTTCAAATATTCTCACATAATTTTCCTCCTCCTTCTCTAGCTAAAACAATGCCAAATATTAAATCATAAATGGTCTGTGTGATATTATTACTTATTGATAATATTTTTATGTACATCTATTAAAGAACATATTAAATAAAACATAAAACTAATGAATGCATATAGATGAGAAAATGGATTCCTACGACTTTGTTATTCATTTAGCAGAACAATTTCCTTCATATAAATTCAATTATGTACGATAGAGATTGAAAGCATGGATTTAGGATGACAGAGTATTGATTGTTCATTTTGTATGATCATGGAAGATAACCAGAGTGAATTTCATTGAACACTAGTCTCAAACTCTCATACAGATCCCTTTGAAGGTTGAACATAGAATGTGAAGGCTTGACTTGATCGAATGGCATAAAAAATCAGACCGAATAGCCGATGTAAATGTTTTATATTTTAAGATGGAGGAATAATAATTTACTTAAAATAACCCAAAATCAATCTTTACCTATGTTTAACAATACCCTATACTTATTCCATCACTTGAGTCAACACTGGGTTCTTCACCTAGACACACTTCACACATGACCATCACGACCTGCACAACCCCATTACATAGTCCATCTCGGAACTCATCTTTACACCATGTGCACATGATATGCATGCTATGTGTGCTCGCTGTGGTCACTATTCATTATCTCATACCATTCTTCTATAGTTGGATAGACTGACCTACCTCCCATGTGGCTGGCCTAGGTCTCACATGTGTGGTCGAGGTGGGTCCTTGGTTGGACAATGCTAGGACACATTTTTTGATAAATTCCCACAAAAAAATTATTAGAAATTTTTTAACTATATAATATAATACCAAGAAATTATCAAATATAATTCCAAATAACATATTATTATTCCTTTAAATATTCCTCATGTCTCTAATTCTTTAATTCTTCATTAATTCATCGTGAAAAATATATTTTTCATGGACTTTAAACATGGTATTCAAATAATTTAATGGAAACTAAATAAGTCTTAAACACATGTTTCCCTTTATGAAAATAAAAAAATTGCGGCCTTAAAATGAAATCCTTATGTCATAATAGAATATTTCATTGACTTCTTCAAAACATTTCTTCATGAAAATAAATATTTTCATGAACTTAACATTTTAATTTTTTTTAAATAATGTTCACTATCCTCATTTAATTACAAAATGTCATTAGAATTTAATAATATTTCATCAATTTTTAGAATTATTGTTTCCACTATGTCTTGATCTTCTCTTGAATTATTCAAGATAACCACCTCACATTCTATTTATATAGACCATGGAAGAAACCCAATCAACCTATGGACCTACATGGATTCATTTTCAAGAATTAAATCCAATTATTTATCATTAATAACATCTCATCTAAGTATTTATAATATACTGAATTTATGATATACTGAAAACAAATACAACATTCATTTTGTAGCCATTAATTTTTTCTCTTTAGTTAAAGACTCAATGGTATCTTTTATAGAGGGATTTTCCCAATGGGTGAAGTCACAATAAGCAGAAAAACCATAGGAAAATTTGGAAGGACCAATAGTTATAGTCATATCCTAGAAAAATACTTTTTATTATGTGATATTTGACCAGTTAGTTAGAATTTGGATCTAGTTAAAATGTTATTCCATTGGAGTTTGTTCCCTAGAAACAACTAACATTGTACTTTCAATTACCAAAATATTTGATTAAAATAATATATATAAATATCTTATCATATTATTCTATATAAAATTAATGTGATAATTTACTAAGAGTATTTATCACATAGAAAGGATATAGTAGTTCCCTGATATAATGAGAACATTGAAGTGTTATGAAAGTATTATTAAATACATTTTCTAAGGTCAATATACCATTTTTCTAATAGACTCAAATGATTTTTTACTTTCAGGTATTGGATACTCATAAGTGGATGATACTTCTATAAATGTGGGTTCTCACTTGGTAATCTCAAAGAGTGAAGGTTCTAAGTATATTCTCTCCAAAAGTAATTCCACATTTTATTTGTTTCATTGAATATTCTTATCTTCAAGTGTGTGTATTAGTTCTTAATCTTGATATTATTATTAATTTATATCATGAATCACATACTGTGATGTATTGTTCAAAACTATGACAACATATTCTTTCAGAGTGGTTGTATATGTTGGATGCATCATAAGTTATATGATATTAATAGATAAGTCAAGAAAGAATTTATTCTTTCTGAGTTATGAAGTATATATCTAGACATTGGATTGAAATATAACTGTTTGATTAAATCTATGAAAATGGTGGTTAATCAATGAATTCATTTTAGGAATTCAAAAAATATAATCAAGAAAATATATTGACGACACAAGTATGAAAATTTATTGATGAAATGTCAAGACAAAGTGATTATATTTAACAGTAAGTGTTCATATGAGTTTGTTGTCATTATGAAATTAACATCTTTGTATATGGACACTTTCATGTGTTATCAAACTCCAATCTTATAATTTAGGAAATATTGATCAATGCCAATGAGAAATATTCTAGTAGGGTCACACTCTAAGTGTATCCAAGAAATTATTTAAATTATATTTGAAATATTATTCACAAGACCAAGAAAAAATAACTATTCAAGTTACGTTGATCATTAACCAGTTATTTGAGTTTATAATATATGTGAGTTGAATAATAATTTAATATTATTTGTAAGATCTCGAATTTGAATATTTATTTATCTTTTATTTATTATTCAAAAGTTCATTTATATATGTTTATTTATTTAAATATTTATTTAGTTATGTTAATATTAATATAAATATTTATTTTAAGTTTTAGTTAATATAATATTTCTTTATTTATTAATAGAATGGTATAAATATATTTATTTAAATAATTTTTTATTATTCAAGGATCAAATACAACTGATGGGGGGGGGTGAATCAGTTGTTAAATTTTTATAAGTTTCAATACTTTTAGAAACTTAACCACTACACCCTAATAAATTTCATTACGTTATCATCTTATAGTAAATAATAATTCCTGAAATAGTAAGAAAGAAAGTAAAGCATGTGATATTTACAAGGTTAGGACTATGTGTGAGAACCTACATCCTTACCATTGCCACTCCCATGGGTCTATTGAAATTCACTATAATTAAGAAATGAATAAAAATTGTGTCAAATCCCATTAGAAACATACTGTCTCCAGATAGGAATGATTATACTGGCTGCAACTCCCTGACCCCAGTTACTCGGATTCGGTGCTTTATTTTAATACATTGACATGATTACAAGGAATCAAGTCTCGAAAGACCGATTAGTTTAACAGTTTTGGAAAATAAATTACATACATGAACATTACATTACACATTAGAAAATAAAACACCGCATAAATGATCCTTTGAGAATGCCATTAATCACTTAGCTTAACCCTGCTTATCAATCATAATACACTTCTTGGAATCCTGGGAAAATTAAAACATAGAAAGAGTGAGCTCAGATGCTCAGTAAGGATAACAATATAGCAGAAACTTTCATAAATAAAATAAATATTTAAGGAAATGTATAAGACTAAAACAAAAGCCTTTTAAACTTAAACTTCGGCATAATATGGAAAAGATACAATAAAATAATTCCATTTACTTATTCACATGGATATTCTACTAGTCTAATAATCACATGCAATATCAATAGCCACTTTAATAATGCTGGAATGCATAATACCAAACTTCATAACCACATAGTCAAGGCCTTGTGCCAAGAATAAAAATAAGATTTTTTCAAGGCCTTATTCCAAGGCACTAGTTTGCCTCATGAGACCTACCAATGCATCGAGAAGCTATAGAGGGCTCTACCCGTCACTTACTAAGTCCAATGCATTCCTCATATGAAAACTTTTAAACATAACATAAAAATTCGTATTAAAACTAGAATGGGAAATGTCAATACTTTATCCATAAACCATTAATGGTATAAAAATAACACATCCACAGTAAAAAATATCACAAAACCTTCAATACAATATGGAAGATTTGTATCATAATAAACCAACTTAAAACAAGTTTAAAATCCATCAAAGGATGTTGACATAGATGAAAATGATTTGTAAAATTCTTTGAGAGAAATATCCCTTTTTCATGAAAACATTTAAAAGTCACACAATTTAGAAAGGAAGACATTTAAAGAAATTTTTGAATCAAAGTGTCCCATACCACTTTGAAACTTTTGAAAGGAATTAACATTTTAAAAAAATTCATGTCCATATAAATAAATCCTCAAAAACCATTTTGAAAACTTAGACATTAATGAGAATGATTTAGAAGAATAAATATTTAAAACATTTAAAATGATGTTTTAGTAAAAAATTAACTTAAAATAATAACTTTGAAAACTCTTTCATGAAACATGGATATGGATAATAAATATATCCCAGTAGATACTTACATAAAAACAACCTCAGATAATAAAGAGATTGTGAAATTAACCCTTACCTTGCACTTTCCTTTGGTCAAGGGTACATTTATCCTCATATATAATGACCATAGTATATTATTAAATTATACCATAACTATATTCATATTTATTATATCATACATGATTCATTTATGACTTTATACTACCCATTTAATAATCATTTCCATGTTAAATTAACTTTTTGGGTAATAATCGCTTTCTTTATCTTATGTGTTTTAACATGTTATTCTTGATTTTATCATTTAAATGATGATTTAAATAATTACAGAATATAAAAATTGATTTATATATCATATATATTTAGAATATAAATATTTATAATCAATAAATATATGAAACGGAAGACACCGTTTATAGAGACGGTAAGCCGTATGTACGTATAAACACTGTTTCCGTTTTCATATCGTATTGAACAGAAGTAAGTGAATAAGATATAAGTAAGTAAACATATATATATATCTCTGGTAGAATTATTATTTTTTATATTACATAATTATAAATAATATATATTTTTATAATCATCGTTTAATGGTGAATGTGGGAATGAATCTCATCGCTTCGTGGAGACGGTAATCCGTACGTTCGCACGAGCGACAATATCATTATATTGATGGTGAAATAGTATGTAATTGGATGGTATATCATATAAAAAAAATCATTAACATGTTATATTTATTATTTACATCATTTATACTCATTATTATACCCATCCAAATAATTAAGTGTTTGAATAACAAACTACACCACGACGTGGAGACGGTAATTCGTACGTACGCACGTTTGGTGACATTGTCATTTATAGGACGGATAGAATAATGAATATGGTTGTACCATTTTTATAATAACATCATAGTATACATAATATACTGGAGTTATTATTTTATAATGGAAATAACAAATAAAGAGGAAGTGGAAGAAGAAAAGAACTTGAAAGAGGTGATGAAATATTTACATCTTCTTCGGGTTCTTCCTTTTGATTTGATCAAAAGGGCTCCTTAGGTTGGATTTATGACCAAAGTAAGGCCTATAAGATTAAGGTAGGTAAGTTGGAAGGATATTTTGGCAAGGTTTGGCCGAGCCAAAATGCTTTGTAGGTGTGAAATTAAGAGAAGGGGAAGTGCCCTTTTATAAGAGAGGTGAGGGTCACTTTAGGAAAAGCTTGAAATATTATTTTATAATAAATTAATTTTCGGTTTATAATGGATAAAAAATAAATTATTTAAAGGATAAGGTGGGTATGGGTCGAAAAACTCTCAACCAATAGGTTATAGATGGGTATATGTCATCATATTAACCTTATCTTTTAGATTTAACTCTTAGTTAAATAGTTTGACATTTACCATGTCTCTTTGTATTTTTATATTATATGGTTAATAAACATACTATCACAGGACAAGAGAACCCCATTTGTTTCATTATTAATATATATAACCCTATCTAAGTTCGTTGGCCGAACCTTATATTTTGAGGAATATTATATCAATTAATAATATAATATTTGTTTAAAAACTCAATTATGTCAATTTTGACACTAATTAGTATTTGATTTTTTTGAAAGCCATAAAAACTTTATCACTTAGAATAAAATTTATTTAAAAAACCATAACATGTAATATTAACCTATAAAATTAGTGTAATTCATTGGAAGTCTCAAATTACATTTATTTGGATATTTATAATATCAATTATTTTAACCTTTCATTAATAAGGTAATTACAACATCGTCATTGTGTCATAAATAAATTAAATTATTTAATTTCTAAAAAATATAAATAAAATACCATTATGTATTAATTTATTTATCTTTATAATGACTATTTATAGCCTAATTTATCTTATGTATAACCCTATATTAAAAATGGTTTAGTTATTAAACATTCAATTTCACTCTTTTAACTCTATTTTAATTAAAATAATAATAAATGTCCTAATATTATCCAAGTGGATCAAATGGGGTCAGATGTTATTCATAATTCTGTTTTTGGTCTAATTATACTTATCCAATAGAATTAGGACATGTGTTAGGGTAATTATAATATCATTTTTAACCTTAATTACCCTTTTTACTTTTAACCGTGGTAAATAAAAGTCAAAAGTTACTAATCACCAAAAATTATTTTCATCATATTGAACCACATTTTTATTAGTGATGTCAACTGTGTCTCTCAAATTTTTGAAATTCAACTCACAAAAGCGGTAAAATTAACTTTTATGCAAATTTGTAAATGCTCCTAGAAGGTGGGTAAAAGATGGTAAAATGTTCGATAAAATTTTATATATATAAAATTATTATAAAATGACTCCAATGAATTACATTGAATATATATAGGTATTATGTATCTATTTTGACCTAAAATAAATTAAAATAAAATATCTAATTATTTAAATAAAAAGTCGGTTTTATATAATAACATAGTGTTTTTCACTATTCATCGAAAATAGAAAGTTTTCAGAAAAATACCAAAAATTTACCCAAATCTAATTTTGATATTATGAATTCAAAAATGAATTATATTTTACCAAATTCAAAACATAGAAGTTGAATTTATTAATTTAAAATTAATTACCATTGTCAAAACCAAAAAGCAGGTTTTTAAAATGTAAAAACTATCAAAATATAGACATGTGTTTATGTTAAATTTAAATGTGAAATTACTTATAATGACCTAAATTATATTAAATGATAAAAATATAAACTAATTATACTTAAAAACCATTCAAATTCATAATTTATCATTATAAATTATTTTGATTAAAAAAGTAGTTTTCAATTAAAAATAGTATTTTTCACCATTCATCAAAATATGAATGTTATCAGAAAAGTACAAAAAATTTATCTAAACTAATTTTTTATGTCCCGCTTCTAAAGAAAAATTTAATTTCATTAAATTGAAAATATAAAAGTTTCAAATATTGGTTTTAAAAAGGGTTCCTCATTAAAAGGCGGTAAAATTGCATTTTAAAAAAAATACTTATTTTATCCAAAAAAATGAATTTGTTCTTATATTATGTCTAATAAAAACATAATATGGATATTAAAATTATATAGAGTATATAAGATTCAAAATGCAGTTAATACTTTTCAAAACCGCTTTTTGAACGGTTAGTTTAGTAATTTGTGGTGCGCTCGAACTCGGCGTTGCATGTAGCAAAAGTTATTGAATTACTTTAATGAGATAACGTACTATGAAATATTAGGGTGTTACATTCTCCCCTCCTTCAATAAATTGTGTCCTCACAATTTGAAATTCTTTTTAGAAAAAGGTTAAATATATAAAAATACCTTTTTGGAAAACTCACATTGGAAATTTTTTAATAAAATTTACTCTTAATAAGAGGGAAATGGAAAAGAAAAAGTCACCACCAAATTATGATCTCTATTAGGAGAACATTGGTGGAAATTAGAGACACATAATTGGAGGAAAAACATAAATATTTATATGGAGCGATTGAGGTCATCAATCACAAACAAGTGTAAAATTCAGGGCCTCAAAGCCATCAATCTGAGATGATGTAAACTATCACCGGTTCAACAAAACATAAGGTGTTAAGATCACACATATTTAGTTTTAAGATCCATTCCCTAAATTTTAAGAATTAATTTATTCATAGAAAAAGCGGAAAAAATATACTTGAAAAGTATAGTTTTATCCATCAACTAATTCCTACCACAAACTCATCTTTCACTCTAAAAGATAATATAATTCAAAAGTATTCTATTTATCCTAATTGTATAGGGTTACAAAAGAAATTAATTTATAATTCATTTGTCAGAATTTAAAAATAAACTAAACTATACAAGCTAGGACAAAATGTAGGCTAGTGGTAGGTGATGCACCCTTGTCACCCTTCGGTTTCGGGCTCAAGTCTCGCGATATTGCTGGATGTGACGAGTTTTCGCTCGACCTCCAAGTTTTTATTTTTATGACAATCCAAAAATAATCTCAAGAAATGATCTAACATTAACAATAGTATCCAATGTCAAACTTAATCGATTCCGAACTTTAGACTTATCCAAAATACTTCTGTCCAAACTCACAGTCCAAAATTTATAAGGAAGGTAAACGCAATGAAGATCATTTTTGCCACGTAATAACATGTGAATACCTTCATCATGTATTCTTTTGAAACACGATTACACCATGAATTATCATATAATCTTATTGATTACATTCATGCTCCCTTAATCCTTATAGAATACTGGATATACTTCTTATATAAAATATTTTTTTAAACTCCAACAATGATGGAATAAACAAACCATGAACTAGTTCCAAGGATATAAATAATATCCAATAAAATTTATCCAAATCAATCATCTCTTATTCCAAAATCAATGCCTTAGTATAAGGACCATATTAAAGTTTTTTCTTTCCTTATACCATGTATTTTCCAAAATGTTTAACTTGCCATTGAGTCACTTTTCTTGGTTCCACACAATCTCAAGTCTTTAATGAAACAGTACTGCAGTACAATCATTATATACTCTATAATTCTTATAACATGTACATCATTAATACAATACTCAAATGACACAATACTTTAATAAAAACATAGTAACTTTTAATCATTCCTCTTCATCTTAGGTAGTATCATAACTTGATTATTATCCAATAGTATCATTTGGGGTATACTCTGATGATTTGAACATTGATTCACATAGTGTCCCAACTCCATAGAGATGAAGCATTTTACATTTGAAACCTTTTTCTCATCCTTTCAATCACGTACTTGGTGTCCTTTTTCTCCACACTTATAACAAACTCCCATTCCCTTCAAGCATTTACCAAGGTGATTCTTTCCACAGTTATCACATATGGGAAAATCCTTCTTTCCCTTATTCCCTTTATCCATCTTTCTCTCTACCATCATTTTCTTATCTGGCTTCCCTTCAAAGCCATAGGACTCAGAAAATTCTTTATTTATCTTATTAACACATGATACTATTTCTTCATATGATAATAATACAAGAGAAACTATTTTGTTTCTAAATGTTGTCTTAATACCATGAAAGATATGATCCTTCTTACACTTTGGATCATGCGTATTGCTGGATGTCTCATTCCATCTACTGGGTGCCATTTCTAAAAAATGGCATACACTAGGTTAGTTAATGAATAGAAATGCATAATTCCAAACTTGTAAAATAGTTAACAAAAATTGAACAGTTCATGGATATAATCCATAATCATAAAAATGTTTTCTTTATGGAAGTATATACTCATAAACCCTTTATAGTGGTTTGTAAAGAAAAGGAGAATTATCCTAAGCATATCCCCTAGGAGTGTCGTAACCAAGAGTGCAGTAAGGCCTGTTGTCGTGCTCTAGTTCCCGTTCTAGTATAGCTTAAAGCGGTGTTTTCAGGTTTTACCCCTAGGTACATCTGTGCCAGAGCTACCTCTAACTGCTCGTATCTAGAGAGAGATGTATTGCTTGGAAAACTCACAAAATCTCTATAGTACCAAAATTCAAGGAAGTTATTATATTCTAATCCACAAAGTCTATCTTAGGGTAGTGTTCTCTAATCATAGTTTTTCTAAATCTAGTTTCCAAGGTTATTTCTAAACTTCCTCTTATACCATCTGTAACGCCCCGACCCTAGTAACTTGGAGTTGGTGCATTATTTTAATACATTGGCATGATTACAAGGAATAAAGTCCCGAAAAACCAATCAGATTAGCAGTATTGGAAAATATATTACACACATGAACGTTACATTACATATTATAAAATAAAACACAACATAAATGATCCTTTGATAATGCCATTAATACCCAAGATTAACCATGATTATTAATCATAATACACTTATTAGAATCCTGGGAAAATTAAAATATAGAAAGGGGTGAGCTCAGATGCCCAGTAAGGATAACAATATAGCGGAAACTTTCATAAATAAGAATAAATATTCAAGGAAATGTATAAGACTAAAAAAAGCCTTTTAAACTTAAAATTCAGCATAATATTACAAAGATACAATAAAATAATTCCATTTAATTATTCACTTGGATATTATACTAGTCTAATAATCACATGCAATATCAATATCCACTTTCATTATGCTGGAACACATAATACCAAACTTCAAAACCACATAGTCAAGGACTTGAACCAAGAATTAAAATAAGATTTTATCAAGGCCTTGTTACAAGACACTAGTTTGTCTAATAAGACCTACCGATGCATTACTAAGCTATAGCAGGCTCCACCCGTCACTTATTAAGTCCAATGCAATCCTCATATGAAAAGGTTTAAACATAACATAAACATTTGTATTAAAACTGGAATACAAAATGTTAATACTTTATATATAAACCATGAATAGTATAAAAATAACACATTCCTAGTCAAACATATCACAAAACCTTCAATACAATATAGAATATTTGTATCATAATAAACCAACTTCAAACAAGTTTAAAATCCATCAAAGGATATTGACATAGATGAAAATGATTTGTAAAACTCTTTGAGAGAAATATCCTTTTTTCATGAAAACATTTAAAATTAACAAAATTTAGAAAGGAATACATTTAAATAAATTTTTTAATCAAAGTGTCCGATACCACTTTGAAACTTTTCCATGGAATTAACATTTTAAAAACATTCGTGTCCATAAAAATAAATCCTTAAAAACCATTTTGAAAACATGGACATTAATGAGAATGATTTAGAAGAATAAATATTTAAAACATTTAAAATGATGTTTTAGTGAAATATTCCCTTAAATTAATCCCTTTGAAAGCTCTTTCATGAAACATGGACATGGATAATAAATATGTCCCAGTAGATACTTATGTAAAAACAACCTCGGATAATAAAGAGATTGTGAAATTGAGCCTTACCTTGAACTTTCCTTTGGTCGAGGGTACGTTTATACTCCTGTATAATGACCATAGTATATTATTAAATTATAAAAGAACCATATTCAAATTTATTATATCATACATGATTCATTTATGACTTTATACTACCCATTTAATAATTATTTCCATGTTAAATTAATATTTTGGGTAATAATCGATTTCTTTATCGTACATGTTTTAACTTGTTATTCTTGATTGTATCATTTAGATCATGATTTAAATACTTACAGAATATAAATCTTGATTTATATATCATATATATTTATAATATAAATATTTATAATTGATATATATATGAAATCGAAGACACAGTTTATGGAGACGGTAGGCCGTACGTACGCATAAACACTGTTTTCATTTTCATATCGTATTGAACAGAAGTAAGTGGATAAGATATATATAAGTAAAGATATATATATATATATATCCAGTAGAATTATTATTTTTTATATTACATACTTATTAATAATATATATTTTTATAATCATCGTTGAATGGTGAACGTGGGAATGAATCTCATCGCTTCGTGGAGATGGTAATCTGTACGTATGCACGAGCGACAATATCATTATATTGATGGTGAAATAATTTGTAATTGGATGGTATATCAGATATAAAGAATCATTAACATGTTATATTTATTATTTAAATCAGTTATACTCATTATTATACCCATCCAAATAATGAAGTGTTTGAATAACAAACTACACCACGACGGGGAGATGGTAATCCGTACGTACGCATGTATGGTGACTTTTTCATTTATAGGATGGATAGAATAATGAATATGGTTGTAACATTTTTATAATAACATCATAGTATATATGATATACTAGAGTTATTATTTTATAATGGAAACAACAAAGGAAGAGTAAGTGAAAGAAGAAAAGAACTTGAAATAGGTGATGAAATATTTACCTCTTCTTTGGGTTCTTCTTTTTGATTTGATCAAAAGGGATCCTTAGGTTGGATTTATGACCAATTTATGGCCTATATGATTAAGGGAGGAAATTTGGGAGGAAATTTGGTTAGGGTTTGGCCAAGCCAAAAGGCTTTGGAGGTGTAAAATTAAGAGAAGGGTAAGTTCCCTTTTATAAGAGAGGTGAGGGTCACTTCAAGAAAAGCTTGAAATATTATTTTATAATAAATTAATTTTAGGTTTCAAATGGCTCAACAATGAATTATTTAAAGTCTAAGGTGGGTATGGGTAGAAAAATTCTCAACAAATAGGTTTTAGATAGGTTTTTAACATCATATTAACCTTATATTTTAGATTTAACTCTTAGTTAAATAGTTTGACATTTACCATGTCTCTTTGTATTTTTATATTATATGGTTAATAAACTTACTATAACCGGCCAAGAGAACCCCGTGTGGTTAATTATTAATATATATAAACCTATATAAGTTCTTTTTCCAAACCTTTGATTTTTAAGAATATTATATCAATTAATAATATAATATTTTTTTAAAAACTCAATTATGTCAATTTTAACACTATTTAGTATTTGATTTTTTTTGAAATCCATAAAAACTTTATCACTTAGAATAAAATTTATTTAACCAAACCTAACATGTAATATTAATCTATAAAATTAGTGGAATTCATCAGAAGTCTCAAATTACATTTATTTGGATATTTATAATATCAATTATTTTAATCTTTCATTAATAAGGTAATTACTATATCATCATTGTGTCATAAATAAATTATATTATTTAATTTCTAAAAATTATAAATAAAATTAAATTATGTAGGAATTTTTTTTATCTTTATAATGAATATTTATAGTATAATTTATCTTATGTATAACCCTATATTAAAAATGGTTTAGTTATTAAACATTGAATTTAACTCTTTTAACTCTTCTTTAAATAAAATAATAATAAATGTCGTAATCTTATCCAAGTGGATAAAATGGGGTCATATTTTATTCTTAAGGTTTTTTTGGGTCTAATTATACATATCCAATAGAATTAGGACATGCGTTAGGGTAATTATAATATCAATTTTACCCTTAATGACCATATTTACTTTTAATTGTGGTAAATTAATGTCAAAAGTTACTATTCACCAAAAATTATTTTCATCTTATTGAACCAGATTTTACTTACTGATATCAATTGTGTCTCTAGGATTTTTTAAATTCAACTCACAGAAGCGGTAAAATTAAGTTTTATGCAAATTTTTAAATGCTCCAAGAAGGTGTGTAAAAGACGGTAAAATGTACGATAAAATTATATATATAAAATATTTATAAAATGACTCCAATTAATTACATTGAACATATATAGGTATTATGTATC
This sequence comes from Viscum album, assembly GCA_963277665.1. Taxonomy (NCBI): domain Eukaryota; kingdom Viridiplantae; phylum Streptophyta; class Magnoliopsida; order Santalales; family Viscaceae; genus Viscum; species Viscum album. Next base: position 177,328,360 of record OY728147.1, on the reverse strand, counting down.
TATTTTTACCTAAAATAAATTAAAATAAAATAACAAATTATTTAAATAAAAAGTCAGTTTTATATAATAACGTGGTGTTTTTCACTATTCATCAAAAATTGAATGTTTTCAGAAAAATACCAAAACTTTACCCTAAGATAATTTTGATATTAAAAATTCAAAAATGAATTATATTTTTAAAAATTCAAAACATAGAAGTTGAATTTATTAATTTAAAAATAATTCCTATTGTCAAAACCAAAAAGCGGGTTTTTAAAAAGTAAAAACTATAAAAATATTGACATGTGTTTATGTCCTATTTTAATGTGAAATTACTTATAATGACCTAAATTGTATTAAATGAAAAAATATAATCTAATTATACTTACAAACCATTCAAATTCATAATTTACCACTATAAATTATTTCGATTAAAAAAGTTGTTTTCAATTAAAACATAGTATTTTTCACCATTCATCAAAATATGAAAGTTATTAGAAAAGTACCAAAAATTTATCTAAACCAAATTTTTATATCCCGCTTCTAAATAAAAATTTAATTTCATTAAATTGAATATATAAAAGTGTCAAATATTGGTTCTAAAAAGGATTCTCCATTAAAAGGCGGTAAAATTGCATTTTTTGAAAAATACTTATTTTATCCAAAAAAATGAATTTGTTCTTATATTATGTCTAATAAACACATAATATGGATGTTAATATTATATAGAGTATATAATATTCAAAATTCAGTTAATACTATCCATAACTGCTTTTTGAACGGTTAGTTTAGTAAGTTGTGGTGCGCTTGAACTCAGTGTTGCGTGTAGCGCAAGCTATTGAATTACTTTAATGAGATAACGTACTATGAAATCTTGGGGTGTTACAATGACTCCCATTATTTTACAAAGTTTTCTTACAAAAAATTCATTCACAAAAGAAAATATCTCAAAAACTTTGTCTCTTAAAAAATCTATCCAAAACCTTAATCTGATGGCCTTGGGTGCATTTTCCTTATTCTGATAGGCTCATTATGATGAAATCATTATGATGAACTTATTATGATGAACCATTTTGTCAAAATACACTTCTCAAACTCTTTGCAACTACTCTGTATGATCTTCCCCAGTCAAATATTCCTTTATTTGGTAAGAAAACTTTTAACTCTCTGATCTTTTAACGAGATATATTTCTAAAAAGTAACTCTTAATAAAACTCTAAAATGCACTTCATTTTATACTTGTGAAAAGGTTTCAATGTATGAATGTATTGTGTATCTATTTATATGCATCCCAAGATGAAAAAGGTGGGAAAATGGTTTTTTTATTACTCGAATTCTAAAACTTTTAGATTTATGCATATTTGAATTTCCGGTTTGACAAATTAAACTCTTCATTAATCTTATGGAAAATTATTAATTATTCTTAATAATCAGTCTCCTTGGACTTCATAAGTTTTATTCAATATAATTGGATTTCCTCAGCTCATTTTATATTGACTTCCTCATTATTTTTAGTCAAATTAAATTTACTTCTCAGAGTCAGTATGATGGAATTTTCTTCTCAGAATCAATCTGGTTGACTATCCTTCACAGATTCAGTCTAGTTGAATTTCCTTCTCAAAGTCAGTCTTATTGAATTTCCTCCTTAGAGAAAGTCCAATTGAATTTATTCCTCAAAGTTATTCTTATTGAATTTCATCCTCATAGTCATTCTAATTGACATTCCTTCTAAAAGTTAGTCCAATGTAACTTACTTATCTTAAGTCCGATGGAATCCTCATAAATATGGAATTATCATTACAATTGAAATCCCATTATGATGGAAACTCCACTATAATACTTTAAAATTATTCAAACCTCATCATTTATAACTCATTCAAACTACTAAAAACTTTTGTGCCTGGTACTTTTGGATCCAATGAAAACTTTTTCTTGATTCCTTGAACTTATAAAAACATTACAATTCCTCCATTTATTCAAAATCATTTATCATTAGAGTTTTTAAGATTTATGATAACTTCAAGATTTACAAATCACCATCTGACTTATATGGGAAAGTATTATGACTTTCTTTAAATTTAGAACCTACTTTCTTTCCAACCAAAAATCAATATGATTGGATACACCTATTATCCCAATTTTATTCCTAATGATTTCATCACAAGTGTTAAAAATAAATTATGATATTTGAAAATTAAAAACCAACAAAGAATCATCTAATATAAAGTTAAAATTTATAAATCATAATATCAATATCTTCATTCAACCTCTTTAGAAACATTCTGACTTTCTAACTCATTTTTTTCTTCTAAAATCATCATGTATGATAAATATTTAACTTCATAATAATGTATTTGATACTGATGATGTGTCTAATAAATAATATTATCTTTACTATAACTTCTGTAACTAGTTCTATTCAATCCAATACTCCGCGTCTAACACTACTTAGTATGATCCTCTGCATCCGGAGAATAGATTTCTCAAAAAAAACTTTTCTCCCCCATTTTCTTTGGGTTCGAAAATTCAAAAAAATTTACCTATTTTTAATAAAGCATTCTGTTACAAAAGATTTGTTGTCAAAAAATAAAAAACAATTGTTAGAAAACATTACAAAGGTTCTTCAATCTCCCCATATGGATTTTTTTGTCCAGTTTCATTAACAAATTTTACAACTCACCTTTTGTAAACAACTCAAGTTTTTTGACTTTTAAAAAAAACACAACCATTCTCAAAAGGGAGTGTTATAATATCACACTACATGATAAAGTAAGGGTTTTGAAGGAATTTCATCCCTCGGTGATAATAAAATTTTGTTTCCATGTTAAGATAAGCTCCTACTCACTTTTATCTTTTCCCACATTTCCTTTTCTCCCCCCTTGATTATTATAACCCCATTATCTAATAACCATAACTTTAGATTCATAAAATAAATATAATTAAAAACTTATTACAAAGTATAATGTCGTTACTTTCTATCCTTTGTCAAAAAATAAAATGCATGGTGGGGGACTTCCTTATGATATTTGGGAAGTCATTGGAGGAGGTTGAACATGATGTTTAATCCTCAAATAAAAAAACCTTTATGTTGACATTTCCTTTGTGAAGAAACGAGAAATTTAATGCTTCATTGAGATATATTATAGAAAAATATAACTAGTAGAAACTTTCAATTTTATAAAGTTAAATTTTATATCAATGTTTTTTTATCTTTAATGTTAGTTATGATTTTTAGAAATACCAATTGAACTCTGATGATAACAAAGTATCTTTAATGGTTTAGAAACTTTTACTTTCAAATATTCTAGCTAAAATTTAATCCATAACATCTGAGTATAATCCTGAGTAGCCACAACGTATTGTGATTCTACTATTATCAATTTTACTGAACTTTGTTTCTTACAATTCCAAATTACAATAAATTCACCTAAGAAAAATATTCCTCTAGAGGTTGAATTTCTGTCATTATAATCACCTGTTCAATCAACATCAATATAACCATGAAACTTCATCTCAAAATTTCATTTTTTATAATAACCCATTTGAAGTTTTTACTTTTACATATCACTTAATTATCTTTATTTCCAACATAATTGATTCTTTTATATTACTTTGATACGTAGAACACAAATTCAAAATATAAAAAACATTAGGCCTTGAGGGTGTAAGGTAAGGTATTCTTCCTATCAGCTTCCGAAAGTCTTTATGATTCCCACTTTTACTGAACTCATATTTACTCAAATTCATCCCCACTGAGATTAGAGTATAAAATTATTTGTATTCTTCCATTTCAATTTTTTTTGACAATTACACGACATATTTTTCTTGAGATAAAAAAATATATTTTTTTGTTTGACTTATAAACCAAGAAAGAATTTTAATTTTCCCGACATTGACATCTTAGAGTTCCTTTTCCTTTCTTTAGAAAGTGTTCTAAAAACATATTCTCTAACACCATAAAAAATTATACCATCCACATAAACAATTACAATTAGATTTATGGACTCAATATATTATATATATAAGTTTCTATGAACTTTTACTTTTTGAAAAATTCAACAATATTAAACAATTTTCAAGCTAAGAATACCATGAAAGTGGAGCTTATTTCATCCTATAAAAATATTAATTCAAATTAAAATCTTTGGTTTCATACTCATCAAGTAGAAACCCACAAGGATATTCAATGTAAACTTCTTCATCAATTTCCCCATTGAGAAATGATGACTTCATATCCATCTAACATAAATTGTAATTTAAGTGAGCATCCACTGATAGAAACATTCTAATAGTGTATAACCCTTCATTAGGGACAAGGTTTCATCAAAATCCACACCTTCCCCCTATTTATAGCCTTTACAAACAAGCCATTATTTGTTTCTTTACACTTATTTATGTTCATTCAACTTTTTTTTCTATAAACCAATTTTTTTCTAATAATATTTTTACCTTTCAAACGTCGAACAATTTCCTATGTTTCATTTTTTTCAATTCCATCCAACTCCAAATTCATAGGATTCACCCATTATTTGTGATGAATAATTTCTAAAACTGATTCTGGTTCAACTTTTGAGTTGAGTGAAGTTTGATTTTATAATGTTGGATTTATGTTGGTCTGAACCAGAGCCTTCAGATTCTTAAGAATATTTTTGGTATCAACATGTTTTTTTAAAGTAGGAAATTTTAGATTCCCTCTTCCTATTTGACTTGACCCATCACATGATTCATCTAAATATTCATCCACATTACATTTCTTACTTTCATTTTGGTTGGAAATTTCATTTTTTATTCCTCAACAGTTTCAAAAACTTTTGTTAAAGAAGTTGTATCCTCAATAAATTTCAAATTATATGATTCGAAAAACATTTGTAAATTTTTTTCCAAAATTTGTAACTTATTTCATTCGGTGAATAACCCAAAAAATTTCCTTCCTCAGCATTATCATCAAGCTTTCCTAGTTCCGATTTTTTTATTTTATGTAAACATGGACTTACAAAAACATTAAAGTAATTAAATGAAGGTTTTTTTGTTATATCACATTTCATAATAATTCATTTTGGATTTTTACCTTAACAAAAATCAATTCTGAACATGTATAGTTGTACTAACGGTTTCTCTCTAGTAGAACTTTGAAATTTTTTATTCTGATAACATGCTTCTTCCCATTTCCACCAAACTTCTATTTTTCCTTTCTTCTACTACATTTTATTGTGGGGTATATGGAGAATTATTCTAATGGGTAATACCATGATTTATAATATAAGTTTCAAAATTATTTCTTGTAAACTCTATTCCATTATCCATTCTTATCTTCATTATATAAACACACATTTCTTTCACAACTTCTTTTATGAAGACTCTAAACATTTCTACTGCCTCTGAATTGTGTTTCATAAACATTATGTTTTTCATCTGAGTGAAATAATCAATAAAAATGATAAATTACAAATCCCCTTTTGTTTATTGATGTCTCATTATCCCACATAAGTTGGAATGAATAAGTTCCAGAGGTTTGGTAGATTGAATTTCAACTCTATTATGACATTTATTAGTCATATTACCTTTTTGAAAAGTTACACAAACATATTATTATCTTCTTTTCAATTATAAAAAGATTTAAATGGAATAAAAATTAGATAGTTTTTTCATATTTTTCTACCCATGGTGAACAAGTCTTTAGTGCCACAATATATTTTCATATTTATCACTTAATCAAAAAGAGTTGTTAAATTCTCCTATTTGGAAGATATTTCCATTGGTTCTTTTTTCCTTTTGAAATAAATTTTCCATCTTTCACGCTTTTTATAACATATTAATCTTTTCTAAAGATAATTTTTTTTAAATCATCAGAAAGATTACTTAGACTAAGTAAGTTATTTTTAGTCTATTAACAAAGAACACTTCCTTAGATTTAAACTTTTTATATTCAATCTCAGCCATCCTGATTCCTCTGATTTTTTTTTGAGAACTATCATTCCTAAAGGTAAAAATACCTACATATTGATTTTTTACATGTTTAAATATTTTTAAATCACTTGTAGTATGTTAAGAAAAACCATTATCAAGTTTACATGGTTTTTTTCTTTTTTACTTGATTTCAATGATGTCTCAATAACAAAGGATCTTTCTTCAACTTTCTTCATTCCCGCTTCCTTTTATTTTATTTCATATAAAAATTTTCCTCGAAGAGTAGTCATACATTATTTAAAAATATGAACTTGTTTATTAAATATTCCATAAAATTATTCCAAATAGTCAATCCGAATATTTATTAGAATGTTTCTAACATCTTAATAATTCATTTTTTAACTTTCTGTAAGTTAGGAAAGTTATTCATTTTAATTTCAATATTTATTCTACTATGATCAAACCTTATTCCTATTATAGATAAGTTATGAAAAAATTATAATCCCCATGTCCATAGATTTCAAAAAAGTAATAAAACCCATATAATATTGTTTTTATATTGAAGTAATATCTTTCTCAGTATAAACTTTGTTGAGGTTGATGACTTCTTTCAAATCTAACATACTCTAGGTGTTGACCATCTTTCCTACTGAGGGAGTTGTTAAATTTTGTAGATATGATAGGTTTATCACATCCCTTACTGACCCATGATTTCATAACACTTTTCTTCTCACCTAAAATATTTGAAAAATCAGATGAAACATTATTTTTGGTGGGTAAGGATTTAACTTGATTCTTGATTTTAACTTTCTAATAAACTTTAAAAGTATCACCTTTTACTTCTGAAGATTTTTTAAAGTTTTCATTCATCTTCCTCAAGGTACTTTAGGACTCAATATGTTTTGATTGAAACCTTTTAACTTCTTCTCCTTATCTTCCAGCTTCTTATTGATACCTTCAACAATATTTACCTATTTAAAAATTATAAGTTTGTAACTTAATATCTATTGAATGTATTCTTCTTCTTTCTCAACAAAAACTTTTGAACCTTAAAAATCTTTTCCACTATCTTTCATTATGATTCTGATTTCCTTATTAAGTAATATTTTCTTAAGACTTACAACAAGTTCTGTTCATAGCTGATATTCTCTGTAAGATTCTCCACCTCTTTTTTCTTCAGTATTTGAGGATTCTTCAATTTTATCAACTTTTTCAATGAATTTTATAACCATTTTTAGCTTTAATATTCTAATGAATCATTTTCAATTCAATTTTATTTAACTTTCTTAATCAACGTACTTCTCTTATTCCCATTAAACTTCTTCTTTTACTTGTTGGATGTATTTTCTTAATTAAAATTGTTTTTCTACTTCATACATTGAGGGTTTTAATTAAAATCATCTTCATATTCTTTAAAGTTATTATTTTTATAATTCCTAGAAAAATTTCCAATTCCACCACACATAAAACATTTGAGAGGATTTTTACCTCCATACTTTCCTCTTCCTCTTTGATAGTTCTTGGATATAAGAGTCATGATTTTATTATTCAACTCATCACCCCCTTTATCTTCAGAATCACAAGTATCAATAAATTCAAAAGCTTGAATCTTCATTTTTCTCATATCTTCCAAATAAATTTAATCTTTCATATTCTTTTTGGACATTTTAACTTTTCTCATTTAATAATAAATAATAAATTTGTGCAATTAATCAAGAGATAAATCATCTTTATCTTATAAAACATAAAATTTAGAATCAAACATGTCTGGAAAGTTTATGATAAGTTTCTTCACTATTGTATAATCTTCCTGAACTTCTAAAAATCCATTAATGTTGCAAATAATTTCATTTATCCTGGTAAAGTATTCACTAATAGTTTATTCATATCTCATTATTATATATTCAAAAATACTATTATATTTTTTTATATTTACTTAATTCACATTAGTATTCCATTAAAAAATAATTTATAGCTTATCCCACATACTCTTTAATGTTTTGAGACCCATCACCATTATATAAAAATTTTCTGGCAGAGACATAAGAATAGAATTCCAATCTTTTCCATCAACTTAAATAATCCTCCTATAAGAGAAAGTCATTGGTATATCTTTATCAATAGGGGAAACCCAATTGTAATAGCATTAAAAATTTATAGGCCAAGAGAGAGGTGATAAGGAATTATCCCATTTTTCTATCCATAATAATTTTTTCCATCAAACATAGGAATTCCTCTACTATTGAAAGAATTGATATTATCCATTATAAGAATTAAACAAGGTAACATTTACTATAATAACAATTGATCTTCCAAAGGATCTAATTACAATTGAGGGGGAGGCGTAGAATCAGTTGTTATTTTTTTATAAGTTTCAAAAATTTTTGAAACTTAACCCCTGAAACATGTTAAATTTCATTTCCTTATCATCTTATAGTAAATGATAATGCATGAAAAAGTAGGAAAAAAAGTAAAGAACATGAGATTTACAAGGTTTTACCTTAGTATGAGAACCTACATCCTTTCCATAGCTACTTCAGTGGGTCTATGGAAATTCACTATAATGAAGAAGTGAATACAACTTGTGTCAAATCCCATCAGACACCTTTTATATCCTGATAAAAGTCATTATACTAACTCCTATCAGTTTAAAAAGTTTTTTTTTCAAACAATTGAACAAAAAAATAAAACATCACAAAATTTTTTTCTTCTCAAGACTCTATCTGAAACCTATGTCTGATGACCCTGATTCTGATTTCCAATGTCTAATTGAATCATTATGAAGAACTAATTATGATGAACTTATTACAATGAACCATTTTCTCAAACTGAACTTCTCAAACTCTTCTCAACTGCTCTTTCTGATCTTCCTCATTCCAGTAAGAAACCTTTCATCTATCTGATCTTCAAACGAGATCTCTATTTTTAAAGTAACTCTTACTCAAAATCTATAGTTCTCCACCTCTTACGAATGTGAAAAGGTTATAAAGTATGAATTTATTTTGTGTTTATTTATAGGAACCCCAAAATGTAAAAGGAAAGAAATTAAAAAACATTTCCCTCTTACTCAAATTCAAAAAATCTAAGATCTACACATAATTGAATTTCAAGTTTGACTACTTAAAATCTTCACTAATATTCTATAATATTCTTATGTATTCTCTATAATCAATCTTCCTAGACTTAATAACATTTATTTTGTACGATGGAACTTACTTAAATCATTTTGAATTGAATTTCCTCATCAGAGTTAGTTGGATCGATGTTCCTTCTTAGAGTTAGTCCAATTAATATTCCTACTTAGATTCAGTATGATTGAATTTATTTCTCATAGTTAGTCCAATTGAATTTGATTCTCAAAGTTAGTATAATTGAATTTCCTCATTAGATTCAGTCAGATTGACTTTCCTTCTCAGATTCAATATGATTAACTTTCCTTCTCAGAGTCAGTCTGACAGAACATCCTCAGATTTAGTTCAATGTAATCCTCATAATGATGGAATTATCATTACGATGGAATTCTCATTATGATGGAAACTCCACTCTGAAACATTAAAATTAATCAAAACTCATGCTATATAACTCATTCAGACTTCTAGAAAATTATGTACCTAGTACTTCTAGATCTAATATAACCATTATCTTGATTCCTAGAAGTGATACCATCTTTATGATTCATAAATTTAATCAAATTCCATTATCATGATAGTTTTCATAATTTATGAGATCTTTAAGATTGGAAAAGCACCATCTGAATTACATAGGAATGTATTATGAATTCCCTTACTTTCATCACCTTAATTCTTTCCAATCAAAACTCAATAAGATTGATTTCACCTATTCAACCACTTTTATTCATTAATATTTCATCACAAGTGTTACAAAAAACTTGTGATATTTGATAATTACAAACTATAAAATTATTTTATGACTTAAGGTTAGAAAGTATAAGAAATTTCTATCTCCTGATATTACTATCTTCATTTAAAATCTTTAGAAACATTCCAACTTTCTAACTCAACAAATAATTTATAAAAAAATATCATTTCTAATAGATCTTGAACATCATTCTGATGGATCTGAGGGTGATAATGTTTCTGATCAATAACTTTAAATTTATGACAACATCTATGACTGATGCTACTCAATCCGATACTCTATGTTAGTTTATTCTCAGTAAAATCCTCTTCATCCATATATTTTTTTTCATAAAAACAAAACCTTTCTCCCCTTTTATGTTTAAGTTCGAATATTTATAAACTTCCACCAATTTTTCAAAAAACAAATTCTTTTAAAAAATATTATTTATCAATGATTACAAATAAATTGTTAAAACAAAACATCTGAAAGGTTCTTCAAAAATGATATTTAACTATTCTTGAGTTAGTGTATGTCATGGAATATAATAATAATATTACTATTACTCGACATGGGAAATATATTAGAGAGAATACTTAATGAATAAACTCAATGTAATTATTAAATATTTAACTTAAACTATATATTCCATTTTATATAATTTTTAAGGTTATGAAAAATTTTATGCATAAAAAATCCCATGTATATAATTTTTTCAAGGAAAAGAATATTTCTTGTTGCAATATATGGATAATGAGTGAAGTCATTTAGATCCTCCATGTTATCACCTAAAAAACCAATGGTGAAATTCTAATATTCTTAGAGCATGTTTGGAAGCTTCAAGAATAGTGTTACAATGAATTCTTCACCATAACAATGGTATGTCAAGAACCTCAACTAAATTAATTAATTCCAAAGAATTAATTATCAAGATTAAGTATTTATTGTTTTAAAATAATTAAAAATTATAGGTTGAAATATTCCCCCTATAAATAATCTGGGGTTACCTTTTTTTAGTTCGAAGGATTTAATCTAGTGAATCCGATTAAAAATATTGTCAGGAACATGAAAGATTGTTTCCACTATACTATGTCACCTTCACATGTCACCATGTTATATATTTATGATGAACCCTAGTTCATCTATTCATTCTATTCTTAATTATTTTTATAAAATTATTCTTTACTTAAGTAACATTGATCTGACTATTAATTATAAGGATAAATACATAATTTTTTTGACTTCTCTTGATGATTCCTTCAATACCTTGAAGGATTATGCGAAGTATAATATATATTATATTACTCTAGAAGTGGTTAAGGAAGTTGTGTTGTCATTTTATCTTATAAAACATGGTTTAAAGCAGGATATTAGTGTGGTGAAGACCAGATCTTAGTAAATAAAAGTTAGGGGTCTATTTCAAAACAATAGTAATTAATAGAAATATACGAATCAATTTAATATCTTTTTACATTTTGAGTATGGTAAAAAATTATATATTAAATGATACAGTCCTGATTTTATAAAAAATACGATTGTATGGTATAGTGTAATATAGTATTACTTGGTTTTTAAAATATGGATGTTCTTTGATTTCTGTTTAACAACCCTTTAGTTTGATTTAGGAATAGACTCTAGGTAGTCTCTTTTATACGATACTCAGACTGGCACTATATATGTTTTTTTCAAGGTACCCTAGTTGGAAGAGGAGGAGTGAGGTAGGACTAGTTTGATTCATTTTGGGATCAAGTGAAGAATGAGACTCATGTATATTTCCTGGTTGTGGTTATTGTTTATTTTGACTACCTTTTTCTATTTCATTATTTTATCTTTGTTGATTTTTCATATTCATTGCCTTTTGTTTCCACTATGGAAGATTCTTTCCTATTTACAGATATCTGTGTATCCTTGGAATTCTATTTGTTTTAGTTTTGGTGGAATCCTAAGTAATGAAGGTAATATCTATTTTAATGCTGTTACATAGTTATGTTTGCTGTTATTGAGTACATTTTATCACTTTTAATAGATATATATAGTTGGTTTGGATATAACATGTTCCACTAGTGGTACATTCTAAGTGATAATATTATTGGGTGATTAAGTTATTTAGTATTGGATTTTATATTTATATATATCCACCCAAACCAACCGACCAATTATCTTTCTAACGAACATCACTGATTATTATTTTTAATTTATGTAAAAATATGGAGATTTTCTTATTTCAGTTTTCAAACGAAATGTATATTTCATTTTTTCTTGATTTTTTTTTCATTTTTATTATTTTGAGATTTTACTTTATTTTTGGGCTCTTCTTTCTAGGTATTCTCTTACTGGTTCATTGGGCTCCTGTTTTCTGCTTTTATATAGGCCTGGTTTGTTGGTGCTTGTTATGCTAGCCTTTAAATATTGTTGTATGTTTTTTATATTGTTTCATTGTCTCTATAGTGTTATTTGTACCCATTTTTTTTGATCTATCATGGTCATTGATGAAGGATGATCAGATGAATCTTCTTAACGACATTTGTTTTTATTCACATGTTTTATCATAGTCTAAATCTCAGGTGATTCACTTCCCCCTTTTTTCATTATACTCTTCTTATTTCGTTCATCCATGATGCCATTCTTTGTTTGTTATAATATCCTTCCATGATAGTCTTCATGTGAACCCCCAACCATCACCCTTTCCCAGCTCGATTATCACCCCTGACGATTCACCTAATGCCACTCACTCTTTTTTATATTTCCTATCACTTCATTTTTATTGCTTGAGATTTTGATCTTCAAATGTTTTAGTTATTAAAACTTTTTTTTTGCTTCTAGTTTTCAGAGAGAAGAGATATCTATATAAGGAAATAATGGGACATTGGCTTATATTAGTGGACCATGTACCCTTCTTCTAGTGATGAAATCTAGTGCATAGATAATCTGTTTAAATTTTTTTTATACTATGACATCTACCATAAAGTTCATCTTGGGATGTGCTTCTTTTTTTCTTCAACAAGTTCTATGTTTTATTAATGTAGGCATGTTGTTATTAACTTGTATTTTTTTATTTTTCTTCAATTATGAAATGTAATATCTTTCTTGTTCATGGTATATGTGAGGTTTAATGATTGATTCTATCTGGGATAATTTTGTATATCATATCCCCATCTTGATTTCATCACAAGTCCTGGAACTTCAAGGACTCGATCCTTGGATATGTTCTTTGTTCTGTGTGAATTTTCACATTTATTATCTATTATCTATTTTTATTATTGTTTTTTATTTATAATAAATCATGTTATATGTGTTTTTTCTACACATAGAGGAATAATGAGGTTCGGATCATGTAAATAGTCTATATTCTCTACCTTTTAGCATTATTTTATCATTGAATGTGTTCTTATTTCCATTTTTTTATTCTTTTACTTGTTTGTATCTTATTTATGAATCAACACTCTTTCTAAATATTTATTCCTATGTCCCCTTCGGTAGAAGTCTAATTCATTTGGCCCAGCCTCCACCCTCACATAAAAAATTGGTTGTAGTGTTTCATGTGTATAATGGAAAAACTATTAGTATAAGAGCATGTATTCATATGTATTGTTGTAGACGATATGTCCATATAAATTATTTAAATTGTTGAAATATTAATGGACCTTTTGACTTTTTATGGGTGGAATAAGGAATTATTTTCGATTTTAGGCCTATTAAAAAAAAATTACTCATCAATGGTGGGTAGTTAGAAATATCATATACACCTGGTATAAAATAATGTAGGGAATCATTGGAAATAAGATCATGAATTTTGGAGGGAGAGGTTAGATAAGACCCTTAAGGGACCTTTGCGTCTAGGTGTGTGAGTGTTTTCATTATTTTTAATCTCCCTATACTATTCTAGATGTAACCTTTTGAGTGCATGAGCTTTTCCTTTGTTTATAATACCCATTAACCTAATTCCTACTAATAATATTATGGTTTTAAATAATTTAGTCTCTTGTTTTGTTAAAACCTAATGATCTATACTGGGGATCCAAGAGAATCTTATAGAAAATAATTTTATAAATAATATAAATTTTATTTATCAGTGCTAAAAATTGATCATGTTGTTAGACCATTTAAAAGGTATGTTCTTTTATCAGTACTCAAAATTTTAGATAAAGGGTTCCTTTATCAAAACTAAAAAAAGATGATAATAAATTCTTTTATCAGCATGCCTTTTTGTGTTGATAAAATCCCTTTCAAACTATTATAGAATTCTATAAGTCATATCTTAGGAACTATACAATAACTAATAAAAACATAAAATAATAATTAAAATTTAAGTAAAAATATTACATGAATCATAAAAACCAATTTAAAATTATATTGCACCATCATTCCAATAAAAATATTACATTAAAGAACTTTAATAAAATACAATTACATCGAGGAAGAATTTATTTAAAAACAAAAAATTACAATCAATACAAAAATAAAATTTTCATATAATTAATTATCCAATGATCAATCCAAATTCATAAAAAACAAGTGTGTGCCTATAAAAAGAAATGTTTATTTTAGTAATAGCGCATAAAAAAATAAAAATAAATTAAAATTTAAATATTATATAATCCATTATAAATTTCAATTATAATGAAATGTATTCATTTATTACTAGCTAAGAATAAAAAATAGGTTGTTATTATAAATTATCAAGGTAATCAAAGCATGATCTATTAGTTTTGATTATGTAACATGCATTTTGAACAAAAATGTAACTTTTAAATGAAAATATAAAATTTAAATAACATTCTCTACATTGTGTGTGGGATTGATGTGTAGTTATTTACTAAACTTAAAAATGATTTATTGACCATTTTACATAAATTACAAGAAAATATGAGTTCATTTTCTTTATTTTGAGTATGTGATGCACATTTTGAACAAAAATATAGTTTTTTATATGAAAACATACAAATTTAATTTTACTCGACACATAGTGTATTAGATATATGTGTGGTCGATACCAATATTTCATAAATTAATTATGGATAGTTTTTAAAAAGTATCAAGAATATCCAAGAATGTTTTATTGGTTCTCAGTCTTTGACACGTGTTTTGAACTAAAATTTAACATTGAAATAAAAACATGCTCTTTTAGTCATACTAACCACACTGATGGTTAAATTGATGTGTGGTAAATTTTTAAGAATCAAAAATGAATTATTGTTTTTTCCAAAAATTTCAAGACAATACGAGTGTGTTTTCTCAAGTTTTAGTGTGTAATGCATTTTATGAACCAAAATATCATTTTTAAATTAAAATATGCACTTTCTGTCATACCTACCACACCCTATATCATATTGATGTGTGGTTTATTATTATACTTCAAAAAATAATTATGGATTTGTTATAATGTATCAATAAAATACAATATGTTTTCACTCCTTTTTGATTATGTGAGTAAATGTTTCAAAAAAAATTACACTTTTAACTCAAAACACACACTTTCATCCATTCTGGACATACTATGTGTTAGTTCGATGTGAAGTTAATTCCTAAAAATAAAAAATAAATTAATTATATTTTTTATTAAATATTTATACAATCTTTGTTTTTTTTGGAATTTGTGTATGTGATCCTTGTTTTGAAATACAATTTCATTTTAAAATTAAAGTACACACTTGCAATCATACCAACCACACCATGTATCAAATTGATGGATGGTTGATTCCTACAAAGAATAAAAAATTGTGGATCTTTTTTATAATGTATCGATACAAATAGAGTGTGTATTCTCAGTTTTTAGTATATGGATCATTTTTTGAACTTGAATAAGACTTTTGAATAAAAACACGCACTTTAGGCTATACCAGCCACACTGTGTGTCAGATTATTATATAGTTAAAATCTATACATAAAAAATGAGTTATCAATATTTTTCCATAAAAATAAATATAATATAAGTTAATTTCATTAGTTTTGAGTATGTGATGCACATTTTGAACTAAAATGTAAAAATTAAGTGAAAACACACACTTTTGGTCATATATGCCACATCGTGTGTTGAATTGGATTTAGGTTAATTTTAACATGTTAAAAAAAATAGAATATTTTTTCCTACATTATCAACATAATATGAATGGATTTTCTTATTTTTGAGTTTGTGATGCACATTTTAAACTAAAATATCACTTTAAAACTAAAAAATGCACTTTTAGTAAATTCTACTACACCATGTGTCATGTTGGTGTGAATTTAATTCATACACATTTTAAATGAATCAAGGATCATCATAAAAAAGTATCAACACAATCTAATAGTTCTTTCTTGATTTTACCTATATGACTCATTTTATAAGGAAAACTATTACTTTATACTAAAAACCCACAATTATGAACATATTGGACATATCATGTGACTGATTGACATGAAGTAAATTCCAAAATATTATAAATGAATCATAGATAATTTTCCCAATGTATTAGGAAAATTGAAGTAAACTTTATTTTTTTTGACCATGTGATTCATATTGTGATCCAACTTGTTGATTTTATACTGAAAACACACCCTTTTAATCATAACAGTCTCACCTTGTGTCGAATTGACAAGCAGTTGATTATTAAACCTAAAAAATGAATCATGTGTAATTTTACTAATGTTTTAAGATAATAATATCATGTTTATTTTTTTTGGAGTATTTCACATGTGTTTTAAACTAAAATAAAATTTTTAAATGAAAACACATATATTCATTCATTCCATCCACATAGTGCATCAAATTAACATGGGGTTAATTCTTATACATAAAAATTGTATAATGTATCATTTTACTAAAGTATAAAGGCAATAAAAGTAAATTAATCCATGTATGAGTATGTGAGGTGTACTGTTAACTAAAATTTCACATTTAAGAGAATGTATAGCCTAAAAAATCTTCATAAATCACGATGAAAGATAGAATAAATGTATATAAGAGCCCTAGAGGGAGTATGTAAAAATGTATAGAAGTGATAGTTTAATGCCCAAAAAACCTAATTTATTAAATTCAATAACTTTATTTTCTACCAAGAAAACAAAAACTTATCTCACCATTATGTTATTAAAGTGTATTTGACCAAAAAGGGAATGCGTTTTATCAATAATAATCATAAAAAAATCAAATAAAAACAAAACAGTCCATGGAAGGAACATTAAAAAATACCAGAGTGCATCATCCTTACTGAATCATTCATTGAGAATTTATTTTTCTCCAAGAATTATGTGACTAAGAATAGCATAAAAGGTCTCTATACAGATTTCTGGGTCTATCTTGAATAAATCATTTGTCCTTCATACTCCCACTATATGAGTTGACATGAAGTGAGTGTCTGAATGTGATACCATTTCTTCAAGATGGACCCTAAAATCTATATAGATGCATTTTTTACTCTTCATAGGAACCAAATAACTCATGAAGTTGGTCTTTAAAAGGGAAATAATTTTAGCCTTCTGTAACATCCCACATTTTAGACCCGGAGAATAATTTCCAAGGTAATTTGAATTTTACCATTTGGTGGATGGGTTATTCTTTAAACCAATATTGAGAATGTAAATATGAGATTTGGAACACTTAAATGTGTTTTTTAGACTTCGTTTAAGGATATATAGGTGTTTTATAGTTCCATTGAGTTTTGGGAGAATCTGGATCTAAATCCACAAAAACTGGAGAAGCAAGTATGGGCACATGGTATGTCTAAAACCGTACAACCCACTAGAAAAAACCATGTAGATGATCCAATGAATATGGAGGCCTAAAATAGTTTGGTTTATCCATGTGAGCGGATCCTCATGGGAATTCAGGTTTTTATGGATCTTTGATAGACGATATTTTCATGGGTTGTGCACGTTTTATCAAATTGTGTGAACAAACCGTGCAAATGCCCTTTTTTTGTAGTCGCAGATGTATGGTTGGTTCAAAGTTTGGTGAACCGTGCATCCATAACTTGTTCCTCATCAAATGGGATGTAAATTAACCTTACCTTATTGTACTATTTATTTCTTCCTCCCCTTTCTCCTCCTCCTGCCCTCATGTAGAATACTCCTATGAGCTCTCCTTCTCCTCCTCTCATCTTGGAACGAATCCCTCTCTTACATATAGACTCCATTTTGTCCACTTTTAGATGCGTTGGATAGATAACGGTAAGGTATTGAATTATATTTATTATATTATCTTTTTATTTCCATATTTTGTGCTATTTTTGTGTGAGCTCATTCACTCTATTTTCATGGAGTTTTTCTATTTCATCGATTTCTCTTGAACCATACCAAATCAAGCCTTGATATTGGATGAATGAATTTTCCTTGGTATAAGGTAGGTGTTTTATATATTTTTTCATTAAAATCTTGTCATTTATAAATTAATCTTTTGCGCTTCCTTCCAGTATTTCCATGTGACGCCTCTTGTATGTGATGTTTAATTTGTTGAACCTCACGTCTCAAATATAGTGGCATTTATATATTAAATTTTCATTATTGATGAACCTCAACCTTAAGGTTGAACCACCCTTAAAGGTATTCCCAAATAATGACTTTTAAATTAATTATTTTATAACTCATTGAGGAACTATGTCTTATAAAATGCAGACAATTTTATTAACCAAAATTTTAGTATAATGTAACACTCCAATATATCATCTCCTAGTGACTGAACCTCTACCTATGGGAGTTAGATCATTCTATTATTGAAATAACGTGATTATATTTTTTGTATAATTCATGTAAGAATGGATTATTTCATACAAATTACATGTATGGTTTGATCTTACATAAATATACCACTTAGCTCCAATATATCTACCCAATGATTATTATTCCTTAATAATAGAATGGACCAGTTGATGAATTAAATAGAATGCTTAAAAACATGGAATTATCCCTTATTAATTAAAAAAATTTAAATTAATCATGAATTAATTGAGAGATACTTTGGTTCCTCTTTATGAAATACCTTGGATGGTCTCATAGGCTGTTAAGTCTGTATTTGACTTCGAGCGATACATGGGTTTCATTTTTCAAGAATGCCAAGGATTGGATCATTGGTTTCTTTCTTTATATTACACGAGGCGTGATACTTGGTATGCACTCTATGGGATCAACATGCATATTTTATACCTTCATGTGGGTGATATTGGTTCCCTAGGAGAGAATTCATGGAATGGATCGGTGGAAAGATGGTTGAACCATGACATAATATATACACATGCTCCTATGTGTGATATTATGTACAAACTTAGAGGTTATTGTCTTTACTCCATGTCGAGAGTGATACTTGGGATTCCATTTATAGATCAACCCAGAAGAACTCTTATGGTTTTGGGTAATTATAGTTCCCCTTGGGCAATACTTGGTATTCCTTTTCAAATCACCTTGGAAGGGCTCAGGGTACGTCTTATTAAAATTATCCGGATGATTTTTTATTTTAAAAGGAAACTATGAATGAAATGCTATTATACTGGTATGGTTTCTTTAATCCAAATAAAATGATTGGGTTATGTCCATCTCATGATAAGTGTTATGTGATGATCTATTATTATTTCATCCATATCACATTTGTAAATGTTGAACCTAGTTCAGATACATTACAAATTAGGATGAAGCAAGTGGTGTTGGTTGGTTGTCCCATGAGAAACTTGGACCAATTTATTTATTTATCACCTTTCACTAATTATTTTCCTATACATGGTTATACTTTATATTCACATACTATATCACGCTTTATAAATTGTTGTTAGTGGACTAATGAGTATATCTCATAGCCTTCTCGAGCCTCCAATGCATCAGGGTACCCAAGTAGATATCATTTTCACACGTACATAGATTATTTTCTATGATGTGCATTGTACATGAGAGTTGGGAGCATAGGACTGATCTAGGATTGACGATTCTTATGGAGATCACCATCAAAGATTTTTATAAGTTTCTTTTTTATGTATTGTATTATCCTACCTATTGTATATTTTCTACTTTATATTTTTTAGCATCGCATGGATATGCATGAATGGTCATATATTATTGGTTGTGGCCATTTTTATTAAATTGTCATATTTATCTTCCACTGTTCAACCTTTTTATTGTAATCCTTATGCTAATGGGTGATTTATTTATTACCTCTTATACTATTGTGCTACATTGATCATTAGGGTATAATCTCCCCACTACACCATCGTTTGACCCTGACTGCTTATTGAAAGCTTCTGGCATATAGGGAGGCATGCTTGAGGCCATCTGAAAACTGGTTTCATAGTCGTCCAGGTTAGGATGTTAGAAAATTGTATCATAGTTGTTTCTTTTCCTTTTTATTAATATTTGGAGTTATTAGACTGGAGATAAGGAATATGATAGAACTTAAAAAATATCCATGTCTATGAGTGATCAACCCATGCATGGGGAAAATTCCATGTGGCCAAGGATGAGATTGTTGTCTATGTAATTTGTTGTTCTAGTGGATTATGATTTCACCTCGAGTGATTGGTGTAATTTATATTACTTAATGATTTATGAGATTTATTTTATTTTCCCTTGGCCTATTATGGAAAGGATATAGAATTATATGCATCATTATAGGCACATAGAGATTCACATGCCACAGATATTCCATGCCATGTAGGTTTCATTTTTAGACTACTTGATATAGTGATATGTGCCTTGAGTGTTTTTCCATGATTAGATGATTTTTCTAGAATGTTAACCTGTATACCATGTTTAGGATATTAGAAAACATTTTTGACTTATATATCATGATTTTGTGTATTTTCTATTATGTAGTGTCCTTTTATGATTATATTCCCTGCTGTCTGATTATTTAGCATGTATGTTATATTCCATGTTAGGAATCTTAGTAATATTCTTAGTTTTATACCTTCTTGGGTTATTTATTAGAATGATTGTTTATATAACATTATATGTGTTTTATTTAGTAAATTTTCTTTTACAACATGATTATTTTATTTATTTATCATGAATTGGTTTTATATGATGCTTCGGTGGTTTCTTTCCATGGCAGCGCCTTACAAAAATTAATTTCCATGCTTCCTTGTATTTATAATTGGTGGTAGAGTTCCTAGTTATGATTTAACTCAAAAATTAGTTATTAATGTTCCAACATCAACCTAAATGGTTTTTTCTAGCATAGGTTGATAGTGACAGCTTAACTAACCAATCCTAAGATGTTTGATCCATATACCATTGCTTGCGTGGGATAAAAGATTTGGGTTGTGATTAAATGGGATCCAATTTGCAATCTATAAATTGTATTGGTGATTTTTAAAATGGAAAATGGTGATCCATATAATCTGACCATCTTTTATTAGCTTGATATACTAAGAAACCATTTTATAAATATAAAAGGTATAAATTTTTTAAATTAAATAAATAGGTTGCGTATGTTCCTTATGCTTGGCCTAGACTAGGTAGGTCATCCTTTTCTTAGAGTGATTACATTATAAACCCAATAATGATGTTTCAAAGATCTTAATATTTTAATTAAAATGCGGTGGAATTTATATAAACCTAGATTAGTTTATCTGGACCCTAGTTGGTTTCCTTATATTTTTATGCCTTACTATTTATCCCCCCCACCCACCCTTGGGCGTAAGTTTACATTAGATTATGATGCTTATTTAAAGTTTTTTATCCATTAATTTAGTTTTACATATAGGTGTATGGTAGAATATATAACACAACTAGCCCTGTCCTTAATGAATAAATGATGTTTTCCATTCTTTTTATTTGTACTTATATGAGGTGTTAGTTAATTAAAATGAAAATTACAACCCAATGGGTGTTTTCCTCTATAGATTGAAAGTGACATTTTTTTAATTAAGACAAATTGTGAAATTACTTATTCCTAAATAGAATTATTTAAAAATTATTTAATAAGATAAATTTACAAATTATGATAGGATGTTAGATAAATGATAATTATTAAAAATAATTTTAACATAACTTAACCTATGTTTCCATGAGGTGTTAGTTAAATAAATTACCAAGATATTTTATCTTATTAATGGTGCTTGGAAATCTTTAAAAGCTGAGCCTTTAAAATGTGTAAATATCATGTGTAAATAAATGAATCAACTCAAATTAAAATTTAAATTGGTTCTATTAGTATAACCCTTCTGTAAGGATAGTTTAGATGTTTCCTTTAGTAGCTTCCTTGAAACGGGAATGTGAGTATTACCCATAAGCCCCTTATTCTATGGAAAGAACCTAATAGACATGCCCTTAATCCTAGTTACTTTTTATTTTTGGCACCCTTGTAGGAATAATAATTTATGTTTTGGTAAGGGGATAGACTGAGGTAGGTATCACCCTAAGAACATTAAAACCTCGTAAAATTCTTTAAGACTTCCAATGAAAGGTGTCGTTAAGGTGCTGATATCCCTAGTAGGACTCTTAAATTCCATAATTACACCTAGGTGTGATGGGTTGTCATGTAGTGTTTTTACCCTCATTGGGGACATGAGAATCATGTAATTCTCAATTTCAGCGAGATAAACATACCTAGGGAATGTTCATACTCTTAGTAGGTCATGTGTCTCTTATTCTTCCTTCTATTTATTTTTGGATGACTCAAGAGGTTTTTGTCCTATTTTATAGTTATATGGTATAATATGAATTCATATTGGTTCCCTTATGGGCTATATACTACTTTATTCATATGGATAAAATTCTTATGGATAGTATCCATAATGTTTCATTTTTTCCATGAAATATCAGTGTGGTATTCATTGGTACACATGGTACCCATTGAGTGGCTAAATAGTATAGTGAACTATTTTATTTAAATGGAAATCATTAATCCTTAAGATATTACATTGCTTTTATAGGACATATCTAGATTATAGTGACATGTAGATTAAATGAAATCAAAATCAACCCAATGCTCAAGATCATTTCTTAATGAGGATTAGGTGTTTTGACATGATGGTTGGTTGTTTTTGATCTTACACCTAATGCATTGACATATGTAAGCATGAATTGAAAGATCATCATGTGTACATCCTAGTAAAATCAATCAATAATGATTTTAAGTAGATATTATATCTCTCCTTTAGGTTTAATTCATGAAAAAAGTATGTTGGACACCTCTAAGACCTGAATCCAGTGGTTAATAGGGAGTGCGCTATGGAATGAGTTCCCTTTTTAGAAAAATCCAATGATAGGGACACTAATAATGTGGATAGCTTTAAATTGATCATATGAAAATGTGTGTCCTTCCAAGTGGGAAAAACACAACCTATACAGACAATTTGGATATGGTCAGTACAAATTTTAATTTTTTTTGGAGTGTGTTGTGTTATAAAAAATGTTTTTCTTAGAAGGAATCACAATAATGGTATGGTTGGCTATTTTTTCAACTTTTGAAATAATCAATAGTTGGGTTGTACTTCATTGGTTTTGTTTCCTTGATAATAGGATGCATCAGGTGGTAAAGTCTTTAGGGGTTGGTTAATGGTGATGCATCAATTGTTAAAGCTTAGATTTTAGAACAATAATTCAACCATTAGAGGTTTTATTGTTCTTCATAATAATTTTTGGCTATGGTTGGTTGGAAATCATACCAAGAACTTTATATTGGTTGTGATGGGAGTGTCTTAAGTTTTTTTGGTAATTATTGATATAATCTTAGTTTACTCTTATCTTGACATGATCATGTCCTATATATTTAATTCATTCAAGATACACTGGGAGAGCATCAGTTAAACTCCACACTAAACTTAACATCATTGGGAATGAAAAATTTACTATTGGGAAGTTGTGTTCCAGAAACATGAATTTATTATAAAGGAATTATTATTCCTTAGTGATACTTGGGTTCCCTAGTTGAAACACCTTGGATAGATTCTTAGACACTAGCTGTTTCATTTAAATTTATCACCATGAAGACACATATTTTGGATTATATAGTGTTCTTGATGATTGGAAATTTCATCTATGTACTGATGTATCACTTATAAAAATCAGGTATAAAATATCTTGGTTGAGCCCTTGGACTCCAATTGGTGATTCCAAGGTTATCCCAAACTTCTATCAGGCTCGGATGGGATGTTTGAATGGGTAATGATACAAGTGTATTGAATAGGGTATATATGTATTCTCGTGTTATGGAACAACTACATAAATGGATGTTTCAAACTCGAGACATCATCTGAAGTCATCTATAGTCTTCAGTGAATATGCTCAATTTAACCATGAAGTGACTTGAGAGAAGGAATCATTTTTTAGGTTTTGTTACACCGGAAGTCTAAGAAAAGCTTTTTTAGATGGGTTGTCCAGGTGTGGACCAACTTTATTCCTTATAGTTTTATAGAATTCAGTTAGTGAGGAACCATTTGAGGAACATTATTATGTTAATATGGATTCAATTTAAATGTCAGCAATAGCTTTCAAGGAAATCTTGCACGACCAATTTTAAGTTGGTCAATCATTAATTTGAATGTTACAATCGAATAAGGACCATATTATTTCCTCAAGTCTAGTTGGGTTTCTAAGTGGATAAAATCATGCTAGGAGAATAATTATAACCCTTGGGGTGTACTTATTAGGATATTTCTATATTAGGGATATCGTGGCTCAGAGTTAGACATTAAATAAGAGAACATGTGGTGGGTAGAACCATAAGAAGTATGGTTAAAGATAAAATGACATGATTATGTCTCCAATTTGATAGATTTGGGTAAAAATATTCTCAATACTTTATCTCCAATTTCAAGAATTGGCACAAGTTTCAATAGCTTATGCACTACATGCTTAAAGTGACGTTTGGATGGGTGTTCAGTGCTTGGAAAAGAAACACACATGTTGTATTGAAACCTCATAACCCAATTATTTTTGGTGTTTTTTATGTCATTTATCAAGTCTTCTTAATGGTGATAAGTTCTAAGGTTTATAGGTTGTAACATCCCATATTTTGGACCCAATGAAAAATTTCCCAGGGAATTTGAATTTTACAATTTGGTGGATAATCCATTATTTATACCAAGATTAAGAATGTAAATCTGAGCTTTGGAAAACTTAAATGTGTTATTTTTAGACTTGGTTTAAGGAATCAGAGGTTTCTTACATGTTTTGTTGAGTGTTGGGAGTTACAAGCTCCGAAACCTCAAAAAATGAGAGAAGTTGGTAGTGGCACACAATTTGTAAGAAACCATGTGGCCCACCCAAAAAATCTGTGTGACTAATACAATAGAGATAAAGGTTTCACATGGTTTTGTCTAACTATGCAATAGTATCCACATATACATTCAAGTTACTACAAATATTTGATAGAGTAAAATTTCACAGTTTATCAAATTGTGTACATGAACTGTGCATATTCCCTTATTAGGTGTTGGCTGAAGCACAGTCAGTGAACAATTTGGGAAATTGTATGGTTAAATCATGCACCTGATTAAAGAGGATGAAAATTTACCTCTTTTCCCACAAGCCTATTTGTTCCTTACTCTAATTTATTATCCTCTTACCCATTCACAGTACCCTCTCGTGCACTCTCCTCTACCTCTCATCAAGGCATTAATGCCTCTCCTACATTCACATTCCATTTCTTCCACCGTCATATGTGTTGGATATCTAACGATATGAGATTTAATCACTTTACTTCTATTATTATTTCTTCCTTACAAATTTTGTGCTTTTTTGCTGTGATCACATTCTTCATATTTTTACGGTGTTTGTTTTATTCTATGTTTTCTCTCAAACTGGACCAAATAAAGCCTCTATATTGGATGAATAAATCATTATTGTTGTTAGGTAGGTGTTCAATATCTTTTACCTTAATTTATCTCTATTTATAAATTATATTGTTGTTCCATAAACCGGTATTTATGTGTGACGCCTCTTATATTAAATGTTTAATTTGTAGAACCTAACACCTTAAATATAATAACTTTTGTATATTAAATTGGAATTATTGATAGGATTGAACCAAAAGGTTGAACCACCCTTTAGGGAATGAACCTATAATGCCTTTAATTAATTAATGGGTTTCTAATAAAACCCCTAATTGAGGCGTGTTCTCTTATACAATTTCAATGAATTTATTATTTTGGATTTTTTAAGGATGTAATAATCTACAATATTGTCTCCTAGTGACCAAACCACCACCTAAGGGGGTTCTCAATTTCTCTTATTGAATTAACTTGATGATTTTTATGTAACATGAATGTTTTAATGTATTATTTTATACCAATTTCATGTATGGTATGATCATCCATCGGAAGACCACCTCACCCCAATACTTTTATCCAATGCTTAGTTTTTCTTAATAATGGAAAGGAAAACTTAATGATTTAAATGGAATGATTAAGGACATGGCCTTGTCACTAATTAAGTTAAATTATGAAATGAATTATGAACACTTTGAGTGATACCCAAGTTTCTCTCTATGGAATGCCTTAGATGTGGTCATAGGTTTTCAGGACTATATTATTCCTTGAGCGATACCTGGGTTCCATTTTTCTAGAATCCCAAGGACGAGCTCATATGTTACTCTTTTTATATTATTCTAGGAGGGATACTTGGTATTCCTTGGATGGTATCACTATGTGTATTCTCTACCTCCTTCTAAGTGATATTGATTCACTAGAGGAGAACCCATGGAAGAGCTCTGTGGAAATATGGTTACACCATGCCTTGAGCGATACTCTAACCCCTATGTGAGATACCAAGGATGAAATTAGAGGTTATTTTACACGCACGATTCTTACATTGATACTTGGGATTCCATTTATTGATCACCTCATATGTACTATTACGGTATTGGGTAATTATACTTCCCCTGGAGTGATAATTATGATTCCTTTTTGGATTCCCTTAGATGGGATCAGATTGCCTCTTATTAAAATCCTCACTATGATTTTTTATTTTAAAAAGAAACTAAGAATGCATACCTATTATCCAAAGATTCATTATCCAAGCCAAATGATTTTCCTGGGTTCAGTCCATCTGATTATAAATGTTCTATGATGAGCCATTATCATTTCACCCATATCACATTTGTACAGGTTGAACCTAGTTTAGTGACATTATGAATTAGGCCAAAGTAGTTAGTGTTGGTCAGGTGTCCCATGAGGAACCCAAACCAATGCATTTATTTATTTATCATCTTTCACTTATAATTTTACTACACATGATCATACTTTATATTCTCTAACATGATTTTGCTTTAGACACTGTTAGAGGTGGCCTACAAAGTATACCTCACACCCTACTCAGGTATCCATTACAATGGGGTACTTTATTATATCTCATGTTCACAGTTCCATGGATTATTTCTTATGATGTGCATTGTATATGGGAGTTACGTGAATAAGACTAAGATGGGACTCATGTTTCTTGTAAAGATCACCCTTGAGGATTTTTATTATTTTCTTTGTTCAAGTATTGTATTGTCCTGTATTTTGTATGTTCTATGATTTATCTTTTGTATCATCACATGGATATTCATTCAAGGTCATATATTATTATATGTGGCCATTTTTATTCAGTTTTATTTATTTATCATCCATTGTTCTATAATTTTATTTCAGTGATTCTACTGTTGGGTGATTTATTTATTACCTATAATACCACTGTGCTACTCTAATCATGAGTGTATAGTATCCCCACCGTACCATCTTTATAACCTATCTACTAGTGGGAATCCTCAGGAAAATGAGGAGGCACACTTGAGGCCATGTGTTGACTAGTTAGGCTATTAGTTTCATAGTCAGTCAGACCGAGACATTACACATCCATACCCTGATTTGAATTTATGTGGAATATATTCCAACATTTCACAAATCAATCAAAAACAAAATTACAAAATAAGTAATAGACAAACCAACTCTTCATGAAATTTTTCAAATAAAAAAATATAGTAATTATTGGAAATTACCTCATAATGAGATCTATAAAACATTTCATCCCATGTAACTTACCCACGTATTTCTAAAAAAATCTACTTTCTATTTTGAGTATATGAACTATCGATAGTCATGGAATTACTGAAATAATATAAATAAATTATAAGTTAATATTTTAAATTAAAATGTAAATATCATCATAAATTCCTCTACGAAGATTCTAGTTTGTTGATGGAATATGATATCTTTCATAAATTTACAAATGTAATAATTATAATTGGTGGAATTACTTTTTTTCAGACACTAAATAAACATTGAGTAAAATAAGTAATCAATTTCGATATATTTTTTAATCATGAAATAATATTATATATAACATAATAATTGTCTATTTTTATAAATCCATAGGCTTCTTGTGCCCAATATTCATCCTCATACCATTATTTTTATGATAATTAAAAACTATGCTATCATAAAAAACCAATTCTCATTAAAAAATAATATAATTAAAAATTTATAAAGGAGCTCATGTGTGGTTTATTTTTTGGGAATACATGATTTGGATTAAAAAATAAGTATTTAGAATATCCAAATTGATTATAATGAGAATCCAGTACTTTCTATGAAAACAAAAAACTAATAACTAATAAAAAAAATATTTTATATGATTCAATTGTAAAGTTCTGTCCTTGAGTTATAAGTATTAAGAAGATTTTGTTATTTTTTAGTTTCTTTTCATATGTTACAGATAATTTATATGATTTTAATGAAATTTCATTTTCATCCATTGAAATTTTTGTGTAGAGGTGAAATGAGGACTAATCAGTCTATATTTTTCTGCATGGAGTTTTCCAATCACATAATTATGATATATACACCCATAGAAAATATGATAAGTATTTATCTATAATTAACATAATATTTCAACTATTTTAACAAAGGTTATAAAAATTTATATCAAGTATATATTCACAATTGAGGATCCCAACCATTAATTCCGAAGAAATTATTTTACATTCTCATAACCAATCATTTGATGAATTTCCCCTCCACACATTTGTACTTAAAATTCATTGTAGGTTGTATTTTATTTTTTAAACATTATATATACATGAAATTGTAATTTTATAAAATGTGGTAGTTTAATTGGCGGGATAATTGTACTTTCATAAGGTATTTTATATTTATTTATTGATCTTTAAGATTTTTTTATTCGACCTACCATTTCCCCTTCTACAATAACAATACTTAGTTTAGTCCTTTTTAATTACTTGTTAAAGGTTTTTTAAAATATTTAAATTGGAAAGGGAATGAATAATTATATTCATGAATATTAATAATATTAAATGAATACACTATGAATGTAACAATAGAAAGTTTTACCTTGTAAACATCCAGATCAGCAAGGGTAATATGTAGCTCAGTGTTGGGACCATGAGCTTTGCGAATTCCTGCTCTCATGTTCTATTTTAAAAGTTGTTTAATATATAGAATATATCCTTTTATATATTAAAATATAGCACTTGAAATAAAGATATGGTTTGGTGTTGATAGATATAAATCTCATTCAATTTCACCCTGATAAATTTTAGTACAAGAAAGATATTAATAGTTTTTTGATTCTTATTTAGAAAAAACTGTTATAATAAAACCGATTACCTTGGGTATGGAAGGCCTTTAAGGGTCATGGAAAGAATAAAAATTAGAGGTGGATATTAATGTATTTGTTGGTATTGTATTTTATATTCTCATTGATCCTTTCACATAAATAATTCTATCAAACTATACTTTCAAGTAACTATTTCTCTTAGAGCATAAATTTGTGCATGCATGTATTCCATTTTCATATGTTTATCCCCCAATGTCTTTTTATTCTAAAAACATTCTTGATGTGAAAATTCAAGGCCTAAACTTATAACATGTCCATATAGTTCTGGCTACTTCAAATACATGGTAATGTGTCATTAATTGGGTAAATACAATGGTAATTATTGCATCTAAATTCGATAAAAAATATAGGAAAATAAGTTGTTATTTTTATGTAAGAAAGATTTAAAGTAGAATAAGTTTATATTATATCATAATTTAACTTTATTAACATAATTTTTGTGTTTTTCCATCTAATATTTGTCCCATTTTTTTTACATGAGCCTCATTTCATAGCACATGACATGGTATTGAAGTGGGTTTAAATTATGATTCATCAATCAATATAAAAATAAAGAAACATAATTATGTTTTTTTAATATCACATGAATGATTTATTGTAGATTAATAATAAATACCATTTTTCAAATGAACTGTTCCTAATCCTTTTTTATAGTATAGGTATATTGGTTTTGATGTTGGATAGTTTTTAACAATCATTTTCTATTTTATAAAAGAACAACTCTCAACCAAAGTGATTATTACATGCCAAATCAAACAAAATATTTCTGATTACAATATTCCTAAAATAATTCCTCCTCAAGAAAACCAATGAAATAATTCCATGTTTGCTGGTTTATCATTATGAATATATAGTTATTGGGTGGGGTTTTACTTTATCCTCAGCATCCTTGAGATTATGCTTCATAAAAAGTGTCTAAAATTCATAATGATCATTCCTAGAAATCATTAATTTTAATTTCATTTGACAATAATATAATATAAATTTGGTATTCATGTTGGATAATTTTTATTTATTTTCAATAATAGAAGGTGTTTAATGAGGCTAGTATGTGATTAAATGTTATAGAGGCACTTACTTGGTATATGAAAAAGGATATTTGAGGCTACATCTTGAAGAACTCATTTATAGAGGTTCAAGACATGGTGAAAAATATTTATGATGTTTGTTTGGTTGATCATAAAATATAATGAGATATATTGTCTATAACATGTTTTGAAGTTTATTAAATATTTGTCTGAATGAGAACACCAAAATACATGAGTTTAAATGACGGAGGATGGCTTAAAAGTGAAAGAGAACCATACAATGGTTTTTATACATGGAAGCTATATTATTTAGTGTTTTAATACACTTGGATGAAGTCTTTATGTGTTAAAAAAGGTGTAATGTTAGTTTGATACATTTATGGTGTGATACAAGTAATGCATGGAATAATGATAATATATCTAATGGTAAATTTTTACCTATATAAATGTAATATCATATTTATATAGCTATGCAAGGGTCATCTAGAATAACATTGGCTATGTAAAGGTAAATTAGAATTTTATTACTTGTGTAAAGGTAATCTTAGAATTTCACTATCGACATAAAGGTAACTCCATGTTTCCAATATCTGTGGAAATGTATATAGATATATAAGGTGTTTAATAAAGGTAAAAAAATTATATGTAAAGGTCATATATGAGTTGAACTAGCTATGTAAAGGTAACTACGATGAAAAAGGTCCTATGTAAGGTAAATGATAAAGTTATGAAGGCTGCATAAGGGTAATCTTGAATATGCATAATGGTATATTGAGATATGTATTGGATAATCGAAGTTGTGTAAAGGTTCTCTAGATTGTATGACATCAGTTTTTATGTATTTTAAATACTAATGATATCTATTATGCTAATACTAGGTTCTTATGACCTCAAATTCAAGATATCATGATTCTAATAATCACAATTCTTGCATGAGAAACTCATAATATTTATTTGAAATAAATGGAGAATAAAATAAGATATTAATTTATATGATTCTACACCAAGATTCAAAGATCAAAATTCCATGATTATTTTGATGGATCTTTATAGCTGAACCAGAAATAAGTTCGATAGTGAAAAAAAATATGAACAACAATAATGATGAGTGTTGAGTTAATAAATTTCATGTGATGAATTTTGAAATAATTTGATGATAAATATATGAATTTGAGTATAAAACTCAGTACCATATGTATTTAGATCATACAACTTCTAATCATATGACTTTAGTTCTTAATTATTTTTGAGACTTACAATATCAATAATGATAATGAATGATACAGTTACATTCTTTATAAAGTAAATTCCATGTTACAAGACCATGCATACAGATATGCATGCATATATAGATGGAGATATTTCAAATGATTTAATAAAGTAGATTTTGTAGAGGATTTCAAATAAAGGAAAACCCATGTTTTAAGTATATTTAAAATGAATCCTTTAGTTATTTTAAAGGATACTTATTGAATTCAAATAGGATAATATATCATTTCCAATAATCATAGGGTTTCTATATAACTTATAGAAATAATATTCACTTGATTACTCGGAATATAAACTTATAGTTAATGAATAAAAAGGTTCAAAGAATTGATAGAATCCTTTAAAACTAGTGATACTTTGAATAAATATATATTAATACCAAATAGAAGAATTTATGATGCATCTAGAATAGCCTATGTGTTTTAGGAAGAAATATAAGGCCCATGATATTTATATATCATAAAAAGAGATAGAGAGGAAGAAGTTAAACCAATGTGATTGGTTATCATAGTGAGTTGAGAAAGGATAAAGGATCTTGGAGATCTTAATGTGAATACCTGAAGATAAGAAGGATAAAACACTATTATAAGAAGAGAAAAAAGTTTAGGAATTGTTTACGTGGAGGTTTTTTAATATGTTGAATAACAAGGACAATGAGAGGTAGTTGATACCAACCATGAAGGCTAAGATGTGTGAGATAACATCAAGACCCAATGGGAGGCTGGTAACTGTGTAAGGTAGTATAAAGATCCATTTGTGGTATTTCATATCGCATGGTGGGATTTCATGTAAGAATGGTGTGAGACTATACCATTTTGACGACATACCTTAATAGTGGAACGATCTATAACCAAGATACCAAATAGGTTATAGTAAGGAGTAGGAAAACATTGAGAACAAACATTGTAAATCCATGTGTCGGTTTCCTTTTACATAATTCATATTTAATATAAGTTTTAGTGATAGTAATAATTGTGAAACAAATACTTAATCAATTATAGAGGTTTAATTAAGAAGACATGTTTTTTAAAAGTTAAGGGATCATTGATTCACCCCTCCCCTATCAGTGATCTCACAAAATTTATTCACTACAAAATGTACCTGACAAGGGAAAATGGAGAGTAAATCATTGGTTTATTATTATTTGTTGATAAAATAGAGATATTATGTTATAATATTACACTAATGTTTTCTCAAATTATTATGATCAATTAAAACACAACATTTTCCCATGTAAATGCATCAATCAACACATGCATTCATGTAGTGGCCCCAATTGAACTATTTAAAATACACCTATTGGGTTCAATAATTTGACATAATGTATTTCTTAAATCCTAACACTTTAGTACTATTCTTATTAGAAAAATTTATTTGTTAATATTGTCATTTTATAACACCCTTGATATTTTTAACTATATTTTTTTCACCTTCTAACATTTTATCAGTTTCAACATTATCAATATGTTGTTCCTCAATATTGTTAGCATCATCATATAGAGAATCCGTTGTCTATAAAATTAGTCAAACATTTAATTTAGAATATATAAATTCAATATTTAACACATAATATTATGATGAATGTTTTTTATTAAAAAGACACTTTAACTTACTCATTTAACTCTTTTTTTACAGGATGGAGAGATTTTCCCCCTTGATCGAGTATCCAAATACACTCTTTGTGGTATCCTCTAAAATACAAGGCACTGACTATATTGGAACCTCCATGAAATGAATTTTACACCCAAATAAAAATTCCATCCCTAATGTAATATTCATTTGAACATGTAGTTTTTAGCTAACATTATAGAAATTGACCAATTTTTGTTTTCATGATTCGAGAGATAAAATATTTGTACTTGCCATGTTTCCATTATGAATGGCTTGTTCATGTACCCATCCTTATAAAAATTTAGTTTAATGAATCTCAATTCATCGATTTTAACTTCTCTCTTATTACCAAACCATTTTTATTAGAAAATAATTAATTGGAATGTTGTAGAATACAAATCCCATATTTGATTGATGAATCCAAAGTATGGAATATTCATGTATATTGGTTTTTTATTCTTGGTACTAGATACATACATCACTTACACCACAAGAGTAAATCCACAATTTTTTATCATACTATGTTCATAATATTAGTTTATATAGATAATATAACTATTAATTACATAACCATTATAAAATATTACATTTAAACTTGTTCCTCTAACAAGACATAAGAATCATTATAAAATTGAGTTTGGGTTTATAATGACCCATTAAATATGTGGTCTTTAAACCATCCCATAAACTATTAATTATTTGTATTTATTATCTACATTTTATTCGTTTATGTATTCAAATTTTTAATAATTAATTTATGGGTTTGAAAATATGGTGAAACCTCTATACCTTTTTGTAAACCCTAAAGGTGGGCATGCTCCTATTCTGAAATGGTAATTGTGAGAGCATATCTTCTAAAACTTCCTTCACTCACAATGTTTTTATTGTAATGATATTTTGGGAGGCCAATCCTATCCATATCAATCATGTATTTGTTATATAATTCTACAAATTATTCAAGAATATGTTACTCTATAATACAACCTTCTATTCAAATTCTTTCTTTGATGTATGCTTTAAAAATATTCATATTCATATCTATGGGGTTAAATCGATCTGTAATATACAAGACCATATAGTCAAATATCTCTAACCAAGTGAATAATTAAGTTAACCATTATATCAAAGAATAATGGTGATAGTATTATCTATAATTTACTTAATATGGAATCAATTGTTTTTTCATAGTTGAAAACATTTTGGGATTTATTAAATTAATTCATAAAAATTATAAAAGGAATTAAATATTAGTTAATATGTGTTATCCATTTTTATGTAAAAATAAATGTAATCTAAAATAATTAAATATTTCATAAAAACATGGAAATCCTGCAATTTTAAGCACTTTAACCTCAAATTATTAATTGAATTTTTATTCTTTATATTTGATGAATACCCCTATGGAACCTCTAAACCATTAATAATGTAGAAAAACTGACATATCTCTTGGATAGAAGTAGTGTAAATTACTAGAGAAAGAAAAGTCTATCATTCACCCTTCATTGGTGCCAAATATTCCTTAATACGAATGTCAATCATGTCAACCTGACCTTAATTCAATAATTTTTTATTGGGTTCATTTAATAAAATTCTAATGAAACTATCACATATATTTTTTAATGTGTATGCTATAAAAAAATCAGATGCACAAACAATTCCAATATTGTATTTTAAAAGAAAACTGGTCTCTTTTTTCCAACCATTATTCATAATGTTTTTTGGAATGGTTTTTCCAAAAATGGTAACAACATATTCTACTTTCACAAAATGTTTATCGTCTATTAGTAGAGAAAATTTTGTACCATATTCTAAATTCTCCTCGAATGATTCCATCCAAGATCAGTATTTATATCAATAGGGTAAAATTTTGTGATGACCTAGAAGAACAATCTTTGAGGAATATTACAACCTGATTGTGAACCTTCTTCACAAATGGGACACACTAGAGTTTATTTAATTATATATCCTAAAAAAATTCATAAATAGGAAAGTTATTTATCCTCACATACTACATGTCTCTCAATATGAAATATTTGTTTCTATAAGAATCACCAAATGTAATGCATGAATCCCACATTAATTTTAGAACTTTGGTCAATAGATCCAAATAAACATCTATATTAATACTCAGTTGATTTGGCTTATATATGAGTAGAGAAAACATAATATATTTGTTCTTCATGCATAGACACCTTTTAAATATTTAATTTACCAATATATCTGGACATGTACTATGAGCGCTACTTTATACACTAAAATGATTTATTCTATCTATAGATAGCATGAGATGGGGATTCTTGAATCATTTAAAAACTCAGGATACTCACGAAAAATTTTATTCAACTAAAGAGAGTCTTTTGGGTGATAAAGATTCTCATATTGAAATCTTATATATATGTTCCACAATAATTGTCTCACAGTCTCCTCACTTCTATATTAGAATCTAAACCTCAGAATGATCTATAAGTACCATAAAACTTTTTGAGGACTTGATTTATCTTTCTTGTATTTAATTTTACCCCACTTAGGGAATTACTTATGGGAATCATAGTACTTATAAAACAATATATATATATTTGGACTAGTATGAATTTTTTCATAGATCATACCCATTAAACATAGTATTAATTTAGCATCATATGTTTGATAAGGAAGATCCTTATCTTTAGGTAGTATATCACTCAACATAGAAAGTAGTTCTATAATACTGCTGTTTCTCTAGCCATTTCCAGTTTTCAAATTATATAGATTTAATACAGTTGGAATGGTTGTATATTTAGTAAAACCAATATATAATGATGTCATTGAAAAAGTCTTTAACTTCTCAAGGATATTTCTATAATCACGTAGTCCGTCTTAAACTTCTATTGTCAATTATTCAATGTGATATCCATCATCATTTTCACTTGCAATAATATAAGATGATCCATAAACTATAGTGTTATCTCCATCAATATTTTCACTTGTAATCATATCAGATGACCTATTAGCCATAATGTTATACCAGTCTCTAGAGAAATTCATTTCTTCCTCTTGTTTAATATAACATTTATATCATTGATCAATTCTATGAAAAATCAAGTGTTCTTCTAACTTCTGTGGACAAATTCGTCTTCAATAACCGTAATGAAAAACATGTACAAATGTTTTGAGAAGGGTTGTATGCATGATCTATTAAAAACATGATGAAATCTTTAACCTCAACCCTATACTATTTTTTCATACGATTGGAATCCACCCATTTTCAATTCATATCCATCATATTTGGTTCAATAATATTCATATTTTACAAAAAATGAATAAATACACTTAAGGTATGAATATAATGTTTGATTTTTTACAATCATAAATTATATAAATTATCATTTTTAGAAAAAATAAATTACAAATTACAATAAATAAATATATATAGTATATAAAAATAGATATAACAAATATAATTTATAGTAAAATGAAAAATATATACATATAATAAATCCTATGTTTTGGAAACAATTAAGTATTCCCTCTTGATGAAGACTATTTTCTTAGTGTGAAGTAGGTAAATTCATGAATAATGTGACGGTACAATGTGATGGTTTTTATCATCAAAATATAAGGATTTAAAGTAATGATTTCTTGCGGGAAATTTCATTTATAATGAGGTAATGTGATAATAAATTGTGAAATGGTTTCTTAATGATATTTTTGTTGATGAATTAGTTCAAGTTTCTTAAAATGGATATTTTTATATGAATTATTATTGTTGAAAATAGAATAATGAAGTATAAAATTATGTTTGGAATTAAAGGATGTTTTCACATGTTTTTCAGAACATAATATATTATTTTTATTTGATGACTTGGGGTTGATGATAAGGTGTTGTTTCAAAAATAATATTATTTTTGGTATATATAAATAGAAACAAATATTAAATATAATAAAAAATATTATTAATAAAAAATAAAGAATTATAAAATATATAATAAATTTTAGGTTGGTAGATATAAATAGGAATAATACTTATTCGAATCATATTTTTTAGTATATATAATATAAATATAAATAAATAAATAAATATTAAATATAATATAATGTTGTATTAATATATAAATATATAAACTTCTCTCTCTATATATATATACATAAAGATATATGAATGAATAGACACACATAAACAAAAACATATATATAAATTTATTTATAAATGTAAAAATAGATGAAACATACATATATATGTGTACATGTGTGCGTGTCTATATATAATGAAATGATTATGTGGAGAACAAAAAAAATATAAATCCAATTAATCATATTGTATATATATAAATTTGTATATACAAATTGGAAGAACAACCAAAAAAACCATGTAAGACCAGTGAAGGAAGAACAACAAAAATTGGATCATGTTACAAATAAGGGTAGAATAACCAAAAATCATGAAAAATGTTTACGTGATCGATTTAGAAAATATTTTTCGAATACCGTACCTTTAGTTTTGAAGGTTGGTTATCCAAAATATTCCAAAAAATTTGGTAGTAAGATTTGAGTTCTATGAGAGCTTGACCGGAGAGGAGCAACGAGACAACTAGGTTTTTTTAAACAAAGATGGAAAGGGTTCTATCAACATTAGTAAAAAGTATTGATAAATGTATTATTTATCAAAGGTAAAGTAAGAAAAACTGATAAATAATACTTTTATTGTGGCTAAACTTAACAATCATAAAGGCTTAACCTTATCAACATTAAAACCTGACCATTATTAGCGCTAACTAGTAGCATATTTAAAAGTTATGGTCATCAACACAAATAAATAGTAGTGAGTATTAAAAAATAAAATTTATATTTAAAAAATATAGTAAATTAATAAAATGAAAATTTTAAAAACAATTATTAATAAATGTGTTGACATAATGACAACTGTATTATTAATATCATAAAAATATGTTATTATTATAATAAATGTTTTATTAATAAATTTTTTAGTATTATAGTAAATATTATAAGTAAATTTATTAATATTATAATAAAATAAAAAATAAAAAATAAAATTATTGTAAAAAACAATGAATATAAAAAAGTAATAAATTATAAAAATATTAAAAAATGAATGTCTTAATATTATAATAAATGTATTAATATTATAATAAATATATTATTAATATTATAACGAATATATTATTAATATTATAATAAATATTTTATTAATATTATAATAAATATATTATTAATATTATAATAAATCAATTAATATTATGATATCATAATAAATACATTACTAAATATATAAATATAATAATATTTTTTTATTAATAAATGTTTTAAAAATGTTTTAATATTATGATAAATGTATTAATAAATTTAAAAATTTTAGTATTATGGACAATTTTTTATCACAATAAATTATTAATTATAAAACTATGAAATTAAATGTATTAATTTTAATTTTTACATTTAAATAGATTTAAAACTTCCAATATATATATATATATTATTAGTAAATTATAATGATGTTAATATTTTACTTATTATATATAAAAAACATAATTAATTAATAACTATATTTATTTATTTTAATTATAATTAAAAAATATTATTATTTATATAATTGCATAGATACTTGTGTGGTGTGTGTGTCTGTGTGATATGTAGGTGGACCAACACATCCATGTGTATCCATTTATACACATATATATACACATGCACATGCATATACAAAGAAATACATACACAAAAACATGCGCGCACACACACACATATGCAATACACATACTCAAACACATACACACAAACTCACATACTCACATACACATATACACACATGCACATATACATACACATACACATGCATATATATATATACACATAAATATACATGAACATGTATATACATGTGCATACATGCATACACATGTGCATACATGCATACACATACACATATATATACTACACATACACATACATAGACATAAACATACACACACATATATACACACACATTCACATACTTACACATACACATACACAAACATACACATACATACAAATACAAAAAAAAAAACATAAACATACACATACATACATATGCATACTCATACATACACATAAATACACATATATTCACATTCATAAAATTCATACACAAACAAACATATTCATACACATATACACATACAAACAAATAAACATACATACATGCATACATATATACAAACACATACATACACATACATTCATATACACACACATTCACAAACATACACATACACACATACATACACATACATACATATATATAAATACATACATATATACATACACATATACATACGTACATACATACATATATAAATACACACACACACACACAAATACATGCATATGCATTTTATATACACATATATATTGACCCCCCATTATTTTTTACTTTTTTTCTTATTTTGTCGCATCATGAGATTTTAAGGACATAAAAATTATTTACGTCACAACACCGATGATTATATTAACATAGATTTTTATTTTTTAAAATAAACTATATATAAATATAATTCAATATATATCTACATTTACAGTTTGAGTTTTGATGAACATGACATTATTTTCATACCTTTAATACAACCTATATCGATCTCTCATTTGATAACTAATATTAAATCATGAGTGAGATACACATTTAAAAGAGGTAATTATATTTTTGAACACCTTCACATGTGATCCCTAATAAGTAATAATATGGGGGAAACATAGATAGATATATTGACTTTTTGAAAACCAAATCATGATATTTAAGAAATTAAATCAATCCTAAAACTGTGTAGAAAATTTATATTATACCAAGGAATGGGAAGTTTGATGATTTGTTAGAGAAATAAGAGTATTATTTAACATTAGAGCATATGACTTGATAATATCCTTATAAAATTTTAAGTCAATGATAGTTAAATAAATAATTTTATAGATGTGGAAATAAAATAATCACCATCACATGAACCTAATCAAGACTCAAAACTCTGATGTTATCTCTTAAATTTGTTCCTCTTATCTTAAATTTAGTTATTTATTTAGTTAATTAAGTTATATATTTTTTACATCAAATTGAACATTATCTACCTAAACATTCTTAAATAAGGATGCTTTTAGTGTCTATACACATTTTCCTTGTGTGATCCACCCTACTACCACTACTATAATAGTTAATAGGGTTTTAAATTTAAATTTTCTTCATTTTTTGAAAATAGATAACAATGTTAAAATATCAATGTAACAGTGGAAAAATATTGTAAATAGTAATGTGATCACTCCCTAATACCCAAAAATTTTAATTCTTGATAAAATCACTTAAAATTATTTTTTTATCAAAATTATTTCACATGTAATGAATAATAAGAAAAATTATATCAACTTCCCTTAAAATTGTAGTAGACTTATCAAAAACTCGCAACTGATATATCATGGAAAATTTAATATTTACTTATTATAAAAGTAGTTCTCAAGATAAATATGTTTTTCATATCTTTGTATAAGTGTATGAATTCCAATTTTAATAAATCAAATATCTTCCTCAATAGTATATTTAGTTGGTATAAAAATATACTCTCTTATGGGTTTTAAAGGGAAAAAATAATCTTAAACATAGAAGAAACATACACCAAACCCACCTTTTCATTAAATAAATTCCTAATATATTTTAGGTTTCAAGTTATAGAGGGTATAGAGAAAAAATAACTAAAAAAAATGTTCTTTGTATAAAAACGAATTTTTTCCACTATATGATAAACAAATTAATCCATAATAAGTCTTTAGCATAGTTCACAAATTCTCTACTCAAGATATCCTATTATAAGTATCCTGTCTAATAATTTCCATCATAACCTAGGGAAATGAAAACATAATAATGGGTGAGCTCAAATGATCAGTAAGGGTAAACATAAGTGATAACAGTAAAACAACATATGTGGGTATAAAATAAATATATGGGTATGAGAATTTAGGTAAGGAACATGATCATACACTATATAATTCATACCATACCAATAGGATTATCATAATCATTAAGACATGACATAATAAAATGATATCATATGATCTTTTAATCATGGAATATGTGGCAACTACATATGATATGATCTGAATGGCCCGAAAGCGTTCATTTTGTTTATTGATTTTTGATAACCCTCTTTCAAGGGATTATGGGGAACCATTACAAGGCTCATAGACTTAGTGATTACATGACCCATAGGCTTATAATACTATCAAAGTAGAGAAATAGTACCATGGTGGATTGGGTTAACTCCCCATTCCCATAAACATAGTGAAACAATTCCTATTGTGGATTAAGTTCACATCCTAATCTCATACATAATATCTCATTAGATATAAAGTTTACTGAATTCATTGTAAGGCTATCTAATTTTGGAACCACCTTTCATATAACATAGTGTGCTTAGTCTAACCTCTCATACACCATACATGGAGTCTTATGAGATGGAAATATTAACCAATTCATTATAGGGATACATAATTTTGGGATCACCAATCACATAATCATAATATTTTTATGCATGTATGTTCCATATGAGTAAATGAACCCATATAGAAAGCATGATAAAAACCACAAGAAAGAAGTGGTTATTATAATATCATCTCAAATAATAACTAAGAATAGAACATAAATATTAATAAGTGAAGAAGAAATTAAATCATTTTAGAATTGTCATATTTTAATAAATAAAAAACTGCCTTAAAAATTGAGTTCTCATGTAGGAAGCTTCAAGAGAAGAATCATTAAGAAGAAAATACGAAACACATAAGTGATGCTTGTCAAAATAAGTATAACATTATTTATAGAAGGAAATATATTATTATTTCCCTATAGACCATAATTTTACTAGGATGATTTTATATAAAAATTTGTTTTTTCAAAATCTATTCATGGTGAAAAAAATTTTAATTAGGTGAAAGTTTTCATGAAATAAGAAATCATAAGGTTCCATTTTTATGTTCAAAAATAACCTTTTTTTTAATCCAACATCATAAAAATGATGATATTTTTTTAAATAGGATAACATAAATATGCATTTCACATGAGATAAAACGTAATTGTGTTTTCAATTAAAAAAGATAACATTGGAAGGAAGTGAATTCCTAGACCTGGAGGTGAGAACATTGTTAGAGAGGATATGAATTATCCTTAACATCATTGCATTTTCAAGTATGAAGATAACACATCAAAAAGTATGATTTGAATAAAAAATTATATCCTGAGATATAAATAGGGTAAACCATATTAAATGAAAGATGAAGTTCATGGAGAAACACTATAACCCAAGAAATCATATTGTGTTATGAAAAAATATTATATTTTAGGGAAGATATCAATCGTATCC
Organism: Viscum album; assembly: GCA_963277665.1. Lineage (NCBI taxonomy): Eukaryota > Viridiplantae > Streptophyta > Magnoliopsida > Santalales > Viscaceae > Viscum > Viscum album. The sequence continues at coordinate 177,285,822 of OY728147.1, read as the reverse complement.
CATAATAATGAAGAACCTGAATGGAAGTGAATTTTAAAATTTAAATAATAATTTATGATATTATAAGTCAATGAGTATTTTGTTACACCATATAAATTAAGATCAGTATATATATGAAAACATTTCTCAAGGAAGGGTTATTTAGATGAAACCAATACAATTAGTCTAACACTTGATTCAAATTCCACATGAAGAAATTAAAATAATTTTTATTAGTACATAGTATTAAATAAAAATAAATAGAGTATTAAACTTTAATGGTATGTAAAATCAATATAACTTCACACAAAATGAAACATGGTACATAAAATGTAACATATCTCAAAGAATCAAAATTAAGACCAGAAAAACCCTTATCTGAATTCCTATATAGTGGAAATGTGATTTAAAATCTTGTATTACAAAAGTAACTATTTTAATAACACATATTGTAACATTTTTCAAATTTATTTTTTTATAAAATTCATTAATAATTATTATCTACATGTATATTAGTTAGTTATTAACTATTTTCAATATCGAGTGTGAGTAATCCTGATAGATTTTAACTAATTTCATAATAATGGTTTCATTATTTATAACTTTAAAAAATTTCATCATTTCAAGACAATTAAATTTAATTTAATTGATTCTTTATAATTATTTATAAATTTATAATTTAGTTCCCTAAGATCATCTGTTATGATCCATGAAGGTGAAATTGACAGTTAGAAAGTTTCAGTGATTTTAAAAAAATGAACAATGGTATATTAATTGTTGTGTTTAATATCAATGTTTCAATTCTAGATCCAAAATAAAGTCATTATCTACACATTTTTATTATATAATAACATTATTAAAGTTTTCATAGTCATCCATGACATTATTTTATAGTATTTTTAATGCAGGTGTTCAAATCGTCCCAAACATACCATATTTTAATGGATGGTTTTATAGAAATTAAGTTGTTATATCACTGTACCAATAATATAATAATATTAATTAGTTTTTATAAATGTGATATATCAAAATTTTAAATAATTATAAGGAGAATATAACTTATATAATTCCATTACATAGAATAAAAATATTGTTTCCCTCTTATTATGCCTGTTTTAATATGATTAATTTTATAATGATTGTTCATTGTTAATATCATTAATAGGGTTTTAATTGTTTTCCTACCAAAACCTTAATAATTACATAAAAATAATATTTATCTATTAAAATGATTCATGAATTTTGGTAATGAAAAACTAAACACACTATTCTATGGAGAAGGTAATCCACACATACACAATGATGATGCTTTTAGTTTCCTTAGAATGAAAGATATGAGAAATATTTTTTATCACATAAAAATATTCAATATGTTATATTTATCATAATTATATATTAAATTACCCTTTTAAATCCATTATTGTTAGGAAATGAAGGAAAATTATCATGTTACTTTATGGAGGCGGTAGTCTGCATGTAAGCACGATTCAAGTTTTCTTTTTCCTAATAGAAAAAAGAAAAGAGGTTAATGAAGTCACCATCAATATAATAATATAAAAGTATTTTAATGATACTAATTCTATAATTTTGATATTTTTTAAATTAATTATAATAATAATAAGTGTATATAAATAAATAGAAATGAGGATGGATCGGTTAGAAGTTTTTACCTCACTTCTTGGATTATCTCCTATGAAAAGGCATTAATCCCTCGAGAGATAGTATTTTGAGAATACTAGAAACTATTTATGGTATATAGGACTTTTTAAAATAGTTTTGGGTAGATTTTTAACTAAAATAAGGGGGGTTTTGTGTGATTTTAAGTGAGGATAGAAGTTTCCCATTTATAAGTGAAAAGGGATGACATTTTGTTGTAAATACCCAAATATTTTCAATAATCGGAAGTAACTCTTAAGGAAAGTGGGTCTAAAATTTAGAAATAATTGAAAAGGGAATAAGGTGAATCTAGGCCTCATGAAACCATTCACATACATATTTTAAACATGTTTTCAACTCATTTTCATTAGAATTCTCTTTTTTATCATTTTAGCTTTTACTTATAGTAACTAGTTTTTACCTAGGGTAACTTATCCTATATGACCTAAAATAAAATGATAATTATAAATAAATTGGAAAAATATATTAATTTTTTTAAATAAAATTCATTTTTTAATTTATAAAAGTGATAAATATTAAATTTAAAATACTAAATTTATAATGTATTATAAAAAATTTCTGAAAAATATAACTTAAGTTCTAAAATGTAATATAAGGTTTTATGATTCAATTTTTTTTTAGAAATTTTAAAGTCACTCATAACATCTATATTCAGTATCATAAAAATATTTCATTAATTTCCAATTCATACTTATATACTAATAAATTCATAAAAGTCATCTTATTTATAAAAATGGTATTTTCCATTACTCATCTAAAATTTTGTTTTATAAAAATATCAAAAATTCATCTTAAAATAATATTTGCATTATAAATCAAAAAATTATGTTTATTTTGTTAAATTTAATTTCTAGATTTTTTGTTTAAACTTTTAAATAAAATCATATAATACTATGATAATTTTTTTATTGTAAAATAACTTTTTAAAAATACTAGTTTTTCTTAATACTAATTTCAATAAAAGAGTAATAAAGATGGAATTAAAAAATTAATATTATATTTTCTTAAAATAATCATTGAGAAATAATATATTTAATTTTATTTAATAAAAAGTACAATGTATAAAAATATAGATTCTTAAACACAATAATGAATTATGTAAATTTGTAAAAAATTAAATATATATATATACATATATTAATATATTTTGAAATCTGTTTACTCCTATTTATAGATTCTAATAAAACATAGAGGTTTTAGTAGACTGAACATATCATGATATTGTTTGAATTTAGTGTTTTGTGTGGAGAAATTTATCAAATATATTATATGAAAACTTATATTAAAATCATGGGAGATTATACCCCCCCTAAATAAATCATTCCATCACAATTTTGAAACTCATTTTATGGGGGTAATTTTTATAGGGATCTATTAATTAATTTTACATAGGTAGTTGATCATGTGTTGATTTTTGATACTAAGTGTGATTTCCCTATATACAATTTTATGTGATCCCTTTATAAAAAGGGATATTATATTCCAAAGAGAATCAAAATAACTGAAGAAGAGAAAAATACACAATTAGTAACTTCCACAAACCTTGACTCGGATATTTATATTATGAATGTAATAATTTTACCCCCATATTCTTCTATTTATCATTCAATATATAAGAGTTTAAAAATTACATGACATAATATATATGAAAATATGTTGTGAAAAATAATTTTCTATATTAATAGAATTCTTTTCATATGATTTTCCTTATTCCAATGTTATAAGTAGTTATTAGTTCATATTTTCCTCATTAGCCATTGCATTAGGGAATTTATTTTCATACTCTAAAATTTAATTTTAATTTAAGTAATTAATTTTGGCATCTTCTTAATTCCCCAATTTTTTTTAGTTTTGCGGTCATCATATCTAAAATTGCAGTATCTACCCATCCCTTTAAAGAAATTTTATACATTCTTCTATCAATATTATTGATATTTAGGTGGTTGAATGATCCTTATTTAATCATGTTCATTTCATAAGTTTTCATGAGTCTCCATACTCCTCTTATTTTTATTAATTAAGATTTAAAATATGGTTGCATTGTAAGTCATATTTCATGTTTTTGGTTTCGAATAATCCTTAGATTTCTCAGCCTGTATCTCATTCTAATTAGTTGTTAATTAGGGTAATCTCTACATTTTCCCTCTCACTTATGGTTCCTTTTAATTCCAAACATTACTAAAATAAAAATGGGTAAAATGAGTGACTAAAATTTAAAAATATATTTATTATCATAAATAGTCCTAAAAATATTTAACTAACATATACCCTACTTTATGATACTATAATTTTAATTTATAGTTATTTTAGTTCAACCTATCTCACTCTTAGTTCCACCTATATCTTTCTTGATTCATCTTGGGTAACTTTATATTGATTTTTATCATACTTATTAACAAAATAACTTAAAATAAGTTGGTAATAAATCCTTCATAATGGTTCATAATGTGCATGTAATTAACTAAAGAATATCCCCCAAGAGTGTCTATCCAGGTGTGGAATCTTAGGCCCCTCATCATGCATCCAGGTGATAATCAGGTTAATTATTAACCAACCCTTTTGGGGTTGATTAACCCTTGGTTAATATGTGACACATGATCGTCCACATTATAATATAAAAATAGGTTTTTAATATCTTGGAAATGCACACTCTCTATACTTTACCAAAATTTCAGAAAGTTATCCTATACTTAGACTTATCCCAGAGATTTTAATAATTTTCTCTCATCCTAATAAAAAAATATTCAATATTACTTCAACTAAACTAATATTTTTTTTATTCCTTTTAAATTATGATAAATAATTGCTTATCAACCCCTAAATGATTCTCAACTTATATCCTTGCCTCTAAAGTTATCTAAAACCTTCTCAGAAACCAACTACGATAACCCATACCTAACTATTTGATAATTACATGAAAAAGGAAAATTGCATCACATACATTGACAAGACCTTTTAGGTTTAGAGTTTTAGGTGATATGATTTAAATAATAACTAAAAAACCCATGTTTTTTGTATAAAAAAGGATATCTTTCCCAATAAATGAGTAACTTCTAAATCCATAATAAGTCTTCTAAATATTTTATAAATTCTATATATAAACTATCCTACTAGAAATATCATGTGTAATTCTTTTCTTCCTAACCGGAGAAAATAGAAGCATAGAAAGGGGTGATATCAAATTCTTAGTAAACATAATAGATAACAATTAATAATCATAAGTGGGATAAAGATAAACATATGGGTGTGAAAATTTAAGTAAGGTACATTAAATTCAAATATATAATTCATAATCAATAAAGAGAATGATCATATATATGGAGAAGTGTCATAAGGAAATGATATCATATGATCCTAGAATCATGGAATATGTGGAAACAACATAATATATGACATCATAAGTATAAGTCAAGGATCACAAACAAGACTATCATAGTAGAGAGAGTCCCATGGTGGGTTGGGTTCACTACAAATTCTTATAAACATAGTGGAAAATGTCCCATAGTGTAATGGGATAACTCCCCAATACCAAACATAACATCTCATGATATATAAATAATTATCCAGTGAATGGGAGGGATATAAAATTTTGGTCCCACCCATCACATAACAAAGTGTTCTTAGGATAACCGCTCAATAACAATACATGGTATATCATGATATGGTAACATTTCATAATGAATTAGAGGGATATATAAATATAGGGCCACCCAACACTTAATCAAAATATATACCTTCATATGTGTTCAACAAGTGGAAAAGAAATCATTCATAAAGCATGATAAAAACAAAGATAAATATGTGTTATTTATAATCATTTCTCGAAGAATAATCGATAATAAATCATAAAGATTACCAAGAGAAGAAGAAATTAATTTTTTTTGGAATGGTTAATTTTTAATAAATAAACCTAGGTCCTAAAAATTGTGTTCTAATATATGAAAAATTTATGAAAAGGATAAATGAGAAGTAAAAATAAACATAAAAGGTGACACTTTTCAAAATGAGGATAAGATATTTTAAGGAAGGAAATAAATTATTATTTACCTTTAGACTTGGATTAAATTGGATGGTTTTCAATAAAAAATGAGGGTTTTGAAAATATATTCAAGGGGAAAAACATTTTATGGATATGATACTTGTCAAAAAGTATGAAATTGGAAGGTACAATTTTTATGTTTTAAAAACACTTTTTTGAAATCCAACATAATAAAAAGGGTGATAAAACATTATTTTGAAAATAGTAGATGATAAATATAAAGGTCACAAGAGATAAAATATAGCAGGGATTCATATTAAAAAAATATAACATTAGCAGAAAGTGAAATCATGGATGTAGAGGAGAAACCATTTTTAAAGATGTGAATTATTCTTAACATCATTAAATTTTCAAGAAGTAAGAGAACTCATCAATGAGGATGATTTGAATAAAAATTATTCTCCCAATATAGAGTTAGGGAAAACCATATGAATTGAATAATGAATCTAATAGAAAACCCAACTTCAGTAACCCGGATCCATACTTTATTATATTAGAATAATATAAAAGGAATCTCACTATAAATTATCGATCAGTTTAGTAGTATTAAATAATTAGATACAAACATTATTCATACATTACATTCGAATTAAAAAATAGAATAATAAATATTCTCACATTATTGATATTATTCATAATATCCTTTTTCATATCCTAGGGAAAATAAAACAAATAAATAGTGAGCTCAGATACTTAGTAATTGTTATGAACAACAAAATAAATCAAGAGTAAATAAGGTATATTAAAAATGGAAAGATAAATACCTAAAAATACATGTCATTTAATCAATGTCTTGAGTGGGAAATAGATACATATATAATATCATTACAATAATCTCATGGATAATAAAAATTAAATTCTTAGTGAAGGAAATGATTAATATTGGGAATAATGATATTTATACCATAAAATCCTTATGCCAATCCAGTTTAATTGATTTGTAGGAATACACCAAAATCCCATTTAATTTTGCCAACTTATTTGTCTTGTGATACCTGTCAATGCATTGAGGGGCTATCTATAATTGGGACCCTCTTATCATTGCAGGTCAAATGCACTCCTTGTATATTGAATGATGAATTTATTTCTTAAACAAAATTCATTATAAAAAAAGCTCATAATGAGTAATTAACATGGAACATCAATATTTACCTAGTCAAAAGTATTTAAAAATAAAAAACCCTATCTAGGAATGGTATGTGGTTTAAGAAATATCCATATCCATGATACAAATAATATAAATATTGTTGAGAAATGTAATGTCCAATGATAACTATAAAGTGAATGTTCCAAGATACATTTAATGACTAAAAATGTAATAATAGATAAAATATTACCATCAATCCACCAAAAATATATTTTAAATAAAAAAATTAAATCCTTTTTAGAAATAGAAGTTAAATAATAATGTAAATTTTGTTAATGAGTTTTATTTTTAAAACAATTAAAAACATTTTAAATAATCTAAATAGCATAAATAGATATGTTGGTGGGAAAATATGTTAACACTGTATATGTTAGAAAGAAACATTCACTTTGACTTTTTTGTATAAGAATGTCAAAAATGACATTTTCAGAAATCATTATAAATATTCCATTAAAAAAAATTAAAAATTAAAAGATAACATAAAAATTCATTAATAATTATTTTGATAGAATAAAGAACACTTTTGTAAAACGATTTTTCAAAATAAGGGCATGGAGGTAAAATTCAATTTATCAAAAGAGAAATAAGATCAGCTTTTCTTTTCAAAATTTACTTGCATCATTCAAGTTCTAAAGAGTGGAAAATTTAGAACGAAATATAGAAAATCTATAATTATCAATATTAATGGAAAATAAATATATTTTATGAAGGTTAAATTATAATATTACATCAATAAAATCAAGATAAATCACAAAAAATGAGATTATAAAAAAATCCTTAACTCTTTGGTATCCTTAAAATTGTAACCCCTTGAAAGAGTAAAAATGTAATGAAACATTAATCCTTATTAATAAATATATATTCATGTTAATTCCATCTAATGGGAGGTATATAAACCATAGAAAAATAAATATGTTCATAATACCAAATATGAATCAATGGAGTGGAAATTGAGATGAAATATTTTATAATGGTCATAAAATTAAACTGATAATAAATCAATGAAGTGATTATGCATGAAAATTTTAAATCAGTACAAAAATAAGTTTAAATATAAAATAATATAATAAAAGGTTATTTCACACATATGAATGGTATAACATAGTTAATGAAGTAGAATTATAACCCAATTAAAAGAAAAGAAGTTAAGAAACCCATTACCTCATGATTACCCTTAGTTGAACATTAATTAACCTCATGTATAATTGTTTTAATTTTTTTATTAATTTATAAAAGAAAAATATTAATATTTATAATATCATATATTATCTAATTATTATATTTCAATACCCATTTATTAATAATTCTTTATTAAAATTATCATTTCCTAGTGTAAACTGTCTCATTTTTCAAGTATGTTTTGGGTGCACCTGAGCCTTAGCCCAGTTGGCGAGGACTCAACAAGTGCATCCAATAGACTTGAGTTCAAAATCGGGTAGAGGCATAACTTTCATGTTACTGTAGCAGTATTGTAGCAGTACTATAGCAGGTACTGTTCGGTACTATAGCAGCCAGAACTATTTATCTGTTTGGGCTTTCGGGCCACTGGTTTTGGCCTCAAGTCCTTTAAGGCCTTTGGGCCACCCAAGAACTTCAGGCCAGAAAGGCTTTCGGGAAACCTCAAGGCTTTTGGGCCACCTCAAGGCCTTAAGGCCACATCAAGGCCTATAGAACACCTCAAGGCTTTCAGACCACCTAAAATTATGCTTAAATGACCAGACAGACTCTATAATAAGCAGACTCCAGATGCAGATTCAGATTATGCACATTCACCAGAGAATAATCTAAGATGATATGTTATAAAGATAGGGTATGCAATTGCCATCGGGACTAGCCTGTTCGTGTATGTGAAGCCTAGCCGAACAAGCCATGCAAAGGTGGAGAGATAAGTTCACGATGAAGAAGGTGTGGAGGAGCATTTCCATGAAGTTATAGTCTAAATATTTCCCTAAGACCTGCATGTCATATAATATCTAATACTATAGGCCTTTTAAGGGTTCCCCCTCATCCCTTGAAAGGAGGGTTATCAAAAATCAATAAAAAATAAGCCCTTCGAGTCATTTGGACAGGCATGTATGTTTCAGGTTGGTAGTTTTGGTAATTGATTATTGGTAATGGTTCTATGATATATATAATTTTATTAAGGTTATGAATAAAATATTTATTTAATGTATATATATTAATATTCATATATAAAATATAGAGATATAAATATGAATTACACAGTTCATGGAGACAGTAGGCTGTATGTACACAGGAACACTGCTTTCACATTTCGATCAATGGAATGAAAGAAAGGTAAATAATAATTCACCTTTAAGAAATAATTATTATATCATATATATAAAATATATTCATTAAATATATCCGAATTATAATCTATGTAAATAATAAATTAAAAATTAATCGCATCGCTTCATGGAGGCGGTAGTCTATACGTACACATGATCAACATTATTATTTTCCAACGGATTAGAAGATAAGAAGGTAGATTTGATATTATAATTATATAATAATAATTATGTAATAAATAACATATATATTTATTATTTTAGTATTTATAACCATCCATGTAAATTGGTGATGAAAAATGAATTACATAGCTATGGGGAGATGTTAAGACGTACAAGCACACAGGTGGTGTTTTCTATTTTTGTAGGATAGAAAAGAGGTGGAAAATGGTTGTACCATAATCAAAATTACATAATTATTATATTTATTATAATTCATTCATTATTTTATTATGTTAAAAATATATTTAGGGGAATTATAATAAGAAATACAATCCATATTATTCAGTTAAGAGTTATACCTCTTCATTGAGAAACCTCTTTGGGTTTATATCTTAATCCTTGAAAGGATGGTATTTTGGAAATAAGATAATATATTAGAGATTAGTAAGAAACCTAGGAAGATAATATCATAGTTTTTTATGATATAGAAGGCTCACTAATTGTGTAAATGAGAGGAGGGGTGGTATCCTTTTATTGGGGAGGGAATGTCCATAATTGGAATTACTTAAAAGATTTAATAATATATACATCATAATCATGTAAATTTGTACCAATGAAACTTAAATTAAAAGATAATATATTAGAGAGTCTAAATTAACTCAACCAATCACATTTGTGAATTTTTTGGATATATTTTTAGCCTTATCTTCTATTCATTACAATTTAAACCAATTTTAACCTTAATAGTGATAATTTAACTTTAAACCATGATAACATAATTATATGACCAAAAATAAAAGGATAATTATAATTTTTTTTGGAAATTAGGATTAAATATTTTTAAACAATTTTATAATATTTTATTTCTAAAGTTTTTAGAAACCACTTTTAATATAAGAAAAAAACGCATGAAAAATAGTTTTTAGAAAAATACCCAATTTAAGAGTAAAAATCATTATACCTTGAAATATAGTGATAAACAAGTTTCCACATTTTTTGGGTTAAATAATAAAAAATAAATATTTTTATAAATTTATATTAATCCAAAACCGAATTTAATATTCCAACCATTCCATTAAATTCAAAGACTCAAAAATATTTTTAGTTGAATAAAATTTAACCAATATTTCACAAAAGTCAATCTTGGGTTACCAAATTCAAAATAAAGATTTTAAAAAAATTATTTAACTCTTTCATAATAAGTATGGTTTAAAACCACTAATAAAATAGGATAAATACATTTGTTAGGGATATTTTAATGTTCTTCCATATGGGCTTAAACCAATTTCATATCTTTTACCGAGGTGACCAATATTCTGTATAGTTACTATTCATAATGAAAAAAATTAAGTTGAACATATTAGATTATTTTAATTATTATGGATCCAAGTATATAATCAATTTTATCAAATTTAATTCCTATAATGTAGGTTCTGGGCGCAACAAAAGCATGTCGGTGGGTGTACCCGACTTTAATTTTTCTGTTAACAACAATCAATCTAAGATCCATCACGATAATAAAATGTCAGATCATCAAAATAGAATGAAGAACGAATTAAATGAAGGGAGTCCCAAAACCATATAGAGGATCATCATATATTGGTTATAATTAATTTAATTAAAAGTCAAGAATTATGTTGATGGAATTATCTCTCCGTTGATGTTTCCGATCAGGATCTGATGTGATCCATCATTGCATCCTAGAATCCAAGTGTAGGATTCCTCTAGAGGTGATTCAAACGTGATCCATATATCTCTGGATGTCACCAAAGTGATCTCCAGGTGCAAGCATAGAAGAGACTTCACTTGCGATGTCCACCTTCGATTTCCTTGAGAGCTGCTTGCTAAGCGCTCTCCTTGATCCGGTGGAGGAGGATCTATCTCGTAGATTGAAAGCATTATTGGAAGAAAAGAATTCTCTCTTGGCTTGAGATATTTATCTAGATATGTTGTGCACAACCCCCCAAAAAATTTCTAGGCTAATGGGAATTATATAATTGGGATTTTAATTACTTAGAATAATAAAATGAATTAATTACCCAAAAGAATTTATTCATTTCATTTAATTATTAGTAAGACCCCATGTCTAATAATAATAGTTGACTATTATTATTACTTGACATGTGCCCAGATAATTACACCAAATATTATTTAATTAAATAAATAATATTATTTCTCACAAATTCCCAAAAAAATACACGACGTGCATATTAATATACACAACGTTTACTTTTGTTTTTCCATTCTCTTTATTTCCTCCACCACATTTAATAGACCTTGAATAATGGATATTTATTTCTCAAATAAATATCACTTCATTAATCATTAATAAATATAATATTTTTCCCACAATATATTCTCTTGAATAACTAGTGTCAGAATAAATGTCATTAGGCATCCTTGAATAATAGTTGAATCAAAATCGGGAATAATCTTTATTCAACTTGTTAAATTATTATTTAACGGAGATAATTGAACACACTTAGTGTTTGGCCCTCTAGGACTCTTTCTCAGTGGAATTAGGTGGATCCTACCTAAAGTCCAATGTTAGCGTCTAGAAACACACCAAGGCACCCATAGAGAAAGAAGTTAACATCGCAATGATGTGTCACCTCCTATGAATGGTTATTGTGTAATGTAATCCCTTTGTCTCGATATCTCGAATCAAATGGGTTGCATGCTAGTGTCATCATCCCATGTTATTGATTATTCTTTCTATGAATTTCATGAATTTAAATTTCCGATTCCTCACCATGGACATGGATTTATTTAGGAAATATCTATTTCATCAAAGGGCCTGAGATATCAACTTCTGTTATGGAACGGAAGGGAAAAAATCCTTTCTCTCATTATCTATTAATGCAGTATTATTCATGATGCACACAAGGTATCCTACCTCACTGTGAAAAGTGTGTTGTCACAATTTTCGTCAATCCATCTAAGTGTGCGAGTTGTAATACCCATTAAAAATAATTTTAAAGTCTAATGGCCAATACACACATCCGCAGATAGGAACATCCAATGACACTATGAAATGTGGATTTCCTAATCCAAGGTCTCATTCTCATAATATCCTCCTGGATATTACCAAGGGCGCACACCATGGTAAGGTTCCTCAAAGTTTTATGAGTCCTCACCCCTAATGGACTGTATTATTTGTGTCCCTCAAATAACATCATCTGGTCATAAAACATATATTCAAGAACTGTGTTATGACACTTCTGGGTTCTCATCATACCAGGGATCTGCTATGAACATTTAATGAAACAACTATCCTTTGGACATTATCACATGAATTGTCACACAAAAGAGAAATCAAAATGTGATAGGGTATTTATTAATGAATAAATTACAAATTAGTTGGTTCTAGGCCACCAACTCCAATAGACTCCCACTTGGACAAGAGAAAACTACTACAAACTTTAACCCACTAGATCTCACATGATATTCATCCTTCTTCTGAGATAGTCCTTTAGTCATGGGGTCTTCCACATTCTCTTCCATGGACACTATGCTCATTGCAACTTCACCCCTTTGATAGAAATCCCTCATGAGGTGATACTTTTAGATTTTGTGCTTTGTCTGTTGATGTGACCTTGGTTCTTTTTGAAGATCCACCGCTACAGTATTATCACAACACAATGTGATAGGATCTTTACTACTAAGCACCACATCAAGCTCCTGGACAAAGTTATGAATACAAAAGGCTTCCTTGGATACATCAGAAGCCACTATATATTTATACTCCACTGTATAAAAAGAAACAACTGGTTTCTTTGAAATCTTCCAGCTCACAACTCCCCCATTGAGATAGAAAACTTATCCAGATTGCGACTTCAGATTGTTCTGATCTGTCTGAAAACCAGCATCAACATACCCTCTAATGAAATGCCCCACATCTCTTCCATACACCAGGAACATATCCTTAGTTCTTTTCAAATACTTAAGGATAGTCTTAACAGTAATCCAATACTGTTCTCCTAGATCTTCTTGATATCTTCCTACCATGCTTAGTACATAGGTAACATCAGGCCTGGAACATAACATGGCATACATGATGGATCCTATAGCCGAAGCGAATGAGAGATTAATCATTCTATCTTTCTCTTGTTGTGTCTGAGTACACATTTTCTTTGAAATATATAGAACACGTGACACTAGAACCAATTCCATCTTGTATTGTTCCATACTAAATATATTTATTATCTGGTCAATGTGTATATACCATGACTTAGTCCATGAATCCTCTTGGATCTATCATGAATGATCTTGATCCTTAGAATGTAGGATACTTCACCCAAGTCCTTCGTGAAGGAACACTTGTTCAACTTGTACTTAACTGATTGTAGGAATGATACATCATTTCCAATAAGCAATATGTCGTCAACATATACTACTAGGATAGCGACCACATTCCCATTAAACCTCTTATAAACACATGGCTCACATTCATTCCTAATGAAACCAAATTCCTTTATGAATTCATAAAATCGAATGTTCCATGAATTGGATTATTACTTTAATCTATTAATCGATTTCTGCAACTTGAAAAGCCGTTTGGATTCACCTAGTGTCACGAGCCCTTCTGGTTGGGTCATATAGACATCTTCTTAAAGGTTCCTGTTAAGGAATTTTGTTTTAACATCCATATGACAAATCTCGTAGTCATGGTAAGATACTATGGAAAGTATGATTCTTATGGATTTAAACATGGAAAACGGCGAGAAGGTTTTATCACATTCAATTACTTGACACTTTCTAAATCCTTTATCCAATATCCTTACTTTATAGGTGATAACTTTACCTTCCATTTCCAAATTTCTCTTGAATACCCATTTGAATCCAATAGGATTTATATTAATTGGCTCATCGAACAGAACCCATACTTTGTTATGATATATGGAATCCATCTCATAATTCATAGCTTCTATCCGTATTGCTGCTTCTAATATTTATATTTCTTCCTTATAGGAGAGAATTTCATCATTTTACAGTAATAATGATTCACCATCCTCAGTGACTAGGAAACCAAATCTCTCTGGTTACCTTACCTCTCTTGAGCTCCTACGCAGTACATGTGTTTCTAGAACCTCTTCCACGGGGACCAATGGAACTTGTTCCTGTACCAACTCTTGTGTATCTTGAGCATCAACTTGGTTGAAGTGAATCTCACTCCCACTATCCTTTTTGAGGATGTTCTCCCTCTCAAGAAAGACGGATTGTATAGTGACAATCACTTCCTTATCTGAAGGTTTTTATAGCTAATATCCTTTCATTTCCTTAGAATATCCTATAAAGATACACCTTGTGCCCCGGAGTGCTTGTTTGTTGCCTGATAAGGCCTTATGAAAAGCCTTGCATCCCCATACACATGTGTATTAAAAAATGGGTTTCTTTCCATTCCATAACTCAGAGGGAATTCCATTTTCCGCCTTATTTGGTACCCGTTTTAATGTGTATGCTATAGTTTGTAATGCATATACCCAAAAGGATAATGGAAGATCTGCATGACTCATCATTGACCTCACCATATCCAACAAGGTGAAGTTACTCCTTTCACTAACACCATTCCACTATGGTGTATAAAGAGGAGTGGGCTAAGATAGAATCCCAGACTCCCATAGAAGATCGATGAACTGTTGGTTCATATATTATCCACCAAGATCCAATTGATTTTTCTTTATCTTATTACCAATTTTATTATCTTATTACCAATTTTATTATCTAATTCATTCTTGAATTACTTAAATTTCTCTAAGGACTCTGACTTATACCTCATTAAGTAGACCTATCCATATTTAGTCAAATCCTCAGTAAAAGTAGTAATGTAAGAATATCCACCTCTATATTCTACTGTAAATGGTCCACACACATCCATGTGCACTAATACTATAAGCTCTATGGACCTTTCACCCAGTCCACCAAAAGGCAACTTGGTCATTTTACCTTGTAAATAGGCATGAAATTTATCAAGTGGTTTTAGCTCAGAAGAGTCTAAATAACCATCTTGAAAAATCTTTGTCAAGCACTTCTTGTTTACATGACCGAGACGGTGATGACACAACTAGGTGATGTATGAGTCATGTGAGATTGTTTCATTATCAATTTCAAAAACTTGGTTTTCATAATTTAATACATACAAACCCTTATTAAATGTGTTTTACCATAACATACGTTTTTCTTATAAAATAATCAACCCTTATTTCCATACATGAAAATAAATTCATCCATATCCAAAAATGATATAAAAATTATGTTTTTGGTAACACTAGGCACATAATAATAGTTATGTAAAACCAAAATCATCCTAGTTGGCAATGAGAGGTGGTAATCACCAATGGATAAAACAACCAACCTCACACCATTGGAAGCTCAAAGATCCACCTCTCCTCTGTAAATCTTTCTAAATCTACTTGGTTCTTGTATTTGAATATATATGTGAGACCCACAAGTTGTATCCAATACCCAATGTATTGAAATGGAAAGATTACACTCAATAACGAACACACCTTTATCATTCCCATGCTTTTGGGTGTAATTCCTCTTCCAGTGGGCTGGATTTCCACATGGAAAACACACTGCCTCCCATTCCTTTACCTACATATGGATCTTCCTCTTCCTAGAGGGATGATGCTCGTGGGCTTTTGAACATTTAAAAGTCCTTGACCCCTTTTCCATGTTCTTCCTTTTCCTATTCACCATAAGGACTGAGGTGTTGTCACACCCCATGTCCTTATCTACCTAGAGAATTAAGTTCAGAAGTTTCAATAGAATATTTTTATTTTTGCTCATGTTATAATTGACAATGAAGCTAGAGAAGGTCTTGGGAAGTGATGATATGATGAGATCTATATGCAACTCATCCGAGAACTTAATACCTAAGATGTTCAGGCTTTCAATGTAGCTAATAAGATTGACTACATGAGGCCTAGATAGCACATAATCTCTATTCTTAGTTGTAAACAAAGATTTGGAGATCTCATATCTCTCATGTATCACCTTCTCTTGATAGAGATCCTTAAGTTGAGACATCACACTATACGTTTCCATGCTTTCATGTTGATTCTAGAGCTAATTAGACATTGATGATAGCATGAAACATTGGACATATGTGGCATCATCCAAATGTTTCATATAGAGAGATAGTTCCTCATCACTAGCCTCTTTTCCTAGAATAACTGAAATAGGGTCCTCCAGCACATACAATTTCCTCTCATGGAGAAGGATGATGCTTAAACGCCTCTGCCACTCTTGGAAATTGGTGTCGGTGAGAAGATTTTCCTTCTTGAGTATGGTTCGCAATGATATGTTTGAATTCATTTTTCTTTCCATTTCTACAAGTTAAGACGACCAAAGGTTTAGTACTTTATCATAATAAAACTGAGACAAATAAATAATTTAATACTTATTAGTCTCCCACTATTTTATCGAAATCCAGTATCCCTTATCCTTGACTTCGGAATATTATGTTGCCTAAATATTCTTGTGGAAAAGATCCATATTTACCTTCGTATTACCCTAAATAGGGTTGGTCAAGAAACTTGAAGGGTTTTAGGTAGGCATTCCAAATGCCGACTGAATTAACTCACAGCTCCATGATCAGCTGAGGGGACTCCCCAATCTTGAAATCCTTTTATTTTGGATTTCTTCATCCTTTGCATCTTGGTCACACAAATTCATGCTATAGAAATCAACCCTTGATATGAACCAATTCAAGTCAACCTAAAACCTTGAATTATAATTCCACAATAATTGAAATCACCCCAACTTGGGTTGGTTAAGCAGTTTGAACTATGGTTCGATTCTAACCAAGATTATGGAAGGCTATAACAAATTAAAATTTCCTTTGAACGATTTTATCCTTATACATAAATTTCCATTTTATTATATTTGATTGAATGCTCATTACTATTAAGTGGTAAATACTTAAGTGATTAACCATGTCTAAGATAATATTTATGCATAATCAGGTCTTATTTTAGTTCTATCTTGCATGCTTGTTTAATTACTTAATCGTGTGATTGTGAAAACACCCCCACAATAAATAAACCCTGAAACTGACAGAAATAAAATAAATTTTATGTTCATGATCTTGTTCTATTCGTTAGTTAATCTAGCGGTTGACAAACTAACCCAAAACCCAGGGGAGAAACGCCTTAAACATTTTGGGTTCATATTTACGGCTTTCCACATATCCACCTTTGTATCTCCTTGGATTGGTTTCACCTTGGACCATAACTTGATCCGCCTCCACTAGATTGAGAGATCCATCCATTACATATACTTTTATCTCACTTTGAGGTGAGGGGTAAAAATAGATTTTTACATAAAATAAAACGTGGGAATGAAGGCCCTACATATTAATGAAGAGAAGGCTCGCATGACAACAAATTTAATTTAAATAAATAAATTAAAAGAAACCATTCACATAAAAAGGTATTGGTCAAGCTTATGATCATCCATACATGAAATGATATTTACAAATAAATAAAACTATAATTCAATTCTTTAATTGTTCTTGTTTAAGATAAATCACGCTCGAATCAATTACTTATCTTTAATTAATCAATACTTTTATCTTAAACCCTTTTTATGAATTTCCTTAAGATTCTCATCCATCATAATTTTAAACAAATAAATTAATTTAAAATTATTTTATACGTAACTTGTACCTTGGAGGAAACCCGATGAATTCCTATTCATAACTACCTAATGAGTAGAAACAAACTGTACACAAATGTTAAATTAAAAACACATATATAAAACACATATCATGTGTTTTGCCTCATTTTTACGCCCCCACTATGGTAAAAATATCAAGGGTTTGTATAATATAATAATAAATTTTAATAAATCAGCATAATTTGGATGAGTACACGGTGTGTAGTTCCGACTACACGGCATGTAGTTCCGACTACATGACATGTTTTTTTGTTCACCATCCATCCATAGTACACGCCCATGGACTTGGCGTGTAGATGTACTTCATAAATCTTCCGAGTACATGGCGTGTTCAGTGGGACACATGCCGTGTAGTATCTGCATTACATGGTTTCCAGTCGGGCAAGCCGTGTACAGGGTACACGATTCAACCTTAACCCAAAGGGATCAGACACCATGTTCAGTGGGCCACACGATGTGTACTACAGAAACCGTGTACCACCTATTCCTGGTCAACACACGGAGTCTTAAAAACTTAGACAGAATCCAATGACATGGCTTGGTTTGGAGGACCGTCCCGATGCATGGAACCTATAGTACACAACATGTAATTCGGAATACACGCCGTGTGTTATGGTGTTATATGGTTAGGAAGCTTTGGCACTTTTGGATGAGATCCTATGTTTAATTTTAATCAAAATTAAAAGAAAAAATCATTTCTGTAAGGTGAATGGAAAATTAAAGAAGAGGAATAGATCTCGAGATGCAGATTTACAGAAAGATTAACTTGAATTGTAATAACTAAATTTTTAAATTCGTAAATCATCAATGAAAAAGTAAATAATTATAATCAATGATATGATCCCTTGATACCACTTGTAGGTTCCGGGAGCAGTGGAAGCGTGTTGGTGGGTGTACCCAACTTTAATTTTTTCCATTAGCAATGATCATTCCAAGATCCGTCATGATAATAAAACTTCGGATCTTTGAAATATAATGAATAACTAAGGAAGTAAAGGGAGTCTCAGAACCATAGATAGGATCATCATATGTTGGTTATAATTAATTTAATTAAAAGACAAGAATTACCTTGATGGAATTCTCTCTCCATTGATGTTTCTACTCATGATCTGATGTGATTCATTGTTGAGTCGTAGAATAAAAGTATATGATTCCTCTAGAGGTGATCCACATGTGCTCCACATATATCTGGACATCGCTGAAGGGATCTCCGGGTGCTGGAAGGGAATAAACTTTGCTTGTGATGTCTTACTTCGATCTCCTTGAGAGACTCTTGAAAAGCGTTCTCCTTGATCTGGTGGAGGAGGATCTCTCTCGTAGCTTGAGAGTTTTCTAGGAAGAAAATAATTCTCTCTTGGCTTGAGAGATTTCTCTAGATCCATGTGCACAACCCCCCCAAAAATGGCTAGGCTAATGAGAATTATATAATTGAGATTTTAATTATTTAGATTAATAAAATAAATCAATTACCCGAAATCATTTATTCATATCATTTAACCCTTAGTAAGACCCCATGTCTAATAATAATAGTTGACTATTATTATTACTTGACATGTGCCTAGATAATTAAACTTAATATTATTTAATTAAATAAATAATATTATTTATCACAAATTCCTAGAAAAATACACGACGTGTATATTAATATACACGGTGTGTACTTTTGTTTTTCTATTCTCTTTATTTCCTCCACCACATTTATTAGACCCTGAATAATGACTATTTATTTCTCAAATAAATATCATTGCATTAATTGCTAATAAATATATTATTTCATCCACAATATATTCTCTCGAATAACAAGTGTTTAAATAAATGTGATCAAGAATCCTTGAATAATTATTAAACCACAATTAGGAATAATCCTTATTCAACTTGTTAAATTGATATTTAACTGAGATACTTGGGCACACTTAGTGTGTGACACTCTAGGCCTCTTTCTCAATGGCATTAGGCAGAGCCATCCTAAAGTCCAATTTTAGTGTCTAGAAACATGCCATGGAACCCATAGAGAAATAATTTAACGTCTCAATGAAGTGTCACCTCCTACGAACGCTTACTGTGCAATGTAATCCCATTGTATCGATATCTCGAATCAAGCGGGTTGCATGCTAGTGTCATCAACCCATGTGCTTGATTATGTTTTCTTTGACTTTTTGGAATTGAAATTTACCATTCCTGACCATGGCCATGGATTTATTTAGGCTATATCAATTCCATCAAAGGGCTTGAGATATCTACTTCCTTTATTGAATAGAAGGTATAAATCATTTCTCGCATTATCTATTAATGTATTATTACTCCTGACGCACCCAACGTATCCTACCAGACTAAGAACAATGTGTTACACATTTTTCTTCAATCCATATAAGTGAATGAGTTGTAATAACCATTGATAATAATTTGAAAGTATAAGGACCAATACACACGTCTGAAAAGAGGAACATCCAATGACACTATGAAATGTGGATTTCCTACTGGTGGGTCTCGTTCTCATAACATCCTCCTAGATATTACCAAGGGATAACATCAAGAGAAGGTTCCTTAATGTTTTATGAGTCCTCACCCCTAATGGATTGTAGTATTTTTGTCCCTCAAATAATATCATCCGACCATAGAACAAATATTCAAGAATAGTGTTATGGCACTTCCAGGTTCTCATCATAGCAGGGATCCTCTATTACCCTTTAATGCAACAGCTATTCTTTGGAAATTATCACATGCATTGTCACGAAAAAGAAAAATCAAAATGTGATAAGGTATTTATTAATGAATATAGTACAAATTAGTTGGTTATGGGCCCCCAACTCCAACATATAATTGGTATACTTTAATATAAAATTAAACCCGCAAAACATGATGATAAACGGTTTTCTAGAAAAAATGTTTTCTTAAGTATAAAACGTTTTTACAATAAAATACTTCATAAAATTTATTAAAATGTAAATAATTGGATTATTAATAATATAAATGAACTAATGTTACTTTAAAATCATTTTCAAACAAAATAAAACCTTTTAAAGTCTTTCAATGAGAATATGATGTTCAATAATAATTTGTATTTTCTACTTTTCACAGAAAAATTAAAATTTTCAGAAGAATATAAAAATTTCACCCTAAGATAATTTTATTATGATAATTTAAAAAATTATATAATTTTTATAGAATAAAATTTATATTAGTGTTATAAATTAATTATAATATTTTCTAAAAAAAGCCAAAAACCCCATTTCTGAAGAGAATGTATTTTTAAAGCAAAGAATTATTTTATTTAAAATTGAGCACCTATTTCATAAGAGTTAATAAATGAAATAAAATGTTTACACATATTTTTTCATAATGGGGTTACTTTAATCTATACCTACCATCCTAATGGCTATGCGATGATATTTCAATAGTTTTTCGTGGTTCATTTAAACTCAATTTTGTGTATGAAGAAATATGTCAAAGAAATTAGATATATTTAAAGATAAATATATCATAAAATACCATGTAATTAAAAATATCAATGAGAAACACCATGATTCCAGAAAAAAATATTAAGTTATTATAAACCCCCAATATCTTATATAATATATCAATCATAGCCCACATAAAGTATGAACATTAAAGGAAGTAATGTTTCCAAGTTCAAGAATAATTTATACTATTATAAGTCAAGGGGAAAGTAGTAACACCATAAAAATTAATATGGGTGCATAATGTCAAATCATTACTCAATGAAGATAGATTGATATGGAAACCCTTACATCCAGGCTAACACTTGAGTCGAAGTCTATTTGAAGAAAAGAAGTTGATCTGGCTTTGTATATCCTATGAATCAAAAAGAAATAAAGTATAAAGAATTCATGGGATGGTAAATTAATATAATTCCACAAAAAATTAAACATGGTTCATAAAATGTTACATTTATCAAATAATTAGAATTGAGACCCAGAAAACCCTTAAATTAATTCCTTCTTAGTCAAAATGTTCTCTAACAACCTATATAACAAATGTAACTATATTAATCACCCATTTAAGAACATTTTTGTTCTATAAAAACATTCATAAACCTCATTTATAATTAATATCTACCATTATATTAGTTATTTATTATCTATTTTTTATATTGACTGTGAGTAATATTAGTTATTTTGAACTAGTTTCCTAATAGCGGTGTCCATATTTATTCTTTTTTAAAGATCCTAGAGAGGTTTTACACTACTAATAATGGGGGGTTGATTCCATAGTGAATTTTTACAATTTTATTTCTTTCTTAATTATCATATGTTGATATTTTTGGATCAGATCCTCTCTTATGATTACTCATCCTTACCCAAATGCAGTAAAAAAGATTGAATATGTGTAACGACCAAGACTTCTATAAATAAAATCCCCCTTGTAATTTAATTAAATGTATTATTATGTATTATGGGTACAAAAACAAATTCAATTAATTGGTATTATTATATACTATCATATTTAAAATATCTCTAAGCATCATAATTTTTGATAATATAGTCATTGAACATTGATCATATGATTAGTATAAATATGGGGTTTAAAAAAATCTAATTTACACAGAAAAGGTAAGTGACAACCTCAAATAGTTGTATTATACCATATGAAGCTCATTTATCATATATTTAAGAGATATAGCATTATTGGGATTTGAACTTGACCAATCCCAAGATCATATCCAATAACTTAAGCATAAAAGAAACCGTTTATAGGAGAAGTTCAAACTCATCGAGATCATGACCAAAACCATGTACACCGAACCACCCCATGAAATTCTCACCATCGTGTACCTAACCCTTAGGTATTTTTTGGGTGTATTATCAATACCCTATAAATATAAAATTTTATATTTTATTTTTAATATAATAATAGTCATATTTACTTCTTAGTATTTTTACTGTATAAATGATTTTTATTTTGATACAATAAAACATAAATTGTATTTTTGGGTAATAATCAATTTAAATTAAGATATCTATTTTGGTTAAGGGATTTTTGAAATAAATATTATTTTAATAAATTATTATTACTACCTATGTTTTATGGTCATTTATTTTTTATAAATTCAAATGTAATTTTAATAAGTGTTCAAAAACTATTATTGTAAAAAACATAGCATTTCTCAATAAATGTTGATTATATTGTAAAAGTAAAAATTTATATATTTAGAAAAATATTTTTATAAAATAAATATTATTTTTGGAATCATAATATAAAAATTATCCAATATTGAATTTTCATAATTTTTGAGATAATGAAATGTTTGGGTAAAAATTAAACACAATATAAATATACATTGTGTATTTTGACATCATATTATCCTAAAAATATTGTAATAAAAACTATAAAGGGTATCCACAACAAAATATTTGTTTCCCCTTTAAAATAAGGTGATTTATAGTTTATTTTATTAATTTTATAAAGCCTTTATGAATCCTCCAAAACTTCTAATATATTTTATGGTTTTAAAATCATTTCTTTAACGACATGACTCACTTCCACGTCACCATGTTTAATAATTTAATAATTTTGGCCATTTCCCTTATAAAATAATTAAAATCACCAATATTTATAAGAAAACTTTTTAAAAAACCATAGTAAGGTTTTTTTATTATATTATTATATAGATTCTAAAACCTAAGTTTGATAAATAATAATGAACTCCCCTCTCTTTTACTATATAAACCCACTCATACTCTCATTACTCTCACTAAAAACCAATATATCACATCCTTAATATACATTTATATCTATAGAGTCCTCTTAATGTGTCCCAAGCTCTCAAGATTCCACTTCAAAGTATTTATAATCACACTCTGATGGTAGGGGATCTCCAAGTCTCCTATTTTTTATAAGAAAAATATTTTATGTTATGTATCTTAATTTCAAATTTTTATATTGGGATATGTTCTTATATCTCCCACTTACTATAAATTTTATTCATAAATTGTGATATACCCTTTTGAATCTCATTAATACCTCACATTAACCTTTAAGTACATCTGTTACCATGCTGAAATTTAGTAAGGGATCTTTTACTTCTTCTCTTTATTTAGGTATCTTCATTATGTTATGCCATTTTTCTCAAATTCATAATGTTGGGATATGTTCTTTAATATTACAATTACTAAAATTATTATATTTAAGTGATTACATACCACTTTCACTTTCATTAATCCCTCCCATGAACATGTATATGCCCCTGTTATGCTGCTGAAAGTTGACCACAATTTTCCATGCCAAACAAATGTGTAGTGAATACCCATACCCATTTCCTATAAAGGCTGATAACTTCTATGAAATTATAATTATTTTATTAGGAACTTCAATGTATTTTTTACACACTCCTTGATCATGGAATTAAATTTGATGACAAATGATTCAATTTTGTATGATCTATGTGGAACACTTATGCATGTGAATGAAATGAAAGTGATGGGTGAACCTAGAATTAAATATTTCTCTAATGCATTGGGTAATTTTGTAGTATTATGGGACATCATTCAAGTGATTAGTTAGTGAACCTAATCCATAATTGTACATTTTCCATAATGATGTTTTGGAATCTATCCTTAACTTATGTTCATGATGCCATTTTTAATTTTTTTGCCACACTTTCCATGTTGCCTTTATGTTATCACTCTATAGCATGCCTCATTGTTAATGTTTATAATTATCACCCCTTTTAGACCCATTGATATTAATATGGTCTAAAATGTATTAATTTCTTCATGTTATGCCATTTTTATTCCCTTACTAGGCTTTATGGCTCACCCCTTTCTTATGTATGTTCCCAAGATATCCCATGCAGCTTTAAGCATGAAGGAATAATTTGAGAATTTTAAGAATGTTTTCAATAAATTTTATGTATTCTATATTTTATGTTTTAATGTAATGTACCAAATTCTCAAAGACACTATAATTCTTGATCTTTTGTGTTGTATTATGTTTAATATTATTTAATAAATCATGAATTAATGTGTAATAACAAGTAGGGTTGTTATAATAGGAACATAATATTTTGACAAGGTTTGGTCTCAATGTGAAATTACTCATTGTTGTGACTTTATAGATGAACCAATCATATGATCTCTACTATAATCACAAGAATTTAAACCATACAATCTTAAATATCCGATATTCACACTATGCTTTCTAGAGTCCCACTAGAACAAAAACTTCACATTTCTTGATATAAAATTACCTCAAATAATATAGTATGTATCACTCCTAGATTCTAGTTACAACTAAAAGTCTTCATTAAAATATTTCTTTTTTAGGCTTCAATATTATCATAATAGCATCTAATCACTTCTTTAAAATTCATGAAAACTAATAATCATAATCAATATGAACAAAATATTTTGATATGATTTAATTTCAGAGTAAACTATTCCCAACTCAGTTGAACTTATTTCAATTACTTTGAATTCACTTCATGTAAGAATTATATACATTTCTCAAAATTTTGAACCCTAACACATAAAAAATTATAAATAATTTTTTTCTCATCTCTTCACTAACTCTCTTCATGAAACCTTTTTTTATCCTCAACACTATTTTATGAAACCGGTTTCATGTATCTGAATGCATGTTCATGTATTACATGGTCACATGCATGTGCTATTTATGAGGCATCATGTAGGTGTGTAAGAATGCGTTATTCACCTTTTATCAAGTAAAAATTATATTATTCCCCATTTTATATGAGAAACCCTAAGCATGAAACTCAGAATTTTGTAACTCCTCTTTGTAAAATAAAAGAGTTTTTCATATATGTTCATTTACTTTTCATAATATATATATATATATAGTACTTTTTTTCTTCATGAAATTACTATTTATTCATAAATGTTTTGAGAATATATGATCGAGTGAGAGACTATCACACAACATTAAGTGAATCACACTAGACCACTAAATAGATGAGTTTTTCACATAAGATATTTGTAGAAGATATCTTATGTGAATACAGGTAATAAACCTAGAATATTTAGTTGCACATTTTTTTTAAAACTTCCTCAATTTTTAGTTATTTATAGATCTCTTTCACCAACTTAAGTTTGAGAATAATTTTGAGGGAGTCACCGAATCAAATTCTTCATATCATGTTGAGTAAAATAATTTTTTAAAACACCAAAATTATCGATATATTTTTAATATTTTAAAATTACATGTGGTGTTGAATTTTTTGGAATATAAATACCATGTATAATCCTCATGTTAGAAATCAAATTCATGTAAAAATAAACATGTGATCCATCATTTTAAAATAGTGAACTCATGGATGATTGGAATACATGAATGGAACATTATTACTCTCATTTTACACTGATAGTAGCATCATATTTTATATAATGAATGCATGAAAATCATTGTATTTGTGCATGAATGTTCATGGAGTCATCATCTAAAAATCTCAACTATTTGAGCATGGATCGACGATGGATTTCATGACATGAGAAACCCATGAAAAATAACCCTCATAGTACGATGGAAGAAGATAATGATGTGGTAGTGGTTTAATATCTTTAGTCGAATGGATAAATAGCCTATTTTATATGTGTAAAATTTTAATTGAGGTAATAGTACTATAAACCCACCAATCACACATAGAATATTTTCGTGGTCTTACACCCCTTAATACGTCCCTTATCTCCCTTAACTTTCCAAAAGCGAGTAACTAGGTCCTCTCTGAGAAAATATTATTAACACTACTTCGTTCCATATCCATTTTTCACTACTATCCTACAAAACCATTCTAATTGATCATGTGTGTTCAGTGTGTTCTACTTCCTTCCCCATGTGCATTGATGGGCCAAATATGCTTCTAAGTCTTGTCATGGTTTAATGGGTGCCCCTTGTATAGTGTAATGGGCCTGGTCTTTTAGTTGTCCAAAGTGTTGGCTAAAATTTATTGATAAATCCCAATAACTCAATAAAATTTTTAAAATACCAGGGGGTGAATTCCAAAATATAAATTCAATCTAAAGTTCCTTCTTCTTTTTAATTCTTCTTCCACTATTCAAGTTTATAATAAAAAATGTTTTATACAAACATGTTGTAAAAAATGTCCCAAGTACAAGAATTTATATCACATGTTTTAAATATTAATAATGTATCTCTAATAATAAAAATTAATATAAAAAATTATAGAAACCTTCATACCCAACTGGTAGAAAAAAATTGAAAAATAGTCAACAAATTCAATGGTTCGTCAATCTCTCCCATTGGATATATTTTCAAGAAATAATTTACTTTAAAAAAAACTTACTATGGGTCATCAAAGCATAATCATCCTCAAAGGGAAATTTCATGACACTAAACTACCAGATAAGGTAATGTTTTTGAAATAATTTCATCTCTCTGTGATAATTTTATTTCTATGTGACATAGATTCCCCTCCTAAATTCTCATTTACTTTATTTCCCTTTTTTACAATTACCAAAATTTAGATTCACAAAAATTGAAATAATTGACCCCCTTGATAAAGAATCACAAACTATTTCTCACCCTTTTATAACATAATAAAAATTATATTAGGGGTCTTACCCATGAATATTCAAGTGAGAGGAGAATTATAGACATGATGTTTCAGCCTTAATTTCACAAACCTATCTCTTGGAATATATGTGGTGAAAATATATGAAATAATATTTTTTTAGAAATGCATTCCAACTTTATATCTCTAATTTCAACCTTTTTTTGATAAAATTATATCTAATATCAATATACTTGGATATTTAATGTTTCATTGTGTTTTTAAAGAACCTAATATCACTTTTTTTATCATAGGAAAATTTAAATGGTTTCACAATCTCAACTTTCAAATATACTAGATTCACTTTCATCCATATCATATGTGTACAAAAATATGTAGAAAATAAATATTACACCTCTGTTATAACCAGTTCCATAGAATTCTATTTTTTATTAGACCAACTAACACAATCCTATCATAAAAATAAATTTATACCTAATGTTGATCTTTTATTAGTACAATTTCCAACCCAATATGCACCTATAAATACCAAGAATTTCAAATATTTACTATTCTTGTATAGTATCCTATAATTCATAGTTCCTTTTAAATATATCAATATTATGTTAGCAGTAAACATATGAGACACTTTAGAATCCCTCTAAAAACTTGCACATAGAGACACTTCATAAGTTATATATGGCTTTGATGTTATTATATATTATAATAATAAAATTAATTCTAACTTTTTTAGTTAGCATTACTTCTAGATACTTCCTTGAACAATTTAGTTCAAACTTAAATGGGAGTTGAAAATTATTTTTAATTTTCATTTTGAAAATTCTTTAATAATTCTTTAGTATACTTTTCTTGAGATAGAAATATGTAATTTATATTCTGATCTATATAAAATCCTAGAAATTTTTAGACTTCACCATGCACGGACATCTAAAAACTCTTTTTCATAAACTTAAAAAAATCATCATAGAGGAAAAAATTTTCACCAGAAAATTTAATTTCACACACATATAAAATCATAATGAGATTATCTTTAGATATCTCTCTCACATAAAGTTTATTATTAGCTTTACCTTTTGCAATCTTCATATCCCATAAAAATTCATCCAATTTAGAATATCTTGATCTAGGATATTATTTCAAACCATAAAAATATTTCTTTAATCTACATACCATGTTTCAATAATTGTATAAGATGAATCACTTGGTTTGTTCAATATATACTTCTTCTTCAATATCCCTATTTATAAAGGTATATTTCAAATCTATTTTTTAAACATCATAACATATGTGTGCTACTACTAACATGAAAATTTTAAAAGTATTTAGTCTTGATACTTTTTCAAAAGTTTCTTCAAATTAAATTCCTTATATTTGATAATATCCTTTTATATACTAGCTAATATTTATTCCTTGATACCTCACCTTTCTCATTTAGCTTATTTCTAAAAACCCGCTTTTTTCATGTTAAATTTTTTATTATTAGGTAATGGAACCATATCTCAAGTGGTGTTCTTATCAATATAATCATGTTATTCATTAATAACTTTATAGAATTATCATTATCAACTACTTCTACCACTACATGAGGTTTAATTTAATAATTTTGGAGATGTGTATAGTTTTATATTAAAATATCAATCTCCTTCTAGTTTTTACTCGAGCATGTTGATTGCATAAGATATTTTCAACATCAACATATTTCTTCATTATGTTGTATTATTTACTCTTATTTACAATAGATTTATATCCATCATTGGTTTCTTTGAAATCAATATCAATAGTTATTTTTTCCTTCTTAGTAGTATTATAATTCTTCTATTATAACATCTTCATACAATTTTCTTCATAATCGTTTAATCTACTTAGATTTTTATATATTATTTTTTCATTTTTTCAATAATTTTTACATCATTTAATTCAACTAGATTGTGTATCCATTTGTTCCAACATCTATAGAAACAACTAGTAGATAGGTAGCCCCTAAAAATCCCTTCCCTCATTTTCTCCTCATTGTTTTTCCAGATTATTGTTGTTTTTTTTCAAGGCAAGGACATCCAAAAAACTATGGAATATGTTATAATTTGATTTTTATTAAACCTCATTTTATATGGTTTAGTTTTTGTCTCTATCCTCAATAGGCACTTTTTCTATGTTTATATGTTAGTACATACATATTATCTTAACAAATACTTTTAGATTTTGTGTTTATCCAACATAATATTACATATCTCAATTATTCTTATGTTATTCCTTTCAAATACACTATTTTTTTTGTATTTTATATAGTAAAATATATTGATTATTGATTCCATGTTTAGAAATATAGATTTAAAATGAATCCCATGTAAACTAATTTCCATTATCTGATATCAATTTCATTATATATATATTGAACTCGTTATCCGCTTTGCTTCTAAATATTTTGAACATTTGAATTAACTCTGACTTGTGTTTGATAAATATGAAAATAGTGAATTGAGAATAATCATCAATGTAACACCCCAAGCTTCTACGGTACGCTTCTCTTTAAATAATGCAATAGCGTGTGTTGTACGCAACATCGAGTTCTAACACACCACAACCAATCAAACTAGCCATTATGAATAGTAATACCCACTTTTTAAAATTTATAAATTTTATTTTTTAAAATGGACTTCATTTTTGGATTCAGAATATCGAAATTAGCCTAGGGTTAATTTTTGGTATTTTTCTGAAAAACTTCATTTTTTGATGAATAGTGAAACCACTAAGTGGTAGTTAAAAAAACTGAATTTTTCATAAAACTTAATTTTACCGCTTCTGTGAGTGGAATTTCAAAAATCCCAAAGACACAGTTAATATAAAGGAGTAAAATGTGGTTCAATGAGATGAAAATAATTTTTTGTGAATAGTAACTTTTCACTTTTATTTACCACAGTTAAAAGTAAATAGGGTAATTAAGGGTAAAAATGATATTAATATT
Organism: Viscum album; assembly: GCA_963277665.1. Lineage (NCBI taxonomy): Eukaryota > Viridiplantae > Streptophyta > Magnoliopsida > Santalales > Viscaceae > Viscum > Viscum album. The sequence goes on along the minus strand of OY728147.1, from coordinate 177,255,378 downwards.
ACCCTAACACATGTCCTAATTATATTGGACAAGTGTATCTCGACCAAAAACAACCATAGGAATAAAATATTATCATTTAGGTCCACTTGGATTATATTAGGACATTTATAATTATTTAATTCGAAGAAGAGTTAAAAGAGTTAAAATCAAAGTTTATTTACCAAAACATTTTTAATATAAGGTTAAACATAAGATAAATTCGATTATAAATATTCATTAGAAAGGTAAAAAGATTTCATAAATAATTATATTTCATTTATAATTTTTAGACATTAAATAAGTTAATTAATTAGTACACAATGATGATGTAGTAATTACCATAATAGTGAAAAATTAAAATAATTGAGATTATAAATACACAAATAAATATAATTTGAGACTTTTTATGAATTAAACTAATTTTATAGGTTAATATGACATGTTAGAAATTATTTAATTAACATTTTTTGAAGTAATCATTCTGTTATTATTTTAAAAAAAATCAATTTTCTAAATAGTGTCAAAATTGACATAAAAGAGTTTTTAAAAAAAATATTATATTATTAATTGATATTCAATTCCTAAAAATCTAAGATTCGTCCAAGAGACTTATATCATGATAGATGTATCATTAATGGACCACTTGGGGGTTGAATAGAGGTATATAGTAAGTTTATTAACTATATAACATAAAAATACAAAGTGACATGGTAAGTGTCAAACTAATTAATTAAGAGTTAAAACTAAAAGATAAGGTTAATATAATGACCCAAACCTGTCTAAATTATATTGGTTGAGTGGTTTTCAACCCATACACACCTTAACATATAAATAATCCACTTTTGAGCCATTATAAACCGAATATGAATTTATTATAAAATAATATTTCTAGCTTTTCCAAAGGTGCCCCTCACCCCTCTTATAAAAGGGCACTCCCCCTTCTCATTAATTAACACCTTCAAAGTCTTTTGGTTCGTCCAAACGCTGCCCAAATACTCTCTCAACTTCCCTAACTACATCCTAGAGGCCTTCCTTTAGTCATAAAGCCAACCTAAGGAGCCCTTTTGATCAAATCAAAAGGAAGAACACGAAGAAGAGGTAATGATTTCACCACACTTTTTCAAGTTCCTTTCTTCTTCTACTTCTTCTTTATTTGTTATTACCATTCTAAAATAACAACTCCAGTATATTATATATACTTTTATGTTATTATAAACATGTTACAACCATATTTCAGTATTCTATCCATCCTTTGAATTACATGTCACCATACGTGCGTACGTACGGCTTACCGTCTCCACGTCGTGGTGTAATTGTTATTCAAAACATTATTATTTGGATGGTTATAATAATGATGTTTAATTCATGTAAATAATAAATATAACATGATAATGATTCTTTATATATGATATACCATCCAATTAAATAGTATTTTAATATCAAAATAATGATATTGTCGCTCGTGCGTACGTACGGACTACCGTCTCCATGAACATGGTGAGATTCATTCTCCATCCTATCCATTCAAGTATAATTCTCATTTGAAGATTAATAATAATGTTTAAGGACTTAATATCATTCTGGATATGAATAATATACAACCTATCCATATCAAACATGTCTTACATAACAAAACATATAAAATAAAATGAGTAAGTTAACACCTGAAATGACAATAATATTAAGATATTATTAACAAAGCAATGTTAAAATATAATATATGATATCATATTAATTTATATTATTCTTGTATAATTTAATAACAATTATTTCACCATTATACAGGAGGTTAAACTAACACAACCATGTAAAAGTATAAGGTAAGGGTTTATTTCACAATCTCTTCATTATCCGATGTTGTTTAAACGTAATAATCTACTGGGACTTATTTATCATCCACATACATGTTTCTTAAAAATTTATTTAAAAACATTTTTACTATTTAATAGAATATGGGTTAAAGTCATTATACCCTTTTTGACTTTTATAAGTGGTTTATAAAAGAATCTTTCTGTCATTTTCCAAACAAGGTCCTTTTTAACCTTTTCAGCAGAATTATGGTAAGACTGTTTTTTAACTTATACGGCGTGTGCGGCTATTTTCCGCCATTATAAAATCATTGAAGCTTCCCTTACAAGCTTATAATAATATTTTCAAAGAAAATGTTTTATTTTATAAATATATGACTCTTAAATTATTTCAAAATAAAAAGAGATATTTCTCTAAAAAGAGTTTTGATTTCATCTATGTCAACATCCTTTGATGGATTTTACACTTATTTGAAGTTGATTTATTATGATACAAAACTTCTATATTTTAATGACGGTTTTGTGATATGTTTGACTGTGGATGTGTTATTTTTATACCATTTATGGTTTATGGATGAAGTATTTTCATTTTGTATGCTAGTTTTAATATGAATGTTTATGTTATGTTTAAACCTTTCAGTATGGGAATGAATTGGACTTGATATGTGAAGGGTGGAGCCCACTATAGCTCCTCAATGCATCGGTAGGTCTCATGAGACAAACTAGTGTCTTGTCACAAGGCCTTGACAAAATCTTATTTGTAGACTTGGCATGAGGCCTTGGCTATGTGGTTATGATAGTCTGACATTATGCATTCCATCATTATGAAAGTGGTTATTGATATTGCATGTGATTATTCGATTAATAGAATATCCATGTGAATAATTAAATGGCATTATTTCATTTTATTTTTTCCATACTATGTTGAAGTTCAAGTTTAAAAGGCTTTTGTTTTAGTTATACATCTCCTTAAATGTTTATTCTTATTTATGAATGTTTCCTCTATATTGTTATCCTTATTGGGCATTTGAGCTCACCCCTTTTCTATGTTTTATTTTTCCCAGGATGTGAAGAAGTAATTTATGAATGACCTACAGGGATAGTATGAGGGGATAGGAGTGTGGACTATGTAGACTATATTGTTGTAGTTTTCATTTTATGATGTAACGTAAAACTTTATGAAGGTATCTAGAGTTTCCAAGTCTACTAAACTAATTGGTATTTCAAGATTTTATCTTTCTTGTGATCATTCCAATGTTATGTAATAATGAACCGACTCTGGGTAACTTAGGTTGGGGCGTTACAGTTGGTATCAGAGAAAGTTTAGTACAAACCTTGGAATCTAGATTTAGATAAACTCTGATTAGAGAACATAGACCTAAGATGTAATTTGAGGATTATTATAGAATAAATTCATATAATTTTGGTATTGTAGAGATTTTTTGAGTTTTCCAAGCAATACGTCCCTGTCTGGATATGAGTAAGTAGAGGCGGATTTGGAATAAATGTACCTAGGGGTAAAAACCAAAAACACCGCTTTGAGCTGGAGTCGAATGGGAACTGGTGCACGACAATGGGCCTTGCTGCACTCTTGGTTACGACACTCTCGAGGGATATGCTTAGGATAACTCTCATTTTCTTTACAAATCATTATGAAGGGTTTATGAGTATATAATTCCTCAAAGAAAACATTTGTATTATTATGGATTATATCCATAAATAGATCAATTTATGTTAAGTGTTTTATAAGAATGAAATTATGTATTTTTATTCATAAACTGATCTAGTTTATGCCATTGTTTAAAAATGGCGCCTAGTGGAAGAAATGGAAACCATATCAATGCACGCATTCCATGTATGGATTTCCCTCCTGCTCAAGATAAGTATAGTGGAGCTGGTGATGCAACTGGTGTCGATCATCTAATCACCATACTGGGACAACTCACTCAGGTTTTGAATAATAACCTTACCCGTATGGAGCACCCTGATCCGCAGTGTGGAGGATCAATGTTAGATCACTTCATGAGGAAACAACCACCAAAGTTCAATGGGAGTAAAAAACCCTTAGTATCTGAGCAATGGATAAATTCCCTAGAGAAAATATTTCAGGCTTTGGGGAGTAGTGAAAGGGAAAAAGTTATCATGGCAGTTTACCGCCTCACTGGAGATGCTGATCAATGGTGGTCATTGATTCAAAACATGAAGGAATATGATGAAGTATAAAATATGGAATGGAGGGAGTTAAAAATATCTATTTTTAGAAAAATACTTTCCTCATGACCATCAAGCAGATATGGAAAGACAATTTCTGAGTCTAAGACAAAAGGAGGATGAGAATGTCGCAAAGTATGAGGCTAACTTTACAAGTTTAGCAAGGTATGCTGGAGATTATATACGTAACACAATAAGTAATATTGATTGTTTTTTTGATGGGTTAAAACCATTTCTCTGTGAAGAATTAGTCTCACAATCCTTCTCGTCGTACGAACATATTATCTCATGTTCTATCAAGACAGAGAAAGAATTCTCTAAGTCATATAACTTTAAAGCAAAGCAAGAGAAGAAGAGATCTGCTGATCAATCTGGGAATGGAAATAAAGGGAATAAGGGAAAAGTTGAATATCCATCCTGTGGTAAATATGGGAAGAAACACCCCAGTACTTACTTAAAAGGAACGAGAGTCTATTACAAGTGTGGTGAAAAATGCCACCAAGATCGTGATTGCAAGGGGAAGAAGGAAGATACCGATGTCCAATGCTACAATTGCAGGGAGATGGGACATTATGTAAATGAATTTCCTAAGAGTTAGGGGAACTTACCTCTAAAAAGGCCAAGGGATCAAGGACAAGCTTATGCTATCACTACTAGTGATGTAGAAGCTCTGAAAGACATGGTGGCAGGTAATTTAAAGGTTTCCTCATGTTTAGCAAATGCATTATTTGATTCTGGATCATCACATTGTTTCATATCTTCCCAGTTTTCTAAGAAAATTAGATATTTCAAATTTGATTTAACAAGGGAGTTTTCAGTTAAAACTCCTAAGGGAAGTATCATTGCAACAAAGTTTTGTGAATCAGTCCCCATTAGAGCACATAAATGTTCTTTATCCACTGATCTCACCATCATACATATTATTGAGTTTGATATAATCCTCGGTATGGATTGGATTTCAGACCATGATGTGAAGATTTATTTTAAGAAGAAGGAGGTTACAATTTTTGATGATGATGATAAGGAACAACTTATCTTTAGAGCAGAATCGTCACCACCTAATTCTTATCTAGATCCACCCCTAGTAGATCAACTAAATTCAATTATTGGGGAGTAAGAGGATGAAATTACAGTGGGTGAGAAAATGAATGTTCAAATAGAGGATGTACCTATTGTGAAAGAATATGTTGATGTGTTTCCGGAAGATTTACCTAGACATCCTCCAGAACGAGAAGTTGAGTTTTCCATTGATTTAATTCCTGGATCAAGGACTATATCAAAGACCCCTTATAGAATGGCCACTGTAGAATTAGTTGAACTAAAGAAACAACTAGAGGAATTGAGTAATAAAGGATTTATTCTCCCTAGTGTTTCTCCATGGGGAGCCCCTGTTCTTTTTGTTGAAAAGAAAGATGGATCTATGAGGTTATGTATCGACTACAGGGAGATCAATGCTATAACAATAATGAACAAGTATCCCCTACCTCGCATTGATGATTTATTTGAACAACTGCATGGAGCTCAATACTTTTCAAAGATTGAACTTCGATCTGGATACCATCAGTTGTGTGTGAAGAAGGAAGACATTCCGAAGACAACATTTTGAACCAGGTACGGGCATTACGAGTTTACAGTAATGCCTTTTGGATTGACTAATACACCCTCAGTATTCATGGATCTGATGAATAGAGTTTTCAAGGAATATCTCGATTAATTTGTGGTGGTATTTATTGATGATATCTTGGTATACTCCAAAATCTATGAAGATCATGAAAATCACTTGTGCATTATCCTGAAGACTCTAAGAAGACATGAATTATATGGGAAGTTTAGCAAGTGTGAATTCTGGCTTCAGGAGATTTATTTTCTTGGCCATATTGTCTCTAAAGATGGAATCTCTATTGATCCTTCTAATACCAAGTCAATCCAAGAATGGCCTACACCGACAAGTATAACTGAGGTACGTAGTTTTATTGGTTTAGTAGGTTATTATCGACGTTTCATCCAGAATATTTCCCTGTTGGATAACCCATTAACAGAGCTCACATGTAAAGGGGTTAAATTTGTATGGACAAAAGAGTGTGAAGAATGTTTCGAAGAAATGATGATAAGATTATTCAATGATCATATATTGACTCTACCATCAGGGAATTATGGGTTCATTATTTATAGTGATGCATCGAAGAAAGGACATGGTTGTGTCCTTATGAAGAATGATAGGGTTATTGCCTATGCATCACGATAGTTCAAAATTAATGAAAAAAACTATCCTACTCTTGATCTCAAGTTAGCAGCTGTGATCTTTGCTTTGAAGATATGGAGGCACTACCTCTATGGTGAAAAATGTGATATTTATACTGATCACAAGAGTTGGAAGTATTTTTTCTCACAAAAACAACTCAACATGAGGCAAAGGAGATGGCTTGAATTACTCAAGGATTATGATTGTACGATACACTACCACCCGGGGAAAGCAAACAAGGTGGTAGATGCTTTGAGAAGAAAAGACCATGGAGTATTGAACAATATGAGAATTGAAAGGGATCCAATTTTTATAGATCTAGTGAAGATGGACGTGGGAATAACCAGGGAAGGTGAAACATTAATGATTTTTCAAATGGTTTCCAAAACATCTTTACTAGAAAGGATTAAGAGTTCTCCGACCGATGATGAAGAATTTCAAAAGAAGATTAAAGCTGTGAATGATGGGAGATTGAGAGACTTTGTGTATGAAGAAGGAATTTTGAAATTTGGGAAGAGACTTTGTGTTCACGATATACCTGATCTAAAAAGGGAATTGCTGTATGATGCTCATAGTTCCAATTTCTCTATACACCCTGGGAGCAACAAAATGTATTGATATTTGAAGGAACATTTTTGGTTGGACAACATGAAGAGAGAGATTACTGATTTTGTGTCAAGATGTATGGTTTGTCAATAAGTGAAAGCTGGAAGGCAACAACCTGGTGGAGTATTGCAACCTCTTCCCATACCTGAGTGGAAATGGGATAATATCACGATGGAATTTGTCATGGGACTACCAAAGACTCCTAGAAGGAACGATGCAATATGGGTTATTGTTGACCGTCTTACCAAGTCAGCACATTTTCTTGCTATTAGAGAAGATCTAGCACTGGAAAGTCTAGCAAGAATATATATTGATGAAGTTATGATACTTAATGGAGTACCACTATCGATTGTTTCTGATCATGATCCCTGTTTTACTTCAAGATTCTGGAAAAGTCTTCAGAAAGCCTTGGATACGGAACTTCATTTGAGCACTGCCTACCACCCTCAAACAGATGGACAATAAGAATGAACTATTCAAACCTTAGAAGACATGTTGAGATCCTGCTCACTTGAATTTTAGGGTATGCGGGATCAATATCTACCTCTGGTAGAAGTTTCCTATAACAATAACTTCCATTTGAGTATTTAGATGGCACCATATGAAGCATTATACAGAAAGAGATATCGCACACCAACCTGTTGGGATGACGTTGGTGAAAGAAAACTTGTAGGCCCAGAACTGGTGGAGGGAACGATGGAAAAGGTGAAGGTAATACAAAACGATATCAAAGCAGCTCAATGTAGGCAGAAGAGCTATGCCGATAATCGAAGGAAGGATTTAGAATTTCAAGTCAGTGATCATGTTTTCTTGAATGTATCTCCATGGAAGGGAGTCATACGTTTTGGTAAGAAAGGTAAATTGAGTCCTAGGTACATCGGACCTTTCGAAATTCTAGAAAAAATTGGGGCTATAGCTTACCGATTGGCAATGCTGCCAAGTCTCTCCAAAGTTCACAATTTGTTCCACGTATCTATGTTAAGGAAATACATGCCTCACCCAACGCATGTACTCACCTATGAGGAATTAGAACTGGAACCCGATCTGTCTTATTGCGAAGAGCCCGTCATGATTCTTGATATGAGAGAACAAGTACTGAGAAACCGGATGACTCATCTGGTAAAAGTCCTGTGGAGAAACCATAAGATGGAAGAGGCAACGTGGGAACCCGAGGAACTTATGATGAAGAATCACCCGAGTCTTTTCATGCGGTAGTATTATAGAAATTTCTAGGATGAAATTATTTGAAGGAGGGGAGAATCTAACACCCTAAGCTTCTACAGTATGCTTCTTTTGGAATAAAGCAATAGCGTGTGTTGTACACAACATCGAGTTCTAACACACCACAACCAATCAAACTACCCATTATGAATAGTAATACCCACTTTTTGAAATTTATAAATTTTATTTTTCAAAATGGACTTCATTTTTGAATTCGGAATATCGAAATTAGCCTAGGGTGAATTTTTGGTATTTTTCTGAAAAACTTCATTTTTTGATGAATAGTGAAACCACTAAGTGGTAGTTAAAAAAGATGAATTTTTCATAAAACTTAATTTTACCGCTTCTGTGAGTGGAATTTCAAAAATACGAGAGACATGGTTAATATCAAGGAGTAAAATGTGGTTCAATGAAATGAAAATAATTTTTCATGAATAGTAACTTTTTACTTTTATTTACCACGGTTAAAAGTAAATAGGGTAATTAAGGGTAAAAATGATATTAATAATACCCTAACATATGTATTAATTGTATTGGACAAGTGTATCTCGACCAAAAACAACCTTAGGAATAAAATATTATCATTTAGGTCTACTTGGATTAGATTAGGACATTTATAATTATTTAATTCAAAGAAGAGTTAAAAGAGTTAAAATCAAAGTTTATTTACTAAAACATTTTTAATATAGGGTTAAACATAAGATAAATTAGATTATAAATATTCATTATAAATATAAAATGATTTAATACATAATGATATTTCATTTATAATTTTTATAAATTGAATAATTTAATTTATTTATGACACAATGGCGATGCAGTAATTACCATAATAGTGAAAAATTAAAATAATTGATATTATAAATACCCAAATAAATATAATTTGAAAATTTTTATGAATTACACTAATTTTATAGGTTAATATGACATGTTATGAATTATTTAATTAACATTTTTTGAAGTAATCATTCTGTTATGATTTTCACAAAAATCAATTTTCCAAATAGTGTCAAAATTGACATAAAAGAGTTTTTAAAAAAAATATTATATTATTAATTGATATTCAATTACTAAAAATCTATGGATCGGCCAAGAGACTTATATAATGTTAGGTGTATCATTAATGTACCACTTGGGTGTCTCTAGGAGGTATATAGTAAGTTTATTAACTATATAATATAAAAATACAAAGTGACATGGTAAGTGTCAAACTAATTAACTAAGAGTTAAAACTAAAAGATAAGGTTAATATAATGACCCAAACCTATCTAAATTCAATTGGTTGAGTGTTTTTAGACAAATACCCACCTTAAACGTTAAATAATACACTTTTGAGCCATTAGAAACCGAATAAGAATTTATTATAAAATAATATTTCTAGCTTTTCCAAAGGTGCTCCTCACCCCTCTTATAAAAGGGCACTCCCCCTTCTCATTAAGTCACACCTTCAAAGCCTTTTGGTTCGTCCAAACCCTGACCAAATACTCTCTCAACTTCCCTAAATTAATTCTAGAGGCCTTACTTTAGTCATAAAGCCAACCTAAGGATCCCTTTTGATCAAATCAAAATGAAGAACCTGAAGAAGAGGTAATGATTTCACCACCCTTTTTCAAGTTCCTTTCTTCTTCCACTTATTCTTTATTCGTTATTACCATTATTGTAACACCATGAGATTTTATGAAAAATATTCTTTTAATTTCATTAATGTCTTGTGTTTTATTCTACACCAAGATTACCTTGCGCTATACGCAACACTGTATTAGCTTGCAGTACACGCAACACTATTCTTGGATCGTGTTACACACAATTTTGAAAATAGTTATTCTATGCAACATTGAGTATATATATATATATATATTAAATGTATAAATGAAATATGGTTTGATTCTATTAAACGAAACAACGAAGGATTATTTCACAACACGCAACCCTGACTTGGATTGCATTACACACAATCACGACCTTCCTCGATAGCGTGTGTTGTACGCAATACCGGGTTTTAATAAACAATGATATATTATTATAATATTGTCATGAACTAGCTGTTATGAATAGTATTAACTAAATTTTGAATTTTATAACATTATTATTCATCTTACACATTTTCTAGAACATGGTATAAGAACAAAATAAATTTTTCGGGTAAAATAAGTATTTTTCAAAAAATGCAGATTTGCCGCCTTTTGAGGGCACACCCACTTTAAATATAGTTTTTGACATGTTTATAAGTTCAATTTTACAAAATAAAATTCTTATTTTGAATCAGGATATAAAAATTTACATTGGATAAAGTTTTGATATTTTTCCGATAACTTTCATATTTTAATGAATAGTAAAAACATGCTATATTTTAATTAAAAACAACTTTTTTCATCATAATATCTTATGTGGTTAAATTATAATATTTAATGGTTTTAAAGTATAAATAGAATATATTTTTACCATTTAATATAAGGTATGTCATTAACATTGATTTTACTTTGAATTCGCAGGATAAATCAATTCAATCTTTTGTAATGTTTTAAAGAAAAAACCTGTTTTATTTCAACAACGGGATTAATTTTAATTTAATTTCTGAAACTTTTGTGTATTGAATTTGGAAAAATGGATTCCATATTTGGAATCAGTGGATCCAAATTATGTTAATAAGATACTTTTTATTTTTGGGAATTATGAATAGTAACTACGGTAAATTTTATTTACCATAGTTAAAGGTAAATTGGGTAATTAAGGTTAAATAAAATATTATAAAATTACCCTAACACATGTCAAAATCCTATTGGATGACTAAAAGTCGACCCATATCACCTAAGGGTCGTATTAGATTCATTTAATGGACTTTTGTCCATGAAAATAATTTAATTATTATTAAAACCAAAGAATGTGACAACATGTCACTTTCTTAAATCTTATAAGTATAATAATGTTAATTTAGTGATAAAATTCATGAAACTTCGAACATGAATAGTTTACAGAAAGATAATAAAATTATATACATCATAGGAATTTATTTAGAATTTTTAGGGATTAAATAATTATCATTTATTATGACACAAAATGATGCAGTAATTGTCTTATTAATGAAATATTGACATAATTGATGTTATAAATACCCAAATAAATGTAATTTAATACTTTTTATGAATTAAACTAATTTTATATGTTAATATGACATGTTAGTATTGATTTAATTAACTTTTTTCGAACTAATCAATCTGTTATGAGTTTCAAAAAAATAAATTACTAAATAGTGTCAAAATTGACATAAAATAGTTTTTAAAACAAATATTATATTATTAATTGTTATTTTATTCCTAAATATCTAAGGTTCGGAAAAATGAATTATATAAGGTTATATATTTTAATAATAAACAACTTGGGGTTCGTTTGGCTTGTTATGGTAAGTTTATTAACCATATAGTGTAAGAAAACAAAAAGACACGGTAAAAGTTAAATTATTTAACTTAGAGTTAAATCTAATTGATAAGGTTAAAATAATAACCTAAACTTTTATAAATTCTATTGGATTAGAGGATTTCGACCCATACCCACTTTATCTTAAAAATAATACCCTTTGGAACCATTATAAACCGAATTTGACCTTAATATAAAATAATATTTGGAGATTTTCCTAAGGTGCCCCTCTCCTCCCTTATAAAAGGGCACCTCCTCCCTCTCCTCCTCACACCAATTTGAGCATTCATGCTCGCTAAACCCCTGCCAAAATCTCTTCTCCACTTCACTAGTATCATCCTATATGTCTTGGTCTTCTTCAAAGACCATCCTTAGTTCTTTAAGTGGAGGTTAAGTGAAGGCGTGTCAAAAAGAGGTAATATCCATTACCGATATTTTTCAATTTCTTTCTTCTTCAACTTCTTCTTATTTAGTTGTTTCATGATAAAGTAATAACATAAGTATTTATTATATACTGATATGTTATTATAAATATGAAACAACTCTAATTAAACTTCTATCAATCCTACGGAAAAAGGAAATCACCGCGCATGCGTACGTACGGAATACCGTCTCCACGCCGTGGTGTAATCTATTTTCCGCCACCACCTTAATTGGATGGGTATAATTCTGTAATGAGTAACTATATATTATTATTATAAATTTATATTGAAACTGAAATATTATACATACACTTCAACACAATTCCACTACCATGGGAATGATATCATTGCTCGTACGTACGTACGGACTACCGTCTCCACGACGCGATGAGATTCATTATCCATGTTAACCATTACGAAATGATTATAAAGTATATATAATGAATAATAATTATATATATGACATGGTAAATGTAATGGATTTATGTATATATATATGTCATCTAATTACTTCCATTCAAGACAATAAGGAAAGGAAAACATCGTTCATGCGTACGTACGGACTACCGTCTCCATGAACGGTGTGTTTCATTTCATTTATCTATCTATTATATATATATATACTGAATATATATGATATATAAATCATATTTTATATTCTGTAAGTAAGTAAATCATGATATTAGTAATAATAATTTCAAGAACAACAAGTCCAAACACCTACGATAAATGAAACGATTTTACCCAAAACGCTTCTTTAACATGGAATTTACAAAAGAACGGGTAATATAAAGTCATAAGTGAACCATATGTGATATAATAACAATGAATATGATTCTGTAATAAGTTAATGACTTTATTTAAATCATTATACAGGAGGTTCGGATACGTACAAAGCATATCAGACATAAGGTAAGGGATAATTTTTCAAATCTCATTTTTATCCGAGATTGCATATTCATAAGTATTTACTGGGGTTATTTCTATCATCCATGTCCATGTTTTATAAAAGTGTTTTCATGTATGTTTAAATTCCTTTTTACCCATTTTTACTTTTACTACACGATATGTAAGGAATCATTCTTTTGTTTACGTTATGAGGTACTTTTTGACTTTTCCGGAAAAAGTACGAAAAGAATGTTTTTTTAAACTTATACGGCACGAACGGATTTTTACAGTTTTATAAATCCTTATTTTCATGAAGCTTACTCTAAAAGACTTCATGAATATTTTCAACAAAATCGTTTTCTTTTAAAATTGCATGAAATTTTGTGAAAAGAAATTGATTTTGAAGAAGAAAGGATATTTTTCTCAAGAATTCATTTCAAGTGTTTTATCAAAACCATTTTCCATCTAAGATGAAATTATTTCATATGTGTATGTTTCAAGTGTAATGTCTCTATGATTTACATGGTTTCACTTTTCTTATTATGAAATGATATCCATTTCTTTTATATGGATTATATGATGATGGGATGATGTTTATGAAACCCATTTTATTCGTTGGGTTATTATGAATGATGTATGTTTATTTTGTGGCACAAGTAAGAATGACTTTATTATGAGATGGGTGGGACCTATATCTCCCTCCAATGCATTGGGTAAAGATTTTATATCTCATGAGATAGACATGGCTGGAACGGTAGGTTATACCGGTTCAGTGAAAAAGGACTGAAATGAGGAGTGAACTCGGTTCAGAAAGGGACTTTGTTCACTAAGATAGTCTTGGCACTGAGTCTTGACTAATAAGAAATTATTATCTATGATTATGTGTGTATACCACAAAGTTTCATGTTTTAAGTTATGATTATTGGGATTACATTTCACTACTATGATTTATCCCATGTTATGAAATTATGATCTCTTTTGCAGGTTAAGATTTCCAAAAGATATGTTCTTATGAATATGATGTGATTGATATTTCTTTTGTTTAACCTTACTGAGCATTTGAGCTCACCCTTTTATGTTTTCTTTTCCCCCAGGATATAAATAATGGATTCAGGTTTTAAAAAAAAGGAGATCTTTATGGGAGATGTTGAAGATCTTTCACCACGATTAGAAGATTATATTCCGAGTTTCCAAAGACACTAAACTATTACGGTCCTTGTGTGTGTGTTTTTGTTATGTACTAAGTATTCCGCAAAAGTAATTTAGTGTCTATGTACATCAAGCTTCGGGTCTCTACAGTTGGTATCAGAGGAAATGTTTAGTCAACCTTTGGAAACATGGATGTGATAACGTTAGTGAGATCCCTAGTTATATTTCTAAGGTATGTCTAGGGATGTCTCTAAGGATAAGTATACGTATAGGATATAGTCCTAGAACTACGGTAACGATCTTAGAATTTAACCTAAGATGTTAGATATTAAGGGTACTCCCCCTTTATTATGTTGTTTTCCCTAGCATGATTTTTGCCTCTCACACTATTCTTTTTGGGTTTTAGACGATGTCTGGAACCCGAAGGAACCGTGTTGATCACTGTAATAGACAATGCAATGATTGTCCTCCTGAACAAACAAATGTTATGGGATATGGAGTGCAAAATCTTATTGCTATACTTACACAAGCTATGAATCATTTTGGACTTTCAAATGAGCAGAGAAGGGAATAATATTCTATTGAGTCCTTCATGAGGCAACATCCACCTTCTTTCAGTGGTTCTTCCGATCCACTTATTGATGAAAAATGGATCAGTACCACTGAAAAGATATTTTCAGTTCTTCAATGTTCTGAAAATCATAAAGTCATCTTAGTAGTATATCATTCTGAAGGTGAAGCTGATCAATTGTGGAATCTTGTCAAGAATACGAGGCCAAGATATGAAATTGAGTCCATGGAATGGGACGAGTTCAAGAACTTGTTTTTCAGTAAGTACTTCCCTCGTATTCTTTGAACAGAGATGGAAAAGGAATTTCTTGAGTTGAAGCAGAAGGATGGTGAATCTGTTGGTATATACGAAGCGAATTTTACAAGACTTGCAAGGTATGCTTCTGGAATTATCATCCAACCTGAAAGTAAAGTTGATCGATTTTTCAGTGGCTTAAAACCAAGTCTTTGAAGGGCATGAGCTATAAGAGAATTCAGTAGCTATGAAGAAATTGTGCGTTGTGCTATCAAGGTAGAAATGGAAGTTGGTGTTACATATCCATCTCATGGTTTTGACAAGAAACGAAAGATGGAGTTCAAGGAGAAATCTCAGAATAATGGTGAAAAGAAGATGAATGTTTCCTTATGCACAAAGTGTGGAAAGAAGCATGGTGGAGATTGTCTTAAAGGGACTAGAAAATGTTTTAAGTGTGGAAAATAAGGTCATCGAGCAGCTGAGTGTCGAAGTAATGGAAAAGGGTTTCTAATGATGTGAATAAAGAAAACACTGCAGAGAACGCACCTCCAACACTTCAATGCTTCAAGTGAAAGGAAATGGGTCATTATGCTAATAAATTCCCTAATCCAAGGGTTAGTGATGATCGATATGAGCAACCGCTTAAGGCAAAGGACAAAGGGAAGTCACATGCGATCACTTTTGGCGATGTTGAATATGACAACGATGTGGTGGAATGATTAAGTGTTTATGTAATGGGATTCCAAAATAATGTTATATCATGGAGTATTGGAATATTTATGTATTGGTCTAATGTGGTATTCAAAGTGATTGAGATATATTTGGAAATAAGATGATATGCGCATAATGAAGGGAAAATGAGAAAATGAAATGTTTAACAGTATTCATGAGCTCATGATTGATATAAGGACTAAGTGATATCATGGTTTGAGTATATAGAATTTTGAGGATTTTGGTATGTGGAAAGTGTTAACTTTTAACTGCATTCATGTTTTCACTATGGTTCAATGGGTATTCATTTTTTCAAGAGAATACATGATTAAGGTATTCACATGATTGGAATGTGACCAACAATATATATATATGGGGGATAAATGATGGTATTCACATTCTTGGTTGATGACATTTCAAGTAATCATTTTCTTATGAGCTTGGACCGAAGTATTTTAGATAAGCCTAAATATTGGAATGGATTATGTTGTACATATGCTAAGTATTATTTAAGGATAGAACTTTTTTCGATATTTCTGATGGGATTTTATAGTAATGTAGTTTTAGAAAAAGGACAACCTACAGAACGGGCGACATCCCATCGCGTCGGACAAGGCTGTGGGAATCAAACCCACAACCGAAGTGCGACTGGCCTTGTTCGCCTACCACTAGCCTACAGGAAGTCCCTGTTTAGTAGAAACTAGTTTTATTATATTAAGTAGTATAAGTCCATTTTAGGAACTATATAAGATTAATCTCACTATAGATGGACTTATGTATTTTTTTTGATAAATTTTATAACCTTTTGTTTGAGACAGATGGAATGAACCATCATTCTATCACATGATCTGCTAACACATCACGAATGAAAAATTCAACTTCATTTATTTAAGAGATGAAGTGGAAATTGTCCAAAGAATGAAAAACGGTGAGACTATACAAAAATCACGAAAGTATTTCTTCTAATTCAAATTTCTTAAACATTAGGGAAATTATCTTGAAAAACCAAAAATGTTATCCAAGTGATCTTATATCTGATGAATCAGATGGTACCCTAGATCATCACAAATTTATGACTTTGCGATTGTTGTCTTTTTCATAGCCATGTTCTCTACCACTCTCCATCAAAACTTGATGGTTAGATTTTTCTTCCATATCCATATTTTCACCTATGTTCTCCTACATGGAAACCCAGTGATGAGTTAATTTGGGTAACCGTTACATTATTTCATACTTTACTTTTTAAAGCCATGTTTTGGTATTCCTTTTTACGATGTGGGTTTTTATTAAATAAACTTTCGAGTAGTAAAACATTTATAACCCCGACGAATTTTGAGGTCGAAATTAATTTTAAGGGGGGTAGAATGTAACACCATGATATTTTATGAAAAATATTCTTTTAATTTCATTAATGTATTGTGTTTTATTCTACACCAAGATTACCTTGCGCTATACGCAACATCGTATTAGCTTGCAGTATACGCAACACAATTCTTGGATCGTGTTACACACAATTTTGATAATAGTTATTCTACGCAACATTGAGTATATATATATATATATTCAATGTATAAATGAAATATGGTTGGATTCTATTATACGAAACAAAGAAGGATTATTTCACAACACGCAACCCTAACTTGGCTTGCATTACACGCAATCACGACCTTCCTCGATAGCGTGTGTTGTACGGAATACCGGGTTTTAAAAAACAATGATATATTATTATAATATTGTCATGAACTAGCCGTTATGAATAGTATTAACTAAATTTTGAATTTTATAACATTATTATTAATCTTACACATTTTCTAGAACATGGTTTAAGAACAAAATAAAATTTTCGGGTAAAATAAGTATTTTTCAAAAAATGCAGTTTTGCCGCCTTTTGATGGCACACCCACTTTAAATATAGTTTTTGACATGTTTATAAGTTCAATTTTACAAAATAAAATTCTTCTTTTGAATCAGGATATAAAAATTTACATTGGATAAAGTTTTGATATTTTTCCGATAACTTTAATATTGTAATGAATAGTAAAAACACACTATATTTTAATTAAAAACAACTTTTTTCATCGTAATATCTTATGTGGTTAAATTATAATATTGAATGGTTTTAAAGTATAAATAGAATATATTTTTACCATTTAATATAATGTATGTCATTAGCATTGATTTTACCTTGAATTCGTAGGATAAATCAATTCAATCTTTTGCAATGTTTTAAAGAAAAAACCTGTTTTCTTTCGACAACGGGATTAATTTTAATTTAATTTCTGAAACTTTTGTGTATTGAATTTGGAAAAATGGATTCCATATTTGGAATCAGTGGATCCAAATTATGTTAATAAGCTACTTTTTATTTTTGGGAATTATGAATAGTAACTACGGTAAATTTTATTTACTATAGTTAAAGGTAAATCGGGTAATTAAGGGGAAATAAAATATTATAAAATTACCCTAACACATGTAAAAATCCTATTGGATGACTAAAAGTCGACCCATATCGCCTAAGGGTCCGATTAGATTCATTTAATGGACTTTTTTCCGTGAAAATAATTTAATTATTATTAAAACCAAAGAATGTGACAACATGTCACTTTCTTAAATCTTATAAGTATAATAATTTTAATTTAGTGATACAATTCATGAAACTTTGAACATTAATAGTCTCCAGGAGGATACTACAATTATCTACATCATAGGAATTTATTTAGAATTTTTAGGGATTAAATAATTAACATTTATTATGACACAAAGATGATGCAGTAATTTTCTTATTAATGAAATATTGACATAATTGATGTTATAAATACCCAAATAAATGTAATTTAATACTTTTTATGAATTAAAATAATTTTTTATGTTAATATGACATATTAGTATTGATTTAATTAAATGTTTTATAACTAATAAATCTGTTATAAGTTTCACAAAAATAAATTACTAAATAGTGTCAATGTTGACATAAAATAGTTTTTAAAACAAATATTATATTATTAATTGTTATTTTATTCCTAAAAATCTAAGGTTCGGCCAAATGAATTAGATAAGTTTATATATTTTAATAATAAACAACTTGGGGTTCGTTTGGCTTGTTATGGTAAGTTTATTAACCATATAGTGTAAGAAAACAAAAAGACAGGGTAAAAGTTAAATTATTTAACTTAGAGTTAAATATAATTGATAAGGCTAAAATAATAACCTAAACTTGTCTAAATCCTATAGGATGAGAGTATTTCGACCCATCCCCACTTTAGCTTCGAAATAATACCCTTTGGAACCATTATAAACCGAATTTGACCTTAATATAAAATAATATTTTGAGATTTTCTTAAGGTGCCCCTCTCCTCCCTTATAAAAGGGAACCTCCTCCCTCTCCTCCTCACACCAATTTGAGCATTCAAGCTCGCCCAAACCCTGCCAAAATCTCTTCTCCAATTACCTAGTATCATACTAGAGGTCTTGGTCTTCTTCAAAGACCATCTTTAGTTCTTTAAGTAGAGGTTAAGTGAAGGCTCGTCAAAAAGAGGTAATATCCATTACCGATCTTTTTCAATTTCTTTCTTCTTCAACTTCTTCTTATTTAGTTGTTTCATGATAAAGTAATAACATTAGTATTTATTATATACTGATATGTTATTATAAATATGAAACAACTCAAATTAACCTTCTATCCATCCTACAGAAAAAGGAAATCACCGCGTGTGCGTACGTACGGAATACCGTCTCCACGCCGTGGTGTAATCTATTTTCCACCACCAACTTAATTGGATGGGTATAATGCTGTAATGAGTAACTATATATGATTATTATAAAGCGATATTGATACTGAAATAGTATACATACACTTCAACACAATTCCACGACCATGGGAACGATATCATCGCTCGTGCGTACGTACGGACTACCGTCTCCACGACGCGATGAGATTCATTATCCATGTTAACCATTCCAGAATGATTATAAAGTATATATAATGAATAATAATGAAATATATGACATTGTAAATCTACTGTATTTATGTATATATATTTCATCTACTTACTTCCATTCAAGACAATAAGGAAAGAAAAACAACGTTCATGCTTACGTACGGACTACCGTCTCCATGAACGGTGTGTTTCATTTCATTTATCTATCTATTATATATATATATACTGAATATATATGATATATAAATCATATTTTATATTCTTGAAGTAAGTAAATCATGATATAAGTAATAATAATGTCAAGAACAACAAGTCCAAACACGTACGATAAATGAAACGATTTTACCCAAAACGCTTCTTTAACATGGAATTTACAAAAGAACGGGTAATATAAAGTCATAAGTGAACCATATGTGATATCATAACAATGAATATAATTCTTTAATAAGTTAATTACATTATTTAAATCATTATACAGGAGGTTCGGATACGTACAAATCATATCAGACATAAGGTAAGGGATAATTTTGAAAATCTCATTTTTATCCGAGATTGCATATTCATAAGTATTTACTGGGGTTATTTCTTTCATCCATGTACATGTTTTATAAAAGTGTTTTCATGTATATTTAAAGTCCTTTTTACCCAATTTTTACTTTTACTACAAGATATGTAAGGAATCATTCTTTTGTTTACGTTACACGGTACTTTTTGACTTTTCCGGCAAAAGTACGAAAAGAATGTTTTTTTTAAACTTATACGGCACGAACGGATTTTTACAGTTTTATAAAGCCTTATTTTCATGAAGATTACTCTAAAATATTTCATGACTATTTTCAACAAAATCATTTTCTTTTAAAATTGCCTGACATTTTGTGTTAAGAAATTGATTTTGAAGAAGAAAGGATATTTTCCTCAAGAATTCATTTCAAGTTTTTTTATCAAAACCATTTTCCATATAAGATGAAATTATTTCATATGTGTATGTTTCAAGTGTAATGTATCTATGATTTACATGGTTTCACTTTTCTTATTATGAAATGATATCCATTTCTTTTATATGGATTATGTGATGATGGGATGATTTTTATGAAACCCATTTTATTCGTTGGGTTATTATGAATGATGTATGTTTATTTTGTGGCACAAGTAAGAATTATTTAATTATGAGATGGGTGGGACCTATATCTCCCTCCAATTAATTGGGTAAAGATTTTATATCTCATGAGATAGACATCGCTGGAACGGTAGGTTATACCGGTTCAGTGAAACAGGACTGAAACGAGGAGTGAACTCGGTTCAGAAAGGGACTTTGTTCACTAAGATAGTCTTGGCACCGAGTCTTGACTAATAAGAAATTATTCTCTATGATTATGTGTGTATGCCACAAAGTTTCATGTTTTAAGTTATGATTATTGGGATTACATTTCACTACTATGATTTATCCCATGTTATGAAATTATGATCTCTTTTGCAGGTTAAGATTTCCAAAAGATATGTTCTTATGAATATGATGTGATTGATATTTCTTTTGTTTACCCTTACTGAGAATTTGAGCTCACCATTTTATGTTTTATTTTCTCCCAGGATATAAATAAAGGATTCAGGTTTTAAAAAAAGGAGATCTTTATGGGAGATGTTGAAGATCTTTCACCATGATTAGAAGATTATATTCCGAGTTTCCAAAGACACTAAACTATTACGGTCCTTGTGTGTGTGTTTTTGTTATGTACTAAGTATTCCGAAAAAGTAATCTAGTGTCTATGTACGTCAAGCATCAGGTCTCTAGAGTTGGTATCAGAGGAAATGTTTAGTCAACCTTTGGAAACTAGGATGTGATAACGTTAGTGAGATCCCTAGTTATATTTCTAAGGTATGTCTAGGGATGTATCTAAGGATAAGTATACGTATAGGATATAGTCCTAGAACTACGGTAACGATCTTAGAATTTAACCTAAGATGTTAGATATTAAGGGTACTCCCCCTTTATTATGTTGTTTTCCCTAGCATGATTTTTTCCTCTCACACTATTCTTGTGGGGTTTTAGACGATGTATGGAACCCGAAGGAACCGTGTTGATCATTGTAATGGACAATGCAATGATTGTCCTCATGAACAAAAAAATGTTATGGGAGATGGAGTGCAAAATCTTATTTCTATACTTACACAAGCTATGAATCATTCTGGACTTCCAAATGAGCAGAGAAGGGAACAATATTCTATTGAGTCCTTAATGAGGCAACATCCACCTTCTTTCAGTGGGTCTTCCGATCCACTTATTGCTGAACAATGGATCAGTACCACTGAAAAGATATTTTCAGTTCTTCAATGTTCTGAACATGATAAAGTCATCTTAGCAGTATATCGTTTGGAAGGTGAAGCTGATCAATTGTGGAATCTTGTCAAGAATACGAGGCCAAGAGATGAAATTGAGTCCATGGAATGGGACGAGTTCAAGAACTTGTTTTCCAGTAAGTACTTCCCTCGTATTCTTTGAACAAAGATGGAAAAGGAATTTCTTGAGCTGAAGCAGAAGGATGATGAATCTGTTGGTATATATGAAGAGAATTTTACAAGACTTGCAAGGTATGCATCTGGCATTATCATCCAACCTGAAAGTAAAGTTGATCGATTTTTCAGTGGCTTAAAACCAAGTCTTTTAAGGGCATTAGCTATAAGATAATTCAGTAGCTATGAAGAAATTGTGCGTTGTGCTATCAAGGTAGAAATGGAAGTTGGTGTTACATATCCATCTCATGGTTTTGACAAGAAACGAAAGATGGAGTTCAAGGAGAAATCTCAGAATAATGGTGAAAAGAATATGAATGTTTCCTTATGCACAAAGTGTGGAAAGAAGCATGGTGGAGATTGTCTTAAAGGTACTATAAAATGTTTTAAGTGTGGAAAAGAAGGTCATCGAGCAGCTGAGTGTCGAAGTAATGGAAAAAGGGTTTCTAATGATGTGAATAAAGAAAACACTGCAGAGAACGCACCTACATCACTTCAATGCTTCAAGTGCAAGGAAATGGGGCATTATGCTAATAAATGCCCTAATCCAAGGGTTAGTGATGATCGACATGAGCAACCGCTTAAGGCAAAGGACAAAGGGAAGTCACATGCGATCACTTTTGGTGATGTTGAATATGACAACGATGTGGTGGAATGATTAAGTGTTTATGTAATGAGATTCCAAAATAATGTTATATCATGGAGTATTGGAATATTTATGTATTGGTCTAATGTGGTATTCAAAGTGATTGAGATATATTTGGAAATAAGATGATATGCGCATAATGAAGGGAAAACGAGAAAATGAAATGTTTAACAGTATTCATGAGCTCATGATTGATATAAGGACTAAGTGATATCATGGTTTGAGTATATAGAATTTTGAGGATTTTGGTATGTGGAAAGTGTTAACTTTTAACTGCATTCATTTTTTCACTATGGTTCAATGGGTATTCATTTTTTCAAGAGAATACATGATTAAGGTATTCACATGATTGGAATGTGACCAACAATATATATATATGGGGGATAAATGATGGTATTCACATGCTTGGTTGATGACATTTCAAGTAATCATTTTCTTTATACTATGAGCTTGGACCGAAGTATTTTAGATAAGCCTAAATATTGGAATGGATTATGTTGGACATATGCTAAGTATTATTTAAGGATAGAACTTTTTTCGATATTACTGATGGGATTTTATAGTAATGTAGTTTTAGAAAAAGGACAACCTACAGAACGGGCGACATCCCATCGCGTCGGACAAGGCTGTGGGAATCAAACCCACAACCGATGTGCGACTGGCCTTGTTCGCCTACCACTGGCCTACAGGAAGTCCCTGTTTAGTAGAAACTAGTTTTATTATATTAAGCAGTATAAGTCCATTTTAGGAACTATATAAGATTAATATCACTATAGATGGACTTATGTATTTTTTTGATAACTTTTATAACCTTTTGTTTGAGACAGATGGAATGACCCATCATTCTATCACATGATCTGCTAACACATCACGAATGACAAATTCAACTTCATTTCTTTAAGAGATGAAGTGGAAATTGTCCAAAGAATGACAAACGGTGAGACTATACCAAAATCACGAAAGTATTTCTTCTAATTCCAATTTCTTCAACTTTAGGGAAATGATCTTGAAAAACCAAAAATGTTGTCCTAGTGATCTTATATCTGATGAATCAGATGGTACCCTAGATCATCACAAATTTATGGCTTTGCGATTGTTGTCTTTTTCATAGCCATGTTCTCTACCACTCTCCATCAAAACTTGATGGTTAGATTTTTCTTCCATATCCATATTTTCATCTATGTTCTCCTACATGGAAACCCAGTGATGAGTTAATTTGGGTAACCGTTACATTTCATACTTTAGTTTTTAAATCCATGTTTTGGTATTCTTTTTTATGATGTGGGTTTCTATTAAACAAACTTTCGAGTAGTAAAACATTTATAACCTCGACGAATTTCGAGGGCGAAATTCATTTTAAGGGGGGTAGAATGTAACACCATGAGATTTTATGAAAAATATTCTTTTAATTTCATTAATGTATTGTGTTTTATTCTACACCAAGATTACATTGCGCTATACGCAACACCGTATTAGCTTGCAGTATACGCAACACTATTCTTGGATCATGTTACACACAATTTTGATAATAGTTATTCTACACAACATTGAGTATATATATATATATATATACAATGTATAAATGCAATATGGTTGGATTCTATTATACGAAACAACGAATGATTTTTTCACAACACGCAACCCTGACTTGGCTTGCATTACACGCAATCGCGACCTTCCTCGATAGCGTGTGTTGTACGGAATACCAGGTTTTAATAAACAATGATATATTATTATAATATTGTCATGAACTAGCCGTTATGAATAGTATTAACTAAATTTTGAATTTTATAACATTATTATTAATCTTACACATTTTCTAGAACATGGTATAAGAACAAAATAAATTTTTCGGGTAAAATAAGTATTTTTCAAAAAATGTAATTTTGCCGCCTTTTGATGGCGCACCCACTTTAAATCTAGTTTTTGACATGTTTATAAGTTCAATTTTACAAAATAAAATTCTTCTTTTGAATCAGGATATAAAAATTTACATTGGATAAAGTTTTGATATTTTTCCGATAACTTTAATATTGTAATGAATAGTAAAAACACGCTATATTTTAATTAAAAACAACTTTTTTCATCGTAATATCTTATGTGGTTAAATTATAATATTGAATGGTATTAAAGTATAAATAGAATATATTTTTACCATTTAATATAATGTATGTCATTATCATTGATTTTACCTTGAATTCGTAGGATAAATCAATTCAATCTTTTGCAATGTTTTAAAGAAAAAACCTGTTTTCTTTCGACAACGGGATTAATTTTAATTTAATTTCTACAACTTTTGTGTATCGAATTTGGAAAAATGGATTCCATATTTGGAATCAGTGGATCCAAATTACGTTAATAAGCTACTTTTTATTTTTGGGAATTATGAATAGTAACTACGGTAAATTTTATTTACTATAGTTAAAGGTAAATCGGGTAATTAAGGGGAAATAAAATATTATAAAATTACCCTAACACATGTCAAAATCCTATTGGATGACTAAAAGTCGACCCATATCACCTAAGGGTCCGATTAGATTCATTTAATGGACTTTTTTCCATGAAAATAATTTAATTATTATTAAAACCAAAGAATGTGACAACATGTCACTTTCTTAAATCTTATAAGTATAATAATTTTAATTTAGTGATACAATTCATGAAACTTTGAACATGAATAGTCTTAAGAAATATAATACAATTATATACATCATAGGAATTTATTTAGAATTTTTAGGGATTAAATAATTATCATTTATTATGACACAAAGATGATGCAGTAATTGTCTTATTAATGAAATATTGACATAATTGATGTTATAAATACCCAAATAAATGTAATTGAATAGTTTTTATTAATTAAAATAATTTTTTATGTTAATATGACATGTTAGTATTGATTTAATTAAATTTTTTCTAACTAATCAATCTGTTATATGTTTCACAAAAATAAATTACTAAATAGTGTCAAAATTGACATAAAATAGTTTTTTTAAAAAATATTATATTATTAATTGTTATTTTATTCCTAAAAATCTAAGGTTCGGCCAAATGAATTAGATAAGGTTATATATTTTAATAATAAACAACTTGGGGTTCTTTTGTCTTGTTATGGTAAGTTTATTAACCATATAGTGTAAGAAAACAAAAAGACATGGTAAACGTTAAATTATTTAACTTAGAGTTAAATATAATTGATAAGGCTAAAATAATAACCTAAACTTGTATAAATCCTATCGGATGAGAGGATTTCGAACCATCCCCACTTTAGCTTAGAAATAATACCCTTTGGAACCATTATAAACCGAATTTGACCTTAATATAAAATAATATTTTGAGATTTTCTTAAGGTGCCCCTCTCCTCCCTTATAAAAGGGCACCTCCTCCCTCTCCTCCTCACACCCATTTGAGCATTAAAGCTCGCCCAAAACCTGCCAAAATCTCTTCTCCACTTCCCTAGTATCATAATAGAGGTCTTTATCTTCTTCAAAGACCATCCTTAGTTCTTTAAGTGGAGGTTAAGTGAAGGCGCGTCAAAAAGAGGTAATATCCATTACCGATCTTTTTCAATTTCTTTCTTCTTCAACTTCTTCTTATTTAGTTGTTTCATGATAAAGTAATAACATTAGTATTTCTTATATACTGATATGTTATTATAAATATGAAACAACTCTAATTAACCTTCTATCCATCCTACGGAAAAAGGAAATCACCGCGTGTGCGTACGTACGGAATACCGTCTCCACGCCGTGGTGTAATCTATTTTCCGCCACCAACTTAATTGGATGGGTATAATGATGTAATGAGTAACTATATATAATTATTATAAAGTGATATTGATACTGAAATAGTATACATACACTTTAACACAATTCCATGACCATGGGAACGATATCATCGCTCGTGCGTACGTACGGACTACCGTCTCCACGACGCGATGAGATTCATTATCCATGTTAACCATTCCAGAATGATTATAAAGTATATATAATGAATAATAATGAAATATATGACATGGTAAATCTACTGGATTTATGTATATATATATGTCATCTACTTACTTCCATTCAAGACAATAAGGAAAGAAAAACAACGTTCATGCGTACGTACGGACTACCGTCTCCATGAACGGTGTGTTTCATTTCATTTATCTATCTATTATATATATATATATGATGAATATATATGATATATAAATCATATTTTATATTCTTGAATTAAGTAAATCACGATATAAGTAATAATAATGTCAAGAACAAGAAGTCCAAACACCTACGATAAATGAAACGATTTTACCCAAAACGCTTGTTTAACATGGAATTTACAAAAGAACGGGTAATATAAAGTCATAAGTGAACCATATGTGATATCATAACAATGAATATGATTCTTTAATAAGTTAATTACATTATTTAAATCATTATACAGGAGGCTCAGATACGTACAAAGCATATCAGACATAAGGTAAGGGATAATTTTTCAAATCTCATTTTTATCCGAGATTGCATATTCATAAGTATTTACTAGGGTTATTTCTATCATCCATTACTTGTTTTATAAAAGTGTTTTCATGTATATTTAAAGTCCCTTTTACCCATTTTTTACTTTTACTACACGATATGTAAGGAATCATTCTTTTGTTTACGTTACGAGGTACTTTTTGACTTTTCCGGCAAAAGTACGAAAAGAATGTTTTTTTTAAACTTATACGGCACGAATGGATTTTTACGGTTTTATAAAGCCTTATTTTCATGAATCTTACTCTAAAATATTTCATGACTATTTTCAACAAAATCATTTTCTTTTAAAATTTCATGACATTTTGTGAAAAGAAATTGATTTTGAAGAAGAAAGGATATTTTCCTCAAGAATTCATTTCAAGTTTTTTTTATCAAAACCATTTTCCATATAAGATGAAATTATTTCATATGTGTATGTTTCAAGTGTAATGTCTCTATGATTTACATGGTTTCACTTTTCTTATTATGAAATGATATCCATTTCTTTTATATGGATTATGTGATGATGGGATGATGTTTATGAAACCCATTTTATTCGTTGGGTTATTATGAATGATGTATGTTTATTTTGTGGCACAAGTAAGAATGATTTCATTATGAGATGGGTGGGACCTATATCTCCCTCCAATGCATTGGGTAAAGATTTTATATCTCATGAGATAGACATGGCTGGAGCGGTAGGTTATACCGGTTCAGTGAAACAGGACTGAAACGAGGAGTGAACTCGGTTCAGAAAGGGACTTTGTTCACTAAGATAGTCTTGGCACCGAGTCTTGACTAATAAGAAATTATTCTCTATGATTATGTGTGTATGCCACAAAGTTTCATGTTTTAAGTTATGATTATTGGGATTACATTTCACTACTATGATTTATGCCATGTTATGAAATTATGATCTCTTTTACAGGTTAAGATTTCCAAAAGATATGTTCTTATGAATATTATGTGATTGATATTTCTTTTGTTTACCCTTACTGAGCATTTGAGCTCACCCTTTTATGTTTTCTTTTCCCCCAGGATATAAATAAAGGATTCAGGTTTAAAAAAAAGGAGATCTTTATGGGAGATGTTGAAGATCTTTCACCACGATTAGAAGATTATATTCCGAGTTTCCAAAGACACTAAACTATTACGGTCCTTGTGTGTGTTTTTGTTATGTACTAAGTATTCCGCAAAAGTAATCTAGTGTCTATGTACGTCAAGCTTCGGGTCTCTACAATTATAAAATAATAACTCCAGTATATTATATATACTTTTATGTTATTATAAACATGGTACAACCATATTTCAGTATTATATCCATCCTTTTAATGACATGTCACCATACGTGCGTACGTACGGCTTACCGTCTCCACGTCGTGGTGTAATTGTTATTCAAAACATTATTATTTGGATGGTTATAATAATGATGTGTAATTCATGTAAATAATAAATATAACATGATAATGATTCTATATATATGATATACCATCCAATTAAATACTATTTTAATATCAAAAGAATGATATTGTCGCTCGTGCGTACGTACAGACTACCGTCTCCATGAACGCGATGAGATTAATTCTCCATCATATCCATTCAAGTCTAATTCTCATTTGAAGATTAATAATAATGTTTAAGGACTTAATATCATTCTGGATATGAATAAGATACAACCTATCCATAAAAAACATGTCTTACATAAAGAAACATATAAAAGAAAATGAGTAAGTTAACACCCGAAACGACAATAATATTAAGATATTATTAACAAAGCAATGTTAAAAGATCATATATGATATCATATTAATGTATATTCTTATTTTATAATTTAATAACAATTATTTCACCATTATACATGAGTTTAAACTACCCCAACAAAAGAAAAGTACAAGTTAAGGGTTTATTTCGCAATCTCTTCATTATCTGTGGTTGTTTATACGTAATAATCTACTCGGACTTCTTTATCATCCACATCCATGTTTCTTAAAAATGTATTTCAAAACATTTTTAATATTTACTAGAATATGGGTTAAAGTCATTTATACCCTTGTTGACTTTTATAAGTGGTTTATAAAGGAATCTTTCCGTCGTTTTCCAAACAAGGTCCTTTTTAACATTTTCGACAGATTTAAGGTAAGAATGTTTTTTTACTTATACGGTGGGTGCGGCTATTTTCCATCGTTATAAAATAGTCGAAGCTTTCCTTACAATCTTATAGGAATATTTTCAAAGAAAATGTTTTATTTTATAAATATATGACTCTTAAATGATTTCAAAATAAAAGGAGATATTTCTCTAAAAAGAGTTTTGATTTCATCTATGTCAACATCCTTTGATGGATTTTACGCTTATTTGAAGTTGATTTTTTATGATACAAAACTTCTATATTATATTGAAGGTTTTCTGATATGTTTGACTGTGGATATGTTATTTTTATACCATTCATGGTTTATGGATGAAGTATTTACATTTCGTATGCTAGTTTTAATACGAATGTTTATGTTATGTTTAAACCATTACATATGGGAATGCATTGGACTTAATATGTGATGAGTGGAGCCCCTTATAGCTACTCGATGCATCGGTAGGTCTCATGAGACAAACTAGTGTCTTGGCACAAGGCCTTGACAAAATATTATTTGTAATCTTGGCACGAGGCCTTGGCTATGTGGTTATGATAGTATGGAATTATGCATTCCATCATTATGAAAGTGGTTATTGATATTGCATGTGATTATTCAATTAGTAGAATATCCATGTGAATAAGTAAATGACATTATTTCATTTTATTTTTTCCATACTATGTTGAAGTTCAAGTTTAAAAGGCTTTTGTTTTAGTTATACATTGCCTTAAATGTTTATTATTATTTATGAAATTTTCCACTATATTGTTATCCTTATTGGGCATTTGAGCTCACCCCTTTCTATGTTTTATTTTTCCCAAGATGTAAAGAAGTAATTTATGAATGACCTGCAGGGATAGTATGAGGGGATAAGAGTGTGGAATATGGATACTATATTGTTGTAGTTTTCATTTTATGATGTAATGTAAAACTTTATGAATGTATCTAGTGTTTCCAAGGCTACTAAACTAATAGGTCTTTAGAGATTTGATCTTTCTTGTGATCATGCCAATGTTATGTAATAATGCACCGACTCTGGGTAACTGGGGTCGAGGCATTACAATCAGTGAATGAAATGAAATATAAATCACATATAGTATACTTTTTTTTGGTTCTATACCACATAAGTTAGTGTGGATAAGATCAAATAGTTTCATAGATAGAATGTACACTCCTTTATATGAACCTAGATATATTTTTCCTTTTTGACAAGTTTCATAGATTTTATCCCTATCTCTATTTATCTTGGGAAGATCTCTCACAATATCATGCTTAAAAATTTTACTCACACTAATTTTTACAATATAGATAAGATTTATATGATACAAGTTGTTTTAATATTTAATAATTAAGTAGAAATAATTGGTATAATCATTAATTTGGAATACTTTGTTCTTATCTCATGAGTGATGAATGTTCTTTTGATGATACATTAATCTTTATTGAATACCATCTCATCTCTATCATTACTAATTTTACTCACAGTAATTAAATTTTGTTTCATCCCTTAAAAAAATATTATATCATTAGACTTTATATTTTAAGATTCAATTTCTACAGAGGAAACTTCTTTAATTTTAGGGGAACTGTCATTACCGAAAGTCAATACTCCCCCTTCATGATTATCAATGTTTCTAAGAATTTTTGTGTCACTAGTCATGTTTAAGGAACATACACTATCAAGTATCCCTAAATGTTTTATCTTTATATCCATTAAAATGACTTTAGAAAAATATAATTTTTCTTCCTCCATTTTATTAATTACCTTTCCTTTCTCACCATTGGGTATTTTTCTTGGTAAACAAGTCATGTGGTTTTCAAAAATATGGTCCTATTAATCACATCTACCAAAAATTTCTCCAAATCAAACATATTTTTTATATGTTGATAGATAATATTTATTATTGATCACATATTGGTTTCTTTGAAAATATATTTTCTTTTTATCACAATATCTCCCATGTTCTTCGTATATCCTCTCCAGTAGTGACTTGTTATACCACTATGAGTCAAATTTGTGCCAAAACACTCCACAACACTAGTAGTATTCTCTAAAACTTGATCTAATTAACTTATAATATTTTTATCCTGAATATTTTTGATGTTTTATTTCTATAAACAATGTTTTCCTCTTCGCGGAGGTAAATTATCTTTTTGAAGAATCCATTTTTTCTTTTGATATAAAAGAGGTTTTCTCACAAGTTTTCATGGTTAATACTGGTCCAAAATTTTGTTTAAAACCTTTATTTTTAGAGGTATTATGTTTATTTTGAAATTCATAGGGATTTGAATAAGCCTAATTATTTAGAACTATCTTTTTACTAGATTTTGATAATTATACCTTGACCTCAACAAGCATGTTGAAATATTCTCTAATATTATTCAAATCATTTTGATATTAAATACATTTTTAATATGTCTTATAGTGTTCTTCTTCTTTGAGAGAAATTTTTTCTTTAATTTATTTTACCATCTTATCCATTTAATACACATTAAAATTGTACATATTGTTCAACTATATGTAAATAGTTTTTTCTTTACCCATTATTATTTCCCCTTATCTATCTTTTATTTTTCATTAAACAACATCCCCATATCCTTATTGAGATTTTTTTCTCAGGAAAAGTTTCTAATTCATTCTTAAACATGTCATCTTGAAGTATTTATTTAGCTTTATCATTTTCACTACTATAGGTATAATAACTTTATTTTATATGAGACAAAAATTATATTCATCTTCTAATTGGATTCCTAATGTGTAGTCAATTTTTTCTTCTTTACACATCAATATTCTTCTTTTAATTTTAAGGAAATTATTATTAATTACCCTAAATATGGTTGATTATTTTAAATTTTCCCCATCTTTTTGTCTAATTTTTATCATTATCTATCACACTATCAGAATAATTCCTCTTAGGATAATTTATAAAAAATTTCCCAATGTCATTAAAATTATAACACCTTGGTGGTAGTTTTCATTTACCCCAACTCTTTATCTTATTCAATATAATTGGTATAAGATCAATGATTATGTTTTTATCTTCATATTTATCTTCATCATCGA
Organism: Viscum album; assembly: GCA_963277665.1. Lineage (NCBI taxonomy): Eukaryota > Viridiplantae > Streptophyta > Magnoliopsida > Santalales > Viscaceae > Viscum > Viscum album. Next base: position 177,223,141 of record OY728147.1, on the reverse strand, counting down.
ATTTTATTGATTCTGGAATTTCATCATCATTAATTTTGATCTTTCTCATGTCCTTAAAGGACATCTCATCTTTGATATTATTCTTGAAATCTTGGATCTTTTTCATTTAGTAAGAAAATAGAATACTGTGTAATTAATCAATAATAATATCTTATTTTTGTTATGAATTTGGAAATTTTGGATCAAACCTAGCAGGAAACATTCTCCTTGTCTTTTTTAAAATATTTTAATCATCCCATTTTTATAAAAAATTATGAATATTACAAATAATTTCATTGATTCTTGTAAAGTAGTCATCAATTTTTTCTTCTTCATCCATCTTAATATATTTAAATTTCCTCCTCCAAATCTGAAAATTTTTCCCCTTGACTTTCACATTTCCTTCATGACTTCATTTAAATATATCCCAAATGTACTTATAATTTTGCAGTCCCATAACCTTTTTGTAAACATTTTGTGAATGAGACATGAAAATGGAATTTTATGATTTTACAAAAAATTCCACATGTATCTTATCATATAACTTCATAGGACCATACTAAAAAATAGGGGGTAATCTAACTATTGTTACATATTTTACTTAAAAGACAAGATATGGGAGATAAGGAAACATCTTATTCTTATAATTGTGATTTTTCATTCCATAAAATATAGGGATTCCCCTTTTATTAATAAAATTTAGATTATCTATCTTTAGTATTTTCTAGATCTTGATAGAGGTTACCTATGCTATGATACCAATTTATGATCCTAGGGAGTTATTTCACCACTGAGAGTTGGGGATTGAATCAATGGTGAAAATTTATAAATTCTATTTCTATTGAAATTAACATATTTTGATCTGTTAAGATCTGATATTATATGATTATTACTCATCCATACATGAATGGAGTAAAAATTAATTACACAGGAACAAAATATTTGAATACATCTTGGTCTCAATGTGAGCCTACTCCATGTTATGATTGGGTAGATGCCTCAATCACAGATTGTCTACTATAATCACAATCAGTTATGTTATACATTATTTAATAGCATAGAGTCACACTATTATTTCCATATTACCACTATAAAAATATATTTACACTAAATAATACAAAATTATTTCAATTTAAATAAAAAATATCAATCTTGAATTATGGCATCCTGCCTTTTTATTACATAAATGTTTATTTCATTTTACAAACTGAGGATATTTAAAGTCTAGTGTCTTAGAAAAAAGGTAAATAATAAATAAAAAATTAAAATAGTCTTCTATTCCACTTTTATGTATTTTTAAAGGTTTATCATATGTACATTTATTTCATCTCATAACCTGGTGACATACATCAAATGAAAGGGTGAGCAGAAAGCCCTGTAAGGAAAACAATTGAAATGGTTTACATGTGAACTTGAGAGATATCAGTAAGAACATGGGGATAAAGATGCATAACATAATAATAATAAATTGAAACATAACATGAAAATGTGGCTAAAACATTTAATTTAAACATTTATAAGCATATCACCAATGTCCATCCCCAAGGTGTCATAAAAATTACCAATGTTATTCACTAAGGTATCCTAAAACTTGTCAAATATAGAGATTAATTTATTTACCCAATTAATTGGAGAGATATTAGGGTGAACCCTTAATATGTATTTATTTTCAGGTGATCCACATAGATCATCATTAACCATTTCATAAATAACCCATAGAGAATAAAATAAATGGGTTTCATGTCATAATAGTGACGTTTTAAAAAGTTCTTAAAAACAAGATCATTATGTCATTTATAAACCATGTAAAGGAAATGTGGGTTTTATGTATGCCAATTAAGAATAAAATATATCATTTTTATGTATTTATGAATATACCTATAAATGAAATAGGTTTGGTTATTCACATAAATAAAATAAGAGAATTTATTGAGTGAAAGAGAGAGATTTCCTGACGAAAATTATGTAGATAACAGTTATACAACATGGTTTTAGAAAAAATTAAAAAGATATGGGACAAGGGTATCCCATATATAAATAAATCATAATACAGTATAGGAATAGACTAAAATGTAAATAAGAACATGGTATGTAAAATTAAAAGTTATACCATATAAAAGAGAACTTGAATGGAAAAAAGAGATGTTGAGAATTCCCTTATGAAAATTCGACAGCCTAACGACGTTGCTTAAAAATTAGAAAATAATTTGATGAGAGTGGAAAGGGTATCTAATAATTTTTAAATAAAATGGAAAGAAGTAAGGATATATAAGAACATACCCCAGCATAATAAAATGGAAACTAGAATACATAACATAAAGGAAGTCTTGACTAAAAGAGGAGGGTGAAAGGTTCCCTTACCTTGAATAGTAAATTCAAAAACTAGAAGGTTGGGACCTTGGGAGGACTATTTTGGAGGTACAAATACCATATCTTCATTTATGAGGATTTTTGAATGAAAGGAATGATAGAAAGGGTTGGTATTTTTATCAAAAGTGGGGGATTTATTTTTAATTTCTAAGGGACACCTTATTAGTGGTATTTTAAAAAACATGGGCTTTCCCATGATATTTGCCCATGGTATTAGCCACTTGGGACACCTCATAACATATTGTAGAATATAAAAGTCAACCATAATTATTAAAACATTATTACATCATTAATGATGTCATTAAACACACCGAAACTCAAAACTGTATTTTTTTACTTTTCATCAAAAAACAAAACATTTTATAACATTCTCATAAATTCACCCTAACCTAATATCGATGCTCTGAATTAAAAAATGAACTCCATTTTATGAAAATAATTTTCTAATTATGAGATTTAATTTTTAAGTAAAAACACTATTTACCTAAAAAATACTAATACTTAACTAATAATTTTTGAAACGGTTATTTACTTATGATATTATATCATATTACCAATCAAGATGCCTAAATCATATTTATAGTTTCATAAGTGAGATTACTATTCCATTGGACACATTACTATTCATAAGGGTAATATTACTATTCATAATTTACAATTCATAAAAAATTAAGTTGATCTTAATAGAATCAAAATTTATTACTGATCACAACTATAGATTACCATTTTTTGAAAATCATTTCACATTATTAATTATTTAAAGTATAAAAAAATTATTTTAAAATACTTTCCCCCCCAAAATTCATCATTAAAAGTTACTTCCATAAATTCATCCTACATTTATTTTGACATTTAAAATTCACAAATTTTACCATAATAAGAAATAGAAATTTTATTTATACAAAAGGATTACACAAAGTAATTAAGGCCTTGTTACATATCCCCTTATAACACCTATATTGGACCTAAGAGTAAAATGTGAAATTGGGATAGAGCCATGGGGCGGTTCGAACAACATTTCTCGAGTGGTGATTTATATTGGATTGAAATTCTCTCATGGGTGATTAAGTTCACGCATAATATGTTGAAGCTCGGCTTGGGCTTGGTCCAGAGAAAAGACCAGTGATGATACCTCTTTCCTAAGCTCCTACAAATGGGATTTGTATGGACGAATTCTACTGGATGAGGCTATCAACTCTTCTTTCTCTATTAATTAACCATGAAAATTTGTATTGATAAACAATAATCCTAATGTTAAGAGTATAATTTCCAATGGTCATATAATAGTCAAAACTGAATGGTATCATTTTGATTATACCCACTTCATTAATAAAAGGATATAGTTTTGTTGAGTACAAAATAAAATAACACACAAAATCCGGAAACAAATATTATTCAAAAGTTTGGGTCTCTACATTCTTCCCCCATTATGAAATTTTGTCCCCAAAATTTCAACTCGTACCCTCTAAAGAGAAAAGGTGTGGGTACTTGTACCTCATAGAATACTCTAGTTCCCATGTGGTTTCTTCACATTTTTGGTACCTCTACAACACCTTAACAAGGTCGGTAGTCTTGTTGCGTAGAAACATGTCTCTACGATCAAATATCTCCATCAGCTACTCCAAATAAGAGAGGTCATGTTTCAGTTGTAAATCCTCTATATTTGGTACATGTCAAGGTTCAGATATGTACTTCCTCAAGAGAGATACATGAAAGATATCTTTAACTTTTTATAGATTTGGAGGAAGTTCAAGTCGATAGGCCACTACTCCTACGCGATCAAGGATTTCATAGGGGCCAATGTACCAAGGGCTGAGCTTCCCCTTCTTTACAAAACTTATGACTCTCTTCCAAGGTGAAATTCAAAGAAATAATTTTTCACCAACATCAAACTCTAAGTCCCTTCGATGGTTTTTGTCATAGATCATTTGCTGACTCTGAGTAGTCTTAATGTGTTGCTGGATGGAATAAACCTTTTCTATAATCTCTTGCACAAGATTAGGCCCAAAAGGATTTCTCTCAGCAACTTCTTCCCAACAAGTAGGAGTTCTACATAAATTCCCATATAGAGCTTCATAGGGTGCCATTTGAATTCTCAAATGGAAACTATTATTTTAAGAGAAGTCAACTAATGGGAGATATTGATCTCATCCACCCTTAAATTCCATTTACAATATTCTACACATTTCCTTGAGTGATTGAATAGTCTTTTTAGATTGGACATCAGTTTGGGGGTGATAGGCCATATTTATATTCAATTAGATACTAAATCATGTTGAATAATTCTCTAGTATTTTGATGTGAACCTTGGATGATGATCAGATACTATAGAAATTATTACTCCATATAGCCTTACCTATTCATTCACATAAATCATAGAAAGTTTATTAAGAGAGAAATCTTCTTGAAAAAAGATAAAATGAGAAATATTGGTGAGACGGTCCACAATAACCCATATCACATTGTTTCCTTTAGAAGTTACTGGGAGACCAGTGACAAAGTCTATAGTGATATTTCCCCACTTTCATGATGGTACGAGTAGTGGTTGTAATACCCATTTAGGAAATTGTCGCTCTACCATCACTTTCCAACATACCAGGCACCCTGTAGTGTAGTTAGCAATCTTCCTTTTCATATTATCCCACAAAAAATGATCATGAAGGTCCCTATACATTTTTGTGCTTCCTGGATGTATAGAAAAAGTAGAGATATGGGATTCATCCATCATCTTCTTATTTATGCTGGAATAGATTGAAAACATATCCTTGTACAAAATTTCCATACACCTTCTTGATCAATATTGAACTTAGGAAACTTCCCATCCTTCACAACCTCAAACTTCTTCTATAACAAAGGATCTTCTTTCTAAGATTTCTTAATCTTCTCTAGTAATAATTGTTGATAAATCATTGGGGATAGGGTTGATGATGTCCCTTACCTTATAATTCCCATGTCCATTTTCACTAGGTCTTGGATCAAGGGATCTATTTGAATCCTCAACATGGACAGAACAACTAGGTCTTTCCTACACAATGCATCAACGACTTTGTCTGCTCTTCAGAGATGATAATTAATTGAACAATCATAGTCTTTAAGAAGTTCCAACCATCTCCCTTATCTCATGTTAAATTCCTTTTCTGTGAATATATACTTAAAACTTTGATGGTTTGTGTATATATCACATTTCTCTCCATAAAGATAGTGCATCAATATCATTAGAGAAAAAAAAACCGCAACCATCTCAAGATCATGTGTATGATAGCTCTGCTCACGAGTCTTTAATTGTCAAGATTAATTAGAAATTACTTTGTCATTTTTCATGAGGACGCACCCAATCCCTTTCAGAGATGCATCACTAAAAATAACGAATCCTTCTCTACTTGAGGGAGGAGTTAACACGGCTGTAGTAACCAATCTCTTCTTCAGCTCTTGGAAGCTTTCCTCACACTCCCTTGTCCATATAAACTTGAACCCTTTTAGAGTTAACATGGTTAATGTATTATAAAGTCATGAAATGTTTTTAACAAACCTCCTATAATATCCCACTAATCCAAGGAAACTACAAATATTAGTTATTTTTGTAGGCAAAGGCCACTCCTCTATAACCTTTGTATTTGTAGGGTCAACTATGATTCCTTCATTGGTTATAATGTTCCCTAATAAAGCAACTTTTTGTAACCAAAATTCACATTTTCTGAACTTTCAAAAAATCCTCTCATTCCATATAGTTTGAAAAATAACTCTTGGAAAATCCTCATGTTCCCCATGACTTTTGGAATATATCAGAATATCATCAATAAAATATACCAGAAAGTTATCAAGGTAGTACTTAAAGACTCTATTCATCAAATCCATAAAAATAGAAGGATAATTAGTCAAGTAAAAGGTCATAACAACAAAATCATAATGCCTATATGTTGATCGGAAGGCAATTTTTGGAATATATTTTTTCGTCAACCTCAATTGATGATAACCAGATCAAAGATCAATCTTAGCGAATAATTGAGAGCCACAGAGTTGGTAAAATAAGTCATCAATTATTGTAAGAGGGTTTTTGTTCTTCAATGTGATCCCATTAGGTTCTCTATAATCAATGCATAACCGCATTGATCCATCATTCTTTTTCACAAAGAGAACATGTGCTCCCCAAGGAGACACACTCGGTTAGATAAACCCCTTCTCCAAAAGTTCTTGGAATTGTTTCTTTAATTCCTCCAGCTCTACATTTTCCATCCTATATTGGGTTTTTGATATTGGATGAGATCTAGGCATGAGTTCAATGGATAACTCTACCTATATTTCTAGGGGATGTCCGGGTAACTCCTCAGGAAATACGTCAATGTATTTTTGGAAGTTGGGAACATTTTATATCCTTATACTCTCATTTACTTGTTCATATTAACTGATCAACTCCATAAATAAGGCTATAAGAGGTTATTCTAGACAAAGATTAGGTCGAGATATATCTCATTGGAAGATAACTGCAGGTTTTCCATTCAAGACTACTGAGATTTCCTTGTTTCATCATTTGATCGTAGAATTATACTTTGAGAGCCAGTCCATCCCTAATATAGCATTCAATTACAACATTGGGATGAATAATAGATTTTACATAAGAATTTTCTCAATAAAGTAAATACTAGTGTTTCTAAACACTGATGATGCTTGGATAATCCCACCAGAAATATTGACTGATAACTCTACTTTTAGCAGTTCAGTGGTTGATTCTAAATTCTTTGTGAACATCGAGGAAATACAAAGGACACGTAGAACCAGAATCAAACAATGTACTTGATGGAATTGAGAGAACATGAGTACCTTCCACTACATCATTTGACGCTTCAACTTCATCTGTAGTGATATAAAAATCACAACTTTGTTCTCTTGGCCTTTTCTGAGGCTGATGGAGATTCCCCTCCACTACCCTCAGATTTGGACAATGATTGGATATGTTCTCAAGTTTTCCACACTTATATCATTGGACTTCAGGTAGTTCCTACACCATCTTCCCTTTGTCGTTAGTATTGAGAAGTTGAGGCTTCAACTCACTATGATAATTATGCGCGATATGGCCATCTCTTCCACACTTGTAGCACATCCCGCTCTCGAGTAGGCAATTCCTCGAATGCTTTTTCCAAAACTTATTACACATGGGACGTTGCACTTGGTTTTCTCCTATTACCTAATCAAATATCCTCCTAAATCTTGGCTCCATTCATCTCTTATTTTCATTGGATTTATGAGACCACTGAGTCTCACAAATGTTCAGTTTGAATTTCACAGAACTCCGCACAATCTCTTCATAGCTATCATAGTCTCGGTTGGATGTATTCTTCCACAGACAATGTCTTAGTCCACCAAAGAGTCTATCAAACTTTCTAGTAGGATCCATGAAAATGCTTGAGGTGTAATAGGAATGTCTTGTGAAAGTCACATCGTAGTTTCTGACAGATTCATTATCCTTTGGTTCATCTATAAAAACTCATTCTCCATTTTTTTCTCATAGAATGATGGAAATACTTATTGAAGAAGATCCCTCGGAACCCTTCCCACTCCATAGCTTTAACCTAAAATATTGATCTAATGTTTTTAATTAGTTTCCACCATCAATTAGATTCCACTTCTAAGTGGTAAACCGCTAGGGTGACCTTCTCTTGTTCTGAACAGTGGAGCATAGAAAAGATCTTCTCGATAGAGCAGATCCACTGTTCAGAAATCAATGAGTCAGTAGATCCACTGAAGGATGGTGGTTGTTGATGCATAAAGGACTCAATATAATGTTTTCCTTCATGGTGAAATTGATCTCACATCTTGATTCAAGTTATTTCCCATAACTTGAGTTAGTTGGTTCATCATTCTCAGGAAAGTTTCTATTCCAGATTTCAATAGAGGTCCATCGTTGCATGGTCCATTACGGTCACCATTTGTATAGTCCCTCCTATGTCCCAAAATTTTCTAAAAGAATAAAACCTTAGTGATAATATTATTTAATTTAAAAATATTTTAACTATAAAGAATTTTTATTCCTTAAAACATTATTCTTAAACATATTACTCTTTAACAAGAATTACATTTCTATATAAATCCTTCATAATGATTTATAAATATCTTGTGATTAACCAAATATTTCCTCATCGATTATTAAACTAGGAGTGAAACAAGGACCATTTTAGTGTACCTGGATACCCTATGTCAAGCCCAAAACTCCTTATCAAAGTTTTCACTCCTAGGTACATCTGTGAAAGATCCACACCCACTTGTTTATATCCATACATGGATTCATTTGTTTGGAAACCACTTACTTAATATTTCACCAAAATACCAGAAATTTTTCCTATATTTAAACTTTTCTATTGGGTTCTTCCTAAAGGCATAATATCTTAATTTCCAAAAATAACTAAACCTTCCTTTTATAATAAATATGTTATCCCTCCTTTTTATTACATAACCTTTCATTTCATTTTAAAAATAGAGGATCTTTAAAGTCTAGTGTCTTGGAGAAAAGGTATATAATACATGAAAACTTAAAAAATTATTATATTAAATTTGTAAGGCTTCTTCAAGGTTCATCCTAAGTACATTTATTCCATCTCATAACCTAGAGACATATATTAATGGAAAGAGTGAGCATAAGGCCCAGTAAGGAAAACAAGTGAAACAGTTTACATGTGAACTTGAGAGATATCAATAAGAACAGGGGAATAAAAAGGCATATAATAACAATAATAACTTGAAACATAACTTGAAAATGATTCTAAAACATTTAATTTATATATTCAAAATCATATCACCAAGGTCCATCCCTAAGGTGTCATAAAAATTACCAAAGTTATTCACCAAGTTATCATAAAACTTATCATCTCTAGAGATTAATTTCTTTACCCAATGCATTTGAGTGACATCAGGGTGCACCCTTAATATGTTTTTATTTTTATGTGATCCAAATAGATCATAATTAAACATTTCATAAATAACTCATAGAGAATAAAAGAAATGGGTTTCATGTCAAAATCGTGAAGTTTTAAAAAGAGCTTAAAAACAATATCATTATTTCATTTATGAGAAAGAGAGAGAGAGATTTAGAGATGAAAATTCTGCAACATAATAATTATACAACATGGTTTTAGAAAACATTAAAAAGAGAGAGGACAAGGGTCACCCATATATAAATGAATAATAATATAGTATAGGAAAATAATAAAATGTAAATAAGAACATGGTATGGAAACTTGAAAATTATACCATATAAAAGAGAACTTGAATGGAAAAAAGAGATGTTGAGAATTTCATTAAGAAAATTCGGCAGCCTAATAACATTACTTAAAATTCAGAAAATTTGATGATGAGAGTGGAAGGGGTATATAATAATTTGGACATAATAAGGAAGGAAATAAGGATATATAAGAAAATACCCCAACCTAATAAAGTGGAAAATATAAGACATAACATAAAGGAAGTGTTGACTAAAAGATGAGGGTGAAAGGTTCTCTTTCCTTGAAGAGTAACTTCAAAAACTCGAAGGTTGGGACCTTGGTGGGCTTGAGGGAACCTTGGTAGGACTCATTGTGAGGCAAAAAGACTATATATTTTTTGAGGAGGAATTTGGAATTAAAGGAATGAAATAAAGGGTTGGTATTTATAGAAAGAGAGATTATTTTATTAATTTCCAAGGGATACCTCATTAGTGGTATTTGCAAAACCATGGGATTTTATGTGGTATTTTCCCATGGTATTAGCTACATGGGACACTTCATACCATATTTTACTATACAAAAGACAACCAGAATTATTACATCATTAATTATGACATTAAACACACCAAAACTCAAATCTGTATTTTTTTTACTATTCACCGAAAAATAAAACATTTTATAAAAATATCATAAATTCACCCTAACCTAATATCCATGGTCTAAATTCAAAAATGAACTCCATTTTATGAAAATAATTTTATAATTATGAGATATTTAATTTTTAAGTGAAAACACTATTTACCCAAAAAAATACTAATACATGACTAATAATTTTTTAAACAGTTATTTACTTATGCTATTATATCACATTACCAATCAAGATTCATAAATTATATTTATACTTTCTTAAGTGAGGTTACCATTCCATTGGTCACATTAATATTCATAGGGGGTAATATTACTATTCATAATTTACTATTCTCCAAAAACTTTGTTGATCTTATTAGAATATGAATTTCTTATTGATCACAACTGTATAAGTCTAGTTTTTGAAAATCATTTCACATTATTAATTATTTAAAGTATAAAAAAATATATTAAAAAACATTTTTTTTCCAATATTCATTAGTAATACATAACTTCTATAAATTCATCCTATATATATTTTAACATTTGAAATTCAAAAATTTTACCATAATAAGAAATAATAATTTTAATTATACAAAATGATTAAACAAAGTAACTAATGCCTTGTTACATAGACCCTTATAACACCTACATAGGTCCTAAGATTAAGGTATGCAATAGTGATATAATATTGGTGCAGCTTGGACAACATTGCCCGAGTGGTCATTTCTATCAGCTTGAACTTCCCCTGAAGGCAATTACGTTCAAGGTTAATATGTTGAATCTCAGATTGGTCTTGGTCCAAAGAAAAGCCCAGTGACGCTACCTCCTTACCAATCTCTAAAAAATGGGCTTCGTACGACCAGAGTCTACTGAATGAGGCCATCGACTCTTCTTTCTGTATTAATTAACCATGATCATTTGTATTTATAAACAATAATCATAATGTTAAGAGTATAGTTTCCAATGGTTATATTGACTAACGATCATATAGTAGTTGAAACCCAATAATATCATTTTAATTATACTCAATTCAATAATAAAATGATATTGTTTTGTGGAGTAAAAAATAGAATAACACACAAAATTAGGAAAAATAATATGATTCAAAAGTTCAGGTTGTTACATGAATGATGGTTGATAGTTGAAACTATAACTGTTGATGAATATATTTATTTTCGACCCTTTAAGATGATATAAATAGTATGTTATTACTTATTTAAATATACCGACAATAAATTGTCACAATAAACATTCTAACTATATTTTAATGTTATTTAATGCAAGATAAAACATTTCATAACACAGTTGAACTTCTTTTAGTTACATCAAATACATTTAATGAAATCATTTCATGGTATTATCTATATTATAAACACTAGAACATAAAAAATTTAATTAATATTATTTTATGTTCTTATCTTCACTAACTTTCTTCCTAAAACAATCATATTTTATCCTCAACCCTCTTTTTTGAAATAAAATTTAGGTATTTGAATGAATTTTCATGTACTACATAGTCACATTCATGAGTTTTTTTTATAAATGATTTTCATAGGTGTGTAAGTAAGAATTATTCACCTTCAAAAAGTAAAAACAAATTGTAAACACTTTTTATTTTTGTAATAATGAGTGCAAAGATCAAAATTATATATCTCTTACTTAAGAAATAAAATATTTCTTCACATAACATTTTAGTGTCAAATGAATGTGCATCAGCCACATGATATAACTCATGCTAATGAGAAAATAATCACATTATACAACATTTTATAACATTAAAATCATGCATGATTTTAATGCATTAATAAAACCTTGAATATCCCATTTTACATAAATAATATCATTGTATTTGATACGGTGAATGCATGGAAAGTGTAACATACATGAATAAAGGATCATGGCCCCATAATCTCAAAATATTGACCATTTTAGATTGGATCAGTGATGGTAGTAACAATATGAAAAACCCATACAGAAGAACCCTCGTAGTCTGGTATAAGAAGATGATGACGTGGCATCGATTTAATGGCTTAGATTAAATGAATCTAATGGTGTGTTTTATAGGTGTAACATTTTAATAACTAGGACAATACCAAGTTCCCATACATCCTAGATCAAATCTTTCCTCAACCTTATTCTACTTAATAATCCATTGCAGTCCCTAAACTATATAGAAGTAAATAATTGAGTCCACTCTAGGAGAATTCCTCCGGCACCACCCCATGAAATCTCCCTTCTATATTGTTTCCCTACCTACTCATGTTAATTATATATTCACTCATGTCTTACCTATAAACATCATTATGACACCGTATATTGTTGATGATTTCCATAGTTGAATGGGTGGCTACTTGAGAAATTGATGGGCCTGGTCCTTCAACTGGCCTAAGTGTTGGCTCAATATTTTTGACAAATCCCAATAAATCCATACAGATAAAAAAATACTAAGTGATACATGACACTATAAAAATTCCATATCAAGTTCCTTATTATTTTTAATTATTTTTTCACTCATAAAAATAAATATCAAATATCTTTTATTAAAACATGTTTTAAATTTTTCCCAAATTTTAGTATCTCTAGAACATGTTTTAAACATTATTAACAACTCTCTAATCATTACAATAAATGTCAATACTTAAAAAAACATTCATACACAATTAGTTAAAGAAAATTAAAACATCAAAAAATCCAATGGTCCTTAATTTTTCACAAATTTCATCATTACTAGAACTTTAATGTTAGTGTAATTGATGATTTATAATTTTTCTTAAATTTAGGATTTAATTGTATTAGAGTTTTGGCTATAATTTTTAAAGGTCAAATCAAATATGAGCTAGTTTTAGTGATTTTTAAGAAACAAATATTGGTATCTGAATTGATGGTTTTAATATAAAATTTACCATTTAAAAACCGAAATAAAGTTATTATTTACTCATTTTTATCATATATTTGTATTGAAGTTCTCATAGTCATCTGAAACCTTATTTTATAGTATTGTTTATGTGGGTGGTCAAACCGACCGAAACATGCCATAATTTAACGGATTATTATAAAGTTTTTAAGTTGTAATATCACTATTATAGAGTCATAATGATCTTAATTACTATTTATATGTCTTATAAACAAAAAATTTAAAGAATTATAAGGATAATATAGTTTATGTAAATCTACTACTTAGAATAAAAATCTTTTTTCCTCTTAGTGTGCTTGTATTAAGATGGTTAACTTTATAACAACTGTTTGTTGTTTATATCCTTAATAAGTTATTAATTTTTTATTAAGATAAAGTTAATCATTATATAATAATCATATTATCCTTTAAAATAATTCATAAATATATCCATGAATTTCAGTAATGAAAAATAAAATACACCATTCCATGGAGGCATTAATTCATAGATATGTATGGATGATAATTTCACTTTCCTTAGAACAGAAGAGAGGAGAAATATGGTTTATCATTTTAGAATATTAAATATGTTATAGTTATAATAATTATATATTAAATTAAAATTTTAAACTATCCATGCTAGGTGGTGAAGGAAAATAAACATGTTACTACATGGAGGTGGAAATCCTCATATATGAATGATTTATGTTTTCTTTTTTCATAGGAAGATGAAGTGAACATAAAGAAATAGAAATGAGGAAGGAGTGTTTAGAAGGTAATACCTCAATTATTTTATTATATACTTTGAAAATGGATTAATCCCTTAATAAATAGTATTTTGAGAAGTCCAAAACCTATTAAGGGTTGATATGTATGTATAGTAAAGTATTGGGTGTAATTTGTGATGAAAAAATGGTTTTTGGTTTGAGGGTAATAAACTTAAGTTGTTATAGTTTTATAAGTTAAAATAGATGAAATTTTTTGTAAATACCTTTAACTTTTCAATAATAGGAATTCGCAATCAATAAATCTTTCTCCAAAATTGAGAAATAATATATGGGGGAAAATATAAGGTTGATCTAGGCCTTAACTACTCCTTACCACACATGTTTAAAACATGTTCTCAACTCAATAAAATTAGATTTATCACTTTTACCATTTTATATTTTACCACGATCACTAGTTTTTATCTAAGTTAACTTATCCTTTATTCCTAAAAAATTGGTATTTATTACATAATTTGGACAAACTGATTCAAAAATCAAATGCGTCCCTTTTCATGTGGAATTATTCTGATTTATATATCCCTTAAATTTCCTTAAACTGATGGCGTGCATTGATTTATAATTTCATAAATTATCTAAATATTTAAACTATTTAAATTTTCAACTCAATGTTATTAATTATTATTTAACATTTAAACATTTTTTGATATGCCAAAACTTCTAAAATTCATCATCAAAAGATGAGATGGTCAGGAATGATAGTTTTAGGGGAAAATATATATCAAACCATATATTATCATATAAAATGATAATATCATGAACATAAAAAACAACATAGTGTCTCATGCTATTTCATGGTGCAAAAATTATAGACCATGACATGGTCTAAACCACTAAATCATAGACGGGCTTTGTGTACACATATCCATTAGTCTCATATGGTTCATGGTCAAATTCCCTAAGAAATTATACAACTATAACTTGTGAATCATATTATTTCCCACATATATATTTTTTATTTTTAATGGAAGTGAAATAATCTAAAACCTAATCATTTCCCATAATTAATTACAGCCCATTATTTACCTTAATTTTTCAACTGATACCAAGGTGAAATATTAATTATTCCCCATAATCTACTTGAGATTATACCAAGACACAAATAAATGTATATTGGTCATTGGAAAATATATTTTATTAATTCTAAAATATTTTTTTTAGATTTTACCTCTATTCAAAATATTACACATCATATATAAAATCCTTTAATATCAAGGGATTCTTATTCCATTTCTATTATTTTGGGTACCATTCATTTGCTTATAATCTTTTTCCAATGTATGATGAGTGTATTATTTATAAATTCCTGAATCAATCAAGAAAAACACACAACATTATGGTATAATTATTATAATTATTCAATAAATAGATCAAAAAAATTCCATAAGGTACACTACTGATGAATTAGCATGAATTCAATAAATAATAATAAAAGAAGAAAAAATCATGGTTGGGTAAAAATAATAAATGTAAATTAATAATATTACCAAATAGAATTACAGTTTTAGTAATTAAATGCACAATTTTCAATGTTTTTTTTTGATGAAAGAAAATATTTCATATCATTAGAATATGACCACAAGAAAGTCATCACATAATTATTTAAGTACATACCACTAAAATATCTTATAGTGAGTTTGATCAGTAAATATTTATAAAATCATTACTTGAAAATCTATAAAATTTAAAAAACCTTGAATCTAATATTAATTGAATACGTAACTAAAACTAAATAATTGTAAAAAATTTCTAGATATATGTATTGAAATATAATAAAAAATACTAAATCTTTAAAATACTTAAAATAAAGAAATATAAGGAAATAAAACAAATGGTAATAATTTATAACTAAAATATATTTACATCTACCTCAAACTTAAATGTTAACTTATCCCAATGTTGCTAAAAAGTTTCAAAAGGATTTTTAGAATAAAATAAATGGAAAAGAAACATACTAATGGATTAGAAATAAATGACATTTTATAGGTGGAGGTCCCCTACTGATGGATTTAGGTTTTCACTATACTAATTCAATTACATAAAATTTATAGTGATTGTTTTTTTTGAATTACTTTGTCCCTATACTATAAAACACTAAAAACATAAATATGTTTAATAATATAAAGTCTTTAAAAATGTGATAAAAGATAACTTAGTATAAATTTTAGCCTATTTTTGAAATAAAAACCTTTTCCCTAAATCTAATCTCCCTATAAATTATCAATTGTTTATGTACCATATTTTTATCCTCCTTGTATATTATAATGTTTTTATAAGAATTCATTTTAATCACTATGAGTTACTAGATTTATAATTTCCATTTAATAGTTGCATTAGAGAGACTCATATTTTAAAGTTTAGTAGCTTAAAAAGGTACAATTTTTGAAATAAACTAGTAGGTGACATTGCTTATAGAATAAAATACTCTAAGGGGAATAATAATGAGAGGCTTAAAATTGATATACTAAGTCCCTGAAAAATATTCTAACTTTTTTATCCAATCCTTCTCACTAGGTTTTATCATTTTCTCTAAGATTTATTTGAACTCTACATTATATTCTTTAACATATCCATCAATTTGAGGTTGGTAAGAAATAGAAACTATATTTACAACCCCATACCTATTAATTATACATTCTATTTAATTATTATATAAGGGACAATTCTAGTCACTAATAATAAACCTTGGTAAAATAAACCTAAAAAATATAAGGTTAAAAAAATGAATACAATAGAAGAATCATCAGTCCAAGTGAAATTTGCCTCTTCTCACTTGAAAAAATATTCCACAATCAAAATAATATATAGATATAAAAAGAAACTAGAGAATGGTTCCATGAAGTTAATACTTTTATCATCAAATCTATCGAATAAAAGTAATGGTTGTTGATGAATTTTAATTTTATTGGATATATTCCATGTTAATTTAAACTATTTAAATTTTAAAAACACATATGAAACTCTTATATGGAGGGATAAAGAAAAATATGGTCAATAATTTTACTAGTTTTCCTACAAGGACCAGAGTGAACTCTATATGAAAGATTGAAAAAACTAAATGGTCAAGGGAACCACATGATTTAGTATTCAAATTCTAATTACTTATTCACTAACAAAGTTCCTCAAATATGGGTTATTGTAAGAAATTTTTTTATAATCACTATGTAATTTAGAAACTAAATTCTTATCAAACCAAATAGTGATCCCATATATAGAAAAATAATTTACAATATTTTCATATTATTAGATTATAACTCTACCTTTATATAATTTATCATCTCAAAAATTATCTCTAATATGAATGATATCTAATAATTCAATTCCTTCATCATTGGTAATCCAACTAATATAACCAGTTACTACATTATTTACTCCTCTTTTATCCATAATATCAATATTAAAGTCCTATAGAATTAACACACAGTTGTTTATGATAGATTCATCCTTGGGATTTTTTAGTTTTTACCTAAAGGTTTCATGATCAGATAACACTATCACAATTAAAACTAAAAGTTATGACCTAAATTTATCTAAGGAATATAGTATAGAAAGAAAATATTTATTTTTTATTGTGTATTATGGAGATACAGTATCTAATTTCTAGTAATATTATGTAATCAGATGATAAATTTTATAAACTCTTTATAATAAGATCCAAAATATCAGACGTGATCATAAGAGGTAGGCCCTATCTAGTGGTTCAGATAACAAGTGGTGATATGAGATTTGTTTTTATTACTTCAATTAACATTATAAAATTAACATCAAATGCAAAATCAATTTCCTTTTATAATAATCAATACAAAGGATGGGATATAATTGGCATCACAATGGTGAAGTTGAAATGATGGATTTATTATTAACACAATTTGGGATTTATTTTCAACCAAATTAATGGATATAATTATATTTTTTAATGATAGAGTTATTCCATATATTATTCTATAAGTTAAAGATAAATAGAAAAAATTGTATTCCTGAATTATTATAAGAAATGCTAAAAAATTTGGAAAAACCTCTGAGGAGTAATAGAAGTTTTTTCTATAGCACGGATGTCACACCTTGACACCCTTGGTCAGACCATGGATGGAGTTCCCAGGAAATGAAAAAGACATGGAGTTTGATGTATATATATTAGATTCTTTAATATCACATGTTTGAGTATTTGAAAACATGCTATAGGTTTTATACTTTTTCATTGAGATGAATACTAATAGTAACACCACAACACAACTAGTTGCACCACAACCCATATATGGAAAATGAGCTAATTATGAATCATGGAATCATGATGGTGGATTCAATCCATGATAGTAGCCGATGTGTTTCTGGATTAGATCTGGTTTGTGGTTCATGCTATGGGATCTTGTGTTGATTAATTATTGGATTTAATGTATATTAATATAGAAAATTCCTTGGTTACGAATGAGTAATTTTTGTATCAAGAAATGGTACATATGATTCTTATTAAAAAAGTTTGGGTTATACATAAATTATTTCCTTTTTTTCATAATAGGTTGTATAATTTTTACCATGGGAGTTATAGGAATATTGTTCAGAGGATGAGATAGATTTCAGTAGTTCTATTATACGACGATGTTCACACTATGGTGGAAGTGGCATACTACAAGAACTTAATTTGCTGAAGTATTTATTTTTAGGGTATAGGTGACCATTTTGTTTTGGGTTAAGTCTTATCATGATTTGAATGCCAAAGAAAAATCCTGAATTTGTAATAGTGACGTGTTTTCTTGGTGAAAGAAATGAAATTCAATAGATACACAATACACTCTTTAATGGGGTATGTTACACCATGGAGTTGTATAAGTGAAGTCATGTATTTTTGGTGGAAGAAATATATCTCACTATGATATTGATAGTTATACTACGATAGTGTTGAATTAGCAGACCTATAAATTTATTTTTCTAATCCTTTAGGATAAAAATTAGAGAATTAAATTGATGAGTTTGAATTATATTTGAAAGTGTTTTAAGGATTAATTTTCATATCATTCTCATACAGATATAAAGATATTCCAATAGGGAAAAGAGATAATATATCTTCAAATTAGAGATAATGATTTATGTAAGTATATATTTTTGAAGATATCTATGTACATAAATATGGAAGAATAATTTTATGTTGATAGAGAGTCATATTAACATATATGATATTTTGAGAGAAGGATTCTAGAGGAGAAAAGAAGAAAAAAGAATTAATCTTGTAACTAGTTAAATAAATTTCAAAAGAAGGAAATAAGATTTTCAATGATAACTAATGGAAAGATGATAAATTTTTTCATGGTGGTGTTTATAGAAAATCTATAAAAAAAACATTAGGATCAGAGGAACCTATCTACATCATGTAAAACAACAATAGTAGTGATACTATTTATAATCGAATTTGTTCTAGATTCATTTTTTCCTAATAGTAGTAATTATTGAATGATAGCAGTGAAGTTATTGACCCTTAGAAATTTGGGAGATATCACTAAACCTTGTATGGGGAGTTACTCTAGGGTTATGGATGACTTATCCAAAACTCACCACCGAATAGTTAGTTTTTTAGATTTTGGGGAATCATCACATTTCAAATAGAAATATACTTTGTAACTCTATATCTATAAGTAACTTATCTTAAACTCACTACCAAATAGTATTTTTATTATATTTTGGTTTATTAGAACATTTCCATTTTCATGATCCTTAGTTTATCTCACTATGAGTGAATCAAGTAAAATATTTGTGTCTTGTAATATTATTTTTTATATTTTTCATGACATAAATTAGTGATCATGTGTGAGGTAATCACTAAAAAATATGATTAATGGATAAATAATGGATGGATAAAAATAAGATAATCATCATAAAAGGAAGAACTAGAGTGTTACCCTACTCTCTATGCCTTTAAGATCATATAGGTTTGTTAAATTTTAAGGAAATATTGTCTAAGTAGGAAAATTTTTATACCCGGATCAATTCCCTCCTAGGGTAACATTCACTAAAGTACCTTATTGGAATAACAAGTGGTATCCGATATTAGGTTCCTTTAATTGGATTTATTGTGTTTTGAATTGATCTAATTGGTTCTTTGATTTGAGTTTTATTTTTTTGTCACATTCTGTTGAATATAAGGTTATAATAAATCATTAGGGGATTATGATATTTGATGGAAATAATTTCTACATTTTAATGAATCATATTCAACACTACTTACAATCCTTAGAAATGATGTTTTACTCATATACCATTCATGGAATCTCAACTAGTACGGATACTAGAGTTTTACCAAAGAGATATTAAAATGAGTTTAATATGGACAACAAATAAATCAATGGGATAAGAAGATCCTTGGGAAACACATTATATATTAATTTAATGTTGTGTAATTACTCAAATTACATGTGGTAAAAGTTTCTTGATATATATGAAGATTAATAAAAGGTATAGGAAGTTAAACTATAAGTTATATGGAATATATATGAGGACCTAATAATTAACTCAAACAAATATTTTGATCCATTATTTTATCAATTAAATGTGATTATTGAAGATATGAGTGGACTAGTTTAAATCCCTAAAGATATTAAGATCTTCAAGAACATCATTTGAATACTTCCACCTCAATTTAATACAAAAGTTTATATTCCCGAGGATAACAATCCAAATGAGTTGATTTTGGAAATAATCATAGTAATCTTGTTGCATATGAAATAATTAATTATGACAATGATATTTTTAAAAATAGGATGTCTCAATAAATGAAATTAAAGGCACTGAATAATAATATAGTGGAGAGAAATTGGGAATAAGAAGAGGTTGATGAGGTAATGGTGTTCTTTTCCTAAAATGTAAAATTGGGAAAAGAAATTTTAATATAAAACATCCAACTTCTTCTTCCCTAGGTGTAAAGGTAGGTAACCTTATAATAAAGAGAGGTATTTGGTTGAGAATGGATATATTGGATTTTTATTAATGAGATATTGTAAATAGTTAAAGGGAATGACCACCAGGTAGATTTTCTTCATGACGAAAAACATCCTTTCAATAGAGGATACAGATTTGAAATATTTAAAAGAAGATGAATAAATTGAGAACTATAACGAACACAAAAGAATATTATGAAGAGTTAAAATGAAAAAATCACTAAGAGGAGTTTCTTTAGGAGAACAAACACCCTTTCAAAGGAGGATAAAAATTTGAAATATTTAAATGAAGAATAATAAATTGAGAACTAAAAATGCCTCAAAGAAGATATTCCTATGAATATTTTAGAAAAGTTGAAGAATAGTTACTTATATTCTCCTAGTAACTTAGAAAAGGAAAATAATTTAAAGAAGAGGTGTAACTTGATAGTAATTACATAATGTGGGACATTTTTGGGAAAAGTGAGATTTAGATAAAGGAATCCA
The DNA here is from genome assembly GCA_963277665.1 of Viscum album. Lineage (NCBI taxonomy): Eukaryota > Viridiplantae > Streptophyta > Magnoliopsida > Santalales > Viscaceae > Viscum > Viscum album. The sequence goes on along the minus strand of OY728147.1, from coordinate 177,201,879 downwards.
TCAAATCTCAAAAGGATAGTAATGAAAATTCTCACAATGAATCTATGAATGTTTTCAGTGATGCTTCATAATTATATAGGGAGATTGATATATCATGTGAGGCTGAATTCTCTAAAGACAATGAGATATTAATAATTTCATATTTTTAAGGTTTCCACTTATTGAAATAGATAGATCAAAGGTTATAATTATAAAACATGAAATTGAATAAGGTGAATAAATCTCAAGAGATCCATATTAGTTGATTAAAGATTGAAGTTGAAAATCTAAAAATACTAAATGAAATAATGGTTTAGGTGGATATTTATCCAAGGTAAAGGAATGATTCCTCTGGAGAGGAATGGTTCCCATTCCAAGGAATTTGAAGAGATGTCCAAAAAAGTGGTGAATATTAAAACTAATTCCAAGGTAATGTTAATTAACTATAAATAATTTAAAAACTTAATGTACATGGAGGACTAAATAGTTTAACACCTAGTATAACATTACAAGGAGAAGTTGAGGTTGAAAAAAATAAAAGGTTATCCTTAAATATTTCATATCTAATATGAGAACCAAGATGAAAGAACAAAATGGAAAACCAGATAATGTTTCCTACAAATTGGATGATGGATTGTCTAATGGGAATACCCTCAAGGAAGTTATGAATTCATATATTGAGACAAAGATTAATATGTACTAACAATTTCATAGAAGTTAACATTATTTATGAATAAAATGAAAAAAACATGATGTGTAAGCCTATATTAAAATATTATTTTCATTTTATATTTTATTATCTATCGGTCGGAGATAGTTAGATGAATAGAAAGTATGCTACATCGAAGGAGAAGCATAAAATAATTATTATTTTAAAAATGCCTTATTTCATAAGAAAAAATTACCTTTACTATAATATAAACCCATTAATTCAGGAGAAGTAAAGAACTATGGAAGTTTCTAATATTAGTAGAACCAGTAGAGGTAATGAGAAAACATTCAAGAAGTTCCCTTAAGATGTAAGGAAAAATGGATGAGTTTAAAATGAAGGTATATAGACAAATGATTTTACTATATAGTAAATGGAAATATTTATAGTTTTTTATAAATCATTAGAATATTTATCTTACTATTATTTTATGGATGATCTATAAAAAGGAGTTAGCAGCCACAATAAATGAAGTATTGAAATAATGTATATAATTATTTCCATGTTAACCATGTCTGTTGGAGAAATATCAAGAGGCATTCACCTTGTATGAACGAATAAAATCAATTCACATTCAATAAAAAATATATTACTTTGAGAAATAGATTTTAGGGTATTGTTAAATAATATTAACATACTGAATGTGGAATGAGCAAGAGTTCCAAATCCCATGTTCAATAAAAGTTGTCTTCAAAAGGAAATAAAAACAGATATGGAAAATAATTATAAATTGAAATGATATTGAAAATAATAAATCCCATGTGATTTAAGTATACCAAGGTATGGTATGTGTTAAATATCTTAATAATTATTGTAAGGATACATGATGCTGTAAGGAATTTTGAAAAAGACAGTTATAAACAACAGAATTCCAAGACACCTTCATGGTATGAGGGACCAAGGATAAAGAGTTTTTGATTTGGGAAATTAAGAGAAGTTCATTACCAAGTAACATTGGGGAAAGTTTTATTCTATCAAAAATATTTCATATTTAATGATGGATTACAAATTAAAGAATGAAGTAAAGTTAGTGGTCCATAGTGACTCACTGTCTTCCTCAACTTGAAGAATGTAGAAGTTCCCCTCTCCCTATATAATTAAATGTTATAACTATTGATTAAGAGTAATGGTTTTGGTAGAGATATGATCTATGTAGATTTTTCCTAAAAATATGTGAATTATGGCGATGAATGTGATGAAGTTTTAGATAAATATTGGAACAATACAAGTTATATCCCATTGAAGCTGAAAAAAGGAATAAGTATTATAAGAATCATTAGAGAAATTTCAATAGGTATAAAAAGTGGTATCAATGACCAATTGAAGTTTTAGTCAGAGTAGAACATATTATGCATTGAAATATGACCTTGAATGTGGATGAAGATACTATGATAGAAAAAAAAACAAAAAATATTTTTATAAACTAGTTTTTATGTAAAAAGTGGTTTTACATGTGTTATTTGTTAATGGGTTTAATGATATCAAAGGATATTATATATTTCTAACTATAATGATGGATATAAACTATATATTGAGTGATAGAGCTAAATATTCAAGGAGAGATTATAAATAAATATCTAAATTGTGGTATCATAATTAACCAAGTAAAGATTACTTGTGGATGAAGGTAAATATATTTTTTTACAAGGTGGTATGAGTTTTGAAAATTGGCATCAACTTGGTATATGGAGATGATTTATAAATAGGAATTATGGTATGGATCACACTCACTTTTTAATTCATGTTTGTTTATTGATGATTTTGTGAATATGTAGTTGAGTTGAAAGGAATATATCAATGTAAAAAGCTGAAAATTTTGACTACATATGACTAATAGAGTAAGTGAAGTGCAATAGAGAAGTGTGATGTTATGGGATTAATCTACCATTTCATATACATAGTTATTTCTTAATAGGATTATAGGTTTCATTTATGGATCATATTTTAGTGTTAATGTCACTCATTTAATGTGTTTGATAATGCATCCATACTTGTACGAGTTTCTTGAGTTTGATAGAAAAAACTAGAATTATCTTTAACAAGTGGTATGCATTGTTAACAGGTGGATAAATAGATGAATTTAAAAGATCTTTAAAGTATATTATGAATTGGAGAGCCTAGTCTCTCATAATATCATGTAGTGATTGTATTGAAAAAATAGGATAATATTTTTTGTCAATTATGCTACCATACCTATTATTTTTAGTTTCCTAGAAATAGTTACCTTGTACTATAGATTACCTATGTATTCAATTCTATTAATTTTAAAAATTATCTTATCACATATTTATTGTTATTATATGTAACTCTAATGTGATATTGTTATTATATTATTATCACATCAAATGGTTATAGAAATTCCCCACTATAATGATAAACAAATAATACTATAAATATATTCGAAAATATATTAGTTTTATGGCTGGTTTTCATTATTAAATGGGATAGGAGTGATATGGGTTATTAGGTGATGGATTATCATAAAGGAATGCTGTTTTGTCTCATTAGTTTAAAATTTTAATATCTAATATAGAATATTGAAAGGATAGTCCCACAAGTATAAATTCCATATGTTTACATTGCAACAAATATTTCTATCTGCGAATGTGTGTACACTATAGAAAAACCATATTTTTTGGTAGTTAATTTGTGGCTGTTATTTATAACCACTACAAATTTTAATAAAAAATGAATTTCCATCAATTTATTAGTGGTTTTGTAAAACAACACTGTAAGTTAATTATTATTTGTGACTATTATTAAAAACCACTGTGACATTAGTATTTTTTGGTGATTTTAAAAATGGCTTCCAATAAGACCTTGATTCCAACAAATACAAACCATTTCTTCCTAATATATCACATCAAGCTCTATCTGACCTCCATATAATCAAATGTGTCCTTCCCTCCATGATTTCCACCCATCGTGAAGACCCTCTGATAGTATTATCCTCTTCTGACGACCCTCATATGATATCCTCAACTCTCGATTATATCCCCCTCCCTAATATGTCCTCAGGTATCCAAGTTATGGGTTTTATGAAGACTTTAGCTCTGTTTTCCACCCAATATTCTATGTTTTATTTCAATCTAACTAATCACATGATTATTAATTTTTATACGTTTTGATATGTTTAAAATAACTATTTTACATTATTTTTATAGTAATTTATTGATTGATTAATGAAATGAGAATTTGGGAAAATGCGAATTTTAAACCATTATATGAAATAATTTTTATAATTTTTTAAATAGTATGGGACTTTCATGGATTTAAAATTAAATGATGACTGTAAATTATGTTTTAAATACTATTTAGCTATAAAACTTTTGTGATTTTTTATTTTATTTAAATTTTACCTTAAATGGTGAGTGTTTAAAATTTAGTTTTCTTAAAGAACCAAGGTGATTAAAATAAAAGTATATAAAAAATATATAAAATAGGTAATTAAGTTGTTATATATATATTTATGTTAAAAAATAATTAAAATTTTACTTAGAGTTGTTTTATTTTAGTTTTTTCTTTGGAAATCTAATATCAATTTTCAATTAATTTATTAAAACATATGTATTTTAAAATAAAAATAAAAATTTTAGGAGATCATTGGGATTAGATTAAAAATTTATTGTTATTTTTTATAAAAATACTTGATATTTTATAATTTTATGATATATTTACATGAGATAAATTGAATTTTTAAATTTATTCTCTATTTTAAATTCTATTCTTTTAAAATTTTATGTCTTTTTTGGAATAATAAAATTAGGTAAATCTTATATATGTTTATATTTTCGATACATTATTTCATAAAATATTCCACTGAATGTTATAACATTTAAGTTATGGGTTAGACCCTTATTGATTTTTGTTTGAGTGGATATATTTAGAATGAAAAGGTTTAGAAGATTTTATTATATTTAAATATATGGATTCTTTGGGATGGTTTTCAAAGTGTGAAAAAGATTAGTTTTGTGGATTATAATATAGGAAAAATATATTTTCCCAGCGATTTATTAGTAATTTTTATTTACATCCATCACAAATTTCAAATTTTCATCAAACTATTAGTTGCATTGTAAATAAAATCACATTCAATTAATTATTAGAAATGTTTTATAAAAATAATTATAATAAAAATCCATATTTCAACACATGTGAGGCCTTTATTCTCCATTTTTGTTTCAATAAATACCTTACATCCCTCATAACAGTTCCTTATTCCCCTCACACCAACACTATAATAGTTTCATACCCTTCTGAAGTGTAACACCCTGACCCTAGTTAACCAGAGTCGGTGCATTATTACATAACATTGTCATGATCACAAAAGATCAAGTCTCGAAAGACCGATTAGTTTAGTAGCCTTGGAATCACTAGATATATTCATAAGTCTTACATTACATCATAAAGTGAAAAAAACTACAACAACATCTTGTCTTCATATCCCCTCATACTATCCCTACAGGTCATTCATAATATACTTCTTCACATCTTCGGAAAAATTAAAACATTGAAAGGGGTGAGATCAGATGATCAGTAAGGATAACAATATAGTGGAAATTTTCATAAATAAACATAAACATTTAAGGCAATGTATAAATAAAACAAAATCATTTTAAACTTGAACTTCAGTATAATATGGAAAAGATAAAATTAAATAATTCCATTTACTTATTCCAATGGATATTCTACTAGTCGAATAATCACATGAAATATCAATAACCACTTTCATAATGATGGAATTCATAATGCCAGACTATTATAACCACATAGTCAAGGCCTTGTGCCAAGACTAAAAATAAGATTTTGTCAAGGCCTTGTGCCAGGACACTAGTTTGTCTCATGTGACCTACCGATGCATCTAGGAGCTATAGTAGGCTCCACCCGTCACTTATTAAGTCCAATGAATTTCTCATTTGAATAGGTTTAAACATAACATAAATATTCATATTAAAACTAGCATACGAAATGTAAATAATCTCTCCATAAACCATGAATGGTATCAAAATAACACATCCATAGTCAATTATATCACAAAACCTTAAATATAATATGAATGTTTTATATCATAATAAATAAACTTCAAATAAACTTAAAATCCATCAAAGGATGTCGACATAGATGAAATCAAAACTATTTGAGAGAAATATCTCTTTTTTGAAATCATTTAAAAGCCACATAATTAAAACATTTACTTTGAAAATATTTTTATAAGCCTGTAAGGGAAAATTTGATGGTTTTATAATGGCGTAAAATAGCCGCACCTGCCGTATAAGTTAAAAAAGAAATTCTTACCATAATTTTGTCGAAAAGGATAGAAATGACCTTGTTTGGAAAATGACAGAAAAATTCATGTATAAACATATTATAAAAAGTCAAACAAGGGTATAAATTAAATTAACCCATAGTCTATAAAATAGTATGAATGTTTTGAAATACATTTTTAAGAAACATGGATGTGGATGATAAATAGTACCAAGTTGACAATTACGTATAAACAACCTCGTATAATGAAGAGATTGTGAAATAAACCCTTACCTTGTAATTTTCCTCTATTTAGGGTAGGTTAAACTCTTGTATAATGGTGAAATAATTGTTATCAAATTATACAATAATCATATACATTAATATGATATCATATATGATCTTTTAACATTGCCTTGTTAATAATATCTTAGTATTATCGTCGTTTCGGGTGTTAACTATATCATTTTATTTTATATGTTTTGTTACATAAGTCATGTTTTTAATGGATAGGTTGTATCTTATTCATATAAATAATTATATCAAGTCATTGAACATTATTTTTAATCATCAAATGAGAATTATTCTTGAATGGATACGATGGAGAATTAATCTCATCGTGTTCGTGGAGACGCTAGTCCGTACGTACGCACGAGCGACAATATCATTCTTTTGATATAAAATAATATATAATTGGATTTCATATCATATATACAGAATAATTATCATGTTATATTTATTATTTATATCAAATTCACATCATTATTATACCCATCCAAATAATAATGCATTGAATAACAATTACACCACGACGTGGAGACGGTAAGTCGTACGTATGCACGTATGGTGACATGTCATTCAAAGGATGGATAAAATACTAAATATGGTTGTACAATATTTTTAATAACATCATAGTATATAGGATATACTGGAGTTATTATTTTATAATGGAAATAACAAAGAAATAAGAAGTTGAATAAGAAAGGAACTTGAAAGAGGGTGGTGAAAACATTACCTATTCTTCGGGTTATTCCTTTTGATTTGATCAAAAGTGCTCCTTAGGATCGATTTATGACTAAAGGAAGGCCTCTAGGATGAAGTTATGGAAGTTGAGAGAATATTTGGGCAGGGTTTGGCCAATCCAAAAGGCTTTTATGGTGTAAATTAGTGAGAAGGGTGGGTGCCCTTTTATAAGAGGGGTGAAGGGAACCTCAGGAAAAGCTAGAAATATTATGTTATAATAAATTCATATTCAGTTTCTAATTTCTACAAAGTAGATTATATAAAGGTTCAGGTGGGGATAGGTTTAAAACCACTCAACCAATAGGTTTTAGACAGGTTTGGGTCACTATATTAACTTTATCTTTTTGATTTAACTCTTAGTTAAATAGTTTGACATTTACCATGTCTCTTAGTATTTTTATATTATATAGTTAATAATCATACTATATACTTCCAAGAGACCTCCAAGTATTCCATTAATAATACACCTATCATTATATAAGTATTTTGGCCGAATATTAGATTTTTAGGAATATAATATCAATTAATAATATAATATTTGTTTTAAAAACTCATTTGTGTCAATTTTGACACTATTTAATAATTGATTTTGATTAAAGTCTTAAAAACATTATTAATTCGAAAAAAATTCATTTAAGCAATCATAAAATATCATATTTACCAATGAAATTCGTTGATGTTATCATAACTTTCAAATTATATTTATTTTAACATTTATAATACCAATTATTTGATTCTTTCATTAATAAGAAAAATACTGCATCATTATTGTGTCATATATAAATTTAATTATTCAATGTATAAAAATTATAAATAAAATACCATTATGTAGGAAATCGTTTTATCTTTATAATGAATATTTATAGTCAAAAATATAACATATATAACCTTATGTAAATTTTTTTTTCTAAAAGATATATGTTTATGTCATTTTTGTATTTACTTTAACTTAATTAATATAAAGTGTCCCTATCACTTACAGGTGGCTCTATGGGGTCCCAAAATCAACCCAAAGATGCCCATAGTCGGACATGTATCAACAAATGGGGTTAGGATCCGTTTTAGGGTAATTTATTGTTATTATAATATTATTTTTTACCCTTATTTACCGGATTTACCCTTTAACCATGGTAAATAAAATATTTACCGAAGTAATTATTCAAAATGTATAAAAATAAAAGTTACCTATTTACACAATTTCTAACTCATGATTATAAATATGGAATCCATTTTTCTAAATTCAAAACACAGAAGTGGGAGAAATTAATTTAAAATTAATTCCCGCTGTCAAAACAAAAAGCGTGTTTTTAAGAAATAATAACTATCAAAAGATTGACACTTGTTTATGTCTAGTTTAAATGTGAAATTACATACAAGGAACAAAATTGTATTAAATGGTGAAAAAATATTCTAAATATACTTTAAAACCACTCAAATCAATAATTTATCACTATTAATTATTTCGATTAAAAAAGTTGTTTTTAATCAAAATTTAGAAATCTTCACTGTTCATCAAAATATGAAAGTTATCCAAAAAGTGCCAAAATTTCACGCTAAGATAATTTCAATATTAAGAATCCAAGAATGTAGTACATTTTTAAAGATAAAATTTATAAAATTTCAAAAATTGGGTATTACAATTCATAACAGCTAGTTTGATTGGTTGTGGTGTGTTAGAACTCGAAGTTGCGTACAACAGACGCTACTATATTATTCAAAGAGAAGCGTACTAGGGAAGATTGGGGTGTTAAATTCTACCCTCCTTTAAATAATTTCGTTCTTGAAATTTCTAGAATACAACTTCATGAAAAGTCTCAGGCGATTCTTCATCATATGTTCCTCGGGTTCCCACGTTGCCTCTTCCATCTTATTGTTTCTCTATAGAAATTTTACCAGACGAGTCATTCGGTTTCTCAGAACTTGCTCTCTTGTATCAAGAATCTTGAAAGAATCTTCGTAATAAGATAGACCAGGTTCCAGTTATAATTCCTCATAGGTGAGTACATGTGTTGGGTCAGGCATGTATTTTTCTCAACAGTGATACGTGGAACACATCGTGAACTTTGGAGAGACTTGGTGGAATTTCCAAACGGTAAGCTACAACCCTAATTCGTTCTAGAATTTCGAATGGTCCTATGTACCTGGGACTCAATTTTCCCTTCTTACCGAAACGTATAACTCCCTTTCATGGAGATACCTTCAAGAAAACATGATCTCCTACCTGCAATTCCAAATCCTTCCTTCGGTTATCGACAAAGCTCTTCTTCCTACTTTGAGCTACATTGATGTGGTTTTGGATTACCTTCACCTTTTCCATCGTTTCCTCCACCAGTTTTTGCCTATGAGTTTTCTTTCACCAACATCATCCCAACAGGTTGGTGTGCGACATCTCTTTCCATATATCGCTTCATATAGTGCCATCCGAATACTCAAATGGAAGCAATTGTTGTAGGAAAATTCCACCAGAGGTAAATATTGATCCCACAAACCTTGAAAGTCAAGTGATCAAGATCTCAACATGTCTTCTAAGGTTTGAATAGTCCATTCTGATTTCCCATCTGTTTTAGGGTTGTAGGCAGTGCTCAAACGAAGTCCAGTATCCAAGGCCTTCTGAATACTCTTCCAGAATCTTGAAGTAAAACGGGGATCACGATCAAAAAAAATCAATAGAGGTACTCCATGAAGTCTCACAACTTAATTAATATATAGTCTTTCTAGACGTTCAAGTGGTAAATCTTCCCTTATAGCAAGAAAATGTGTTGACTTGGTAAGATGATCAACAATGACCCATATTGCATCGTTTCTTCTAGGAGTCTTTGGTATTCCCATGAAAAAGTCCATTGTGATATTATCCCATTTCCACTCAGGTATGGGAAGAGGTTGCTTGACTCCTCTAGGTTGTTTCTTTCCAGCTTTCACTTGTTGAAAAACTATACATCTTGACACAAAATCAGCAATCCCCCTCTTCATGTTGTCCCACCAAAAATGTTCCTTCAAATCTCTATACATTTTTGTGCTCCCAGGGTGTATAGAGAAATTGCAACTATGAGCATCATCCAACAATTCCCTTTTTAGATCAGGTATACCGGGAATACAAAGTATCCTCCCAAATTTCAAAATTCCATCTTCATACACAAATCCACTCAATATCCCATCATTCACAGCTCTAATTTTCTTTTTAAACTCTTCATCATCGGTCTAAGAACTCTTTATACTTTCTAGTAATGATGGTTTGACAACCATTTGAAAAAGTATTGATGTTTCACCTTCCATGGTTATTCCCATATCCATCTTTACTAGATCCATGTATATAGGATCCTTTTAAACTCTAATCTTGTTCAAAAATCCATTATCCTTTCTACTCAAAGCATCTTCCACCTTATTTTCCTTCCCCGGGTGGTAGTGTATCGTGCAATCATAATCCTTGAGTAATTCAAGCCATCTCCTTTTCCTCATGTTGAGTTATTTCTGTGATAAAATATACTTCAAACTCTTTTGATCAGTATAAATCTCACATTTTTCACCATAGAGATAATGTATGCATATCTTTAAAGCAAATATTACAATAGCTAACTCAAGATCATGAGTAAGATAGTTTTTCTCATTAATTTTCAGCTGTCGTGATGCATAAGAAATAACTCTATCAATCTAAATAAAGACACAACCAATTCCTTTCTTCTATGCGTCACTATAAATAAAAAACCCGTCATTTCCTGATGGTAGAGTCAAAATAGGAGCATTGACTAAACTTCTCTTAAAATATTCAAAACATTCTTCACACTCTTTTTTCCAAACAAATTTAACTCCTTTACGTGTGAGCTTCATTAATGGGTTAGCCAATCGGGCAAAAATCTAGACGAAACGTCGATAATAACCTTCTAAACCAATAAAACTGCATACCTCAGTTATACTCATTGGTGCTGGAAATTCTTGGATTACCTTGGTCTTAGAAGGATCCACTGATATTCCATATTTAGAGACAATATGGCCAAGAAAAGAAATATTCTGAATCCAGAATTCACACTTGCTAAACTTCCCATATAATTCATGTTTTCTCAGAGTCTTTAGGATAATGCGCAAGTGATTTTCATGATCTTCATAGATTTTGGTATATACAAAGATATCATCAATAAATATCAATACAAAATCATCGAGATATTCCTTGAAAACTCTATTCATTATATCCATGAAAACAGAGGGTGCATTAGTCATCCCAAAAGGCATTACTGTAAACTCATAATGCCCAGACCTATTTCGAAATGCTGTCTTCAGAATGTCTTCCTTCTTCACACACAAATGATGATATCCATATCGAAGGTAAATCTTTGAAAAGTATTGAGCTCCATGCAGTTGGTCAAATAAATCATCAATGAGAGGTAGGGGATTCTTATTTTTTATTGTTATAGCATTGATTTCCCTATAGTCGATACATAACCTCATAGATCCATCTTTTTCTTAACAAAAAGGACAAGGGCTCCCCATGGAGAAACACTAGGGTGAATAAATCCATTATTACTCAATTACTCTAGATTTTTATTTAGTTAATCTAATTCCACAGTGACCATTCTATAAGGTTCTTCGATATAGGCCTTGAACCAGAAATTAAATTAATGGAAAACTCAATTTCTCATTCTGAAGGATGTCCAGGTAAATCTTTTGGAAACACATCAACATATTATATAACAATAGGTACATCCTCTATTTGAACATTCCTTTCCTCACCCACAATTATTTTATTCTCTTCCTCACTGATAATTGACTTTTGTTGAGCTACTGGGGGTGGATCTAGATAAGAATCAGGTGGTGATGATTCTTCTATAAAGATAAGGTGTTCTTTATCATCATAATCAAAAATTGTAACCTCCTTCTTCTTACAATAAATCTTCGCATCATGGTTCAAAATCCAATCCATACCAAGGATTATATCAAACTCAATCATGGTTATGATGATGAGATCAGCAGATAAAGAACATTTATTGATCTAATGGGGACTGATTCACAAAACTTTGTTGTAATGATACTTCCCTTAGGAGTTTTAACTGACAACTCCCTTGTTAGATCAAATTGGAAATATCTAATTTTCTTAGAAAACTGAGAAGTCATGAAAAAGGTAATGATCCAGAATCAAATTATTCATTTGCTAAACTTGAGGAAACCATTAAATTACCTTCCACCACGTCTTTCAAAGCTTCTACCTCAGCAGTAGTGATAACATAAGCTTGGCCTTAATCCCTTGGCCTTTTCTGAGGTAAGTTTCCCTGACACTTAGGACATTCATTTACATAATGTCTCATCTCCCTGAAATTGTAGCATTGAACATCGGTAGCTTCTTTCTTCCCCTTGCAATCACAATCTTGGTGGCCTTTTTCACCACACTTATAACAGACTCTCATTCCCTTCAAGAAATTACCAGGGTGTTTCTTCCCACATTTACTGCAGGATGGATATTAAACTTTTCCCTTCTTCCCCTTATTTCCATTTTTCTCTCTTCCATCCTTTTCTTATCTTGATTCACATCAAATCCATAGGACTTAGAGAATTATTTACTTATCTTTTTAACACATGATACTATTTATTCATATGTTGAGAATACATGGGAGACAATTTCCCTTCTAAATGATGGCTTAATACCATGAAAGATATGATCCTTATTACTCTTTGGATGATACGTATTGTTGGAGTACACTTTCCTTCTACTGGGTTCCATTTCTATACAATGACATACACTAGGTCAGTTTATGAATTGTAATGAATAATTCCAAACATGTAAAATACCAAACATAAATTGTGCAGTTTATGGATATAATCCATAATCATAAAAATATTTTCTTTGAAGAATTATATACTCATAAACCCATCATAACGGTTTGTAAAGAAAATGAGAATTATCCTAAGCATATCCCTCGGAAGTGTTGTAACCAAGAGTGCAGCAAGGCCCGTTTTCGTGCACGAGTTCTCGTTCGAGTCTAGCTCAAAGCGGTGCTTTCAGGTTTTACCCCTAGGTACATCTGTGCCAGAGTTGCCTCTACCTACTCATATCCAGACAGGGATGTATTGCTCGGAAAACTCACAAAATCTCTACAATACCAAAATTCTAGGAAGTTCTTCTATAATAATCCTCAAAGTCTCTCTTATGGATATTTTCTCTAATCAGAGTTTATATAAATCTAGTTTCCAGGGTTTGTACTAAACTTCCTCTGATACCAACTGTAACACCCTAACCCCAGTTATCCAGAGTTGGTGAATTATTATATAACATTGACATGATCACAAAATATCAAGTCTCAAAAGACCTATTAGTTTAGTAGCCTTGGAATCACTAGATATATTCATAAGTCTTACATTACATCATAAAGTGAAAAAAACTACAACAACATCTTGTCTTCATATCCCCTCATATTTTCCCTACAGGTCATTCATAAAATACGCCTTCACATCCTGGGAAAAATTAAAACATTGAAAGGGGTGAGCTCAGATGCTCAGTAAGGATAACAATATAGAATAAACTTTCATAAATAAACATAAACATTTAAGGCAATGTATAACTAAAACAAAATCCTCTTAAACTTGAACATCGACATAATATGGAAAAGATAAAATGAAACAATGCCATTTAATTATTCACATGGATATTCTACGAGTAGAATAATCACATACAACATCAATAATCACTTTCATAATGATGGAATGCATAATTCCAGACTATTATAACCACATAGTCAAGGCCTTGTGCCAAGAATACAAGTAAGATTTTGTCAAGGCCTTGTGACAAGACACTAGTTTTTCTCATGAGACCTACCGATGCATCGAGGAGCTATAACAGGCTCCAACCATCACTTATTAAGTCCAATGCATTCCTCATATTAATAGGTTTAAACATAAAATAAACATTAATATTAAAACTAGCATACGAAATGTAAATACTTTCTCCATAAACCATGAATGGTATAAAAATAACACATGCACAATCAATCATATCACAAAACCTTCAATACAATATAGAAGTTTTGTATTATAATAAATCAACTTCAAATAAACTTAAAATCCATCGAAGGATGTTGACATAGATAAAATCAAAACTATTTGAGAGAAATATCTCTTTTTTTAAAATCATTTAAAAGCCACATAATTAAAAAATTTACTTTGAAAATATTCTTTTAAAATTTTAAGGGAAGCTTCGACGATTTTATAATGGGTGAAAATAGTCGCACCCACTGTATAAGTTAAAAAAGACATTCTTACCATAATTTTTTCAAAAAGGTTAAAAAGGACCTTGTTTGGAAAACGACGGAAAGATTCCGCTATAAAAATTTTATAAAAAGTCAAACAAGGGTACAAATGTCTTTATCGCATAGTCTATAAAATAGTAAGAATGTTTTGAAATAAATTTTTAATAAACATGGATGTGGATGATAAAGAGGTCCCAGTAGATAATTACGTATAAACAACCTCGGATAATGAAGAGACTGTGAAATAAACCCTTACATTGTAATTTTACTTGGTTGAGGGTAGGTTAACCTCCTGTATAATTGTGAAATAATTTTTATTAAATTATACAAGAATCATATACATTAATATGATATCATATATGATCTTTTAACATTGCCTTGTTAATAATATCTTATCATTATCGTCGTTTTGGGTGTTAACTTACTCATTTTATTTTATATGTTTTGTTACATAAGTCATATTTTTTAGGGATAGGTTGTATCTTATTCATATAAATAATTATATAAAGTCATTAAAAATTATTTTTAATCATCAAATGATAATTATTCTTGAATGGATATGATGGGGAATGAAACTCATCGCGTTCATGGAGACGGTAGTCTGTCCGTACGCACGAGCGACAATATCATTCATTTGATATTAAAATAATATATAATTGTTTGGTATATCATATATATAGAATCATTATCATGTTATATTTATTATTTATATCAATTAAACGTCATTATTATACCCATCCAAATAATAATGTATTGAATAACAATTACACCACGACATGGAGACGGTATGCCGTACGTACGCATGTATGGTGACATGTCATTAAAGGGATGGATAAAATACTGCATATGGTTGTAAAATATTTGTAATAACATCATAGTATATATTAGATACTGGAGTTATTAATTTAAAATGGAAATAACAAAGAAATAAGAAGTTGAAGAAGAAAGGAACTTGAAAGAGGGTGGTGAAAACATTACCTCTTCTTCGAGTTCTTTCTATTGATTTGATCAAAAGGGCTCCTTAGGATGGATTTATGACTAAATAAAGGCCTAGGAGATGAAGTGAGAGAAGTTGAGAGAATATTTGGGTAGGGTTTGGTCAATCCAAAAGGCTTTGAAGGTGTGAATTAGTGAGAAGGGGGAGTGCCCTTTTATAAGAGGGGTGAGGGACACCTAAGTAAAAGCTAGAAATATTATTTTATAATAAATTCATATTCTGTTTCTAATTTCTCAAAAGTGGATTATATAAAATTTACAGTGGGGATAGGTCAAAAACCACTCAACCAATAGATTTTAGACAGGTTTGTGTCACTATATAAACTTTATCTTTTGTATTTAACTCTTAGTTAAATAGTTTGTCATTTACAATGTCTCTTTGTATTTTTATATTATATTGTTATTAAACATACTATATACATCCCAGAGACCTCCAAGTGGTCCATTAAAAATACACCTATAATTATATAAGTCCTTTGGCCGAAATTTAAATTTATAGTAATAGAATATCAATTAATAATATAATATTTGTTTTAAAAACTCATTTATGTCAATTTTGACACTATTTAATAATTGATTTTTGTTAAAGTCTTAAAAACTTTATTAATTCAAAACAAATTCATTTAAGAAATTATAACATGTCATATTAACCAATAAAATTCATGTATGTCATCAAAACGTTTAAATTATATTTATTTTCACATTTATAATACCAATTATTTGATTCTTTCATTAATAAGGAAAATAATGCATCATTATTGTGTCATATATAAATTTAATTATTCAATGTCTAAAAATTATAAATAAAATACTATTATTTAAGAAATGTTCTTATATTTTTAATTAATATTTATAGTCTAAAATATAACATATTTAACCTTATGTAAAATTTTGTTTTCTAAAAGATATACGCCTATCTCATTTTTGTATTTACTTTAACTTAATTAATATAAAGTGTCCCTATCACTTACAAGTGGCTCCATGAGGTTCCAAAATTGACCCAAAGATGCCCATGGTCGGAAATGTATCAACCAATAGGGTTAGGAAACGTTTTAGGGTAATTTATTATTAATATAATATTGATTTTTTACACTTATTTACCAGATTTACCCTTTAACCATGGTAAATAAAATATTTACCGAAGTAATTATTCAAAATGTCTAAAAATAAAAGTCACCTATTTAAAAAATTTGGAACTCCTGATAATAAATATGGAATAAATTTTTCTAAAATCAAAACACAGAAGTGTCATAAATTAATTTAAAACTAATTCCTGCTGTCAAAACAAAAAGCGTGTTTTTAAGAAATAATAACTATCAAAAGATTGACACTTGTTTATGTCCAGTTTAAATGTGAAATTAGGTCCAATGACCAACATTGTATTAAATGGTAAAAATATATTCTAAATATACTTTAAAACCACACAAATTCATAATTTATCACTATTAATTATTCTGATTAAAAAAGTTGTTTTTAATCAAAATTTAGAAATTTTCACTATTCATCAAAATATAAAGTTATCCGAAAAGTACCAAAATTTTACCCTAAGCTAATATCGATATTCCGAATCCAAAAATGAAGTCCATTTGGAATGATAAAATTTATAAAATTTCAAAAAGTGGGTATTACTATTAATAATGGCTAGTTTGATTGGATGTGGTGTGTTAGAACTCGAAGTTGTGTACAACACACGCTACTGTATTATTCAAAGAGAAGCATACCGTGGAAGCTTGGGGTGTTACCAGAAGAACCTCAAGCATCCTCCTTCTATATTGATTATCTACTCTCCTAAATGGTACAGTACTTCCATGGGTTGAATATTTAATGGGGATTTTAAGTTAAGTTGTTAATGTTTTTTATATATAAAGGTTTGGAAGTTTTGTTTTTTATTTAATTTTTATCTTGAATGTTGAGAGTTAAAAATTTAGTTTTATATTTAAGAAACATAGTGATTGAAATCAAAATATAAGAAAAATATTTAAAAGATGCGATTAAGTTGTTTTTGATCCAGCTTATAAGTTAAAACATGATGGAAATATTACTTATTGTTATTATGTTCTAGTTATTTTTGTTGAAATATGAAATTTATTTTCAATTCATTTACTAAAAATCAATAATTTTAAAATAAAAATTCTAATTTTAGTAATGCATCTATTCTATTTTTAATTTTCTAATTATTATTTTTAAATAGATTTTGATATTTTAAGACCATATGATATATTTTTTTGGAGTTGGATTCCTTCTTTAAATTGATTTTCAAGTTAAAATAGAAAATTTCTCAATTTGATGTACTATATAAATTTAAAAAATTAGTTAAATTATATATATGGTTAGAATTTTGATGTATGGTATCATAAAATGATCCATAAAATGTCATAGATAAGAACTTATAGAAGAAAAACCATATTGATTTGTGTTTTACTGGTTATATTTGGAATGAAAATTTTTAAAAGTTTTTTTATATATTTAAATATATGGTTTCTTTTGGATGGTTTTCAAAGAGTCCAAAATATTAGTTATGTGAGTTTCTCGAAAGAAGAATCATATTTTTGGGGAGCTTTATTGGCAATGTCTATTTCCTACCACTGTTAACATTTAAAAAATTAATTTCTATCAATTTATTGTTGGTTATGTAAATAACACCTATGTCAATTAATTATTAGTGATTTTTTTTGAAAACTACTTCTATGTAAGTATTTGGAAGTGGTTTTAAAAAACCACAACAAATAAAACCATGATTTAAACCCATTTGAACCCTTTCTTCCCCATTTCTTGGTTCTATACCTTATCGAACTCCGTTATATTGGTTTCATCCTCACTACCATGACATGTTACCCTCATGATGACCCATTTTATGATGCCCTACCCTCTTGAAGACCATTAGAAGGAATCCTACTCTCTCGACGATTCCCTCCCCTCCAAAGAACATATTTGGTATCCCAATTATGAGTTTTCGAAAAAAATGGATCTTTTTTTAATATCAATTTGTTTTTTGGTCATAATATGATTAATTGAATTATTATTGTTTTTATTTTAGACAATTTTATTTGTTTTAACTGACTATTTTAAGATATAAGTATAATAATATTTTATTGATTAGTGTCCTGTAAATTTTGGAAAATTTAAATTTTAAAACATTATATGAAAGTGTTTTTCTAAATTTTTAAATGATATAGGACTTTCTTGGATTAAAAAAGAAATTAGGATTGTAAATTATGTTTTTAAATTCTTTTAGTTATAAAGGTTTCATGATTTTGTATTTTATTTAATGTTTTTATTAAATGTGGAGTGTTTAAAATTTAATTTAATTTTTAATAATCAATGTGATTGAAATAAAAATAAAAGAAAAATATTTAATATAATTGATTAAGTTATTTTTGATATTTTTTAAGTTAAAAAATTATGAATTTTTTATATAATGTTATTATGTTTTCATTTATTTATATGAATAGAAAATCCATTTTAAAATAATTTACAAAATCTTATTTATTTTAAAATGAAAATGAATATTTTAGGAGTGTATTTTTTAAAAATATAAAATATAAAATTATTTATTAAATATAGTTTTATATTTTAAGAGTTTATGAAATCTTTTCATGAGTTATATTCATTTCATAAATTCTTTTTCAAGTTAAAAGTATATGTTCCTCAAATTTATTTTTCTATTTTGATTTTTATAATTAGTTAAATTTTGTATATTTTAAGAATTTTGCTACATTATTTCTTAAAATGATCAATCAAATTTTATTTATAGAGTATTATATTTGAAACCTATTTTTTATTTTTTTGATTGGTAATATTTGGAATGAAAACGTTTAAA
Organism: Viscum album; assembly: GCA_963277665.1. NCBI lineage: Eukaryota > Viridiplantae > Streptophyta > Magnoliopsida > Santalales > Viscaceae > Viscum > Viscum album. The sequence goes on along the minus strand of OY728147.1, from coordinate 177,182,879 downwards.
ATATTTCATCAAATTCAAACATATCATTTCTTTTATATGGGTTTTAATGTGTTCAAAATATTAGTTTTGTGAGCGTGGTTGTATAATGAAACCACTATAAATTTATCCCTACTTTAACTTAAAAAACCATATTTTGTTTAATGTTACAAAATAGTGATTCATTATTTAATTAGAGTTTATATCATAAACATTGTTTTAACTTTTATTTCACAAATATTGATTTTTAATACAATACAAAATAGTTATGTTTGTAAAATAATGAAGACAATGTTGAATGTAAATAGTATGGGGTAAAGTAATTTCATTTGTGACTTTAATATATATAAAATAATGGTATAAGGGAAAAAATGACTGGAGTTTTTATTATATATAATAATATTGATATTTTATAAAATATATCTGTAGTTTTCAGCATCACATTTACTATTTAAACATCAATAACTTATTGGGAAATTTTAAATTGGTAATTTAAAATTTTATTATTGTCTTGTATCATTTTAAGATATTATAACAACTTTCATTATTTCTTATATTTTAGGAAAAATGATATGGACTAAAATGTAACATATCTGAATTTTATTAATGGAATTTACCTTCTAAATATAAAATTGTATCATATTTAGCAATATAATATCATATAAAAGACTCAGACCACATGATAAAATGAACAACATCTTATTATATTAATTTAAACATTACATTTAGAAAATAAAAATTGTCATAATAATTGAAATGATTACAATAGGATAAAAAATAAAAAAAATAAGATAACAATACTATGAAAATTTTGATATGATCGATCCCCAAAATAATCACATTCATGAACAAAACTCTAGAAATGAAGTAGAATATTAGAAATGAAATATAAATTTTCAAAATAAAAATATATAACCTTGAGATAAAATAGAATTTAATGAAGAATAAATGAACTATGAGATATTTATAGGAATTATGATGCCCATATAACTATTACAAATCAAACTATTAGAATAGTATTCTAACTATAGGATTAGTATTCTGACCATTAGGAATAGTAACAAGACCATTAGAATAGTATCCACAATTATGAAAGTGTAAAATAAGATTTTGGTATCTTATAAAATGAAAATATGATATATTTACACCATTGTATGAGTAAATAAATGTTTTAAAATGATAAATTATGTGTTTAAATTTTTTTAAACATAAATGTTTTAATTTCGATTTTATCATAAACATAATGTTTTTAGTTAAAATTTATTTTCAAAAAAATGTATTTATATATTGATATTAATTTTTATGATAATTATAATATATTATTATGATACCTTAAGTAATTTTTCAAAGGGTTTGAAAATTGATCATAATATTAAAATTGGTATTTTTCAAATAAATGAGTTTTTTATATAAAACTAAATTTATCGTATTTAAAAAATTGTTTTCTTAAAATGGATGTGATTTTTGGAATATTTACATAAAAATATTTTCAGGAATATGTTTTTTGTATTTTTCTAAAATAGTTGAATTTTTATTGAATAGTGAAATATGAAAAAATATGATATTTAACAATATTAGCTAAATAAATAAATTTTGGAGCTATGGATGATGTAATCAAGCATTATTTATCAATTACATAAATACATTTCTATATATATTTACAATATTCATCACTTCTGGTATTTTTTATCCAAAATAATAAACTAATGATTATAACATTCAAAAACACCTCTCTCATCCCCTTATAAATAATACACTCACAACCCCTTCTCCTCACACCTTCTAAGACATGTATCTTTTGAAATTTCTACCCAATTATCATCCTAGTGTTATACTCTACATCCTAGTTCTACAAATTTCATGAAAATACTAATTATAGGTTCCTTAAGTAGTTTCTCGAGGAGATGACATTCAAGAGGTAATATTCTCAAACTAACTCTTTTAAATTCTTTTCTTCTTCTACCATATCCTCACCTCCCCTATCCAATATGGAATAATAACTCTAGTTATATATATATATATATATACTATAATTTTACTATGATAATGGTACATCTTCCATCCATACTCTTATTTTCTCCTCTTATTCTTAAAATGAAACCATTGTCTATATAATGTTGGTTCATCGCCTCTGTGGACGATGGGTTTTAATTTTCCATTACCACATTCAAGGATGGCCATAAAAATATTATTTAGTGTAATAAGATGATAATAAGTATATTATAACATATTTTATAATATATAATGAATATATATATATATCCATAATATTAAATATAAAAAACTAGTTCATTATGGTCAAAAAAACATTTTATTGAACTAATCGTTTAACATAAACATTTTTACTAAATGAATCATCCCTATATAGAAACAGATATGGATATTTGTAAACATTTAAAATTTTTATGTTAATTAATACCATTTCATTTCAATTCTACGGTTATAGTCCAATTAAGAAATAACTTCTATAATTATCCATAAGTGATCCGACCTTGAAACTATGAAGCAAACACTCTCAGAACAACAAAATTAAACATTATATCTCATTGATATGGTTATAAATGGAAAATTAAAATTTTATTAGACTAAATATAGATGTAAAAGTTTTATAATTTAGTAATTCATGGATCTAATTTCATTATTTATGAAACTAATTGTAAGTGCATTATGATTCTGGAACCTAAGGTAAGGGATGTCCCAGAAAAACCCTTTTTCTTGGGTTTATAAACTTTATCTCCCTAACTCACTTTATCTATATTATTTATGTTATTTAATGATTCTAAATTCTATATATATGTTGAATATATATACCTATCTTATTCTCTATTCCATTTATGGAGTAATGCATATCTTAAGTTCATTTCTCAATTTTCTTCTTTAAAATAAAACTCAGTTAAGGGGGACATTTCTATAAATTAATCCTTTTATGTAACACTCATTTATAGTATTTATTCCAAAATGAACGCCATATTTTTATATCTATGATTATTTAAACTTATATTAAAGTCCATAATATTTAATTCCATCTTCCCTTTAGAATCCTTGTGAAATATATTTTGATTATGATATGTGGAAACATTATGCAACACATTTCTTTCCATGGGTAATTATTATATTTATGACATATGGTTGATTTAATTTTATAGAACACATAATCTTGTACATTTTTATGGGTTTACCCATATAAAACTCAAATTAATTTAGTAATATTTTTGTCTCATGATACATTATGTATGGGATTCGGGAGTAAACATAATAAATGATGAGACACTATCCACCATGTGATGTTGTCTTAGAGGTTATCCTTAACTTATGATTATGTCATCTTTTATATTTTTTCCACTTTCTTATTATTCCATTATATTATGATACCATGTTGATTATTTTATGCTCACATTTTATTATTTTTGATCCTTCCTTTTTATGATATCTTGGTATACTGTTTGACTCACATTTTATGCTTCGTTATCATGTTCATTCCTTTACTAGGCTTTTTACCTCACCCCGTTTTTATATACTCCCTAAAATATCCTATTAGTTTTAGGACTTAAAATGGATTTATGATCCCATTATTAATATTAAAATAAATATGTTTTATTTTAATTTTATGTTGATTTTTTATATACTTAGTCTTCTAAATAAATTAGGCCTTTCGATTTGTGGTTTAATTTTTTTGGATATTTATATTAAAACCATGTAAAAAATGCATAAAAGGATTTGTTTTCTATATAAAAGATATTCTAATTGTAGTCCTCCTAGAAATTCAGATGAAATTACACTACCAGTGATAGTCTCAACTCCATCAGGTGGGATTCCCACAACTACATGTACACATCCCACTGAGATAGGTCTAGTGGGTGAAATTTTTGGGACATCATGTGAGTTATTAGGAAAACATGACTTAACTACACATACTTTGTCACTCATATCATCATAAGGGTATTTGTGGGTTATCTTTTTTGGTATGTATCTACTTATGAACATATTTTTTACTTCACTATTATACTAATTATTGAATATTTTTGTCTAACATATATAAATAATTAAAGAAAAAATAAAACATGGAAACTAAATATGGTTGGAAAAAAATGAATTTAAATGTTATTGTGTTGTTTTACTATTTTAGGGTTCATACGAGTGATGCAGAAGGCATGTATTAGAACTTTTTAAGACATATGTAATCTAATAGAATGTCCCTCCCGATCACATATCATGATTGGAGGAATGTTCCAATCAATTGGAAGAAAAATATCTTTGATAATCAAATAAAGGTAAATAAAATTAAATATCGGTATGTTTTTTAATAATTTGATATCACTATTAAATTATTATTCTAATAATTTTTACATTTCTTATCAGAGGTATTTCATTTTGAGGTGTATGATTCCATTGTGAGTTAGTGTACTTTGAAAATATTTGGAAAATGAAAATATTTAAATTATAGATTATGGTGTCTGTTTAGTGACAACTCAGAAAGCCTTCAAAAGATGTATGATAAGGTCTTAAAGGGATACACAGAGAGTAGTAAATGTATTTTTTGGATAGGTTTTCTATTTATTAATAAAAATTATTTTATAATTTCATTACTTTTATCATAATATAACATTCCATATGGATATCTGTTCATTGATTCAAGAAATTTATGAAAAACCATAGTCATTAGAGAGAAGAAAATTATCCCACACATAGTAGGGTTAGAAAGTTTTACAAGGAGAAGATAGATCAAGATAATATTTTAATTTTTATGAAATCTATATGTGTTCAATTTTATGTTATTAAGATTATATTATAGTGGATTTTCTAATTTGATTATATATGCTTTATAGGTTGGTCATTAGGTTTGGTGGGTCAAGATGTGGTTCGATGTGAATATAAATTCATATGAGAGTTATGTGAATAAACATGCTCAAAGCATAGGGGTAAATTAATTTTATTACTATTTTATATCAATGAATCGATTTATTATTTTATATTATTCAATGTATAGGATAAAATTAAAGAGGCATGAGATAAAAATCCCCTACAGTACTAATCGATCTCCAAGAGTGTTGCTATTGGTAAGGTTCTATAAAATGAGCATCCAAGTCATGTAAAGATGGTTGGTTTTGGTAAACCCCATAATGAGTCTTTAGGATGTACTAACATAATTAACTACAACACCTTATCCTTCCATGAGTACTATTTGTGTTCATGATCTATTATTTCAATAAACTGTTGGGATTTTGGAGACCAATATACAGGACATAGAGTCACGCATAAGAGATTTGGATGATTAGTTTTCTATGGTAGGGGGTGCTTTAGATAACTTATTTCATGACATGACAAGGATTATTCCTTAGAGAATTTCATCCAATATATTATAGTTTTAGAAAGTATACACATTTATTATTTATTTTTTATTTGTATTATTATTTAATATAATCTAATTTTGGTTTTTAAATTCAAAAATTATAGGAATCAAAGGTTTTAAGTCATCAAGATGATGAGGTCCTATCATCTCGAGTCTTACATAATGATTCAAATACAATATCTTAGAGTCTTTGATGTATTACATGTTATTATGCTAATTAATACCCTAAACTTATTACTTTTGAATGTAATTATTGGTTTCTTTAATGCCCATATGATTAATGTAATATTATGTATGTGTATGAAATGTTTTAATATAGGTTTTAGGTTTTAGCATGATAATTGAATTTATTATTATCATATTTTTCTAGTAATAGTGTTTTTGAATATATGTTATAGTGTCTTGAATTAAAGGTGCAATGTTCTTATTTTTTCATTATTTGTGATGGTAGAAGAAACATAAATAAATTGAAAAAACATTTACTATTTGATATGGTTTCCATTAAATCCCTATAAAAATAATTAATGGCAGTTAGAGTTTCCACTAAATATGCGAAAAAAGGAACCGTTGTGAAAAGAATTAGGGGAAATTATAATTACTGTTAAATATGAGAGAAAATTCTATTTAATTTTTATTAATTGGAAGTAGTTTTAACTACAAAAAATTGTTTTTTATTTATCAGTGGTTAATTACCATAACTAAATAATGGTTATGTAGTGGTTTTTATATACATCCACATAGAAACAAATGTCAAATTTAAATTACCAACAACACTAAACATGGTGGCTTTGAAAAATATTAAAAATAGGTCAACTGTGGTTTAAACTGCCACATATACCTAGAAATGTACTTATGAAAGTGAATTTTCCTATATTGTTAATGATCCTTATACTTTATTATTATTAATAATAAATATCATCAATCATATACTTTTATGTATTTACCAAAAAAACGAAACCATATATTCATGGTGGGGTAGGATATGTTGGCTATGTCATGAATGATATGTTATTAATGAAAAGGTTGAAAAAGGATTTTCCCCTTACATCTTTATGGAAGATGATATTTCAACCAGTTGATTGGAAAGTAACAATAAAACTAAAATCCATGGCCATAGTGTAATTACATGTGCATTTCATGTGGGAAATTAAATATATATCGACCATATTGGTTGATGACACAAAAAAAAACATGCTTGATGAGATATCAAAATATTGGGTTTATATTACGCAGTGAGAATTCGTATGTTATTGTTTTCATTGAGATATTAACTTATTCCTCCATAGGTTCCTTTAGATATTATTCGATATTGATATTGGACTTTAGTAAAGCCCGTCTAATGCCATGATGGAAGAGGATTAGAGGGTCACACACTTAGTGTATCCATCGATATCAGCTAAATACTATTTTTATTTAACAGTTGAGATATTAATTACATTTATTTAGTAAAAATTTATATATGAGTTTAATATTACAATAAATATTTTTTCACAATACCATAGAATAATATATTTATTTATATCTTTATTTATTCTCAAGGTTATCGATAAAAGTTTTCTTAAATAAATAATTATATAGTTAAGGTAATTTTAAAATTAGTATTTATCAAGAAAACTGGTAATTTAATAATTATTTATTTTTCAAAAGAATAATAAAGGTATTATTTGTGCTCTGGTAAATTCCAAAGAAGTTTTAAATCATGAGTTTAGCTCCTGGGAATGGAAATGATATACTGAATATAATTTAAATAAATATTATATTATTTATTGATATTTACATTAAATGGGAGACATGTGTTCATCATGGAAATAATAATAATAATAATAATAATATTATTACTATAAATGGGGATCCCTAAGGATTAAGTGATTAGATAAGAGCCATTTGTGAAATTATTACTTCTCTAAACCTGAGTCCAAATATACCTATTTATATCATTTCAGTTTGGTGTGGTTGTGCATAATTTTTTTCCTATCTCAAAATAATTCTCTCAATGAAGGTAATATCTAGGATTTCCCCCCAATATTAATAGAATATATTACACCTCATACATCCTCTTAAAAATGATATATAAGAGATAAAATGCTCAATCTATAGTTATTGTTTTTGTGATCAAGAAGAACTATATAAGACAAATGTATCATCATTGCTAGCACTTGACATTACTTCAGTGTCGTTAAAATATTGTAGTTCATGTGTGGATTGATTATAATAGGATTCTACTTGGAATCCTCTTAATGAAATTACATTACATCACATACAAGTTTTTATCAAACAATACCAATATTGAAGAAATTACTCATGAATAAGATAAATTATTTTTATTAAATTAATTATAAATTTAAGATAAAATATCCTCAATCATGGTTCTAGGATTATTTCATTAGGTTTATTCCGATATAATGATGAGAATTATAGTTCATTGTCATGTTTTTATGATTTCTCTATCAAATTTAATGAGAATCCATCATTGGTCCTGAAGTCATCTTACTTTCATTGTTCCTCAAAGATATAAGTGGAAATAGAGTGGTCACATTTAAACATATAATCAATTTAATTATTTTTTCATTAATAATAGAATTGTTTATTATGATTTCATTTATATTTTAATTTATTAATCATAAATTTGAGATATCTTCTTTGTTCACTTTCTTATAGAAAAAATGAAGAATTCATGGAGATACCATCAAGATATGGAACACGATTTTCATGGTTACAAAGAATTTAAATTTCCTAACTGATATATAACCACACATGTCACGATGGTCATGTATTCATTAGACACAATGTATAATTAATACAATGCATAAAAAATTAATTAATACACATGTGGGGTGTTATTAATACACATGAATTGTGATATTAATTAATACACATGCAGTGCATAATTATTAAACATTAAATTTATAATTAATTAATTAATAAAAATTCAGTGTATAATAAGTATTAATGTGGTATGAAATTAATTAATAAACACGTGGTTCATAATTAATATGTAATGACATGTGTTTTTAATTAGATAAAAATCCAAAGGAATATGAATTTTGGTGTTTACTGGGCAGGGTATTTTTAAAGATGAGCATCGAAACATAATTTTGAAAGTTGTAACATGTAAATGTGTTGTTTTTGGACTTGATTGAAGTCCCTAGGGGTCCCTTGGGTGTCTCATTAAGTTTTGGGAGTGTTTTGTCCCAACATTCTGGGGTTTGGGTGGTATTCACAGGGTGCACGGTTTGTCTAAAACCGTGCAGCCCCTAGTAGGAATAGTATGACATATTTCAGAGGAGTGGAATGCCCTACTTGAGTTGTGCATGGTTTACCCTAAATATGTGCTTATCCAACTTAGGTAGTGACAATTAAGAAGTATCTAATAACTATTCACTACATGTTTTTTTCATGGTTACGGTAAATGTGCGGTACAAACCATGCGAGGGGGATCCCTAAGTAGAGGGTGATGCACAGTTTGGCTAACCATGTGATCCAAACCATGTAGTTTGTTTTTTAAGAAATTATTTAATTAAATTAATATCAAAATAAAAATAATTCTAAACCTAATACCCTTCACCCCCCTCCTAGTCTTCATGATGCACACCCCCTTGGGCCTCTCCTTGGCCGTTCACAACACCTCCTCTTGGCCTCCCCTCATCTCGACAATTTCAACCATTTTTTCTCTAGTTTCTTGTACAATCCTTCAATATAAGACCCTTAGCTCCATATTCTTTTCTTTTATGGCGTGTTCTCTTCTCCTCATCACCCTATTTTAGTTCGGATGAACTATAGTGTTAGGGGTAACCATATTTTTTTGGTTTTGTTCTATTATTGGGGAATGCATTGCATCTCTCGAGACTCCTTCATACGTGTTTCGGCATCCAATACCAAAGGAGAAGTAGTTCAGATCATTTCAGTCCACCCGTCCTCGATTCTGGGTAGGTTTTCCTTTGTTTTTTCTCAATTTCTATTTGGGCCTTTAATAGTTTCTATGTTATCATTAATTTTCTTTAGTACATTGGACATTTCTACATTGGTTTTGGGTTGCTGTTGTCAAAGGTGACTTACTCGTGTATGAATAGGAAGTTATATATATATATATAAGTTGCCCCTTTATATGTATATTCACCCATGGTAGTGATATATATATATATGGGTCTTAGTGTGCTTATGTATATATATGAAATATGAATATGGGTGTAAGTGTAAATGGGTATATGCATATATAAGCATGCATGTAAGGATCCCCTTATACATATTCATGGCCATGCGAATATGTACATAGGGGATATGTGTCCTTATATATATGAAAATTTGAATATTCTCATAGGTGGGAAGTAGCAGCTTTAAGTGTCTACCTATGGGAACATCAAGTGTTGAAGTATTCTGCTCGGTCTTCTCCTATTTGAGGTAGGATCCCATTCCATTGTCCTTTAAATTTTAGAATTATTTAATTGATCAATTTTCTCACTTTCGTTTGATTTTATTTAGTGTTGTATTATGTTTAGAATAAATTATTCTTAAAGTTATTTGGGATATTACTTTAATATCTAACACATGTTTATGCTTAAATGTATTGTTTGAGAAATAATGTCATAATTTTATATTAAAACCACATGAATGAGGTTTGTTTTCTTTTAAAATAACAAGCATAGATCTATTATTTAAATAATGTATTTTATATTTCATTTGTGTTTTCTCTATACCTTGATGTTAGTATTTCAACATGGAATGTTAGGATATGACATTAAAGGATTCCCCTATAGAACTTCCATTCCTGTTGTAAATGCTTATAAACCCAAAGAACCTCTTAAGAGTTTATCCTAGATTATAAATTACATTGATCATGTAGGTAATTAACCAAATTGTTGAAGGCACCTCCTAAGTGTCCCTTAAGTCTTGAAAAACAAAATCCCTTGTTTGATTTACTAAATGGCATGTATTTTTTAAAATAACATGCTCGTAATGGATCTTATTACTTGATTTAATTATATGGATTAATTGAAATTTAATTTAATAGGGTGATACAACCACACATCTTGTGATAATTAAATATGTATTTCTTTTACTGAATTGTTATAATTGTGATGCCCTTGATTATAATAGATTATTTAAACAAAAAGCATGAGCGGTATTGTCTCATGGATGAGATTATAAATATGACGATGACTTTATATGGGACTGATAAATGTAAGGAATGAGAGGTGTTTACTCAAAATTTTCTTATAATTATGATTAGTCCTTATACATAAGATGAGTTATGATGGTAAGGGAATCATTTAGAATGGCGCTATCATGCTCCCTTACATCGGGTGTTGAGTATAAAGACTTTCACCAGTGATACGATATAGGGATTGGGTTAAGGCACCATGTATCATGATTAGATTGTTTCCATGGTGGCTCACTCTCCATCCCAAGAGACGGGAATAAAATCCCACACTCTGTCAGGATGTAGGGAATATACAATATTTCATGGACTTTTATGATTTTAATACAGGTCATGGAAAAGTGAGTTATGTCCTAGTCAATCTATCACAAGTATTCCAAGTATATTTCCATTAAGTGTCCGCACACACATAGTTCATAGAGGTGGATGTCATATATAACTAATATGTATTTATATTACTATATATATAGTTACTAGTCAGACATTCTTTCTGGTAGTGACCCAAAGAAGGTAGAGTCAGCTAGGTGTCTGATTGGAACCAGAGCCGACCTGTGTTATTATTTTAGTATTGTTTGTTGTTTCATATTTCATGCACACTGCTTGATTTATATTTCAAAAAATGGATTGGGCTAGACACTATGGGTTTTATCCTACTGAGATATATTATCTCAAACCCTACTTGGGCTACCATTGCTTTGGGGTACCCTAATAGACCTTATTTTTAAATACCATGATTGATTTCTTGTGCTTATTTTCTTGTACCTGGGAGTTAGGAGCACATGATAGATTTGGAGATCAGGATTCTCACAAAGATCAATTTCTAAGTCTTTTAGTCATTTTCTTATATCATGTATAGTAATACATTGTTTCCTTCTAAATATCTATTTTTTCAGTTATGTAGAATCACCATGACATGCATGCATTTGTTATATATTGGCATTGTCTATCTTTCATCTGTATTCAATTTATATTATTATTATTCTATTTTTATTTCTTTTAGTTTTTCTTCAACTATTTTATGTTGTATCATATTGGACTATACCAATGTGATACTCTGACATGAGGGTATAGTCTCCCCACTATCATCTCTATAGACCCTTACTGTTAGTCGGTAGCCTTTGGAATACGGGGAGATATGTTTGAGCCCATGTGATCCACCGATCCGACTACCGTCATTGTGGTCAGTCTGGATGAGACATTACAAAGTGGTATCAGAGGTGTTTTATTTCCTCTATCTTACTATTTTTTGTTGGTAAATAGGATACTATGAATGTGTCAATGCTTGGTAAATATCAATATCTTGGCTGATCACCCCACACATGGGGAAATGAACAAGTGGCCAAGGCTGGGATTATTGTTCATTTTTTTTCTATTACAATTTCATTTTATTTCACCATGAGTGATTAGTGTACTTTATACTATGTATTGATTTATGAGTTGATTGTTTATTTCCCTTTGACTTGTATGATAAGAAATAAGCATTACACACATCACCATAGTCATATATAAAATTCACAAACCATGCATATTCCATGCAATGAAGTTAAATTTGTAGTGCTTCTTTCTGAATTGGGTTGTGTGCCTTGAGTGTTATTCCATGACTAGTTTGTACCTATTTTGTATTTTCTTCAATATGCCTATTTTTGTAACATGATTGTTGTTTTTATTTAGTATGATAGTCTGCTACCATAATTCAGTGATTATATGCCATGATGCCTGTTTATTTAACATGTTTTTTCGAGTATAAAATTCTTATGTTTATTAAAATGCTTTCTATTTTTATCACTTATAATGACATGGTAGTTTTATTTTTGATATATAATTGGATTCATGGAAAAAATTATTTGTTTTGATTAATTGGGAACCATTTTTCAATAATAAGGTGTATGCGCCCCTTATAATTGGGAAAAGGTAACCCATATACTCGAACAATCTTTGATTTGTGCTTATTATTAGAGGCTATTGTGAAAAATGTAAAATTATGCTGAATCTTAAATGCTAATGTGAGTTGGTTTTGATTAAATGGTTTCCAAATGGAAACTTGTAATGTGTATGGGAGCTTTATGAACTGTTAGACGGCCACCCATATGGCTAAGGTATTATATATGATCATGTTATAATCTGAAATTCTTATAAATATAAAGTTACTTTAATTTTTATCTAAAATGAATTGGTTAAATACCTAAAAGATAAAATGGGACCAAGTAGGTCATTTGAGGGATTTTTCTTATGAGATGACCCATTTGGGTGTTTTGAAACATCATTATTTATGCAGCTACTATTGGGTTTCATTCTGATGAACACATGTTGTCTTAATGTGATGCTTGTAGGTCACCTCTTTTGATAAACATGGGAATTTATATGATAAATTTCCTAAGTATAATGAGATATCAAAAAAATAGTTAATGATTAAAAATTATTTTTGATATATATTCCCTACATGCCTTAGTGTTTTTTTGAAATCTTTTAGTGTTTAAAGATTAAATTTGAATTAATTTAGAGACTTAAAAATGGAACTAGTAGTGGTGTCCTTTGTTTATACCCTTGTGTCAGGGTACTTTAAACTTTTCTTTGAGTTTCACTGGAACCTAACTGTATGTATTTTCTATATCTTTTCTCCTCTTTGGCAATGTCTTAGATAGTAGGATCTTGATCTTATGAATTCTTTTGGCATGACCTAGTGATAGGGTCGATGGTTGTGATTCGTGAGGTGCTAGCCTGTGGTAGGTAGTACCCTTAGAACTTTAGTGCCCTGATAATTCTATGAGTTGTATAATGTTTGGTGTCATTCAGGTGCCTTTGTCCCTATTAGAACTCTTATTTTCAAAATTAAACCCCTATTCAAATGGGTGGTCATGTTCTTCTTGGACTTTATTATGGGCTTGAGCATCGAGTCATGCCTGTTTAAGAGGTTAGACATGTCGAGGGAATAGTCGGTCACTTCACAGGTCTCATGACCCCTTCTTCTTCCTTAGTGATGGGAAAATTAGAATGCCATTATCCAGGTCAATTTTCTTTTATGATCCACATGATACTCAAATTGATATGTTATATATCCTATAGATATTAATGAGGATGTGTTTTTCATCTCTGAAACCATGGGGAAGTATGCCTTTACATACATGGTACCCTTTGAGTTCAAAATGATGTAACGAAACCATTGAGTTCGGTGAAATTGATGAGCCTTGTATTGTTTAGTATGTACTTAGTCAATCTACAGATTAGAGTGACCTAAGCGTTAATGGAATCATTTTCAACCAAATTCTTGGGATGAATTTCAAGAGACTTGGGGTTTTTTTGACTCGCCGGTTAGTTTGATTGGGTTTTCATGCCAAATTCCATATGTTTTCATTCAAGGTGAATACGACCTAGTGTGCTTGTGAGTGTCCAATATGCACTTCTTTTTGATGACTAGTACACTCCTAAGGTGGTGATATTCATGTTAGTTTATTTAAACATGTCCTTTTTGGTAGGAGGAACACAACCAAGGAGGACCTTCTTGAAATGGTCGGTCTTTCTTGAATGCCTTTAAGGCTTGAAAGTATTAAATAATCAGTGCCAGATTGAAATAATAATGTTGATTTGGTTGGATATGTGTATAAAAATTGGAAAAAACATTGGTCTTGGATGGAATTTGGGGCAAAGCTTAAACGATCACATAATTCCTTAGGTGGTAAGGGCTTGTGATTGGTCAATGGTGATGTGTCGGTAGGTGAAGCCAAGCATCTTTCCATTAGTTTTTTGGGAATGGTTCGACCATTATTTGTTTATTTTAGTTTTTTTGGGTTGGAAATCATTAAAATCCTCTTAGTTTCTTCTTCTTAGTGACGAGAATTCCCCCAATCTTGACATCGTCCTTGATACACTATGATAACACCAGTCTTACGTTGTACTAAATCTTCTAAAAGTTTTTGAGATTGATAATTGTTTTTCTTGATGTTCTATGTTGGACACATAGTACTTATCTAGTCTTGGTTAGTCTTAAGTGGTACATGGATTCATGTGTAAGAATTCCTTGGGAGGAATCTTGGACACTATTTGTTCTCCTGGATTTGACTGATAGGTAGATGCTGCTCTGGGATTAGTCAACATTTTAAGTGGATGTTGTGGCCTTGTACCAACATCCCACTCATAATTATGGAGTATAGACTACCTTGGTTAGATCCTAGGACTAAATTTTAATAAATATGAGGTTACCCCAGACTTGTGGTCAAACTAGAATATTTTGTTTTAAATGGGTACCAATTCTAGTGGCCTAGATTTATTTTACACCCTTGTTCATGTTGTGGTGTGGTAGTTTAAATGATCAAGTGATGGTTTGACCAAGGAACATCAACAAAAGTCGGGTATGAGATTCAATGAACATGTTTGTGATAAATAAAAGTTTCCTTGGGAGAAGGAATTGTGGTTCAATTTTTTTACACTTTCCTTCTATACCAAGTGTCTTGGGAATGGTCAGATAGAGGTGGATTGACTTTATTTCCTTTTTGTTAAGTGGTTATAGTTGGTGAAGAAATGTTTTAAAGCATGTATTCAGGTAGAGTTGAGTGTGCTTTTTGTCAGCCTGGGCTTTTCATGAAAATATTGCTTGACCAGTATAAGTGAGAACCATGGGGAATCAACCTTTTAACCATTTTAAAACAAGCAGAGAGCGGCACTATAATTCATAGAGTCATTATTTGTAATGAAATTCCGATGGTGGAGGTTTTGTGGCTCAGAATTGACCCCTTTTAATATTAAAGCCTGAGGTGGGGAGTACCTTCTGCTAATTTTTTAACGATACAACAATGTGATAATGTACCTAGATAAATGGTATTTCATAAGCTATGTTTCAATGTTTCATTTGAGAAATGAGCATTGGCTTGAGTTTTGATGGCTTAAGTGTTATGTACTTCAATAATGCATGAAGTTGCGTTGGGAATTGGAAATGAAACATGACAATTTGAACAATACTTTACGACCCTCGTAGGTCTGTTGATGTTTTCATTGTTACCAAAGTTTTCTAGAGGATGATACGTTCTAAGGTGGGAAGGTTGAAATGACCATTGTTTTGAATGGAATGAAAATCCCAAGTAATTTGAATTTTGGGGTTTCCATGACAAGCCATTTTTAAAGCCGAGCATCAAAATGTAATTTTGAAAGATGGAACACATCAATGTGTTGTTTATGTACTTGGGAGAATGACTGAGGGGTCCCTCAGGTGTCTAAATTTTGGGAGCATCGAGTTCTGGAAATCTAAGGTTTGGGTGGTATGCACAAGGCACATGTTTTTTCTAAAACTGTGTGGCCCTTGCAATAACCGTGCATCCTGTTTTAGAGGAGTAGAATGCCCCACATGGGCTGCACACAGTTTACACAAACTATTTTCCTATCCCACATGGGTAATTACAATTATACAGTACCTAAGAACTATTCACCACATGGTTTTTTTCATGGGTAGGGTTATCATGTGGAACAAACTAGGTGAGGAGGATCCCTAAGAAGAGGGTGTTTCATGGTTTCCGCACAGTTTGGCTAACCATGTGACCCAAATAGTGCGGAATGTTTTTTAATAAATAAATAAATTAAGTAAAAATAAAAATAATTTAAAACCTAATACCCTTATACCCCTCATGGTTTTCATGATGCACACCCCCTGTGCCTCTCTCTGGTCACGCATGATACCTCCTCTTAGCAACCACTCCATTTGACAATTTTAATCAGATTTTCTCTGATTTCATGTTTGATCCTTCAAGGAAAGACCCCAAGCTTCCACTTATTCCATTTTTCATTAATTTTTATTCTCCTCATCTCCTAATTTTAGCTTAGCTGAACCCTAGGGTTTGGGTTGACCAGTATTTTGGTTTTATTCTATTTTTATGGTGTGTAGTACATCTCCCAAGACTCCTTTGTGCGTGTATCGACATCTACTGCCGAAGGTGAAGTGGTTCAGATCATTTCATTCTAACAGTCATTAATTTTGGGTAGGTTTTCCTCCATTATTCTTTTTTTCTCAATTTCAATTTTGGGATTTTGTAGTTTTTGAGTTATTAGTAATTTTTTTAGGTACGTTGGACCTTTCCACATTAGTTTTGGGTTGCCGCTATCAAAGGATTCTTAACCACATATACAAAGGTAGATAGGTTGGTAGGTATATATATATATAATTTCCCCAGTTATATGCATATTCACCCATGGTAGTGAAAATATATATATGGGGATAGGTTTTCATACGTTTATATATGAAATGTGTATACAGGTGTAAGTGTAAACATGTATATTAATATATAAGAATATATATAAGGACCCCCTTGAACATATTAATGTCCATGTGAATATGTACATAGGGTATAGGCTTTATTATTTATATGCAAGGGTTTTTATGCTCAAAGGTGGGAGGAGAAACTATGAGTGGTCGCTGATGAGAACATCAAGTGTCGAAGTGTTTAGATTGGTCTTATCCTCTTTGAGGTTGGATCCCATTCCTTTTCTCTTTAAATTTAAGGATGATTTAATTGATTACTTTTCTCAATTTCTTTGGATTTTTTTAAGTGTTGTATTATTTTTATATTAAATGTTTCTTAAAATGATTTAGGCTATGAATTTAATATCTGAGGCATATTTATGCTTAAATTTATTGTATGGGATACAACGTCAAAATTTTATAATAAAATAAATCGAATGAGGTGTGCTTTCTTCTAAAATAAAAAGTGGTGATCGGTTGTTTAGATAATTCTTTTGATATTGCATTGGTGTTTTCCCTAGGACTTGATGTTAGTTCTGCTAAATGTTATGTTAGTACATGACCTTAAAGGATTCCATTAAATGGAACTGCCCCTTTTTATGTAAATTCTTATTCAACCAAAACACCTATTAAGGTTTTGGCCTAAATTATAAATTACATTTCCCATGTAGATAATTAACCAATTTTTTTTGAAGGTTTCTCCTAAGTTCCCCATTTTCCTTGTAAAATGAAATACCTTTTTTGGTCAACTCAAAGGCATGTATTATTTCAAATAGATTTCTCATGATGGCTCTTATTCCTTGATTGTGTTAAACGAATTAATTGAAATGGAATTGAATAGGTTGGTACAACCATGACTCTTGTGATAATTAAATAATCATTTATTATATTGAATTTTTATAATTGTGATTTTCTTGATTATAATGGATTATTTAAATGCAAGGCATGCGAGGTATTTCCTCAAGGCTTGTATTATAAATATGATGATGCCTTTAAATGGGCTTGATAAATGTAAGGCATGAGATGTATTTACTCATGGATATTTATTATAAATATTATTACACATTATACATAGGGTGAGATATGATGGTAAGAGACTCATTGATCATGGAGTTATCATGCTCCCTTACATCAGGTGTTTAACATGGTGACTCACACTATTTATATGATTTGGGTGTTGCGCTGAGGTGCCTGGTACCACGATTAGAGTTTTTCTATGGAGGCTCACTCAGCATCCCAGGTGATGGGAATGAATTCCCCAACTCTATCAGGATATAGTGTATGTACCATATTTCATGGGATTTTATGCTCGTTAGACTAGTTATGTACAAGTGTGCAACGTCTCAGTCCTGTCAGCACTACTATTCTAGGTATATGTCCATTAGGTGTGCATACACACTTGGTTCATATACGTGGATGAAATATATAGATAAAATATATATGTATATATATATATATTTATTGCTACATATATATTGTTTCTAGTAAGAAATTCTTCATGGCCATGATCAGAAGCAGATACTGTCAGCCAGGTTTCTGATTGGAACCTAATGTGACCTGTGTTATTATTTTGATACTATTTATTGTTTCATATTTCATGCACACTACTTAATTTATATTTCAAAAAATGGATTAGTCTAGAAACTATGGGTGCAAGTCCACTGAGATTTATTATCTCACACCCTACTCAGGCCATCATTGTGCTGGGGTACCTAAGTAGACCTTCTGTTTACAAGACAATGGTTGGTTTTTTGTGCTAATTTTCTTGTACCTTGGAGTTAGTAGTGTCGAACTGACCTAGATCTCAGGATTCTCATGGAGACCACCTTAAGATAATTTTAGTCATTTTCTTATTTCAAGTATAGTACTGTGTTATTTCCTAATGTATGTATATTTTTTTCCAATTATTTAAAATCACCATGACATGTATGCTTATACTGTATACTGGTGTCATCCATATTTCAGTTGTATTTAGTTTATAGTATTCTTCCACTATTTTTATTTCATATAGTTTTGAATATTCTATTATATGTTGTTTTATATTGGAATATACCATTGTGATATTTTTAAATGAGGGTATAGTCTCCCCACTATCACTAAGATAGATCCTCCCTGCTATTAGGCAGCCTCTAGAATCTTGTGAGATGCACTTGAGGCCATGTGACCCACTGGTACTGTTACTATCTTAGTGCTCAGTTGGGCTGATATGTTACATAAGACACATCTGGTGTATAATTAATTAATACAGATGCAGTCTCATACCTGTTTATACAAAGTAAACACCATGTCACCCTACACAACAGGTAAACTAATTTATGAGAAAAGAAAATTAATTGAGCCATTAAAAAAGATTAACACATGTTTTATGTGTCATAAATTGATATCAAACATCATGTGAAATTTTTTAAATAATATTAAATGATAAATTAATTTCCTTGTTAAATTCATAACTACACACCATGTATTGTCATCAGTTTACACTATGTACTTTTTGTACATTTGAATCGGTACATGTCATGTAATTAACACATGTCAACATGTCATAAATTGATAGTAAAAGTCATGTAATTACATGACTCTTTTTTTACGATATTATGTGCAGATACATAGTAGATGAGGATGACTAGATAACATGTAGTTCAGATAGGTACATGTTATGTTTCCTCTATGTACACCCCATGCACATAAGTAATTTTAAATAAATTTATTTAATTTTAATTTTTTTTACATTGGATGAAATATTATGTATCTCTGAGGCTAGTTGGATTTAATAATAAAAATAAATAAATAAATAATAATACCATTAATTATTAATTATAGATTAATTTATCTTAATTAATTTAGTGATTATAAATATATGTTAGCTTGTATGAATGTGATGTTGTTTCATATATGTGATTGATCATGGGATTTGACTAACCAATGTATGTGTTGGGTTTGTATTTTATTTAATATTGAATCATGGATTTTTTTTTATTTGTAAAAAATTATTACTATATTAAATATGATGGCTTGTGATTTATCCTTCCCAACTTTATTATGTAGGGAATGCATTCCCATGGTTTATTTTATATATCTCATACCCTTTATTCCCCTCAATACTGTGTGAGTAAAACATGAAAATTATGGAACTCTAAGAGATGAGGTGGTTCAAAACATGAGATTAGGTGAAACCAACCAAGAATATATAGAGGAATATAGTGGAATGATGTAACTTGAGATAAAATTGTCTCAAATATTCCCCCAAGATTCATAGATTGATTTACCATGTTCTTGATAAATCAATCATTAGAAATATTATTGTCAATTCTGTTTAATTATTTTATTTTTTTGATGCATGTTTATCTATTTTATATGATTTATGTTTATATTATATTGAATGTGATCACATAAATTAAATAAAAAAACAAGAAATGAAAGATAAATTAAAATAAATGGATTATATGTTGATTATTTTATCATAACATGGTTAATTTATAAATGTTGTACATGCCCCATCATGACACATGCTCAACACTCAACTGTTGTTCCCCTCATTCATAAATGGCTTGAAGGCTTTCTTTTTTATTGATTTTTATAATCCCCCTTTGAAGGGATGAGGTGTAACCCTTACAAGGACCATATGCTTAGAGATTATTTGACCCATAGGTTTTAAGGAAATATATAGACTATAAATACATGGAAATTCTCCTCCAACAGTTTTTCATCATGATGTTAGCTCTCCACCTTCACATGTCTTGCTCAGCTAGTCTTCCTTTTCTTTTACAGGATAGTCCCGATTGCAATACCATACCCTATCTTTCTAAAAAATTTTCTTAGCTTCTTCTCTAGTGAATGTGTGTGCTTTGAATCCCCATCTGAAGTCTTCTCCTTATAGAGTCTGTCTGGTCGTTAATCATAATTTGAGGTGGCCTAAAGGCCTTGAGGTGGCCCAAAGGCCATGATGTGGCCCGAAGGCCTTGAGGTGGCCCGAAATCCTTACTGGCCTGAAGGTCTTGGGTGGCCCGAAGACCTCAAAGGACCTGAGGCCCTAACCGTGGCCCGAAATCCCAAAAATATGAATATTTCAGGCTGCTGCTGTAACAGATAGAGTCTTCTATAGTACCTACTACAATGCCTACTATAGTAATGCTAAAGTGCCCTCCAAAATATGTCTCTACCCAGTTTTGAACTAGATTCTCATGGCTACACTTGCGAGTCCTCACCAACTGGGCTAAGTCTCTTATGCATAACATTTCTAATTAATTATGTAAAATTCACATAATACTGAAAGTCATGTAAAGGATAAAATAAAAAAATTTAACCGTAATAAATATAATCCTTAAAGGAAATATTAAGTCTATAAAATCTTTCCATTTTCTAACTTAATAGGGAACATAGATAAAGTTTCTGGGTTTTCACATAATTAGAGACACTTTTAATTATCTAGAGTTTAAATAATGTTGGTTGGTCAACATAATCAAAACTTTATTAATTTTAATGGCCATATTATTTTCATTGAAAATTTGTAGGTAGGTGTTCAGAAAATCTAAGTTAGAATTTCGTTATTGGGGAGTCCACTCAATAGATCAAGGAGCTTCGTGCTATAACTTGGAAAGGTTGTCTTCCTCAGTACCTTATTATGTTTTTCATGGCCATGGTATGGGTTATAAGGATGAAAATATGGATCATTTTCATAAAAATGTCCCCGTGACAAGACATTCCAAGTCTAATGTTGTGGGATATTGAGAGTTGATCAAAAAGTGGGAGAATAATAATATATTAAAAATTATTAAATCTCACATATTTTCATAATCAAGATCAATTAATAATAATATATATTATCTATGAAAAAAAGTGGAAAAAAAAAACAATGGGAATACTATGAACATTCCTTAACTCATGGAATATCCTCACTCACACAAATTAAACTAAATTTTATAGTCTTTTAAACATGGATCTACTATAGGAAAAAATTTCTATGTGTTTGAATCTACTATACATGATCAACCATCCCACTAAGTGAGAAAAGGTGATAAAGAGGGCTACCAAATATTCCTAGAAGATAATTCTTATGAATGTTTCATCATTCTATCATCTATGTCCACAGAATTGATGATTATACATAAGGAAATGGATTATTGCACCATGAAAACTCATATCCATGAACATGAAAAGAGATGGATAGTCTTAAGGTAATTAATATTGTCACTACAATATACTAGTGTAATCTAGAAGACTCGATCTTATCAAGTGATCATGTATTCAAAATTCTTGAGTATATTGATCAGTTTAAAAATTTAGGTTTTCATATGGATAATAAATTATCCAATAATATCATATTATTATATTTTCCATCTAGGTTCTCAATATTCATCAAGAATTATGGTATTAACAACTCATACGAGTCTCTTAAGAATATTTTGGCTATGCTTCTCCAAGTAGATAAGGATTGGAGGGGAATAAGTTCTTTATCCTTCATGGTAAAAAAATTAAAAGATATGGTTAAAAATCCCATGACCGATTCAAGGTTAATAGTTACGTTATATTTTCATTTAAAGATACAACGTATTAAAGGTGAGATAAAATAATAGGATGAAATTTACTATCCATGATGACAGAAAAGACATTAGAATATGATTATAGTGAATTTAAAAAGAAGTAATTAGTAAAATCAACTTTAGGTATATTCATCATTATAAGTATTACCTTTATTTTTTTTACTTATTGGTAATAAAATACAATAGATATATTTTTTTATGTATTTGAATATAGTAACTAAGAAATTATTGAAATATTATAATAAATAAGGTATATTCTCTAAGGATATAATGCAGGGTGATTCTTAGATCAGTACAAAAAATGTATGACTTCAGGATTTTTTGAGGAATTCAAATTAAACAATTGTTTTGTTTTTATTATTTCAAAAACACTCTTCTCTATATCTAATTAGAAATAAAATTCATTATTTCATTATTGAAATGAATTTTGTTATGGTATTTCATAACTAACTAATAATTATGTAATTAATGAATCTTAGATATCTAAAATTGGTAATCAATGATGAATATAAATGTAAGAATCAAAGTAACTAATTGTGGGAAGATGATTTTTTATAAAATAAACTAATATTATTTGATAAATTTATATCTAAAAGGGTATTTTAATCTCTCTTAAGCTAAGACACTTGGTATACTATCAAACTCACTATCATGTTTTAGACAAAGAAATAATTCGAAATAAAGGAATGCCATAGAGCTACTGGAATAAGTTTAACAAGGCCATGTTAACTATTACAAAGAATCTAAGAGTAAAAGTTCATATTCTTTAAAGATATTCCATTAATAGTTTTTAGTAATTTTCATAAAAGAAATTAATACACTCGATAAAGGATACATGATCCTCTAATCATGATTTTCAGAGTGTATCTTAACCAAGTATTCATTGATCATTTATATATTGAGTGAATGTAATCATAAACTCACATTACCTTATATATCAATGTTATGATGGTAGTAAAATTTATATTGATAATTAAACATATATATAGTTCAAATCTTCCATAATTTCTTCCAATGCATGTTTCAAAAATAATAGTATAATAACTAAATATGTGATAACTATATTGACTAATAGATATCCTATCAACTATAATATGATAATAAGTTCATTGAGTATAACCACTAGTGATTAATGAGAACCATTTGTTAAAATATTGATTTAACTATAAGTAAAAATCAATGAAACACTAAGTCCATCTTATTTAATTATCCTATATACACTTAGAATATTAACAACCCCTTTTAGTACAAACCAACTATATTTGTATAATAGGTATGAAAATATTGTTTGATATATTGGGAGAAAACTAAATTTTAATTAAGTTTAGTCTCTAGGTGTACATGATTTTTCATAAGAACACCAAACTCCACTAATAAGAATTTGATACGTTGTTCTAAATACACATACTATGTAGTAAATTAAAACCATAGAGGTAGTTTTATATTCACCAAAATTGGTGATAAATTATTCAATATAAATAATGAATCCCTTAAGAATTAAGTGAAAAATAAAATGGTAATATTGGCATGTATATATGAATTTATTATTGGAATCTATGTTCCCAAATTTACAGGCTCTGTGTTTTGGATATTTCTAGAATTAGTACCATTGGTGAGTATTCTATAAAAACTATATATGTATAGGTAAAATCTGATACCAAAAAATAAATATTTATTATTAAAAGTTTCAAATGATGTCTAAGATATTATCGATAAAAAACCTTTATACCAATAATCATCCTAAAACCTTTTTAAATTCTATTTTTCATGCAAATATTATATAATAATTATATTAGGCAGTTTAATGTCATGGTTAGTTTTCTAAAATAGAGAACATGTGGAACATGTCTACATGGCATAACTTAGAGGGTTGGTGACATCAATGAATTCCATTAAGATATCCAAATTACATATATCCATTTTTTAGATATAATCGATCATATTTATCATAGAATATGTTTTTGGAATGAAGTAGTTCCATATGTCAAGAAGTCATTATTGAGAGTGATATTTTTTAAAGAAACATATGTTGATAACATTTGAAAATATATACTTAGACTTACTAGTTTTTTAAGACTAAGGTACGTTGTTTTTCTGAGAATTACTTAACATAATAGCCAGGTTTTAGGGAAGAAGATATAGATACTTGGATATAAAATTTTATTAATATATTCATAGTACATATGTTGAAAAGATATAAAAATTCAAAAAAAATTGTTTCTTAAGTCACATCCGATGAAAGCTCAATAAAATAACATGTGTGAGCATAAGAGAAGACTGTGAATAGAATTTCACAAGCCTAAGTGCTAGGATTATAAAAAACATACCATGATATGTGTTGTTGTTTGATATTAAACATTATTTTTTTATGAATTGAATGTATCAAACAAAACACGATCAACTACATATACTTAAAATTATAACTATCTCACAATGCTTATGAAAGTATAACTGAATGAGTTCCTCGTGAAAGTGGAAATTGGAAAACTAGTGGTTATGGGGACACAACACTAGTTTTTCTTCAGATAATTTTAATATGGTATCATAGTGTTTCTCAAGTAATATTTAAGAAAAAATCATTACAACCAATGGTTATGATATCCTCAATTACCAAGTACATTTTTTATTTGTAATGAAGCTTAAGAAGTCATTTAACAATGATTTGTTCCAATTTTTATTATACTAAAATAAAAGAGTGTTATTATTTCCATGATAAAATTTAACTATGTTATTAGACAAGATTTTAGTTTTATGATAAGGGGACAATGGTAAATACTTAGGGTTAGCACCTCTTAAGATATCTTCTTAGGGAAATGAAGTGCGGTAAACAGAATAACCATAAGAATAGAGTGGATCTGCAAATATATACAAATCTTAGAAAAATAATGTTTATCATGAAAGGATAATATTTTATATGGTTATAATTTTCCTCTAGTAAAAGTGGAATTTTGTGGGATTCGGTACCCTATAACTAACAAATTTTTACTTTAGAGTAGATATATATTCAATGCCTTGAATAATAGTAAATATATTATCTCATGTTTATTTTTATTTCATGAATAATTATTGTTATAAATTCCTTAGAGTATTATCACATTAAAAGGTTATAACACTTCCCCACTACAATGAGAATGGTCACAACCCATCCCTCGAGGCCTGTGCCGTGACTCCCCCAAGCCTGCCTCCCTAAGGCCAGGGGCTGATGACTAGCACTGAAGGTATTATCCCACATGTGGGATGAATTTTCCTGAATACCTGTACGTATGTGCACACACAACCACATCCCAAAAATATGGAAAGGAAAAACATGAATGCCACTAAAACAATAATTGATTAAAGGTAAAATATGTAAGTCAAATGGGCTAGAATACAAACCCCACAAAAGAAAAACTGAAAACAGGAAAGTAAAAAAGATCTCTAAAGGTCATAGGAAGAAGAAACCCACCTATAGGGTAGGCAAAGAGTGTCTATCAGAAGCCGTAGAATTGTTTACCACCTATCATATCTCATTGGGCACCACCTGATCCTAGGCCACTATGGTCTCCATCAAAGCATCGATCACCTGCACTAGACATGACATGTGTGGGTGAAGCTTGTGTAGGGGTGAGTAACACAATACTCAGTAGAGACCCCAAAACAAAAACGAAATACCACAAATAAAATACCACACCAAAAAACCAAAGAGAAAAGACAATGCACACCAGGTATAACTCAAAATATAGAAAGTAAGATTCATCAGTCGTAGAGTTGAATTAGATTGTACTGGTTTGGGACTCATCCCTAATGAGCCACTGAGGTTTTCTCATCTAATAGAGCACTCAGGTCCGCTCGTTTGCTGAACCACTGAGGTATGCTTGTATGATGAACCTATAAGGTACGCTCGTATGCAGAACCACTAAGGTAGGCACAAGGTACTATCATATCACATAGGTATAATCTCAAGTATGGAAAGAAAGTTTATTAGTCGTAACACTGAACACCTTGGACTGCTGGGGTACTCATCATTGATGAAGATCATGGGTATGATAGGTCACACAAAGCCATTCCCCACTATGGGACTATCGGTTCACACAGAGTCGCTTCCCATTTAGGCCAGCTTAGTTGGTCCCTACATGGCCGATTATAGATAATCCACATAGGGTCACTTGTAGCAGATCCATACATGGTCTCTTATAGTTGATCCCCATAGGGTCTCTTGTATCTGGTCCACATAGGGCCGCTTATCATCTAGGTCTATAGGTTCATTTAGACCTGATCATCAGCAGTCTTTGGGTCTCAGCGAGTTATAGATTTCTTGAACACAGTGTGCATGATTTCAAGAGAATCCACTCCTCAATCCATTATTTATATTTAAAATCCCATGAAAGTCTCTTTGATCATTCCAAATGAACTTTATCGTCATGAGGGTTCCAACTCCACAAACAAAACATCAATCGGACACCCGATTTGAAAGATATCAACGTTTTAGTAAATAGAGGGATAGTTGTGTTCGGGCCTGGCCTGACCTATCAGACCAACCCGACCAACCCTGCCTGGGGGTCCTCCATGATCTGACCCAGTTCTGCCGACCCAACCCGACCATGCGGGGTGTGGGTTGGCCCGGTCTGACATGGCCCATTGGCCAGACCCATTGGGCTTTGCTTGACCTGGCCTAGATCGGTTGTGGGTCCAGTCCACCAGGTCGCCCAAATACCCGGTCCAATTCCTCATGCCCGGTCTGACTTGGTCTGACTGGTACTGCCTCACTGGGCCTCCCAGCCACCCGGTTTTCCAATTTAGCCCGAACTATTTTGGCGGAACATTTTTTCCTCCAGCCGGGCCACCCAAGCATCCCAGTTCTATCTCGACCCAGCCCGGTTGGTGGGCCTGCTTGAATCTAGCCCGAATTCCTGTGTTGGCATCCAATTTTGTAGCACCCAGAGGCAAGAGGCTGACCGTTCCTCCGCATATGGTGCCATACCACTCCTCCACACACGGTGCCCAACTGCGTGTGATGTTGTCCCCATGGTCAACCCATGGGTTGACCAGTCCAACATGGTGCCCCGCTTTCGCCATGTGCATCCTCCACCACAGTGTGGGTTGGCCACGACCTCTGCTGCCTCGGCGCGCTGCCTCCCGCCTGCTATCACCATAGTCTTTGGCCACCGCTGTAGCCTCCTCCCACCGCTACAACCTTGTGCCCCGGTCTCTTGCTACTACCATGACCTCTTGCCGATATCGCTGCCCACCTGAACACGACCCTTCTCACCTGGAACCATGGGATGATGCACCATTGATCATTACTCCATGAAGAATAGGAAGAACGCAAGGAGAAAAGAGGGGAAGGATTCACACATAAGAACACCCCATGAATGATCTGGGTCTCTATTCATATAGACGTGGATATGTTCTTGTTAGCAGTGTCACGAAAAAACATAAAGGGAAGAATAATCACTAAAATAGATATCCCCCTTTTTCCCGCATCATTAAGAATCCCACATGAATGATTGATCTGTAGGTTAACTTTTTAGTGAGTTAAACCACATTCATCATTTAAAAGTTAGAAAAGGGAAAATCAATTCACACAGAAAAGTATCAAACCCCAACTTGGGAAAAGAGATTTCTTGACGATGATCATTCATCATTTTTCATCGATCTCTGGTTCTGAATCCACTATCCAAGGTGTCATCGTCGTCATCCGATTCTCTGGCATTCTTTGTTGGAGATTCTTTCCTTTGTTATTCATCGTCTCTACCCACCAAAGCCTCAGAGAAATTCTAGTATTGTTCCAACTATCCTGCATTACTTGTTAGGTTATTAATTGACGGAGCGCGAATCAACATTTCTGTTACGGTTCATTGTAGCATCGTTATGCTGACTCATTAATGAGGTTCATTAATGAGATTCGTCATTGCCTCATCGCTGAACTACAAAACTGATGTGCCACTACTCAATGATTAAGAGAACAATTAAAATAACTTTTTAAGTTATTTTATTTTTCTTCTGAAATGTACAAAATTTAACTTTTTCTCTTGACCCATGCCAGTTGAGGTTAAGCCTTTCTTAAAGAAAACATCTCATTATGAACTCAACGGTGGTCTAAAAATTTTCTTCCGAGTTACCATTTGTGAGTTATGTGGATTCGAAAATAAAATAACTTTTTTTAAAATTATTTTATTTAAGGTTAAGTCCCAAAAACCAACATTCACATTTGGCATGTGCTGGGCAATGTTAGGCTCCACCTAAGAGAAGCATACCCTCATGAACACAACAGTTCTCTCAAATTCTCAATCCGAGTTATTGTTTATGAGTCATACGAATTTTTAAATAAAATAACTTTTTTTAAATTATTTTATTTATGAAAAAAACTACTTTACACTGTTGATCCACGCCGACCAATGTAATACTATGTATAAGGAATAAATGCCATCACGAGTTCAACGGTGGTCTCATATTTTAAATCTGAGTCACTGTTTGTGAGTTATAAGGATTTGAAAAATAAAATAATTTTATTTAATAATTTTATTTAAGGTTATGCCATTTTCGGGTTTTCTCATTGGAGACCCAAGCCGACTAAAATTAAGTCATGCCTTGGGTAATCCCACCATCCTATCCACAACAGTGCCTTAATATTTCTTATATGGGCACAAGTTTATGATTTATTCCACCTTTTCAGGAAAACTGCTCACACGTGGTATTTAGAACATAACATTTTTCTATGGATCATTCCAAGCACTCCAAGCCTTAGAATCGGACGTCGTCGTAGCACCTGGTCTCTAAATAATCCCATTTAATTTTCAAAAAAAAAATCATGGAATTCCATGGTATTAAATTACTCCCCCCTTTAGGGATTTACATTCTCATAAGACCAAACAAGGGATAATTAAACAAAAAGTGGGTACTAGGCATGAATCTGAACCTCCCACTCCCATGTGCCCTCCTGGAGATTCTCATGATTCCAAAAAACATGAACTAAAGGAACCGACCATCCACGAAGGATACTCTACTATCAATCATCCATCTTCATCCAGTACTCCACAAATGTCTCCCTGTCATCAATCTCCATCTCTCCGTGGTCGATGACATGTGAAGGTTCATGCATGTATCTTCTCAACTAGGATATATGGAAGACATTGTGCACCCTCTCTAACTGCAGCAGTAGATCCATGTAGTACGCCACCACGCCCACTCTACATAGTATCAGGAAAGGTCTGATGAACCTCAGAGACAACTTTCCACCCCTTCCAAATCTCTGTATCCCACGTCAATTAGTGACTTGTTGGAATATGTGGTCCCCCTCCTCGAACTCCAAGGGTATCTATTACCTATAAGAATAGGGCTTATGTTGGATTTGTGTAGTCTTCATCCACTCTTAGATGACATGAACATTCTCAGTGGTAGACTGTACCATCTCTGGACCCATGAGTACTGAATCACCTCAGTATTTCTAGCATAACGGTGACCTGTATGTCCATCCATATAGTGCCCCGAACGGTGCCATACTAATGGTGGAGTGGTAGTTATTGTTGTACAAAAAATCTACTAGTGGTATATAGTCATCCCAACTATGACCAAAATCAAGAACACAATCACAAAAAATTTCTTCCAAGGTCTATATGGTTTGATCTATATGACCTGCCATCTATGGGTGAAAGGTTGTGCTCAAGAGTAGATGAGCCCCAAATTCCTCATGTAATTCCTTTCACAATAGGGATGTAAAACATGAATCATGATCTAAGACTATTATAGATGGGACTCCATGGATTTTAAATATCTATTGCATATAAAGGAATCCTAATCTCTCTACTAAACCCTACTCTTGAATGGGTAGTAAGTTGGCCAACTTGGTGAGTCCGTCTACGATCACCCATATGGTATCATGTCCCCTAGAAATATGTGGTAATCCTGTCATAAAGTCCATCAATATCCCTTCCCACTTCCACTCTGGTACCTCAAGGGGCTATGTCACACCTGTTGGAACCTGGTGCTCAGCCTTCACTTGATGACAAGTAAGGCATCTCGAGACAAAATCTTCTTCTGCCTTCTTCATCCTTGGCCTCCAATACTAATGTCAAAGGTTCTGATACATCTTCACCACACCTTGATATACCACCAAAGGGGATGTATGGAACTCACTCAACACCTCCTCTTGTAATGCCACTAGTACTACAGTGTATCCTTTGAAAAGGATTATGTTCTCCCCACCTTTCTAATATCCAACAGGGGCATGCCCAGTGGAAATATGGGTACGTATAGTCTTTAAGGTGGTATCTACGAGTTTCACCTCCCTAAATTGCTATAATATTAGAGGTAAAACTACCATCAATTGAAGAAAATATGTCTCCTCTCTACGCATGAAGGATGTCCGAAGTGAGGAAAATTTCTCTGAGGCCTTATTCAGTAGTTGTGAAATCAATATCTTATTGAGATGATCTGCCACCACATTCCTCTTCCCAGAAGTATAGACTATCTTGAAGTCATAGTTCTGGAAGAACTCTATCCAACATCATTGTCTCTAATTCAGATCCCTTTGAGAAAAGATATACTTGAGACTCTGGTGGTTAGAGTAGATGATGAATTGTTCCCCCATAAGGTAGTGTCACCATATCTTCACTGTGAAGAATAACAATGCCAACTCATGATCATGAGTTGAATAGTTCTTCTCATTCAGTTTCAATTGTTTTATGCCATAAGCAACCACTAATTTACCCTACATCAGGACACAACCAAGACCGGTTCCTTATGCGTTATAGAAAACTACATAGTTTGTTACCTCCTCTAGAAACCTCAAGATAGGAGAACTCATCAAGATCTTCCGACACCCTTCTATCCACACAATGGGTTTTACCTTTTTATTCAATTCCATCTTGGGTGAAAATACTCTAGATACATCGGGTACAAACCTCTAATAGTACCCAGCCAACTTGAGGAAACTATGCACCTCAGTAATGCTCTTTGGTGGATCCCAAAAAAGCACCTTTTTGATCTTCGTAGGATCCACCATAACTCCAAAATCTACAATGAAATGTTCTAGGAAGTGGACCTTTGGTATCAATAACTCACACTTTGAGAGATTTCCATAATGCTGGTGCTCTCAGAGTGTGTCCAGAACCATCCTCAGGTGTATCGTGTGCTCCTCCTTAGATGCTGAATACATTAAGATTTTATCAATGAAGACCACTAAAAACTGGTCTTAATATGGATAAGTTCTGTGAATACTACTAGGGAATTCTTCAGGACAAAAATAATCACTAAGTACTCATAGTGGCCATAACGACATCTGAAATCCATCTTCGAGATGTCCTTATATCATATTCGAAGCTGGTGATAGCTTGATCTAAGGATTATCTTCAAGAACCATCTTTCTCTCTTCAGATTATCGAAGAGTTCCTAAATCCTTGGTAGAGGATACTTGTTTTTCATGGTCACCAGGTTCATGTGCCAGAAGTCCACATATAACCTCAAGCACCCGTCTACCATTTTGGCAAACAACACCAGGGTTTCCAATGGTTAAACACTGGACCTTACGAACCCCTTCCTCTACAAGTCCTCCAACTATACGCTTAGCTCCCGGAGCTCTGTAGAATCCATCTGATTTATAGGTGTATATATCTATGTTGTCCTGGGGTACAGATCAATGCAGGAGTCTACCTCTCTGTGAGAAGGTAGTCCCATAACATCTTCTAGAAAGGCATACTCATCCAACACTGTAAGAAATTGTGCACTCATCTCATACACTTTGCTGAGGGTTATGTTATCCAACCGATTGGTGTT
Source organism: Viscum album (assembly GCA_963277665.1). Taxonomy (NCBI): domain Eukaryota; kingdom Viridiplantae; phylum Streptophyta; class Magnoliopsida; order Santalales; family Viscaceae; genus Viscum; species Viscum album. The sequence goes on along the minus strand of OY728147.1, from coordinate 177,150,882 downwards.
TGGTTTCACCCTACTATGTGTGAGTCCATCCTACACTCCTCCATTATCCTTCTCTCCAAAAATATAAAACTGGTTCCCATTTTTGTAGAAACACTACAATGTGCATCTGAAATAGTCAATCTAAGCATGAACTATTGATAGCAAATCCATACCCAAAATGATGTCATAAGGCATCAATGCCACTACTAAGGGATCCCAAACGAATATTTATAATCTCTTGGGAATGCATATACCTTAAATTTTATGGCTAGATCCCCTTCTTAGAGAAAGGTTCTTAGGCTCTGTCCATGGAAAAGTCACCTCATCGTAAGATCGGGTAATCTAAACCCCACCATAACGCTGATAAGACACGTATAAGTCTCACTTAAAAGACCACCATCTGATTTAATGGTGTCTTGACTAGGTGGATAAATCATTCAAAAACAGAAGACAGTCCTTCACCACCTATGAGTTGGGATTTCCTCAGAACCTGAGGGGTCACTTTTGTTGGAAATCGTGAAGCATGCTTAGCCCACGCATCTCATCCGCTAGTACTACGAGTACCATCTTCTAATCCATAGGTGGTTTTATAGTTGTTACACCACCCGGTGGTGCTATCTTTGGTATGAAACCCTATGCCCATATCTTCACCCCGCAGATCATCCTCATGATCACGCGGTGGAATCTTGGATTGCTGTTTACGTGGAAGCATCTTGAAAGAGATCAAGATGAATCATGATTAATAGATTATAAAAGGTGAGTTGACTATGAATAAAATATTAAAAGATGCATGAAACTAATATTTTCATGTATTGAGTCAGAAAACAGAATTCAGGGTCCTGGTGTATAGATACGTTAGTTGCCACACCGTCACTGGACTCCTTGGCCTGAAAGCTAAACTCAAAACACTTAACAGTGTTACTCCATCAAAATTTATACACTCTTAGTTATTCTGGTAGAACAGAACTCCACTGATTCCACCTTGTCAAGACTCGTCCCCTGGGGCTTATACCGTGACTACCCCAAGCCCGACTCCCAAAGGCCAAGGGCTGGTGAGTAGCACCAATGGAATTATCCCATGATTGGGAGGCATTTTCTTGAATACCATTACCCACAATCACACACAACCACATCCTAAAAAGATAGAAAGAAAAAACATGAATTCCACTAAAACAACCACTAAGTAAAGGTACAAGCTGTAAGTTAAATAATCCCAAATACAAACCCAAAAAATACAAACAGAGATATAGGAATGTACAAAAAATCTCTGAAAGGTCTTCGGTAGAAGAACCCCACCTATAGGGTAGGCATGGAGTGGATACCGGAAGCCGTAAAAGTGTGTCCCGCCTGTTGTATCCCACTGGGCACCACCTGGTCCCAGGCCACCAAGGTCTTTGTCGAAGCATCGATCACTTACACGGGACATGACATGTGTGGTCGAAGCTCATCCAGGGATGAGTAACATAATACTTAGTAGGGACCCAAAACCACAAATGAAATACCACAAAGAATAGGCCACACAACTAAAACACAAAGAAAAGATATCCCACACCGAGTATAACTCAAAATATAGGCAGTATAATTTATGAGCAGTAGAGCTGAATCATCTTGTACTACTGAGGGACTCATCACTGATGATCCACTGATGTCTGCTCATCTTCTGGACCACTAAGGTCCACTCGTTTTCTGAACCACTAAGGTACGCTTGAATGCTGAACCCATAAGGTACGCTCATATGTAGAACCACTAAGGTATGTTGTCATCTCACACAAGTATAATCTAAAGTATAGAAAACAAGACTGTCATTCAAAACACTAAACACCTTGGACTGTTGGGGTACTCATCACTGATGAGTACCATGGGTCTGTTGAGTCATAGAGAGTTGCTCCCCACTGGGGGCCTTCTAGGTCACTTAGAGCTATTTCCCACTTAGGATATCATAGGTGGTTCACACAGGGATTCTTGTAGCGGATCCACACAGATTTTCTTGTAGCTGATCCACACAAGGTCGCTTGAATATGATCCACACATGGTCTCTTGTAGATGATCCACATAGGGTCGCTTGTAGCCCACACAGGGTCGCTTGTAGATGATTCACATAGGGCCGCCTATCATCTAGTCTTGTAGGGTCATTTAAACCCGCTCGTCATAAATATTAGGGTCTTATAAAGCCATATGATTCCTACATGTAGTGTACTTGATTCTGGGTAAATTCACTCCTCAAGCCATTTTTCGTATTTCAGCTTCTATTAAAGTGACCTTAGAGCATTCCAAAAGAACTACCATGTCACGAGGGTTCCAAAGCCACAAACGGATTGTCAATTAAACACCCGATTTGAAAGATATTGGTATTTTAGTAAATAGGGGGCTGATTGTATCTGGGACCAGTCTGAACTGGTTGGACCTACCCGACCAACCTGGCTCGGGGTCCCGCATTATCTGACCATGTCCGACTGACCTGACCTGACCCAGTGGGGTCTGGGTTGGCCCGGTCCAACATGGACCACTGGGATTTGCTGGACCCAGCTCGATTTTGTTGTGGGTCCCGCCCACTAAGTTACCCAGTGACCTAATCCAATTCCTCTAGGCCGATCTGACTTGGTCGGACTGGTACTACCCCACCGGGCCACCTAGCGGCCTGGTTTTCTCATCTGGCCTGACCTGCATTGGCGGGCTGGTTTTTCTTCCAGCCGGGCTACACGAGTGGTTTAGTTCTTTCTAAGCCAGGCCCAATTGTTCGGTTATCTTGCAACCACCCCAGATACCTATGATGTCGTCAGGTTCGATAGCACATGGTCCCCAATCGTGTTCCATTTCATCCCCACGGTCAACTTGTGGGTTGAAAGGTCCGATGCGGCGCCCCACTAGTGCTACGTGCCTCCTCTTCCGCGACCTGAGATGGCTGCAACCTTTGCCACCTTGGTACACCGCCTCCTGTCTGCTGCCGCCACCTCCCGCCTACTGCTGCCGCCTCCCGCCTACAGTTGCCGCCTCTCACCTACTACCACCGTGATTGGGTGACGCTATCTGTTACCACCGCTGTGGCCTCTTACCACTTCCGCGGCCTTGTTCCATGGTCTCTTGCCTCTGCTGCGGCCTCATACCAATATCTTGGCCCGCATGGCCACATCCCTTCTCGCATGGTGCTGCGGGCTAATGCGTTGTCAATCGTTGTGCCACGAATAATGGGAAGAACACAAGGGGAGGAAAGGGGAACGAGTCTCACACAAGAACACTCAAATAATGATCCGAGTCTTTGTTTAGATAGACCCAGATATGTTCTTGTTATAAGGATCATGAAAAACTATAAATTTCTGAATAATCACTAAAATAGATATCCCCATTTTTCCAGCATCATTAACCACCCCTCATGAAAGATCATCCCGTGGGTTAACTTTTTCATGAGTTAACTCACATTCACTGTTTAAAAGAGAGAATGGAGATAAAATTCACACAGAAAATAATTAAACACCTACTTGGGAAAAGATATTGCTTGAGGATAATCATTTTTCATCATCCATAAATCTCTGGTTCCGAATCCGCTCTCTATGGGTTTCATCACCATCATCCGATTTTCTAGCATTCGTCATTGGAGAGTTTGTCCTTAATTGTTCATTTTCACCACCCACCAAAGCCTCAGATCAATTCAAGGATTGTGCCAACAATCCTGCATTGCTTATTAGGCTATTGATTAAAGGAACACGAATCATAGTTTTTGATATGATTCTTTGCAGTGTCATTATACTGAATCATTAATGAGGTTCATCAATGAGATTCATCATTGCCTCATCGCAGAAGCGCAATGTTGATGTGCCACAACTCAACGATTAAGAAAAAAATTAAAATAACTATTTAAGTTATTTTATTTTTCTTTCAAAAAGTCCAAAAAGTAATTTTTCCTCTCAACCTGTGTAGGTTGAGGTTAAGTCATGCTTAAGGAGAACATCTCCTTACAAACTCAAAGGTGGTATCATATTTTTATTCTGCGTTACCGTTTGTGAGTTATGAGGATTCAATAATAAAATAAATTTTATTTAAATTATTTTATATAAGGTTACGTCCCAAAAACCAACTTTCACAGTCGGCCCACGCTGGACGATGTTAGGCTCCTCCTAATGGAAGCACATCCTCACAAAATCAATGGTACTCTTATATTTCCAATCCGAGTTACCATTGATGAGTTATAAGGATTTGGAAATAAAATAAATTTATTCAATTATTTTAGTTAAAACCATAAACTAATTTACACTATTGACCCTCACTAGCTAATGTTAAGATCTACTGAAGGAAATAATAACCTCATGAACTCAACAGTGGTCTCAAATTCTCAATCTGGGTCACTGTTCGTGAGTTATAAGGATTTGAAAAATAAAATAATTGTATTTATAGTGACGCCATTTTCAGGTTTTCTCACTGGAGGCCCACACCAGATAAACTTAATTCACACCTAGGGTAAACCCGCATTCCTGACCATAATGGTTCCATCATATTTCTAATATTGACGCCTCTTTAAGATTTAATCCCCTTTTTTAGGAAAACCACTCACACATGCTATTTAAAACTTTACATTTTTATGGATCATTGCAGGGACTCCAGGACATGGAATTTCATGCCATCCCAGTTCCTAGTCTCTAAATAATCTCATTTAATTTTTAAAAACAAATTCATGGAATTTCGCGGTATTACAAGAACCTTGAAATTCATTAAAAATGATTTACGAGAAATTAATCCTATGGTCAATTGTCACTATCTGATGGGAAACTATTTATACAGACTATTACCTATTAGATTCTCATAAAGGGGATGGGGCTTTATCTCATGAATTTTTCACTTAGTAACCTATAAGATATGAGATTATTAGGAAAAACCTTCATGTAGTAATTTTACATGTTTATTTGTCATAGGATATTCTTTTCTCTAAAAATATTTATTGATACTTAGATTTGAATATGATTATTAGCCCATATCATGGATCACATAATTTGATATATTTCACAGAATTATGATTCCATATGTTTATGGTCAAGTTGGATATGTTGGATACACCATGAATTATACATAATTAATGAATATGTCAAGAAAGGATTTCTCCCTTCGATATTTATGGAGGATGATATCTCAATCCTTTGATTGGGATATAAAATTTGAACTAAATTCTAGGGGTATGGTGTGTTGATGGGTTTATTTTAAATATTAAAAGAAATATATATACATAATATATGTTTATGACATGAATTTGCAACCTTCTTGACGAGATATCGAGATAAAGGGATTATATTATACAGTGAGCATTTATATGAAATTATCATAATTGTGACATTAACTTATTCCTTTATGTGTTTCCAGATACTAATATTGGTCTTTAGTAAATCCCACCTAATTCCACTAAGGAAGTGGCCCGAGGTTCACACATTTATTATACCCATCAATCTCAGTTAAATACTATCTGTATTTAATAGTTGTAATACAAATTTTATTTATGCAGTTACTATTTATAAGTGAGATGAATATTAAATAAATATTTATTCAAAAAAACATTTAACTATATATCTATTTTATAGAAAACCATACTTTTCATACATAGATATTTCATCTTTTTAGATGAATATTCATTACATAATATAAATATATGTGAAAAAAATCGTATAGGTCTAGTTCCTTTTTAAACATAGTTTTATATAAAATTGGTACATAATATATCTACATAATCACTCACGTAGTTCTTCATAAATAGAACCCTTTTTATACATATCATCCCTAAAACATTTCTTCATCACCTAGGTAAAAGGAACTATAAGAAATACTACACCAAATTTAAAGTTTAGTGGCGGTTTTGTACTCACGGTTCAGAAAACCTTTTCTAAATAAAATTTAAATATTTTAGGGGTAGGGGGGTTAGAAACTACTTCTAAATATTTTCATAAATTAATAAAATGAATTTTTTGACCTCCCATTAAACAATTTTCCATGATCCCACCCTTCTCCCCAATTTTCCATCACCCCAAGCCTTCCCTCGGTCCCTCGCTTCCCCAACCCCTCACCACCAAGGCCTTGCGTTTGATCCCTCACCAATAAGACCTCATATCTGAGCCCTATCCACCTCCAATCTCATTCTTTCCCTCGATTGCATTATGTACCTTTCCCCCTTTCCCCCTCCAAATCCCCTATCCCTTACCATCATGCCACTTGACTAGCCCCCTTTCCCCAGTTCATCGCACCGACCGTGTGTGATTTTCATAATATCTACATATTAATTTAATATTATTTAAATTTAATGGTTTTTTTTCATTATTCTATGATTTCAATACCTTATTAATAAAATAATGATGAGACAAACCATTTATTTTTTATATTATGTAGTAATAAATAAAATTCAAGGTGTGTTTTATCCAAAAAACATGATTTTATAATTATACTTGATTGGGGATTGATTGGGCACTAAAAGTGGCTAATATTCATTATTTATATTATAATATTCATGTGATTTATTGATCAAAACACCATTTTTAGTGCATTTTACACTTTGAACATTATTTCATATTATAATTGTAATTCCTTCTTAAAATTCACTTTTACAAGGTCTATTTTTGAACAACATATAAAATAACCAATGTTCTTGATTTTATTTTCAGGTATTTCATTCTATAAGTAACAATTCATGTTTTTGGAGCACTTGAATATTCTCAATTGAGGACCACCAAAGTTGTCCTTGAATCAACAACATTTTGGAGAAAGTAAAATGGACAAAAACCCAATAAAGAGACTCTAGCAGCCACGATCCAAGCCCAGTAATTCTGAAATTTTAAAATAAGATAGGGGAATCAAGTGGAAAATTTCATCCAACAATTAAAAGAGCTAATTAGAAGTTTTAAATGGAGTATCATGCGACCTAATTTTGAGATAAAATTATGGGCTAGAATCTGCAGCCCAAAAAAACCGGCCAAAAATATAATCATATATCACAAGCCATAAATTATTTTGGGATGAAATTTTATATGATATAAGGATACATATGTATATTAATTTTTTTCTTCTATGTACCACCAAAGGTCTCCCATCTAGATGCACGTTTAAACACATCTGTCGAGTCATTCAAGTTGGCTCGAATTGTTAGTCAAAGGTGGAAAAATCAAATCTCCCTCAACTTTCCACCCACTAATAGTCTACCATAATTAATTGAGGAGAATTTTATAATTTTAGGATCAACCCAAGTCTCCCAAAATTCATATTTTAAGTAGTGGTGTTCTAGGATTTATCAATCTTGGATGCTTTCTTTCATTTTAATGTTATGCGACCACTTTTCCTTTGTAATGTTCTTCCTCAATTATAAGTTGTTTTAATTCATCCTAGTTTCGTAATAAAATTTCTTCTTCTCCTATTATTCTCTTGTTCTACAACTCACTTTGATACCATTTACTCAAGGTGTGAATTTATTCACACTAATCCTTGTGAAATTATTCACACAATAGTGGAGTAATCATTTTTTTATTATTTTATTTACTTCTTCAATTTCCCCCTCTGAGTCTACTTCCCACTTCCATTGAAACCATAACATTAATGGAGGGATAACACACTCATGGGTTGATCCAAGGGAGTATAAAGGTACTGGATTGGATGTTATTTATCACCTCATTAATGTATAATAACTTCTTTTAATTTAGATTTTTAATTGATGATTTTAAATGTTTTTCGTCCTTGTTGAATTTTAAGGCCACATACTTCAAGTGATAATACGAACCTTTACTATGGAGTGCTCACAAATTTAATACTCTAAGTGTATAGGTGATTAATATTATGGTGTGTTGGTATTAAACTAGTAAGTGAGGATGTTTTTTGATCTTCTTGAATAAACCCATTTCAAATATATGAAATTGAAATTGTTAAAATAGAATTTCATCAAATCTACCCCTTGTAATAACCTAGGATCAACCCTTCTCATAATTTTAATTCACTTAAGTCACATAGTGTTTGATTAAAATTATCTAAAATAATCCCAATGCTTTCCACTTAATATCCAAAATCAGTCCATATAATGTGCATGTCTATAAGTTTTTCTTAGGTCACTGAGGAATCAACAACCCAAGCTACTCTACAATTGTCCGCCTAACCCTAAAAACATGGGTAAATTTGGGCGAGACTAAATTTGGTCACCGTTTACAGGGACCCATGTATGTCATCTCAACACCAATTCTATTCTCCCCCATTTCTTCTATTCTCATCCAAATTCTCTTATCTTTTCCCTTTCTCATTTTTTTTCTTTTGGTGCATGTCCGCCTACACTCATGACCAATCAAACCATCTAGTTTGGGTGGATAATCCCGGGGTTTGGGAGTCAAGTACAATAAGGGAAATATTTCCCTCAGATCATAATCTTCCTAATATTCTGGTGTGACTCCCTAAAACATATCTCTATTGTAATAGTAACATTATGGTTTTATTTACTTATTATCTGAAAAATTTGAAAACTATAAATACCAGATATTTCATTTAAATAAAACACAGAAGTATTTACATTACAACATGGTAAAAGGAAAACCATACAAACCCAAAATACATTTTAAAAGACCTATTAGAATTACAGGGAGACCACCCAAAACAAAACCCCAAGAAGATAATACAGGTCTTTCGGATCTGTCACAACAAACATTAGTATGGCTATGGCCACTACAACTACAAAAAGCATCAGTGGAATGGAATGAACTATCTTCTTCAATTGTTGTGAATTTGGGTCAACCTAATGTATGGTTTTATAAGGCATCAACTCGACCGTTTCCTTGGGTGACCGTTGAGTTCTAATGGCTATAATTATAGTCGTTGGTCTTTTGGAGGATTAATTAAAAATATCTATGTATAATTTAGTTCTCCAAAATATTTAATTTATGAATTTAAATTATAATAAAACCGCTTATTATGAGCTTTAAAATGGAAATGGTTTAATATTTTGAACTACACTTAGTGTGATTTTTAAATGAGGTGAGTATTTCAAACACCTTTCAAATATTTAAAATATCTTGTAAATGTTTTCATTCTTAATGCTTAAATAAGGTCTCTGATAATACTAGAATAGTTTTCATATAGAAATATTAAATTTTAGGTTATAACTTTTCATTTAAAGGGTGATATAATTTTTAATCTCTGAATTTGGAAACATGTTTATAAATAATTTTAGTAATACTCTTAGTCAAGGGGAAGTATAATTTAATTGGTGAACCTTAATCTTTTAACGTTTAAAATGAAAATAAGGTTTTATAAAAGGTAATATATTCTCTTTATAGTAAAAATTAATATATATTTTTCTATGATTTTATGGTTAATTTTGTGAGTTGGTTGTTTAAACCCCCCCCCGTAAGGGCCAGCCTTCTAGCCGGGCCAAGGGAGGCAGCACACACTAGTCATCCGAGCCTAGCCCTCAGCCTCAACACATACCGACCAATGGGTGAGTGTGCATGTGAACTTGAAGCACGCACAAAAAAACCAGAGCCACCACCATGCGGGGAAGCATGATAGTGTGGGTGGGCGTAAGAGTGCACCCACAGAACCCACTACAAGGAGGTACTGGGAGGGTGGGAAGGAGTAATTTGGCATAAGGAAGAGAGCTCTGGGCTTATAAAGACCCAAAAAACATCCCTCTATTTTGATGTGGGATAAGAATTTTAAGGATAAACAAGATCCAGGCAATGGGATCATGTCGCACGTGATCTGGGCCATCTGTTTCGATCCGGCTCTTGATCCTCAACTACCGCGGAATCCCCCATGTTTGTTTGTGCACCGTCCGATCCAAACGAATCCAATCGTGATCGTCCGAGTAATTTTAAAACACCACGTTGATCTAATCCATTTGATCTTACCTTGATCTAATTAAAGCCATCCATACCTTAAAAAAAAAACAGTTTCACCTCCATTGCTGGATCAATATCCATTTAATCTCTACCATCCATTCGTTTTTCGGATTTCCTCTCCCATACGGTCTTCTTCTTCTCCCACCCACACCAGACCATTAACCCTACTACTCCTTTCCCTTATTTTTACACACTCGTGGTTTCTCCCATCACCATTTGAGGCCCTTCCTTTCAAACTTTTTCCACGAAGACCACCCCTAGGTATTTTTATAAATTGAATAGGCCTCAGTTTTTCCAAAAGTATCATTAAATTTTTTGTATATTTTATATAGTTTATAAGAAATCCATTTCACCCCATGAAACCCCTCGGTTCTTTTCCCACTCAAGCATCTAGCAAGCCTCCTTCGACGAAATCCCAGAGCCTCTCCTACTCCTCAAACTAAGGTAAGGGAATGCGTTGTCTTGCTTTGTTGCATTGAAAGTATAAATATATATATGTATTCTCATAAAAATATGTATACAACCTTACAGTTGAGTTAATATTTTCTCTTATAACGATCCTAGGTATCCTATTTTTTAAGTTCAAATAGTATTATAAACATAAGGAATTTATACTACCTGCTCGTTGTGTTGAAGTTCATATATTTATATATGTACACTCTTGTATATATATATACACCTTTGCGGTTTGGATAAAACCCTCTTTCATGATTCTATAACTTCTGGAATTTGGGTTATGTAGTATTTTTAAATCTAAAGGATAACTTATCTCATGCAAAACATGTTTACATACCTTATATTTATTTGGTTACGTATATATATATATACAACCATAAAATCTTATATAAATCTTTATTATATCTAGATTTAATACTTTTAAAACATTGAGTTTCAAGCTTATGTTGAGTTCTAAAACATATGGAATAATATATTGTACAAGACTTATATATATATGTATATATTTTGTATATAGTATCCATGGTGGAATATAATTATATAGTTTGTATAACTCACCTTCTAGACCAGTTTTATGTCGCTCAACATTGGACTTAAATTATTTATTGACAATTTTGATAAACATGTTGGTGTCGATTGATTTTTGTGTAAGACCCTTAGATATATCTAATTATTCATATAAGTTTTATGTGTGATTGAGGTTTACATTTATATAATTTTTTTTAATAAAAAAACTTTTAAATTTTATATTATTATTTAGAATTTAAGTCACTTTTTGTTAATTAACGTGACTAAAATATGAAATTCATATTGGTGTCAATGGATTTTTGGTTTAAACCCTTTAATACATAATCTGTTTTCAGATATGTGAATATATATGTATTCAAAAAAACTTTGATCCTCAATTTTACTTATAATTTTTCAAGGATTACTAATAAAGAATAAAACATGTGTTTCCAAAATATGTTTTTGTTTAAAAAACTAATCTTTACATACACCCTATTGTATAAATAATTTACACAACACAAATACCTAATTGTAGATATTATAAATATTATACTTATGATGTGTTTAGTAATTGTGGGGATTTCATGAAAATAATATTTGGGGTTTGTAACTTTTATATTTATATGTATTATTTACTTATATATATATATTAAATGGTGTTAGTTATGGTTGAATATCATGCTTTATATTTTTTACATTATGTATACCCTTGTGAAGTGTTATACAAAATAATTTCAGTAATAAATGTATGAGAATCTATTTGTTTAATACCCCACCTGAAATATTTCATTTATATTTTTAATTTATTATGAATCCAGGTGAAATTCCAATATGTATTGATTAATAAAGTCTTTGAATTTTAGGGTTATCATTTTATGTAACAAAACATGAATTTCTTTTAGTTCATTAGTTTTTATCACATATGCCATAATCTGGTTATCATACTCACCATTCATTAACATAGCCATGCAGTAGATAGTTTAGTAGTTAATACTCATATTCCTGATTTACTATATATATGTAAACGATAATGAATGTAATTATAACTCTTATGACCTTTTATGGAATTATGAATTAAATTATTCAAAGTGGTATGTGACACATTGAATAATATTAAATGAGAAAATTAAATATTCAAAGTGGTATGGGACATTTTGAATATACAACCTTTTTTGGCATATGAGGAATGTAATAGATTCAGTATAATGGGTTAGATACCGGTTAATGAAAGCCCCTCGATGCATAGATAGTTCTCATGAGACAATCAAGTCATGAATGAGGCCATTGAAATTTTTGGTCTTAACATGAAGTCTTAATAGGGTTTGATATTATACATTCCCTCTTTATGTTTATGATAATTAATTAAACAAGAGGATATTAGACTAGTAGAATATCTATGGTTAAGAGCCAATACATATGAGTATCAGAATAAGTAAATGCTTATGGAATGACGTTTACACTCAATGATTTATTACCCAATGTATATTTCACAACAGAAAAGAATGAAATTGAATTTATTACCTTTACATGCATATCTGATTATGTATCACTCTTGGTTATTAAATTTATACTTGAATATTCATATGTCAAACTTATTTAGAATGTATTTTACTTATAAATCTAAATGAGAATTCCTATAATTGAATCTTGTTCCCTTTTAACTCTATTAGTATGATTTTAATTGTGCACTTTTATTTCTTAGACAATGATTATGATACATTACATGTGTTACATCATTTCTTAAGAAAAATGTTTTATGGGAAGTTTTAATGAATGTTTTTAAAAGTTATAATTGGTATATTGTGTTATTTTAAAACCCCTTACTGATAATTCATATGATCACCCTATTTTTTGAAAATAAATTTTTCTGGAATCATTTTTTAGCCAAAGAAGCATGTCAGAAGAGGCTGGTTTCCCAGAACCTGAACCGAATAGATCCTATTCTATAGGACATGATGTGTAAAATATCAAATAATTTTTTGTTAAAAATTTACACATCACGTTTCAAGGAACCAGATCTGTGTATTTCGGAGTCAGGTTGTCACTTCCAGAGTAAAAAATTGAGCCCATTTCAATGGAAGGTCTTCAAAGAAACCAAATCATAAACCTAGGTGGGAAAATGTAAATCCAAATGAGGCAGTCCCAAACATGGGGAATGAAGTCAATCAAACAATGAATGACTACCTCACACCTACCTAGAACAGTGCCCCCTCATGCATTAGACACAATTCCTTAGGATATGAAAACTATATATTTATACGCCATGTCATAAACAACCTTCCCACATTCTTTGGAATGGAGTCTGATATGCCATACCTTCAGGTTAAGGAGTTCAATGACATTTTAGAAACCATGTGCCCCCCATATCAACTTGAATCAGACAATATGAGGCTATTTCTTTTTTCTTTAAAGTATCGTACTAAAAATTGGATAAATAATTTGATACCATTATTCATCAACTCTTGGGACTAATTAAAAAGATAATTATACAAAAAATACTTTCCCTACCACAAAAGAATTTCACATAAAAAGAGAATCCAATTTTTTTTGAAAAAGAGGGAGATTCATTCTAGGAAATATGGGAGAGGTTCAAAGACACCCTAAACATGGTTCCACACCATGGTTTTTATATTCTTGAAAAAGTGAGAATTTTCAATGAAGGGTTGGGTTTGGGATACAAACAATTCATTGACATGATGTGTAATGTAAATTTCAAAAACAAAGCCCCAAATGATGATTTCGAGTATCTAGAAAGCCTTGCTGAACAAAATCAAAAATGGGGAACATCTCCTTATACTGAAAATCCACAAAGAACTACTAGAATGCATAAACTTAGGGAAGAGGAAAGCCTTAGGGAGAAACTTTCTTTACTCACTAGGAAGGTCGAGGATATCGATCTTAGGAAGGTCCATGAAATTCAAACCGTTGACCCTATTGGCACAATTTGTGATAAACATGACCACATGACCAACAACTGCCCAACCATACCTTCCATTAAAGATGTTCTTCTAGAAATACCACCTATTTAAGTCAATGACGTATCATCAAAAAGACCCAATACCAAAACACATTCAACCCAAGGTATAATGACCACCTAAGATTCCACTGGAAAGATAATAAAAAACCTAGCCAACCACAAGGACCAAACCCTACCTACACAAAATTTCCAAAACCATAACCAATTCCAACCACAACCAGTAAAATTCCACCATACTCTTGTCCAATACCAAAAACCGATCCAACAACCAAATTATCCTCCTGGGATAAACCAACCAACACAATCCCCCACCCAATATGTCCCTCTACAAATACTTATACAGTTGTGTAAACAAATGGACAAAATGAACTCATAATTCTCTTCCATTAAACATGAACTTCAAACCATCAAAAATGGAGAGTAACCCATCCTTATTCAGGTGGTACCATCCTAAACTTTAAGGGGAGAGTCACGTTACACTCAAAAAACTCATGAAAAACTAAAGGTTGTGACAGTTTTAAGAAGTGGGAAATCAATTGAGAAACCTGAAAAAATAAGTCAGATACCATATGAAGCTTCAAAATCTAATGAAAATTCAAATGAACTAAATGATCAAACTAAGTAAACTGATATAAATGTGAAATAAACAACCCGTCAATAAACAAAGCTATTACCTACACCATTTCCTTAAAACAAGAGGGGGAAAACCAAGACTGGATTGAATGAAACATTGAGGGAAATATTCTCACAAGTCAAGATGAACATTCCACTCATTGATGGTACTAAAAACATTACTGAATAATAAAAATACCTAAAGGAACTATATATATTTAAAAGGAAATTCTCACATAAGAACCAAGTCCTTGTATCGAAAAATGAGGAATGACCAAGGATGCCCTTACATCAATGATGAACTAGGAGAGAACAAAGTTTTCAAAGCCTTGTGTGACATAGGTTCCAGTGTTAATCTCATTACCTATTCTGTGTACTTCCAGTTAGGCCTAGAGGAGCTCCAACCCATATCTTTCACACTTCAACCTATTGATCGTCGCATTAGGGTTCCAAAGGGTATTTTAAAGTATGTTCTAGTAAAAGTAGAAAACTTCATCTACCCTAATGACTTCATTTTCCTTGACAATAATCCAAAATTAGGAAATAAGAAACCAACCCCAATCATCCTTGCTCATCCCTTCCTTGAAACAATCAATTCTGTTATTTGAGTCCGAAATGGGAACATGAACATCACCTTTGGAAACATGAGTCTAGATTTGAACATCTATAATGCAATCTCACAAATAGGGGATGATGAGGATATTCATAAAGTAAACATGATAAGAATCATTAATAATGATTCCATAGAACATCATGGAATATTTGAGAAATGTTTAAGTTAGGGTGAGATTAATTTCATTTATTCACATGAATCAAGTTTATCTCCTTAGATGGAATCACTTTCAGATTGCTCCTCTGATGAAATCTTAAGACCAATAATTAGTGAAATCATTCAGGAAACCACATTCATGGAGACCACTCCAACTCCCTTCCTTAACACTGATCAAACAAATAAAGTAGATGAAACTTATACACATAGGGAATCAATCCTATTTGAAACTCTAAAAAAGATATTGATTTTGACACAATGTCCCAATATTTTGCTGAAAATTTGGACCAACATGATATTGAATTGAAAGAAATTCCTTATACACTTAAGTATTCCTTACTAGTAGAAAATGGAACACATACTAGTGTGATTTCTTCTTCTCTTCAAAAAATAATGAGAGGATTATTCTAGATTTTATTTGGAAACACAAGAAATCCATTGGATAGACCTTGCCTAATATTCCTGGGATTAGCCCACTTATCGGGACTCATAGGATTGTTCTCAAATCTGATTCAAAGTCAGGTCATCAAACTCAGTGACAACTCAATTCTATTCTCATGGAAGTAGTGAGAAAAGAAATTTTGAAATTGTTAAAAGCTGGTATCATCAATCCCATTTCTGAGAGTGAGTGGGTAAGACCAATTCAAGTTGTCCAAAAGAAGGCCAGAATCATAGTGATAACCAATAAGGATGGATATATTCTTCCAACTAGGGTGATTAGTGGTTGGAGAGTCTGCATCGAATATAAGAAGCTAAAATCATTTACCAAGAAGGACCATTTCCCCTTACCATTCATTGGCCAAGTCCTTGAGAGAGTCTCATGTCACGCCTTCTATTGTTTCTTAGATGGGTACTCGGGGTACAATCCAATTGAGGTCTCCCTATAGGATCAAGAGAAGACTACATTCCCCTATCCATTCGGAACCTTTGCTTTCAAATTCATGCCCTTCAGGTTTTTAATGCCCCTGGAACCTTACAACGGTGCATGATGGGAATCTTCTCAAACATGGAAGGGGATTTTCCAGAGGTCTTCATGGACTAATTATCTATATTTGGGGATACATTTGAGGAATGTCTAATGAATGTGGAGAGATTATTGTCAAGATGTGAAGAAAATAATCTGGTCTTAAATTGGGAAAAATTCCATTTCATGGTTAAAGATGGACTAGTCCTTGGCCATATAGTCTCAGGTAGGTGAATTGATGTTGATAAATCCAAGTTTGACATCATTCGTAACCTTCCATTACCAAAAAATGTCAAGGAAGTGAGGTGTTTCTTAGGACATGCTGGTTCCTATAGAAGGTTCGTTAGGAATTTCATCTCTATTTCTCGACCACTTGGTCCTCTATTGGTGAAATATGCTCCATTTTTATGGATATAAAACTATGAGGAATCATTCTCTACACTCAAGTAATCTCTTATCTATCCACCTATCATGCAATCTACAAATTGGAAACTTCCTTTTGAGATCATGTGTGATTCTAGTGACTTCCCTATAGGACTAGTCTTAGGACCACAGTGTGAGAAAACTCCATGTGTCATTGCTTATGCAAGAAAATATTTAAAGGATACATAAATCAACTACACTACCACTGAGAAGGAGTTACTTTTTGTTGTGTTTTTCTTAGAAAAGTTTAGGTCCTACCTTTTAGGATCCCCCATCACTATGTCCATAGACGATTTTGCACTAAAATACCCCTTCAAAAAACAAGATGCTAAGGCAAGACTGATTAGTTGGGTCCTTTTCTTACAAGAATTTGACATCACAATCAAGGATAAAAAGGGTGTTGAAAATTTTGTAGCTGATCACCACTCTAGGATGGAATTCAAAGACAACTCAAATAACCTTTCCAGCCTGATTCATTTCCCAAAAAGCACCTCTATTAAATGAGTGATTGCCTATGGTATGCTGACATAGCCAACTTTTTAGTTACATGAGTCATTCCAAAATTCTTTGGGACTCAAGCTCGAAGAAAATTACTTTATGATGTTAGGAACTACGTGTTTGAAGATCCATACCTCTATAAGTTCTGCCCTGTATAAGTCATAAAGAGGTGTGTCCCAGAATCTGAACAAGATTCCAACCTTAAATTTTATCATAGTGAGGCATGTGGATGTCACTTTTACTCTAAGAAAATTTATTCTAAGGTTCTTCAGTATGGTCTCTTCTATCCCACCCTCTCAAGAGACTCCTAAACATTTTTTCAAAGATGTTCTAGGTATTAAAAAATAGGGTCCATCACAAAAAGGAATCAAATGCCACTCACTACCATCTTAGTGATTGAAATTTTTGATTGTTGGGGAATCGATTTCATGGGTCCCTTCCAATGCCATAAAAGATATCTTTACATCCTTTTAGTTGTCTATTATGTCTCCAAACGGGTTGAGGCCATTCCTACAAAATCCAATGATCATCAAACTATGAATATATTTCTCAAGGAAAACATCCACTATAGATTTGGAATTCCTCGGGGTGTCATTAGTGACCGTGGAACTCATATTTGAAATCGTCCCTTATCAGTACTCATGGAAAATTATGGAATTTCTCAAAAAGTGTCCACTACTTACCACCCTTAGACCAATGGTCAAGCTGAGTCAACCAATCAAGAAATGAAAAAAATTCATGAGAAAAACTCTTAATCCTTCTAGGAATGATTGGTCAAGCAGACTCTTAGATTCTCTTTGGGCCTATCGAACAACATATAAAACCATTTTAAGAATATCCACTTAGAAGTTGGTTTATGGTAAAGCATTCCATTTTCCAGTAGAGGTTGAACATATGGCTTTTGGGAAATTAAGTAAAATAATTATGACCTCTCATTGGAAAAAACAAAAAGGAAATCATATCTCAATGAACTTGAGGAACTTAGGATGGAGGCTTATGAAAATACAAGGATAAATAAAGCTATAGTTCTATCCTACCAATCTCAAAATCTTAAAACCAAACACATTGTAATAGGTAAACCTATTCTTTTGTATATCTATAAACTTCATTTACACCCGGGAAAGTTGAGGTCCAGATGGTCGGGTCTATACATAGTGCATAAGGTGTACCCCTTTGGGTCTGTAGAAATTCATGATCCCACCAATGGTCAAACCTATAAAGTTAATGGTCATAGAGTCAAACCATTCATTAAACCATTCCAATGACAAGAAGTAGATGTATAATTGTGTGAACCAACCTCATATGAGGAAAATAATTAAACAATTAGGGGTCTATGTTGAGCTAGCAACATTAAACAAAAGCATTGCATGGGTGGAAACCCATGGTTTTTATGTTTCCAATATTTTTGAATCATCTTTGTTTTACAAATATGATTAGTAAATCAATTTTATATTTAAAAAAATATTTAACTATGAATATGATAGTACCATAGACTGTTGACCTGTTCTTCTATTATGAGTATGGATGGGTATAAAAGGGGAGCACCATATTCATCCATGTCACGTGGTGTGATCCTTGAGTAATACCTTATCCAGAAATTTTAAAAGAAGACAATCTATCATCAGTTTATTTTTATTTGTATGTGTTTGTAGGTTAAAATAAAAAATCAAAAAAATAAATAATAATAATTATTTTTAAAGGGACACATCGTAGGTCATGGGGATAACCCTATCACAACCGGCGAAGCCACAGGGAATCAAACCTGGGTCTAAAGGGAGACAGGTGCATGCGCTTACCACTGACCTACAACTTACAGTGCTTCCTTATTCTATAATTTTTGTATATATACTTATATTTTACTTATTATTATTATTATATATATATATATATATATATATTGTTTTGTTTTGTTTGTTTTTTTGTTTTTCCTTTTTCCATTAAGGTAACTCTGCAAGTGACATGGATATCAAAGGACTAAATTGGAGTAGCATGAAATTTAACTTTAACCACCAGGTGAGTTCATTCCATGATCCTCATTTTAAATTTCCTTTTTGAACTCCCTTTCTCTGCCTCTAACCCCATCTAAATTTTATTTTCTTCAAACACTGGGGACAATGTAATTTTATGTTTGGGGGAAGATATGAAATAAGAAAATTGATTTTTAAAAAAAAATTAAATTTACTAAATGTTTTGGAATATAAAAAAATGCATAGAATGAAAAATTCATTTAACCTTGAACATGATAACACACATTTCATAATTTGAAATTGAATATCATAAGATTTTTTGTATACCTTGATTATGATTTTAATGCAAGTTTAAGTTCATGTGAATAGATTTTGGAAAGTGTGATTGTCTAATGTGATATTTCATCATTTATATTTTCATCTGAAAAAAATCATGACACACGTTCTTTGGATAGTTGTGTATTAGTTTGAGTTCATGGAGTCCCCTAAATAAATAGGATAGGTTTGGTGATCATTTTAGTTTTAATATGAGTATTCAAAAAAAATTAAAAAAACAATAAATTTCCACATAGAGAAATGAAATAACCTAATGCGTGGATTTCAGCACTTGGGGATCAGGACTCCATAGTTTTTTGGCCCAGAGATAGTAGTTTTTTCTCTATTGGTTGTAATTTTACTTTGTTTTCAACTTTGTTAACTCGAGATGATGCTCGATTATATGGTATTAACTTGGTTCCCTAAGGCCTTTCAGCATGGGAGTAATCAAATAAGTCTCACTACATGGGTTCACTCTATTGGGTGAAATTTCAATTACGATGGAAAAATTGCAAAAAAAAAACATTAAAAAAATATATAATATTTTTTAAATCCGCATCTTAATATTGAAACGTGATTTCACCTAGCACTTCCATCATTTCCACTTGAATAAAAATGAAACCCCATGTTTTTGGTGACACATAAAACATAATCTTACTTTATTGAAATTGGATGAAATTTGATGATGAATTTGAAGAAAGGAATGGGCTTGGGCTTGGGATATGCTTATGGAACTTTCTTTTTTTAAATTATTTTGATAAGATTCATAATTTTTTGGTATGAGGTCTTTCGGTAAGCATTGGGTATTAAAATGTTTTTGAAAAAGGCTATCCGAATTTCATATTTTTGAGATACATTTTTCTCTGGACTAGAAAAACTCAAGTTGGGGGGTGTGATTATCCACTAAAAGAGACTAATATTAATTTTTTATATTATAATATTCATGTGAATTATTAATCAAAACAAAATTTTTAGTGTATTTTACACTTTGAACATTATTTCATATTATAATTGTAATTCCTTTTTAAAATGAACTATTTAATTAGTATATTTTTGAACACCATATAAAATACACAATTATATTGATTTTATTTTCATATTTTATTTTCAGTTCTCCCATTCTATAAGGGAAAATTCATGTTTTTTTAGAACTTGAAGATTCTCATTAGATGACCACCAAAGTTGGCCTTGAATCAACAACATTCTGGGAAAAGTAAAGAGGACAATATCCCAAAAAAGAGACTTTATAAGCCACGATACATACCCAATAATTATGAAATTTGAAATAAAGATAGGTTAAAGAAATGATAACATTTAATCCAATAGTGAAAATAGATAATTTGGAGTTTTAAATGGAGTTTCATGCAGCCCAATATGGAGATAAAATTGTGGTCCAGATTATGTAGCCCAGAAAAATAGCCCAAAAATAAAATCATATCTCAAAAACCAAAAACTATTTAGGTAGATATTTTATAGGCTATCAGAGGCCATCTATATCCTTTTTTTCTTCCATGGACCACCAAAATATTGGCAATCTAAATGCTCATTTTAACACATCTGTAAATTCGTGCAAGTTGAATCAGATTGTTTGTAAAGGGTGGAAAAATAAACTCTACCTCAACTTTCCACCAACTTATGGACTACCAAAATTAATTGAGGAGACTTGAAAAATTGGAGGCTCAACACAAGGATCCCAAAATGTCTATTTAAGGTAATGGTGTTGGAGTATTTATCTATCTTGGATTCTTCCTTTCATTGTAATGTTATACAGCCACTTTTCCTTTGTAATGTTCTTCCTCAATTGTAATTTGTTTCAATTCATTCTAGTTTCTTAATAAAAGTTATTATTCTCCTTTTATTCTATTCTTCTATGACTCACTTCGATACCGGTTCCTCAAGGTGTGAATTTATTCACACCAAATCTTGTGAAATTATTGACACAATGGTGGAGTGATCATTTTATTTTTATTATTTTCTTTACTTCTTCAATTCCTTCCTCATTAGTCTACTTCATGCATCTATTGAAACCATAGAATCAATGGAAGGATAACCCACTCTTGGGTTGATGCAAGGCAGTAGAAAGGGCCTATATTGGATGTTATTTATGACCCC
Organism: Viscum album; assembly: GCA_963277665.1. Classification (NCBI taxonomy): domain Eukaryota; kingdom Viridiplantae; phylum Streptophyta; class Magnoliopsida; order Santalales; family Viscaceae; genus Viscum; species Viscum album. The sequence continues at coordinate 177,129,464 of OY728147.1, read as the reverse complement.
ATTAATTTCTAATCACTTATTTAAATTGATATTTTTATTTGATGATTTTAAAGTTTTTTTCATCCTTGTTGAATTTTAAAGCCACATACTTTGAGTGCTAAAACGATCCTTGACCTTGGAGTGCTCATAAATTTGATACTCCAAGTGTATAGGTGATTAATATTATAGCGTGTTTGTATTAAACTATTAAGTGATGATGTTGTTTGATATTCTTGAAAAAACCCATCTTGAATATAAGAAATTTAAATTGTTAAAAAAAATTCATTAAATCCACCCCTTATAATAACCTAGGATCAACCCTTCTCAGAATTTGAATTCACTTAAGTCACATTGTGTTCGCTTAAAATTATCTAAAATCAACCCAAATTTGGATACTTAATATCTAAAATCAGTACATAGAATGTGCTTGTCTATAGGTTTCTTCTTAGGTCTCTGAGGAATTGACAACCCAAGCTACTCTACAATTTACCTCTTAACCCTAAAAAATCGGGTAAATTTGGGCAAGACCAGGGATTTGTTATGATTTTATATGAATTTTTTTCTTTTATAATAGAAAATAGATACTTTAAACATTTAAAAAGTAAAGTCTTGGTGGATTCAAAATCACATGGAACTGTATAGATCTCACTTAGCTTAATAAATAACTCACAAAATAGAGGCTCAAAACATTCAAAAGATATTCCATAAAAAATAATCAACTATGGATTATAATGTTATAAAAATATTTGATAATTACTTAATGATATACTATCACATCCATTTATCATTTTCAACTTATTTAACAAGTTTATAGAAAATATTTAGTTTTGGGAAGGATTATATGAATTTGAATTAAAATTTATGAAAAATGCTGTTATTCAAAAAAATAATCAAATTAATATGTATGAATGATTGAATATTAAAAATATAAAAAAAACAATGTATTGAAATTTATAAAATAGTAATAAATGAATATAATGGAAATTGAAAATAAAATAAAATAACTCTATATGATTTTATTTATACAAACAAGGTGGTTAATTTATATTCCTAAAAATTAATTTTCTTATTCAATAGTAAACTAACAAGATTTTTTTATATTGTTGATTTTGAATTAATTTGTAATTGTTCTTTAAATGACATACTATTTTTAGTTATTTTAAATTTAATTTACAATCTGTAGGAACTTATGATATATTTATAAAAGTGGGATCACATTACTGAGGAATGCACCTTAGCATGCTAAGTGTTTAGAGAATTTTTTTTATATTTTTTAATTTTCAATCTATCTATGGGATAATAAGATGTTAATGACCTAAATATAAATTTAAAATATTTTTTAAGAGAAATAAAGTTTATAAACACTTGATATTGAAGCAATTAATTTCTCAACATTTGTATTGGATTTCACATGGAGAATCAAACATTGTAGAATGTTAGATTACTTATGTCAGTCAATAGAATAGGATAAAACTTCATTGACAATGGGAAAATAAATTTAGAACCATGTAAATAATGCATTCATCATTTCAGGGAAAAAATTTCAACATAAAAACATTTTTTTACAACTAGTTTAGAGTGTTATAAATTATAACATAAAAAATGATGTTTTTGGGACTATAAGAAAACAAGAAAAAGATTGTAACATATCATTGGATCATCCTCTTTATGCTACAAAAACTACTTTAAGAGAGAACAACACATTAAAAACAAATGTGTTTCATGATTTAGTTGATGATGAAAATCAAGGTATATAGGGAGGATATATGAAATATTCAAAATTTTATTTTCTACTAAAGTTGACCAATATCATATTCTTATAAATAATTACAAATAAGATGATATCTATGATATTAGAATCATTTTGTGATGCATTTACAATAACTATTATCCCTGATTCTTTTAATGATATGTAAAAATTTATTAGCATGTTTGGTCTAAATTATACAAAAATAAATTCTTTTACCAATGATTGTATGCTTTATTGGGAATGGGATTCAGGTATACTAGACTGTAAATATTTTTCATCTTCTAGATGGTAGTCAATGGGTAATGTTAGAATTTTATGTCAATATACTAATATGAAGAAAAAGAATAAGAAAAAATAACACACATGCGATTTTTTTTCAATTCTTCCATTTAAAATATTTGTTACAAATATTATTCATGACATCGAAAACAACCAAGCACATGAAGTGGATTTCTATATATAATAACAACGATGGGTTAATGTGACACCCAAGAGATTAAAAAAAGTGGAAAACATTTGATTCAGTACATCCATATTTATAATTAGATCATAGGAATGTGTGATTGGGATTGGATGTCGATAGATTTAACCCATTCATGACTTTGAGTATAATTTATATAATTTGGTTTGTTGTTTTTATCCCTTATAAAGTGCCTCTATGGATATGTTTAAAAACATCCTTGATCATTTTAGTGATTATTACTGGAAAAAAATTTCTAGAAATGGTATTTGATGTATACTTAAAAAATATAATTAAATTATTTTAGAAGTTATAGATAAATGGTGTTGATATTTATGATTAATATTATCGAACAATGCTAAAAATCCACACAGCTCTAATGTGGACTTTTATAGACTTTCCAATACGTGGGAACTTATCTGGTTAGAACACTTACATGGGTTTGTCTTGACCTATTTAAATAATTTATTTTGATCCTGAAAGACTATATTATGTTAACTAATGGTGCTACTTATGTAATCCAATATTTCTCAATGAATATCTTATATTTTAGTTTAAGAAGTCAACATTCAGTGGGTCTATTAATCGTAGAACACCTCTAAAGTTTTTGATGGGATCTAAAATATTGGCTCTACTAGTAAATGTTGAAAGATAATTTGGGAAGTCTTATAATTTTATTGATAGTGGGAAATAATTAATAAGTGAATCATCAGTTGAAATTGGAAATCACCAATTGAAAAAAAATGAATATTCATCAAAATTCCATATTTGGAATGTAATTTTTTAAATAATAATATTGATGTTGTGTATATTGAGAAGAATTTTTGTGAAAACTTGATCTTCACATTACTTAATGAGTTTTTAAAATTTAAGGAATATCTCAATGCTTGTTTGGAATTACAAACAATGAATATAAAGTGTGATATATTACCAGGTGATAATAGAAAGTATGTTGCAAAAATATTTTAAAGGAAAAATGGGATAAAGATATATTGATTTGAATTTAAAATAAGTTAAAGTATATGTTGGTTATTCAAGTAACATCTCAAGGTTTGTAAACTTAAAGAGTCATAGGTTACATGAATCGAAAATCCATGATTCACATATTTCATTACATCTGTTAATACTATTCACATTGCATAAATTGTTACCTGAAAATGTTAATGTTGTTGTACTCCAATTATACAAATTTTTAAAACAAATATGTGAGGAAAATATACAACCGTCTAATATTGAAATGTTTTAGGATGTATTTTTATTGTCACTTTTTTCAATGGATATGAAATTTAATCCATCATTTTTTACTATCACGGTTCATTTAGTAGTGAATTTTCTTATGAAAACTAAATTATTAGGTCCCTTATATCATCAAATGATGTTTCCAATTGAGCGGTACATAATTTATAATCCTTTAATATTATTTAAACCATTCTTGACACTTCATTAAATATTCAACTATGTTTTATTCATTTTATTTTATAGATACCTTGTTCATTTGAAATTATATATAAAAAGTAAAGCTCAGACTAAAGGCTATATTTCTTAAATCTATTTGTCATAGGAGTGTCTTAACTTTTGTTTGAGTTACTTGGATGATATCGATGAAGGATTCAATCAAGTTGTACATTTTGATGAAAAATTGACTCAACCTCAATGACATGAGAAATAAAAAATATTTTCTACTATAGGATGATTAATTGGGAGGATATCAAATATTAAATTTATATAAATGAAATTATTACAATCTTATAGATATGTGATACTAAATAGTGAAATTGAGGATTCATTTATTGGGTATCGTAAGATACATGCAAAGATATGCATGAGAAGTTGAACACAAGATGAGAAAGGTATAACAAATGATATTAATAAAGATATTTTAGAATGGATTAAATGTTGTGTAAGTTCATAAATACTATAATAAACACATATAATATGTTGACATATATATTTTGTAAATACAATAAAGTATATAATTTTTTAGATCATTAATACTGATACTATGGATGGGATTTTAGATGATTTTGAAGTTTCTAGCTTTAGGTCCTAGAAAAAATGCTAAAAAGTTTGATTCTTACAAAATGAATCTGCTAAAATTTCATATAGTAAATTAGGAAAAGGGTTTAAAAACTTATAATAGTTGTATATTTGTAGTTTTAAAATTGGGATGCTATAGAAATTTCATCAATATTATCGAATTAAACTACCACAGTAAATTTTCAATTATTTTATTCAATTTTAAGTAGGTATAAATTACCTGGGGTATTGAATATAGAACATTCAAGTTAATAATATTAACTTTTCTTACTTTATGGATTTCAATTACTATGAATTACATGATTCATATATCTTCTCATCGTAAACCATGATGTTGTTATCTACACACGACCATTGAAACATAGTCATTAAACATAATTATATGAATAGTAAGAACTAATTTTTAAACATTAAATGGTTTCATATAAAGGAAACATATTGATAAACAAAATTACTTAATTTTCGGTAAATTCTTTAAATGCTTTGAAAATGATATTTTTGAATTTTTTTTTCTTTTTGTCAACAGTAATAATATCAATTTTTAACAAATTTAGAAGATTAATTTGATAAAATAAAATTATTTACTTAAATCACCATGGAATAATTATCTTAGGATGAATATTCAGGTTTTTTCTAAAAAGTTTCATTTGATTGATAAATACTGAAAAATCTATAATTTTAATTGAAAACTGCCTTTTTGTTTAACTTATTTATAATGATAGGTTATATTTTAATTTTTTAAAGGAAAATTATTCCAAATATACATATAGTAATCTAATTTAGGACATTATAATCAATTTTATACTGAATGTTTATATAAAAACTCTCTAGACTTTTGAACGTTTTCTCTTAAAAATCCAATTTTTATTGCATTTGTGGGATTAATTTTAAATTAAAATTATAAATTATGTGAATTGAATTTGGAAAAATTTATTCCATATTGGTAATAATAATAATTTATATTATATAATAATTTTAACTTAATTTTTTTACTAAAATAAATTTTGAATATATTTAAAAATTTATTATCACAATTAAGGTAAAAATGGGTTTATGGGGGGTTAAAATAAAAAATAATGGTTAAAATGACTTATAAAATTGTCTAAAAACTATTTTATAGAAATATTTAAACCTTTACACCTATAAAGTTTGATAATAGTCCATTTTTTCACTCTTTCTATATATAAATGTGGGATCACATTATTTTTTTCAAAAATACGAAGTGTGTCATCTTCCCCACTTATAAAAGCCCACCCCGTCTCTTGTCTTATACACACCTTAAGAGCATTTTCGTTTGATCAATACATACACAAATAATTAAAAACTTTCATACTCTCATCATATAGGATTTGTTGTGGAAATAAATCCAACCTAGGAAGGATTTTTTTGGAAACCCAAGGAGGGGACCTGAAGAAGAGGTAACATTTTTCAACAAGAGTTTTTGTTTTATTTATTCATCCACCTCATTAAATTATTTTTATACAATTATGATTTAATAACCTATGTATATTCCATATGATAATAGTATTTATGTTAGTTTTATTGACTATAATCATTTCTACTTCAATTAAATGTTTAATAAAATAATCATTCATTTGTATGGAAGAATACCGTCTCGTGAACTGATGCCATTCAGTATTCCATTAAATCCCATCACGAATGGGTATGATGATGGATATAAAGTATATATATGATATTTAAAAAATATATTTATAACTCTTTAGTCATTATAACATATATATCTTTTCACTTTTCATTTTTAGGGGATAAGATAACGTTATTTGTATGTACATCAGACTACCGCCTCATGAAGTGATATGATTCATTTTTACTAATGATTTACATGAATGTTAATAAGGATAAAGTTAATATATAAATTTATATGATATAAGTGAAATAATTATAAAATTAATGATATATTTATCATTATTAAAAGATAATATAAATTTTCTTTCTTTCTCACTCACTGAAAGATGTAACGTCATTCGTGTACATGCAGACAACTGCCTTCATGAAGTAATGTTACTCTGTTTTTTCATTGACACACCACATGGATGACATTTATAAGTATTTTCAAAGAAATAATATTTTATTTTTTATATTATTTTCATTCTAAAATTATATTATATTACTTACCATTTTTCTATTACAATCATTTAAAAATGTAAATGTTACTCATGCATATGTACAACCTACCATCTCCATGATTCTAATGTATTTAATTTCTCAAAAACAATTTTTAATGATTAGTAATGAAAGTATGATTGATGTAAAAACATGATATTTATTACATGATTATTATTATAGATTTTATTTAACCATGATCAAGGTAATAGAACCAAAAATAAAAAATTAAAACATACAAAAAAATATAGTGGTTGTTACCCAAAACATGATTTTAACAGTGAATTGTCAATAAATGGGTAATTAATGGTCACAAGTAAATAATATATGATATGATATATATACATATGGTTCTATAATATATTTATAATAAAATCATATTTATTATATAGGAGGTTCGAACATGTACAAAGGAAGTCGAGACTTAAGGTAAGGGGTTTTCTAGTCTCTCAATTACTTCTGGGAGACATATGAAAATTCACAAGTAGTTTCATTTGTGTGGTGTATATAATAATAATTTAACATGTTATATCATGAATACTATTATTTTTATTGTATTTAATTTTTAATTTTATGTTATTATTTATCATGGATTATGATTCAAAATATTATTAAAGAGGTAAGGGATATTTGTCTCAATTTTTATTCTTTGAGACTTATGTTATGTTATTCACCTATATTATTTCATGAGGTATATATAAAAACCCTTTTAAATGTAATATAATGAATTTATTTATCCTCGTGATATTTTATGTTCCATTTTATGTAATTACTACATGGGGATTATAATCCAGTGATACCAAAGTGGTAATGATTTTATACCACAATATCACCATTTATTAGGATTATTTATGATTATGTTTTTGATGACAAAATATTATGATAAATTTATCAATAAAATCATTAATTTTATTATACTCTTGTAATTAACGATATTTCAAGTAAAATAACTATTTTCCCACTCCATAATACATAAAATTACTGAGAATATGTTTTTAAGAAAACACAAATTTATTTCTCTCTTTGGTCAGAAATTATTATTTTTTATCAAAAACCATGTTTTCTAAAAAAACTTTTTCAAAAATGTTTTATAATTCTCCTATGATTTAAAAAAAATTATCCATGTTTTAAATTTTATGAAATCAAATGAAATTAATCTTTATGTCATTTTCCAAACAATTCATGTTTTTATTTTAATGAAAATGTGAAAGAATATTTGTTTTAACATGTAAGACATGAATGAAACTTCCCATCATCATGACCATTATTTTATTTTAAGATTCATTTATATGTTTTCAAGTTTATTTCAAAATGAAATTATTTTCAATTTTTTTCGGTTTTAATTTTTTTTTAATATGAACGGTTATTTTCCTCAATAAACGTTTTAAATAATTGATCAAAATCATTTTCCATCTAAGATGACATCTTTTGATGTTACCAATTCCTTATTGGGGATATGATCTTAGGATACCATTCATATTATTTTTGTGAATAGTTTATGTTTATAATGGAATTATGTTTATGAATCTCATTCCTCTTTCATGGGTTATACAATGATTAAATTCATATGATACTCACTTCTTTTTTCCATGGGTTATGATATGATGAAAGGATGAAATGATTATGAAACCTGTATATTTTCCACATGTTATGATATGATGAAATTTTAATGAATCCCATTTCAATTCATGGGTTATGATAAGATGAATGTTTAATGACCTTTAAGAACACCTATGTATGATTTTCATTATGCGATAGGTGGGACCTATGTCTCCCTCTAATGCATTAGACAAATATGGATACCTCATGAGTAAATATATTACATGTGAACCTGATTACATGTTCACAATGTTATGAGTGAACCTTGGAAATGTTAACTATATTATGCATAACCTGATTACATGTTCACAATTTTATGTGGGTACCTGATTACAAGTTCACAATGTTATGATTAGAACCACCTTTCATGAAAATAATGTTATGAGTGAACCTAGTCTCCTATCCATAGGTTTATGCGAGGTTTGGATTTTAGGTCCATAACATAATGAGTAAACGTTATTCTATTTATACATGTTCACAATTTTATAAGCTAATATGTATGCCACAAATCCATTTCTTATGAATTTTTTTTGGTCTCATGGCTCATTTTATTTTATTTTCTTATGATTCATGACTTATGAACTACCAATATTTATTCCACAAGCTAATATCATAATCTTTGATATGTAGGGTATAGATTCAAAATGTTATTCACATGTTATCATACCATAATGTTCATGATATGCTTACTTATCTCTCATGTTTACCCTTACCGAGCACCTAAGCTCAACCTTTATTATGTTTCATTTCCCCAGGTCATGAAGAAAGTTTTTAGGTAGGGTAGGTCTATAAAGATTACTTAATGGGAAGATATTTATTAGAGACAATGAAGATATTTTAGGAATTAAGAATATTAGTTTCCAAGCATCCAAAGGCACTAAAATATTATGATTCTCAAGCTTAGATTTTTGTAATGTAATGAATATTCATCTAAAAGGATGTAATATATATGTTTGAAAAGAATTGGTAGCTATAAAATATTCCATGGATGAAGGGTGGAGTGAAGTTGTTCACATAAAACAAAGAGACTTGAATGGTATTGCTGATTAAGTAAAAACGTTTTCATCTAAAAGTGATTCCCATCAACATTAGTAAATTGACTTATTTTTTCATCATGATATTGACAATATTAGTCTAGTAAGGGTGGATAATGTAGAATAAGTAACAATGTAGAAGAATAAAAAAATTATTGAAGAAAAAATGATTGTATGTGTAGTCATCCAATAACTTATCAACTACCTATGTAATATTTTATTCATTTATAGTAATATGGATCTGTTACGATATTTAATTGGATTTTTATGAATGAGTTGTTCAATTTTGAAAAAGAAAATATCTTTTTTGTTTATATGGATAGTCATTAATTAACATACCCATGTATATTATCTTTTTTAGTACTACGCATCTGTTATTATTTATAAATTTATTTTTTTAAATGATTCTTTTCAAATATATGTTTTGAAGTTTTTATACTTGATTAAATGATATGAATGCCAAAAAAAATGTGATTCACTAATCAGAGTTGACTCCTAATTGACATTCCTCTAGCCATATAGACATCATCAATGTTACCCAATGATTCCTCTGACTCCCTCCCTATAGTATTTAATACATCTCACATCTCCCACCCATTAATGTCTTCCATATTCTCCATGTCCCTACCATCAGTGTCTAACACAATGCCTCTTGATTTAGTAGGTTCATCACGCGATGAATCTACAATGAGGGAACACGTGGTCACTCCCATTTCTTCATGAGGATATTTTAGGGTGATATTTATAAGTACATATTTTAATGTGAATAATGTTATTTCACTCATTTACAATAATATTTTATTTTTTTATAAAATTTAGAAATAATGTTTCTAACAAGATAAATATTAATAGTTCAGATGTTTCTTATCAAAATTGATTGAAATAGTTATCCCCTTTGATTGTTATGGGGTCCCCATAATTCAGAAACAGGGGGAACAATCCAGCAACAAGGGGCTCATATATAGATATAGGATGTGAAGGACATTTTTCTACAAAATGTATGGGTTGATTTATATTATAATATAACTGGATGTTCCCCTGGTGACATTACATTGATTAATGGTTCGAGTTATATGGTAAATCAAAAAATTCCAAATCATTTATTACAGAAACTAATATTGGTATTTAGTTGATATTTAAATATGTATCATTGTTTAATTTTCAAAAACAATTATCATACTAGTGATAGGAGAAGGGAGTGGGGATAGAGATAGAGATGAATATAATCCTTCTTCAATAGGTATAGATGATACATGAGTTTGGATTTTATGGTGGTGTTGTGTTACTAAACTCATGAATTACAAACACAATGATATAATGATTGAAAAATCATGTTTTGTTTTGGATGGATTTTGGAATTTTGATAGGGTCATTAATTCATTTTAATTTGATCTTGATTTATGATATTTCTAATCCAATGGTTTTATATTTTATTAATAATTATTATTGATTAATTTTTTTTATTTTCGGATTGAGAGTCATTTTTTATTTTCTACTCTGTATTTTGTAGTTTATGTGGTTAAGGAATTGGAATGGGTTTCATTTAAAGTGTTGTGGTTTAGGGTTGGTATTTTTTATTGATTGATCTCTTTGTTATTTTTTTCTAGGGGTGGTGGGGGGGGGGGGTTGTATCCTTTGGTAATTATACTTTTTTGAAAAGTGATATATCATTATAGTTTAAGAATCAAATATATATGGTGAAAATATTTTTAGTGGTGGTTTAATGGACATTATATAGTATTAAATATATAGGGTGTTTAAACCATCAGTAAACCTTTATCAATTTGGATAGAAAACACAAACCACTAAAAATTTAAATGACCGTTAATAAATAAAATTTTGCACAGTTTATAGGAAATATTGATAAACGGGTAGAAATGATGTGATTTGATTCTTGATTCCAACTTTTTCTATGATTTAAACCTTTACTAGCACCCAAATTTGTTGTAGTAAAATTGTGAGATTAGATTCTTAGTAAGGGGAAAAAAGTTATAAATTAATGATCATTTGATTATAACATGATCATAAGTTTATGAGAACATGATCATACCATTTGAAATTTATTCCCTATATATCCTAGATTCTAATTTGATGTCACGACATAATCCCTGAAATTTCGTAATATATGAATCAATAAGGAATAAAAAAACATGATCCGTAATAGAATAACATTGGAATGAGACATGAAATAATGGAATACACATAATCATATAAAATCATATCCATAGTAGTAAAGTCTCATTTTTTTGGATATCATAGTGGAATGGGTTTTTCTCCTCAAACCATCATAGTAGTCAACATTCACTGCCAAGAATATCGTAGTGGATAGAGTCCCATACTAAAATTCATTCACTCCCCATTCCAATCCTACTTATCTCATGAGATATGAATCATTACCCATTGCATTATAGGGTTATATAATTTTGATCCCACCCATCCTTGGTTACAATGTGACCACATTCCTTGGTTATAACGTAGCCACTATCCATTTTTATAGTGTAACTATTGAAATTGGTTATAATATATCCACTCTCCTTAGTTATAACATAACCAATATCCATGGTTATAATGTAACCAGCTTCGCATAATTAAAACAATACAAATGTGTTCCACACGATTATAAAATATTCCCCATATCATCACATCTTAACCAATGAAAATAAAATAGGTTTCATAAACATTTAATACATTCATAATAGCATAAAATATGGAAAATAAACAGGTTTAAAAAAAATCTCATCAATATAAACATTAAACTTTTAGATAAATATTAAGAATGGTATCAATATCATATCCATAGTGAAGCTTAATTAATATAAAAGGATGTTATTATATAATAATATTCATTTAAAAGGTCACTAAAACCAAATCCATTTTTACATTTTTTTGAAGACACATTTAAAGGTTAAGTGTGAACCATAAAAATGTAAAAACATGTAGAAAAACTAGTAGAAAAACTAGTAGAAAAACACAAAATAAACTTTCAACCTGGAAAACCCACCCAAACCAAAAACACCACATCCCACCAACTTAGAACAAAAATATAAATTTAAAAATCCCCATAAACAATTTTTCACCCACCATGTCGGCTTAAATTAAAATAGACATTCATTCATAATTCAAATGAAAATGAAACAATTCAATAAGAACCACACCGTGCAAACCTTGGTCCTTCAAAACCATCTTCCGCCTTGATTTGCTCCCAATGACAAATGATCCATCACTGAACCACTACTGTTAAACAAGATCACCAGCAATCAGAAACAAGAATAGCCATCATCTCCATCATCAAGCCAGACCATTGAAATCCCAAACATCGAAACCACCACCGACAAACTTTTCAAATGTTCACGACTATGAAAACACAAATAAAAAACACCGAAAGAGAATACCAAACCTAGAAACTAGGACTACCATCATCAGTGAAGATGAACAACCTCCAACCTAAAATGTTTATCCAACATGATAATGATGGAGTAAGCGCCATCAGAAATCCAAAATGAAATAGATGAAAGTCACGAAATCTGGGGCCCACTTCCCAAAAAACACATCCCAAAAACCTCTATAAGGACACTGCACCAAATATACTAGAGAATGATTGATGGAAAAGGAAGATAGAGTAGATTTAGAGGTGGGAATGGGACTAAGTATCAAACCAAACCTTTACTAGGTACAAGTATAACCACCAAAGAGGACCGCATAGCAAAGGACGAATGAGATTTACGTTGGCCGCACTCCTAGGAAGCCAACGCTTCTTAACCATGAAAACCCAAACCACCCTGATGAAACCAGCATACCAGACCATGATAGGGTCAAGATTTTATAATAAGGAAATAAGAGAAGAGGAATATCCATCAAAGTAATCAATATATATCCACAACCACAAAAGAAATCCAAGCAAAAAACCCAAGAATGGAAAAAAACACAATACTCTAGTGATGCAAGGAAAAGAAAGGGAACCACTGAGGGAGGGTCATCATAAGGGAGGAGCGATGATGGAATATGGAGGAAAGGGGGATGCAATTCCAATTGTGCAGACCTACAAATACAAATCATCACCGATGAAGAAACCCTAACTTAAGAGAGGGAAGGGGAGATTCCTTGATCTTAAAGGATCACTAAATCATCTCATGGAAAAAAATAAAATTTCTATTATAAAAATCCATTTTAAAATAAAGATATTTCTAAAATATTATAGAAATAATTTTCTTTTAAAATATACTAGGAAACTTTTAAATGAAGAGTACAAAAATTGGGTGGTCATGATGGTGGGAAATTCTGTTTATTCTATATATGTTAAAATAAAACATTCCTTTTGATTTTTTTTGGTAAAAGTGAAAAAATACCTCATTTGGAAAAAAGGAAGATTAATTTTAAACCATTTTGTAAAAATTAAATCATGGGTACCAATGAATTTAAAAACTCAAATAATAATACTAAAATATTTATTTAATTTTATTTTCATAAAATATATATATGGAAGAAAAAGGTTTTTCTATTGAAGACAGAAATAAATCATACTTTCCTTAAAAAACTTTTGGTCACCTGAGTACCTAAGTCGAGTAAAATTAATGTAAAATATGAATTATAAATAAATAAAAATATTAAAATATAATTAGTGGGAAATTCTAGAGATAGTCTATAATATTTCATCCTCAAAACATAACCATAAACAATCCTAATAAACAATGAGATTGTAACATAAAACCCTTACCACATTGATAACTTTTGAATCATAAGGCCCATGATACAAATAAATCATTATAGAAATTTAGATCCCATAAAATTCATAATAATAATAAAGAATTCAACTATGGTCAGATTATACACTACATAAAAGAAACAAGTGTTCAATATGGCATGTGTCTCATAGGAGTAAAAGTGAGACCAAAATCACTTACCTCAGGTCCAACTTATTTTGTATGTGTTAGAACCTTATATGTAATAAATATAGATTTAATATAATTATATTTCTTACCATTATAATATGCATATAATACCATATATTGTTTATTTATAAACTTTTATCACATATTTATTAATAATTTTGTATTAAAATCACTATTCTGTGTTGTATCTGGTTCCTTTTCCATGTATATTTTTCTTTTTTAGTTTTGTTTCTTATACTTTGATCATAGTTCCATAATATTCCATAATGTTAATAGTGATATAAATATCATATAAATTCATTATGTACATATTTAGAGTCATCCATGTAAGTATAGATATAAAAATAAATTACACCTTTCATTAAGATAGTATGTCGTACGTATGCATAAACATTGTTTTTGTTTTTAGATAGATGTAAAGAAAGAAAGGTAAATAATAAATCCCCTTTTCAGAAACATTATAATATCATTTATATAATATATATTAATTAAACTAGTCCTCATTTCCATCTATGTAACATAGAAATGAACATCGAATCAGACCGCTTCATGGAGGTGGTAGTCCACGCATACGCATAAACGACTTTACCATTATACAAAGGTTTAAAAGGTAAAAAGTTTGATATGATATTATCATTATAGAAGTATAATTATTTCATAAGTATCATATATATACATTAATCCTATCAAAATAACCATCCATAAAATATGTTTATGTGAAATTAATTGTATTTCTACGTAGAGACGATAAAGAATATGTATGCACAAGTGATACTTTCACTTATATCTAAAGGAAAGAGGTAGAATAAATATGGTTTCATAATCATAATAATATTATAGTATATTGAGGATACTGGGTTTATTATTTTATGATCCCATGGGGTGTTGGTTGTGTGGTACCATTTGTTTGTACCTCTCGCTCTCTCTGAAGATTGGCGCAAGATCGAGTCTCGCCAAACTCAGACACTATACATATTATGTAGAGAGAAATTAAAAGACATTGAATATGTATGGAATGTTAGGTGTACACTAGATTTCGTCGGGTCCCCCCCTAGTATTTGACCATAACCCATACACACATTTCCCCCCTAAAGAATTAGTCGAATGGTACACCGGTTGGTGCCACCTTGCTACCCAGGGGAACTGGCCTGAGCATGAGTCCTACCAGACCTAGACACTATTCACATTATGAATAGGGTGATTCCAAGAAACTTTACTAGATGAGAGACGTGCAGCATAATCTGGGGTTGGTCACCCCCCACCACACTCACCCCCACTGGGATTAGAGTGTTAACCATAAACATGTTTTTTAAAAAGACATCCAGTAACCTCTATTGGAGATAATATCAATGGAAATTATAATTATGATGGGAGATGTACATAAGATGTGATGAAGCCTGATTCTTCTAAAACTTCCAATGACCCAAAATCTAAATAAATATTATCACAGATGCCTACTTATGTTGAATATATTGAAATATGTATTGGACTACCAGTTTTGGATGACCTAATAATCACTTGTAAGGATACTGTTATTGGTAATACAGTTTTGGGAGAAATACTAACCTAAAAATGAACAGAAGGATGTAATGGAAAATTAAAACTATATGTGAATTAATAATGATAATAAAATTGAGCTTAAAAATATCTTGAGAGACCTGAAACCAAAGGAAAGTCCAAATGAACAATTTCCTATTGTTTTTGATGTTCCATATCAAAAATTGGAAATGGGATGCTCTAACATAGACACTCAATGCAAGGAAGATGCTGATAGTTTAGACAAGTATGGGAAGAAAAATATTACAATCAATAAATTAGAAATAAATAAATACTATTGTGTGAAAGAAAAAAGAGGGATCTAACCCAAATTTTAAATTTAAATGAGGATCATGTTCTGGTATTTAAAGGGTCTAGACAACATTGAAACAATCATCTCTCTTCATATTTTATTAATAAGCACATGCCTTAACTTTTAGGTATCTTGAAACATAAGATGATTTTTTTCTAAGAATGCTGATGCGATACTAGATGATGAACACTAATCATTATAGTAATGACATCAAAAGGATTTGGTTTTTTTCTCACTCTAGATAGGACGTGATGTCATATATTAGTTTTATAGATCATATTTTTAATTTATGTTTCAATTTAATGGGATGAAAACAATTCTTCTCAATTTTATATTACTTCAATGGATATCTAGAAAGAAGAGAGCTATGGATGAATATTTAGGAACACCCGTGCGGACTTCAATTCCATTCTTAATACAAAATATAGGTTAGGCATGATCAATTCCTCTACTTCAACCAAATACTTTTGCGAATGTATTGGGAATAACAAATTGTATGAAATCAACCCATTAAGTGTTAAATATTCTTAGTATAGGAAGAACCTTAAAAATTAGTGGATAGTAAACAAAACAAGGGTCTTCTTAATGATATTACCCTAGATGTTTGGGCCTCTATTTCATTCTCTACTCTTTCATGACTTATTTCTAATCATTATACTATTTTTATAAGTCTTATTTCTAAACATCCTTTTTCCTTTTAGATTAAATAATTCCTGGATATAGAATCCAGACTGTCAAAAAGTGGTCCAAGATAAAAGTAATTCCTTAAACTATAATAATGATGCCTTCTCTTGTGTGCTTAAAATGAAAGTTATTTAGAGAATATTGAAAATTTTGAGTCATGAATGAATTAGTCACCTTAAGGAAAATAATTCTTAGTTAGAATATATGATTCATTCCATATAAGAGAGTGACATTAGTTATGTTTTTTCCTATGGTCTTGATAATGAAAATGGAAGTTTTCGTGAACTCAAAGTGAAATGTCTTTGGGAGGGGGATAGAAACACCATGTTTTTAAAAACTTTTCAAAGAGTGTAAAAAAGCAATAGGCCTATAGATATTCTCAATGATTGTTGGATGATTCTTATGGCAAGAGAATATTTAGATGATCATGTAATCACTTTCTATAAGAAACTATTTGTTATAACCAATACTTTTATGGATCTTATTATGAATGTTATTCCTAGTATTTTCACTAAGTAGGATAATTAAATCCTTATTTATCTTCCACTATAATTTGAGATCTAATATGTTGTTCTTTTTCTTAATTATAGTATCTCTCCTGGTCAGGATGGGTTTAACAGGTCTTTATTTAAAGCATATTGGGATATTATCCATTGTGATGTTTGCAATATTGTTAGAGATATTTTAAGGGGTAGTGAACTCACACAGGGAATTAATGCTCAATTCCATTCTCTAATTCCAAAAGTAGAGAACACAAATGATATTCATCAGTTCAGACCAATTTCCCCTATCAACACTATTTACAAAATTATTGTGAAAATTATTTCCAATCGGTTTTACAACATTTCCAAAAAGATTTTATCTCCAAACCAGTTTGGTTTCATCAATGGTATTACTATTCAATATTTCCTTATTAATACTTCAAAATGTATTAAAATTTTCAGGAACATTTCTATAGGTGGAAAAGTTTCCATCAATATTGATCTAAAAAATATTTTGATACTTTAGACTGGGTCTTCATTTGAAAGGTCTTAAGTAGATTTGGATTTGATAAAATTTTTATTAAATGAGTTAAAACACTTTTTAGATCCTCACATATCGCAGTCCTTATCAATGGATCTCTTAAGGTCTATTTCACATTATCCATAGGTTTAAGCCATAATGATCCTCTCCCAACCATCATTTTCCCCATAGTTAAATATTATTTAAGTATAATATTTCTCAATATGGAAAATTTCAACAAAATTTTATCCTTTAATGCTTTCAGGGGACTTAATGATTCCAATCATTTAATTTATGCTGATATATTCATAATTTATACTAATGGTGATAAAAGAAACACAAAAAACATCAAATATTCACTAATTCATTATGAACAAGACTCATGGTAGGAATTCATCTAGAATAAGTCATTCTTATACTTTGGCAAAATATCCCTACAACTATAAAAGTTGAAATTATTAATGAGTTGTTAATCAAAGAAGGGGTGATTTCATTTAATTACCTTTGTATTCTTGTGTTATTAGGAAAACCATGTGTCAAACATTTTCCCCATATTTTGAGTTGGGTGAGAAATCATTTTCCCACCTATAAATGAAAGATTCTATGAATAGAGAGTAGAATTATCCATTTCAAAGAAGTTATTATTTCAAAATATATTTACACTTTTATGGTTTATAAATGGATAGATGTCCTTATTAATAGTATCAAAACCTATATCAAAAACATTTTATGGAGTGCAAGCTTCCTCCAGAGGAGACTTGTGTTTATTCCATGGAAAAAATTTTGTCAACCAATTGATTATGGTGGTATTGGCGTAAATAATCATTATAAATTAAAATAATCTTTGTGGTATAATTTCTTGTGGAGGATTATTAATGAGAATTCAAATTCTCTTTCTTTTATAAGATACATATTTCTAAGTAGGATCAAATCTAGAAATATAAATTATATGGACTCTTCCATTTATCCTAGTATCTAAAATTATTTTCCCCTTATTTCAATCAATTCTGACTAGATAGAAACATTGATTCACCATTGAATATATGGTTTGACAACTTTATAGGTATTCCTCTTTCTGACATGATAAATTCTTAAGATTCATTCATAGATGAAAATTTTCTGATCAAGGAAGAAATAGAGAAAACATTGGACATGATTCATGTTGAAATTAAATATCTAGTTCTAGAATATGACTTTATTAATGGTGAAGAAAACTTTGTTTGGGAACCTACCATATATGGGAAGCTCTCCTCAAATATTTTCTACCGAGAGGCAGTTCAAGGTAAGTCTAACCTATTGGACAAGGTTCGAAGAAAATTCTAGAAATCTCCTTCTATATTTTACCTTTCTTGAAGGATCTTGTACTCTAAGACCCCCACTGATATTTTTTTCTTGGGTGTTGGCATCAATATATGTTTGAGATTTTTTATTTTCAACCAATATAGAGAGGAAATTAATCACTTGTTTTTGAGTTGTGTCATGGACACTGCTCTATGTATTTTTACAACTGATTTTTTTCAAACTATAATTCTCTCTACAACAGGAATTTGGGAACCAATTTAATTTTAATTTGAGATGACTCTCTCATGATAGCGTAGAAATATCTTACTTGTGGAATTTTTATAATTCATACACATGATCTTGACCATCAGTAATATGATGGTTCCTATATTTAGTTCTTTCAGCATCCAGTCAGCACTAGCGAATGCCATTGATGCTGTGAAACATGAAAATGACATTTAAAACAAGTATTGAGATAAATAAATACATTATTTTACCATACTTAAGATCTTTTTTTATTAAAAGTAAATATCCTCTTCCATTGGGAACCATAGGAGTAAGGTGGACCCCTCCACTTTAGGGCTAGGAATAATAGAATATAGATTGAGCTTGTAGAAGAAATTTGGGTCCTTCCTATTATTTTACAATTTTTAGAAATGATAGAAGTGAAAAATTGGGATGAATATATATTACATGTGATGTTAATAAATCCATTGATACTAAAATTATTGGGATAATTAATGTGGTGGAGTTTTCAAAGAAATGGGGTTACATCAACTTATTTCTTGAATGTGACTATACTACTATGGTGTAAGAAGTTAGAAGAGGTATCATTCATACCTCATGGAAGATGACTATATGATAAAGTAACTTCATGTATGACCTTCCTTATAGGAACTAAATTATCATGCATTCATACCCTGAGGAAAATTATGTGCTCGATTGGAAAACTAATAATGTGATAACTGCTTCAGAATTGATATAACTCAATGAAGTACCTAACGAGCATCTCTCTTAGTAGAAAAGAAATTATTGTAAAAATCCATCTTTCTTACTTTTGTTGCTTTGTTTTCATTTAAAAAAGGAGGATTTTACTTTTGTGAAATATATCATTATAATTTTTTTTATTTTATGAAAAAATGTAATTGATTTAGAGTATTTAGAAGAATAATTAAAAAGAAAGTGACTAGTTAAAGTGATTACCTCTTCTTTGAAACAACTCTTTTGGATCTCCTCTTGATGAATCCTGGGTTAGTATTTTGGTAAGACTGGGACCTCTAGAATATCTCTATTGGGGTGTATAAGAGAATTTGGTAGAGTTTGGTTGATATAAAATGCTAAATATAGAGTGAAGAAGAGAAAGTTTCGGTTCCCTTTTATAATATAGGTGAGGGGAACGTTTGATATTTCTTCGAATATGTAATTATAATAAGGTCATTATCCAGTCCAAATTACTTCAAATTACCATTTATTAGTTTTGTAGGGAAGAAATAATATAAAAATAAAATATAATACTGATAATTTTAATTAGATTTTTAAATCTTATGTTTTGGTTTACCCCTTAGTTAACCTATATTAATTTCAATTGTGGTAATATATTTTTCATTCTTAAAATGTAATAATTTTACATATAAGGTTAAAAATTGACCATAAATGGGAAGGTATAACATTTTCAACCTTATCTTATCCACCATATCCTCTTTAATTTTTTTTATTTTTAAATAATTTAATAAAATATTATTTTGATAAAAAATCATTAATATAAATTTTAACACTATTCATTTAATTTGACTTAAAGAGCATAAAGAAAAAATTGGAATTAGATTATAATACTTTTAAATATCTCTATAATATTTTATTTATCAAAAAATTTGTGGACCAATATAACTCACTCAAATTTTATTAATTTTATTTTACCTAAAATCATTTATTTTATTTTATATTAGTTAAATAAATACTCCATCAATTTGGTATAATAATTTAAGGTAATTATATAATATATAAAAACTATGAATAAATTTATATCATTAAAATAATTTCATTAATATCAATACAGACATTTATATTCATCCATCACTTGTTTTATACCTATATAGACATATAAGAGATATTTAAAACTTTGAGAATGAAATTTTGTAACAATGTTTTCTTCAAATATTATATAAATCATTTTCAGGGAAATGTGTCTATTAAACAAGTCAATTTTGAGACAAATATGATAATGGTATATTCCATTTCATATAATAATATTTATGATGAATAATTATGTCCTTATCAGTTATTTTTAAACTTGTTTAAACCGATTTACCCTTTACAAAGTTGATACATTTAAGTTTGATTTCTATTCATATTGAATAAAAATACAAGGAACCAATTTACCAAACATTAAGGTCATAATTAAATATAATTAATAAATTTTATCAAATTAAATTTATATATGTGGGATAAATTAATTTTCAAATAAATGCATAAAATGCGATGAAACCCACTTTTTAGAAAAAAAATAATTTTTAAAGAATAAAAAATTGTTTATTATTATCTCATGATTAGAAAAATATTAAAATAATTTTAAAAATTTTATTGAATATATAATATATAAATTTAAATAAATTCATTCCACAATATATATCAATTTAATTTATTAAGATAAAAACATATTCCATGCATAAAAAAAGTTTTTTAGAATAATTTTGTTTTATGTATTAAAATGTTTTTATAATACATTGAAAAATAAAATGGATTCCAATGTACTTATTATTATTATTTAATATATAAGAGAACTAATTTTACATTGAATATATTTTAAAAATATATAAATTTTTAAATTCATGTAATAAAAATACAAATTTCAATTAAAATTGGCATTTTCACCATTCATTGGAAAATTATATTTACAGAAAATTATCAAAAATTTATCCTAAAAAATTTATATGATTATATAAAAAATTATGTTAATTTTATTAAATAAATTTTTAAAAGTTTCAAATATTAAGTATAATATTTTCTGGAAAATATTAATAAAAACATTTTTTAAGGAAATATAATTTTTAAGCATAACATAACATTGATAAAAATTAAATGATTATTCCCTAATAATTAATCAATATATTTATATTCTGAAATATATATTTATACATCTCAAAATTTAGTTAATCATATTCATACCATCCAATTTAATGGATAAGTTATAACAATCATATTTAAATAATAATACTTCATGGTTCATTTAAGTTCAGTGTCACGTATTGTTTATGTTCCCAAACATGATATTATTATTTTTAAAAATATTAGGGGTTACATCCCCCACAATAAATAAATTAATTCCTTTAAATTTTAACTTTTGATTCATAATCACGGGTTTGAAATTTGAAAATTATTTTATATCAATCCTACATCATAAAAAGGATTAATGAAACATTCTCTTGAAAATTGGGAAAGGAAAATATGAAGGTCATATAGAACAACACATAACTCAATATCCA
This sequence comes from Viscum album, assembly GCA_963277665.1. Classification (NCBI taxonomy): domain Eukaryota; kingdom Viridiplantae; phylum Streptophyta; class Magnoliopsida; order Santalales; family Viscaceae; genus Viscum; species Viscum album. The sequence goes on along the minus strand of OY728147.1, from coordinate 177,107,294 downwards.
AATTTGATAAAATTAGTGGGAATAGAATAAATAAATGTGGAAGAAAATTAATTCTATAGATCATTTATCATAAGAAAATCACTGATCATGAGAAAGTTAGCGATCATAAAATTGTAAACTAAAGAGGTGAGAAAAAGACAATAAATTCATAAAAAATAAAGTTAATTGGAATTTTTTTTGAATAACCTTATTACAATATATATGGAATTTATTCACCATCTAGAATAAAAGGAAAATTAAATATAAATAATTCACATGTATATTCTCACACTTTTATATATTTCCATGATAAAATAATATTTTCTCCAAAACGAGTTTTTATGATGAAATATTTATTCTTGAATCCCTAAAATAAACTCATAAATAATATAGTATTCCACAAAAGGAGAAAAATATCTTCCTCTTATATTTATAATTTAACCATATCCAAAATGGTTAGAATAAGATAATTCGAAAAATTACTAAATAATAATATAAATAAATACACATTGACCACCAAAGATTCAATAATAACTCCTAAATTTCAGCACAATCTATTCCATAAGTAGTTAACTTCAAGAATCCTATAAAATATGTCTATACTAGATGAAAAAACAAATATTATTTTATCTTATATCCTTCCATGATCAAATTTAAAATAATTTTAATCAATCATAAAATCTCAAACCAAAATGAATATACCTTGATGAATTATATTAAAAATTTTCAAAAATAAAGGCACAATAAAATCATATATTTCATCAAAAGATAATTCACCCCTTAGTCCTTAGATAATATCTTATCATAGACAAAAATACTTAAATTAGTGTTTTTGGTTCATCCTTACACTGACAGAAAATCATAGGTTGATTTAGAATATCAAATATGATTTCCTTATTCTGAAAACTTATATGGGATCTATGCAGGGGGTATAATCATTGATCAGAATCAAATACAATTTCACTAAAGGATAATATTTTCATAGGGATTATTCATAAAAAAATCAACATGGAAACCCCAATTCTATATTGGAGTATAAGTGTTCCCTAACTATCATAATTCACATCAACTGTTTTAATTTCATAAGCTTTCCCTTTGTCATTTTACTTCATTGGTTTTTGTGGATTATTATCTTCATATCCCATGGATTAGGTAATTGATTCACATAATTCCCAAACACTTTTCGTCTATATAACTGAGTTGTGAGTGGTTTTTTATATTGAGTTCACTCTACATTCATTTCATTTAATATCCTCTTCACATCACTTCAACATTATTATTCTTGATGGATATGATTCACACAATTGAAACATATTCTTGTTCATTTTAGGAGTTCACCTAAGCACTCCTTCCCAAATATTTGGAAAGTATGAGGATAAATTTTTTTTCTTCCCTCTATCTAAAAAACCACTAGAATTTCAATGAATATCTATATTATTTTTCTTATCCCTAGAAACTTGACATTTTATAGCTTTCATTTTCACTTTCAATTCACATTGAATGTTTTTTATAGTTTCCAAAGTCCTTTTTAGGTAATTAATTTTAAATAATTAGTTTCAAACTACTAAATAATTGAACAATTTTTCTTCCATGGATGCTGATTAAACATGAATCATACCTTTCATGTATTTTAAAATTATCCTCATAGGTACTATTGGATTTATCATTCTTTTTCTTAAGGTAAAGGAATTATTTTTCCATTATTATACATAACATACATGGGAAGTACTTGTTAAAAAATATTCCCTCAAAATCATCTCATTTAATTGATTCAATTTTCTTCACATTCCTTGTATTCTTAATATTATCCCACCATTAGTATTTTTATCCTTACAAATGATAAATATGTACGACATATTTTTCATAGTTCGTGTATTGAAGAATGGAAATTATCTTTTCCATCACAGTGATAAATTTATCATCAACTAGTAGATATGAATGCCCATAGAATGAGGGTGTATGTTGTTATATGATATATTAAATAACATGTTACTCCCTTCTTGGGGCATTCAAAAGTTAAACATGATTTACGTTACAACCAATATCTTGAAGGATATTAGTTGTCATAATCATAATATATTTCATCCCAACTCCTAATCAACTTTGATTATCATGAGGATGGTCATTTCATTGGACTTCAAATTCACTATTCAAATTATTCCTTCAAGTTGTTATCATGGACTAAAACCAAAAATCATAGTGTAGGAAATTATAATCATATTGTAAAACAACATAATCTTGAAGAATCATTTATTATATTTCAAAATAAAGAAACATTATTTTTAATAAATATTGCCTTAGGTTTAACCTAGTTCATCCATTATCATTACCAAAACTTTATATTGTTATCATAAACATAATATTATTCCTAGGGTTCTCACTAAAGTTTTCTAATCCTTATTCCGAAAGGTTATCTAAATAATCTCGGATACCACTATAGTGACCCATAAATTTCATAAGTAGATATTACATATTTTTATATAAATATTTGTAAAAAACATAATGATCCAAGATAGAATATTATAAGTGTAGTGCATTTTGAAACTTGAATACATAAACAAAAAGTTATATAGAGATCTACCTCATCTCCCACTTATTTCTTTATAAATATCACCCTTATTATATGTATCATCCCTAATACCATTATTTATATTCAAGGGAAAAGGAAACATAAGAAATTTTGATCTCAAATGCTCAGTAAGTTTAAATATATTATACATTAATTATCACATTAGTTTAACATGATAATAAGGGTATGATAACATGATTTAATGTTTTAAAATTAATACCCTATATATCATAGATCATAATTTTGAGTCACGGAATAAATACTGGTAGTTCATAAGATATGAATCATAAAGGATTCATAGAAAATGATCCATGAGAGAATACAATTTTCGTAAGACATGAAATCATGGCATACACATAATCATATAAAATCATATCTATAATAGTTAAGTATAATTTTCTATGATGTAATAGTATAATGGGTTCACTAACCAAACCATCATAGTAGTTAAGGTTCACTCCTAAAACTATCATAGTAAACATATTCCATTACTTAATAGGTTCACTACCCATTCCATTTCAGTTTATCTCATGATATATCAATCATTACTATAACGACCCTAACTTTTATAAATAAAATTTCCATTATGTTTTAAATTAAATGTATTATTATGTATTATGGTTATATAAATCACATGTAATTATTTGGTTTCATTATATCCTATGTTATTTAGAATAATTTTAGGAATCATTACCATTTATAAAATAGTCGTTTAATAGTGATCACATGATTATTATATATATATAGGGTTTTAAAAAATCCATTTGACATAGACAAAGAATGTGATTGCCTCAACAAGTAGGATCATAACCTATAAATCCCATTTATCAAAGATTCCAAGGGAGATATTAGCACTATGATTCTACCTTATCCAATCCCAACTAAGATCTAGAAATATAAGTGCGAGCGAAACAATTTACGGGAGAAGGTCATGCTCATCGAGATCATAACCCAAACCATGTATGTCGAACCACCTCATGAAATTATCACCGTCTCAAACATTACCCTTAAGGTATTTTCTAGTGTATTAAAGGGATATGTATACAAAACATAAATTTATGAATATATATATTATTATCAATAAAATAATTGTCAAATTTACTTCTACTTAAAACGAGTTTTATTTTATTACAATAAAGCAAAAATTGTATTTTTAATCTTAAACTTTAATTAAGATGATTATTTTTATGAATTATTGGATTTTGGAAATAAATAATATTTTCATAAAAAATTGAAATTAAATATTTTTTATTAAATATAAATTATCATTTAATTTTTATGAAATCAAATGTAATTCTTATAAGGGTTCGAAAACTGTTATTAAAAAAAACGATCATTTCTAAATAAATTTCAAATATTATTTTGAAAGAGAAAATAAAAATATTTATGAAATTATTTTTATAAAATTAATATTATTTTTTGAATCAGAACATAGAAATTATCCAAAATTTAATTTTTCATAATTTCTTGAGATAGTCGCATTTTCGGGTAAAAATTAAATATTGTATAAATATACGGTGTGTATTATGACATAATAATGACCCAAAATTGATGTAATAAATAATAAAATGGGTATCCCAGAATAGATTAATGTTTTACCTATAAAATAATTTATTTTATTTTATTAATTTTATAGAGCCTTTATTAATCCTCCAAAATCATTAATATATTTTAAGGGTTCAAAATTATTTCTTTAAGTGTATGACTCACTTACATATCATTTTGGATATTATTATTTTAAGTTAGGAAATTTTTCATATAAAATAATTAAAACCACTCACTTTTGTCATAAACCATGGGAAAAATATGGTAAGGTTTTTGGATTTGATTATTTAATTATATAGAGTCCAAAACCTTTGTTTGAGAAATAATAATTAATTCCCCTCTTTTTTCTATATAAACCCACCCAAGATCCCATTTATCTTTAATAAAAATTATTTAATAATGTACTTAATATTCCCTCTCTATTTTCCTCTAACGGTGCCCCCAAGCTCTCAATAAGATCCTCTCAAGAATTTAGAGTCACACTCTCAAGGTACAAGTTCTTTTCTTTCTCCCATTTATTAAAGTCTTTTCATTATATTATATATTTTATCTCCAAGTAATAATGATGGGATATGTTATTACACATCCCCTTAAATCCCCTAGGATTACTAAATGATTATATACTCATTTGAATCTCGTAAATCCCTTCCATGAAGATTTATATTCCCCCGTTATGCTATCAAAATTTCACCGTTATTTTATTTTCCAAAAAAATGTGTAGAAAATACCCATAACCAATTCCTATCAAGGGTCTTCACCTTTATGAAATTTTACTTATTTATTAGGACATACATGTTTGTATTCAAAACTCATTGATCAGGGAATAAAATATGATAATAAATGAATCCATGTTTTATGACCTATGTGGCACACTTAAGCTAGATAATGAAATGAAATAGGCAGGTACTCCCAAAATTATATAGGGATCCAATGCATTGGGTAATTTTGTAGTCTTATGAGAAGTCACACAGGTGATTAGGGATTGAACCTAATCCACCATGATACTTTTTTCTATACAGATGTCTTGGAAGTTATCATTGAATTATGTTTATGATGTAGTGTTTTAAGTTGTTTACACATTTCCCATATTTTCTTTTATGATTATCAGGTTATATCATACATTATTATTCATATTTATGATTCTAATTACTTTTGATCTCTATTTATATGCATATTGTACAACATGTTTTAATTTATTCGTGTTATTCCTTATTTATTCCCTTTCAAGGCTTTATAGATCACAGCATTCTTATGTATGCCCCCAGGTTATCCCATGTTGTTTAGAGTATGGTCATGTTAAGGATGCTTACAATAAAGATCATGTATTTCCTATTTTATGTTGTTATGCAATGTACCTACTTCCTAAAGACACAAGACTTATTGATCTTCCAAGTTGTATTATGTGTACTCTTATGTGATAAATCAGGAATTAATATGTAATAAAGAGAAGGGTTAAAATAATTACCTGATGTATTAGAGGGATATAAAATTCTAGTCCCACTAGCCCTTTGTTATAACTTGACCACAATCATTGGTTATAACTTAACCACCACCATTGGTTATAGCGTAACCATTTTCCTTAGTTATAATGTAACCAATGTACTTATTTATAACATAACCACCACCCTTGTTTATAACATAACTACCTTAACATAATGAAAACCATACACATGTGTTCCATAATATCATAAAACATTAACCATATCATTACATCAAAACTCATGCATATAAACTGGGTTTTATAAACATCTCATACATTCATCAAAGAATAACTCATGGGAAATAAATGGGTTTCATAAACATCTCATAAACATAAAAATTAACCATTCATAGATATATTAATAATTGTATCAATTGATCATATATTTATTGAATCATAGTCAACATCAAAGGATGTAATCATATATGAAAAAACCTTTAAAATATCATTGAAATGTCCCTAGAGGAAAATAAAAATTAATATTTAAAACTCACTAAGTAAAAATATTTCTAAATCATTATGGATTTTTTTAAATATCCTTGGAATATTATAAAGTAATCTTCAAAACACTGAACAGTCACGTTGGTGGTAATTTTTGTTAATGTATGATAAGTTAAAAGAAAACATTCATTTCACATTTTTTTAGTAAAAGACAAAAAATACCTTGTTCAAAAAATGACCATAATATTCCTTTTAAACCATTTTAAAAAAATAAATAATGGGTAATAATGAATATAAAAATTCATAGTAGAATAGTAAAATCTTTATTTAAATGTTTCTTAGAAAACATGGATATGTAAGAAAAAGGTTCTTCGATCGTAGAGAGAGATAATATTGATTTAAATTAAATTTTTTAAGTATCTTGTGTACATAAAGTGAGGAAAATAAATGGAAAATTTTATTTTATATAAATAAAAAAATAAAAAAATAAAAAATAATCAAGAGAGATAGACCATAATATTTTATCATCATAACTTAAACATAAACAATCCTGATAAACAATGAGGCTATAACCTAAAATCGTTACAACTTTTGTAAATATTGAATCATAATCCCCATTAAAGAAATAAAATTATATATATATATATATATATGTAAATAATAATAAAATTAATAATAATAATAATAAAATTCATTCATGGTTAGTATATACAACATATAAATTAAACAAGTGTTGAATATGGAATGTGTCCCACATGAGTAACATTAAGACGAAAATCCCTTACCTGAGGCCTGACGTCCATTGTATGTGTTGGAAAATCCTATAAAATAAATATAAATTTATTATAAATATATTAAATAAACATTATAATATATATAATACCATATATTATTTATTTATAATCTTTTATCACTCATTTACTAATAATTATTTACTAAAATATATATTTTGGGTGGTATCTTCTTCGTTTTTCATGCCTGTTTTAGTTCAAAAGTTTTGGTACTTGTACTTTGATCGTGGTTTCATCATATTATAGAATTTTAATCATGTTATAAATAACATATATATTTATTATATACATGTTTATATCATCTATAATAGTATAGATAGAAAAATGAATTACACAATTTATAGAGATGATATGTTATACGTACACATGAATATTGTTTTCATTTTTCGACAGATGAAACAAAAGAAAGATAAATTGTGAATCAAAATTTTTTGAATCATTATTAAATAATATATATAATATATATTCATTAAATTTATCCATATTACTATTCAAGTAAAACATAAATGAATAGTGAATCACATTGCTTCGTTGAGGTGGTAGTCCTCACGTACACACGAGCGGTGTGGTTGTTTTCCAATGGTTTGGATGGTAAGAATATAGATATTATATTATAATAAAAAAGTATAATTTTATCATAACTATGATATAGAAATTTTAAACCCATCAAAATATGAATCTGTAAAATATGATGGTGAGAAATAAATTGCATCACTATGTAGAGACAGTAAATCTTATATACGCACAAGTGATACTTTCACTTCCCATTCAATGGAAATAGAGTGAATAAATTTTGTTTAATAATAATAATAAAATTAAATATATTTCTGATACTTGATTTATTGTTTTATAAAAATATATAATAGATTTAGAATATTTATAAGAATAATTTAAAAAAAGTTATTGATTAAGGCAATTTCGTATTCATTGAAACAACCGAATTAAATCTCCTTTTTGAGGACTATATGGTTCGTATTTTGGGAGTAAAAAAGACTATATAATGATTATATGGGATTTTATAAGATAATTAGTAAAATTTTAGTAAAAATATAAGGCTGAAAGTGGTTTGAATAAGATAAAAGAGAGGTTCCCTTTTATAATTGTGGGGAGGGGCACTTTTAGAATTTATTAAAAGATTAAAATATAATATGGTAATTCTCAAGATAAAATGCTTAAAAATGGAAAGGGACTATAAGATAATGTTTAATGGGATATAAATAGCATCAAAAAATAAAAATTTGACAGGTTTAAGTAATATTTTATACATTAACTTTTGGTTTAACCCTATAGTTCACCTATTTTTACATTAGCTGCACTAATGTTTTTTCACTATTAAAAGGTAATAATTTTATATATAATGTAAAAATAGATCATAAATGTAAAAAGGATAACATTTTATACCATATATTATCCACATTATATTCATTAAATATTTTTTTTATTTTTTAATAATTTAATTAAAAATTATTTTAATAAAAAACCATTAATATCAATTTTGAAAATATTCATTTAGTTTGACACTATTCCTTTAATATGACATAGGAGAAACAAATAAAAAAGTTATAATTTGATTATAATAGTATTTCAAATCAATATAATGTTTTATTTATCTATAAAATTTTTGTAACACTATTACTCACTTAAATTAGATTAAAAATTGTATTGTTGAAATTATTTAATTTATTTATCATTTAATTAAAAAAACTACATCATATTTGTATAAGAATTTAAAGAAACTATATAATATGTAAAAATTATAAATAAATTTATATCAATAAAATAAATTCATCCAAATAAAAATAGTTATTTATATTTTTCATTAGTTTCTTCTACCCCAATGTTGAAATATATGACATATTTAAACTATGAGAGTGACATTTCGTAAAAATTTTGTGTTGAATATTATATTGAAAATTTTCATGTGTAATTGTCTATTAAAAAAATAAATATCAATTATAATGTGATAAGGGTTGAGTTTAACTCATCTAATAATAATTAGGATGAATAATTATGGTCATATCACTTATTTTTATGAAAGATTAATCTGATTTACTCTTTACCGAGGTGATAAATTTTACCATAGATAATATTCTTATTGACTACAAATAAAAGGGAAATTTTTATAAAATTTCAACATATTTATCTCAAATATGTAATAATTTTTAATAAATTTAATTTCAATATGTTCCAAAAATTAATTTTAAAATAATAATGCAAAAAGTGAAAAAAACCTCTTTTTGGAACAAATAAAATTTTAAGCATAAAACATGAGGTTTCTTTTTCCCATTCTTATAAAAATAATAAATTAATTTGATTTTTTTGAATATATAATATATATATTTAATTAAAATATTTTACCAATAGTGATCAATTTAATTTATTAGGATAATAAAAACAAATTGGATGTATAAAAATAGTTTTTCAAGAGAATATTTTTTTCATAAAAAAATATATTTATAATAAATTAAAACATAAATTTGATTCAAAAAAACACAACTAGATTATTTAAATATAAGACAAATAATTTGAATTTTAAAATATAATAAAAATGTATCTTTTTTATATTTCTAAAATAGAATTTCAATTTTCAACAAAAATTAATATTTTTCATGATTCCCTGGAAAATCAATCGCTTCTAAAAAATTTAAAAAATCTATCTCAAAAAAATTTTGATATGAAGACTTCAAAAATTTATTCACTTTTATAAAATAAAAATTTTAAAAGTTTCAAATATTATTTAAAATATTTTCTCACAAAATATATAAAAAACATTTTTAAAGGAAATCTTTTTTTAGGCATAATATAGCTTTGCTAAAAATTTAATCCTTATTACCTAAGAATTAATAAATATATTTATCTAAACTAGGATATTTTTATATATCTAATAATATAGATAATATAATTCATACCCACCAATTTAACAGATAGGTTATATCGGTCATATTTCAATAATAATACTTGATGGTTCGTTTAAGTTCAGTGTTTCATTTTGTATACGTTATCAAGCATAATGTTCTTCTTTTTACAAAATTCTCAGGGTGTTTCATATTTATCACTTGATTTATTCCCAAGGTAATAAATAATATTTTTTTTAAATAAATATTTATTTAGTTACATGAATACTAAAATAAATATTTATTCACAAGACCATAAATATAATATTTTTTAATTTATTAAATGAATAATATATTTATTATTTGAGGGTTGATAAATTTTGAGGGATATGGACCGACCAGAATTTTCACTCAGTAATAAAAATGATATAAAAATAAAATTCAAATAAATATTAATTTATTTATTGATATTTACTTTATCCATGATACATTTACACATAAAGGAAATAATAAAATTATTATTATTATTATTATACATGGAGTTCAATAAGAATTAAGATAATTGCCAAGGGATTTTTATATATGCATGATTATATCATTCTATTTAGAGTTGTTTAGAATTTTTTTTCCTCTCCCTAGATAATTATCTCAATGAAGAAAATATATTGGTTTTTCTATCAAGTCTGAGAGAATATTTTCCACCTCCTCCTTCTACTTAATAATGAGATACAAGAGTTAATATCCTTAAAAATGAGTGATTGTTTTGCGATGAAATGAAATATGAAAGACGAATGTATCATCCATGTTGAAAATAAATATTCCTTTAAAATAATTCAAAGATTATGGTGCATGTGTGGATCATTGGTATATGGAATCTAATTTGGATCCTCTTAGAGAAATAATGGTACATAAATTATGAGGTTTGATAGATCAACGCCATCATAGAAGAAATTAATCAAGTCCAAGGTAAATTATTATTATTAAATTAATTATAAATTTAACATGAATAGTCTTTTCCATTCATTTATGAATTATTTTATTATGTTTCTTCAAATATAATCATGGGACCTAGTGTTCTTTATTATGTTATTATGATTTATTCATTGAATTAAAAAGAAGAACCATAATTATTCATGGACCCAACTAGATTCTACTATGCATGAAACCTAGAGTATCATCTTGTCAAGACGAATAAAAATAAGGGATCATGGTGATGAGTGTTTATTCCTCACATCAAGTGGCATTATTTGGATTTGAGGTCAAAGGGGGAGTTAGAAGCATCATGAATCCATAATTATTCCCATTTTTTATAGGGGTATTAAAGGGAGAGTATAAATCACCATGATGTTATGAGTGGATCTAGTGTTCATGAAAGTATTTAAAAAAAATCCAAATGGGTAGATTGTTTTCATTCTAGTGTTGAATTTGAAGAGTTGGATTTATTACCAATACATTGATGGATAAAATCAAAACCAAAGTAATAATGATGGATTGCATTTTTTGGTGATGGAGTTGTTTTGGATACTATTTTGGAAGGATAAGATGTAGATGGAACTTTGGATTCATGATATATCTTGAGAAATGAGAGAGGTTCATGGAAGAATAAAGGAGGAAAACAATAATTCTATTTACAAGACAGAAATATTGTTGTGTCACCCTTGGTCACTCTATTATAGAAGTTCTCAATAAATTATAAAATAATCAACATCCCTATATATATATAAATATTATTAAATATCAGATTAAAAAGTCTTTGAAATAATGTGTGAGATTTTACACTTTATCTTTCGGATGAATATTTGCAGTCACAATACAATCCAACTATGGAAAAGGATATAGTTTTAAAGAATCACATGACGGTTGAGGATTCACACTATGGTAGGATCCCATGAGTTTCATCCTTCAAGTTGGTTTAGTGGTCATGTTCCGAGATACCATGTTAAACAAATAATGGACATAAATTATGGTAATATTGAAAATTACATTATCCGTAAGATTTATTTCAGTATTAAGTTATGATATGTGAGATTCCTATTATAGATATAGAGAGCATACACAATATTCTTTCATTTGTTGCATGAAAGGAAGTAGAAGTCACGGAATGGAAGTTATGACCATGTACCAAAGAGGATAAATTGTATATCAGTGGTTTGACTATATGAAGGTGTATATAATGTGATTAGGGTGACACACCATAGGGTATTAGTTTGCTAAAGTTTGTATTTCGGGAGTACAGGTGACCACGCTGTGATGGGTTAAGTCCCTCCCAACGTTTAAAAGTCAAAGAATAATTCCATATTTATAGTAGTACATGTATTTAAGATGTGATAGTAGAAATTTAAAAGATAAAAAATACACAGAATTATGGTATATGAAATTCCAAGGAGTTATAAAAATACAGACTTATGATTTTGGAAAAAGTAGGGGATTATGCTGTGATAATTTCTTTATGAAAGTGTCGAGTCAACAGACCTATAGATTTATACACTACAAGAAAACTGAATATTTACGACGGGCAATTTGCAATGGGTTTCCATTGCAAAAGGTCTTTTGCGAAGGGGCTCTGTTGCAAATCGCCCGTTTTCCAAAACGGCGTCGCAAATAGGTGTTTTTGCGGCAGTCCCGTCGCAAAAAGAGTATTTGCGACAGTATTATTCCCCTATCACAAATGAGTTTTCGTTTATATATAAAAAAGGTATTTGCGATGGGTCGTCACAGATATATTAGTTGCGACAGGTTTCTGACCCGTCTCAAATGGGAAATTTAAATAATATTTGCGACGATGGTATTTGCGACGAACCGTCACAGAAATGTTTTTATGACGGGTATTCTTCCCGTCGCAAATGTTACAGTAAAAAAAAATTTATAACGGGAAATCCCGTCATAAATATTCCCATCGCAAATACTAAAAAAAATAATAAAAATAATAAAATAATTAATACAAATCATATAATATTATATAAAAAATAATAATATTAATAATATAAAAAAATTCTATTATTATAATATAAATAAAAAAAATATAAAATATAATTATGAAATATTAATATAAATTAATAATAATATGAATATAAATAATATAATATAATATAATAATACTAATATTAATAATATAAAAAATTAATATAATAATATTATTAATAAATTATGTATATAATAATAATAATATTAATAATACAAAGAAATTATATTTTTATAATATTAATAATAAAAAATATATATAATATAATTATGAGATATTAATATCAAAAAATAGTAATAATATGAATATAAATAATATAATATTATATATTATGAAATATTAATATCAAAAAATAATAATAATAGTACTAATATTAATAATATAAAAAATTATTATAATAATAATATTATTAAAATAAACATACATATTTATGAAAAAATAATATTAATATTATTAATATTAATAAAATTATAAAATTATAAACTTCTTAATATTAACAATAAAAGTAAAATATTAAAATTAATATTACTAAAATAAGCAGACATTAAAAATAAGACTAATAATTAATAAAATAATAAAAAAATAAAAAGAAATTAAATCTTGCAATATCCGTACCAATATGAAAGAGGAATTATAAATAGTTTATATGACAGTAAACTACAAACTCAAATGTTTATTACATCTAAAAAAATCACTAGGGGTGGATAATCTGGAGGACCTGGAGGAGGTGGTGGAGGAAACTCCATCCCTAAACTATGAGTCAGATGATGCATATACTCCATCTGCTCCTGATGTTGCTCCTCATATCGACGTTTCTCCTCATCCTGCTGTTGACGCATCTGCTCCTACCATCGATGAATTTCCTCATCGTGTTGCTGACGCATCTGCTCCTACCCTTGACGCAAATACTCTATAAGCTGACTCTGAGCACACAGCTGCTCCTGATACTGTGAGGTAGAAGATGATGTCCCTCCACGATCTCCTCTCGAGATGGAAGCTGACATCGCAGCAGTACCATAATAAGCTGTAGGAGTCAAATGAGAGTCGATACCAACTACTCGGCCCTTTTCGAAGCCATACTGGGTCGCCTGCATCCATGCCGTCTGATCAAAATGGTGGGCACTAGTCTGATCACCCGTCTCATCTTGACTCTCAGCCTGTGTCTGAGAGGTCGTGGCCTCATATGATTCCTTAAGTTTCAATTAGGAATTAAAATAATGAAAAGATTATATGAATTTAATTTTCAAACTGAAAAGAAAATAATACTGACCACAATCTGATGCTGGCAGTCACCTCTAATCTCTCCAGTAGCCGGATCAGTGTATATCCTCTGATAAATGCCGTACGTCATAATACCAGGCAGCTCGTATTCCTATATGATTATAAAATAAACTATTTATATTTAAAGTTGTATAAAATATTAAAAAAAGTACTTACCAGATGCTCTCTATGCGCACTGAATGTAAGACTATCGGCTCGATGCGTCACCTCTTGTCTCCCCTGATTCTGTCGACCCAATACAGATCTCCTCTAAAACCCACCACCCAACCAGTGTGTACATAATCCATCCCAAACGTGAGATGAAATGTACTCTGGTCGGTGGGCTCCACAGGACTCATCAAATTCTGTCACTCCATCTTTCTTCACAACCGTCTTTCTCAAATTATGCAAAAACTGATGAAAATGGTCACACATAGACACCACCCATGCCGCGTGGATAGTGGAACACATGCTCTCATCGATGGGATACTATAAACTCTAATATAAAGTTATTAATGAATTAAATTTCAAAATAAATAATATTTAATTATGTACCAGCCAATGATCGAACATGGCGTCCTGCACATCAGCGGGAAACTGATCCCATGTGAGCCAGGGCTGAGAAAAATAATTGCGCAAGATAGCGCTCCCCTGTCCAATAGCTATATGGGTAAAACTGTGGAAAAAGAAAAAATAATCAAACAATTAGAATATAAATAAATTGTAATGAAAGATAACTAAAATACACAGGTTACCATAACACCACATGTGTGCATCAAATCCAAGAGGTGGACGTTGCTCCGGGATACGATCTGGAATCATCAGTCTGACAAGACCACACCCCTTCCAAGTGCTCCATGTTGTGCCAATAGCCTGAGGGTCAGATGACTCAAGAACCTCATCATCCATAGGTTGATTAGCCTCCAGCAACTGAAGAAACGTTTCCGAGTCCATCTGAAACATGAAATGATTGTTATTAGGAAATAGTTGAAAATAACTATTATATATAGATATATATTTGTTATGATTCTAACCAGCATTTTACTGTGTCAATGTTCATCTTCATCATCATCTTCATAGTTTTCAATGTCAATGTCTTCATCTTTTTCATCAACATTATCAATTTCCATATTAGTTTCACTTTCATCATCTCTTGTCATTTCAAATTCAGTTGTAACATCATTGAAAACATCGTCACCATCGACCCTTAACTGTGGGGTGTCATCCTCGGTATTCATGTCTCTTTGTGAAAAAGATGTGTTTTGAGGAGTGTCCTAAAAAATTTCATTTCCTTGCACTTCAGTGGAACCACATTCAGTTTGAGTAAACCGATTTTCTCGAGATTTAACTTTTATTATACTCCACCAATCATCCAACTCTTTTGCAGTAGCACAGTATTTTCCATAACAAATTTGATGTGCCTGATGAGCCAATAAAAATGGTTCATTTACTGCAAGAAGAATTTTATGTTTAATATCAACAATTCCATGAGTCGGATGAATACGCAATCCTCTCTCAGTATCCAGCCATCGACATTTAAACATTGTTACATAATTCTGTCCCAAATAACATAGATCAATAATTTCTTCAAGCATGCCATAAATATCAACTTCAATATCTCTATGATGTGATCCCTTCAAAGAAACACCACTATTCATTATTTTCTTTGATTCCCCATATACATGTGTATGAAAGAGATAACCATTCACCATATATGCATTATAATATTTAACCATTTTGGATGGTGGGATACTCAATATACGCAATCGACTATCAATATTATCAGCATGTACATATACCTGAAAATTTGTAAAAAATTTATCACTATTACAAGTAATAAATTGATTTTATATTTAAAACCAAAAAATAATGTATGTTACCAGTTTTTGAAACCAGTAGGAAATTTTTTTACCGACATTCTTCTAAGACAATTGCTGTAATTTGAGGAAATTTTTTCTTGATATGATCATCATATAACCTACAAATACAATATGATTAATTTACTATAACAGAATCTATAGAATAAGGGATAGGATCCCTCACTGTACAATTGGTGACATTTCTTCACAGTTGAGTAGAACATATGTATGAGCTCTATGATGTTCATCATCTGAAAGCCATCTATCATGAACTCCACCAAAGCCAAGTTCGGGCTGATTGACAACTGATAATTGATTGTTCCTATCATCATCAAAATTCCCCTCGTTCTAGCCCATGCGATTAAATTTTGAGGGATATTCAGATTCAAAATAATGAGAGCAGAATAAAGAAATTTCCTCTTGCAAATAAGCTTCAGCAATTGAGCCTTCAACTGATGGTTTGTTACAAAATTTTTTCTTCAATTTCTGCATGCATCTCTCAAATGGGTACATCCATCAAAAATGAACTGGACCTCCACATTTTGCTTCATGTAGAAAATGTAATATCAAATTTTCCATTGAGTCAAAGAAAGCTAGCAGAAATATTTTCTCCTGTTTGCATATAATTACAACAACAACTTCTTCCAGTTTTCTTAGTGTATCGTAGTCTGTTGTCGCCGCACACATGTCTCGGAAAAAATATGATATATCTGTTATCGAATCCCAAATCATAGAATTCAAACAACCTCTTAATAAAATAGTCATAAGTATTTCCATTATAACATAATAGTCATGACTTTTTAATCCGGTAATATGACTATTTTTAACACATATGCCCAAGTTAGAAGCATAGCCATCTGGAAGTCTCAAATCTGCAATCCGCTGAAAAAATAATAAGAGAATCTCTTTGGTCAGTGTATAAGATGCTTTTGGCTTCATTAATCTCTGTGTTCTGACATTTTCAAACAATTCAAGTTCTGGTCACCTGCAAATTTGGGCAATATCTAATCGTGCCTTTACATTATATTTGGTTTTACCCAGTGTATCCAAAAATGTATGAAATAAATTATCAAAATAGTTATTCTCAACATGCATGACATCCAACATGTGTCAGACCAACAAATCAGACCAATATGGAAGATTCCAAAAAACGCTCCGTTTTGTCCAATTGTGTTCTTTCCCAAGGCCATGAATTTTCTATTGGTTTATTGTTGGTCCAAAAGTTATGGAAGGTAATGAAAATACAACTGATTGTAACTCTGTACCTGATATCATTTTTGGAGGTTCATATCTTTCAATTCTTCCTTTTCCGAAATGAGATTTATTCCTCCGAAAAAAATGATCGATTGAAAGAAATCTGCGATGAAACAGTTATTTGAAATTCCATAGCAGGCATCACATTTCCTTCTGGTAATAGTGCTTTAACCAAAGAAAACATCTGATCAAAACTATTATTTGACATTCCATTATCTGATTTAATAGCCATAAATTTTGCAACTGCTTCTAATTTTCTTATCTTGCAACCAGGATATAATGCATCTTCAGCAGACCTGAACAACTCAGAAAATTCAGATGGTGCCAACTCGGGAGGTAAATCAACATTATCCTTGATTTCAGTTTGTTGAATGGATGAACCTACAACATCATTTACTAAATTCTGAAACCGTGATGGATCCAGAATCAAATTGTTAGTATCTTCTCTAGAACTATGTTCACCGTGTTGATAACTAAAAATATAATCTGATTGAAAACCATAACGCAATAGATGTTTCCCAATGATGTCAAATATCTCAAACGTTTTTAGAGCACATTTTTTACAAGGACACTTAATTGTACCTTCTGAAACAAATTCTGGGTTTGATGATGAAAATGATAAGAAAGCTTCAACACCATCAACATATATAGGATTTAAACTAGAACCGTTTGGATTTCTGCACTGATTTATCCAAGCACGATCATCTAATAATGATTGTTGTTGATTTCCTTGTTCCATATTCATATATATGTTTCTACAAAATTTAAAACCATTACTGTTGTTAAATAATTTTATATAAGAAAAACAATATCCTAAAAAGAGAAGATACACAATTACAGTTATTTCTTAGTAATTATCAATAATTATAGGCGACACGGTTAGTTTTTAATCATCCACACTAATTATTATTAATATAGAAATACTTAGAAATACTTGGAAAAATGAAATATTCTTGAATAATGAAATAAAATTTTGTAATCATCGTTGTGGAGATTATTTTACTAATTATTCTTATTTGTTTCCAGCGGATTGGCGGCAGATCTTTTGCCTGCGGACTCATCTCTTTGCAAGGAGATGAGACGTCCGGGAAAAGAGCCTCTTTTGTCCGATGACTCATCTCTTTTTAACTTTCTCCTGACTGAAATTAGTATGAAAAACTTGCTCTGACATACATTAGAGAACATTTTTCATACTGATTTCAGTGGGAGAAAGTAGCAATGATATGAGACGTTGAACAAAATGTAGCTGCAAATCCGCTGGAAATTGTGCCAATTTATAACCATGTACTTGAATTTATTTGATTTTTTATTAATTATTACTAATTATTACTAATTATTACTAATTATTACAAATCTCAATATTTCCAACAGATTTTTTTCTATTCATAGCTTGTTCAAATCTTAAAGAGTCTTCAATTTTCTGGTCTGGCCCAATAAAAAGTTTGCATCAACCATGTCCAATTTAAACTCTATAATTGTCCTTACATGGTTTTTCACCTCGCAAGTAGTGTTGCAATAAGACAAAACAAGTAATGTCGTTCTCTTCTCTAAGAATCATTTCACATGACCCTTTACATATATCATTATTCCTTAAAAAATTAAGAGAACTTCAGTATCTTTCCCTTAATTTTTCAAGAAAGAATGGTCTATGTTAAAATTCAGGTGATATGATTCTCATAGATTAGAATGACATGACTTGGGTTGTCCTATTGCAATGCTACTTGCGAGGTGATCAACCAAGCAAGAACAATTATTGAGTTTACATTAGACACGGTTGACGCAAACTTTTTATTGGGCATGACGTGAAAATTGGCGACCCTTTAATATTTGAACATGTTAAGAATAAAGAAAAACTTGTTGAAAATATTGATAATTGTAATATTTTATAAATTTTTTATAATTTTAATAATATTAATATTTTTTTATAAATATTAAACATATAATAATAAAATAATTATATTATTAGTATTATTTAATTATTAATATTAGAGTAAGATAATATTTTATATTATGTTACTATTTATGTTACGAATTATATTACTAATTATGTTACTAATTAGTAAAAAACGTGATTGACCACTCATCTACCTCAATTTTCTTTTCATTTGTGCGTTGATGTTGACAGGAAACTTCTACCTCCACATGGAGTATTTACTTTTACTGTCAGAATTATAAACCTCCTCACCTCTATGCTGGCGAGGAGGTTGATGATTTTGATAGTAAAATCAAATATTACATGTGGAGGCAGAAGTATCCTATCAAGCCTCAACACACAAATGAAAAGAAAATTGAGGTAGATGAGCGGTCAATCATGCTTTCTAATTATTTCCTAATTATTTTTAATTGTTTATTAATTATTTTTTATTGTTTCTTAACTATATTTAATTATTTCCTAATTATTTTTAATTGTTTCCTAATTATTTTTAATTGTTTCTTAATTATTTTTAATTATTTCCAAATTATTTTTAATTGTTTCCTAATTATTTTTAATTGTTTCCTAATTATTTTTAATTGTTTTCTAATTATTTTAATTATTTTATAATTATTTTAATTCTTTCCTAATTATTTTAATTGTTTCCTAATTATTTCAATTTTTTCCTAATTATTTTAATTGTTTCTTAATTATTTTAATTTTTTCCTAATTATTGTTTCCTAATTATTTTATTTTTAATTTTTTCCTAATTATTTTATTTTTAATTGTTTCCTAATTATTTTATTTTTAATTCTTTCCTAATTATTTTATTTTTAATTGTTTCTTAATTATTTTATTTCTAATTGTTTCCTAATTATTTTATTTCTAATTTTTTCCTAATTATTTTATTTCTAATTTTTTCCTAATTATTTTATTTCAAATTGTTTCATAATTATTTTATTTCTAATTGTTTCTTAATTATTTTATTTATAATTGTTTCCTAATTATTTTATTTTTAATTGTTTCATAATTATTTCTAATCAATTAAATCTAATTATTTCCTAATTATTTGATGATTATTTTAATTAAATCTAATTAGTTCTTAATTATATAATAATTATATAATTATTACTAATTAAATATTACTATTTCTAATTATTTCTAATTAAATATATTTATTTCTAATTATTACCAAAACATCCTCCGGGAGTGTCGAACCAAGAGTGGAGCAAGGCCCGTTGTCGTGTACCAGGTTACCCGGAGTCAAGCTCGAAACACCTTGTCAGAGTTTTCACTCATAGGTACATCTATGCCAAAGCCGCCTCTACTTGTTCTTATCCAGACAAGGACTATTTGGTACAACCACTTAATCTAATTATACCATATAACTAAATAAAAATTCTATAAAAAAAATTAAAATTACCAATTAAAAATAAAATTAACAATTAAAAATTATTTAACAATTAAAAAACTATAAATACCTCTGATATTTTGAAGCAGTTTGTGCCTCCTAAATCTTTCTCTGCTCTTCTCATAAGAAAAAATTAAAATATAAAAAAATTTCTACTTAGAACAGAAATTTAAACAGGGAAAGGGAGAAATAAGAAGAGAGATCTGAATGATTTGAAAAAAATGGATGAGGGTATATATAGGTTAGAATATTTGTGACGGTCTTATTTGCGACGGGCTCCCATCACAAATACTAGTATTTGAGACGGTGTACCGTCGCAAATACCTTCACCCGCATTAATTACAGGCGGCAGTTAAAAGGGTTTTTGAGACGGGGCCGTCGCAATTAGCTGCCACCATTATCGACAAGAGGATATCCCCGTCACAAATTGCTATTTACCACCGCCAGCATTTTCAATGGGGCCCATCACAAATACCTTCACCCGCATTTAATACGAGCGGTAGTTAAAAGGGTTTTTGCGACGAGCTTGTCACAAATACATGAAGGCCGACATACCATTAGCGACGGGCAGATATCCCCATCGCAAAAGCCTATTTACCACCGCCGGTATTGGCGATGAGACCCGTCGCAAATAACACCTACAGAATAGTGTTTTGCGATGTGTAATTGTCCCGTCGCAAATTGTATTTACCAACTCCGGGTACTTGCGACGGGACGAAGGCCACCGTCACAAATAGGCTTCCTGTGTTTTGGCGCGCAAACCACGCCATACCTATTGCAATGGGTCCTGTATTCCCGTCCCAACTAACTGACCATTTGCGAAGGGCATATATTCTCGTCGCAAATACGATTTTCTTTGGATTTATTGCGACGAGATTTATTCCCGTTGCAAATAACCCGTCGCAATAATCGATTTGTTCCATAGTGATATTCCTTATATTTCAGGAAGAAAATCAGAGAATTAAATTGACGAGTTTGACTAGTATTTGAAGGATTTTGAAGGATGAACTTTCCCATAAAATTATAAAATTCTTGATGATAATCATGAAGGGAAACACATATAATCTCTCTTTATGTTAGGTAGATCTATTTCTATAATGCTGGATTTGGGGAGATATCTATTTCTATAAATATTGAAAACTTTTATTATATATAAGTATAGGTTTATTAATATATCTAATATTGTGAGATAAATATTCTAGAAGAGAAAAATAGAGGAAGAAATAATATTGCCACTTGTTTAAAGACTTTCCAAAAAAGAAGGGAGGAGGAGTTTCCATGAAAACTCATGGAATGATGATGAATATATTCCTGGTGACATTCAAAGAAAATTCATGAAGGATCAACATAGTGATTAGTGACACCTATCAATATCTAATACAACAATTGCAGTCGTGATACTATTTATATATGCCTATGTGCCAAGGTTTTATTTTCCTATATCGAGTAGTGACTAAAGTAGAGGAGTAGAGGGAGTGAACCTTTAGAATTTGTATCCTATATCTAAATCTTATAATGTAAGTGAATCCAATACTAGTATTTTCCTAGAATTAAATCACCACAAAAAAATTGAGTTTAATATATTTTGGTTCATCCTAACATTACAAATTTTAGACTCCTTGGATTATACTAGTTCGGGTGAACTAACTAAAATCCTTATGTCCTATTTTCTTTCATGTTTATATTATACATGATAAGAAATGGTTAGTGTGGTTGAGTTAATCATTGAATAAACAAATTAATGGATAAATACTAGAATTAGAAAAATAAGATCATTATCATTAAATGAATAATTAGAGTTTAATGTTACTAACTACAAGGAAAGATTTCTATACACTGATACACCCCCAATATCATGGTATCTCTTAATAAAGTCTCTTATGGGATTATAATAAACTTGAGTAATATCCTAAATAAACCTCCTATATAACCCAATATTCCTTAAAAATGATCTAATATATCTCACATTCTTAAGGTAGGGTAGAGATAAAATGATATCTACCATATATTTTTCAACATAAATACCTTCCTAGAAACACATGACCTAAAAACATCCCCATCTTAATAATTAAATAAAATTTATCATTGAATATACTAAATTATTTTCTAGGAATCCATTGATAGTAATATATAAGATAAATATACATTCAATAAAATAATATCCATAAAAAGTGAAATAATCAATAAATAATTCAATTTAGTGATCCATGTAATTATAAAAGATAATCATTATGAAAAACTAAAAATTTATAGGGAAATTTAATAAAAATATCCACCTATATAAAAATGTGTTGATGGGGTAGGTTATAGAAGTCGTATTTTGATCCTTGGGGGAAATATGACTTTGGAAATATCCAAAATATCCCTCAAATAAACAATAGTTTGATTATCTTACCATCATTTTTAGAATTTTCTTAATAAAGGGTAGATAAAAATAGTAATTTTTAATAACTTGATTGAGACAATGATAGTCTATACATACCCTCTAACTATTATATACCTTAATCAAAGCTAACACACCATTCTCATTTTAAAACATTATAAGAATGATTTTCTTTGGTATAATTTATATCAATCTATCCCATTTTATATTAGATATATAGAATATGATTCATGTTGTTAAAGTGTTTCTACGTCCTTTTTAACTATACCATATATAGCAGGGTTCACCATTACTTGATCTTGATTATTTTTTTGTTCATCAGCTAATAGAATCCTCTGAATTCATAACGATATACTAATTCTAATGATATTATTAATGTTATATCCTATGGATAATTATACACATAGAGACTTGCTATCCAAAATGAGGGTTCATTATACACGTAGAGTATGCCAAGGATCCCAATATTTTGATCAATTGGAAGGTATCAAGAAAAAATAATAGGAAAACTTTCACCTTTCTCCAGGTAAGCATACATAATTTTTTCAAGTACTGGTTTCAACTCTAGAGTAGGGGAACTCATAACACTATGTAACATATGGGGAATATGAATACCATTAAAACTCAATAAATGATCTTGTAAGGTTTCCTATATTATATGTATATGCTCAACAATAATGAATCAAAGTAGACATATAAGTTAAAATAAATCATGTTTCGAGATCAATAAACTTAATATGGTCTTCAGAGAGTATACTAAAATCATGAATACATGAATCATGAGATCAACATGTATGATAAAAAGTATTTTTTCCCTAGAATATAATCATTAACCCCTAAACAAATTTTCAACTAGTGTAGGTTGATTGTATAATATTATAGTGTATGCTTGATCGAGTAATAAATCATTTCAAAAGATCCATCATATTGAAAGGAAATGTTGAATGATCCTTTAAATCAGTATTATAGCATAAATTACATTGAAATAATCTACCTCATCAGCAAAATCCATTGACAAAGTACCCTTGTGATCATTAATGGTGGTTTTGGTAGTTTTTAAATGGATATTCATATGATAAGCGGTCCATCTAAGTTAATTATGTCTTACTACATATCAGGAACGCCAAAATTAATAAGAAATATAAGATTCATTACCCATACTAGGGGATCATAAAAACATATGATGATCATGTTATACTCCAATTGACCAATAATATTTTTACACCTGTTTCATTCAACTCTTAAAATATAATATTAAATAAAGATAGTATGTTATAATATTTTTAGAGGAACCAAAATCAAGAACAATATTAGTAAATTAATACTTCATATAGTAAAAGGAATAGTTAATGTAATTGGATCCTTTTATTTGAAAAGAATATAAAATTTTATAAGATCTAATTTATTAAAATATAAGTTTATTCTCTTTTATTCTTTATTTTCCTTAATTGTGTTTATAACTATTTCAAAAATATAGCATACTTTGTTATCTCTTTTATAAAATCATGAAAAGGATTAACAACCTGGAACATCTAAAAGGTTTTTAATATATCTATTTTAATCTCAATGTTTACTAGTTTCCCAAGAACTAGTGTTATCTAAAGAAATGGTAGTGTAATTACATTAATACAAAAAATAAATACTCTCATAACATTAAATTTATATTTCTCAATACAGTTTTACTTTTTCTTGAATAAATAATTTTCTTTATACTATTACCATTTACTATTAGGTTTAATTAAGGTGGGTTTTCCTCACATGGTAATAAATCATGATTAAAAACTTCATGAGATATAGAAACTATGATATTATGTAGTCTGATAGCACTAATTTTTACTTTAACCCTAATATTCATGAAAAGTTAATAATAAAATTGATAAAGGTATTGTTTAAGGTCTTATTAAAATTACTAGATCAACTGTAAGTGATTAAATCCATTACCCAAGGATCTCTCATACATGAAATAAGAAAACATCATATAAACTAGAAAAGAATAAAACATTAATTGGTGAACCTTACACCAATGATAATCATTATCATCTTGATCAACATATAATGGATTTGAGAGAAATTGAAAAAGATGAAGACAAAATCCTCTAACCTCTAGAGGTATCTACGGGATATGTTGAATCATCCTACATTCAGATGGGGTATATCTTTCATTAATAGAATGATAGTACCTCTTAATGTTAATGAATAATATGTAGAGAATATAGTTTATATGAGACTTCATAATGAAATGTGTGAACCACCACACCCACTACCATCACATGGAAATGATATATAAATTCACCATAATTCTTCTTAAGTTACTAGATCTACTCATGTGTGTATAACACATGATTACATACAACTTAGGCCAACTAATTTGTGAATGAAATGAATAAATTTAGTCCCTAATGCTTCATATTATGAAATAATCACATTAATTATAGAATACATGAAGAATCACTAAATGAATTTTATAATTATTTATCCTTCCAATGCAAGTTTCATGGAATAATATACCCATTTTCCATAAAAATCAATATATTCATTAAATAAAAATCATGTCATAAATATTATATATATATATATATGTATATATTTATTTATGGAATTTCTTCTTTAATGTCTCAGTTGATCTAAGTCCAAAAATACTTTGTCCCATTTCACCTTATACTCTATCATATACAATAACTTATGAAATCACAACCAACACCCCTTTGAGATATCTTCCAAAACATTTTTGGAAAGAAATCATTAACTTTACCTTATTTAAAATCATATGCAATACCATTTAAAAAACCATCCATTTTTATATTATCTCTAAAAACATTTAGAGTAACTCTTTGAGTCAAATTCAATCCCCATTCAGTCAACCATAAAGTGTGACCCTACAAGCCTTTATTAATTTACAAAAAAATATGAATCTCTCGATTCATTAATGTAATAAAATAGTTCCTCTAGAAAAGAGTAAATTCTACTCAAGCTATAATTGTATCTATTTTGATCTCCATAAAACATATGTATCTCCATACATATTTCTACAAGTCTTTATCACATTTGAACATGCACCCTAATATTTTCCGTTTGTCCATGACATCGAGTGATCATGGGGCATGGAGTATGCCAATCCCACATATCCTACTCATTTTTTCTTGATTATCATGGTATATACTAATGTGATCAATGAATATGTAACATTTCATTCATTCTTGTGGATATACACATCACATGTCCCTTATCCCGATAGATATGAAATATCTAGGTGTGGTTGCACACTCCTAGAGTCTATCTTAATTGAGGACCCAAAAGGCATACTTATCATACGAGAGGACTTATCCTATATATAGTTAGGCTTCAATGGACTACATCATTAAAAATTTACCCAACCTATCTATGTTAATATTTATACACACATAAATAAAGTGTTAATATATGAAGGTTCTCATGCTAGGTATCTCACCAACTTATGGTCGGGAGGACTAAAATATAATCCACGAACCCCTAGTATACCAAAAACATCTATATGAAGCTTCATTTGGTATACCTAGTAGGGAATTTAGCATAAAAAACTATTTTTATTCCTTATGAGTATATTATATATCCTTATATAAGAATATTCCTCACTCTAATCATAACGTCTCATCATAAACTATAGTACTTCATGAAAATATTCCATTACAGATAACTCAAAGTTGTAATTTGAGATGTTATTTATCATTACACTTCAAAATATTTATATATACACACACACATTTATGTATCCAATATGAAATAATGATAAAATGAATATTTCCTCAAATATGATACATTTTAATATTCAAAAATGTTTTATAAATACTTAACAAACCCATCATAATCCCAATTTTATCATGTCATATGTAATAAAATACCATATTATCCTTATGTTTGATTCATTTTTAGGGTTTTATTCACGCATTACATCATATTTAATTCTTATAACATCTCCATGTGGCCATCTGACAAAACCCCCCACTAACACTTTAGTGGGAACCATCAATAAAGTAATACAGTTTGAAAAAAGGTGACATTTGGGAATCATAATCCCAAATTTCTACTATTTGAAAATATTCAAACCTTTTAACAACAATAAATAAATTTTATTAGGTTAACTTATATTGTTTACTCTGAAATATTTCAATGTACATCACTATCATCCTTGGAACCTTATTCAATAAATATTTCCATTGAAATAATGTATCCACTTACACTTTTTTTACCAGTACATCCTAAAATAGTTTATGATAAATTGATATCAACTTTTTAATGGTACATAATGTAACTCTTTACATTTTAATTTACCATAATACCCTAAACTATTTTAGGATATCAATTGTAATTCACTATGAAATTTGAATATTACAATCCTATAGAAAATAGTTTTATTCACTTTTCCATGATAACTAAATGTACCAATTTTCATTTTTCTTTATCACCACATATTCAAACTTATTTAGGATATTATGTGGAAAAAACTTTAATAATGGACTATTATAATTTTTTAGGAAATAGTGATATTGAATTTCTATATGGAAACTAAATATAAAAATTTACATTCTTATTTACAATCACATTTCTTAAATTTTTTTGGATATTAAGTAAAAAATAACTCTAACATTATGTTAGTATAATCATTCATTTATTACCATTGATCTTCTATAAGTCAAAACATTCTTCCACTAGCCTCTTAGTCTCTATATTCCTTTCAGAATATCATTGTAATACACATAAACTAAATTGTGTTTAGGAAATATTTTTTCACATTTAGTAAGATTACTTATAAAATGGTATTCTATGTGTTTAAAGCATTTATACTTAAAAAATACTTTATTAAAATATACCATTATTGAGAGGTTGGAACACATTCCTTTATATTTTAACTAACATCTTTGAAAAAAAAATATCTTGTATAAAATATTTTCATTCGTATGTTATCCTCATAACATGTTATATAATCTCTTTGAATCGTAAAACTTGTGTATGAAATTAATAATATCATGTTGTTCGTAGAAACTATTTATTAACAAATAAATTATATTATCATATAATATAAACAAGATAAAGATACAAATCCTTTTATTAGATTCATATGAGCTTTATAAACTCTTTAGAAATAAAATATTTTTTATGGAAACCATTTTATATAATATTTGAATGTAAACTACAAAATATATCAATTCATTCTATTATTATCAATTCAGATATATTTACAAAAATTGTAAAATATACATCTGGTGTCATATAACTTAAAAAATTAAAAAATTTATATATATGACACATAAAACTGATATTAACATTCTATATAGTTTTATAAAAACATTTAAGTTTTTTAAAAAATCCAATCATAATTAATTTTTATCCCTTCTTCCTGACAACCATACATTTAAATGAACTAATAGACTACTTCAAGAAAAAATATTGAATCCTTAAATCAAATTTACTTATACTAGTTATACTTCCAATTGTAATTCCATAGAACACCTTATACAACATATTCTCGGTTCATCTATTTTCAACACCTTGAAAATATTAGGTAAACGTTTCTTGAATTAATTTGTAGTGTGAGAAAATTTCCATAAATGACAATATAATATATTCATTAAATAGAATAATACATTTTAATATCCATTTATGAATGTTATAGATTTGAACAAATTATAACTATGTTTATCCAAAATACCTATATAATTTCATTAAAATAACTATAATTTAAAAGCTTTTTTGAAGAGAAAAATATGATAAAAAATACGTATATTATAAAAAGATTATCTAATATTGAAGCATCCACTTAATCAATGAAGATAATTATTTTCTATATTACTATAAAGAAAACATCAATCTTTAATTACTTTAGTTTCTTATAAACTTCTATATATTTACTTATTTTATAAAACAAATATTTGATGTCAAATATCTCTAAAAATAATATAATTTAATTCTGTAATGTTTATGTGGACTTTCCACTATTCTTCTTACAATTATTTAAGTCATCAGGATAATTCCACCATATGGAACTAATACACCTTTTTTCATAATTTTACATCTAGGTTTCAATGACCTTGGATAACTTGGAAAAAACATTTTTGGACACTCCAACAAAATTTTCTTCTTCTATTGTGAAAATTTTCCCATTTATACTATATACAGAGTACAAAAACCCATACACAAATTGCCTAGTATATCTATTACCAAAAATTTGAGAATATTTGGTAACACTTTCATGAATTTATTCAACTTGTCCGAATATATCACTGGATGAAATTATAATGAATTTATTAATAAGAATAATCCTAAAGGAATCCTCAAGTTTCACTAAGTCACTGGAATATGTAATTATATTGAATATATAAGAGAAGAATAATATTTCTTATGTCAATTTTCATTTTATTTCTTTTGAAACATTAAATTAATCATTTTATTCTTCCATAAGCTTCTAGATTCACCTTATTAAACAACTTCACTGACAGGTTTTTTCAGAATATTCTTCCTTTACACATAATTTTTTTTTAATAACATATATTGAATCACTGGTCTTAAGAGTTTCATAGAATAACCTTCTCTTTTAAAGGATTAATCTCAATGTTTAGATTAAATAAGATTATGAAATTTTATACAATATAATCTTTTATCCTATTATTGTCATGTTATACCATTTAATAAGTACTTTTACTAAATGGTATACCACTAAAATTATGAAACCTTTTAAAATTATTCATACCCATTAGTGGAAAAAGATCAATATTTCCTTATGAAATGTTCATATCACCACTTAGTTCTTTAGGTATGACGTCATCCTAATCATGTCATATATGAATCTTGTATAGTTGAGTAGATAACATTTTATCCAATCCATCATATGGATAAACCCAACTCTATTTCTATGGTGTCCTAATTTTTAAGGTTTCTAGACTATTGTAACCTAAATAAAATTCCAAACATAGGCTTGAAAGGAAAATAAAGTACCATCCAAGTATGTAAATAAAATAATCAATAAGGATTCAATCTCACCCACACATGATTTCAATATAAAAGAAAGTCAATGAGAACCCACCAGTGGAACAAAACTACATGGCTAGAAAATTGATGTATTGAAAGGTTCCACTTTGGAAGAAATCTAAAACTTATTATTTAAATGGGATTTAGTCTCAACATATCATATAATGTTATTACCTTACGCATGAATTCCTCCCAAGAATATGTTTTGGAATCCTAATCCATCCAAAAAATTAATTTGTTTAATCTGTATTGATGTGTAAATCTTAACATAACCCACAAGTATGTGTTACACTCCCAAAATTTGAAGTTAGGTGTATTCATACATACCCATAAGCATCATATGCGTAAAGTAAATGTACTCTTTATGTAATATTTTAGAGTTATATGAAATTAAAAATCTCTACATGAGTAATCCCAAAGAAACAAATTGCCAACCCCATTCACCTTTCTAGATAGGCAGAAGCCTACAGCCCAGTAGGTAGTCCAACCCCAAGTACCTTTACCCTAGGATACTTTAATCAAGAGAGATTTAAGCTCATAATAACTATGACACCTAATATGAAAAACCTATATTCAACAACTAAGCTCAAGTTCATAACTAAAACCTATCATGTAATGAAAGGCTCTATTTACTAGAAACAATTTAACATTTAAACTAAAACAAACATGATTCATAATATAAATAGTTTATAATTATTAATTAAAAAGAGAGTAACCTTCAAATAAATGAAAAATTCAAATATTTAAACATGATATAACCATTTATGATAAATTATTAAATAAAATATAACTATAAATATTTTATTTCATGCATATCATTACAGATAGTCTATAATTTTGAAAATAAACATTTAATATTCATTCTAATTTGAACTATTTCATATTCGCAATTATATTTCATTTTAAATATATGATATAATTATTTGTTATAAATAATTTTATAATCCTATTTCTATTATGTAAACATTTTATAGAATCTAAATATCATATACGTAACATTATTTAGAGACCATGATTAAATTTATCATCAAAACCATTCTGGTGTGTTTTAAATAATATTAAAAATTATGCTCTTTAATTTGAACAATTCATATTAATTAATTATTACTAGTTCATAAATAAAATATAAATACATTTGTATTTTGGAATTATTTATATAATTTATAAACACTTTATTAATTACCCATATGATTTACAAATAAACACTTTATTCCTAGATTATAAGTTTTATTATATAACAAGTAAAAATTATTTTAAATATTAACAATTAATATTAATAATATATTATAAATAAAGTTATTATTAACATTTATATATAATTAGTTATAAATTAATTATAATTAATTAATTTATAAACCTTTTATAAATTATAATAATCCTAAAATACCCTTGATTATGATTTATAAATAATTTAGAAATCATAATAAAATTTATGGAAAAAATGTATGACTTTATTCTTACCTATACACAACACATTTGACTTTCATAGAGGTAAAACCCTTTTACCATTATCAATATCCTTCTATGTATGGGTAAAAATGGATAACCCTTACATAGAACACTCTACATAAGTGTAAGAATTGAGGAACCTCAAAATATATCCTTACATAAGGTTAAGTCTAAATTACCCTAACAAATACCAATATAAATAAGGGTAAATCAATATAACCCATATATAGACTTCTTTGTGTAAGGGTAAATCTGGATAACCCTTATGTAAATAGGTCTTCATAAGGGTAACCCGAGATGTCCCTTACACAAAATGCTTCTGTATAAGGGTAATTGATGATGAACCTTCCATAGAACAGTTCAAAATAAGTTTAACCCATTATAAACTTTATGCAGAATGTTTCTTTGTAAGGGTAATATAAGATAATATTTATGCATAATGCTTCTATATGAGGGTAATCCATTTTAATCCCAAAAATCAATCCATAGAAAATGAAACTCTATTTTCACTCTGGTTATTTATTTCAAGAAATATTTCTCAAATATAAACCATGGTATTGATTTGATACCACTTAAGGGGATATTAAGGGAATAATAATAATTATTATATCAAGGGAATTTGATTAAATATTTTTATGGAGTATCTCTCGTGCATTAAATATGATAATTTTTTGTAAAATGAAAATGAAGAACACTGTAAATAGCATAACTTACACTAAAGAGCATATATATCATCTCAATCATCATCACATGGTTATAAGAGAAATCACAAAAGTATAAGAAAAAATCATTCCACCTCTGGAGGTATCCATAGGTTGTGATGAATCATCCAATGTTTGGGTGGGATCCATCCTTCCTCCATAACATTCTAGCACCTATCAAGGTTAAAGAATAAAAATGTAGGGAGCCTTGAATTTATGGGATACTTGGCCATGAAATGGGAGAACCACTATACCCACTACCATCTCATGGTTGTGATTCATAAACCACAAGAAAATTTAATAGAATATTTAATTTATTGATGTATTTATAACTCATGAGTAAATGGTAATTCATATAAATAATATAGGAATTCATCGAATAAATTTTCTCTATATCTTTAAATACTATTAAATGGTTCCTTTAATGGTACCACACAAGGGATAATAATTAAATAACAAAATTTTACTATTTACCTTACCAGTTAATGTTTTATGGAATAATATACCCATTTTCATGAACTATAATTTTTCTCATAAATATATCATATACATATTTGAATTTAGAGCATATATCCTTAAAATACATTAACCCATGAGTGTTTAAATTTCTCATTCAAAAGATATATAACATACCTTATTCACCAAATTTTAAAGTCTGCTTTACTAATATTGTACTATAGTGTAGTATCCCAAACATGTACACCCAAATATGACGCTAAAAACCTAATATTTACATAATATCTTTGGTACCAACCCAAATGACCTAATTTTTACCTTCCATAATAAAATCTTTTAAAAAATTACTAATTCACATACATACCCATGACCTTTTTAGGTTTACAACTTTTGTGAATATGGAAAATTATTTCTTAACAAAACCCATATCTTTCTCACATAATATACATTTTTTTCACTATACCTATATTTTATTATTCTATAAAAATCTATTAATATATCCCTAAAACTCTCCCTAAATAATACACTTATATATATATATATCGTATATATTACTCTTCTTAATAAACAACGGAAATGTGAATATAATAAAGGCCTAACTCAAACTCTCAATAAGGGTAATATTACAATAGATGTTTTCATGAATACATAAGGTATAAACAATATGGAATAGTTGATAATAAATACATATTCCATGTAATCAATAACCTTAAACATACATGGACAATATTAATACAGTAATAACATTGTAAATAATAAATGATTTCATAATGATGAAATGCATAATATCAGTCATTATAATATTGTTTTCAACGCCTCTTATCAAGACATGTTATAAAAATGGGTAAGTTTTATTCCCAATACCGAAGATAGTTTTTCACATGATACATATCGACAAATCAAATAGAAATCTATTACCATATACCATATGTCACTTACTAAGTCCAATGCATTCATCATATGATTTAAACGAATAAGAATGAAATATATAATTATCATGACTTTGTAATATACATTTGTATTGATAAAATATTATATAAAATATAAATATTTACACAAGTACATAATCAAATTTCTTTATTCGTCAATAATAATCCATAAAAAATTAACATGTATATGGATTTTAAATTTCTCTCTATTAAATAAATGAGCTTTCTTTCTTGTTAGAAACCCCCGATATATTTTTTTTCAAGACAAGGTGTTTACTCTATATAGAGTAAATGGAATGTGGGTAAGTGAATAAAATAAATGATATATAATAAATACTTGAAAATAAAAAACATATACATTAATGAGATCATCAATTCATTATAAGTGAAGGCACTATAATACAAACAAGTCCTTTTTAAAATAGAGAGGAAAATCTAAGTGAGCATTTTAAAATAACTTCCTTTAAACATTTTGTAACATTTGTACAAAATTAAAGTTTAAAGTCTGTTTAAAAAATTAATGAGATGTAAATAATACAATTTAGAAATTATTTGTAAAATATTTTATAATAGTGGAATACTGTAAATGAACTACAGTTAAGTAAGTAAATAACAAGAGGAAGATAAAAGTACACATAAGTTGAATGAAATCCCTTTTCAAAAAATTTATGAAAATAATATCATTTTTGAAAAAATCAAAGAATAATGAAAATGTATAATTTTGGGTAAAAATAATAAAAACATATAAAGGAATCAAAATAATGAATAATGGTTATGATTGTGGGAAAATATAATCTTGAGGAAACTTTTACCTTGGATTCCCAATTGGTCGGATACATTCCAACTTCATGTATAATAAATTTATATTTATTATTAATATATTTAAAATATATATTTAAATATATCTTATTTTATATCATTTATTCACAACTAATGTTTTCCCATTTTCTCATAATTATTTGTTAAAATAAAATTTTTAAGTGTTAACTATTTTGTTTCTCATTTGCTTGTTCCTTTGGAATACTCATTAAATATTATTAAATCGGCCTTTTAGAGAGAATAAAATATATAATTCATTTATATGAGGGTTTTAGGTTATTTCATTAGAACTTTGTCAATATAAGGTAGATTTAAGTGTTTTTATAAGTGAAGATATGCGGCGTCCTTTTATAAGTGAAGTGAATGGAACCTTTGTAAATATTAAAAAATTTCAACTAAAATAAATGTATTTCTCTTTAAAAGTGGATCCAATTTAGTAAAAGTAAAGAAATATGATATTTTAAGGTCTATATACACTCAAAAAATCATATTTATGAAATTATAATATATATTTTAAGCCTTGTCTCTTAGTTTAAACACAATATTAACCACTTTAACTTTAACCATGGTGATAAATTTTTACCATGGTAACTATTCACTAAGAATATAAATGAAATATACCTCATTAAAAACTTATAACATGTTGATCCCAAATATGTGATCCATTTTTTATATTAAATTTATAGAGGTGGTAAAAATTACTTTCAATATATCTTTAGATAATGAAATGAAAAATAGTTGTTAGAAAATTCCCTTTTAAGAGTAAAAATAATTATTTACCTAAATCATGTGTAATTTTGATTTCTATATAGTTAATTAGAATATATTAAATAAAAGGGATGTTAATTTAATTTAAATCTAAACCAAAACCAAAATTGTCTTTTTGATTACTTGATTAAAATAGAAGAACCAAAAATAGTTTAATTTTCATAAAAACAATACTTAGAATTCCAAATTGTTAATCATTGATTTATAAGTTCAATATTACAGTTTAAAATGAATTATATTACTTTTATAATATAATTTGTTTCCATAAAAAAATGTTTCATAAAATTTCAATACATTATTTTATCATAATAATGTCATAAAAGTGATAGTATTTGTAAAATTGGTAATTTTTTAATATTCATCGAAAAGTAAACTATTTTAGAGAAATATTGAAATTTTAACCTAAGATAATATTGATATTATAAATCCAAAAAATGAAGAAAATTTAATTAAATTACATTTCTAAAATTCATAAATTTTCTTTTAAATTAAAATAAAAATATTATTAAAACCCACTTTCATAGAAAAATTAAAATTTTAAACTTTATGTTCTTATAATCTTAATTCATATCAATTTATAATTAACTGAGTGTTAATTTATTATTGGATACATTTAATTTATTTATAATTGATCAATTTATTAACATACAAAACACTTGAAAAATAATTACATAAAAAATAACTCGTTTGAAATTGAATGATAATAATCATATCACATTAACAATTTACTTTATAATATTTACATTTTCCTGGTCAAAATAAAATAATTATC
Source organism: Viscum album (assembly GCA_963277665.1). Taxonomy (NCBI): domain Eukaryota; kingdom Viridiplantae; phylum Streptophyta; class Magnoliopsida; order Santalales; family Viscaceae; genus Viscum; species Viscum album. The sequence continues at coordinate 177,071,718 of OY728147.1, read as the reverse complement.
TTAATTATCATAATTAATTACTATATTTTTATTTACTAAAGGTTTTTAAATATTTCATGAATCCTTTTATCTTAGTTTTGAGTGTAACAAAATATATCAAACATAGAATTATTAAATAGAGAATTACATATTGAAATATTGGGGTGTTATGTTATCTCCCCCATAAATAAAGTGTTTCCTCATAAATTTAATTTGTTTTTATAAAAAATAATGTATCTTTACATAGGTACAATCTCAAAGGTTGATAAGTAATTTTAAATCTAATACTAGAAAACTCAAAATTTCATAATTAATTATTTCTAAAACAATTTGTGTACTACTATAAGACTTATAGTAAGTATCCAAAATCATACCTTGACAGTTGAGAGATATTTTCCATATAAGACTCGATATATTTATCTTTCTCTTGCTTGATTTGAAGAATTATTTTACCATCATGATAGAGAAAAATGATAAAATATACTTTCTAGATTTTTTTATTCCATAAGGATAATTTCATTATTTGGTTGTGTTTCTAGAAATTTTCCACTTATGATTCATCTCCTATTCTAATTAATAAGAATAATAAATAATTTTTCATCCCTAAATAATTAAAATTTAATTTTAATATATTATATGTTCCCAAAAAGTGATGGTATGTAATTACTATTTTATCTAGATATTTACTAAAACCAATATTGTTTAGAATATGTAAAGATAATACCCAAATGAAATATTAATAGACCATAATAAGAATAAATAAAACATTAATATCTAAATCCTCAATAGAAACTCCCGAATTTTTCCTCAAATCTATCCTTGAAACTCTTCAAAAATATTCTTGATCATGTTAAAACTAAAAAATCAGAATAAATTTGATCATATATTGTTCCAAAATCAATGTACCATTTTTCTGTAAACAACATTAATGAATCATAATGTCACATACCAAAAATATAAATACCATAATCATATATTTTCTAAAATATGGTAATATTTTACCAAAATAACTTGAATCTCCCTAAATCCATAAAAAATAATAAATAATTTAAAAAGATAACTCAATCATTATTATTCAATTAATATTGATCAATTAAACATAAAATAACATATTAGCTAATAATTTCCATTTTAACTTAATTCCTATAATTTTCCAAAAAAAATAATAAACTTCTTCTAAAATAATATTATCCACCTAATCACCAATTTTTTTTAATCCCATGGTAATCTATACGATCAAATATATGTTCCCAAAAATATAATAACCTATTATCCTAATTAACCATAATTACCTCAACATCAAAGACCATATTAATCCAAGAAAGTATTTATACTTTAATCATGAATTAATCCTAAAACAAATAAAAATATTAGTTTTTTATTAATAACCTATTAATAAAATCACATAATACCTCAAAAGGGTATTAAAATGATTGAACTTATCACCATTCTTAAAGTTTTATAACCTTAAAAAAATACCACTACAACATAACTCTTGAAACCATATACATTCTTCAATCATTCAACTTCCTTAAAAAAATTTAACTTGGATTTTCAATATTATTCCGTAGTAAAACCTTCCTATAGAAAAATATTAATCATATACCAAGATTCATCAATATTAATCTAATCTTTTTTCATAATTTAAACATAAGAAAAACTGTTAAAATAATTTGAACAATTTATATATTATTTTAATTTTATAATCTTTAATGTATTTCTTTATTAAAACTTTATTTGTACGATCTTACTAATCTCTTTCATGATATTTCCACCTAGTGAGTTGATTTTAATAATGCTAAAACTTCCCATATTTAAAACATTCAATTCATACATTAGTAATACATTTAGTATCCTCCATTATATTAATTGAACTCTTAATTTTTATTCTATATATTTTTGTTCTATGAAATACTTTACTATATATGAAATATATTTTATCCATTTTATACATTTCCCGATGCCATTATTCTCACATTATTGACATGTATAAATTTTAATCTTTTTAGCTTTATGATCTTTATCACCTGAACATTACTGAAACTCTATTTTTATCAAATTTAGCACCTTAGGGAACTCACCTAGATTTACATTGTTAATCATAACTCAAGATATATATTGAGGCATAACCATAATATTTCCACTCCAACCATTATCTGGTGTTGTTTCTTATCATACAACCACCACATTGTCCTCCACATCCATTATTAACTCGTTTCATACTCGTTACAACCATTTACTAAAATAAAAAATGGTTAGTGTGAGTATATAAAGAAAAATAATAATAAAACATATTTTTAGGAGAATAAAAAAAAGATATCATTAACCATGTCATCTTTTATTAAACTATTTTGATTTAGCCAAAAAAAACCACATTTACAAATAATATATTAACCATTAATATTATATAAGACTTTTAAATTATGATACTAAACCATTATATTAAACCTTTAATTTTTGTTTGTATTTTTAATTATACTAATTTATTATCATCATAACCTCTAAAGTTAAATAAACCCTTTTTCATGCCAATTTTATTAGCCTAGATATGTACACACATATCATATGCTAAAACCATAATCACTACATAATTGATTTGATATCAAATCAAGTGACCCAATTTTTACCATTACTAATAACAACATTAATTAAATGATTGATTCAATTACATAACAAATACCATTTTAATTTTATAGATTTATAGAATTAGGAAAATGATTATCTAATAAAACCCATATATTTCTCACCCAATAAACATTTTTCCCACTATACAAATATTTTCTTATTCAATAATAATTCTTCAACATCTCCCACAAAATTAACCACACATGATACCAATATAAATAAATCATATGTATTACACTTCTCCATATCATAACAAAAAAAATAATAAAGTTTGAGATAAATTGCTTAGTAAGGGAAAGTGTACAACATAAGCTATCATGAATACATATCATATAAGAAATATAGCGGAGTGTATAATCACCATATATTCCTCTTAATCAATAACATGAGCAGTAAATTGATCCACAGATTATATTAGTTCAGTAATCACATGGAGAATAATAAATAATTTTATAATTACTGAATGAATAATTTAAGGTATCATAATCTTATCATCAATTCCTCATGCTAAGAAATAATATTTAAATAGGTATGGTCGGTGGGAATTTCCCAATGGACTTCATTATTATTATTATTTTTGATTATCCACCTTTCTAGGGGTGAGGTGGAACCCATACAAGGCCTGAAGGTTTAGTGGAAATTAAATGATCTGTAGGTCTTAGAGAGCATCACCCAGACAAGACAACTTTGAACTAATCCTCCACAACATATGTCATGATATCAGTACTCCAACTTCACAGGGATGGTTGGCTAGCTGTCCTATGCAAAGCCGCATATGCCCGGTACCGATGATAATGCCACACCCTCTCATTTTTCCAATTCTAGTTATCTCTGCTCTAGTGAATACGCCTACCCTAAATCCTCATCCGGAGCCCTGTCCCTTGCAGTATGACTGGTACATCTGCATAACCATGTGGCTCAAAGGCCTTGGAGAGGCCTTAAAGACTTAAAGTGACCTGATGTCCTTTAGAGACAACTATCCCAAAGGCCTTGGGTGGCCCAAAATCCTTGCAGGACCCGAGGACCAAACCGGTGGCCCAGAGGCCCAGATGGATGAATAGTTCTGGATGCTACAGTACTGAAAAGTGACTCTTACAGTGACTGCTACAGTGACTGCTACAATACCCCATAAATATGTCTCCACACGTATTTGATCTCGGATCTCTTGGATGCACTTGTCGAGTCCTCACTAACGGGGTTGAGGCTCATGTGCATAAATAGGTACGGCACACACCAAATACTCAAGCTAGTTTATCTCATGAGACTTAGTGACGTATTAAGGGGATATATAATATACGGTCCCACATTTAACTTACAAATCCTAATAAATTCATTATATTAATGAAATGAATAAAAATACAACACATAATAAACATTCCTTAGGGCTAAACATTCATATTAAAAAACTAGCACAAAAAATATCAATATTTTCCCAATTCATAATAAATCCACCTTAGTAGTAAAAAATCATCCCTATATAGATAACAACTATCTATATTTAAAAGTTTCCCCCATCAATAAATCAGCTATAATTTTTAGTAAACATCCCCAATATGATTTTTATAAAACATGGTGTTTTCAACATATAAAATAATGGGTATAGGGCTAAGTCAATAATTGAAAATTATGTAGAATATATACATGTAAATATAGAACATGGACATTACAGAGACCATAAATTCATCATCAATAAAGTAATTATAATAAAAATAAGTATTTTATAAAATAGAGACAAATATGGTAGCGAAAATTTTAAACTAATTTCCTTTAAATATTTTGTAACTTTCTTTTAAAAAAAAGTCAAAAGTCACTTTCAAAACTATTATAATGAGATTTAAATAATACCATTAAAATATTAATTTTAAAATAATTTAAAATAATGGAATATTGGAAATAAAATACACTTAATTATAAAAATTAGAGTGGAAGAAAAAATATATATAAGTAGAATGAAATCCATTTTCACAATTTTTACGAAAATAATATCCATTTCATTAAAAAAAATAAATGAATAATGGGAAAAATAATAATTTGTATTGTACTTAAAAAAATATAAAGGAAAATAAATAATTGATAATGGTCATGAAAATTATAAATTATGTACTTGAATAAAATTTTTAAAAGATGTTTTTCACACTTTTATAAAGAAAGTGAAAAATAAACTATTATGAAAATTTTAAAAATATTCACCTGAAAAATGTTGAAGTTAAAGTAAAATTTTACACAAGTTGACCTTAATTAGTCTTTGGAGTAGAGAAAACAAATTTCCAGAAAAAAATAATGAATATGGATATGGATGAAAATATTCTTGATCAAAAAGGAGAAATAAGGCCAGCTTTTATTAAAATAATTATTTGAGTGGTTTTGAGTACAAAAGAGAGGAAAATTGAATAAAATATTTTTAAAAACAAAAAATTATATTATAATAACATAGTTGGTTTTTAAGAGAGAAAATTAATATAATATTCTTAAATAAAATTTGTATATAAATAATTATGATTAAAAGTGATATTGAAATATAAACCCTTACAACTTTGGTAATATTTGGGTAAAAATCTCATGAAAGTGGGAAAACTGTTTATATTACTAAATCCAAATATTTTTTTATGAAATTTATGAAAAATACCCTTTATGTTCAGTATATACACCACAAAAAGGAAGAAGGTGGTAAATGTGGAACATATCTCAATGATGGGAAATTGATATGATGAATCCATTTCCTTAGATTTTTGTTTGGTCAGATGCGTTCCAAAAATTTGTATAATAAATTTTTATTTTTTATTAATTTATATCAGATCTATATTTATATCATTCTATTTGGGTATCATTTATTAATAACTTTTATTACTGTTTTGCTCAAAATTAGTTGTTAAAATCATTAATTTAAGTATCGAATATTCTATTTCTCATACATTTTATAATTTGGAGGTTTTCATACTTTCATGTTGGTCACAGTTACATCACTTATAGAATTTCAATAATGTAATATATATAATATTTATAAATTAAATAAAATTTTAGAACCATCCATGTAAGGATGTTGTGAAAAATTAATTGCATCACATCATAGAGGTGGTAGTCCACACGTACACATGAGTAATGTTTTAATTTTTCTATAGATGAAGATAAAGGGAGAAAATAATGATTTAACTTTAAAAAACCTTAATGATGTCATAAATATCATTAATATGGTTTGGTTTACACATTATGGATTTTTGAATACATATTCTGGTATGAGAATAACCTATTGGTTATGGATATGGGTGTTGGGATGGATTTTGGGAAGATATTGGTCGAGATAATGGAATGTTGGGTGTGTTTAGAAATGAATATTGGAGGTGTCCTTTTATAAGTTGGGGGAGTGATACCATTGAAAATATTAAGAAATTTGAAATATAATAGATTTTTTCATCAAGAAAAGTGGATCTAATTTAGTATAATTTGAAATATAGGATAAGTTCAAATATAATTATACACAATTAATCATATTTAGACAAGTTTAAGAGATATTTTAATCCTTATCTCTTAATTTAATCCCCTTATTAACCCTATTAAACTTAACTTTGTTGAAAAACATTTACCAGGGTAACTATTTATTATGGATATAGATGAAATTTACCTAATTAAAAAATTATAACACGATGATTCCAAATATGGAATTCATTTTCTATGATTGTATTTATATTAGTTTTATAATTTACTCTTAACATCATTTTAAAAAATACAATGAAAAAACGATTTTATAAAAAATATATTTTTAAGAATATAATGATTTTATACCAAAATCATGTAGAATGTTTCTTCCCATAGAATAAATTAAATTATTATCAACAAAAATGGATTTTACTTGACTTTAAAACTAAACCAAAACCTAAATGAACCTTGTGAAGAGAAGTACCAAAAATATTTTTTTGCATTAAAATATTACTTAGATTTCCAAGATGTTAAACATAGATTTATAAGTTCACAGTTATATTTTTAAATGAATTATATTACTTATTAAATATATATTTTGTATATAAAAATGTTTAATTATACTTTAATGGTATTCTTGTATCATTATAATGTCATAAAAGTGACAATATTTATCAATTCAGATTTTTTTTAACAATTTACCCAAAAATAAAATATTTTAGGAAATCAAAAAAATTCACCCTAGTATAATTTTGATATTATGAATCTAAAAATTGAAATAAATTGATACAATTAAATTTATAAAATTCATAAATTTTCCTTTTAAATGAAAAATCAAAATATAAAAAAAATCTTTTATAGAAAAGTAACAATTTAGTCTTTATGTTCTCATAATATTATTTAATATCAATTTATAATTATCTGAGTGTTAATTTATTAGTTGATACATTGAATTAATTTAAAATTGATCAATTTATTAAAATACAAAGCAGTTTTAAAAAAATCTATAAACGATACCCCATTTTAAATTGAATGATTTTAATCATATCACATTAATTATTTATTTTCTAATCATTATATTTAATTAGTCAAAAAATAATGCAATTTAAGTATCATAAGTGATTAATATCTTTCTTTTCAATAATTTTTTAATATATTTTTCCTCATTTTAGTTTATTATTTTAGGTAACATAATTTATCAAACATATTATTATTTAAAGAAGAATTACATATTTAAATCTCATGTTGTTACAAATAGTTTTAATTATATTCTTTAGAGTAGGCTAAGACATAGTGGTTGGTTGTTGGAATGTTTCAAGATATTTCTTTGACTAAATACTCTTACCCTATAAGTACCTCGAATGTTGTTATTTAAGGGTATTTAATGGGTAAATAACACTTATCGAATATTATTTAAATAACTAATACCCTCAAATATCATGATTATCCATGTAATTTAATTGAAAATATATAAACCATAAATAAAGAACATATCATTTTCTACCTAATCATTTCTTCTTACACACATGTTTGATGAGGATCACCAAGATAAAAAAATTATCCTTCATACAAGTGTAATATCATGGTTTAGGTATGCACTCTTTTTATTATTTAAGAGGCTATTTTTTAGGTTCAGGTTGTATATAAGGACATCTAGTGGTTTTTTATAAAGGGCATGGGTTGAATATTAGCTACATGATCCGGTTAATTCCATGAGTCATAAATTCCTATTATAAATGACCTCTCGGTTGAATCCATGATTTTGTTTCATGACATGAAGAATGTTAATGACAATAAAATGTCATCATGAGAGGGGTTTTTAGAATTTTAAGTTGAAGTAATATATTTTTTATCATATCAACTATTTAAAAAGGTCATGTCATTTATTTTTAATTCACACTATATATTTTTTTCCATTGAATTATTGATTTTGAGAACCCATATATTTTATCATTTTACTTCCTCTTATATTACAGAAACTATAGGTCTTCCCTATGTGATTTTGGGTGAATCTAGCTCTTCCAGGATACCTCGTTTCACATCGATATTTAGGTTAGATGGTTTCTCCTATTTTGGTAATTGTGATTGTTCCCTTCTCATTTTCTTCATTTCTATTAGAATTGAAAGTAGTTTGGGGGTTTAGTTTTGGGATCTATTAATCTATTGATGGTTCTTCTATAATATAACCTTGATCCATTATGCGATTGTCTTCTAAAGACTATTTCTCTTATTGGTTATGGTGTGGTGCATGTGTTCATTGAGGTATGTGTTGATCTACCTTCTCCACCAATTCTTTTATCCTATAAATTTTATTCTATGATGAGATAATCAATTCTAGTTCCTCCTTTCAATGTTATTATGTCCATTTCCTTTCCTTTTAGTGTGTGGATCCAGTTACGGTTGGTGTGAGACCCAAGTTTGAGTTAGGTGGTTACATATCTTGCCTATATTATATGAACTATGATTTATATTACTTTATTAAATGTGTTTCCAAATGAATTAGAATCCCTCATTATTTTTATTTATATATGTTTGTAAATGGGTTTTAAGAAAATAAGGTCTTTCCCTAGATTTTGGTAACAGTAATATTTGTTTCAATGAATTGTGAAATGGATTATGAAATTGGTTTTCAAATCACATTTTTAATGCTTTAAGGGTTGTTTTGGATTATTTCTTAAATGTGAAATACCTTTAAAATTGAATTGATATATATCGTACATGGGATCCTTGGATATTTGGGTTGATGGTGTAGTGTTAGGCCTCATCCTTTGGTATTGTAAGGTGGTTCACTTTTTTGGGTTCTCCTATATTCCAAGATCATAGATTAATTATATCTAGGAACTTGATTGAAATTATAGGGGGTTCAATTTCTTTGGTGTTCCTCTATTCTCTAGTCTTTGATACATGGGATCTAGGGGCTTGGGTTCACATACTAGTCATGATATTGCTTGAGGTACGACTGACCAAGATAGTCTGACCTTACACTATCCTTAGTGGATTTTCCATTATGTGTTTTATATATATATTGAGTTTTTTATATGAGATGATACATTATTTTATTGATGTAAATGGTTATCATTATTATTCTATGAAATTGTTTTACCGGATTTTGTTAAATATTTGGAAAATGTGAACTGTTTACCATGATTTTGATATAAAACTATATAACTGCTTATAATACCTTATTTGGATTATTTTACTGAGGATTTATATGGAAAACTTATGTGGGATACAACTAGTACTGTTTATATGATAGACTACACACATTCTTTGGGGTGTATAGACCTTGTTTTATCTGATATAATAAATACAATACTGAGGCTATGGGGTTTTAATTAGATGGGTATGATCAATTTGTGGGGATATGGTGGGACATGGACAAAATATCACATGGGGTATCTGTTAATATTATTTGGTTTTACTTTTAATTACTTTGTGGATATATTTTTGGGCTTTATCTGGATACTTTGGGTTGTGTCTCAATTGTAGGCACACTTTTTAGTTTATGTTTTTTTTGTTTTTAATTTTTGTTTCTATATTTATATATACCTTGAATCTTGTTTTACGTTGGGAAAAATATTTCCCTTTGATTCATGGTTCTATTCTCAAAGGCACGGGCATTATGAATTCCCTTTTGGCATTTTTTTGGTTCGGTTTGAATCTTAGATGGATGGGTTTTCCTACTCATATCATTAAAATTTGGTATCATATAATGTTATACTCCTTGGGATGTTTGTATATAGTAGATAGGATTATCAGGATATGAGAGTTTGGTTGTGGTTAGTTCCTAGATATCTCCTTCAATTATGATCCTTAAGAAACCATAGATGTTGGGATGTGTTTATCATGTGTTTTTTTGACCCTGATCTTAGTTTATTCTTATGATCTTCTAGTTTAAATTGACATTATCCTCACATCTAATCATTTTCTTATATTTCTAGAATGTAGTAACATGCCTCTGAGATGTTTTCAATGGGTTACTTATGAGGGTGAAACAAGAGATTATCCTTAAGGGAAAACTCCTATGTATCAAAATCTATTATAAGTTATCATACAGGTAGTTCATGTTGTGGTACAGAATGTACCGCAGGTTTAAAACCAAGATGTTGATGCACAACCCAGAAAAAAAGGAGAATGGGGTAAAACATTATAATTCATATATGAGAAGCCCCCTTAATTTAAGGGTATGAATGAACCATAAGAGGATTAGGACTAACTAGACATGATTGATTAGTTCTTCAAATTTAGGATACACCTGTGGCTATCACGGTGAAATGTGCAATGTTTAAGATTAAGGTTCTCTGATCATTGTGGTATAATTCCATGGTATAGAAATACTGCCATGTGGGATGGTACTAAAAGTGTTTCATGACATTATTATTTCATTTTTTTTCAATTGTATCTCATGATAGTGAAGTATCTAGAGTTCTTCTTCTTATAGTAGGTATATTACTCAATGTTGAAGTACACCGACCATTTTGAAGAGCTAGTTTGTTTTTTCTTCAAAGGCGACGACAAATGATTAGCTGAAAGATTAGAAATATATATAGGGATTGCAACTAGATATATGATTGATGTTATATATGCTGAATATTTCCACCTATACGGATATAGTCATGAAGGATATGATGGTGGAAATGGATATGAAGGGAATTATTTCTTTCTTTGCATATTCCCTTCCACATAGTGGAAGTTTCGATGATGTAAAGGGAAATAATAGAAAGTGGAATAATAATTTCTAGGGTGGTGGATGTGGTTCTCCGTATTGGGCCTCCTATGACCCATCAGTAATAACCACTAGTATTCCCCTGACTTATTATCATTGTCGAAAGTTAGGGAACACCTGATGTTCTTGTCCTTCACTCACTAGTGAGGCCATCAACATAGGTTCTTTCAGGCTTTTTCTACACCTCATTTTTGTTAGGGATATTCATATCCAAAGTACATTATGGTGTATTGTATATATTAAAAGTCCATAGCGATCCATCTACATGCCTATGGAGTGAATGGACTCTCTTTTGTGGATGGGTTTCTTATCGATGTTGATGCATGCCCAGCTAATGTGAGAGGTAGAATATTTTTTGCATCTTCTATAGAAACTACTCTATTTTAAATATGAATCTCACACTCATTTTAATCTTCTTGTTTGGTTTATGTGATGATACTGAAGATGGAGATCATGTATTTCTTTATGGATATAGAGACACCTCTTAGAAATAGGAATGAGTAGGGGTTTTTTTGTCATGTTTCTTCTCTACCAATAGTTGATGCAAAGTTATTTTGGGGTTCTAGGTTCTTGATTTAGGTACTTTAAATGTAATCATTAAGATGTATTATCTTGTTTCTCATCATGATTATATTGTTTTTTATCATCAATGTGTTTTGTTATCTTTCACTGATGGGACATATCAAGTGTTTCAGGGAGAGTGGGACCTAAGTTCTAGATGTGTAGGACCTTCCTACCGAGAGCTCATGGGTAACACCCTAAAAATTTATTTTAAAATAATGATAGGCCCAATATATTATTTTACACACAACACCAAACATTAATTGAATTATGATATATCATAAAAACATTATTATTTAAATGTGACCTACTTTTTGAATTGGAGGGTATGAGTATGAGTAACCAAATTATAAAATTTATGTATAATTCTACTACTCAATACAAATGTATTTATTAATTCTATGTAAATAATAAATCAATTCTTTGGGAAGTCATTTTATACTTCAAAAATGTATTTTCATTAAAAAAAGTTATTTCATTTTATTCATTGAAATATTTAATTTATTCATCTTTTAGAAATGTAATTTTATAAAAAAAATCATATAAAAATGAAATTAGGTTGAATTTTTTTTGGAATGAATGAGTTTTCTATGAATAGAAAAAAATTCCAATTCTTCAAATACTATTATTTTTTTATTAAATCAAATAATTTAAAATTATTATTATATTTTAGATTTAGTATTAAAGAAAAATAAGATCCATTTTAGATATTATAATACAATTAATTTCATTTGAATTAATAATTTTCATGATTTCTTATAATTTTATTTTTATGATTAAAACAAATTTTCTCTAAAAACTATTTTTATGCGCATAATGGTTTTTCCATTTTAGTTAATTTAATATCCCATAATGAGGAATTATTTTAATAAAATTTATATATTAAATAAACAAATATATATATATATTAATTTAAATTCATATAAAAAATAATAATTATCATATAGTTAATGTAAGACCATCTTTTTCTTGAAAAACGCATCTTCTGAAAAAATCGATTTTCATCTCACTTTACAAGTATAATTTTAAATTATATTTTTCCACTTATTTGAATTTAATATTGAAAAATGGATTCAATATTTGGAATAATGAGGTACAAATTTGTTAAATATTTCCCTTTTATTTTTAGGCATTATGAATAGAAACTGTGGTAAAATTTATCACCTCGGTAAATGGTCAAATTATGATAAGACGAAGGGGTAAGACATTAAAATATATCCACCCCATGAAATTTTAATATTGTTGAGTGGTTTTATAAAATATAATTTCGTAAGGTGTTTAATAATTTATTTAAATTAATCAATGATAATTTTGGATCATGATCTTGACTTTTGTGAAGATAAGTTATATTTTATTCAAGAAAAAATCATTTTTTGTGTAATTACATTTAATGGCTTGTTTGGAAGATTAAATTTGGTATTTTATTTCTAAAAAAGGATATAAACGTTAATTATTTAATTATTTAACCAAAAAAATTCATGCAAACCAATTTAATTCTATATTTCATGGCTAATTTAATTTTACTCTTAAATCATGTATTTTCCTAAAAAATATTTTTTAATACATTTTGTCTTATTATATTAAAAGTAATATATTAATCCTATAGAAATAAAATGTAATAAAATAGATTCAAAATGTATAATCATAATTTTGAAAAAATTTAGAATTAACCATTTATTTTTGGCCATTTAATGAAGATATCTTGATAAAAAATTAAATTACCATGGTTATGGTTAAAATGGGTTTAAAGTTGTTTGAATAAATGATAGGGCTTAAAATGTATCCAACACTTGCCTAAATATAAATTTTTGAGTTTATTTAAACTCTATCACATATTATATTATAATTTCTGATTCCTTGGTTACAATTTTCTTTGATTATAACCATTATATTATTTTATGAAAAAATAAATACAAAATGTCTCTCTCTTGATTTTAATATATCTACAAATTTTATGCAAGGATAAAAACAAGATAAGTTTGGTTATAAATATTTATTTGAAATATTGATTAATTTTTTTATTATATTAAATTATTTATAATTTTTATTGATTTAATAGTTATCTATAATTCTTATGCAATGCCAATATAGTATTTATTCAACTTATTGAAAAATAAAAAAATTGATTTTGAAAATCATAAATTTAATAAAATTTTGCTGAATTACTATGTAATCCAAATTTTAGTGATAATTATAAGATATTTGGGGTGTTAGAAGGGTTTATATTCAAATTACATCATTTTATTGCGGTATTTAAAATCAAAATAAACGAATAGTGTCAAAATGACATTATTGTATTTTATGAAAATAATATTTTATTAAGTTACTTAAAATACATAAAAATACTAAAATTGGAAAATTTTATGGGATATGGTTAAACATATAATCCAAGGTCCATTTATGGGTCACTTATCTTTTTGTGGTAACATTCCTGACCCATAAAAAATAAAAAACATTGATATTGTGGTAATTGTTTAAAGGGTTAACTTGAGGGGGGGGGGGTGTTCAGACGATGAGATAGGGATTAAAACACCCCTAGACATGAATAAATATTATTTTTATAGATAATTTTGACTTAAAAGTCATTATATATTATAAATATATCAATTTTTATCCACTTTATTGTAATAATTAATTTATATTAATTTAATACTTCAAGTAATTTGAAGAATTTCCTTCCCTTCACTTAAGAAAGGGAACCCTTTATACTCACTTACTCAAACCTTTTAATCCCTACTGGTTAGCCAATTCCTAGTATAATATCTTTACACACTTCATCCCCATGTTCTATAACTTCTCGTATTGGAAATATACCATCATTTCAGGTGTTAATGCGTAAACCAGTAGAGGTTTCTCAATGAAGAGGTGAAACTCTTAACCAAGTACATTCAAATTTACTTCTTCTTATACCTCTTCTAAATACATGATATCCATTTCAAAATATTTAATTCATTATCTAAATTATTATTATTTTAAATATTATTATTAAAAACTATTATCCACCTTCTTTTAATCCCACATAATGAGAAAATATTACTCATGTGTACACATAAATTACTGTCTCCAAATAGCGGCGTAATTTTTTTTGTAACCACTTTAATTGGATGTTTATAATGATGGAATTAAAAAATATATATGTTATATATTGTATTATTAATTTTTTTATATTTTTATTTATATTCTCTATTATTTTTTCCATCCGTTAAAAAAGGAAACAATATTTATGCGTACATAGGACCAACCGTCTCCATGAATGGGATAAAAAAAATTTCAACTATAAATTTTATGGGTGAATATAAATAAATTAATATATATGATATTTATATCATGGTTAACATTTTTGTGATTATTGAACCTTGATCAAGGTACTAGGATCAAAACTATAGAACTGAATCATGCTTGTCACCCGAAAAAATGATTTTAATAAAGAATTATTAATAAACGGGTGGGAGGATGATATAAGTAAATCCTGTCTCGTATAATATACATGATTAAGGTCATGAAATACATGTATAATAAATCTAAATTTATTATATATGAGGTTTGAAGATTTATGAATAAATATGAGACTTGAGGTAAGGTTTTATCATCACACTTTTATTTCGATGAGACATTTGTCATAATCACCACTTGTTTCCTTTGTGTAGTGTATATATTTCCCAAAAATTCATTTTAAAATAATTTTAATGAAAATTATGGGGATTTAAAAATACATATATGTTTATCACTTTCATGAGTTTTTGATTTAGAGATTACCAAAGCAGTAAAAGATTTATGTTTCAATCACATTTTAATCAAGATTATTTATACATGAATTTAAATTAATAAAATTAAATAATATTTATCTAATAAATACCATTAATTTTCTTTTTATATGGTTATTAATTGAATTTTAAATTAAAAGTAACATTTTTCTCTTTTTTTCTAAAAAAATTGAGATTTTTAAATAAAAATAGATTATATTTCCTATTTGTTCAAGAATTATTTTCTACAATGCCCATGTTTTATCTGAAATGTTTTCAAGATTTTATTAATATTATACTATAAATTCATTATGTAATTTTTACCCATGTATGGATTTTTAAAAAATGGTCTAAAATTAATCTTCTTTTCATTTTATGTATGATGAACTTTTGACATTTTTCTAATGAAATGTGAAAGGAATATTTGTTTTAACATACACGACATGAAAAAAAATTCCCACTATCATGGATAGTCAAATATTTAAAGATTCATTTATATATTTCCAAGTTTCTTTCCAAATAAAATTATTTCCTAAATATTTGGGAAAAACATATATTTTATATAATTGATTTCAAAAATAAAGGTTATTTTCCTATATTATTATTCTCAATATTTGTTAAAGAAATATTTCATCTGTGATGAAATCATTTCAGGTTATTTTATAATTTATTTGGGATATAATTCAATTATACCGTCGTTATTATTTATTTATATGGTTTATGAATATAATGATGAATTGATTATGAAACCTGTTTATTTTTCATGGTTTATGTTCTGGTGATTTGATGAATGTTTTATGTTCTTGGGACATTTATATGAATGGATTATTATTAAATATTGGTAGGGTCCATTATATCCCTCAAATTAATTATGTAAAGTAATATTGATATCTCATGAGATGATAATGATAATTTTGGACAAGATTTCAAATATATTTTTTTATATGTTGACGAAGGAGTATGATTTATTTATTGCTATGATCATTTTAAAATCTGTGCACATGATTGTGAAATGCTTTGTTCACATTTTATATGTGTGAGTATAATGGAATTCAAGCTATTCTCATATAAAAATGATTGGAAATGATTATTAATAACATTTTCCACCTTTTGATGAGTCAGTATGATCACATTATATCTATGCTCACATGATTATGCGTGTATATAATTGTGTTCAACTATATTCATAAGATTATTATTTCTTATGTTTATGAGTCCATATATATATATTATAACTTTTGATGTTGATTACTACTTTTACACCCTTATCAATATTATTTCTTGATATGATTTGATTTTAGAGATTATGATCTAATTTTTTTTATGAGTATGAATATTTTACACTAAGGACATGAACTTGAATATGTTATCATACCCTTATGATCACATTATCCTCAAATGATTGATATCTCTGATGTCTACCATTATTGAATATCTTAGCTCATCCGATGATGTTTATTTTCTTAGTGATCTTCCCTTAGTTGTTAGGGACTTCTCTGATGTTTTCTCAAATAAAATATCTGGTATTTCTCTAGAGAGGGAGGTTGATTTTGTAACACCCGAGATTTTTATGAGAAATATTTTGTTTTATATACATCATCAAAGGAATATTTCACTATACACAACACTAGCTTGGCTTGCTTTACACGCAATCACGACCTTCCTCGATAGCTTGCGTTGTACACAATACCGAGATTCACTAAACAACGATATGCTATTAAAATATAATTAAAACTAGCCGTTATGAATATTAATACCCACTTTTTGAAATTTTATTTTTCAAAATGTACTTCGTTTTTGGATTTGGAATATCGAAATTATCCTAGGGTGAAATTTTGGTATTTTTCTAAAAACCTTAAATTTTTGATGAATAGTGAAAACACTGGTTTACTATTTAAAAACCAGCTTTTTATTTAAATAATTATTTATTTTATTTAAATTTATTTTATGTGAAAATTGATAAATAATACCGATATAAGTTCAATGTAATTCATTGGAGTCATTTTATAATAATTTTAGACATATAAAAATTTTATTGAACTTTTCACCATCTTTTACCCACCTCCTAGGAGAATTTGAAAATTTACATAAAAATTAATTTTACCACTTCTGTCACTGTAATTTCAAAAATCTGAGGGAAACTATTAATATCAAGGAGTAAAATTTGGTTCAATAAGATAAAAATAATTTTTAGTGAATAGTAACTTTTTTCTTTTTTTTACCACGGTTAAAAGTAAATAGGGTAATTAAGGGTAAAAATGGTATTATTATTACCCTAAAACATGTCCTAATTCTATTGGATAAGTTTAATTCGACCAAAAACAACCTTAGGAATAACATATGACCATTTAGGTCCACTTGGATTAGATTAGGATATTTAATGTTATTTTATTTAAAGAAGAGTTAAAATAGTTAAAATCAATATTTAAAAACTAAAACATTTTAATATAGGGTTATAAATAAGATAAATTAGACTATAAATATTCATTAGAAAGAAAAAATATTTCCTACGTAATGATATTTTATTTATTATTTTTAGACTTTAAATAATTTTATTTATTTATGACACAATGATGATGCAGTAATTACCTTATTAATGAAATATTAACATAAATGTTGTTATAAATACCCAAATAAATTTAATTTTAGAATTTTTATGAATTACACTAATTTTCTAGGTTAATATGACATGTTAGTATTTATTTAATTAACTTTTTTCGAACTAATCATGATTTTATGATTTTCACAAAAATCAGGTACTAAATAGTGTCAAAATTGACATAAAATAGTTTTTAAAACAAATATTATATTATTAATTGTTACTTTATTCCTAAAAATCTAAGATTTGAAAAAATGAATTAGATAAGGTTATATATATTAATAATTAACAACTTGGGATTCGTTTGTATTGTTATAGTAGGTTTATTAACAATATAGTGTAAGAAAAAAAGAAGACACGATAAAAGTTAAATTATTTAACTTAGAGTTAAATCTAAATTATAAGGTTAAAATAGTAACCTAAACATGTCTAAAATATATTTGTTGAGATTATTTAGACCCATCCCCACTTTATATTTGAAATAAATCAATTTGGAGCTATTAAAAACTGAATATGACTTTATTATAAAATAATATTTTTCGTTTTTCCTAAAGTGCCCCTCTCCTCCCTTATAAAAGGACACCTCCTCCCTCTCATCCTCACACGACATTGAGCCTACAATCTCGGAAAAACCCTGAAAATTTATCCTCTAAACATCACTAGAAACATCATAGAGGTCCTGATCTTCTTCAAAGACCATCTTTAGTGCCCTAAGTGGAGGTTAAGAAGAGGCGCTTCAAAGAAGAGGTAATGTAGGTTACCGATTCCTTCAATTTTATTTCTTTTTCTACTTATTCTTCTTTAGTTGTTTCATTATGAAGTAATAAAATCAGTATCACTCATATAATGATATGTTATTATAAGTATGAAACAACGCTGTTTCACCTTCTATCCATCCTACGGAAAATGAAATCACCGCGCGTGCGTACGTACGAAATACTGTCTCCACGCCGTGGTGTAATCTATTTTCCACCACCACATTACTTGGATGGGTATAATAGTTTAAATAATTACTATAAAAGATTATTGTAAAGTGATATTGATTATGAAATATTATACATACACTTCAATAAAATTCCACATTCATAGGAACGATATCATCGCTCGTGCGTACGTACGGTATACCGTCTCCACGATGTGATGCGACTTGTTCTACATGATCTTCATTGAATAATGATTATATAAATGAATTGAATGAATAAATATTATATATATTACAATAATACCATTCTGGAAATGATGTATCAATAATATAAAAAGAATAATAAGAATTTATTCGACAAAACATGCATAAGAACATAAATCAATGAACACCCAAATAATAAGTAGCAATGAAATATTACTAATAATAAGATAATAATATGACCATATATGATATAATAAAAGTGATTACGATTCTGGAATAAGTCAATAAAATTATTTAAATCATTATACAGGAGGTTCAGATATGTACGAAGCAAATCGGACCTATGGTAAGGGAAAATCTCGCAATCTCAATTTTTATCCAAGATTGTTTATACTTTGGTAATTATTGGGGCATATTTATCATCCAAATCCATGTTTCATCAATATTTAATATTATTTCTATCATCCTACAATTGCTTAAATCCAATTTTACCCATTCGTATGTTTTTAGTAAAAGATGTGAAAGGAATCTTTTGTCGTTTTTCGTACGAGGTACTTTTTGACTTTTCTGGCTAAAGTATGAGAAGAATGTTCTTTTTTTAACTTATACAGTATGAATGAATTTTTATGATTTCATAGAACATTATTTCCATGAATCTTCCTTTACAAGTTTTCAAGTTTATTTTTAATCAACTTATTTTAGTTTAAAATTGTATGACATGTTAAGAAAGGAAAAATGTTTTTGAAGTAGAAAGGATATTTTCCTCAAGAATGGAGTTCAAGGGTTTTATCAAAATTATTTTCCATATAAGATAATATAGGGTTCTGTTTCTATCCCTATTTTTTTTAAATTTATTTTATTACTTTATGATGGAATTAATTTTATGATATTCTTTTATGTTATATGAATTATGTTATGATGGCATGATGTTTAAGAATCCCATTTTTATTATATGGGTTATGCTATGATGTATGATTTATGATCTTGTGGCACACATAAGGATGGTATAATTATTAGATGGGTCGAACCTATATCTCCCTCCAATGCATTGAGTAAAGATTTATATCTCATGAGATAGACATGGATGGAACGGCTGGTTAATCTGGTTCAATGATACATGAATGAAATGAGGAATGAATTCGGTTCATAAATGGAATTTGTCCACTAAGATAGTCTTGGAAATGAGTATTGAATACTAAGAAATGATTATCTATGATTATGTGTGTATTCCACAAATTTTATGTTTTATGTTATGATTATTGGGATTACATTTCACTACTATTATTTATCCCATGTTATGAAATTATGATCACTTTTGCAGGTTAAGATTTACAAAATGATATGTTCTTATAAATATGATTTGATTGATATTTCTATTGTTTACCCTTACTGAGAATTTGATCTCACCCTTTTGTATGTTTTCTTTTCCCCAGGTCAAGAATAATAATATTAAGTAAGATATTCTAAAAGGGACTCTAGATATGATAAAATAAAAGGGAGACAATGTAGATGATTTATGAATCAGTTGTTTATGTTTCCCAATTTCTAAAGACACTATACCTATACGGTCATTTCATGGTTTTGTTATATGTTGTAATAAGTGTGCTTCAATTCTGAAGTAATAACAATGTATGTAAAGTATGGGTCGTTATTGTTGGTATTAGAGGAAAGGTATAGTCAACCTTTGGAAACTTGGATGTGAAAGCCTTAGTAAGAACCCAAAGGATATGTCTAAGCATAGAACACAATCTTAGTGTTTTAGAAATTTCCATGAACAACCTATAATAAGACCTTACGTGTGAAATTTTATTATTGATTATGTGGTTTTCCTATTATAATTATTTTTTATCACACTATTATTATTGGTTTTAGTCAATGGAAGGAACCCGAAGGAACCATTTAAATGAGGAATGCGACGGGAAATGAAATGATTATCCCCATGAGAAACCAAACGTTATGGGAGCAGGAATGAAAAATCTTATAGTCATGCTCAGACAACTTTCTCAATCTATGAATCATGCATGACTTCCAAACGAGAAAAGGAAGGAGCAACATACTGTTGAATCCTTCCTGAGGCATCGTCCACCCTCATTCAGCGGGTCCACTGATCCATTAGTGTCTGGACAGTGGATCAGTACCACTGGAAAGATATTTTTAGTTCTTCAATGTTCTGAACATGATAAATTCATCTTAGAAGTATATCGTTTGGAGGGTGAAGCTGATCAATGGTGGAATCTTATCAAGAATACGAGGCAAAGGGATGAAATGGAATCCATGGAATGGGACGCGTTCAAGAACTTATTTTTCAATAAGTACTTCCCTCGTATTCATTGAACAAATATGGAGAAGGTGTTTCTTGAACTAAAGTAAAAGGATGATGAATATGTTGGTAACTACGAAGAAAATTTTACAAGACTTTCAAGGTACGCTTCTGGGATTATTATACAACCTGAGAGTAAGATCGATCGATTATTTAGAGGATTAAAACCAAGTCTTTGAAGGGCATTTTCCATAAGAGACTTCAATAGCTACGAGGAAATCGTTCGCTGTGCTCTCAAAGTTGAGATGGAGATTGGAGAAACCCATTCAGTCATATGTGTTTGATAAGAAGAGGAAAATGGAATTCAAAGGGAAATATAAAGACCACACTGAAAAGAAGATGAGTTTACCCTTGTGCTCAAAGTGTGGAAAGAAACATGGAGGGATTTGTCTTAAAGGGACAAGGAAATTTTTCAAATTTGTAAAGTATGTTCATTGGGCATTTGAATGCCGCAATGATGGGAAGAATATGTCTAGTGATGAGAACAATGAAAAGGCTACACAGAGTGCACCTTCTACACTTCAATGTTACAAGTGCAAGGAAATGGGGCATTATGCTAATCAATTCTCTAATCCAAGGGTTGTAGATGATGATCAACGTCAACAAACTATTAAGGCTAAACACAAATGAAAGTCAGATGCAATTTCTATCAGCAATGTGGAGTACGATAACGAAGTGGTGAAAGGTACACTTACCATCCAGTATAGAGTAGAAAATGTTTTATTTGATTTTGGATCCACCCACTCTTTTATTTATGAAGAATTTTCTAAGGTTATTTCCATATTACCTCAGAAGTTAGATATTGAGTCAGCTGTGACAAACCCTAATGGCACAACAGTCGCATCAATAGTTTACAATTCTTCCCCAATTGAAGTTTGTGGGAGAGTGATTCCTAAAAATCTTTTGATCCTTCCTATAGTGGAATTTTATGTGATTCTTAGCATGGATTGACTTTCTTTATATGGATCTCATATCAATTTCCAAAGTTAGGAAGTCGCATTTCATATTCCAGATCAATCTATGATTGGCTATCGATGCAAGGATGAACATAACGATCCAGTGGAAATTTATTCCATCTTATGGGTCTTGATTCCACTAAATAAAGGTTATTTATCTAAAATGGTTGGTGAGAAACTCACGATTAAGAATATGTCCATTGTACAGGAGTTTGATGATGTCTTTCTGGAGGAATTGTCGGGTCTTCCACCAAATCTTGAAGTTGAGTTTTCAATAGAACTCGTAGCGGGTGCTTTTCCTATTTCAAAGACACCTTATAGAATGGACCCAATTGAGTTGCAGGAATTGAAGAAGCAACTCCAAAATAATCTTGATAAGGGATTCATATTCCCTAGTGTGTCACCTTGGGGAGCACCTGTTCTGTTTGTTAACAATAAATATGGATCAATGAGACTCTGCATTGATTATTGAGAACTTAACAAGATTGCTATCAAGAATAAATATCCTCTCCCTCACATTGATGACTTATTTTACCAACTACGTGGAGCTCAATACTTTTCCAAGATTGATCTTTGTTATGGGTATCATCAATTGAGGGTCAAAAGAGAGGATATACAAAAGACGGCTTTCTGTACAAGGTATGGACACTATGAATCTATAGTGCTGCCATTTGGTCTTACTAATGCCCCTGCTATCTTCATGAATCTAATGAATAGAGTCTTTAGAGACTATCTTGATCAATTTGTGGTAGTCTTGAAAGATTAATGCAAAAATCATTAATGCCGCAAAGATTAATGCACCAATTGCGGTACAATAGAGTTGTAATTCACTAGTGATTCTAGAGGCTCCCCAAATCTGAAAAAAACCAGAGGTTATTTGTGTTCCTCGAAAACACCCACCCACATCTCCATTAAATATTTCTTGACCCACTATTGGCCAAGAAGATCACTTGATAATTGTATTTAAGACCCTGATAAAGGATAAGCTTTATGCCAAATTTACCAAGTGTGAATTTTGGCTTAAAAAAGTTGCATTTCTGGGTCAAATAATCTCAAAAGAGGGGATATATGTGGATCCAGCAAAAACAGAGGTTATCGAAAGATGGTCGAGACCAACAACAGTAACAGAGATCCAGCGTTTTCTTAGTTTGGCTGGTATTATCAATGTTTTGTGAAATATTTTGTACGATTATCTAATCCACTCACCAGGTTGACTCAAAGAGGAGTTAAGTTCGTGTGGACGGAGGAATGCGAAGAGAATTTCAAGGAGGTGAAAAGAAGGTTATCTAGTGCACCTCTGCTCACACTACCTTGTAGTGGAGAAAGGTTTGTGATCTACAGTGATGCATCCAAGAAGGGGCTGGGGTGTGTTCTCATGTAAAATGATATGGTGATAGCTTATGCCTCATGACAGTTGAAAATCCATGAGCAAAATTACCCAACTCATGATTTGGAGTTAGTTGTTGTAATCTTTGCATTAAAGATTTGGAGGCATTATATTTGTGGTGAAAGGTGTGATATTTATACTGATCATAAAAGTTTAAAGTATATTTTCACACAAAAGGAGATAAATATGCACCAAATAATATGGTTGGAGTTGATTAAGGAATACGACTGCTCAATTCATTACCACCCAGGGAAAGCAAACAAGTCGGCAGATGCATTAAGTCGACAAGACCATGCTAGATTATCCATGATGAGGATCACAAAAGATCCAATATTTATGGATTTACAAAGGATGTATCTTTGAATTATAATGGAAGGGGAAAAATATTATCTTTATCAAATGAATGTTCAACCATCTATACATGTGATAATTATAGAGGAACAGAATGAATATTTAGAGTTATAAAAAAGGTGAGAAATTTTCCTAAATTCATCCTTGATTGTGATGGAATAATAAAGTTTAGGAATCGGGTTTGTGTTCCTCCCATCCCCGAATTAAAGAAGGAGCTACTGGATGAGGCTCATATTTCTTCATTATCTATTCATCCTGGAAGCACGAAGATGTAGAGGGACCTGAAAGAGTACTTCTGGTGGGATGTCATGAAAAGAGATGTTGCTGAATATGTATCTCGATGCTTGGTTTGTCAGCAAGTTAAAGATGAGAGACAGAATTCTAAGGGGATGTTACAACCATTACCCATACCAGAATGGAAATGGGAAAACATCACTATGGACTTTGTCACCGGACTTCCTAAAAAATCTAAAGGAAATAATGCTATCTGGGTCATATTTGATCATCTTACAAAGTTTGCACACTTTATTGATATTAGGGAGGATTTCTCTCTGGATCAGCTTTCTAGGATATATGTAAAGGAAGTGGTAAGATTTCATGGAGTACCACTTTCCATTATATCTGATTGGGATCTAAGGTTTTCCTCAAAGTTCTGGAGAAGTCTTCAGCATACTCTGGATACAAAGTTGAGTTTCAGCACTGCTTATCATCCTCAGAAATACGGTCAGTCTGATAGAACAATTAAAACTCTAGAAGATATGTTAAGTGCTTGCTCTATGTATTTCAAAGGTGGTTGGGATCAACACCTACCTTTGGTGGAATTTTCTTATCATAATATCTTTCACTCCAGTATTCATATGGATTATTATGAAGCTCTCTATGGAAAAAAATGCTGAACTCCAACTTGCTGGGATGAAGTTTGGGAAAGAAAGCTATTAGGACCTGATCTTGTCGATGAGATGACAAAAAAGGTCCGATCTATTCAACAACACATAAGAACATATCAGAATCGAAAAAAAAGTTATGCCGATAACCGAAGAAAAGAACTAGAGTTTAAAGTGGGTGATAAAGTGTTCTTATGAATATCTCCTTGGAATGAGTAATGAGATTTGGAAAGAAGGGAAAGCCGATCCCTAGGTATATCGGTCCTTTTGAAATACTAGATTGTGTGGGGAAGGTAGCTTACCGATTGGTGCTTCCACCGAATCTCTCTCAAGTTCACGATGTGTTCCATGTATCTATCCTGAGAAAGTACGTACTTGATCTGTCAGATGCACTCAGCTTAGAAGTTGTACCGCTGGAGCAAGATATTTCTTATGAAGAATAACCAATAGAGATTTTTGATCATAGCGAAAAAATCCTATGGAACAAGACCACTCGCTTGGTGAAAGTTTTATGGAGGAACCCCCAATTAGAAGAAGCTACATGGGATCTTGAGGATATGATGAGGGAGAGGTATCGTCATATGTTTGTTACAAAGTAACGAATTTCGAGGGCGAAATTCATTTTAAGGGGGGTAGAATGTATCAACCGAGATTTTTATGAGAAATATTTTGTTTTATATACATCATGAAAGTAATCTTTCACTACACACAACACTATCTTGGCTTGCTTTACACGCAATCGCGACCTTCATCAGTAGCTTGCATTGTACGCAATACCAACTTTCACTAAACAACTATATGATATTAAAAAATTATTAAAACTAGCCATTGTGAATAGTAATACCCACTTTTTGAAATTTTATTTTTCAAAATGGACTTCATTTTTGGATTCAGAATATCGAAATTAGCATAGGGTGAAATTCTGGTATTTTTCTGAAAACCTTCAATTTTTGATGAATAGTGAAAACACTAGGTTTCTATTTAAAAACAAATTTTTTTTAAATAATTGTTAATTTTATCTAAATTTATTTTATGTGAAAATTGATAAATAATACCTATATAATTTCAATGCAATTCATTGGAGTCATTTTATAATAATTTTAGATATATAAAAATTTTATTGAACTTTTCCACCGTCTTTTACCCACCTCCAAGGAGAATTTGAAAATTTACATAAAACTTAATTTTTCCGCTTCTGTGAGTTTAATTTCAAAAATACAAGAGACATGGTTAATATCAAGGAGTAAAATGTGGTTCAATAGGATAAAAATAATTTTTGGTGAATAGTAACTTTTTACTTGTTTTACCACGGTTAAAAGTAAACAGGGTAATTAAGGGTAAAAATGGTATTATTGTTACACAAACACATGTCCTAATTCTATTGGATAAGTTTAATTCTACCAAAAAAAACCTTAGGAATAAACTTTGAACATTTAGGTCCACTTGGATTAGATTAGGACTTTTAATATTATTTTATTTAAAGAAGAGTTAAAATAGTTAAAATCAAAGTTTAATAACTAAAACATTTTAATATAGGGTTATAAATAAAATAAATTAGACTATAAATATTCATTAGAAAGTTGAAAATATTTCCTACATAATTATATTTTATTTATAGTTTTTATACTTTAAATAATGTAATTTATTTATGACACAATGATGATGCAGTAATTACCTTATTAATGAAATATTAATATAATTGATGTTATAAATACCCAAATAAATCTAATTTTAGACTTTTATGAATTAAACTAATTTTATAGGTTAATATGACATGTTATTATTGGTTTAATTAACTTTTTTCGAAATAATCATGTTGTTATAAGTTTCAAAAAAATGAATTACCAAATATTGTCAAAATTGACATAAAATAGTTTTTAAAACAAATATTATATTATTAATTCTTACTTTATTCCTAAAAATATAAGGCTTGGACAAATGACTTATATAAGGTTATATATATTAATAATGAACAACTTGGGGTTCTTTTTTCCTGTTATAGTAAGTTTATTAACCATATAGTGTAAGAAAACAAGAAGACACGGTAAAAGTTAAATTATTTAACTTAGAGTTAAATCTAAATGATAAGGTTAAAATAGTAACCTAAACTTGTCTAAAATATATTGGTTGAGAGGATCTAGACCCATACCCACCTTAGCTTAAAAATAAATCAATTTTTTTCTATTAAAAACCGAATATGACTTTATTATAAAATAATATTTTAAGTTTGTCCTAAAGTGCCCCTCTCCTCCCTTATAAAAGGGAACCTCCTCCCTCTCCTCCTCACACCACTTTGAGCCTTCAAGATCAGCCAAAACCTGACAATGTATCTTCTCAACTTCCCTAGAAATATCCTAGAGGTCCTGTTCTTCTTGAAAGACCATATTTGGTTCCCTAAGAGGAGGTTAAGAAGAGGCGCTTCAAAGAAGAGGTAATGTCCGTTACCGATTCTTTCAACTTTATTTCTTATTATACTTCTTCTTATTTAGTTGTTTCATTATGAAGTAATAACATCTGTATCACTCATATAATGATATGTTATTATAAGTATGAAACAAATCTATTTCACCTTTTATCCATCCTACAGAAAATGAAATCACCGCGCCTGCGTACGTACGGAATACCGTCTCCACGCCGTGGTGTAATCTATTTTCCACCACCACCTTACTTGGATGGGTATAATGGTGTAAAGAATAACTATATCTGATTATTTTAATGTGATATTGATTCTGATATATTATACATACACTTAAATAAAATTCCACGATCATGGGAACGATATCATCGCTCGTGCGTACGTACGGCCTACCGTCTCCACGATGTGATGCGATTCGTTCTACATGATCTTTATTGCATAATGATTATATAAATGAATTGAATGAATACATATGATATATATTACACTAATACCATTCTTTAAATGATTTATCTATAATCTAAAAAGAATAATAAGAATTTATTCGACAAAACATGCATAAGAACATAAAGCAATGAATACCCAAATAACAAGTAGCAATGAAATATTACTAATAAAAAGATAAGAATATGACCATATATGATACAATAACAGTGATTACGATTCTGTAATAATTCAATAACATTAATTAAATCATTATAAATTAGTTTCAGATACGTACGAAGCAAATCAGACCTAAGGTAAGGGAAAATCTCGCAATCTCAATTTTTATGCGAGATTGTTTATACTTCGGTAATTACTGGGGCATATTTATCATCCAAATCCATGTTCTTTCAATATGTAATACTATTTCTATACTCCAAAAATTGTTTAAATCCAATTTTATCCATTGGTAAGTTTTTAGTAAAAGTTGTGAAAGAAATATTTTTTCGTTTTTAGTACGCAGTACTTTTTGAATTTTCCGGCCAAAGTACGAGAAAAATGTTCTTTTTTAACTTATACGACATGAATGATTTTTTTTATTTCATATAACATTATTTCCATGAATCTCCCTTTACAGTGTTTCAAGTTTATTTTTAATCAACTTCTTTTAGTTTAAAATTTTATAACATGTTAAGAAAGAAAAATGTTTTTGAAGTAGAAAGGATATTTTCCTCAAGAATGGAGTTCAAGTGTTTTATCAAAATTATTTTCCATCTATGATAATATAGGGTTATGTTTCTATTACTATTTTTTAAATTGATTTGATTACGTTATGATGGATTAATTTGATGATGTCTTTTTATCTTATATGGATTATGTTAGGATGGCATGATGTTTAAGAATCCCATTTTTATTACATGGGTTATGCTATGATGTATGATTTATGATATTGTGGAACACATAAGTATGGTACCATTAAGAGATGGGTGTGACCTATATCTCCCTCCAATTCATTGGGTAAATATTTATATCTCATGAGATAGACATGGTTGGAACGACAGGTTAATCTGGTTTAGTGATACAGGACTAAAACGAGGAATGAACTCAGTTCAGAAATAGACTTTGTCCGCTAAGATAGTCTTGGAAATGAGTCTTGACTACTGTGAAATGATTTTCTATGATTATGTGTGTATGACACAAAGTTTCATGTTTTATGTTATGATTATTGGGATTACATTTCACTTCTAGGAATTATCCCATCTTATGAAATTATGATCTCTTTTGCAGGTTAAGATTTCCAAAATGATATGTTCTTATGAATATGATGTGAATGATATTTCTATTGTTTAGCCTTACTAAGCATTTAAGCTCACCCTTTTGTATGTTTTCTTTTCCCCAGGTCAGGAAGAAGGATATTAAGTAAGATATTCCAAAAGGGACTCTAGATATGAAAAAATAAAAGGGAGACAATGTAGTTGATTTATGAACCAGTTGTTTATGTTTCATAGTTTCTAAAGACACTATACCTATAAGGTCCTTTCAAGGTTTTTTTATACATTGTAATAAGTGTGCTTCAATTATGAAGTAATAAAAATGTATGTAAAGTATGGGTAATTATAGTTTTTATGATTGATCTGGTGGTGGGTATGTAGCTGATTTATATACCCTCTTATTGTATAGAAACTCATAAAATAAAAGATATCAATGTTTAATTGGACAATTTACTTGATAAGGGCATTATTCATCATAGTGTTTCAACATGGGTAGACCTTTTTCTTTTTACAAGGATGGATGATGGTTATTTTAATATCTATTTAGACTCTAAAATTTTTAACCAGCTTACTTTTATGAATAAGTACCCTTTTACCCATGTGGATGACATGTTTAATCAATTAAAGAGGGTGAAGTGGTTTTCAAAAATTGTTCTTATTTTTAGTTATCATCAGCTTAGGGTTTAGGAGTATGATATCCCAATGTCCATGTTTAGGATAACGTATAGACATTATGAATATATTTTCTTTCCTTTTTCCTGACTAATTACCCTATTGTTTTTATAGATTTGATGATTTGGATATTCTATTAGTATCTTTACAACTTGTTCATGGTGTTTATAGATGATATCATGGTTTATTTGAGATCCATGAATGATAATGACAACCATCTAAATCTGGTTTTGGAAATCCCAAAATGTCCCTACATATATGGGAATATATCAAAAACGAAATTTCTGGATCTATAAAGTGAAGTTCCTTTGAGATGTGATTTTGGAACATGGTATCTCAATTAATCCTGAAAAGGTGAAGTTTTCCTTATTACTCAACAACATCTAGATGCATAGAAGGATGAATTATGTATGGTTATTACTAGTGTTTGGTTATCATCATATCTATTTGAGTCTATTCTATAGGATTAGAAGTAGGATTATTAGTTCTATGTAAATAAGAAAACCTTATATAGTGGTGATGCTATTTCTAGTCAGTCTCTCCCTCCTGATGGAATTATCCACTTTAGGGATTAGTTGTTTGTCCAATCATCTATGAGAAATTTAGTGTTGTATGATTTTGAATTTTATTTTTGTTTTTTCACCTAGAACTATAAAAATGTACTATGACATGATATTATGTTTATACTGGCCGGGTATGATGATTTACATTACTGATTATGTTTCCCACGGTTACACCAGTCAACAAATAAAGGTAGAGCACTTGAATCCTTCTAGTCAACTCTAGCCTCTTCTAGTGTTGGTTTGTAAATGTGATGTTGTGTCCATATATAACTCATAAATTTATTACAATAGACCATGTAAGATATAATTTTATCTAGGTTTTGATTAATCAATTAATGAAATCAAATCATTTTATTCTATTCAGTGAACACCACCAAGCTTGAAGAGATGGGTAAGGTGTAAATGTAAGAGATTTTGAGGTTTTATTTGGTTCCCTTAGATTTTGTATCTAATATGGATCCCATGTTTACTTCTAGATTCTAGAGGATATCCTCTATTTCTATTCCTTGGATTTCAGTGTATTTTGGGATAGCCATTTGGGACTAGTCAAGTTCACATATAATAAAAATTTATAGTCTTGAATTACAATGACTCACTTTGAGGCTTTTTATACTTTCTCATGAAGTTCACCTATTTATTTGTAAGAGGTGGGTGAGTCCTCTCTTGTGGGAATAAGTATCATTCAATAAAAAACGTTAAGGATTTAGTTTATAAATCTAATATTAGTAATATCTTAAAGTTTTTAGAATTAATATGCCGATAGTTATTATCATCCATTGAAGTTTTCTATTGGTGGAGATGTATTCTTGAAAGTTTCTCCTCGGTGGGGTCCCCATCAGCTTAGAAAAAAAGGGAAGCAGTTCCAATATATATTGTCCCACTTGAGATCATATATTATACTGGTAAGGTTTCTTATCGATTGGAGTTACTATCATATTTGACAGTAAACATGATTTTTTTGACATATCTCAGCTTAAGAAGTACCACCTTGATCCTTCCTATGTTATCATTTGAGAAGAAATGAGTTAAATAAATATGTTTTTGTTGTGGATAAACTAGTGGAGATTATTGATTATCATATGAAATTATTTCATGAGAAGTATATTTCATTTTTCAATGATTTATAGTGGCATAAATCTCTGTTTTATGATACATGGGAGTGAAAATCATCAGTGAGGGTGCAGTGGCCTCACCTAATTCCAAAGAAATATTCTTCTATATGAAATTCATGGGATATATATTCTTATGTTTGATATAATTACCGCATAATGGTTAATGTATTATCTCTTTTTAATGTTTAAGATGATGGGTTTTAGGATCAAGTGGTGTCAGAGGTGATCCATGTTTTTTTCTAAAGGAATTTTCCTGAATGATGACTACAGGAGCCGGTTGACAATGTGAATCATACATTACCAATGTTCATGAATTATGTTTAGAATATATGATTCTATTAAAATACATGAAAATTTATAATGATGTGAAAATGTTATTCACATCATGAGTGGAGCTTTCTTGATTTTAAGTTGAGGTGATTCATTTTTTTATATATCAACTTTTCCAAAAGTATACATCATGAATTTTTAATTAATTATAGGATTTATTTATATTACAGTGATTTATATGTGTTGAGATCCTAAATCCTTTATCATTCTCCTTCCTCTACTATTACACAAACCCTAGGTCTTCTCCAGGTGATTTTATGTGATTCTAACACTTTCATGATTCTAATTTTGGTTCATTTATCTTTAGGTTGGTTAGTTGCTCCTCTTATGTTAATTTTGGTCATTCTATTCTTGTTTTCATCATTTTTCTTGGAACTGTTATTGGGGATATTTTTATAGGATCTATTGATCATGTGATTATTCTTATCCAATCCCTTATAGATCTGTTGTGTTCTTATCTTACATTGGTCGTTCCTCTTATCATTTGTGGTGAGGTTCATGTGTTTATTGATGTATGTGTTAATATACCTTCTCCAATAAAACCTTTTATCATGTAAATTTGATTCTAAAATGTGATAATAAATTCTAGGGCCTCCATTTTTTATTCTTAGGCCCCATTCCTTTCCTTCTGATGTGTGGATCATATCTTGGTTGGCGTGCGACCTCAGTTCGAGGTAGGCAGTTCCATATCTAGCCTATGTTCTATGAACCATGAATGCTATTGATTTTTTAAATGAATTTATAAGTATTTTTTATGATAATTTTTTATATGTCTGTTAAATTGGGTTTTGAGAAAATATGGTTTTCCATTGTTTTGGTAAAAGAAATGTGTTTTTCAAATCATTGTAAAATGAATTGTGAAATTAGTTTCCAAAGAATGTTTTAAACAATTAAAGGGTTTTTTTATTTGTTTTTAAAATGTGATATACCTTTGTAATTTATTTTATATATATTGAAAATTGTATCCTTGGGTATTTAAGTGAAAGGTGTAGTGTTGGGCCTCATGAATTAGTATTAAAAAGGGTCACTTTTTTGGCTTCTCTTCCATTATTATATCATAGATACATCGGATCAAGGAACATGACAGACATTGTAGGGGGTTAACATTATGGGTTGTTTATTTGTTCCTTATGCTTTGATTCAAGGGATCTAGGGACTTGGGTGTGTGCAATAGTCATGATTGTCATTGAGGTACAAGTAACCTAACTACCCTAACCTTACGTTATCCTTGGGGTGTTTTCCTTTGTGTATTGGATTTGTAATTCTTAGTTTGATTTGATATAATACATACTTTGAATTATGTAAATGGTTATCATAATTATGTTTTGATTTTTTTCCCCGGCTTTTGTGAAAGATTTTGAAACATTGAACTATTTACATTGATTTTTATATAACACCATTTAACTGGTTATCATGATTTTTTATTTCAATTTGAGATTACTGGGATAATTGTATAGTGAATTAATAGAGAAAACATGGGTGGCATTATTTTGAAATTATTTAGCCCACACCATATACACTCCCTTAGGGTGTATGGAGGTTGTTTTATCTGATATAGGAAAGGGAAATGATTTACAATGAGGCATTTGTGTTTTTTCCACTGGGTAAGGGAATCTAGTGGTGAGATGGTGGGATGTGGTCCAAATATAACATGTATTATATGTTGGAAGTTTCAGTTTGTCAATTTGTTATTTTTTAGACATGCTCTTTTGATTTTATCTAGATATATTGGGTATTATTTCTATCATGGGAATTCTTTTTTCATTGCATACTTATTTTTTAATTGGTATATCAATATGTATATATTCCATGTATCTTTTAGTGAGTTGGATGAAATAATTCTCTATGGTTAATGGGTAATTCCTAGGTGATATCTACAACTTTTGGGGATCAGGAATTCCATTGGGGTCTTACCGTGGTCTAGTTCAATTCCCATGCCATGGCATGATAATTCGGTATAAAAGGAGGTTATTCTTATTGTGAAGTTGGTAGATATGAGATAGGATTATTGGGACATTATTGGTAGGTTGTGGTGAGTGCTTGTAGAAAACTTATCTTGATGGTCTTTAATTAACCCTAGGATGTTTGGATGTGTGTATCATATGTTAGGTTTTTACCCTGATCTCAATTTCTACTTATGATCTTTTAGTTAGAAAATGATTATCCCATTGTCTAATTGTTTTATTCTGTTTCTAATGTGTATCAACATGAATCCATGATTAATTCCTTAGGTTTCTTAGGATGGTATAATAGGATATTCTCTTCATGTGAATAATCATCTAGATCATAATATTTTAGAAGCTATCATACATGCAATTTATGCTACAATCTTGAATATATTGCGAGTTAAGAACAAATCGGTTGAGGCACAACCAAATGAGGGAGGAGATAAGGATCAAGCTTGAGAGTTCCTATATTTCAATCCTCTTTCCTTAAAGATTATCAATAAACCCCAAGAGTTAGATAAATAGCTGTAAAAGAACAATCAGGTCTTCAAGTTCCTAGAAACATTTAAGGCTATTAATGTGAAATGTGTTATATTCATGCTCGAGGGTCCTAACATGTGATGGTAGGATTATATGGTTTAGGAAAATGGAACATGGGAGAGCATTATAAAGGTTTCAATACCCTAGTACATGAGATGTTTTTTTAAATTTCTCCAATGATATAAATTCCACTGAATTTCATTTTTTATATCTGGGTGAGTGCTTAGTGTTGGATTATAGAAACCATTTTCTAGAGATGGTTTGTTTTTCTATAAAGGTAGTGATGAACGATCATCATAAAGCTCAGAAATTTTGGTTGATTTTGAGACCAAACATTTGATCATATGTATATACATTGAATCATTCAACCTATGTAGAGATAGTGAATATGGATACGATGTCAAAAATGGATATGGAAGGAAATATTAGATTTTATGGCTCTTCTCTTCCACTTAGTGGTATTTTCAGTGGCATATAGGGAAAGAAGAGAATGGGGAAGGATAAACGAAAGGGTGGTATAGATCTACATGGGTACCCATATAACAATACAAAATGTTCCATTTTAATCAAATCCTAATAACTATTTTTATAGGTGAACTAAACCAAATGAAAATTATTTTCCCATTCACCATCTAATTCAATATTTCATACCCAAAACATATCCATAAAAATCTGAATGGTTCATTCAGTCTACTCATCCTTCATAGGGAGGGAGATATGTGATGATTAAAATCAATTTGGTACCCATATCCTTTTGAAAATCATTAAAAATGGTATGTAAATCATTGATCTCTATCATAAATTACAAAATATGAAACTCTATGGACATTCAAAAACTATTAAACATACTTATATCTGAGATTTTCTACCTTTATCATCTCATTTATAGGAAAGAATTGATCTGATTTTGTAAGTTGATCAATGATCACCCATATCAAATATATACCACTATGATTCTATGAAAATCCAATGATGAAGTATGTGGATATTTCATCCTAAAATCATACCAAAATGGGTAAATAGTGCATCAAACCATAAGGTCTTTGGTGCGCTGCCTTAATATTTTGGAAAGTAAGGCATCATGGCATGAAGACTACAATTGACCACCTTATCCCCAACCACTGATACTAAAAACTCAAAAAATGATTCATATTAGTATTCCCAGGGTGCATGGACCAACTATAATAAAATCCACTATCCATAAAATCTTAACACAGAGATATGATAATGAAAAATATGCCTAAAAAACACAAACCACTATCAGGAGACTGAGACAAGACACTCGATTTTTTTCCACCATTAAATATTTTACTAAAAGGCTTATAATCTATATTTTTTCTTACCCAATATTATTTCCATTATAAAATGATGAATCAGCTCCATACATTCTAAGAACATATTCCCATCATCCAATTACATGTCTAAGTGTATCTTAGTGAAATGTATCATCAAAGACCACTCCTCTACTGATTCATTCAAGGCCAAAGTCAGTAACTTTATTCTCAATGCGTCAAATTCCACATTAGATTTTTAATGTGTATACGAAATATCAAAATAAAAATTCTAAAAACAATAAATCCAATTTCATTGTCATAAATTTAGGTCTATATGGGTAAAAATATGTTTCAATCCTTTATGACCTGAATTCACCCTAAACTGATCACCGAAAATATAGTGCTGCCAAGTCATAAGAGAATGAATCCTTAAAAAAACTCAAGATCATGGGTTGGATAATTATTATCAAGAGTATACAATTGGAAATATCCATAGGTGACTACCTGCTTCCCCTACATTACAACTCATCCGAACCCTATACCCGAGTTATCGAAGAAAACATTATAGACCAGAACTAGTTCTAGAAGAATTAGAATAAGAGTTAAATTAGACTTCACATTTAGTTCCTAAAATGATATTTTATAGTACTAATTAATTTAAAACATTTCACCATTATGAGTTAACAAATTCATAGAAGATTTATGACTAGAGAAATATTGAACCAAACATTTTTAATAATAACACAAGCCCATGAATCTCTAAATCTCAAACATATTTATGGGTCACTTCCAAGACATAAATATTTATATATTTTCCGGATTCACTTATATTCCTCACTCAGATATAACACGGACCAATAATAATTGCATCTTGGATCCAAAACTCACATTTATAAATTTTCCCATAAAGATGATATTCATTCAATGTTGTAAGAATAATACGTAGATGATCCCTTTGTACTTTAACATAGAACACACCAAAATATCATCCATAAAAACAATGATTAAGGAGTACAATAGATGGTAAAATATTCAATTAAAAAATTCCCTAAAGACCATATGAGTATTAAAAAGACCAAATGGAGTAACTAAACACTTATAATGTCCATTCACTGCTATAAATTTGTCCAACATCCATGTATTTATAGCCAGAATTTATAATATATTGGCTATATCCAACCTAAATCCATCATCCAAAAGATTCTTGTGACAGTACCCTCCCTGCATTTCTCTACCTCACAATTACGCCTCCCCCTCATCCTCCCCTCACCCTCCTCATCCCCCTCCTCCTCCCTTGTGATTCCTCCTCCCCCTCCTTCTCCCATTGTGATTCCTCCTCCCACTCCTATACCCTTGTGATTACCCCATCATGCAACCCTCCTCCTCCAACATGGCCACCCAACCTACTAGTGATACTCCTCATCCTCCAATTCCAATCAGACACAACTAGCCCACCTCCCCATTGATTTAACTCCAACACGGCCATCCCACCTCCTCACCAATGTGGCTCTCATGAATCCTCCCCAACTCCTTGCTGATGTGGCTCTAATATGCTCCCACCTCACCAAGACCCTCCTCCTTCGACATGGATCACTACCACTCAACACATCTATGATGATGCCACACCACCTTTAATAGTTATTCTCTTATGCATCCACCCTCACCTTTCTAAGATCCTTCTCCTCCGACATGGCCACCCCACCTCCCTGATTTATCCCCTGAAACTAACCATACCCTCGCGACCAACTTCCTCTTGTGATTTATTACTAACCCCATTTCTTGAAACTAGATAAATCCTTCCTTCCACAATTTCTCATGAGATATCCCTAATGAATACTTTTCAATTGAATTTCATCTTCATAACTAGCTAGGGTTCCCATTATAGTGTAGTTTTTAAGGATTATAGGTAACATTCTGCTTATTTTTTATTTGTTTCCCCAATATACCAATACAAATGAATTTATATTTTTGACTTTATATTTATGAATATATATTTATAAATTTCCATTTGTGAATTTATATTTATGAATTTATCTTTCCCCAATATCATTTCCCACATAAATAGATTTTTATTCTAAAAGAATATATTTTTATTTAGATATTCAATAATATTTCCATTATGAATATATGATTTTTTTTCACTCCAATAATTACATATTTGAATTTTGATGTATATTTTTTTAATAATATGATTTTTCACTATTTATACATTCTTAGACTATGTCATAGGTTTGACTTAGTAATGTATCATTTTGTTTGTTATTTATTATAAATTTATAATTATTTTGATTTTTTTTGACTTGATTGAACACTACTGGAATTCTTAATAATTGCGATGGCCTATTTGTGATGGGATACCGTCACAAATAGGCTTTAGCGACGGGGGCCCATCGTAAATAGCCGGTTACAGAAAACTCTATCACAAATACAAGTATTTGCAACGGGCCCGTCATAAAAAATATTATTTGCGACGGAAAGTATCGTCGTCGCAAATAATCTTCCAATTATACGTATTATAAATACATAAACGTTTTTGCGACGGGGCCGTCGCAAAAAATTATTTGCGACAGTCAAGTAGTACCGTCGCAAATATGTTTTTAAAAATATTTAGTTAGACTATGTGCGATGGGGTCCCATTGAAAAAGGTCCCATCACAGATAATATATTAATGTTTTAAAAAATAAAATTTAATAAAATTGCGATTAATGAAAAAATAATATTAGTATTATTAAAAAAATAAAAAAATAAAAATATTTATATTCTCAATATTCACGAAAAATTATAAAAAAATAAGAAATTATTAAAAATTAAATAATGTAATATTTTCACCGATATAAAAGACATAAAATGTAAATAATTCATATTACAATGTTAAATTCAAATGTTTGTAACAGAAAAAAATCATTGGAGGGGGCCATCTTCTAAAGGAGGTGGAGGAGTTGAAAGAGCTGGTGGAGGAAACTTCATCCCTAAACTACGAGTCAGACGACGCATGTACTCCATCTGCTCGTGATGCTGCTGCTACCATCGACGCAACTACTCCTCGTAATGCTGCTTCCACTGACCAATCTCTTCTTGCTGCTTCTAAAAAGCCTAGAAATGCTCAGCCTGAGCTCGCAACTGATCCTGATACTGTGAGCCAAAAGATGATGCCTCTCCATGAGCTCCTCTTGAGCTGGATGCCGACATCGCAGCAGTACCGTAATAAGTACCAAGAGTCAAATGAGAGCCGATGCCAACTACTCTTCCCTTCTCAATGCCATACGGAGTCGCCTGCATCCATGCTGCCTCATCGAAATAGTGAGCACTGGTATGATCAGCCATCTCATCCTGATCCTCAGCCTATATCCGAGAGGTCGCAGCCTCATATGAATCCTTCAATTCCAATTTAAAATTAAAATTGTCAAAATATTATATGTAGTTAATTGTTAAAATGAAAAAAATAATACAAACCGCAATCTGACGCTAGCGATCACCTCTTATATCTCTAGTGGCTGGATCACTATACATCCTCTGATAAACGTCGAACTCCATAATATTGGGATGCTCGACTGCCTGCAGAAATATAAAATAAACTATTTATATTTAATGTTATATAAAATATTTAAAAAATATACTTACCAGATGCTCTCTATGCGAACTGAATGTACGACTACCAGCTCGATGCGTCACCTCCTATCTCCCCCGGTTCTGTCGTCCCAGTGAAGATCTCCTCTGAAATCCACCACCCAACTAGTGTAAATATAATCCATCCCAAACGTGAGATGAAATTTACTCTGGTCGATGGGCTCTAGGCAAGTCATCAAATTCTGTCACCCCTGCTTTCTTAATGGTTGTCCTTCTCAAATTGTGTAAAAACAGGTAGAAATGGTGAGGCATAGAAACCTTCCATGCCCATGGATAGCGTCACACATGATATAATCGATAGGATGCCATAAACCCTACAAATAATTTATAATATCAAGTTGTTAATAAAATAAATTTCAAAATAAATATTATTTATTTACGTACTAGCCAATGCCAGAACATGTCGCGTTGCACATCAACAAGAATATGTTCCCATGTGATCCATGGCTAAGAAAAATAATTGCGCAATATAGCGGTCCCCTGTCCAATATCTACATGCTGAAAACTATGAAAAATGAATAAATAATCAAACAATTAGTATATATATAAATAAATTAATGAAATATAACTAAAATATACAGGTTACCATACCCCCGTGTGCGTGGATCGAAACCAAGATGTGGACGTCGCTCGGGGATAGGGTCAAGAATCATCAGTTGTGAAAGACCGCGCCCCCTCAACGTACCTCCTGAACCACCAGTAGGCTGAGGGTCAGCTGATCCCACATCCTTATCATCCAAAGGTAGCTCAGCCTCCTCTAACTCACGCAATAGATCAGAGTCCATCTGAAACACAAAAAGAATGTAGTTAGTAGATAGTTGAAAATAACTATTTGATATAGATATATTTTAGTTATGATTATAACCAGAATTTATCTATGTCAATGTTCATCTTCATCCTCTTCTCCATAGCTGTCAATGTCAATGTCTTCATCTTCCTCCACAGCATCATCAATATCCATATGAGTTTCAGTTTCAGCATCTCTTGTCATTTCAAATAAATTTGTAACATCATTAACATCTTTATCACCATCGATCCTTAATTGTGGAGTGTCATCGTCGATATTCATGTCTCTTTGTGAATCAGATAGATTTTGAGCCATCCCTTGAAAAATTTCAATTCCTTCCACTTCAGCGGAACCACATTCAGTTTGAGTAAAATCATTTTCCCGATATTTTATTTTTATTATGCTCCACCAATCGCTTAAGTCTCTTGATGTAGTGTAGTACTTTGAATAATAAATTTGATGTGCCTGTTGAGCCAGTAAAAATGGTTCATTTACAGTAAGAAGACTTTTATATTTAATATAGATGATTCCATGAGTTAGATGAACACACAAACCTCTCTCAGTATCCAACCACCGACATTTAAACATTGTTATGTAATTATTTCCTAGATAACAAAGCTCAATAATTTTATCCAAAATTCCATAAAAGTCAACTTCAGTTTCTCTGTGTTGTGATCCTCTCAAACAAAATCCACTATTCATTGTTTTTTTATTCCCCGTATGCATGTGTATGAAATCAAAAACCATTCACCACATATGCATTATAAGATTTATCCATTTTGGATGGTGAGTTACTCAATATACACATTCACTTATCAATTTTATCAGCATATTGAGACACCTAATAATTTGTAAAACAATTATCAGTATAATAAATGATAAATAGAATTGATATTAAACCATCAATAATTTATGTTACCCATTTTTGAAACCATTGAGAATTTTTTTGTCTGCGTTCTTTAAGAGAAGTTTCTATAATTTGTGAAAGTTGTTTCTTGATATGATTATCATATAACCTACAAATAAAATAAGTTTAAATACTGTAACATAAATTATAGAATAAGTGATAGAAGCCCTCATAGGACAAATGATTTCATTTCTTCACAGTTGAGCTAAACGTATGTATCACCTCTGTTATGTTCATCATCTGAAATCCATCGTTCATGAACTCCACTGAAACCAAGATTTAGATGATAAAAAAGTGTTAATTGATTGTCCATTTCTTCATTAAAATTCACCTTGTTTCGTCTCATGCAATTCTGTTTTGAGGGATATTGAGATTAAAAATAATGAGAGAAGAAAAAAAGCAATTTCATATTGGAAATAAGCTTCAGTAATTGAGCCTTCAACTAATGCTTTGTTACGTATTTTTTTCCTCAATTTCTACATGCATCTCTGGAATGGGTACGTCCATCAAAACTGTACTGGACCTCCACATTTAGATTCATGTGGAAAATGTAATATCAGATGTTCCATTGAGTCAAATAAAGACAACAGAAATATTTTTCCAGTTTACATATAATTACAACAACATGTTCTGCCAATTTTCTTAGCGCATCGTAGTTTGTTTTCGGTGCCCAAATTTCTCGAAAAAAATATTATATGTCTGTTATCAAATCCCAAATCATATAATTCAAAAAACATCTGAATCCAATCAGCATAATTCTTTCCAATATAACATAACAATCGTGACTTTTTAATTCAGTAATATAACTATTTTTAACACATCTGCCCAAATTAGAAGCATAGTCATTTGGAAGTCTCAAATCTGAAATCCACTGAAAAAATAATAAGAGACTCTATTTGGATAGTTTATAAGCTAATTTTGGCTTCATTAACCTCTATGATCTGACATTTCCAAATAATTCATGTTCTGGTCGCCTGCAAATTTGGGAAAGATCTAATCGTGCCTATACAGTATCTTTGGTCTTACCTGGTGTAACAAAAACTGTATGAAATAAATTATCAAAACATTTCTTCTCAATATGAATAACATCCAACATGTGGAGGACCAAAAAATCTGACCAATACGAAAGATCCCAAAAAATGCTCTGTTTTATCCAATTATGTTCTTTCCCAAATCCATGAATTTTTTATTGGTTTACTGTTGGTCCAAATGTGATGGGGGGTAAAGAAAATACAAATAATTTTAACTCTGTACCTGAGATCATCTTTGGAGTTTCATCATTTTCAATTGTACCTTTTCTTAAATGAGATTTGTTCCTCTAAAAAGGATGATCAGTTGGAAGAAATATACGGTGACAATCAAAATAGCAAGGTTTTTTTCCATTAACTGGCATAAAAGATTTGTTTTCCATCATACAGTAAGGACATGATTTCCGACCATGTGTAATCCAACCAGATAACATGCCATATGCCGGAAAGTCACTAATCATCCACATCAGTGCAGCTTTTAATATGAAATTTTGTTTCGCAGCAACATCATATGTATTAACACAATCACTTCACAATTCATTTAACTCATCAATAAATGGTTTCAAATAAATATTAGTATTCTTTTTCGGTTGTCCTGGGATTAATATAGTCAAAAATATATAAGTCTCCTTCATCAACATCCATCGTGGAAAATTGTACGGAGTTATAAAGACAGACCAACATGAATATTGAATACCATAAAAACCATACAGACAAAAACCGTTAGTAGAAAGACCCAATTGCACATTTCTGACTTCTATAGAAAAAGACGGATGCAGACGGTCAAAATGTTTCCATGAATCACCATCAGATGGATGATTCAAGCTTTTATCAGTTTAAATCTTGGTTTTGTGTCATGACATCATTGACGCTGTGTTCTGAGACATAAATAAACGCTGCAACCTGGGTGTAAGGGGGAAATATCTAAACTTTTTTACTAGAATTGATCTAGACTTTCCTTGGTTGAGCTTCTTTATACCTCGATTGTCCACATGTTGGACAAATATCCAATGAATCATTTTCACCAGAATATAAGATGTAATCATTTGTATATGCATGAATATTCTGATAACTAAGGCCCAAATTACGAATCAACCTATTGATCTCATAGTAATTTGCTGGAACCACATTTCCTTCAGGTAATAGTGTTTTAACCAAAGAAAATATCTGATCAAAATAGTTATTTGAAATTTCATTATCTGATTTAATAGACATAAATTTTGCAACCGCTTCTAATTTTCTTATCTTGCAACCAGGATATAATGCATCCTCAGCAGACCTCAACAACTCGTAAAATTCTGATGGTGCCAACTCATGAGTTAAATCAATATAATCGTGAGTTTCAGTTTGTTGCACAGATGGATCTACAACATCATGTACTAAATTTTGAAATCATGATGGAGCCAGAATCAATTTATTAGGATCTTATCTGGAACTGAATTCACCGTGTTGATACCAAAAAACATAATCTAGTTGAAAACCAAACCGCAAGAGATATCCCCCAACCTAGTCAAATG
Organism: Viscum album; assembly: GCA_963277665.1. Lineage (NCBI taxonomy): Eukaryota > Viridiplantae > Streptophyta > Magnoliopsida > Santalales > Viscaceae > Viscum > Viscum album. The sequence continues at coordinate 177,028,634 of OY728147.1, read as the reverse complement.
TGTCAAACGTTCTCAGAGCACATTTTTTACAAGAAAACTTAATTGTGCCTTGTGAAACATATTCTGGTTTTGATGATGAAAATGCCAAGAAAGCTTCAACACACTCAATATATACAGGATTTAAACCAGAACCATTTGTATTTTTGCGTTGATTTATCCATGCTCAATCATCTAATAATGACTGATGTCGAATTACTTGTTCCATATTTTTCTATATAAAATATAAAATCATTATTGTTTTTGAATAGTTTGAAATTATAAAAACACTATCTAAAAAAGAAGATAAATAATTATAACTACTTAATAATTATCATTAATTAAGGGCGACACAATTTCCAGTGGATTGACAGCTAATATTTTGTCCGACAGCTCATTTAATTGCATATTTCTCACACTTATTATTGCTAATTATTGTTAATTATTTCTACTTATTCCTAATTATTACTAATTATTACAAATTATTACAAATTATTACTAATTGTTACTAATTGTTACTAATTATTACAATTTATTACTAATTATTACAATTTATTACTAATTATTACAATTTATTTCTAATTATTACAATTTATTTCTAATTATTACTATTTATTACTAACTTAGCAATACATAGAAAAAGGAAAAATGCTTGAATAATGAAATGAAATTTGTTAATCATTGTTGGGGAGATGATTTCAAATTTTCCCTTCATTATCCAAGAAAATTTCGTTTACTAATTATTAGTAATAAAAAAATTATATTATCAGTATTTATGAAAAATCAATTTAATATTATTAAAATAATAAAAATTTTATAAAATATTAAAATTATCAATATTCATAACAAACATTGTTCGATTCTTAACGTGTTCAAATCTCAAAGGGTTGTCAATTGTGAAGTCATGCGCAATAAAAAGTTTGTGTTAGTCATGTCCAATGCAAACTCTATAATTGTACTTGCATGGTTGATCACCTCACAAGTAGTGTTGCAATAATACGACCAATGTAATGACGTTCTCGTCTCTAAGAATCATCTCATGACACTTTACATAGATCATTCTTCCTTAAATATTTGAGGGGATATCACTATTTTTTCCTTAATTTTTCAAGGAATAATGGTCTATGTAAAGGTTCATGTGAGATAATTCTTATAGATAAGAAAGACATGACTTGGTTTGTCTGATTGCAACACTACTTACAAGGTGATCAACCATGCAAGGACAATTATAGAGTTTACATTAAACATGGCTGACATAAACTTTTTATTATGCATGACCTAATAATTGGCGACCCTTTGAGATTTGAACATGTTATGAATAGAGCAAAGCCTGTTGTGAATATTGATAATTTTAATATTTTATAAAATTTTCATTATTTTAATAATTTTAATATTGTTTTTTTTATAAATATGGATAACATAATTTTTTTATTTCTGACTATTGCTAATTATTGCTAATTATTGCTAATTATTTCTAATTATTTCTAATTATTGCTAATTATTGCTAATTATTGCGAATTATTTCTAATTATTTCTAATTATTGCTAATCATTCCTAATTATTCCTAATTATTCCTAATTATTCCTAATTATTCATAATTATTCATAATTATTCCTAATTATTCCTAATTATTCCTAATTATTCTTAATTATTCATAATTATTCCTAATTATTCCTAATTATTCCTAATTATTACTAATTATTACTAATTTTTCCTAATTATTACCAATTATTACTAATTATTACTAATTATTACTAATTGTTACTAATTATTACTAATTATTACTAATAATTACTAATTATTACTAATTATTACTAATAATTACTAATTATTACTAATTATTACTAATTATTACTAATTATTACTAATTATTACTAATTAATACTAATTATTACTAATTATTACTAATTATTACTAATTGTTACTAATTATTACTAATTATTACTAATTATTACTAATTATTAATAATTCTTACTAATTATTACTAATTATTAATAACTATTACTAATTATTACAAATTATATATAATTATATATAATTATATCTTATTATATCTAATTATATCTAATTATATCTAATTATATCTAATTATATCTAATTATATCTAATTATATCTAATTATATCTTATTATATCTAATTATATCTAATTATTTCTAATTATAGTTAATTGTTACTAATTATATCTAATAATTACTAATTATAGCTAATTATAACTAATTATTCCTAATTATAGCTAATTACTACTAATTATTCCTAAATATTCCTAATTATAGCTAAATATTCCTAATTATAGTTAAATATTCCCAATTAAAGCTAATTATTCCTAATTATAGCTAATTATTCCTAATTATAGCTAATTATTCCTAATTATAGCAAATTATTCCTAATTATTGCTAATTATCTCTATTTATTACTAATTATATATAATTACTGCTAATTATATCTAATTATTGCTAATTATATCTAATTATATCTAATTATTAGTAATTATATCTAATTATTACTAATTATGTCTAATTATTACTAATTTTCTCTAATTATTACTAATTATATCTAATTATTACTAATTATATCGAATTATTACTAATTATACATAATTATTACTAATTATACATAATTGTTACTAATTATACATAATTGTTACTAATTATACATAATTGTTACTAATTATACATAATTGTTACTAATTATACCTAATTGTTACTAATTATACATAATTGTTACTAATTAAACATAATTGTTACTAATTATACATAATTGTTACTAATTGGACATAATTGTTACTAATTATACATAATTGTTACTAATTACACATAATTGCTACTAATTATACATAATTGCTACTAATTATACATAATTGCTACTAATTATACATAATTGTTACTAATTATACATAATTGTTACTAATTATACATAATTGTTACTAATTATACATAATTGTTACTAATTATACATAATTTTTATTAATTATACATAATTCTTACTAATTATACATAATTCTTACTAATTATACATAATTATTACTAATTATACATAATTATTACTAATTATACATAATTATTATTAATTATTCCTAATTATATCTAATTATTCCTAATTATATCTAATTATTCCTAATTATATCTAATTATTCCTAATTATATCTAATTATTCCTAATTATATCTATTTATTCCGAATTATATTTATTTATTCCTAATTATATCTATTTATTCCTAATTATATCTATTTATTTCTAATTATTTCTATTTATTTCTAATTATATCTATTTATTCCTAATTATATCTACTTATTGCTAATTATACCTACTTATTGCTAATTATATCTATTTATTGCTAATTATATCTATTTATTCCAAATTATAACTATTTATTTTTAATTATATCTGTTTATTCCGAATTATATCTATTTAATATTAATTATAACTAATTATTTATAATTATAACTAACAATATCAATTTCTTGGTAAAACTAAATAAAAAGAAAAATCAATTGAAATCTAATTAAATTAGAACTAATAAACAAAAATTAAAATTAACATAAAAAAAATAAAAAAATAAAAAAAAAATAAAATATAAATACCTTAAACTTTGATATTCGTAAGATATTGATGCCCTCTGATTGATCTCGTATAAAAAACTTCAACTAAAAAAAATTCTCTTTGAAACTGTAGAATGAAGGGAGAGAGAGAGCACGATATGAATGATTTGAAAAAAAACGGATGGGGGTATATATAGGTTAGATTATTTGCGACGGGATTAGTAGCGACGGGCTTCCCGTCGCAAATGGTGGTATTTGCGACGAGGCCCGTCGTAATTACCCTCACCCACATTAATTACAGTCGGCAGTTAAAAGGTTATTTGGGATGGGTCCCATCGCAAATAGTACCTGCAGACAGTCTTTTTGTGACGAGATGACATCCCGTCACAAAAAGATATTGACCGCCGCCAGGTATTTGCTACGGGACCCATCGCAAATACCCCAACGCGGTTTGGCGCACATCCCGCGTGGTTTGGCGTGCAAGTCGCGCCAAACTATTTGCAATGGGAGACGAAATCCCATTGCAAATAAGTTTTTATTTGCGACGGGTTAGTCTCCCGATCACAAATAGTTTCATGGATGTGTTATTTGCGATGAGATTTCTTCCCGTCACAAATAACCCATCACAAATAGTGATTTTCCCGTAGTGGAATAGGTTAATTAATTTTTTTTCATGTGTTAATAGTGGCTACTTTCAAGGGATAAATTATTTCAGGTTTGATATTGTTTTCAAGGATTATTCATTTTCTATTTACTTTTCATATAATATGATATTCTATTCTTGAATAATGTCATGATATTTTAATATATAAAGTTTTTGAAGAATGTATTTATGTGGATATTCATGTTATATTCGAGTTAAATTCATTTTTCATTCACCCTTAACATGAAGTTTAGTAAATGTAATTCTATTTTTTTATCATTTTCTATTAATTGAAAATAGTTCTCTCATATATTTGTATGTTATTATAGGAAATTATTCTATATGGTTTTTTATAATTCTTATCCTTTCATTTTTATATTTATGAAACTTTACACTGGTGACTACCAGTTATTTCCATCTCTCTAAGGACTATTTGATAATAATAACTGAAAATTGTATATAACACATATCACATATGATAAGTGCTTTTATATAAATGTATCACATTGGAAAAAATCATTTATTACACTTATTTAAATAATACATTTTTAAAAACTACTTTTTATGTTATTTATATATTCAAGAAGACATGTTATTGATAAAATACAATGAGCAATGCTAGCAGGTATATACTTTCTTACAAAAAACAATTCTTATGTTATCTATATATTCAATTAGGTGTGTTATTGATCAACTTCCGTAATTTATCTGAGTAAGTATATATTCAAGCGGTTGTTTCTGTTGTTGTGTCAATGTATGATGTTACATAACTACTATTTTTCAGGAAGTTATGTTCTTGATAATATAATTTTTTTTAGTCATGTATCTATTCTTGATAAATAATACTTGTTGTTGAACGACTCATTTTTGTTATTTATATGCTCAAGAATGTTTGTTCTTGATAAATTACTATGGCCAATGAAAGAAGGTATATGTTTTCTAAAAAAACTAATATTTTTATGTTATTTATATATTCAAATAAGTGTGTTCTTGATAAACTACTATAATTGATCTAAGAAGGTATATATTCAAGAAGGTGTATATGTTATTATCTCTATATATTTCATTAAATTACTACTATTTTTCATCAATCCATGATTTTATATTCTTATTAATTTTCCATTACATATGTGATAGATAATCCATTCAACATTCTAATAATTATTTTAAAACATATCCTAATTCTATTTATTTAGTTAGAAATAGATAAATTACATATTATATTTGTATATATTGTCCAAAGTGTTATGTGCTATAAATATTATTAACATTTTGGTAAAACCTTTTTATCAGGTTTTTATAGAAACACAACCAATTAACTCCTTGAACTTTGTTTTTTAACAAAAAAACAACGAAGCATTATATTACAAATAGTTTTCCTCTTCCTTGATAGTAAATATCAACATTCTTCTTGTAAATGACTCCCCATCCAAACTGAATCACTTTTTCTACATGTTATGTTTTTTATCAGTATTTTGTGTCTACTCAATTTCCACTTCATCGGTGGATTTTTTGTTATTTTTTATTCTCTAACATATATTTCATGTGGACATAATCATTTTATTTATGTGATTTTCCACACATGAAGGTCCTTTCTCACATAATTTCACTAAAATTTTAGATATAAACATAATTTAATTATTTTTACCGACCACCTACATGTACTTCCTCTTCTATTAACATATTGAAGTTCCTAAAACTCTCATAAAAACATGTTAACCTATGATATTTTGGAAAAATAGTACTGTATCACCATGAGATTTGACATATTCTTCATGTGGCCATAATAATTCTATATTCCATCCAAATGTTTCATTACAACCATAATAGTATGTTTTCTAATATTTGATGTTTGTTCATTTTCACTACTTTTATAAACATTTAAAAAACTCACCTCTAAAAAACCCCAAGTAAATCATGCATTTCATGTTATTATATTGAAGAATCCTTTATTTTAAAATTTAATATATTTATTCCAATATGTGAAAAAAACTCATGGTCACTCAAGTAATATCTAACCTATTTAGGATTATAACTAATCTAGAAAATTGATGTCACTTTATTACCCTATATTTTTATAATTACATTCAACTTCATTTATATTTGATATTTTATGTTATCATGGACCATATATTACTAAAATAGTTTTGAAAAAAGAGTCTTTATTGGTAAGTAATAATTTTTACCTTGGGTTTGAATTTATAGACATGTTTGCGTAATGTATAGGGAATTTTACTATATAAATTATTATAGGATATCATAAAAGCTTTATGTTTTTTAATTGATTAATTATTTTATATTTCTATATTTAATATAAATTCTTAGTTCTTGGTATATATAAAAATATTAAATATTTTGTTTATTATTGATTTATTTTTCCAGGTCTATGAGTTAATGAATCTAAATTTGTGTGCGTGTACTCTTGGTTCTAATAATCAATCCATTTCCTTTAAGAGCTAGAATTTAGGACTGACAACCATTCTTGATGATATCCTGAGTAGGGTACCAAAAAAGTTGAGTTATTTTTTTGTTGTTTCAAAATGGTTATCTACTAATTACAATGATTATAGTTAGAAAATATAACATTTTGGTTTGGGAAACTCAATTAATAGGCTTATAGGGTTTTTAGTTCACTCAATCAGGAAAAGGAACCCAACCAAAGAGGGTTGTTGTTTATGTATTCCTATAATGGGACTTCAATCATTGTTATATTCATAGGAGTAGTGAGTTTAATTTTAATATTGTACTTTTATGTTGGTATATTCATCATATGGTGACAAATTAATTATATTTGTACATAATTTTTTTACAAGGTGGGATATTCAGGGATAAAGGTCTGTAAAATTATAATCAAATATTCTAAAATTCTCCCTTTTAAATATTACAAAACCCCCATGAATAACAAATTTCATCTAAACGTGATGCATTATTGTATGATACTTAACTACAAAATGTAGTATTTGAGTTTAAAAATGTCTACTCTTAGTAATGTTCCATTCTGGATTTATCATGATTATTGTGAGATCTTCATACATTGACACAAGTATGAGGACCTAAACACACTTCCATATCAATGAAAGAGCCTTTATGTAGGTTGAGGAAACTTTTTTTCATTCATATATAATATTATTTTTTTCAATTATGGCTCATGTCCTAGAGTAAAATTGATCCAAGGTGATGGGGATTTGGTGGATTTATATTAATTGGATGGTTCATGTAGAGTTTAATTCTATATATTTTTTGGATTATTTTTATTTTTAATGTAATAAAACTAATGTAATGTAGGTGGAAAATATAAATATTTAATTATTTTATATGACTAGAATTGAATTTAAGAGATGATGAATTTTATAATAAGGGAATTATTTTCATTGGTTGTGGTGGCAGATAGATTATAGGATAATTATAAAAGTTTATCAAAACACATAATCTTTATAGTATTACATCTTGATTCATATGGGATCCACCCAATTTTTTCTTGTTACTATATAAAAAATTAATATATTTCAATATATATGTTCTTTATGTGGTAAAAATGAATCATTATTTACTTTATTGATATATTTCAGGTTTTCATGTTTGACTGAATACTTTTGGAATGTATTAAATAATAAATAGAAGCAACATAGAGTATAATTAATTAGAACTTGTTGTGTATTTTTGTAAGATACATGAATAGTATGGTTAGATATATTCATAGGTTCCTTATCAATCATATCCTTCTATGTTGATCCAATAGCCTTTCAATATTGTTAATAAATGCAAGTCATTAATTACTCCTGGTGCAATTTAATTTTCATATTTATTAACACAACATTTCTCATGTATATGCATAAATTAATATAACTCTTTTTGAGTATGTTTATAAATTTTTTCATACGTATTAATTAATCTATGTATAATTAAAAATTCTTATTTACCAAAAAACACTTCTCATGTATATGAATTAAAAGGACTTATATATAACTCGTTCTTAAATATTAGTTCTATACCATAATGAAGACTTACAAGTTTAGATTCCCTCATGAAATGTATATTTTGAAGAGAAACCAAAATTTACTATGAATTTAAATTTTATATTAAAATATATTAGACCACCACCAATCCTTTTATAAAAATGCTTATGGATTTTTTTAGATTTATTATATTCACAGGCCTCTTATAGATATCTAGAAATATTTTGACTATTTATAGGTGGTATTTTTATTTATAATCATATTTTCTTACATATGTTTCCTAGATCTAACCATACTGATTAGTTTTACTTTATATTTTAACTCTTATAAGGTGAATATCGGTATTATAACATCATGTTATAATAGTGTAGTTATAGAATTAATTAGTTCTATTATCTAGACTAGATGGAACCCCATTGATATGTACCTATGCTTTATAGTTCATTAAATTACTTTGAAAACTATTCATAACATGTTCACATGAATATATGTAATGTATTTCAATAATATTACATCTTTTTTATAGCTTAATCCATGTAGAAAATATATATTATCATTATTTCGTTTCCTTTATATGTAATTTCCTTTACATTCACATACATTAATATAAATTTTATCTACCTTCAATAACATTCATGCATAGACAAAAAAATGGAAAGAAAAAATAACCAATTAGTTTGATATAAATCATAACAAATAAAATAATAATTATAATATAAATAGAACACAATGTATAAAAAAATAAAATTATAAATAATGAAAGGAATGTAATACATAACTAATAGATATATATCCTTATACATATGCGTATGTTTATTCAAATATGAATTTTTGTACCAACACGAATACTTTAATATAAAAAGAATCATTCTTAAATTTCTTCTATTTGTGATCTAACTTATTCTTAAAAATATATATGTAGATAAACGTTTTAAAAAACTATAATATATAAATCCCAATAGATATTAAAAGATATACATTTTTACAGTTATTCTTATTATGCATCAATTATAATATAAAAAAACTACAATATTATCATATATACTTCCAAGCTAGTACTTTTGCATCTTCTTATGCTCATTATTATAAAAATATTAAATACATACATATATATGACTATTACAATGCTTATTCCGATGCTAATCCATATAAAATTACTCTAATACACACATTTTGAAGTTGATAGTGCATATGTTTATGCTTATTCTTAAACACTTGATGCAATCAAATTACATTATAAAATCAATAGTGTGAATTCATATGATTATGTTTATATCCATTTTTATATAAATACTATAATACACACAAAATTTAAAATACTAAAATATAAAGGTATTTTAAAAAATAAGATAATATATAATTCATAAAAAATTCATTTTATTTGGCTTATTTATATATAGAAACTTTATTATTTACACACATATGCTTCTGTTTTTTGTTATTATTAGATTAATACGTATATTGTAACTTAAATAATACACATTTTCATGTTTTCAATGCATATGATTTCCTATGTTTATAGATATACTGTAATATATAGACATTTTAAATTTTATAGTTCTTCTTCTTATGCTTATGATTTTAGAAATACTCAAATACATACACATTTTCTTATATTGAAAAATAACATTTTTAACATTATACTTATGAGCTTCATTATATTAAAATTATTAACATGAAAAATATAGACAGTTATGCCTGAAATAATAACTATGATATTAATATATAAATAATTTGAGCAATTGAATCATTTTATACCTATTGATGATATTATTTTTTCATACAGATATATTTGTTGCTAGACTTCATTGATGAAGATTCACTACAAGATACCCATCAGAGTAATTTATTTTTAACATGTCAAAAATGTTCTTCATATTTTTTTAGGTATGTTACATGCATAGAATTGTATATTTATCCCAACTATTAATCATTATTAACCTATTATTAAAAAATAGGATTCGTTCAGCATGAAATCTTCATAATAAATTAAATTTGGCCAATTCACTATATACACCTTTAATAAAAAATTCCATTGACATATTTCCATTTAATCATCAGTTGTACTAATGTTTATGAATAATATTTTCAATTCAATGCAACTCTTAGTCATTATTTAAATTGTTTCCTTGAGAATTTATGTAATATTTATTTCTTCTTAATCTTATTTAGAAGACTCATTAAGTGCTTCAAGAATGGATGAAAAATTATTTTTATTTCTCATATAACACAATCAATAGATACCTCTTCCTCAATATTTTTGATCTAATTAGAAACAATTATTCTTAGACATAACTATATCACATGAATCATATCCTCATCCTGTTAAGGAGATGTCATGCTAATAATTTTTTTGGTGTCATCCTTTAATGACAAAAACCATTTAAATTATAGTGACCTCAATTCATCACTCTATAATAGTCCACAATTCATATGATCATTAAGTATTAAAATAGCTTTGTGTTATAGATTATCATCAACCATTGATTATGGGGTACCTTTGGACTATAGTGATGAAAATAGTGAACATAGTGGTTTGTTCACTTTATGTAGAATCTTATTGTAAAACCAATACAAGAATGTTTTCATGCCACAATCATGACACCATGTTCTTAGTATTAAAATTCTTTTCTATTTCAACATTATCAATACATATTTTCTTTTCACTATGTATATTATTACTTATATTTTAAATTAAATAAATCCAATACTATTTTCATTAATTATAGAGTAGTTAAGGCTTCAAATATCAAAAACAATTCCTATGAAAAATTCTCTGATACCTCTTGTCATGAAAATTAATTGTAGAATTATAGTTTAATTTAAATGTGATTTTTATCAAATATGAGTATCAATAAAAGTTCATGTAAATAAAAACTTATTATATTATATATATATATATAAACTTTATGTTTATAAAATTTGTATGTTTTCCTAAAATAAATTTGTTCTCATTTATTTATGTTCTATTTATGGGGATTATTCTACTCCTGCCAGTAAGTTATGCGCATATACCAATACAGATGTTGATGATAATGTTGGTGGTCTGAGAGGAGGTGATAATGATACAATTGTTTCTATAGGAGATGATGAGGGTCATGATGGTTCTTGTGATACTGATATTGAGGTATATTTAAAATTTAAATTTTATTCATGATTTATATATTTAATTTCCTCATATTTTTTTATTTTATTCTGATCATGCTGACATTGAAAATTTATATTAGTTATCTTGGAGATACTTTTAATTCTTGTGACATATATTTTAATCTATTTAATTATTTTTACATTATATTCTAATTTTTTTTATTCTTCTAAGTTGTAAAATTTGAGTTTTGTTTGAGTGTTGCTGGAAGGGTAGTGGTTTAAGATCACCTGGTTGGTTTATACATATTATTCATGGTTGGGATTTAAGTTTTTGAATTCTTGTTCTATATAATGTATTATGTTTTAGTTGTGTTTATATTGTTTTATTGTTTTTATTCTATTTTAAACTATAAGGTTTGAGTGTTGCTGGTTGGGTAGGAATTTTTCTGATAAGTTTGAGTTATATAGTTTTAAATTTTATTCTTGTTTTGAGTTCTTCAAGCATTGAGTTCTTTTGATAGGATAGGAGTGCTGCTAGCCAGTTTAGAGTGATTCTGGTAGGTTTGAGTGTTGATGTACGGTATAATTTTTGATGGATGGTAGGAGTGTCATTGTATTACATCAGTCAAGGGAGGGGGAATAAAAAATTAGAACCTATCTAAAAAAATATTATCTCATCCTATGTTTGTTTTTCTTCAAATATATTAATTATTATACAATCATGTGTTGGTGGTGGCCTCAAAATGTCCCCAATGCACTACTGTATCTACCACTACATCATGGCTTAACTTCTATGCATTTCTCACATGTTACCTGATTTTATTTTTCTGAAACAGAAATGATTTATTCATACACTTATTTTTTTCTTTTGTAGGTACTTAACGAGAAGAATCAGGTTGTGAAAAATTTATAAAGGGAAGGACGAATGATTCATCTATTAATAGGAAAACATAAATGCGTTGTACAAGAGTACTTTTTTTACTTTTGTACAACCAATACATCATATTTAAACTCATTGGAATATCTTTAAATACTTTATTTTAGGGTTTTATTCTTGTTTAATTTTTTTCTTAAGCTGTTAAGTACTTTTCATTTTGATTGCACTAAATTTGTGTGTTCTTGTTTTTGTATCTCTTATTGTTGATTGGGTTATTTTATGAGCATATTGGTGTTGTTGTGACTTTTACATTACATTTTTTTAAATTCGGTAAGTTTTTTGTTTTAATATTCAAGGTTTTCATATTTATTTATATTAATTGGGTGATATATCCATGGCTAAAAACCATGGCTTTATACTTGATATGTCCATACCTATATCCATGGCTTGTAACTGTGGTTATAAAAATAAGTCTTTAGAGTTTTAAAACATGTATATAGAGGTATTTACACTATGGGAATTGTGGATATTTTACTATTTCCATAGTCACAAACAATGGTAATAAAATTTCTTGGGTTTAATAATTTCTCTAGTTTCATACCATGACTACAGATGTATTTCTATAGTGAAATTGTTGTTATAGACCTATATCAATGGTTTTACTCATATCGATGGACCTATAGTGATGGTTTTAATATGCATAAATATCTATGGCCATATTTCTACACAAATAGAACCCACATCCTTCCAAACCTTGGCTATTACCTATGGCCACAGTTTTAGGGTCTACAAGCATAATTATAATCTATGGCTATAACTTGAATTTCCAGTTGTGATTCCTAATACAAAAATATATTTTTGAAAAATATAAATATCAGAACCTTAACTAATGGTACCTAGAACACATATAAATCTTATAAAGCTTCCACGATCCCAAGATTTGATCAAATAGATTACCAATCATAGGAAAAGGATACTTTTTATTAATATTAACCTCATTAATATTTTGGTATTAAAATAAAATCTAAAGGCTTCCATCATGTTTATTTTCAGAGATAAAAATCTTTTGGCATCAATATGCTTGAGATTAACAATCATATATTTCAACCTAGTGGGTTTCAAACAATAATATGGAAAATACATTTGTATCACCTCTATAAGAAACTCAATAGAAAACTTTACCTCTTTCTTGGGTGGTAACCTATAGAAATCATTAAGAAACAAATTAGGGTACTCATCTACTATGGAATGAAGCATGCCACTTAAACACTAGTTAATGGAATCTAGGAACATATCAAATAATTGGCATGATATCATTTCATCCTTAGAAATAATAGGCCCATATATCGTAGATTTAGGTTCTCACTCACCCTAAAAGATACGATTAACCCATTTAGGAGATAGAAAATAAAACTGATGATGATAATAATCAATTTAGACTTTATAACTAACCATGTAAGCTATAGTAATAATGAGGTAAAAAATCTCATTATCAAGAACTATAAAAGGCTACATAACCTCATGGTCAACGATTGTGATTGGGAACCTGAAACACTTATTACCACATTCCATTCATCTTCCCAAGGGAGTGGATTAGTACATCATGAATAGAATAAGATCTTATAGTAGGCCCAACACATAAATAAACTTAGACAATATAAAATAATGACATGCACCAATATCAAACAAATCCATGACTCTAGAGGATGAAATAATAAATATACCTCTCACAACAGTGAGACCCACTTCAGATTACTCTCATGCACACTCCACTTCATAAAGAGGTATAACCTCAGTAGCTCCCTAATATTTATTCAATGTCTGAGTATCCACCTTAGTATTTCAATGGGACCCACCACAGTTTAGTGCATTTAATATGTCTTTGGAGACTTTAATAAGGTTGTATCCAACACTACTTCCCTGGGAAACTCTTTCATTAAATCATTTAAGATGTCTATAATATGTATAATTATAGAAAATATTGGGTACTACCATACAATCAAGATTAGTCTGGCCAGGTATCCCACACTGATAGTAATGTACCTAGAGTTGACCTTAAGAATCCTCAAAAACTAATCCTAATATAAACTGAGAATCTTAATTTTTTTTCTCTGTTATCTAGATGATACACTCTAGATATCAGTACTATAGTTTAAATTCAACCAATACATGTATTCCTTGATAATCATGCCTTATCTATATCCGCCTTATTAACAACCTCCTAAAATGTCGACATGCACATGAGAATAACCATCAATAAAATCTCAGGATTTTGACCCATCTCAATCAACCTATACTTCAGTTAGTAATTAGCAACATGTTCTAGAGATATGTGAAACTAATGAATAAAATGAGTAGTTTAAACCATCATCAAATGATATTCATGATCCAAGGTAAAAAAATCCCAATCCACTTACAAATGCAACATCTCGGGAGAAAAATTATAATTTAAGGCCTTCTTGAATGTGGTCTAAGAAAGGTCCTCATATAGTTCATCCTTTAAAATGGAATCCCACCATTTATTTTCATGTCCTTCCAGAATATATATGAAATATCCTACTTTAAGGTTCTTTAGAGTCTTATTATAGTGTAAAATCCTTTATATTTTATCAATCCATTACTTGGGTTCTTAGATTATATTTTAAAAATGGAATATTGGTGATTTTTTCTTGGTAAACTCAAAATAATGATCCATCATCCATTCCGTATCTTCAAAAACCACTTCACCTAGGGATTGAATAATTTTTATTACCATATCTTCTAATGTAGGGTTAACTAGAATATTTTTTTATGGTAATTTTCTAGTAGTTCCTTCCATATAATTATAAGAGATTATTTTAGGAGAAATTATATATTTAATACAAGTGATAACACATGATTAACTTTGGAATAAAACTCTAAAATGAAATAAAAATTTTAGAATATATATTAAAGTCTATAAATAATAATAACTGAAGGAATCAATTGATTTAATGAATGAGTTATGGAAAAATTTTAATCCATTAAAATATAATACAATGTTTAGCTAAATAAGCAAAAACCACATTCAATGCTTTCAGAAAAATCCCTAACCACCCATGGTAATTCGAAGTACGATACAGAGGTGATTTGGCTAGACACCCTTCTACACTAACTACCTGCTTTCTGATTGTCCTAACTCTAGTCTACCTACCACGTTATAAATAACTATTTCCTATGATACCATTTTATAATTATTTATCCTAGTTCAACTCGACTCATCATCCATGAAAACCATTCATAAGGATCAAAGCATATTCTTAATCACCATAGGAAAGCTAAAAGCTCCTTAGTATAGATACAAAAGACTATGGGAACAATTTCACCCTAATAAAAATTGAACATGTCTCGTGTATTAAAAGATAAATGTAAAAAAAGAGTGTAAAGTATGGAATAAGAGGAATACAACCCTCATAAATACAAAACAACACATAAAGAGAATCTTTTAAAAAATAAATCCAATAAAAAAACCAAGTCCCTATGTGACAATTTGTCACCACCATCTAAACCCACCATGGAAGAGACATAGTACAAGAGAAGATTTAAAACTATATAAAACCCTTGCATTTACCTATATCTTTTAAATGATGGTTTAAATACACCCCAAGTAATATGTTTGGTGTGAGGTGAATGCTCAATAGGATACCACCATGAATCTATATAATTTTTCTCACCCTGCAATGGTTTAATATATCTTTAAAATGATGAAAGTTTATATATAAATTTAATTGAAAATACTTTATATTAAATAAAAATTGGTTTCCTTTAAATAATTACATATTGAAAGAAACCAATAATATTAAAAAATTACACGATATATAAATAAATTGTAGTAATCAAAACCATCCATGAATGTTTTTTAGGGAACAAATGTGAGAAATAAAACATGAAACAATACCATCATGTATAAAACCAAGATAATGTTGGGATATATAATATGGTAATACATACTAGGACATGAAAGGAAAACTAATATATTATTACATGAATCCTAATAACATAGTGTCTTGACATAATCTATCGATGTCATAAATATAACTCCAAGTGGTGAAACACTCACTAAGGTTTTCATATTTCCATAACTCAATGCACTAACGTTTCCCAAGTTTTATGTTTTTCAAGAAAAAATTAAAATAACTTTATCTTGAATTTATACACATTTTCACAAGAAAAGTATCACATATCCAATACTTTAAAACCCATTTTGGAGTTAAAAAAATATTTGAGACATTTTAATGAACACATGAAGTGAATACAATTTAATCTAATAAAAAATCATTTAAAACCCCACATTACATGTCACCGAAGAGACAATTTCATAATGAATACCCTATTTGACATCAAAGAAAACAATACTATGATCCAAAATAAATTAATTTTCAATAATTTAAAATAAATCATGAGATATAACAATTTTATAAAGACATATTCCTCTCCAATAGAGGAAACCTAGTCGCCTCTGAAAACAGTGATAGAAAATTAAGAGATCAGATCTTCAGAAGCATAGTTCCATAAGAAACATTATAAATTATATAACACCTTGGTTAAGGTACACTCCATTTTATGTTTAAGAGGATTTTTGTATGTTCAAGTGGTGCCATAGGTGATCTGAGGGTTTTTTAAGGACTCTGGATAAATGTTGAACGTATGAGTAAGTTCATAATGTGAATCATACATTTACGACATGAATGACTTTTAGGTATAATTCATGATTGGTTTATGAAATGAAAAATATTAATTATGTGAATATTTTATTATAAAATTTAATAGGCATTTTTATATATTTTGTTGATGAGACCTGTTTAATAGGTTATCAACCATTCAAATAGTTCATGTGATGAATTTTTAATTTATTCCATAAAGTATTTCTATTCTAGAGAATTATTTGTTTTGAGTTCTTAAAACATTTCTCATTCACCTTTATCCTATATTCCATGAACCCTAGGTATTTTCTAGGTTATTTTCAGTGAATTAATCTCTTTCAGGCTTCTCTAATTGTCTCTTTGATCACTGAGTTGGTTTTTTTCACCTATTTCAGTAAATGTGATTACTATTGTATAATTTACTTCAATTATCATGGAAATTATTAGTGGATATTGGATATTTTTTAGGTATCTATTGATCGTGCAATTATACTTATCCAATCCCTTGTAGATCTTTTGTGTGCTTATATTTTGAAGGCTATGACTTGTGTTGGTTGTGGTGTGGATTATGAGATTCTCAAGGTATGTTTTAATATAACTTCTATAGTTACCCTTTTTCTTATGTAAGTATATTCTAAGATGTGATAATAAATTTTATGACCTGTTTTCATTGTCCTTGAATTAATTTCATTTTGGTGTGTTTGGATCCCATCATGGCTGGTGTGTGACCCAAGTTTGAGGTTGGTGGTTCCGTCTTTAGAATATTTTCTAGGAATTGTGAATGATATTAACTAATTAAATGGTATTATAATTGGATTTTAATGAATCATGATTTATTATTTAATATGTGTAAAATGGGTTTTGATAAAATATGGTTTTTTATAATTTTGGTTAAAGAAATATATTTTTCAAATCATTGTGAAATAGATTGTAAATTATGTTTTCGAAGAATTTTTTTTGAAAAAATGGTTTTTTTATTTTTTTATGAAATGTGAAATTTATTTGATATATGCCACACATGGGAGCCTTGGGTACTTGGGATGAAAATGTAGTGTTGGGTTTCATCAATTATTATTGTAAGGGGGTTCACTTTCAGAAGTGTTTCTTTATTACGAGATCATAGACACATTAGTTCTTGTAACATGATTGAAATTATAAGAGGTTCACATTCTATGATGTTCCTCAATTACCAGTAATTTTATTCATGGGATATAAGGGATTGAGTGCGTAGTATTCTTGAATTGAGAAGGAGGTATGAGTGACCTAGAAATCCTGGCCTTATGTTATCCTTGTAGTGACTATTTTTATATATTTGATTTGTATTTTTTTGGATTTAAATGATATGATACATGATTTGATTTATTTAAATTGTTATTGTAGTTATGCTTTGAAAATATTTTGCAAGGTTTTGTGAAATATTTGGCTAATGGGAATTGTTTACCATGTTTTTGATATAGAACTATTTAATTACTTATCATTCGTAAAATTATTTCAATTTGAATATGTTAGGAATATTTTAAAAATAATTGCTATTGAAACATAGGTGGGATCCTACTAAGCCCATTTATCTCACAAGTTATTTACCCCATTAGGGGTGTGCAAACCTTATTTTATCTGATATAGTAAATGGAAAGGTGACATAGTTAATTAGTGGGGTTTTTCAACTAGGTATAGGTAGATGGTGGTGAGATAGTGGAATGTGTCCCACATATCACCTAAAGTATCTATTGGTAGTTTTGGGTTTTTCTTTTAGTTAGTCTTTTGGAAATGTTATTCATTTTTTTCTAGATAATTTGGATTGTGTCACTATATTACAACTTTTTTTTATGGAATACTTCTTTTATGATAGTTCTTTATACATGTATATATTCCATGTATCTTGTTTCAGGTAGGGATAAATCATTCCCTCTACTTTCTGTGTGATTTTTGAGTGATATTCTCCAACCTATGAGGATTGGGATTTCCATTTATGTCTTTTCACAGTCTAGTTCAAAGCATAGATAGATATATTTTTTGGGGTAGGTCATGAAAACATGGGTATTCTACATGAATCCATCTACACTTGGAAATAATATCCTTAAAACAAATGTATTATAGACACTTTAGTTAAAATTAATAAGTAAATATAGTTTGATATAATGAGTATTATTGTTAATTTTACGTTTTTTTCCACTATTATGGTGTAGATTGTATATATAGGATATATGAAGGCTCCTATAATAAACTACCTTTAATTTTTACATTACAAATTTAATTATATTCATTATAGAAACATGGTATCACTTTCAATTATCATTTAATACATTAAATTATTCTTTTTATACTTATTTAAAATTATACCATAATGTTTAACCACTAATTACATTAATTATAGAATAATATTAAATCATCAAAATTCTATGTAAACTATAATTTAAAATTCTAATGTGTCACACAAATGAAATTAACTAAAACATTAAGATATATCTATTTCATGTTAAATTTTATAACTACATCCAAGGTATATGATATGCCTATATCATCTCTTAAAATATAATAATTTTAGGGTATATCTCAAATAATTAGTAAATTTCACTAAATAATCTTAGACTTGCATGAAATTTCACTATATATCATATCATATGTAATAATTCTGACACCATGCATATATCTCCTTTTGTATAATCTATCATTAATTTCCAAAAAAATATTACATCATATATAGAAACATGTAAAATTTTATCCATGAAACATTTTGGATACTCTCTAATACACCTTTGTAATACCTTCAAAAATACATTTTAGTGTATCTATTTATGTTTTATTAAAACGTAATCCTCATTAATAAAACTAAAAATTATGACTCATAAGAATTTTTAATTTTCAAAACAATTATGAATTATTTAATATGAAACTATAAAAAAGAGCATCCTCTATAAAAACGTCAATGTTAATAATGTTATAAAGGGATAAGATATTATCACTATTAAATACATATATCCTCCTACATGTTTTCACCATTGATATCATATTAAATACTAATAATCATATAATCCCTTTTTCTAAGATATCAAATAACCATATTGTGGTCCAAGAATTTCATACCTAAATATTAAGTCTTTTTAGATTAATATTCATTTCAAAATATTATGTTCCATGCAAAAATTTCAAGGTTTAGTGTCTTTCAATACTAGATATTCAATATTCTAATTTCATAAGAGATCACAAACATCTCCCACAAAGATATTCCTATATAGTACTCTTCTTAGAAATACACTACTTAAAATATTTCTTCATAAACTAGGGAAATGATACATATGAAAGGGTGAGATAAAATGCTTAGTAAGGGTAAACATGGGAGATATTAATCTATTATTGTATTCAAGCATAAGATAAACATAAGCGTATGGGGTCAGGAAAATATATTACAAAGTTCATTCCAAATATATCATAGATCATAATTATTATCCCTTGTATAAGACATTATTATTTGAATATACACGAATCGTAAGAGTGGGAAATCATCATAATTAAATCATGAATCATGATTTCAAATCATAATAATTAAAACATGTCATCATGGCATAGTACCATCATAGGTATAGAAATAATTTCATATTTCAAGGTAAACTACCAAGACAATCAAATCATAGAGAATCATGCATCAAAACATGTTTCCCATATTATAAAAGATCAAGTATCACCACCTTTTTTTCAAAGTGTGTGAGGAATCATTACCCATTTGTCATAGTAGATCAAGAATACCTACCTATATGTATAGTTGATTGATCTTATCAACTCATTTCACATAATTTTCACATCATATATAAAGCTTTAACAAATACATTATAGGGATATATAATTCTGGACCCACCCATCACATAATGAAACCATATATATATATATATATGTGTGTGTTTTTTAAAAGATCACAAAACATTCATCCTATCACTATATCATTACCCATAGGATGGAAATGGGTTTTATAAACACATTATTATTTCATCATTTCATAAACTGTGGAAAATAAACAAGTTTCATAAACATCTCATCATTATTAACATAACCAATATAGAGAAATAATAAGGATGGTACCATTGGATCATATCCCCATTAAATCATAATTAACATCAAATGATGTTATCATTGATTGAAATTCCATTAAAATATTAGAGGAATATTTCTTGAGTAAAATACAATTTTCATTTTGAAATAACTTCTTTAAAATCTTAAAAATTCCAAAATAATATGGAAAATTGTTTCATTGAAAAAACTGGAAACATGTAAATAAATATTTAAATATTTTATTGATAATGATGGTTTTAAATTCAATTCATGTCATAATTATTGAAACAAATATTCTGTTCAGACCTTTGATAAAAAGTACCTTGTTCAGAAAATGATAAGAAGATTATTTTTAAAACTTTTTGTAAAAATTTAAAAAATATTAAAAATTAATTTAAATATTAATTGGATAATATTTATAAAAAAAATTAAAAACACTTTATAAAACAGTGATATGGGATTAAAATATTTTTTGACCGAAAGAGGATAAATAAGTACATATTTTCATAATAACATTTTTTGAACCATTTTGAGTATCAAAGAGAGGGAAATGGTAAGAAATTTCAAAATTCTAGAAATAAATAGAGTACATGAAAACTGAAATGGATTTATGGGATAAATATCATATAATTTAGTCAACAAAAAATTAAACATAAATATCCCTGATTTAAATGAGATTGAAACATAAATCCCTTACAACTTTGGTAATATCTGAATCAAAACCTCATGGAAAAGTGAACCTTATATGGATTTTTAAACCCCCATAATTTTTTAGAAATTATCATAAAACACATTTGTGGGTAGTATATACACCACACAAAGGAAATAAGTGGAAAATATGCAATAAGTCTCACATAAATAAAAGTGAGATGAGAAAAACTTTCCTCACGCTCAACTTGATTTGAAAGTGATATAACTTATTATGTAATAAATTTAAATTTATAATAATTATATAAAATAAAAATGTATATACTTTTAATATCATATATGATCCACTTATAATATTTATACTCACATTTATTAATAAATACATATTAAAAACATCATTTTATGTTGTTAACTATTTTTTTCATGAGAGTTTTGGTTCGATTATTCTAGTCCTTGTACTTTGATCATGGTTCCATAATCTATAATGTAACTAACCAACCTAGAGAGACTATCCAAGTCACCCAAGGCTATCTCACACAAGGTAAATTATAACAACAAATAAGAAACATGTCTCATGAAAACCGTGAAAAAGGAAAACCAAGAGGGTACAACATAGAATAAAGAGAACATATCCATGGTATATAAAATTTCCATCTAAACAAGATAAATGATAAATATAAAACATTGCAATACCAAACCAGTACTTGTGTGATAATACTTCACCACCAAACCATCCCAATATAAAGATTATTAAAATATGAGAAACCAAAATTCTATAAAATTCCCTTCTCTTTTCCTAAGCCCTGCAAAAAAAAATCTACAACTTCCCAATAGAAAAAGTAGGGTGTAAGCCCTAATCCCAATAGGATACCACCAATGAATTTATGAAACTTATAATATAAAAAATTCATCAGTTCTAGCTTTCAAACAAATCTAGCTTACAATGAATTTATATGATGTAAAACCATTTTTATAAAACATTCATGTGGTTTTAATAAAAGCATATGATATTTACAGAAACCAAGAATATGTCAAGTATGAAATAAAGTTGGTAATAAACCATGGATAAAACATAAGATAAGCATGTGAGAAAATAACCATGAAAATACAATCATGTGATAAACCAATCATAAATGAGAAATAATATCATTTGGGATTTAACTATATATTTACATGTTATACATGAAATAAAATCCTCAATCCAGGCCTAAGGTGGATCCAACCAATATAACCTCTAGTGTAATTAAACACACTAAAGTGACATAAACCACTTTTGAAATTACACACAAAAGAGTGATAAGTCTATTCCCGAGGAAACCATGGTTACCTAATGTTCTATGTTTTTTGAAATCCATTTAAAACCCATTATCACATTCAATAAAACATTTCCACATCAAATTCATTATTCTTATGAGAACGAAGACTCATTTAAAAAACCCCAAACCACCAACCACTGCATTTAACTAAAAACATGGGTTATGTAAATCTTTTTTTTATGAAACGCCCTTAAAAACATTAATATCATCCAAAAAAACCATTCCAATTTCAAATCATGAATATTTATTTAATTACCCAAAGGAGTTGAAAATTAAACATAGAAATTATAGAAATTAGACCTTGTATAAATACACCTACCTCAAGAGTAGAGGAAACCTAATCACTTTCAAAAACAGAGATTGGAAACACGAAGATCTACCTTTAATAGACAAGGCATACATGAAAACTATAAAGGATTGATTGATATTTCATATTTATTATTAATCCTAAAAAAACTACATCACACATCGCTTCCAAACTAAGATAAAAAAACATCTAAACATAGAGGTTGGATCTATCAAATACCCAAAGGAAGACACCCTACCACACTAGTGATCAATTACACCGAGAAAATAGATACAGAGGTACGAGAAACATGCAAAACCATTTGTGATGAACTAGGGCTTGAGGGAGATGACTGTACCATGAAATAGAAGGGAGTTATATAAACTGTAAATAAAACCGACTAGGCATGAGGTATTTACACTGTAATTCTATGTCTTCAAATATAAATCTCACATAACTCATATATGTTAAAAAACACAGTACCTCAGGTAAAATTTTCCCCCGATCGAGGATTTTAAATTTTAAAAATGGATTTTACAGCATAAAAACAATTTCGTCTTAAAAAGGTTTTATGAACTGAAGCGCTTCCATAGATTTTTTCCCAATGCTAAAATTCCACTGTAATGAAGACATTTATGGACTAAACATCACCACTATGTAGTACTGAATATAGACCCTTATAAGAAACTCCAAAAAACATCTTGACACACTCCATATTATTTAATAAATTTATACCCATACTCCATCAATTCAAACAAATATACATCCCCAAACATTAGTTCATTTTTTCAAGCAAATTCTATCCATCACCAAGAAGACCAAAATTGATTAAAAAAAGGTTATAAAAAATGAATCCAGAAGTAACCAAAAGAAAGTGAAGGAATGTTACAATATCCCAACCATAAAGACATTCTATCCCCATAAAATCTTCAAGATCCAGGACTCAGAAAAAGTGAAGAACACTACTATCTAATCAATAATTCCATCTTCCATGTATCATGTTTTTACCTTTTACACTGCTAAAATACCTAAACCAAGGGAATTATTTTAGTGCATAGTACCTTCTCTTAGAGATCCATAATCTGAATTGGTTTCTCAACCAATATGGAGTTGATCTCAAGACCAACATCCTTACACTTAATCACATGGTAAGGAGCTAATTAATACAACCCCATCTAAAAAACATGAAACACTTTATGAATATAAGTCAAATGAAATGAAAATTCAACCCAATACACCACCTTTCCAATATGCTCCACAGTCTAAAATGGGCCAACAGACCATGGGGATAACTTACCCTATCTACCCAAATGAAGATGTCCAAATCAAGGTGAAACTCTAAGAGAAACTTGATCACCATCCAAAAAAATCTAATAATTGATCATGATGGTTCACATACTATTTCTGACTACTATGTCTCTTGATGAACCTCTTACAAATAAACTTCTCACTTCCCATCATTTCTAGAACAAGACTTGGTCCAACCAAGGACCACTCTACCAACTCTTCCCAACATAAAGTAGATCTACATGTCCTCACATACAATGAAAAAATGGGTCTATATTAATCAAATATAGAAAAATATTATTATAGGAAAACTAGACAAAAGGGAAACCATTTTCCCAAGAACCACCTAAATCAATCACACATGCCTTAAGCATATCCTCAAGAACCCAGATAGCCCCTATGTTTTTCCATCCATCTAAATATGATATGTCATGTTCAATTTCAACTTGGAACCCATCACCTCTTGAAAAACTTTCCCAAACCTATATGTGAACCAAGGGTCCCTATCAAAAACAATCATAGAGGGAACCACTTGAATTTTCATAACCCCTCATACATACAAGTCTCTGTGCTATTCTACTTCTGTCAGCTCCTGGATAGGGATGAAATTTGTAGATATCAAGGGTCAATAAATGATCCCCAAAATATAATTTTCCCACTAAGATTATAAAGTAAACAAATGATTATGTCCATGGAAATATCATCCCAGTTCCATACTGAAATGGGTAAGGAATGTAAAAAACCTAAAGGTCTCTTAATTTATATCTTAATTCTATGACACATGAGACATCGAGATACAAAATATTCAATTTATCATCTCATCCTCATCAACCAATATCGATATATCAAGTAATGATACAACTTTGTAACCCCATATTTCATGGACCAACAAGAATGATGTCCAATATCCATCGACTATGGACTCATAGAAAAAGGAATAACAAAACCACTTAAAAAAATCACTACTAGGATACCAAGGCCACTCACCCAAGGTCTCCCAACCATTTAGGATTTTACTAAAGATCTGGAATACAGTATCAGGTACCTACTCAAGTCAAACTCACTCCTTAAATGAAGATTCATCCTTTATCAAATCCATATACACCTCTCACTATATTATTTCACTCCCAAACTCATAATAGACCACTCCTCCACTAATTATATTAAGAATTTTATTTTTAATGTGTTTCTAAGTGCATCAGAAACTACATTCCATTTTTTAGGAGTATAAATAATATCAAAATAAATAGTATGTAGACACTCAACCAATAATCTCTAGCAAAAGTTTAGATATATCTATGTGAAAATATGATTTATATTTAATGATCAAACTATATCATAAACATATCCCCAAGGAGGTTGTGACACCACATTTTGAGTGGATGCATAACCCCTTCTAACTCAGAATAGGACTAACAATGTTAATTAACATCTCTTATATCTTACATGATATCTCTATAGTGAATAGAACTATATTCCATATTCTCCCAAACCTAGAATCCCACTCAACCTGAATTATACAGGCTACTCAATCGAGAGATAAAAATTGGAATTGAGGATGATAAGAGTGTATTTGGAACCTAACATTGATCATCCAATACATTCCATAAAATTGTTCAAATATATAAATATCAAGAACCCATAATTCCCACTGCACCTCAAGGTCAGTTATCATCACATAACATGATAGAAAATTGAAACCTAGTTAAGAACACTTTCATAAAGGAATGTAAGATAAAATAATAATGGAATAATCTATGAGCATAATCCCAACATTTCAAAAAACATTGATGATATAAAATAATGAGTATCACTTGTATCAAAAAAATATAGAACCATATAAGATGAAATTAACACCATAGGAAATACATCTATAAAAATTATTTAGATGCAAATATTGTCTTCAATGATGATAGGTCTTGGTAATCTATGTATAATTAATCATGGTACAAATAAGACTTCCACACGGATAAAATACAACCTACTACTATCTTGAAAATCCCTTAAAACTAGTCTTTAAAAAAACTAGCTACATTTGTGATTCATTTTTCCGCCATATGACAGACTCTAGATAACAAACACACTAACTGAAGATCCACAAAAACCTATTTTCCCAACTATGTAAGCTTCTTCCAAAACCAATTTATTGACTATCTCCACAATGGTAAGAAGGAATAGAAGAATCTGCATCGAATGAATATTGTCCCTCATTCACAATTAAAACCATTGAGCCTTTAGGTAATACTTAGTGACAATATCTGGTTCTAAATTCACCATCATTGTAAAATGGGTGGAATAATCTAGAATGGTATGATCTCCTTTCCATGTAGTCAGAAACTTTAAGGTCTTTTTACCTGATAAAGTCTCAGGATAAAACTATAGGTTGAATATTTTCTTGAAATATGACTATAAAATATCCTCCTACACCTTATCTTACATAATATAGTCCCACCATATTTTTTCCAATCCCTCAAGAATATACGTGAAAAACCCACCTTAGATTCCTCAGGATTCTTCAGAAAGTATAAGATCATCCCAATACACTCAATATAATCCTCTAATTTCTGGTGTCCATTGCCATTATGGAGATGGTTTTATTATTCTTATTATATTCTAAGCCATGGTCCACCAATCATCTCAGATTCATGATTCCAACTTTACCTAGAGTCTATATAGTGTGGATTACAACTTCTTCTAAACAAGGGTTTACCCAACGATTCGCCCATAGAACCTATCTCACTACTTCCTCACTCTAATTTGGAAGATATATTATAGGAGGAATTGTTTAATAATCACAATATGAAAACCATTCAATCATGAGTATATTACAAAATAATATAAACAAATTTAGGCATGCATATAAATTCTTTTAAATGATAAGAATTCAAATTAGATTGGCATATTCTGAGGAAGGAAAAAAACAACTAACAAAAAGAGGGAACATGTATATTTAAATAAAAGAATTATCTGGTTCATTCAAATAACATAAAATAATAAGTCTCAAACTTGGAAAAAATCCCTAACCAACTATGGTAACTTGAATTTAGTCATGGGAGTGATATAGTTGGGCCCTTTTTCCATAATTACTATCAAACTTTTGATGGTCCTAACTTGGGTCTATCAAGAAACTAAACCAAACCTATGAAGTGTCGTAACACTTAAAACTAGGTAATCCATCTGATACCAATTTGGAACAAACTATCCCAGTTTAACTAGAAAGGTCACCCAAGGTGGTCCGCCACATAGTGAAGTATAAAAAATAAGGAAGCAACATGTCTCATGATAAACATAAAAAATGAAAACTAATGGATTATAGAATGATGAAAGGGAACATATCCCTGATACATAAAAATTCAAGATAAACAATACAAACCAGAAAGATAAAAAAAGTACAGACAGAATAAAAATCTGTTAGGCCATCTACCACCACCAAGCCATCCCACTATGAAGACAATGAAAATAAGATAAATTGGAATGCTACCTATTTATCTTCACTTTTCTTGAGTACTATAAAAAATATCTACAACATCCCAAAGTAAAAGGTAGGGTGTGAGAACAAATCCCAGTAGGATACCACCAAAGAATCGATACAAGTTATAATATTTATAATGAATCATTCCTAGATTTAAAACAAATCCAGTTTACAAAGATTTTACCTAAAGTAAAACCATGTTTATAAAGCATTCATCTGGATTTTATAAAATCATACCATATACACCAAATCCAAGAATATATGAATTATGAAATAAATTAGGTAAGAAATCACGGATACACCATAAGATAATCATTTTAGAAAATAACCACAAAAAGACAATGATGTGATAAACCTTTAATAAATAAAAAATCATACCATTTGGGATCTAAAATATGGGTATACATGATAAAAAGGAAGAAAAATTCTGAATATTGGCCTATGTTGTATCCATCCAATACAACCTCTAGTGGCATTAAACACACTAAAGTGCCAAAACCCTCTTATGTCATCATACAAACACAAAGAGTTTGAATTTTATTATTGATGCACCCAAGGTTACAAATGTCTTAAGTTTTCCAAAATCCACTTGAAAAACACGACCACATTTAATAAATCATTTTCACATCAAATCCATTCCATTTTTTTTTGCATGAAGACCCATTTCAAAAACAGTAATAACCACCATTTAATGTATTTAACCAAACACTTAGTGTCTGAAAATCCATTTTTAAATAAACCCAATTTAAATCATGAATCATATCCAAAAAAACCATTCCAATGTAAAATCATTAATATTCATTGAATAAACCAAAGTACTTGAAAATAAAACCTATAAATTCAATATATTAACCCCTTTTATTTAGACACATACCTCAAGAATGGAATAAACCTAATAACCTTCAAAAATTGAGACTAGAAACAAGAAGATAATTCTATAAAAGATGAGGCATGAGGGAAAGATACAAAGGATATATCAAGATTAAATTATAGTTATTAAAAATATCAATAAACGAATCACAAGACACTACAAAACTAATATCAACAAAAAAACATGGAGATAAAAGACCACACATACTTGAAGGAAGACACCCAACTACACCGACAATCAACCACTCCAAGAAAAGTGTTCTGGATGAGGGAGAAAGACCCAAACTCATGGGGGGACTAGGGCTTGAGGGAGATATATTCACCATTATATATAAGTGAATTTCATTATAGGTGGGTAAAACCCACTATACATGAGGGGTTTATGGCATAAATCTAAATCATACATCATAAATCTCCTATCACATAGTTAAATCAAAAAATAGATCGCCTCTAGTTAATTTTTTTTCCTTTAGTAATTATTTGTCATCATAAAAATGGGTTTTATGGAATAAAAACATTTTAAAACATAAAAGGTTTTTCAAAATAAAGTGATTCCCTGGATTTTTTCCAAACCTTAACATACATTGTAATTAAGACATTTGGTGTGTAAATATTTCCTACATGGAGTACCCAATATAGACCCCTACAAGAAAATACCAAAAACATAAAAATTACGTCTAAAAACATTAAGGCATTTATATCGAGACTCTATTAATTAAAATAAACATATATCCTTGAACTTTAGGTAATTTTCTCTAAAAAATTCTCTCCATCCCCAAAAGGCTCGACAGACACTCAAAAATAGGGTATCAAAATAGGAGTCAAGAATTACCTAAAAGAAGGTGATGGAATGTTACATCTAGAATGTTAAAAAAGATATATATATATCATATATATTTATTATAATTTTATATATATAGATTCATACATAAAATATAGATATAGAAAAACTAATTAGACCGTTCCGGGATGTGGGTAAGTTATAAGTACACTTGAACATTGTTTTCAATTTTCAAAGGATGGGATAAAACAATCATAAATAAAAATTAACATTTATAGACTCCTTATTATATTATATATATCATAAATATTAATAATTTTTATCCTTATTACCATCTATGGAATATAAAAAGTGAAAATTGAATCACGTCACTTTGTGGAGGTGGTAGTCCACATACACGCACGAGTGACATTATCATTTTCCAATGGATTGGAAAAAGGGGATAATGATTTTTACTTTATCACAGTAATATTTATGTGTATTAATGATATTTAATTAATTATTTATGATGGATACCATATATTTATATATGGTATAATAATAAATGAATTGAAAATTCTTATATAAGAGTTATACATCTTTGTTTTGAAACCTATTTTGGACTACAGCTTAATCCTTGGAAGGTTTGAATTTAGAAAGGATATAAGCCCTAGAATATAGGGAATGAAGGTAGTAATGTATTATAGAATGTAATATACAATATATAAGTCTTGAAATGTGGGATTAAGAGAGGATATGAGGTTCCATTTTATAAGTGAGGGGATGGGCACTGTTGGAATACATATAGTATTAAATTAATATAAATTAATTTTCATAAAAAGATTGATAAAAATGGATAAAATTATAATATAATATGATTATGAGTCTAAATAATATCTTAAAATAATATTTTGACATGTTTTGTTTATGTTTCCACCCTTATCTCTTAGTTTTAACCCTCTATTAACACTTTCGACAATTACCGTGATATCAATGTTTTTCCCTCCCTAGGGGTCAAAAAAACTACCATAAATAAGGGAAGTTACCATAAATGGACCATGGTTTATATTTTAACCCGTTTAAAAATTAATTTGATGAATATATGATTTTTATGAATTTTAAATCATTTAATAAAATATTGGTTATTTTAAAATATCATTAATGTCATTTTTGAAAATATAAGAAATATTACAATATAATTTGTTTCAAACTCATGTAAAATAGATCCAAAATGAAATTAATTTGAATATAAGGAATATATGGTCTTAATAGAAGCATAAAATAATATATTTCTTATTTAGATATCATTTTAAACCTTATCTTTTGGTTTAATTCTATCATTAACCAATTTTAATGTTAACCATTGTAATGTATTTTTTAATATTAAAGGGTAAACATTTTATTTATAAGGTAGAAATTTGATAATAAATGGAAAATGGATAAAATTTTATAATATTTCTGTTCCCAATTTTTCTAATTTTATATTTTTTTAATTTTTAAATACTGTTAAAATATAAATTTAACATTAAATACTATTAATGTCATTTTAAGAAATATTCACATAATTTTATTTTGTAAACAACAAGACAGAAACGGTATTCAAATATAAATATTTAAAAAAACTAAAATATATTATATTTATCTTAAATATTCTTTCTAAAAAACAACTTTCCCAAAAAATATAACTTTTAGTATTTCCAATATCATTTACTAGCTTTTTTTACTACTAATATAAGCACTCTGTCAGTACTGTGAAAGCATTTAAGGCAACTATTTCATCAATATAAATTAAAAATTAATTAACCTAATTATAAAAATTTAGACATATTTCAATTAAAAATTTATAACCAAACATAATATTCTTTTATCCCTACAAAAAATATTATATATTTGAAAACTGATAAAGTGACATTTTTTGCATTACCTTTTACATAAATATTATAATGGTCAAAATCAAAGTTTAATTGTATTTTATTTTCATACTATCAATTTATTGTTGATAATATAAAAATTATTCACTTAAAATTATATAAAATAATGTTTTTAAGGAATTTAAAGGAATAACACATTAGTTATCACTTTAATTAACCCATTTACCTTTACCGGGGTGACAAAAATTTTAACGACCCAAATATTCATTAATGAAAACTCATATTGTTCTAATTAAATGTCTTATTATGAAAAATGGTTATGTAAAACATATGAAATTCATTATTTTTATGTTTTTGGATTTTAAATTATCGTTAAGAATTGTGACTGTTGCTAATATAGTCATTGAACAATGACACATAATTAATATAAATTTAGGACTTTAACGAATCCAATTAACTCATACAAAGGAAGTGATGGCCTTATCCAGTAGAATTTCCCCGTATGAATAACATTTTTCAGAGCTTAGAAAGGAAGTGGCATCATTGGGATTCTCTCTTTACCAAGCCCAATATGATCTTGAACGCATTAAGCTTGAGCGGAACCACCTATGAGAGAAGTGGAAGTTGATAGAGATTACCACTCGAGCGATGTTATCTGAGCCAGCCCAAGAGTCTGTCACCATCATGCACCTTACCCTAAGATATTATGTGGGTGTTTTAAGGGGTTATGTAACAAGACCCTTGAACTATGATTATATGCATTATTATTTTTTGTATAGAATAAAGAATATACCTTCATTTCATTATTGGTATCTTGTAAATAGTTTTTAAAGCACAAATAATATTTTTAGTTAATATTCAACTATTTAATATAGTTCTATGAATTAGTATATTTATTAATTAAATAATTTTTTTAGTAAAATATTATAGTTAATAAATTTATTTTTAAGAAATATATATAATTTTATAATTTTTATGAATACAATTGTAATTTTTATTACGGTTTGACAGCTTTTTTTGTCAAAACCCACGAGTTTTCAAAAAATTTCAGTTTTTATTTTAAAAGAGAAAATTCACATATTCAAAAAATTATTTATATTAAATGAATATTAGTTTTTGGATCAGGAGGTTGAAATTGTCCAACTGTGAATTTTTCATAATTTTCTGAGACAGTCAAATTTTTAGGTACAAATTAAATACGGTTTAATTATATAATGTGTTTTATGACATCATAATGACCCAATAGTGATGTAATAAAATACTATAAATGGTAGGATCGGTACATATATGTTTTACTATTAAAATAATGTGATTTTAGGTTTTTATTTATTTATTTTACAATGATTTAGTGGACCCTCCAAGACTTATAAAACATTTTAGCCTTTTAAATTGATTTCCTTGAGAGTGTGACTCACCTCCACATAATAAACCCTATTATATTAAGATGTTTGGACATTGAAAATATAAAATATGGTTTTCCACTCCACTTTGGAAAAATCCATGGGCAAAAACCATGGTCTGGTTTGTGGTTTTGATTAGTTTAATGTGTGGTGTCCCAAATCTAAATAATAAAAAAATTCCTCTCCTTTCCTATGTAAACTGACCCAAGCTCCCACTTCATCTTCACTCAAAGACTTTGGAGTTCGTCCACACTCTACTCTCTTCTATCTATAATCCTCCATAGGCGCCCCAATCTCCAAATAAGCCTCTCTCAAGC
Source organism: Viscum album (assembly GCA_963277665.1). Lineage (NCBI taxonomy): Eukaryota > Viridiplantae > Streptophyta > Magnoliopsida > Santalales > Viscaceae > Viscum > Viscum album. The sequence continues at coordinate 176,995,624 of OY728147.1, read as the reverse complement.
ATCTCCCAAGCCTTTGGGATCACACATTCAAGTAAGGGATTTCTTCCTTTTTAACTTTTGTCCAAGTTTTTTATATTGTTATATACTTTTTCTTTAAATTAAAAATGATGGGGTATGATTTCAAACCTCCCTCATACTTCCCTCATTATTTTTTAATTGATGAGATACCTCTTTTTCTCTCATTAATGCCTCCCATGTACACTCGTTAACATGCCAAAATTCCGTAAGGAACTTCTCTCTCCACATTTACATTCAAGCAATTTTTTGTATTATGAATCCAAATTTCATTAATTATGTTGGTACATGTATCTATATGAGGCCCTTACTGTCCATTTCATGTACATATAATGATAAAACCCTTTCTCTCTCATCAACTATTTTTATTAATTCTTATGTCACGCCGTTAGGTTGCCAAAATTCCACTGCGTTTTTCCAAGCCAAATTTCTTGTATAGTGAATACCATGCCCATTTCTCTATCGATGGTATTCAAATTTATTCAGTTTTACTTATTGATTATATGGTTTCATGTATGAATTCCATATTCCTTTATCGTGGAATAAATGATGATGTTTAATGAATCCATGTTATATGATCCATGTGTCACACTTATGCATGAAATGAAATGTTTAAGAAGGGTGCACCCCGAGAGTGCTCCAATGCATTGGGTAAAGACTAATATCATGATAAGTCAAGTGTAATATTGATTTAATCATTCTAATTCAAGTGAAATGAGGATTTAATCATGCTCCATGTTCAAGGAGCCTTGGATCATTCTAATTCCATGTTAAGTGTTGTTGCCACATTTTCATGTTATGATAATAATGCTATATCATGCCTTTATTTTCATGTTTATTTTATGGTCCATTGATATTCCTTTTAGAAAACATGTATTTTATTCTTCGTGTTATGCCTTTTTTACTCACTTACTGGTCTTTATAGCTCACCCATTTCTTATGCATGTCCTTAGGTTATCCCATGCCATGCTAAGTACGAGGGAATGTAGTGGTCATGTAAAGGTTGTTTTCAATAAATATGTTGTGTTTTATGTTTTAAGTTATTTTGTAATGAACCTAATTTCCAAAGAAACCAGACCTAACGATATTCTATGTTGTACAAAGTGATGGTTTTTATGTAATTAATCATGTTTATTTTTGTAATAAAAATCAGGGTTGTTATAGCAGGTATCGAAGGATATGTTTAGTTATTTTTGGGATTTGGATAAGAAAACACTTGTGAATCCTTAGTGACAAGACTACATATAATAAAAACATACCTAAATTGTGGTGATTGTTGAGTATGTTTTTTATCAATAAAATACATCCACATCTGGATATGAGCAGGTAGAGGAGACTCTATCACATATATACCTAGGAGTGAAAACTTTGACAAGGAGTTTTGGGCTTGACCCTGGGTATCCTGGTACATGACAATGGGCCTTACAACACTCTTGGTTATGAAACTCCTGGCAGGGATATGATTTGGTTAATTCACAAGCTTAGTATGAACCATTATTATGGAAAATTAAAAAAATTCCCCTATGAATATATGTTATAAAGTAGATCATGGAAAACATAGATTGAATCATATAGGTTCATAAGTTAAGGAAATAAAATTTATTTATATGTAATCTTTTTTATCATTGGATTACCCTTTATGTGTTACCCCTAACATATCTTTTATTCCAGCCAATGTCCGGTAATAGGAGGAATCATGATAACAACCAATGTGAATATCAATGTTATTAGTGTTCTAAAGAGATGCCCAATCCATTGGGAGCAGAAATCATAAACTTTTTAATGATACTCTTTCAGTTAACTCAATATTTGATTAGAAACATGGTTCAAGAGGAACGTTCAATCCACCTAAGAAAAGAAAAATTTCCTCTAAAGAGTTTCATGAGATGAAGGCCTCATACTTTTAATGGATCATCTAATCCCTCAATTGCCAAACAATGGATCAAATATATTGAAAAGATATTAAACATCCTTCAATGTTTTGAACAAGAGAATGTTCTTCTGGCTTCTCATCGTATGGAGAGTGAAGTCGATCAATAGTGTACATTGATAAAAAATATAAAGCATGAGGAGGAGATCGAGGCATTGGAATGGAAGGATTTTTGGAAGATGGTTTTCGATAAATATTTTCCATGAACCCTCCGACTAAAAATGGAAAGGGACTTCCTTTCCCCTAAACAAAAATATGAAGAATCCATTGGAGCATATGAGTAAAACATCACAAGGCTTTCATGATACGCCTATATCTTTGTCTTTTCCCCAGAATGCATGGATGACTGCTTCTTTGCTGGGTTGAAACGTAGCTTGTGGAAAGCCCTAGCGATCTGTGACTTCGACAGATATGAGGAAATTGTTCGATGTTCCCTCAAGGTCGAAATGTAGATTGGAGAATCTCAGGGGTATCATGGGGAAAAGAAGCTTAATGTGTAATTAAATTCTGGTAGTCTGATGGATAAATCCAAAAGTGTTAAGAAAATATTGCACCCAACTTGCCAAAGGTGTGGAAAGAAGAACCCCAGAAATTGCCTGAAGGGGACAAGTAAATGCTTTAGGTGTGAAAGAGAAGGGCACCTAGCCATTAACTACTGACAAGAAAAACCTACGCCTGTGACAGAGGTGAGGAACTCTCTTTTCAACTCTCAACGCGTTGTCCATTACTTCTACTCCAAAGAACTAGGGCACCTTACAAATTAGTGCCTTAATCCAAGGGCTTTCAGAGGCAACCAACAAACTTCAATGCAACAAGGGTGAGATTTTTCCATCACTTATGCCAAAGTGAACCCTGAAAATGAAGTGTTCATAGGCAATCTAGATATTCCATCATGAAAAGAGAATGTAATTTTTGATTCTAGGTCTATGCATTCTTTCAAATCTTGAATGTTTAGTGGAACAATCCCAACACCGCCACAAGTCATGGAAGTAAGGATTTTCATGAGTATGGAAAATGGGGAAATCATTTCAACCCATGAATTTAACTCCTCCCTAGTCATAATCGGTGGATTGAACTTCCCGGAGAATCTCGTCATACTCCCTTTGGTGGAATTTGATGCAATTGTTGTCCTGGATTGGCTTTCCCAATATAGAGCCAACATAAATTTCCGTGAGAGGGAAATCACTCTACATGTGTAGAATTAACCCCCAATTCTATACATGTTCAAGGAGGAAGATGAATCTTATTTAGCTCCATCATCTCAAGTGTGGATATTACTACCCTATGAGAATGAACATCTGGCTCAGATGATTGAGTCAGATGAGTCAACCATCCTTGAAGACATACCTATTGTGAAAGAATTCGCTAAAGTGTTTCCCAAGGAATTTCCTGGTCTTCTATTAGAAGAGATGTTGAATTCTCAATTTATCTTATACCTGGGGCCTTACTAGTATCCAAGACTCCATATAGAATGGTTGTTTTGGAGCTAGAGGAGTTGAAGAAACAACTACAGAAGGACTTGGATAAAGGGTTTATACACCCAAGTGATTTACCATGGGGTGCACCAGTCCTTTTCAGCATGAAGAAGGATGGATCAATGCTCCTTTGCATCGATTATTGTGAGCTTAACAATATCAAGATAAAGAACAAGTGTCATCTCCCATGAATTGATGACTTATTTGATCATATCTATTGAGCACCATACTTCTCCAAGGTGGATTTGTGGTTGGGATATTATTATGTAAAGGTGAAGAAGGAAGATATCCCCAAGACTACTTTTCGTACAAGATGCGAGAACTATGAATTCCTAGTAATGCCTTTCGGAATCACTATTTCTCTAGAAATAATAATGGACTTGATGAATAGAGTCTTTAGATATTACATAGACTAAGTTGTTGTTTTTTTATAGATGATATTATAATATACGCCAAAACGAATTAGGATCATGAAGAGCATTTAAGAACTATACTAGAGACCTTGAGAAAGGAGAAGCACAATGAAATGTACAACAAGTGTGTGTTATGGTTGAAGGAGGTCTCATTCTTGGTCCACATCATCACAAGAAATGACATATATATGGATCCCTCAAAGACAGCTGCAATAGAGGGATAACTGAGGCCAACATCAGTAACAGATATATGTTGATTCTTGGGGTTAGTTGGATATTATCGTCAATTTGTGAGAAATTTCACATGATTTTAAAACCCTCTTACCAATGTAACTCAGAAAGGAGTCATGTTTTCTTGGAGTGATGAATACAAACAAATCATTAAGGAGTTGAAAAGGAGGCTTATCACTGTTCCTATCCTCACATTACCCATGTGTAGAGAACGTTTTGTGGTATTTAATGATACTTCAAAGAAGGGCATGGGTTGTGTGTTGATGCAGAATGATAAATTGATAGCCTATGCCTCAAGGCAGATGAAAAACCATAAGAAAAATTATCCCATGCATGATTAGAAGTTTGCAACTGTGATCTTTGCATTGAAAAGTTGGTGTCATTATCCTTATGGGGAGAGGTTTGGGATGTATACTAATCACATGAGCCTCGAATATATATTCACACAAAAATAGCTTAATATTAGACAATGAAGATGGATTGAAATCATCAAGGATTATGACTTCTCAATCCACTACCATCCAAGTAAGGCAAAAAAGGTGGAGAATTCTCTAAGTAGAAAGGATCCTATATATTTTTAAATGATGAGAATTGAAAAGGATCCAATCTTCTTGGATTTGCAGAGGATGGACATGAAAATCATTATGGGAGGATCATCATCAATCCTTTATCAAATGACTGATCAACTATCCCTCAAGGAGAAAATAAAGGATGCTCAATGAATAAATGTGGAAATTCTGAAAAGGGTGAAAGATTTCATAAATTGGAAATCCTCAGAGGTTGTGGTTGAAAAGGATGGAATTTTGAGATTTGGGTCACAATTATGTATACCATCATAACTAGAGATAAAGAAGGAGCTTCTGGATGACGCATATAGCTCAAACTTCTCTATTCACCCAGGGAGCACAAAGATGTATCGAGATCTTCGGGAAAACTTTTGGTGGGGAAATATGAAAATGGATATTGCTTAATATACATAAATTTTCCTGGTATGTCAGCAAGTGAAGGCTGAGAGGAAAAATTCCAAGGGGATGATGCAACCACTACACATACCAAAATGGAATTGGGAAAACATTACCCTGGACTTTGTCACTCGAAATCCAAGGACATCTAGAGGAAATAATGCTATATGGGTCATTGTGGATTGTCTTACAAAGAAAGCTCAATTTACCATGATTCGAGAGGACTTCTCATTGGTTCAACTTGCACAGATTTACATCAAAGAAATGGTAAGGCTATCTGTAGTACCATTATCTATTGTATCTGATCATGATCCACGATTCACCTACATGTTCTAGAAAAGTATCCAACATGATCTAAGAATAGAACTGAACTTCAGTATGGCCTATTATCCTCAAACTGATGGCCAATATGAGCAAACTATTCAGACACTTGAAGATATGTTAAGATAATTTTATATGGACTTCAAAGGAGGAAATGACCAACATCTTAAATTAGTTGAATTCTCCTACAATAATAGCTTCCACTTGAGCATCTTAATGACACTATATAAATCCCTTTATTGTAAAAGGTGAAGAACACTAGCATTTTGGGATGATGTCGGTGTGCGTAAGCTACTAGGACCTAAAATGTTCAAAGAAATATTGGAGAAGGTGAAAACCATTCAGTATCATATCAAGGCATCCCAAAGTCGACATAAGAGTTATGAAGATAACTATCGATGAGACCTTCAGTTCAAAGTTGTAGACATGTTATTTTTATGCATATATCTATGGAAGAAGTTCATGAGGATTGGAATGAAAGGGAAGTTAAGTCCTATGTACATCGTCCCCTTAGAGATTCTTGATTGTGTCGGGGCTGTGGCCTGTCGACTAGCACTTCCACCTACCATAGAAAAATTACATGTTGTCTTTCCTATATACCTCTTAAAAAGTACATACCATACCCTTCACATGTACTCTCTTCATAGGTAGTACATTTATAGGATGATATTTCTTACGAGGAGCATCTACTGATGATCTTGGATTGTAGAGATAAAGTTCTATGTAACAATAATACCAACCTGGTCAACGTACTATGGAGAAACCATAAGTATGAAGAGGCAACATGAGAACTCAAGGAGGCAATAAAGGAAAAGAACCCATACTTGTTTGTGGATTATAATGTAAATGAAAATATTGGGGAGAAATTTCTTAAGGGGGAAAGATTGTAATGAACCAAATATTATTTAATGAAAACTTCTCTTGATCTAATTAAATGTCTTATTTTTCTAAATGGTTATGTAAAACATATGCACTTCCTTGGTTTTATGTTCTTGGATTTTAAATTATCCTTAAGAATTTTGACCGTTGTTAATATAGTCATTGAACATTGATCACATAATTAGTATAAATATTGGACTTTAACAAATCCAGTTTACTCAGACAATAGAAGCGATTGCCTCATCCAGTAGACTTGCCCCGTACGAAGCCCATTTTTTGGAGCTTGGAAAGGAAGTGGTTTCATTGGGATTCTATCTTTACCAAGCCCAAAATGAGCTTTAATATGTTAAGCTTGAGTGGAACCACCTACATGAGAAGTGGAAGTTGATAGAGGTTACCACTCAAGCGATGTTATCCGAGCCACCCCAAGAGTCTTTCACCATCGCGCACCTTACCCTATTGTATTACGTGCGTGTTTTAAGGGGTTATATAACATGACACTAGAACTATGATTATGAGCATTATATTTTTATAGAATAATGAATATATGTTCATTTTATTATTTTTACACTGTAAGTAGTTTTTAAAGCACAAACAACATTTTTAGTTAATATTCAACTAAGTAATATATTTTGATGAATTAATGGATTTTTAATTAAATAATATTTTATTAAAATATTATTAGTAATAATTTACTTTTTATTATATATAAATTATCATATAATTTTTATGGATACTATTGTAATTTTTATTTAGGTTTGAAAGCTGTTTTTGTCAAATCCCATTAATTTTCGACAAATGTCAGTTTTTATTTTCAAATTAAAAATTCACATATTTAGAAATTTTTTTAGATAAAATGAATATTATTTTTGGAATCATGATTTCGAATGTTTCCAATAGTGAATATTTTATAATTTTCTGAGACAGTCAAAATTTTGGGTTAAAATTAAATATCGTTTAATTATATAATGTCTATTATGACATCATAATGACCAAATAGTGATGTAATGAAATAATATAAATGGTATTTTCTGTCAATATATGTTTTAACATTAAAATAATATTATTTTAGTTTTGTTTGATTTATTTTAGAATGCTTTAGAGGTCCCTCTAAGACATATAAAACATTTTAGCTTTTTAAATTGATTTCCTTGAGAGTGTGACTCACCTCCACATAAGAAACCCTATTATTTTAATAAGTTATTACATTGTATATATGAAATATTTTGTTCCAATACACTTTGGAAAAAAACCATGGGAAAAAGTCATGTGCTGTTTTGTGGTTTTTATTAGTTTAATGTGTTGTGTCCCAAATCTAAATAATAAAGAATTCCCTCTCCTTTCATATACAAACCCACCCAAGCTCCCACTTCCTCTTCACTAAAAGACTTTGGAGTTCATAAAACATCTTACCTCATATCTATATAAACCTCCAAAGGTGCCCCATTCTCCCAGTAAGCCTCTCTCAATCCTCTCCCATGCCTTTGGGATCACACATTCAAGTAAGGGATTTCTTATTTTCTAAATTTTGTCCATGGTTTTTTATATAGTTATATCCTTTGAATTTAATTAAAAATTCTGGGGTATGATTTTGAAATTCTCCCATAATAACCTCCTTACGTTTGAATTGATGAGATACCAATTTCTCTTTCATTAATTCTCCCATTTACACCTATTAACATGCTGAAATTCAGTAAGGAATAGCTCTCTCCTCATTTAAATTCAAGCAATTATTTTGTATTATGAATCCAAATTCAATTAATTATATTGGGAATAGTATATATATGATACCCTTACTGTCCATTTAATGTACATATGATGAGACACCCCTTTATCTCTCATCAACAATTTTTATGAATTCTTATGTCACGCCATTATGCTGCCGAAATTCCGCCGCGTTTTTCCAAGCCAAAGTCATTGTCTAGTGAATACCATACTCATTTCTATATCAATGGTATTCAACATTATGCAGAATTACTTATTGATTATAGAGATTCATGTATTTATTCCACATTTCTTTATCATTGAATAAATGATAATGTTTAATGAATCCATGTTATATGATCCATGTGGCACACTTATGCATGAAATGAAATGTTTAAGAATGGTGCACCCTGATAGCGCTCTAATGAATTGTGTAGAGATTAGTATCATGGTACATCAAGTGCAATGTGGATTTAATAATTCCATGTCAAGTGAAATTAGGATTTAATCATGTTGATTCAAGTGTAATTAGGGTTTACTCATGCTCCATGTGCAATGATCCTTGTCTCATGCTAATTCCATGTCAAGTGTTGTTGCCACATTTCCATGTTATGATAATCATTCTACATCATTACATTATTTTCATATTTCTTTTATGATATATTGATTTTATTATTTCCTAACATGTATTGTATTCCTCATGTTATTCCTTGTTTACTCCCTTTCTGGGCTTTATAGCTCACACTTTTCTTATGCATGTCCTCATGTTATCCCATGCAATGCTAAGTACGAGGGAATGTAGTGGTCATGTAAAGGAAGTTTTCAATAAAGATGTTATGTTTTATTTTCTCAGTTTTTATATAATGATCCTAAGCCTCAAATACACTAGACCTCTCTATCTTCTATGTTTTACCAAGTGAATGTTTTTATGTAATAAATCATGTTTAAGTGTGTAATAAAAGTCATGGTTGTTATAAAAATTTACTACGGTTGTTATTCATAATTACCGGAAATAAATGTGAAATATTAAGAAAATTAGGACAAACTAATTAAAAATAAGGAATTAATGTTTCAGGACTATTTTTTTTTATTTTTTGAAATTAATTTAAGATAAAACTTAAATACGTAAAGGCAAACAATTTTTTTTAGAAAAATTACTTTTCAAACATACAACTGTTTTTATACCAAATTCAACAATAAAATTGATTTCAATAAAGATAATTGGATTATTAATAATATAATAGTAATAAGTTTACTTTAAAAACATTTTAAAAAATAATTTTCCTTTTTAAATTCTTAAAACAAAAATATATTTTCAGATATAAATCAATATTTTTCACTATTTATTGAAAAATAAAACATTCCATAAAATCCAAAAAATTAACCATAAGATGAATTTTATATTTTTATTTAAATAATGAAATTATTTTTATCAAATAAAATTTATATTAATTTATTATAATATCCACTTTCAAAAATCAAGAAAAACCTTTTTAAACGTATTTTAATGAATAAAATGACATTACTAAAAATTGAGTGCTTTTTTTCATAAGACTTTATCAATAAATTTATATTGATAAGGTATTTAATAAATATTTTATTATATGTCCTATACTATTCATGTTAATAAATTTAACATCTAGGTAATTATGATCATATTTAAATAATATTTCTTGGTTTGTTTAAACTCAGAGTTGTATACTATATACACTATCAAACATCGTGTTCTTTTATAAACTTGGGGTGTTACATTTACACTATTAATAAATTTTTTCGTCACAATTTGAACTTATGATCGATAATCAAGGGTTTGATATTTGAAAATTCCTTTATTGAAAACCCACACCATAAAAGGGATTAATAATACTTACTCTTGAAAAGTGGGAAAGGGGAATATCAAGGTATTATGGAATAACCCATAACTAGTGTTCTAAATATGATAAAATTAGTGGGAAGTTAAAATTTTTACATGGAGGAAAACTTTAATGCCCAATTAATGATGGAGAGTGAAAGAGAATATTTATGACATAGAAGTGAATGCTCATGAGAAAGTTAATGACCATAAAACCAAAATTAAATGAGGTGTAAAAAATAAAAGGAAATATAATACCCAAAACTTAATATTAAGTAAAACTGAAAAGGTAAGATAATATCCAAAATGTATAAACATTTATTTGAAGAAATAATACATCTAACTCTAAAATTACCCCAATAATAACAAAGGTTCCACATAGATCATATCCTAAATAATCCAACATCCCATATAACCTCAATAACATCATCCTTAAAGAATGTTTTTACCTCCAATGTGATCTCATTCCATTCTACTTACAACCCCATAAATTTAAATTCATTATTCACAAATAATCATTCATGCTAAATAAAATATTAATCCTAAATGATATATATACCTCAAACCAAATAATTATCTCCAAAAATATCATTAATCACCATGATAAATCACTATATAATCTAAAAATGTAGTTAAATTTTCCAAAATATCAGGAATCAAGTTTAAATACAAACTATAAAGGTAATCCTTATTTAAAAAATTAATATCTCTGAAAATATCACCTTGGTAATGAATCAATTTTTAATTTTAGCTTCTTGGTTGTCTAAAAAATCATGAAACTTATAATATTCCTACTATTATTTTTTCATTCATTATTTTTACTAGGTTCTATTGTGAGAACCTATCACTCAAGATGAAGGTATTAAATGTGCAAGAGGTTGGTTGATTTCATTAGAATGGTTTTATTGGGCTCCCATAGGATCAATTAGTTCAAGCTAATATCAAAATGGTTTTCATATCTCCAATCACCATATCAAGATTAAATTAGGAAGTAGGATGGATTAACGGATGCCACAGATCCCGCTCAAAAGTGACCAAGTAAGAAACCCTAATACAATTTTTTTTCCTTTCCAATATATTTTCTTAATGATCAATCAAGACTACTAAGATTGGAACAAGTATAGTTGCTGATATAGATTCATGCATAGAGCCACATCTTTTTTAGCACTGAGGATACCTGATGTTCTATTTCTCAGCAAATGAGTTAAACCTTACTTCTTTGGATTTACATTTTGTGCTTGTTGGTAAATTAATTAGTCATATTCCATTTTTTTAAATCCCTTGAAGTAAATAGTTTTACATATTTCTTTATTGGCTTGTTAGATTCCTCCAATTTCATTTTTCACCTCCCCCCCCGAAGACAAGTAATATAGAATTTGGGTGAGATTCTCATGGGTTTTCAAGGGTTGTTCCATAAAATCTATCAAATGGACCCAAAATTTTTATCCTTACACCGATTCAACTATTTTTCTAGTTTGGATATATTTCCCCAATTTACTGATTCATTAGTTTAAACATGCTTACTCTATTCTCTAGAGAACAATTGTTACTAGATCTTTACAGGCTTATAGAAAGGTGAAAATAGATTTCCCCCATTATCCCAAGGTTCCTAAAAATATTATCACATCTTTTGGTGAAAATAATTTTAGTCATATGGATTTTAATAAAGGCTCTAACCCAAATATAATAGATTCAATCCATAATAAAGAGGGCGTGTCATAAGAATTGTAATCTTAGGTGGATGAGAAAGATGAAGTAGTTTTTTTGATGGTACAGGAAAGGTGATTTCATTGCGCAGCTTTACCATCAAATAAAAAAGATAATTTTAATCAATTTAGTTGAATAATTTAAGAAACATTATGACTTTAATTTCAAATAAGTTCCATGGAAATGTGTTCATTTTATTTTTCTCTTATTTAAATATTGTACAATTTGTATTTCAATGATGAAAAAGTCCTATCATTATATAAATGGTGATTTTATGTTTTATTGGATGGTTTCTATTATTATTTTGGTTTTTATCAAAGATTCATGTTTTATCTGATTATCTCTTTGATTCGGCTCCGAATATTGACGAAGGGTTTGAATCTGCATTCTTTTGTTTGATAGTTTTCTACTCTATTGCTAATACAATTGAAATATTTTACTGAGAGAAATCATTTTTATAGAATTATCTTCATGTATGTTTTTGGGTGATATATAGAACTATTTAATTTTAAGTTCTTCTTATGTTTATTTCTTTTATTATTTGTTTTCTTTAGTGCCTTGATTTACTATGTGACTTATAATCTTGATGATGTGTTGGTGGTTTTATTTAGATCATTGGTGGACATGTTTTATTTGAACATATGCGTTATCAACTAAAATAAAGGGATGCATACATGGGTGAATGGAACTGTTGGTCAACATATCAGCTCAATTTTTATCTTAGAAAAAATATATCAAGTTACTAGTGGAGATATAAAGGGTAGAAAATGTTCTCTTTGAGTGTTATGGCAGAACCTGTGTGTCTTTTAGTGGTTCATTCCCCATATATTGATGGAGGTATGAGAATTCATCATGCTTCTCTTTTTCACAAACATCCGAATGAGAATTTCCTTACATCACATGAAAGAATACAAGGAAAGAGGTGTTGCTTCTATTTATGATATTTTTATATTCACTAAAGAACATAGATATCATACACTTAATCTAGGACCATCTAGGCTATAGTGAAAATATGATGAATCTGGAATGGATTCATCAATTGGAGATCTGAAGTTCATCCGATACATTAGAAGATATATGTATTACTTCGTTGGGGGATCTAAAATCTATAGGGTGTGGGCATAGTAGAGTCTTTTTAGGAGCGTGTTCTGGTTCTTCTCTCTAGATGTATGTTTTATGTGATGTTTTTTATTCTCTATTTTATCTCCCTGATTGTGTAAGATCATTACACATCATTTTTTCACTGTATTTTTCACTTTCTTTAATACATTTTTTAGGGTTATGGGTTTGGTAACAAACTCATGTCTCAGGTCATTTTAAAAAAAAGAATGAATTTTCAACTATAAATATTATCTATATCCTACTATCTAATTGAACACAATTAAAATAACATCAAATAATATACTAACCCAATGGGTTATTTAAAGCTCAATGGATTATTCTTCCTAAAACCAGGTAAGAGTATCAAATAACCTCAAAATCCCATCACTTAATACCAATAAAGGGGTATTTATACCTTTGAAGTTATGATCTACCTTGAACTTATAAACTCATTATGGTATTCATAACTCTTAATTTAACCCCACAAGATAACATATACGATTAAAAACAATAACTCAAACCTAACTCCTAAAATAAAATAATTTATTATTGTATATATTCCAAAAATCCAAAAACTAAAAAAAACTTTATCAAAGTTGGTGTAAATCAATAACCAGTTTCATGGTTACCAATACTATCCCATTTACTTCATAAATTTCAATCATCTCTTTATCCCAACTAATCATTATCACATTACCACTAAATCAATTTTCTTGGTCATCGAAACCATTCAACATATGTTTTCACATCCTTAAATAAAAAAATTTGGAACAATCATTAGATGTTTCATGATTCTTATATATAGAATATAATTGATATAACACTTCTACAACAAAATTACCCAATTATAATACATAAACTCTTCAATCCTTTCCCTTCAATGATTGGTAGATAATAAGTGCATTCTTAGTCTAGTAGTTAACCTTTAGATTAGGGTATTGGCTTGGATATTCCCATATTCCCCACACATAAAACATTATTTATTAGTGTTACCCTAGTATGAACTTCATCTCCCTCCATTGAAATTTTTATTTCTCGTTAGAAATGACTTTTTATACTCCCTTCTATTCCATACATAAATCATGTTATCATTCCTTTGATACATTTACCTCATTTCTTATTCCCATATAATTAATATGTAAGAAGACGAATCCTCTTCACTACATGGAATTCTTGAATCTCAATTTTTCTCTTATTCGGTGCGTCAGTAAACTCTCCCATGTTGATATTTTTAACCATATAATGAGATAAATGATTTGGAATAATAAACATGTTAAGTTAACTGACTCCAATTTCATTTGGTTGTTCATATAGAGAATCATTATATTGTATATCACATCCAGTGTTAGTATAATGACTTCTGGTTCCAACCATTAACTAAAACTAAAAATAAAATTATAAGTATCAAGATATAATAATAAGAATGATAAATCATATAAACAAGAAAAATTATTCATTGGATGTCTCGATATCGACACCTTATTTTGAATTTATTACACTTTAGGTTTAACCATGTTTAACCATGGTTATTATCTATTAAAATACATAAAAACATTTCATAAAAAAATTGGATCTAACCCAATTATATCCACTATGAGTGCCAAAACAGGTGCACGGTACGAGAACAATCACTATTCACCAAAACTATAATTGAGATATACTCGAACAACTTTTTTCGATATTATTACACCTAGATGCGTCTATGTAAAAACAACGTCAACTTTTAGTTTCAAAATGTGGATTTATTACTAGGAAAACATCATAATCTAAATTATAAAAATCATTGGGATTTTATATTATAAATAAGCTTATCTCAAGGGTTTTCACCAAAGTTATCTAATACTAATATCCAAATAATGACAAAATACTTATTTAATACTATATATAGAGACCTAATAATTTCATACCTAAATATTACATATTTTTAAGTGAATATTCAATGAATAACATTACACTATATTATAGAGCCCTAAAGGTTTAGTGCCTCTAGAGACTAGATGAACAATCTTCTTATTTCATGTAAGATATTCAATATTTCCAACAAAGATCCTCCAACATAGTAATATCTTTAGATATTACATACTTAAAACCATTCATCATTACCTAGGGAATGAAAACAAAAAAAGGGTGAGATCATATTCTCATTAAGGGTAAACATAGTAGATATCAATTAATGATATGCAAGTATAAGATAAGAATAAGGATATGAGATCATGATCATAACTTACAATGTTCATGCCTAATATATCATAGATCATAATTATGAGTCATGGAATTAAACTACAACATTTAATTATGCATAAATCATAAGAGTGGGAAATAATCATAATTAAGTCATGAATCGTCAGTTCAAATTATAATCATAATAACATTTCATAAGAGTGTGTCACTATCATATGTATAGAAACCATTTGCTATTTCAATGTTAACAACTAATATAATAAAACCATAGGGGATATAGAATCAAAATCAGATTCCCATTTCATTATAGATTAGGAATAACCACATGTTTCCCATAGTGGAGCAGGAATCCCTACCTATTTTCCATAGTGGATCTAGAATCCCCACCTATTTCTCATAGTGGATTGATCTCATCAACTAATTTCCCATAATTATCTCATGAGATATAAGTCTTTATACAATTCATTAGAGTAACAAATAATTTTAGGCCCAACCATCATATAATGAAAACGATGTACATGTGTTCCACAAGATCAAAAATAATTCCTTATATCAATGTATCATAACCCTTGTAAAAGAAACATGTTTCATAGAAACTTTATCATTTAATAATAGCATAAACCGTAGTAAATAAATGGGTTTCATAAATATCTCATCTTTATTATCAAAAAACATCTAGAGAAAGAATAAGGATTTTATTATTAGATGATATCCCTTTAAAAGAATAAGTAACTTCAAAGGATCTTATCATAGATGAAAATCACTTTAAAATATCACTAGAATATTTTGTGAGGAAAATATTATTTTCATTTTAAAATCACTTCTTTAAAATATTAAATTTAAAAAAAATTAGGAAATAATTTTATTTGAAAATAAATATGAAAACTTGTAAAGGAAGAATAAAATCTTTGAGTGATCACGACTTTTGGAAATTATGTTCAAGTTGTAATTATTAAAACAAGATTCTATTTACACCATTTTTAACAAGTACATTGTTCAGAAAAAAAAGAATGTTATATTTAATTTTTTTTTGTAAAAAGTAATTCACGAGTATAAATTAATTTAAAATATTATTGTCTATTATCCATAAAAAACTCTTAAAAACAATTTTTAAAACATGCATAATGAATAAAAAGGATTTCTGGTCGAAAGATGACAAATAAGACCGACTTTTCTTAATCACATTTTATGAATAATTTTGAGCGCTAAAGATATGGAAATGGTACCAAACATAAATAAATGTAAACAAATAGTGGATAAGAAACAATAATGTAATTTATCAGATAATTACCATATAATTTCCTAAAAAGAAATTGAAGCATACCTAATTCATATTAAAAGGGGGTTGAAAGAGGATCCCCTTAATACTTAAGTAATCTCTATATCAATTTTTTTTAAAGATATAACTTTAGATATATTTTTAAATATTCATAATTTTCATTAAATAAATTTAAAATAAATTTATTATAATTATATACACAACAAAAAAGAAACAAGTGGTGAATATGGCATAAGTCTCATAGAAATATAAGTGAGATGAGAAACCCAAACCTTAAGTTCGACGTACTTCAAAAGTGATTCAAACTAATTTATAATAAATATAAAATTCTAATAATTCTAATAATGAATAATGTAAATACTTATAATATTATATATGATCCACTTATTAAATTTAAACTCCATTTATTATTAATTTCTTATTAAAATAGTTTTTCCAAGTGTTAATTGTTTTGTTTTTTTGGAGAGTTTTAGTTAGGTAGTTCTAGTGATGTTACTTTGATCATCGTTAAATTATCTATAAAATTATAAAAAATATATAAATTTCATATATATTCATTACATATATATATATATTTATTTATTTATCTATAAAAGGTATATATAGAAATATGAATCACACTGTTCATAGAGATATGCATGAACATTGTATTCATTTTTCGACGAGTGGAATGAATGAAATGAAAATAATAATTCACCTTCAAATAATCATTATTATATCATATTTATCATATATATTAATTAAATATATCATTTTTATACATGTAATATGTAATTGATAAACGAACCACGTCGCTTCATTGAGGTGGTAGTCCACACGTACACACAAGGAACGTTATCATTGTAAAAAGAATGGTAAGAAGGTGAATAATGGTTTTTACATAATCATAAAAATAATTAATTATATTTCATATATTTAATTAATTAACTAATAATGGATACTATTTATTTTTAGGAGGTATAAGAAGAATTAAAATTGAAAATTCTGAATTAAGAGTTATGCCTCTTCATTGAGAAAACTCTTTTGGCTTACACATTAATCATTGAAAGGTAGGTCTATAGAAAGAAAAGAATATTTAGAATGTGTGAAATGAATCTAGGAAGGTATTATGGAATAGATTATATGATATATAATTCTTAAAATGAGTGAGGATGAGAGGATTGAAGGTTTCCTTTTATAAGTAATGAGAGGGGCATGCTTAGAATTACTTAATGTATTAAATTTTAAATAAATAATTTTTCAAGAAAAATGGATCCAAATAAATATAATTATAATATAATATTATCATGAGTCTAAATAATCTCATTCAAAAAAAATTGGGTAACTTTTTATTATTTTTCACCCACATCTAATAATTTAACCCTTCGTTAACCCTTTTAACAATTACCCTAATATCAATGTTTTTTACACTTTTGGGGTTATAAAATATACCATAAAAGACAAGTGACCATAAATAGATCATGGTTGATATTTTAAACCATATCCCATTCACATGGATGAATATTATTTTTATGATTTTTCAATATATAAATAAAATATTTTTTATTATAAAATATCATTAATTTCATTTTTGTAAATACATGAAATATTAGAATATAATATGTGTATAACTCATCTAAAATGGTTAAAAAATGACATGTATTAGAATATAAAGAATAAATGGTCTTAATATAATTAACGAATTAAATTTTTATAGGTTTATATATCATTTTAAACCTTATAATTTTGTTTAACTCCTTGGTTATCCAATTTTAATCTTAACCACGGTAATAACTTTTATGATATAAAAGGGTTATAATTTTACTTATAAGGTAAAAATAGTATAAAAATGTCCAAGTGAAGTAATTTTTTCCATTTTCATCCTAGTTATCCACTATTAATATTTTTATGATTTTAAAATAATTAAAAAAATTATTTAACAGAAAATAATGTTAATGTCATTTTAAGAACTACTCACATAATTTAACGTTGAAAATAGCATGAAAGAACTGAAATTTGAATATAGAGATTTATAAATAATATAATATGGTATATTTATATTCAAAATTCACATTATTCTTTATCATATCGTAAAATATCACTTCTAGAGTTTTAAAAGTCATTTACTTTATTTTTTATTTCTTTTACAAACATTGTTTTGACGTTTCATTAGCATTTAAAATAATTATTTCATCACTAAATTTTTTCAAAAAATTAATATGATAAATAAAATTCATTAAAATTTTTAATAAACATTTAAAACCAAATATAACATGTTTTTATCTATGTCACTTTTATTATAGATATTAAAAGTAACAATGTGATATTTTTGTCTTTTTTTAATTAATTATTATGAAGGTAAGAATCAAAGTTAAATGAGAATGAAAGGTCATATTTTAGAATTTTGTATGATTATGGGTGAAATATAATCATTAAATGAAATAAATAAAAATTTTGGAATGAATTTGAATCTTTATCACATTAGTTTTAACTGTAATTAACCCATTTTACCTTTACTACGGTAATAAAAAGTTACTATGCTTACTATTCGTAATGAAAAAATATTAAAGGGATCTGTTTACCAAATTTGAAATCACAAATTATAAATATGGAAATATTTTTTTTAAATTTCTATAAATGGTAGAAATTAATATAATATAAAAACTAAAAATACAACGAAAACAGTTTTTTTGAAATACCTTTTTAAGAATAAAAATATTTCTATACCAAATTCAAACATAAAATTGATTCAAATAAACATAATTGTATTATTCATAATATTGGATAACTAATATTACTTTTAATCAATTTGAAAAAAAATTATAAATTATAAATTCTTGGAACGAAAATATTTTTTTTAATAAAAATCAGTATTTTTCATTGTTTATGGAAAAATCAATCTTTTTATTAAAATAAAAAAATTCACCCTAATATAATTTAAATATTATGTTTTAAAAAATTATATTATTTTATCAAATAAAATATCTAGAATTTGATTAAATTAATTGAAATATTTGACCATAAAAATTGATAAAAACAATTTTTAGGAAAATGTAATTTGAAGAATAAAATGAATTTACATAATATTGAGTGATTATTTTTGAAGAATTAATCAATAATTTTTTATTGAGTTGATACTTTATATATATATATATATATCATAATATGGTTAATATTATTCATACCCACCAATTTTATGACTATATTATAATGGTCATATTTAAATAATATTGGTTTGTTTGTTTAATTGTGGTGTTGTGTATTGTATACACTATCCAACATAGTGTTCTTTTAAAATCTTATGGTGTTACCAACCAGAAGACACAAATCATTTAAATCTTTTATAGTCTAATATTTTATTCTTTATTCTTCATGTATGGAATAACTAGACATATGATCACATCCCATGTCATTCACCTAGATGGATGAGTACATCACAATCCCCTCATCCAAATAGATATGCACATTACATCTACATTAAATAGGTTTGGATTTTAAATTAATCATATTATCTCAATCAAGAAACTAGATATCACACTCACCATATGAGAAAATAGATCCCATCTTGGTGAAACTTCAACTGAAATCATGATCAATAAAAAACCAAACCACTATTAATTAGCGCAGTCTTAAGACTAACAAAAGAAATATATCAAAGTATGAAGGTTCTCAAGTTAGGTATCTTTAAAACCACTTGAAATTTGGATTAAATATGAAAAATGAATCTCTATTATACCAAATACATATTTTATTACATTCAATATGGTACATATAGTGGGTTATGGAACACAAAATACTATGTTTGTGCCTCATGAGATAATTTCCGATCTCCATAAAAATCCCAATCGAAGTTAATCTTTACATGTCATCACAACCTATAATAATGAAATATTACAATCTATTAGGGATATATCATAGTTATACATTAATAGTTTTATTATTATTTCACATAATATAAAATATATATCAAACATGAAAGAATAATAAAGTGGAGTCTTCCTTTTATATAGCATGAATCAATATATATTTTTAAATTCTTTTATGAATATTAACAAAAACGTACCTATGTGATTATTTAATCATATCTATATGATAAAACAGTATAGAGACTCTATTTTTACACATTTTAAAGTTTTATTAAACTCATCATGTCACTATATTATTATTATCACATATTTATGTATCCATGTGGTAAATCCTCTCACTAACCTCCTTTAATGAGTTCTCATTTATAAAGAAAAATTGTCTGATTAATGGTTCTATTATGATTTTTAATCCTCATGTTCAAATATGTGAACATAACAATAAAACTATATAATTTCATAACATCCAATTTTATAATTTTAATAATATCTTTTCATTTAAATACTTATAACTTCTCTAAGTTCACCATCATATTAGAAATTTTTTTTAAAGTTTTTATTGAGATCATCTAGTAAAAAAATTAAATGTAGCTTCTTACATTAAGATAATTCATTAACAATATATTCTAAAAAATTTTAGGATATAAATTTAAATTCACTTTGAATTAGGATAATATAATCATTTATTTTTTACATTTTAATAATCTCAATGTTTGAACATACTCCCACTATCCCCTTAGAAACAATATTTTCACTAAAATATTTTTTTAAACTAACAAACATTTTGTATTTAGAAATTACACATATTTTTTTAATGGAAATATATGAAAATTAAAATATTAATAACCAATATCTAATATATTATTCTATTTGATTAAATATATATTCTATAAAAAATTATTCTTTGAAATATACCGCTATTGGATGGTTGGAATGATTCCCCTCATATTTTAATAAATAACTAGGATAAAATCTTTTATCGTGGATAAAATATATTTATCCTTATCTTTTTTAAAAAATTTATAATGTTTTATGCACTATAAACCATGTTTATCAATTTTTATCCTAACTTTTTATGTTTTAAATTTTTATTAAAAATTTAAAGGACCACAGTCAACTGGAACCTATATCATATTGGTATAAACCACATGTATCAATATCATTATCATATTTTATTTGTAAAAAATATTTATTTAAAAAAATTTCTATTATCATATATGAGATATAAGATTATCATACATAAACATTATTTTAGATTCTTCTGATATTTTAGGTAATCCTTTACTTCAAACTCCTTTATAAAAAAACTATTTTCTTCATTATTAGGATAGAAACTTTAAGAACTATCTATAAAACTTTTAATAGTATTTTTTTTTACATATTTAAATAATTTTTATATTGTATTATTGGTATCACATAACCTTTAAAATATAATAATTTATTTTTACTACATTAAATCATGATAGAGAAACTCTATAGCATTTCTTAAAACCTTTTAGAATTTCTAGGAAATTCTTCCTCTGGTCACTGGGTTTTTCATAATGGAAACACATCTCCTCCTTCCTAACACCTCATTTATATTTTAATGACCTAGGTTAACAATTAGACCCACCAATATTATTCTTCCAGCTTAATCATTCACCATTTTATATTTCAAATACAAAATCAAACCATGAATCTATCATTCATTTCTTAGATATCATTAATATATTCATGAGAAAAATTAAAATTTTATTGAACTCATTTATATTAGAGTATAAAATAATGTTATAGTTAAATGGGGTCATGACCTTTTCAAGAAAGATAATGGTCACTACATAGTTTCTTTCCTATATCATTGGATACTTTTTTCATCCATCATTTTTTGCAGGGGGGCTTCTATGGTCTTATATATAGATCAAACATATGGATTCAACCCATCCACACTCTTTGAATACCTCTCATATTTTATAATATTTTATATTTTCTTGAACGTTAAATCACTGACAAATGTGATCTTGAAGCGACTTCTCTCCCTCTAGGAGTTTACTGAAGCCTCATTCATCCTTTATCCTTTTTTTGGTGGCTGATTTCATCTAGAGATATACTTTGATGGATGTTTTTGATATATTTATCAACTATTATATCGTATTTCAGGATAATGTGTTTGTTAGTTTATTTTATTCTCAAAATATACTAATTTGTTTCGTTATATAAGTGGAATTATGCATTTCCTAGTCCAATGCCAAGTGTCTCGAAGAATGTTGTTTCTTCTCCCTTTCCAGATGATATTTTGAAATTTATATGAATCTTAATCCTTCAACTTCAGTTATTTTGTTAAGCTTCCCTAGTCTTACACTTTGGTTTCAAAACCTAGTGATACTTCAACTTCATGGAAATATGGTTTATGGATTTATAGGTTTTGATAGTAGATCTAAATACCTATTTTACCCTATTTATATAAAAATATAAATTGAAGTAAATGTTTCTAATCCTCCAGTTAAATCACTTTATATTGAATTAGTAGAGGAGTTCTAGTTATTTCAAAGAGATAATTTTTAGTCCTGTTGTGTTTTTTGTAACTCTTGTTATAGTCTAAGCCACCACCAGCAAGCTTTTCAATGTGTCACTATGAAGAATCCTATGGTTATTATTCACACTTAATTTCTTTGTGATATTGACACTCTTTATGGGGGGGGTGATATTCATCATCCAAGTTTGTTTTTAGTTGTTCCCACCAAAATAAAGGTAGGCAATACGAAGTCACACATTGATTCTCAGGTTCTATGAGGTGAGTATTAGCATTGGTTAGAATTCTTATAAAAGATATAGAAAATGAAAACCCCTTTTTCAGATCACATTAATTTTTACTCAGGATTGGGTTCTATCCCAGGTATACTAATATACAACTAGATCGGTTAGAGGAGGGTACTATCGATGTATTGTTATAAACCCCTTAACAAGACTATATTTGAATAATACTTCCCCTAAGAAATATTGTGTAGGATTAATCTACATAAATTAATCGATAGTATTATATAAATAAATTAAATTAATATTCTATAAAAAAACAAAAATGATAAATGTAAATTTGAAATTACAAGATGGAAGAAGAATCATTATAGTGCTAAGAATCCCGAGATATGAAGTGAGAAAGATTGTCTTAAAACTAGAACCGATGAACAATTAGATGGATCTAAAGTATATGGTTCCCTCTACAGGTTCATTTAGTCTTCCAGGATAAGAATAAATCTATAAAATTGAAGTATTGTTACAATATTCTTAAATCCATGATGACTATATGAGTGGGTTAGGGTTTAGGTCCTAAGGGAATTTATCCTAGGAAGTCTAGGTTTCATCTGATGAATAAATGTGGGGATAAAAGTAAGCAGATCAAAGGAATAGTCATTGAATGTGAGGCTTTAAATAATCTATACTCTGATATAAATTGTAGGACTCCTGGGGTATAAAGTCATTTAGACACCACCCATTATAGAGAATGAGATGGTGAAATATTTTCTTCCATGACCTTGGATAGAAAATTAAACATATGAAAACTATTGGATAGAGAATTAGTTTAAATTTCAATAGACAAATTAAATCAACAACAAATTTCCTCAGTGGATAAGAAAACTACTGTTGCAAACCCACATAATGTTATAGAGTTAACAACCCCTAATAAGATCAGCAACAACAACTCTTAGATAGAAAGTGGAGGAGATGTTTGAAGGAAAACTTTGAACCTCCTTATTTAATAAAAGGAAGAAATAAAGTAAAAATAATAATTTTAAAATACTAATAAATGGAAGATTATAATTTCATGTGTTCTAGAAATCTTCCTATTAATACCATTTAAGAATAATCAGAATGGACTAACAATCATAATCATATTCTAATTAAAGGTTTTAATATTGGTTAGATCGATACAAAGAATTATATCATGAACTATAGAAATATAGATTCATTATTCAAGGATATTATTCACAATGATATAAAATGTTGTGAATTTTTGATTATTTAGATACTTCATAGGATGCATGGTGCTAATAATTTGAAGTTGTACTTGAATGGTTTATATTCTTTCATTGAGTCTAAATTTTCACTTATTTGGTGACACCACCCTATTATAGGTTGTAAAAATGATATTATTTAAATAGTTTAAATATATTCTTTTGAAAATCTAGAGTTTTATATGGAGAGGGGTGCTAAAAAATAAATTCTGGCTTTAAATTATAAAATTAGTGTGTTGGTTTTATTATTTCTGGAAGAAAATTAAAATCCATGAGACTAGAGAAATGTGGTTAGATAAAAGTTTATTTTGAAATCAAATTGATGAGAGTTTATTATGTCAAGATTTATTATCCACTTGTGATGATATCATAGACTTTAATGATCTTATGATACTTTATATTATATGGTAAATGGAAGGCCCCACAATCATTTTACCTTCCACCATTGATTGAATTAATTTATGAGGCTAAACTTTACAACAATAACTACCCCTATCTACCCACATTATTTGTGTGAAAATTGCTTTAGATACCCACTCTTAGTGTACTTAGATAAAACATAATCATTTTTGGTGTTTCTTAAGTCCCCTAAGATTGTTTTACTACCCTTGACACATGATCCAGAAATTTATAAGAATTTCACCAATCATCCGTCTCTTTTCCATCATATATATATTGAGTTGAATGAGGTAAGACTAATTATACTAGAAGAAGGAAATAAAAATAAAATTGAAATAAATCAAACAAAATCATATTAAATATTTTAAACTAAAAGTGAATACTGAAACAAGTTAAAAAAACAATGAGTTTTATTATTTGAAATTTATAATATCATGCATTATAGATGGGATTATTTCCCTTCCCTAATCATTCAAATATTTACCCTTCCATGTGAAGGGTAATATATATGGAAGGAGATAGATAAAAAATTTATATCCAAATGAAAATAGAAACTAAAATAATGAAGGAATTGAAATAGTAGAAGTAGTAGTCATGCCACTCCCACTCCCTGGTGAAAAATTATCTCCTTAATTTTGGTTCTTCCTTTTCTCCTCCTTCAGCTAGTAAAATCCTTATGATATCCTTGATTTCTAATTATGAAAAGTTTTTCTTTTTCCAAATAATTATTTCTCAGTAAGAATCTGGTGTTCATTAAAATTCACAACTTCCCTCTTTCTTTTTAATTTAAATATCTTTCACATCATGTTTTACATAGATGCCTCTAGTTGGTTTCAAGAATACTAATGTAGCACCACTATGCTTCGAATTCATGAATAGATGATCCTTTGTCACTTCATTTTGAAAACATATTTTGGTTGTTTTTTAAAAGTCTTTGGATTTATACATGTGAGAAATGATGTTTACATAGATTAATAATCATGCCTATGAAGACTGAGTTTCGTTTTATAGTGGCTAAATTATCCTTACAATGTTTTATCATGGTTCTTATGCACAGACCATTATTACAGAAAAATATGCTTTTGAACACTAAATTCATGCTTACTAATCATTTAAGATCACGTTTACATAGGCCAAAATTCATTATTAGAAGTGATAGATGATTCTTATGTGGATATTAGCATTAAAAAAATCAATAGAACTTATTATAAAATTATTAAACCATCTAATTAGCTCTTAAAAGTCTAAAAAATATGTACTTCCAAATTATGATCACCACTCCTCATGCCAAGGTCCATTCAAAATTACTTTCTTCAAGCTATCTTGGAAAATACATCCATTGAATCCTATAATAAATTAACAAATAAATATATGGGAATAAAATGAATTGAATATTGAAATAATGATATAACTTTATGGACTATGGTAATTCCCCCATACATAATAATTGAACTCCTAAATAAGTGAACATGAAAAATATTTTCAAGTGAAATTTAAACACAAGCCAAAGTGAGTTTCTAATTTAACATGATACTTCTCAATAAAGTTATGCTCCATTGTTGTTCTTAGATCCATATTCCTATTTAATTTCATTAAATTATTTTCCACTTCTTCCATCCTCACATTCTCCTTTATACTAATTTCATATAAATATTACTCTCAACACTCAATTATGAATTTATAGAAAAGTTATCATCATTCCAAATTCATGCATGGGTTTCCATTGGACTGATGAATTTATTCATCACCACCTAATAAGTCATATATTTGTGTATATCATGATGAATTTTCTGGGTTTCTATTTTTCTTAAGGCCGGGTGGTATCTATTGATAAAGTCTGATGGAAATTAAGAGTTTTGTCTCTATGTTGAAGCAAAATGCATGATTTTCAATTTCATTCAAAAATGGAATCCTAATTATCTCGAACTTCTATTAATTAAGCTCTACCACTTTGAGTTATGATATGAATGATCATACCATTAATATTTTAGTACCAAAAGTAGCTCTCCTTTATTATTCCTTCAGCATGTTTAAATTAATTTTTCTATCTATACTCTTGAAGGTAGAGAGGGGATTTAATTTTTCATAGTTGATGTGTGGTCATCTTGGACCTATATCAGAATATATTTTACACTATTTATATGTCTTGAAAGAGCCTTTATCTAATCATATTTATCAATTATTCCATTCAATACTTGCAAGAGAACCTAACAGACATTAGTATTTGTATAATAGATTCCAGATACCATTAAACATCATTTTTCTGTAAAAGTCCTATTAACTTTATTAGGTATTCCACCTTATAAAACATTAATTATATCAGTAATTTTCTTTCTTATTCTCTCCTTAATAATAGTTTGGAATGGTTTTATTTTATTCGGAATTCAATGGTGGTAGATTTTGATTTTTAAGGGAAAGCAGTTAGTTTTTCACAAAAAAACAACAATATATTTCCATTATTAGAGTTTTATGAAATGTAGTCTATCCTCTCATCCTTACTAGCATGATTATCCTTAAAATATATAAGAAAAAAGGATGTATTAATTCGTTACATCAACTCAAGTAAACTCTTCAAAACAATCTTTTCCATCTCAGTTTTCCTCCCCATACTTGAATTCAATCTTGATCATACATTAGCTCCTAATTAATTGTATATAGGTATATTGGAATTTCAATGTGGATTACTAAACGGTTTATTCATGTATTATAATTACAATTATGTTTAAGTGAAAAGTAATTCTAGAAATATGAGTTCATTGCAAAAAAGGATTTAAAAAACAAAAGAATGCCTCGGTCATTTATAGAACAAGGTCCTAAAGGCTCCATGGTTATGACTAGATTACTCAAAAAATTATGGTTATTCAGACATGAAATGTTTTTCCCTTGAAAAATAGAATTGTAATAAAATGTCAAATTAGGTTCAGAATACTCTCAAGTAAGTGACTAAAATTTTTGATATCATGTCAAGGCCCAAGATTCAAAAATCAGAGGTCTTATATAAATTCCATTCACTTTGAATTTGAAGAAAATTTAATTTAATCATTCATCTATGGTTATTATGTTTGTAAAATTAGTACCATGTAATTGGAATAGGTTCAAAATTTTTATATACAGTTAAATTGATCTCAAAAGGCTTTAAAACGCACAAAAATTTTAAAATAAACACACAAAGATTTCAAAAAAAACCCAAATACATTGAAAAGTAAAACCAAAATTTGAATATACTAAACTACAAAACTTCTCTACCTTATAATTAAATAATAAATTATCACATGATAATAGATTTTTTGGGAGATAGTTTCCGATAATAATCTTTTATATAATTCATGATTACCTGTATTTGTTATTTTTAATATTAACATTGTTATTATCACATCATTATTATTCAACTGTGTGACTTAGTATGTGATAATTTCCTTATAGTAATTTTCCCACTACAATATCATAATCAATTTCTCACAATGATTACAACCTAGATGTTCCATAAAAATATTCTTAAATATATGTTTTATATCAAGATGATATCATTTTATTAGACAAAAATGATGCTATCTATCATGTGTGGAGACTTATAGTAATTTGATACACTTTATAATGGTGTATTCCATTAGTAATATTTAGTATAGGGGATTGTGAGAACATGATCCACCATTCGAAAATCTATATTTATATGTGTCATTTCATGTTCCTATCTATAGATATGTGTAATTATCCGTAGAGATTATGATTATTATTAATGCATATTTCGAGTCATGTATTTTGATGTATTGGAAAAAACCATGACGAAATCTATTTTTAGTGAAGTAGGATATGTTGCGTGAATCATGACTGATATTGTAATAATGAAAAATGTGATAAATGATTTATCCCTTATGATCTTTAATTAAATTTTATATCTTAGTCCCTTTAATTTGAATGTAACTTCTTGATAAAGTCCATTCATATAGTGATGTTTTCAAAATGTTTAATTCTATAAATTCAAGGAAAGAAACATCGAGCACATAGGTTGATGGAACCGGTATGTAAGCTGTTTGATTAGAGATATTGTGATAAATAGGATATAGTAAATAGTGATACTTGGAATGAGGTTTACGTAATTGGGACTATACATTATTTATTTATGAGTTCTTTATCATGTTGTTGATGTTAAACTTTCACTTTTGGTGGTTATTACTACTTTTATTTAAAAAGAGGCCTAGATGGTCACCCACTAAGTGTATCCAAAACCTTGGTTAATTCTATATAAATTTAAAAATTTATAATAAATTTTATTCTTGTGATGTAGATTCATAACTATTTGGGGTTAGTTGATCTCCAAAACTTAATAATGAGTTATTTGGTAGAATAAATATGTGAGTTAAATAATAATAATTATATATTCACAATATATAGTGAATAAAATATTTATTATATTTATCTGCAAATAATGCATTAATATTTATTTATTAAATTAATAGTCATTAATTAAGTATTGATAAGTAGTAACGATGGTAGACATACAATGTTTAATTGGCCAAAGGGAAATGATATATTAAATTTAAAATAAATAATTATTAGTTTATTTATTTTGAAAATTATATTTTTTTATTTGAAGGTTTTGTGCATGTCAAAAAAATAGTTATATTAATTATATTATTATTAAACATGTGGTTTTCTATTTAATATGAAATTGGATAAAGAAATTTTTAAAATTACCAACCCTAATCTAGTGCTATAAATACATTATTATATCACATTCTATGGTTAGATACTTTTGGAGCACAATAAACCTAGAGATAATTTTCTCAATCCCTAGAGAGAATCCTCTTAATAATGTACTCAATAAAAAGTGTTTTGATACATTTAAAACATTTAACTTCTTAGAGAGAACCCAAAAAATCATTCATTCATTAAAATATTCTATATTTGGTCAATGAAAAACTATTCATGAAATAAGAATTGACCATGATAGCACCAAATTATTATATGATGAAATCTCAATATTTTTGAGCATGTGTAAATCACTATTAGAAGGATTTTTCCCTTGGAACCTGGAACTCAATAAAGGAATGCAGAGAGTAGTCTAATGATCTTCAGTTTTGAAATAATTACAAGAGAAGGTAACCCTAAATATATCTATAAATTAATTATAAAATATATGTGATGATCCAACCATTTGGTTTCAGCATTTAGTTTTTAATTAGTCATCACATTTAATTTTATTGGTCCTAGAATTATTCGTCATGAACATCTCGTATTATTCAACAATTACGTATAAAATATGAGTTGTATATGCCCAATATGAGATTATATTTTCCTCATAACTTTAAATTCATGTTAAATTAGTCACATTGTTAATTTATAGTTCTTAACTAATCTGTTATGGATTATATACATTTATTTCTAGTTTTATTTTAGTAGTATTGATTATTTTAAATAGAATATATAATTCTTCTCCTCCATTCTTAATTCATGCTCAAATAACCAAAAATAGGTTAAATTTACATGAATAATTTCTAAATAATCCATTAGGTGGTGACAAGGATTCTATCCAGAGAACACATGAGTACACAACATATAACTCAAGGCACACAATTTTTACCCATTTTCAATTCACTGGGAAAAACCATGAAAAAAGTGGTTCATCTTGTAAATGATAACATGAAGAGGATATTAATTTCAAACTACATGTTGAACAATATAGTACTACATGTTGTTCTTTAGACTACAAGTCATGTAATTAATTTACACACAATAAATTTCATGTGTTATCATCGAAGAAAACATGGGGTCCAAATTTTTGAAGCATTTATTACATGACATAGGAAAAGAAAAAATATAAAACATTGAGGGTACATGATCTGTATTTGGTGTATACACTTCATACCTCATACACTTTCATAGAAAAAATATTTCCAGTCCCTAGGAATGCATCACAGACATGGGAAAAGTAGATTACATAGTGTGTATCCCTATTATAATTTATATAAGTTATTGTACCACATTTATTTAATTTATCATGGATTAAAAAATTAATAATCTAATTATACCTATTTCTATGTGTTCTATGTGTCATTTATTGATAGTACACACAATATGATAAGATTATTAATTTTATATTTAATTAATTTCCATATTAAAATTTTTACTACAATTTTTTTATGGTCTTGTTGTGTACTTTTTATGTATTATCGCATCACATGTCTCCAAATTTACATATTATCAAGTCTCAATTATTGATAAATTAAAACCTTATAATAGTGGTCCACAAAATGTTTGTTCGATTCTATTTGAATACATAGAATAAGGACTATGCTGAGTTGTTTGGATAGTTACATTATCTTTCCTCCAAGTACACATGTGTAACTTAATAATATTAAATAAAATTAATTTATTAATCTTGTTTAAAATTATCGGTGATGGAAATTTTAGGAAGGTTTGTATGGAATTAAGATAAATTAAATTAATTGGATTAATTAAAGTTGTTTTTAACTTAATTAATGAATAGATTTAAGTGATTACTATCTTGATTGAACATATATGTGTGTTTCATGTGTGTGGGTGATCATGAAGTAATACAAAACCTATATATGTGATTGGTTTCCTTTTAATTTATTATTATTATATGAAATTTATATCCAGGGTGCCATGCCCTCCTCACATTATGTAAGGTTCTGCGTGCCTACCATTTCCTTAATGTAAACCCCCTATCCTTTTGTTCCCTTTCATGAGAGTGATTATAGCTTATGTGATGAATGTAGATCTAATGAGAGTGGAGGTAGTTCAAGTTTGCAGTCGAGATGAAACCAATCAAGGGGATACACAGGAGTATAGGTTGAATGTTCAAGAATAAAATAAGTTATGGTTCCATGTTTTTGGCCTTAGGTTTGAGGGTTATTTTATCATCTTCTAGATAAACTAACTATTTGAGAAGCTCTTGATCATACCTCTTTCTTTTATTATAATTTTTTCAAGTTTCATGGTTACTTTTTCTCAGTGTTTTTTATTGTGATCACATAAATTAAAGAATGACATGCATACCATAAGGGATTAATATAAATTGAACTATGTGTAAATTTTATTAAGACATATTTAATCACATAAGTTAATCCAATTAATATTAACATAATTTAATTAAGATAAATATGGATATTCTACACATTTATATAAAATCCTTCAAATCAATATATGAAGTTGGTATTGACTTAAACTACTTAGGTTTAAATTCAAACATAGTTTAAAGTAGTTGACCATCCAAAATTAGGGTAATTTTAATTATTGGATAATTTTATCTTGAGTTTCTAGTTTGAATTAACTTAGTTCACATCAAGGTTTGACTACCCATGTATGAATTCGTGTAACTCCGAGGAAAAGTGATGAGGGAATCTGTATCTAGGATTTCTAGATTTGTTAGTCCACTAAACATATCAAGGAGCTAAAAGTTAATGAAGTTGTTTAGTTACCCCTATATAAAACCCTTAAAATAACTTTTTAGTCCCATGTATGAGTTTTGAGAAGGGTAATATGGATCCCAACTACTAGAATATCCATCTGACAAGTTATTCTAAAACTAATAGTGAGGGATATAAGGATTCAATAAAATAGTTAGAGATTAATAAATTAAAAATTTATTATCTAATTTAGTAAGGTGTGTAGAGTAATAATTTTTTTATCATTTATTATAGAATTGTAAAATCACATGACCTCAAACATATCATTGAGATCCATTCTATAAAAGGATAACCGTCTCACTAGTTTGAACTTTTGTGAATGGTATAGGTAATTTTTAATTATACTATTCCATTAGTGGAAATTATAAAAGATATAAACCCCAATTCTTTAGTCTCTTATCAAATAGTCTAGCGAGAAAGAAATATATCCCTACATTAAACATGTGGATGATTCTATAGATTCCCAATATTAAATTTTATCATCCATGTCTTGTGAGATCATGAAGAAAAATGATGATATGGATGCATATAGAATGATGAATCACCTTCATGATCCTTATCAAGAGAATGAATATGATAGGAAAATGAGATAACTAATTTACTATTAACATGTATTCTTAGAGAGTTGACACCATCGGGGACATATTTAGTCAAGATGATAAGATACATAGAGATCTACGACATTATGTGATTGGATATCCATGATGATTTTCTCATAGATTCATCATATCCTTAGTATCCAATAGCATCTCTAGTTTCATTGTGATTTATAACATGAGAAATAGTGAGAATAAACATTCATAATTTATTACTTTAATTATCCACGTTGATAAATACATGAGAAATAAAAAGCTTATGGTTATTATAGTGAATAAAAATGGATGAAAATGGAAAGGGGTTCCAAAAATACGTTCATGTTTATGTCTCCAATGAAACATCCTTACAAGAAAATTATACAACAAAAATAAAAGGAACAAAATGTTGTATGTTTTACATGTTTCTAGATAGGGCACTATAAGAATAACCAAACCCAATTAGAGAAGTAAGGGGATGCTTCAGGTGCATTTTTTTTCAAGTGAAAAATTCCCTTATCCACACATTTGATATTAAATATAGCATGTGGTGATCAAATTGTTATCCTAATGTTGAATACATGTAGATTTTGGAATATTTCTATAGGTGAGGTGGATCTTCAAGCGACCAACGAAGCAAAAATTACAACTTTTTCTATAGCTAACTACCAACTTCTATTGATAACTAGGTTGATCTTGGTTTTAAAAGACTATTATTATGTACCAACTATTACTAAGAATATATTTTCTATATATTTCCTAGATACAGATGGTTATATTTTCATTTTATGAATTAAAAGTTGTTTCTTATACAATGAAATCATATATTATGGTATATAACATTTAAATAATGGTATTTGTGTATTAAATTACGAAAATGATGTATTAGAAATTGATAATTAATCAACTTTTCATGACTCATTCCACATCTAAATTTGGAATCACCATCTTGGTCATGTAAATGAAAACAATTTGATTAACCTCAATCAAGATGTCTGTTGTAATTTTTTAAAATAAAACCACTTAATACTTTTCATGATTTTTTACAAGGAAAGTTGACCAACCCACCGTTTGGTGGATAGGTTAAAAGGGTTATAAACCTTATATAATTAGTACAAACTAATGTGTTTGGTTCTTTTCTAGTAGAATGTATAAGTGGATATTCTTACTTCATTATTTTTATTGATTAATTGAGTAGAAATTAAAATATCAACTTAATGAGGTATAAATCTGAGTCCATTGAGAAATTTAAGGAATTTAAGAATAATGTAGACAATAAAATTAGTAATAAAATAAATAATCTTTGATCATATCAAGGTGGTCAATATCTAAACCCAAATATTATTAAATTTATACCGGATTTTGGTATTCAATATTTACTCACTCAACCTTATAAACCACAATGGAATGGTGTTAGTGAAAGGAGGAACCATACCATACATGACATTGTGAGGTAGATAACGAGCTAGTTGATCTTTAATCATCATTTTGGGTATATTTATTATAAACTATAATATAAAAACCAAATTTTGTTCCACATAAATCTAAAAACTATATTACAATATAACTATAGAGTGGAAGATTTTTTTTGTCACATATTAATGTATGGGTTTGTGATTCATTTGTCCAGGACAACTCTTGAAACAAACTAGAACCTTGAGGCATGGAGTGTATCTTTATAGTGTATCCTGACGAAACATAAGGATAATATCTATAAAACCTCTCAAAAAAAGCTGAATTTCGGAAGACAATCAATTAATCATGAGAGGGAGAATATACTAAAGAAGGTTAGTGGGAGAAATATTTAATTATATAGAGTTAATGATAAATATATACAAGAGTTGGTATAGGAATAGATTTCATATGTTCTTCTAGAAGATGTTTTACTAAAATACAAGTACTATATAGGAGAACCAAAGTTTTTAGAGTACCAATATGATATGTCTTTCTAGAAACCATGGATGGTGAATAATTATGGGATAAAAATGATAATAAATTTATTATAAGGAGGTAATAGAGATCTCCTAAACTACAAGATGAAATGAATCAAAGAGTTATTAGAAGGATTATATTTATCAGATATTTTTTTTGTGTTTGGTAGATCTTCTTGTTGATGTAAATATCACTTGGTGAAAAGGATTATTAAAAATAGGATTGGACATGGAAGGTAAACTGAGTACCTATAAAACATGACTAGTGGAAAAAAATTTAAATAGTGTCAAGGAATAGACTACAATAAAACCTCTTCTCTAGTATCCATGTTTAAATCCATCATAATTCTACTTGGTATAGTAGATTTCCATGATAATGATATTTGGAAAATGGATTTCAAAATATACTTTACTAATGGGAACCTTCGAGAAGATTTATATATGACACAAAATGATGGTTTTGTGAATCTAGGTAATTCTAAAATGGTATGAAAGTTATAGGGGTCCATTTATAGTTTGATGAAAACAAAGAGGTTATGGAAAATTTTGTTTGATGAATCCATAATAGAACTTGGTTTCATTAATAATGATTGTAATACATGTGTTTACAAGAAATTTAGTGGGAGTGTAGTTGTTATCCAAGTAGTATATATCAAAGAAATATTAATTATCAGAAATTATATACCAATTTTATAGTTAGTTAAGGACTAATCGAAAAAGTTCTTCTTAATGAAGGACCTTTGTGAAACAACCTATATCTTTATCATCAAGATCATTCATCATAGATACAAAATTATTCATGGGATGAGCCAAAGTACATGTATTGACAAGATACTAATGATATTTATCATTGAATAATACCATAGGGGATTTGTTCCAAGGTAACATGGTATACATCTTTCCAAGAAAGGTTTTCCTCAAGAAAAATAAGAAAAAGATAGAATGAGTAAGTTACCATATGTTTCTATGACAGGATAAATAATGTGTTCCATATTATGTACTATTCATGATATTTACTACCCCTTGAACATGGTAAGAAGATATCAATCTGATCTAGGTGAAAACAATTAGTATACTTTTAATTCTATCCTTAAGTATCTGAGAAAAATAAGGATATGTTTACGGTATACAGATAATAAGAGGATCTATTCATCTTGTTCTACATATATTATAACTTTTTTGTAGATCCAAGGGATCTGAAGTCACAACATGGATATGTATTTAGTCTCAACATAGAATTTGTCATATGGAAGAGTTCAAAGCATCCGTTTTTCACAGGTTTTATAGCATAGTTCGAGTATATAGTAGCATATGATATTGGAAAATAATCAATATGGATATGAAAATTTTACTTATATCTTGATATGGTTCCTAGATTTAAAGAACATATCGCATTATATTGTGATAATACTACAATGGTTGCTCTCACAAAGTAACCAAGGTCACACCAATAGATAAAGAACATACTATAGAAGTGTCACCTCTTGAGAAATTTTTCTTAGATGGGTGAAGTAAATTTGAGCATATTTTTATTGAGGAAAATGTTTCATACCCCTTAACTAAATATTTATCTCAGTATAAGCATGAATATCATCTGTGAGCAAGATAATTGATGTGTATTAGTAGTTATCTCAAGTGAAAGAGGGAGTCTATTGGATTTAGTTCTCTAAAAACAAATTATTTGTACTTTACGATTACATATATTAATTTTTTTGAATAATCAAAAAGTTAATATCACAAAAAAATTCTATTCTATGACATCAAATTTGATAACGTCTTAAGGGTACTTATTGTACTGTAAGTTCATAAGTAGTTCCCCACTATGATGATAACCTCGAAGTTCTGCGAAAGTATTCTTAAATATATGTTCTATTGTCAGATGATATCATTTTATGGGAAACAATTTATATAATCTAGTAGGGGTGGATACTCATATGAATTTGATACACTTTTTCATGGTGTACTCCCTTGGTAATATTTAGTGCAGGAGATTATGAATTCATAACCCACCACTATGAAATACACATTTATATGTGTCCTTGGATGTTCATATATTTATATGTATGTAATGATTTAATATTATTATTAATTCACTTCATGAGTCAAACAATTAAATGTATTATTGAAAACAATGATGAAATATTTTTATAGAGAAGAAGGATTAATTGGTTGTGTCACAAAAGACATTGTATTAATGAATAATGAAAGAAAGGATTTATCAATTTTGTCCATTAGGTGAAGTTGATATCTTAGGCTCTTTGGTAGGAATGAAACTTCTTGATTAAGTCTATATCAATGGAAATTTTATTAGAAAGTTTAATTATAGAAATTAAAAGAATGAGATATTGAGCACATAGGTTGATGACACCAGCATGAATCCACTATATTAGAGATATCCTGAAAGAGGGATTGTATTATGAAATAAGCATTCGTATGAGGTTTTATTTCTTTTCGACATTAACTTCATTATCTGTCAGTTCATTAGCATGTTTCTAGATACTAACCTTAAAATTTAGGTAGTTCTGCATAATGATAATGAGAAAGAGGTCTATATGGTCATACACTAAGTGTGTTTAGAACCTCAACAAAATACTATATTAATTTGACAAGTTATAATAAATATTATTCATGTTTTTTATTTTAATAATTATTCTGATCTAGTTGATCACTAAGATTTAATGATGAGTTATTAAAAAGTATACATATTTGAGTTAAATAATAATAAATATGTATTCCTAATATTTAGAGAATATAATCTTTTTATATTTATCAGAAAATAATATAGTAATATATATTTTTTTTAAAAATAGTTATTATCCAAGGTTTAGTAAATAATGATGAGGATAGATGGATCAAGTTTATTGTTTAGGATGGAAATGATATATTAAATATCGTTTAAAAATATATTCATTTATTTATTTTAAAAAAATTATTTATTTATCCATAGGTATTATTAATGTTAATTAAAAATAATATTATATATATTATTATTCAAAATAGGAATCTCTAAGGGTTGATGAATTGGATCAGGGATAATTTTCAATTAATAATCCCAACATAGCTCTATAAATAATCAGTTATATCATATTCAAGGGTTAAATACTTTGGTGTACAAAAAACCTAGAGAGTTTTCTAAATCCATAGAAGTAATCCTTTGAATAATGTACTAAAGAAAAAGGTAATAGATAATTATGAACTTTCTCAAGTATTTTAGATAAAGTAATTAATCTCTTATTCATGGAGAGATTCTTATTGTGATAAATAAATAATGACACAAGTGGTAAGAATTGACAACTATATCACTCGATGATTATATGGTAACATTATGAGATTTTTTAGAATATATGGATCGCCACTAGATGAATTATAACTGTGGAACCTATAATAAAATAATGGAATGAAGAGAGTAGTCTAATGATTATCAATGAAAAAATAGTTACAAGACAATGTAATTCTAAATCCATCAATGAATTATTTATAAATATATGTGTTTATATTAACTTTTAGTCTCATTGTTTATAAGTAAATTAATATTAGAATTTCATTATGTTGGTCATGAAATTTTTCATCATGAACATCTTAGATTTTTTGTTGATTACAGCAAAAATATTAATTATACTAATAAGATCTTCTCTTGTTCCTAGAACCTTTATATTGTTTAGTGAAAAGTTATTTTAATAGAAAGAAAAAATTAATTAAATATTAAATAATTATACAACCTTATGGGTCTCATTTAGATAAAGTTAGGAGGAGTTTGATATCAACTATTAGTGTTTGGGGTATATTTCCATATAAATTCTCTAGCCTCTACCCATTAATAGTAAATGGGGTTTCAACTCTTTATTTAACAACCTACAATGCCCCAAAAGGATATACATGAGTAAATATGATAGGACCTTTTATCTAGATTTTTTATAACAAGAATCAACTTGAGTCTTGAATTTTATAGCAACACTTGGTTCCTAAGATTGAAGTCCTTTTTCTAAATGATTTTTCCATGATCCGCTATAGTTATTTCTTTTTAAATTTGAGATTTAAAAAAATATTCTCTTATGATTTATTCCAACTCGTATAGATATACTTTACTTTTTTATAGCTTTTTTCATGCCAAAATTCATCTCCCTCACTACCTTGTACTCCTTATTCTTCAACTCCATAGGTATATGATAACTCTTCCCATAAATTATCCTCCATATAATAATTCCAATGGGTGTTTTTCTAAGAATTCGTATGGGTCCAAAAGGTATCTACCAACCTTTGGATAATGTCTTTCGATTTTTGATTTATTATTTTCTATAAAATTACATTCATCTCATTGTTAGAGAATTTATGTTTACCATTATTTGTGCATGGTAGGGTGTGTATGTCTTGTGGTTTACCCCATAATTCCTTAGTAAGGATTTCATGGTCTTGTTGTAGAAGTGAGTCTCTTGGTCATTTAAAAAGTAACTTTTCCTTCCAAACCTATATAAAATGTTATTCCTAACAAAATCAAAAACAAAATTAGTATCATTAGTTTTAGTGGCCATAGATTCCACCCTTTTTCAAACATAGTCAACGACAAATAATATGTATGAGCTAGTAAATTACACGGTAAAGGGTCTTATGAATTATATTCCACAAACGAAAAAGGTCTCACAAAATCTTATGGATAGTTGAAACATTTATTTTATTTTGTATATGAAATAGAAAAATAGACATTTTCCACAAATTTTTTAAAATTGATGAGAATATTTAAACAAATTAGGATTATATATATATAATTATAAAACTTATATAGAAGTGACTAGAGGTATAATGTTTTTTCCACTATATATGGTATGAAAAAATTAAAGAAAAGATCGATTATGACTTTCAGACAAGAAACTTATTAAAATTTGTTCAATATAGGTTTTCCAAAGATATGGATCTTCCAAAATATAAAATAGTTATTTAATATTAATCGTAAAAACATTTCATGGGTTTAGGAGATATGGGACTTGAGATGTTAAATAAAGATTAACCTTAATAACATACCAGGGAACTTATCCATCAATCAAATACAACTTCTCCCTTTGATTGAATACATACACTGGTTCTTGATTTGGGATTTCAACTTCAGTGGTGTTGGGAGACCTACTAAGGTGATCAAACACCTAGTTCTTATCTAATATATGATATTTTATCATAGGATAAACTCTTATTGTAATAAAGTTTTGTTAACCAACCATGTCTTTTCTTATACTATATTCATAAAATAACATGGAGTTGTATGATTAGGAAAAATTGTGACTTTAGTCTCAAAGACTTTTCTCTTGATCCTTAGGTGTAATGGGTACCTAAAAGTAACCTAATAATTCATATAAGAAATAGTAATGGGTTATTTCTTATAATATATCTCAAATATATTCAATAAAGGGAATGGGTAAGTGATATTTCTAGTGACCTGGTTTGGTTTACTATAATATATACACAGTCTCTTGTTATTCTAAATTCTAAAATGTATCAACTCATTGTGTTTATTCCTCACCATGATAATTTTAATTTTTTAGGAACTATATGAATGAGGTAGATTCATTTAGAGTTTGAGAATGTGTTTATTATTAAATATTTTAAAATTTATCTATATCCTTTTTACTAACTTCATCATGGTGGGAATTAGTCATCTTTGGGGATGCCTAGTGGGTTTTGAACTCTCCTTAAGGAAAATATTGTGTATAAATATTTTGTGATTTATGAATGGAATATCTCTTAATATCTATCTTAGGGATTTCAAAATTTCCATCAAATGTTCAATAAATTTTTAATCTCTAATTGGGGATAAGTTACTTACATTG
The DNA here is from genome assembly GCA_963277665.1 of Viscum album. NCBI lineage: Eukaryota > Viridiplantae > Streptophyta > Magnoliopsida > Santalales > Viscaceae > Viscum > Viscum album. The sequence goes on along the minus strand of OY728147.1, from coordinate 176,955,595 downwards.
AATATTGGTATTTTTCTCCTTCCATTAAGTACACATACTTGACTTTAGTTAGAAAAGGTTTTAAATCCATATTTAGGGGATGTTCTAAAAATTAAATCAGATTAGGGTTGTTGACTTTCTCATCTAAAATTTCGTACATAAAATAAGAAAAATAATCTTCATGTTCAAGAAATAAACAATAAAACTCCTAAAAAAATCATAATTTACCACTTATTCCAATAAAAAAATAGATTTACCAAATTTAGAAACGTATTTTTAAATTTAATTTTAAATAATTAAATGTTTATCTAAGGATAAAGATTATGGTTACATACATAGATTGCCACTGGGTTCAACCTCTTCAATGTTAAAAAGTTTAATTATGTAATAGTTGTAGTAGCCCAGACCCATACACCAAATCTGGTACTAAAAACAAAATATTTACATAGAGAATTTGATACAAACTCAATTAACCCAATTTAAAAAATTAATAATAATAAAATAAAATAAATAATTATGTCACTTACATACCTAATAACTTTTTAGGTTTAGAGGTTTATAGAAATATAAAAATTATTACTTAAAATCATATACTAGTAACCCACTATAGAGGAAGCAAAACTATTAGATCGATAGTAGTGTAATAGTAATAATAATTCAAAAAAGATAAGTAAACAACTAGTGGAAGCCAAACAGAAATATATACCATGATGATGATGCTCAAGTAGCTCTATAGAAATGATTATTCAATGAATAAAAGATATAGTCATATACCACATGTTATACAAAACACCAAATAATGAAAAACTTTTACAACATGAATTTTGAGCACCAACTCAGTCATCTTCTCCCATACTCCATCCTAGAACTATAACTCATGAATTGAATGTTTGACACTTCCCATTATCAATAAATTCAATCATGAAGTCTGCATGGGTACCAATGTTTTCTCAAGTAGGGTGTGAGATATACTTAGAAGGACACCACCAATGGTGTCCATATCAAACCATTTCATGAAATTAGAAAATGAACAACATTCCATTAATAATAAATGAAATATAGAGTAAATAAAAAAATAAAACAAATTGGTTACCATTAGGTAACCTACCCAATTATATGTGTTTTTACCTAATATGGTGAGTTTTAAAAAAGGGATCCTACAATGTTAATGTGAGTGATATAATGTGTAAGATGATGAAATTTCCCCAAGATTGTGATTGGGCTAATCAGATGCATCCCTTTTTTCCAAATCCAAAGGATCGTTTCTTATTTAAATAAATTATTGAAGTATAAGTAGAAGAACCTCGAGCCCATCTGAGGTAGTCCGAGTGTGACCCCAAGTATCAATCTAAGGGCTATGTAATTATACAATGCCACAAGAGTACATCCAAAGTGACCCCTATAAGAAATCCCAAGTTTCACTCAAAAAATTGTGTGGAAACATCATGAAATAAACTTCCAATTTCTTTCCTAGTATCGCACATAGGGTACCGAGTTTCTCTTGTGTCTTGGTAAAACCATCATGCCACCGAGTCCATCCAAGGGGTCTCTCATAGGTAATTGGTGTCACTCATTTTGAGGTAAAATGAAAAAATGCACAGCAAGCTCATCTCATAATTTTGTAGTATCTCCCATGGAGTGTTTAAATTTCATTTATAAATTCTAAATATAAGGAATGCAAAGCCCATCGAAGGTGTTCTTAAGTGATAACCCCTTGTATCTCCCTTGATAATATGGTGAAGGTAATCTTTAGCTTTAAAAAAGACATGCAATTTAATAAGGAAATGATTTATAACATAACTATCAAGTTTTCCATTTCATTTGACTAAGAAAAACATTTATAGAATAAGATGTAAGGTCATAACTCATAGATCATCACTTGATTCAATTCAATTTATAGATGGAGTTATTAATTTTAAGGAGGAACCCCTTAAGAGGTGTGTAAACAACCTAATGAAAAGGGTAAATTAAGCCTCAAAGGTAGATCAAAGATTTTGGAGTGGTATAAATTTAGCTGATCAACCCTTGGGATTGATTCACCACTAGCTAGGGTCGCATTTTCAAGGTAAGGATTTAAATTTAATTTTTTTAACAATTGAGAGATATCACCAGAACGGTTCGACTTGTGGAACAATGGTGTATGATATAGGATGCAACGAAACAAGGGAAAATATCCTAGAACAACTACCTCAGTCCCATAATTCTTCCCACATCCAGTGTTAGACTTTGATTTAATTTATAATGATAGTTATTAGACAAATCATCTAATTATTTAAAAATAATAAAAACAGTCTTGAACCTAAGTAGCGCAACAGAGGCAGGAAGAAACTCGAATATGAAGCAAGAGGAGTGTAGATCTTACCTCAAGATTTATGATGGATCTCATGGAAATTGATTTGGTGATCGGATGAAGAAGGTAGATTTATCCCTATAAAGGAGAGAGGCAATCTATTAAGGGAGGAGGAGGAGGCCCCTAGAATTGGATAAAGGAGGAGAGAAGAATAAATAAAGTTTAGAATATCATTATATGAAAAATTTAAATTCACCCAAAAAATAGGGGCGAACAGTTTGGAAACATGGTTGTCAAAACCATGCTCGAACAATTCATATGGACTTTATACAAGAGGACTATAGCACCACATATCAATGTACCTAGGTATTCACGGTTGTAGACAAACCATACAGCCCCCAACACCCCACTATCTTAATTTGCGTGGTTTAGAGAAAGCATGCGGGTTAGACAACACAATTTCTCTAAAATATGAATCCCAATTTACCACTTCAATATTCGGGGATTCAGGATTTGGACAACATCTGGGCACCCCTGAGACCCCCATGGTTCCCTTAGAAAACATTAACGGGTAAAAAAAGGAATTCAAGTCAAAAAAAAATTGGTAGGATCCTTCTTAAGAAAATACATGACATTATAACCTCCCCTATTTAATACAACTCATCCCCCAGTTTCCCTTTAGATGGTGGAAAGACGCCATCTGAGAAATGTTATGTCCACTTCACATGTACATTGGCCCCCTTCTCCCATGTCTCTTACTTTATGCATCCATGGTGCCATAGCACTTGGACTAAAGGAACTAACCTACCTCAGAGACCCTTCATGCTCTGATTAATAATGCGTATTGGATGATCCTTGAAGAATGAATCTATCTCCAGATCTAACTCCTTAGGGTAAAACAAATGAGATGGTTATGCATGAAAATGATGAATCTTTCATATGTGGAAGATTTCATGAAGGGCATGGTACCTTTGGGGTAACTACAACTGATATGGTATAGGCATAACCCTCTCCACTATCTCGAAAGGCCCAACGTAACAAGTGATAAATTTACTTTTCTCCAGAATAATCTATGACCCAATATAAGAAATACATACAGAGAAACCCAATGTCCCACCTCAAACTCTAGAGGTCAACAATGATGATTGGTATAAGACTTCTTCCTAGACTGAGTTGTATCCAAATGCTTCTGAATCAACTAGATTTTCTATGAAGTATCCTACATGAGATGTGGATGCAGTAGAGCTGCCTCAACTACCTCTATCTAAATCATAAGTGAATGTCATGAAAAACATTAAAGGATCTCATAGTGATCCATTTGAATTGTTTCATGAAAATTATTATTATTGGTAAACTCAACAAGGGGGATATTATTTTTTTAAGAACCTCTAAAATCAAGGATGTAGGCCCGAAGCATATCCTCAAACATCTGTATCATCTTCTTAGAATTACCATCACTTAAATGGTGATATATTATACTCAAGAGCACCTATGAACCATGTTCTTTTTTAACAATTTCATGAAACATGAGTTAAACCTGGTGAGTCAGTCCAAAATGATAGAATGGGGAAAACCATGAAGTCACATTATACTCTGAATGTAAAGCCTCCCAAGCGCATCAACTGGAATGGTATCCTAGATTAGTAAAAAATGTGAAACATTTTTTAACCTATTAATGATCACCTATACTACGTCACTACCTCAGGGGTATCTCATCAATCATGTCATGAAATATATGGTGAATTCATTCCATTTCCACCCAAGAATGGGTAGAGGTTATAGGAGTGCAGTATGTCATTGGTTCTCTACCTTCACATGCTGATAGGTGGAGCACCGAGTGATAAATCCTTCCATGACCCTCTTCAAGCCTAGAAACCAATACTGATGATGTACATCTTGGTACATCTTGGTAATCCTAGGATGAACTACCCTAATAGAGGCATGATATTCTTGTATCAACTCTTCCTGTATATCAGAAGGCACCCAAACATGTCCATGGAAGAGTACGGTCTATTTCGCATCATAAACCCAACCAATAGTTGGGTTCCCATATCCGACGATATACCTAAAGTTGTTTCCCTTGTAATCAGGTTGCTGCCTCATCCATATATACTTCATAAGGGAGGATTTCACTACTAGAGCTGCTAAAACAGGTTTCTTGTGTGGTTCCTTAACTTCCAGTTGAAACTCAAAAAATAAATCCATTGTCTGCCACTCACAACTGGCCTCTTGTATGGCTTGTGTTTGAGTCTTTTGGATCAAGGATTTAGCAATTAAATTCCCCTCTATGTGTGTATAATCATGCTCAAAATCGAATAAGTGCAGGTATTCTATCCACCTGTGATGCCTCAGATTCAAGTCTTACTGTGTGAAGATATATTTTATAATTTTAAGATATATGTAAATGATAAACCCTTCACCCAAATGATAGTGACTCCAAAATAATAATTTATAAACCACAAAATCTATCTCAAGGTCATGTGGTGTGTAATTATACTCTTGAGGTGTTTTCTAGTAGGACCCATACGCTACAAACCAATCACTCTACATCAAAACTGTTACAAGACTGATTCCTAAAGCATCATAGTAAAAAATATAGATTTCCCTAGATATGGAATAATAAAGATCAGTGATGAAGTCAGTATAATCTGTAAGTCCTAAAAATATATCTCACACACTTTATTCTAGATGAATTTCACATCCTTCTTGTCCAATCTCATAATCGGTGCTTCCTGGTGTGGGTAATCTTGTATAAATCACATGTAATAACCATCCTTCCCTAAGAATTTGTGTATGTCAAACATATTCTTGGGATTATCCTAGAAAACCATGATTCTCACGTTATCTAGGTAAATATATATTCCTACCTATGAGATGATATGGCATAAGTGGTTAACCATACATATCCAAAAGTGGAACTTACTAAGCTCTAAATAAAGTAGGATCTCCCTCAGTGTATTTACCATGATCTCAAGATGGGTATAATGATCACGTCTTGTATGCAAATACACAAATATTTTATCTATGAATACTACCATATTGGAATCAAGATATTGGTGGAAAAAAATTCATCAGATCCATAAATATTTCTAATGTGTTCTTCAGACCATACGATAAGACCAAAAACGCATAGAAGACATACTTACTCTAGAAAAAGTTTTGTGGTATGTATGATTAACTCAAATGTACCTAATGGTAGGTTGGCCTATAATCAATATTTGAGAAAATTGTTTCTCCTTGTTTCTAGTCGAAGAGGTCATATATAAGAGGCAGTGGATACTAGTTCTTCACTGTGATCCAGCTCAGTCGGCAGTGATCCATGGACAATCTAAGTTTATCATCTTCCTTCTTGACGAGAAGGATAAGTGAACTCCAAGGTTATGTTTCGGTTTGGATAAAACATTTTTCCAATATATCATCAATATGCTTCTTCTGTTCCTAGAGCTATGTATGTCTCATATTATATGGAGGAATGAAAAAAAATAATGCACCTACAATAGATCGATGTTGGACTCAAAATTTATCAATCGAGGTAATCTAGATAAATCATCAGAGAAGAAACCCCTAAAATGATCCACGGTAGGAGGTAATTCTATTGAATTCATTCCATTATCACTCATAAAAATACTGAAAAAATGGGTTGTCGCTCTGCATAGCCCAGTACAGTTGGTTCTAGCTCAACATTCCTGGATTTCTCACTCACCCTTATAAAGATAGGTGCAACCCTCAGGTGATGTAAAAGACCCCCACTAGTGATAGAAATCCACATGGTATTTATAAGACACAAGCCAGTCCATACTGATAATGATATCTAATTTGGTCATCTTGAGGATGAAGAAACTCCCTAGAAAATGGTACACACCTATTTCAAGGGGATACTCCTTGCACTGGCATAAACCCTATGCTAAAACACCTAATGGTGTGTCAAGATTCATAACACCACTAAATTACTCTATCACAAGGCCCATATATCACATAGTTGCAGTAGATAGAAAATAGTGTGATCCACCTATATCAAAAACTCAAGTACTAAAGTATAGGCTACCAGAATAGTGCCTCTAAACATAGATGGCCATGGAGGCTACACCTCAAATGCAAGATGTACTGCATAGATAAATCCTAATCCATGAACCTAATATACTTATAGAATAGCCTGATCAGGTCCACTTTACTGACACTAAAACTCTAACTCCTGATTACATCATCCATGACCACCCCCCGGTATAATCAGCCAGTAGAAGACCGACTCATAGCCTAATGTGGAGTCTCTGGTCTATCACCTGAAAGTGGTGCTAGCGCTGATCCCCCCATGCTAGGCACATAATTAAAGGATCATAGAAATGATGGTGGTGACCCATCCTTCTACAAGATCATCACTCAATCAGGTTCCTTGTAAACGAGTGATTTTTATGTGATTCCCTTCCATACTGGTGATACACCACATAGTTGTTGGTGTGTTCCACGTGGTTGGTAATTTCCACTTGCGTACCCTTGAAACATAGCTTCCTAACACTAGATATACGACTACTCTTCTTGAAATCTAAAATCTCATGTTTCACATCACCTTATTCTCTTTGGTTTTTCTCAGTGATGATGGCCCAATTCACTATTTCTAAAAATATTTCCAACTGAAATATTTCCACCTAAGAACGGATGACATATTCAATCCCATCCTTGAATATCCTTTTAGGTGTCATTTCATCACCAGACAAGGTTGATTCCAACCACTGAAATTGAGTGAAGTGAGCTGAATATTCCATCATTATCATGTCACCCTCTTAAAGGTGTATGAACTCTTAAACATGATTTTCTATCAAGGTATTCAGAATGAATTTTTCAAATAAGGATGTCAAGAATTCTTCCCAGAACATACCTTGATGTCAACTAGCCTGAGTGAGAATGTACCAACAACACTTGGTGGAGTCATGTAGCATATTGGTGGCGAGATTTACGCTCCTCTCTAGAGGTGTCTATATTTACTCGAATATCAATATCATGGCTTCGAACCAATACTCAAAATCCTGAGGTATGCCCTCCCCTAATAATGTGGGAGGATGATGCTAATGGAACTCCTGAGTAAGGTCTCTCATAGAAGGGGAAGTACGTGGATCACCCTTTATAGACTGTATGAACAGAAATAATCTGTCACAAAACTAGGCATCAGCACCCACAGGGAGATCTAAAGGAGGCGAATCAGGTGGAACTATTGGAGGTATCATGGGTGGATCAGGGACCACCACCTCCAGAGTTTGCTTGTTACCACTCTCTTGGTGTATAGAATGAGTACTTCATGATGGTATAGCTTTGAAATCCATGTCTAGAAGGTGAGGAAAGGTCATAGAAGGATCATAGAGACACGAACTACTACAAAATACTATGTTCAGGTTAGGGTCAAGGTCTCATATAATACTGGCGGGGTTCTGTTATATATACGGTCAACGACAAGGTATAGTAGAAAATTCCGTTTAATTTTCTTTTGGAATCCCATCTAATGGTAATATTTTTTAAAAAACTAATTTATTAAAGGTAATTATTATTTATTTATATTAAAAAATCAATGCCTGGTCAACTTCATCACCAATTCCAATTTTATATGGGTCCACAGTCATGACAAACAGAATTCTACACATCAAGTAAATTCATCTTGTTCTGCACATCTGGTATCATGATGGAAAAGGTCATGCATGGTGATTTGATTGATTTAATTTAATTATTAATTTAGAATTACTCAGCTCTTAATTTCACTTGGGATTCATCAATAAACCAACCAACATGGAATAATTATTTAATTAAGGTTTTATCATCAATCTATGTGGGAAAACACTGTTTAGATTGATGTAGTTAATTTAACGTAACCAATTATATCAAACTGTAAGAAAATTGAGTACACCATAAGGCAAAATAAATAAAGCACATAGAACAAGCACAAGTAGTACAAGCAATGTACATATAATAGTATATTTGACATGAGATAATGAATGAAATTTAAATCCTAGAGTTACTTGTATGATGCATGAATTATACATCCTCATATCATCGGTACAAGGTAATGATATTATATCAAATTAGTAATATTCCAAGGAAAATGAATCACCCAAAGGTGAAATCCCATAAAATGTAAAATCACAACCCATAACAACATTTACCCAAACCAAGTAATTTGGGATTCTCTTGTACGTGGGTAGCTACTCCAAGCCATAGGCTCATTAACAAATTCCAATACTCATAGTCTCTTACCTAATTCCCAAACAATAAGATAAAATGAAATTTGGCTCTGATACCACTTTGTATTATCTTGCACTGAATTCCGCATAGCAGCGCTCTAAAAAAATGTCCACAAGACCTCAAGCGTGCCTCCTTGAACACCAGAGGATACAGACTACCAGCGAGGGACTAGTGTGAGTTTATGAGGATACTATGCCCTCATATGTCAGAGTGTAGTGAGGAAATATATAATAAATAAGAAATAGAATAAGTATAAACTAGAAGTCCAGACTAGAATCTCGTCATAATGGAAGCAGTAATATTAGACTGATAGCGTCAAAATAGTACTAATAATTCAAAGAAGAAAATTAAACAACTAGAGGATTCTAAACAAAAATAGTTACCAGAATTATGATTCCCATGAATTTATTTAGAAATGAGTATATAGGGAATAGGGGATATGGACATATACCACATACTATACAAAACACTAAAAGGCCAAAAACTCATTAAACTAGAATCTCAAGCATATGATCAGTACTTTTCCCCATACTATATCCTAGATCTATAAATATTGTACCAAAAGTAAGTTGTATCCCTTTATCAATGCTTGAAGTCATGAAGCCTGGTTGGTTACCAAAGGAGACCCAAACATGTTGAGAGATATACTCAGTATACCACCAAAAAAGGTGTCTAGAAAAAACCATTTCATACAATTATAAAATGATAAATGTTTTAATTATACATGATTCTTCCTAAGATGGTGAGTCTAAACCAAGGAATCCTATAAAGATGAAGTTAGTGATATAATGTGTATGATGAATGATTATCTCCAATATTATGATTGGGATTTCAAAACACGTCCCTATGTTTACAAATCCAAAGGTTCATTTTTTATTTAAAAAAGTTCTTAAAATATAAGCAGAAGCACCATAAACCCATCCAATGAAGTCTGGGTGGGACCCCAAGTATCACTCTAAGGTATTAGTAAATAACTAATTCCATAGGGTTCCATCTGAGGTGAACCCTAAAATAAACCACAAATTTAACTCAAGTAATTATGTAGTAACATCAATAACTAACCTCTAGTTACATCCCTAGTATCACATGTAGGGGACCAAGTCTCTCTCATGGCTTGGTGAAACCATCGTACCACTGTGTCTATCCATGGAGTCTTCCTTAGGGAATTAATGTCCCTTTTTTAGAGGTAAAATGATAAAATTCACAACAATACCATCCTAGACTTATAATGTTTGACCCTTGACGTGTTTAAAATTCATTTATAAAATTTAACTTTAAGTCATAAATATCACATTCAAGGGGTCCTTAACTCGGAGCCCCTTGTATTGACTTTGGCACTAAGGTGAATCCATGCATTGGCTTCCAAAAAGACAAGAAATTTTATAAGGAATTAATTTATAAAATAAATATCAAGTTGGCCATTGAATTTGATTAAGTGAACCATTTATAGAATAAGTTGTATGGTCCTAACACATGGATCGTCACTGGATTCAATTCAATTTGTATCTTAAGGAATTAATTTTTAAGAGAAAACCCTTAATATGTCTTTAAACAAACTAAGTCAATGGAGAAATTAAGCCTCATAGGTGGATCACACCCATTGGGATGGCATAGGACAAGGAGATCAACCCATGGGGTTGATTCCCCACTAGCTAGGGTCACATTTGAAAAGGTAAGGAATTCAATTTAATTTATTTTCCAATTAAGAGGATTATCCATAAAGGTCCTTATCATGGAACAACAACTAATGATATTGGATTCAATGAAATAGGGGTCACGAACCTAGACCACATACAACAATTTCGTAGTGCTTACCTCATCCAGTATCAACCTTTGATTTGATATAGAATGGGAGTTATTAGAGAAATCATCAAATTCCCTAAAAATAGGGAAAATGTGCTTACACCTAAATATCACAATAGATAAAGGAATCAACTAGAATAGGAAGAAAGAGGAGTATAGAGCTTTCCCCATTCTTTTTGATGAATCTGACGGTGGGTGATTTTGCGGTCAGATGAAGGAGGTTGCTTGATCCTAAGTGAGGAGGGAGATGAGATATTATGGGAGGAGGAATGCGGTCCATGGAAATGGAAATGGGAGGAGGAAAGAGTAAATAATGTTTAAAATATCGTTAATAGAAAAAAATGTAAATCCACCCTAAAAAATAGGGGCCCACAATTTTCCCACACATTTGGCCAAACTGTTTTCCAACTGTATGAATATTCTCTCTCCAAGAGATATGTAAAACTGAACAGTGTTGTGCCTGGGTTATAAAAATTTTAGACAAACTGTGTAGCCACTAGAACCACATTATCTCAAGCTGCACAATTTCGGGAAATCATTCAAGATGGGCTAAATTATTTCTTCTAACCTTGTGGCCTAATATGCCTATTCAATGTTTGGGGATCTAGGATCCAAAATAGCCTCAACCACCCTTGAGACCTCCATAAATTCCTTATGAATCATTAATCAGAGCAAAAAGGGAATTCATGCTAAAAAACAATGATCCATACATTTGTAAAAAAAATTATGGATGTTACAATTTAATTAATAAGCTGAGAATGAAATGTATCCATAGATAATATCATTGTGAAAATATCATGGACAATAATAACTAAATTATTAATAAAGAAAATGTTTTATTATTTGACATCATTTCCTAGTATCATGATACTAATACTATCAATATCTATGTAATGTCTCATATTTTAATATAGGTGAAAATTCATTTAATTTTGGACAAACCATTGTTGAGTTTTTTTTCATTGATTAGACCGCAAAAAGAATGCCCTTAGGCTAGTTATTTTTGTTCTTGAGATCAAAGTAGAATGTCGGATAGAGCCTGGACATAGGCCAAATACTAGATGTGTATTTAAATACATGATTTTCTTTAAAATACGGGACATTTATTGGTTTGACCATACCCCCTACACATCATGAACTAGTTTTCCCATGAGGGGAAAACCCAAAAAATAGACAATGTGTTTATATAATACAGACTATGTAAATTTCAAGATTCTTTTTTTAAAGGGGAATAACTTCTTATTTTTTTTGGTAGGGGATCATTTATTCTCCCTCTCATAGTAGGGCCTCCTCCATTGGAGCTTTCCATGTATAACCTTGGTTCTTCCAATTCCCCTTCATCTGAGATCTGTTCTGTTCACCACCATTCATGTTGGATCTACAATTGTAAGCACATAATTCATATTCCATAATTTTTTCATTTATATAATCATATTTTATACTATATTGGTGTCATATCATATACCCCATTTTCAGGGATTTCTTCCATTATTCTATTTATCCCATATTAAATTGATTCAAGGGATGATAGTTGTTTCGCACGGATTCCGGGGATGACCTCCTGGATGGGAGATTCAAACGTTCCGATCGGTTTCTAGCGGGTTTGTTCGTAGAACCGAAAACATCCAATGATTCCACATTCGTTTGGACCTACTTTCCAAAGGCAGGCGCTCATTAGCTTGTGGACTGTTGAGGCTTAGGAATTTGCATTGGTCGAGAGGATGTGAGGTCGAACTCATCACACCTTTTTGAGGGGAATTATTGTCTACTCCGGGACTCTCTTTATAGATTTAAGTTATGTTCGTGAATCCTTATTACATTACCAAGTATAAAATGAGCTTTCCTTTAGTTTTAACAATCAATGATTAAATATGCAAGAAATTTAGAGAATCTTTTATATGTATTCGAGGTTCTTCATCAATAGAGAATCATCTATATCTGTTTAGAGATTCTTGGTCAATGGTATCCTTCGAAACATTTATAAAAAAGTCTCTTGGTCATTATGATGACCAGGCTGGTTTTAAAGCCACTCAGTGAGGCACTTGAAGTTTATCGTCATTCAGAAGAAGATGGATTATTTCAATGTTGGGATCGAACCCATGAATGGGCTACCTACGTATCCTTTGTTTTGGAAAAGGATTCAGAACCCACGTAGTTCGAGTAATGGAGCATGATGTTTATGATTGATGGCTCAAAGAAGAATGTCATAATAAATTTTACACTCTAAGCTCACGTGAGTCATGCTCGGTGTGAGAAACAAGAGGTTTTGGTAAAAATTAGACAATTGTTCTATGAAAGATTCAATCATAAGAATTTGTTTGGGGCTTATGCATGTATGACTGCCCAAAATAGATGAAGGTTTAGGATTTACTTTTAGGGAGAAAATCCAGGAACAGGGTCCATAAAGGTATATGTGCTTTATGGAGATTTGAATACTCTAATCTTGGGGCTTACTCCTGAGGAGGATGCCCAAGTTAGGAGGGGACTTATGATTGGGTTTTACTCCTGAAAAGGAAACCCAAATCAAAGGTAAATTATGACTGGTTAAGAGAATTTTAAGGGGGCTTGAGGTTTACTCCTTAAAAGGAAACTCAAGATTATGACTGGGACTTATTCCTAGAAAAGGAGGCCTAGGTTAGGGGACTTGGGGCTTACTCCTGAAAAGGAAACCCAAGGTTATGACTGGGACTTACTCTTAAAAAGGAGGCCCAGGTTAGGGGACTTGGGGCTTACTCCTGAAAAGGAAACCCAAGGTTATGACTGAGTCTTATTCCTGAAAAGGAGACCCAGGTTAAGGAACTTGGGGCTTACTCCTGAAAAGGAAACCCAAGGTTATGACTGAGTCTTATTCTTGAAAAGGAGACCCAGGTTAAGGAATTAAGGTTTCGGGCTTACTCCTGAGGAGGATGCCCAAGATTATGACTGGGACTTACTCTTAAAAAAGAAGGCCCAGGTTAGGGATTAAGGGTTGGGGCTTACTCCTGAGGAGGATGCCCAAAATTTGAGGACTTGATTGGGGCTTACTCCTGAGGAGGATGCCCAAGTTAAGGAATTATGGTTTGGGGCTTACTTCTAAGGAGGATGCCAAAGATTATGACTTTTAGAATTTGGGGCTTACTCCTGAGGAAGATGCCCAGATTAAATGATTTATAACTGGGGATTATTCCTGAAAAGGAGACGCAAGATTATGATTCTCTCATCTTAAAGGATGAGGTTGAATGAATGAACTCTCCATGTTTAGTGACATAAGGATATTTAAATCCCTAGACTTTGAGAGATATTCCACAGAATTCCTTTCAGATAAGGAAGTCAAATCAAGAAATCATGCCATAAATGGCTTTGAAAAATGTCTTGAAGACTGAATCTTGAAAAGGAAAGGTGTGATGGATTAAGAGGGGTGAAAATGGGCAAGATGGGCACCCAAAAAGATAGGGGCGCGCAAGTCTTGCAAGGCGCGCAAGTCTTCCGTGGGCGCGCAAGTATGGTCGCGCAGGTATACCTACGCGACACATAGTGTACTTGCGCGATTTTCAACCAGCATTGAAATACTTGAGCGACTCTTTTAAAAACCCTTTAGAATTTTCTTGAGGTTCTTCCAGAAAAGGTACGTGCAAGTTATATTGAAGGAAATAAGTCGGCGCGCAAGTGTTTGATAAGTTTCAACACTTAGGCCTTCCTTTTTCTCTTTAGATCTTCCGTTCTAGGTAAGAAATTACCTTAGAAGTTTTCCGAAAGCTTTGAGAAGAGACTTGGGCGTCGGGAGCTTCAATCCGAGTTTCTGGAAAAAGATCCTCAAGAATGGGGGGCCCACAGGGTCTATTTATAGGCAAAAGAAGACCTCGGGAGGTTACCGAGCGGTTACCACTTAGGTCGCGCAAGTCACCTGCGCGACCAAGGGTGTCGCGCAAGTGTACTTGCGCGAAAGTGATAAAACTTGCGCGGTGCAGTTGCTGTCAATCCTTTGTTCATGCCTTTGTCGATTTTTGATATTTTCTTCAAAGGCTGAATCACTTTGAGCTCAGATATTCCCTTTTCCAATCTTTAGATTCTGTGACGAAAGGAGCGTCAACAAAAGTCCCCCCTCAGAGTTGGATCCGGAGAGAAATGAGGATTTGACTATGAGGAAATCGAATCCCTCTAAAGGAAAAGGGAGGCGCGCAAGTCTGCAGTGCACAGAGGGTGGCGTGCAAGTTTGCGTCGCGCATGCCTTAAGCGCTCTGGGTGCGGCGCACAGATAGGCTTCCTGGCCTATAAATACACGGCCTCACCTCCGTACGAGTATCCGGATTTCCGGACTTTATACCTTCTCGAGCTCTCGCCGCGCAGGTCACCTAAGCCGCGCAAGTCTCTTTTCCACTGTTCCCTCAATGTTGCGCTCCTGTAAAGGTATTCGTACTTGCGCGATTTAGACTTGCGCGTCAAAAACTAGCGCGGCACCAGAAATACTTGCGCGCCATTGTTTAGATTTGCGCGACTTAATGCCTTGGCCATTTTTTCCAAATTCATTCACAAATTTTTTTAAAAAATAAACCCATTTAAGAGTTAAATTTGTTCAACTTTTGTGAAGATTCAATGGCTCCTAAGGGAATTGGAACGGCTGATGAACTGGCTAGCAAGAGGATTGATGACCTGATGAACATTATTGGCCATGATTACTATGATATCTGCGACAGCACTTTCCCAGATTTGGATAAGTACTTGAAGAAATATCATCTTAATTTCCCACAGAGCATCTACCTGTCTTTGTGTGGTCATGGTCGTCTGCAAGTAGTCAATGTTCCAAATGCAAATAATTATACACATGAGATGCAGCTGCACTGCTACTTCTCTATTTCGGTTATGTTGTGTATTAAGAGTAACAAAAATGGTGTGAACTTTCAAATTCTTCCTCCATGTCATTCCCTTGCAGATATGAAAATGGCAAACCCATGGGCTGAAATGTTTTCTACTAATGGTTGGTGGAGAGAAGACAAACATGATATTAAAGCAATATCTGAAAAGAGTACTCTCTCCAAATGGATCTTTACTTCCAATGATCCATTCTCAAATCCATGTATCCATCTTCCAAGTCTCTTGGAAAGAAACAGAGTCACTGTTTGATCAGCAGAAAATTTTCTCAAACCGCACTCAAGAACATCCTTTTACAATTGTTCCAAGAAGAGCTGGTATCACTGCATCTCTTGTTGTATCCAGTTGAATGAATGAATTCCAAGTGGTTGCTAATGAAGCTCGGGATGCCGTAAATCAAATGAAGTGTTATGTTGAAAGCCTCTTGTAATTTTCGAAAAAGATAAGAGACTCCAGTCTGTGGATGTCCTTCTAACTCTTGTGTATCAATGAAAAACACTTTTGTCTTCAATCATTTGTACCTGCATTCTTTTCACTACCTACTTCAAATTTACTTAAGCCAATGGGCCTAGTAAGCATAGTTTGATTTTTACTAGGATTATTACAAATAATCCTACAAACTTTGAACCTTTTAATTGCTCAATATTACCTAAATCATACAAAAAATGTATATTTAGTGAGCTGGAACTTGACTTTTATTCAGAGTTCCTTTGTCTTTTGTGTAGGCAGTTTAAAGTCATGCACGCCGGACATAAAGGGGATAATGTTTAAGGTCGAAATAGCTTTGACCGAAATGGATTAAAATGGATTCAATTCCTTGACAATTTATCTGAAAACATATTATCATACTCAAGTATGAGGAAAAAAATGTAAACTATGGCTTAAGAATATTTGAATCTGAGGAATGATATGAAAAAGAGCTAAAAGGCATTAGAAGAAGGAGTTTCCAAGAATGAAGTTACTATTATTTAACCAAAACCCGTTAGGGGGTTGAAATATGCAGGGCCACCTATGGGCATTGGCTGCATGGTCAAATAAATAGCATCTTTTGGCTGACAAGTCTGTTATGTGTACTGTTTATGCAAGGCCACCTATGGGCACGTGCTGCATAGTCAGGAAAAAGAACTCCCAGAAATTTACTTTCCTAGTGCTAAAAGCCAGTGAAAGTTTATGGAGATTCAAATTTTCTAAAGTATAGAGTTTGTTGTATGGAAAGAGGTACTTGAATATGGAGAAGATATTTCCGAACAAGAATATCGAAGAACTGGATGAATATCACTCCTACGAAGGTTTGACCCAAACGTAGGGAAGAAGAATAAACCATAGACTTGAATACTTTCAGATCATGAAAAAGGATATGGGACAAATATGTTAAGGATGGCTATTTTTTGCGGATCCCTACATACTGTCGTTTAAGACAAATAAGGACAAAAGAGGAATTCTTCCCAAGAATGAAGTTACTATTATTTAACAAAACCCGTTAGGGGGTTGAAATATGCAGGGCCACCTATGGGCATTGTCTGCATGGTCAAATGAATAGCATCTTTTGGTTGAAAAGTCTGTTATGTGGACTGTTTATGCAAGGCCACCTATGGGCACGTGCTGCATAGTCAGGCAAAAGAATTCTCATAAGTTTGACATTTTTGTGACTAGAAGTCATGAAAAGGGTTATGAAGATCTGAAAATATTTAAGGTTAGGATTATAATACATAAAGATGGGTATTGTCCAATGTATATAGAGATACATAGGTCAATGAAAACCATAATCATGTCGTGGCTGGGTCCTGAATTGAAATTTTGGACTTCACTACGTATCTCATAAGAATGAGAATCAAGCCATACGTAGTTCTTGAATTGCAGTTTAACGTCGTGCAAGATGAAAGTATGAGTGATCTTAGTTTAGGGTCATAGAATTCGGACCATAATAATGAATACACAGTGTGTGTTTTCATGAGGACTTTTCAGCCATGGGACTGAAAGTGAAATTTGGGGTTAGGCCCAAAAAGACTTGGGACTGGATTCGAGGGACACTCGAATGTTCCTACGTATCCCATAAGGATGGGAATCAAGTCCACATAGTTCTAGAACTACCCTTTGTACAAATTTGGTTCGTACATGTGAAGGGTGAAAGGGGACTTTAGTGCAATGATGGTTTTAACCTAAGATAAAAAGTTTAGGCATTACCATGTATGCACGTAGTCTTTTGAAATGAAACATGATTGAAAAAAAATCAATGTCAATAATGGTTCCTTATCAAATGAGGAAATCAAAGAATATTGTAGTTTATTGTCGTACCAGACAAAAGTGTTGTATAGTTTAACGTCATATAACAAGGACGAAAGTGAATCAATGTAAATATATTGATTCCAGGGGCGGTTTCACAAATCATCATCATATGAGATGGTGGTGAACCGATGTGAAGAGATTATTTTTGGTCTTGAACCCTGGGAGGTTTCCTATATACCCAGCCTGGAGGGCAAGGATCAAAGTCCGTGTAGTTCAATTAAAGAATGAGTTAATGATCAAGTTGTTCTTGGGGAAAATGATCTAATTAAAATGTTGTTGGGACTTACACATGGTTAGTGGCCCAAAGGGAGTATTATGGTTGATATTTGCTCTAAGCTCACGCGAGTCATACTCGGTGTGAGAAACAAGAGGTAATAACAACCTTAACGATGCACAATTTAATGTCATGTAGGACATAAAAAAGGGCCTATGCAGTTTAAAGTCTTGCAGTTAAGACTATTGGTGCTGCACAGTTTAGTGTCATGTAGCAGGGACAAAATAACAGTTTAATGTCATGTAGGACATATCAAGGACTTTCTCTACAGTTTAGCGTCATGTAGTTAGGACGATGGGGACAATACAGTTTAACGTCATATTGGACGAAAGGGGGATTGTGCAGTTTAATGTCATGCTGGACCTTTGATGATTATATAGTTTAACGTCTTTCCGGACGTGAGGGACTTTTATACAGTTTAGCGTCATGTAGTTTAGGACGTCACAGTTTAACGTCTTGCTGGACATAAGGGATTTGCAAATAGTTTATGGTCATATACATGGACCAGGGATGATGCAGTTTAAGGTCATGCTGGACGGTTTATGAACTTTTTCACAGTTTAATGTCATGTGGGACGAAGTTGCAGTTTAATGTCATACTGGACCATTGCTGTACAGTTTAAAGTCATGTAGCTAGGACTAAGGTGAATCAATATGAGGATATCAGTTCTGGGGACTTTTTACAGTTTATCGTCATGCTGGACGTTGGAAGTGCCACATAGTTTAATGTCATGTTGCTAGGACACAATATAGTTTAATGTAATCTCGGACAAAATATAGGAACTTCTGTACAGTTTAATGTCATGTAGATAGGACATAATACAGTTTAGTGTCATGTTGGACAAACAAGGAACTTCTGTACAGTTTAATGTCATGTAGATAGGACATAATACAGTTTAGTGTCATGTTGGACAAACAAGGAACTTCTGTACAGTTTAATGTCATGTAGATAGGACATAATACAGTTTAGTGTCATGTTGGACAATATATGAACCAATGTGATTGTTTTTGGATCTGGGAACAATATTTTGTGTTTATACAAAATACTTCTTCAGAAATCTGGCATTAGTTGGAGTCGTGATGTGTTCTCCATCCATTGAGATTAGAGAATACGCTCCATTGGAGTAGACCTTATGTATTGAATAAGGTCCTTCCCATTTTGGTTCAAGCTTGGGAGGCTTCTTTCCTGGTATCATTGGTGCTCTTAGAACCAATACCAATTCTCCCTGAATGAATGAACGAAGACGAACTTTTTTGTTAAAAGCTCGTGCTATCCGATTCTGATAGATTTCCAAGTGGTGCAAAGTGCACAATCTTTTCTCATCTAACTGTTCCAATTCATTAAACCGCTTTTGGGATTGCTCATCTATTGATAACTGATCACAAATGGCTATTCTGAGTGAGGGCAATTGAACTTCAATTGGTAAGACTGCTTCTGTTCCATATACCAATGAATATGGAGTTGACCGCGTTGCATTGCGAGTGGTAGTCCGATAAGCCCATAAAGCATGAAAGAGTTTATCAGGCCATGACCTCTTATCTTTATCCACCATCTTTTGCAGTATATTTGAAAGAGTCTTGTTGAAGGCCTCTATCTGGCCATTAGCCGCTGCATGATATCGAGATGAATGGTTGGACTTAATGTTGTATTCTTGATACAATTTATTTACCTCAGAAGAACAGAAGTTGGTGCCGTTGTCCTTCAATATGGTATGAGGGACACCAAATCTAGTAATGATGTTAGACTTGATGAAGCTAACAATGCATTTAGAACTAAATTATTTGAGAGGTACTGCCTCTGCCCATTTGGAAAAGAAATCAATAGCAGTAAGAATGTACTTAAACTGCTTGGCCGTAGCTGAAGGGTAAGGTCCCACCACATCCATTCCCCATGTGGAAAATGGCCATGAGTATTTAGCTGTATGAAGCAACTCTGGAGGTTTATGAATGAAGTTGGCATATACTTGGCATGAATGACACTTCTTTGTGAAATTAACACAATCTTGTATCATTGAAGGCCAAAAGTATCCAAGCCTTTGAATTTGATCAGACAGTCTATGTCCAGACTGGTGGGCACCACAGACTCCTGCATGCACTTCTTTTATGACAGCCATTGTCTCTTCACCATCAATACATCTGAAGAGAACTCCATCAAAACCACGTTTGTAGAGAATTTTCTCGAGGTGGTTTGGGCCATCATAAAGAGTAAAATTGACCACACGTCGCCAGATTTGTTCTTTCTCGGCTCTATCAGGTGGAAGTGTTCCATTTTGAAGGTATTCCCTGATAGGTGACATCCATCCTGTAGTATGACCATACGGTTCAGGAATGGGACTAATTTCATTAATTTCCTCTATTCTAACTTGAACATAAGGTGAAATTGCACGACGCTGGGCAATACAGATGGTTGTTTCGTCCCGATTTGGATCTGCTAAAGCTGTGGCTATATTAGCCAGTGCATCAGCTTGAGCATTTTTTGATCTTGGGACATAAGAAAATGTCGGTTCTGAAGGGAATTCCGACATTAAATCTCTGACGTAATCATACAAAGGGATTAATTCTTCTTTTCTAATGGCATAATCCCCATTGACTTGTTTGATTACCAGGTCTGAATCACCTTTCACCTTTAAGTGATTCACTTGTGCTTGAAGGGCTAATTCCAAGCCTGTAATGAGAGCTTGGTATTCAGCTTCATTATTGGTACCACCTTCCCACAACAAAAAGGAATAAGGTAACACTGCCTTATCTGGATAAATGAGCACAATTCCTAAACCAACTTTGTTGAATTTAGGATTTTCCATTTTCTTCCCTGTTGGACTTCTAGAAGCACCATCAAAATACATTTCCCATGTTTGAGGACTCTCTTGAATAGAGAAAACTTCCTCATCAGGGAGTTCGATATCTGAATACGTGTCTTCCACTGAAGGATGTTCAGCCAGGAAATCAGCCAGAGCTTGGCCCTTAATTGCCTTTCGAGACACATACTGGATGTCGAACTGCTGTAGAATAACCGCCCACCTTGCCAGACGTCCTGTAAGCATTGGACGACTAAGGATGAATTTGAGTGGATTATTACGAGATACCAATTGGACCTCATGATGTTGCAGGTAGTGTCTCAGTTTCTGAACTGCAAAGATTAATGCTAGGCAGCACTTTTCAATACTTGAATACCGGGTTTCTGCTTCAATCATAGTTCTACTAAGATAGTAGAGACTATTTTCATTCCCAGCATCATTCTTTTGAGCGAGAAAGGCACCCAATGATCGCTCTAAAGCTGTCACATAGAGGATAAGAGGTCTACCCTCAACAGGTGGCATGAGTACTAGTGGACTCAAGAGGTATTTCTTGAGAACATCAAATGCTTCTTGACATTCTTCAGTCCACTGGTAAGTGACTCCTTTCTTCAATAATTTGGTAAAGGGTAAACTTTTGCCTGCCAAATTGGCGATGAAACGCCGAATATAGGCTAAGTGTCCTTGAAGTCCTCTTAATTCCTTCAAATTCCGAGGAGGTGAAATACCAAGGATTGATTTGGTCTTCTCAGGATCGACTTCAATACCACGATGGCGTACAACAAAGCCGAGGAATTTTCCTGAGGTTACCCCAAAAGCACATTTTAAGGGGTTCATCTTCAAATTATGTTGTCGAAGCTTGTGGAATATGACTTCCAAATCAGCCAAGTGATTAGAACGTTGTTTAGATTTAACCACCAAATCATCTACATAGCATTCAACAAACTTCCCTAAAATAGGTTTGAAGATACGATGCATGGCGCGCTGATATGTTGCACCTGCATTCTTTAAACCAAAGGGCATCACCCGGTAACAAAACACACCTTGAGGAGCTCTGATGGCTGTATATTCCTCATCTTCTGGGGCCATTCGGATCTAATTATATCCAGAATATCCATCCATGAAAGAAATTACTTCATAGCCAGCCGTCGCATCAATTAAGAGTTCTGTAATCGGAACTGGGAAATCATCTTTAGGACAATACCGATTAAGATCTCTGAAATCGATGCAAACCCTAATTTGTCCGTTCTTCTTCTTTACAGGGACAATATTAGCCAACCACTTGGGATATTGAACTTCTTTGATGAAGTTAGCTTTGATAAGCTTATCCACTTCAGCCTCAATTTTGGAAGCATAGGTTGGGTGTGTTCTTCTCGCGGCTTGCTTGAATCCTCGATGTTCTTTTGGCAAACCCAAATGATGGGTGGCAACATCAGGATCAAGGCCAGGAATCTCTGTATAATTCCAAGAAAAAATATCTTTATTTTGCTTTAGAAAAGAAATATACATCTCTTGCTCTTCAAGGGTCATGGTCGCACTAATTAAAGTGGGGCGTGGATCTTTCTCTGTACCCAGATTTACTTCTCTGAGTTCATCCACAGTGGTAGAGATACCCTCTTCAAATGATGGAGGAGCATCTCTAAGATCTTCCTCTTCCTCTTCATCATGTGTTATTTCTTCCGTTTCTACTTGCAAAGTAGATGAAAAAACGAAATTCTCATGATCATAAGAGATGTCAAAATTTTCACATTTTGAAGAAGAAGCTTCCATTTTCGACCCTATTGATGATAAAGGGTCTTCTTTGGGAAATAAAGAGGAGATGATGGATTGAGAATCAACATCATTATTCACCTCTGGTGTTGCTATAACTTCTTATGGCCTGATTAGCGAAGTATAGACTTGTTGGATTTCAGCAGACGAAATGAAAACGTCACCACTTATGCTTTCATCACTGCTTGGTAAGTTACCAATTTCTCCAATGTTGTTTGGATCGATTGTCGTAATTGACATTATGGATCTTTCCATAAGAGTATTTTGATTTGGGCCTGTTTTTTCAATTTGACTGATAGGTAACACATAATCTGTACTCACATGTGAAAATGGATTTATTGGAATTTTTTCCAAACCATATGGAGCATTAACTTTGGTAATTTCCTTCATTTTAGATTTTTCCCTTCCCTTCATGTGATAAAATTCCGCCTCAATGTGTTGAGACTCACATGTCTTGAACGGGGCCTTATCACCATACAATGTTCCAACTTGACCATCGAAACAGTATTTTAGACATTGATGGTATGATGACGGAATAGCTGCATGCTGATGTAGCCAGGGTCTTCCAAGCAAGATATTGAAATCTGAGTCTTGATCAACAATCATGAAATCCGAATTGGAAACAAGATCTCCAAACTGAGTTCTGAGTGTAACTTCTCCCAGTGGTTCTTGTTCATTTTTATCATATCCTTGCAACATCATGGTAGAAGGAGATAAATCAGATTCCGTGAGGCCCAATCCACGAAGTGTACGAATGGGCATGAGGTTGACTCCTGAACCATTATCAATGAAAGCTCTTCGAACATCTACAACATTGACTTTTCCAGATAAGTACAAAGGTCTTATGTGCCCATGCACAACATCATCTTCATCTTTATCAGTAAAAGATATCACTGCATGGAATTCTGCAGGATTATTCTCTATGTGATAGATTTCGGCTGCAGCAATTTCAGCTTCAAACTCCTGAGGACTTGACAAAGCTTCGATGAGTGCTTCCTGAAGATCTTTTGACAGATTCAAAGCATCCAAAATTGATAACTTGGATGGTACTTGGGCCAAGTGTTTCAATATATCATACTTTTGATCTAGAGGTCTGTGTTTCCCAATAGGAATATGCAGTTTAGCAGGTACCTTGGAAGCAGATGCTTTGGAAGCTGATGCATCTTGTATTGAAGCTGGCAACATCCATGGTTTTGGCAGATTAGACTGATTAGATCCATTTACTTGCTGAGATAAAGAAGATGGTACTTTTAATCGGTCTTCCAAAATAACTGTGCCGAAACTGAGTTGGCCATTGGCAGAAGAACTTGCTTGTTCTTTTTGAGCTCGCTGAAGGGCTCTACCACGAGTTTCTGCTGCATATACAGTGCTAGCAGGGGTAGAATTAGAGTAGTGGCTTCAGAAAGATCTACGTCTTCCCCTATATCCTGAACCTCTAGAACTTCCTCGGGTTCCCTTATTTGATACAGGGAATTCAGACTCATCAAGACTGGAATATGGATCTGTTAATTGAATCATATTAACAGAACCAAAGATTAACTCTTCGTCTGATAAAGACTCTGCCTGGTTAGCCTGTTTAGGCTGTGCCGTTTGGTTGGACGGTGCCCGTGGCTTTGAAGTAGATGGCATGAAATCTGCCAGAGTCAAAGACAATTTAGGCTTTGACACATACTCATCTTCTCCTGATTCCTCTTTCTTCTATGAATTGAGCTTCCCTTTTGAGGATTTGTCTTTTGATGGAGGCTTTACTGCATCTTTTGTAGGAGACACAATTGGCTTCTTCAATTGTGTTCGCAAAATGGAATGGGTCCGATTGATTATCTTTCTGACCATCCAATCATCATATTTTTTCGCAGTTTTGCTTTTGACTTTCTGCCACTCGCCTCCTTCCTCTGGATCTGTAGCGGTAATAAATGCTACATGAGATGAAGAACCCTTCAATTTGACTTGTCCCAAGTCGACCATCTTTTGCAGGAGGTCTTTAAAGACAAAACACTCTTGGATGGGATGCCCCAACATTTGATGAAAGGGACAATAATTGGGACGGTCTTCATCTCCTTCCTTGTTTGGCCTCTTGGGCACTGGTAATTGAACCAAATTATTTTCCAGAGCTGAAATCTAGTAACCAAGAACTTTCTCACTTCGAAAAGAGTATGTTTTACTCTTCATATCCTCAAATTGTTTTCATCGTTGATCTTTTTGATCATTTGGACGAAACAGCCTTTGTTGTTGGCGTTCTGGAGGTGGAGCCCTTCGTGAAGATGAAGGTTTTGAAGTAGAAATAGGTACAGGTGCTTGTTTAAGCATAACTGTAGCAGTTTCTGCTTTACCCATTCTTCTTCCTGGAGCTGATGGAATTACACGAGATTTAACCTTAGCCTGTATAAGGGAATCTTCAATCTGTTGAGCGATTGAAGTAAGGTCTCGAAACCCTCCTGTTTATTTCACAGGGATCAATGGCGTGCGTAATTCGTCACGCAAATTTGCCACACAGATTGGCAACAATTCCTCCCAAGGGAGTGCTAAACTCAAGGAATACGTTAATCCCTTCCAACGAGCAATGAAATTGGAGACTCTTTCATTCTCCCTTTGCTTGCAGTTTGTAAGATCGAAAACTGTCGTTTTTGGCAAAGTTGAGCTAAACTGAAGAAGGAATTTTTGACGAAGATCCTCCCATCCGATGACTGACTGGGATTGCAAGCTTGTATACGAGACAAAAGCTGGTCCTTGCAAGGTTCGCACGAAGCATCTGAGTTTCACTACTTCTTGCTGCTCTGGAGTTCCCATCATAGGATCACAACAAGACACGTAATGCGTCAAATGTTGTTCAGGGTCGCCTGATCCATTGAAAGTAGGGAAAACAGGGTTTCCAAAACTGGATGGAGGAGAAATTGAATCTACCCATTCAGGGTAAACTTTCTTTTCAGGTTGAACTTGCGCCTGTTTCCCTTCCATAGTTTCTAACCGAGCTGTTAATGACTCAATAGTAGTTATTAACTTTTGAGAAATGTCAGGTTGAACTTGGTTTTGGGTAGGTGCAATGAATGGAGCTTGAACAAACGTGGTGGTTGGTGCTGCAACTGATGGTAGTACTGCCAACTGTTGTTGCATTTGACCCGTAGGATTAGACCTCTGAGGGTGTACTGATAAAGGAGGATATTCCTGGTCCATCTCAGTAGTTACAACAAATTCCTTTGGCTGTCGGACTTTATCATTCTTAAGAAGAAGACTACTCTGAAGTAGTTCTGCATTCAACCTTCTTAATTCTTTCATTTCTTCCTCCTGTTGTGCAAACCTTTGCTCTAATGAGAGCGATTGACCTCCTTCAGAGGAAGGGTGAGAAGTAACATGATTCTTTCCTTTCCCCTTATTAGATCCTTTTCGGAGAGGGGGAAGTGGGTTACTTGAAGGAATACCCAGATTTTGGGTAAACCTTTGATTACGTGTGCGCACACCTTCTTCATTTAGGTCTGTGTGTGCAACTTCTTGAGCAGGAACCTCTTCGTCTGATCCCTCTGATTGAGCCTCATCTGGTGAATCAGCAGCAACGGCATTGATGACATTAATGGATGCATATTGCATGGAATCCTTTCTATCAGCATTTCTGTGATATTTTCTTTTTCCATGTCCATGATGAGACATGGAATTCCGTTGACTTGATCCCTTAGGAACTTCTTGGAGAACTGTCACATGGAGAGAATCTCCTGATAGCTTGGCTCTTCGTTCCTCTTGAGGCTTATTCCCTAATCGAGAGAATACTGACTTTCTCTGAGGGAGGGATTGAGGATTTGAAAAAGTCCCCAGTCCGGTGGACTGGGGATGTTCCTGCTGCTTCCGCTCAACTCCTCGAATCCCATTTGTTGACTCTGAGGGTTAGGTTAGAGAAGTCCCCAGTCTGGCAAGCTGGGGTGTCTCTTGACATGCTTTGTCTGAGATCTTCTTAAAATCTCTCTTGATCTTGAGAATCTTTGTTTGGAAATTAGCTGGATGCATTAACCTGTATCCACTTTTATCACCTGGTTCAACAGACCGTTGGATGATTTCCGAAACTTCTGTCATTTGATGACGTGTTTGCTCCAGACGAGAGGCTTGTGCAATATTCTCGCCTGCTTGATGTAGGAGAAATTCAAAAACCTGTTCTCTATATACTTGATTTTGAGAGGAACTAGTTGAAGCCTGTTCTTGAGCAAGCTTTTGATTATGAACAAAGCCCATTGACTGTGGCCGGCCATGGGCAATAACATTGCATGAGACCATTTTCGGCGGGCTTTGCTGACCGGAAAGCACTGTGAAATGTAGTGCTCCGTGAACACCCAATCCTCTGATATGAACATCAGATGGAGCATTGGCAATTAACTGATGCAATTTTCTTAGTGCGCCAAGGCATGAACGTTGAAGGGTTCTCTGTTGCTTTTCAGCCTTTGGATACTGAGAGACTGAGAGAGATGCCAAATCAATCTGGCGTTGTAACCCTTCTATTATCTTAATATGATTTTCATAATCACCATAAGATAATAATTTCTTCTTCAATTGACAAAGAGTCTTCCATACGTTGAGACGAATATCAAGGATTCCATCATCCGTCAACATCTTTGGAATGTCGTACTGGGAGTCAGCCAAAGGCCAAAACATGACTGGTACTTCACCTTTTGCCAGTTTTTTCCTCATGTTCAGCATTTCCTCTTTATCATTGAATGAAGATTCTTTTACCTGTTTGGACCAGAGTTGGTGTTTTCTTTGTTGCTTCATCGGATTCAACAAGATTGGTAGAGAAATCACTATTCATGCTGGAAGATGAATGACCCAGGGATGGTTCGAAGAATAACCTGAACCCCAGGCTATCTTCCGATGGAGAAAGAGTTTCACCTGCCGATAGTAAAGCATCAGACATGACTGGTTTTACGTTTGCAAGTGCCTCGAGATAGGAGGGCTTTCTCGTCACTAAATTTCCTTCTGAAGAATTTTCGAGACAACGTGAATCACTACTGCGGAGAGGACTTTCGCAGCGAAGTTCATCATCATGAGGAGGACCGTCATGATGGGTTACAGCAAAAGATGAAATCTCTTGGTCCTTGGTCTTCTGACCACACAGAGGGTTCCTGTGGCTCTCATCTGAAGAATAAACTTCAAGATTGACCGAATTTTCATGAAGCAAGTCTTCATGAGGAAGTGTCTGTTGAAGACCTTCAAAATTAATGTTCCCGTTATTGGGAACTGAGGGAGTAGAATCTTGAATTCCGACAGATAAATGTCTGAGGGCTTCAAGAACTCCAGCATCGAGCAAGGCTTGGTTACAGATTGGCCTTTGATCTCCTGACTGTGCTGGGCGGATCTTTTTCTTAGATGCCTTCTTACTCGCTTTATTAACCACTTGATGACGAAAGTGATTTCTCTGAGCAGGTTAATGTGCCTGATCAGGAAAGATGGTCAGGTTAGGCTGACGATCTCCACTCAAATCAGGTGTATGTGCCTGACTTGGTTGTCCGTTTGATATGGGGGAGTATGCCCCATAACCCTCTTGGACTGGAACAGATGTGTGTGTCTGTTCCGGAGTGAATCGTTGATGTGTCACTCCACTACTAGGGATAGATTTATGTGTCTGTCCCTGAGATGATGCTGAAGCTGTTATGATATCCTGGCAAGCATCCAGAATATGAGCAGGAATTTGCTTCTGCTCTTTCACTATTGACAAAATATGTTTGGTGACTTCAGCCGCCGGAACGGGGATATACGTCCATTCCGGGCTTGGAGTAGGTGTATGTGCCTTCTCCTGTCCTCCTTTTCCTATCAGTGAATCCTGACAGTACTCAAGTGTGGAGGCAGAGAGTTGAGTCTGCCCCCTGTTTGTCGTCGGGATTTTCCGACTGACTTCCCCGTGCGCTACCAAGCGAGACTGTTGGTAGGCTTGATTAGTATTAGCAGGTGTATGTGCCTGCTGATTACACTTCACCAAACGCGGCTGACGAGATCCATCATATGTAGTTAGACGATCCTGCTGACTAACTGGTGATTTATAAGCAGGTGTATGTTCCTGCCTATGGTACTCCGCCGGAATTGCCTGGCGGGATCGGCTTGATGCTGCCAGATGAGTCTGCTAGATAGCGGAATTAAAACGGGCAGGTGATTGTGTCTGCTCGTTATTTGCCACCAAGTTAGGTTGGTGGACATCTCCGGAGATGGCAGGGATGAAAACCTGCCTATTATTAACCGGATTCCGTCTCTAGCGGTTCATCTTGCCTGCTCGGGTTCGAGGAACCTGAGCTGAATGCCTGGAGTCGGTACGCTCATCTTGTTGAGGGCGCACTACCGCATGAGTCTGGCGGCGATTGTTGATGGGAGCCCTCGGGAAGGACTCCTGTCTTTTTGAACTAAGGCCCTGAGGGACCTGCTCATTCACTTCCTCAGAGTAAGGGAGTGAATGGAAATTGTGTTCCGGGGATAACGACCTGAAACGGTTGGAGACGGTAGTCAACACCGCCTGCTTCTTGATTGCTGGCCGCCGTTGTCCGGACGACCGGGTAGAGTTGTTAACTTAGAGGGCTTGACGAGCGGCCTCCAGAGTTGGGATAGTACCGTTGCGATTGTACTCCTTAACCAGTTCATTAGAAACCCAGCGTTGAAGACGCTGAGTTGGTGATGTCATCCTCAGACCGGATGACGTTCCAGCAGGAGTAGCAGCATTGGTTTTCACAGCAGCAGACCTCACAGTAGAGGTGTTCACAGCAGCAGTATTCACAGGGGTGAATTTAAGGAAAGCCATTTTGCAGACGATCTTGAGAAAAGAGTGCATGTTCCATGTAACAGACATAATCAAGATGAATCCGACCACTGCATCTTTTGGATGAACATATGTCAATGATTGCTTTGTTGGCCCAAGGGGCCTAACGAATAAGAAGAACATCACTTTAACTTGGTTAAGGATTCACGTCGGGTTCAACATTTTTTGTTTCGCATGGATTCCGGGGATGACCTCCTGGACGGGAGATTCAAACGTTCCGATCGGTTTCTAGCGGGTTTGTTCGTAGAACCGGAAACATCCAATGATTCCACATCCGTTTGGACCTACTTTCCAAAGGCAGGCGCTCATTAGCTTGTGGACTGATGAGGCTTAGGAATTTTCATTGGTCGAGAGGATGGGAGGTCGGACTCATCACACCTTTTTGAGGGGAATTATTGTCTACTCCGGGACTCTCTTTATAGATTTAAGTTATGTTCGTGAATCCTTATTACATTACCAAGTATAAAATGAGCTTTCCTTTAGTTTTAACAATCAATGATTAAATATGCAAGAAATTTAGAGAATATTTTATATGTATTCGAGGTTCTTCATCAATAGAGAATCATCTATATCTGTTTAGAGATTCTTGGTCAATGGTATCCTTCGAAACATTTATATAAAAGTCTCTTGGTCATTATGATGACCAGGCTGGTTTTAAATCCACTCAGTGAGGCACTTGAAGTTTATCGTCATTCAGAAGGACATGGATTATTTCAAAGTTGGGATCGAACCCATGAATGGGCTACCTACGTATCCTTTGTTTTGGAAAAGGAATCAGAACCCACGTAGTTCAAGTAATGGAGCATGATGTTTATGATTGATGGCTCAAAGAAGAATGTCATAATTACTTTTACACTCTAAGCTCACGTGAGTCATGCTCGGTGTGAGAAACAAGAGGTATTGGTAAAAATTAGACAATTGTGCTATGAAAGATGCAATCATAAGAATTTTTTTGGGGCTTATGCATGTATGACTGCCCAAAATAGATGAAGGTTTAGGATTTACTTTTAGGGAGAAAATCCAGGAACAGGGTCCATAAAGGTATATGTGCTTTATGGAGATTTGAATACTCTAATCTTGGGGCTTACTCCTGAGGAGGATTCCCAAGTTAGGAGGGGACTTATGATTGGGTTTTAATCCTGAAAAGGAAACCCAAATCAAAGGTAAATTATGACTGGTTAAGAGAATTTTAAGGGGGCTTGAGGTTTACTCCTAAAAAGGAAACTCAAGATTATGACTGGGACTTATTCCCAGAAAAGGAGGCCTAGGTTAGGGGAACTGGGGCTTACTCCTGAAAAAGAAAACCCAAAGTTATGACTGGGACTTACTCCTAAAAAGGAGGCCCAGGTTAGGGGACTTGGGGCTTACTCCTGAAAATGAAACCCAAGGTTATGACTGAGTCTTATTCCTGAAAAGGAGACCCAGGTTAAGGAACTTGGGGCTTACTCCTGAAAAGGAAACCCAAGGTTATGACTGAGTCTTATTCCTGAAAAGGAGACCTAGGTTAAGGAATTAAGGTTTGGGGCTTACTCCTGAGGAGGATGCCCAAGATTATGACTGGGACTTACTCTTAAAAAAGAAGGCCCAAGTTAGGGATTAAGGTTTGGGGCTTACTCCTGAGGAGGATGCCCAAAATTTTAGGACATGATTGGGGCTTACTCCTGAGGAGGATGCCCAAGTTAAGGAATTATGGTTTGGGGCTTACTCCTAAGGAGGATGCCCAAGATTATGACTTTAAGAATTTGGGGCTTACTCTTGAGGAAGATGCCCAGATTAAATGATTTATAACTGAGGATTATTCCTGAAAAAGAGACCCAAGATTATGATTCTCTCAACTTAAAGGATGAGGTTGAATGAATGAACTCTCCATGTTTAGTGACATAAGGATATTTAAATCACTAGACTTTGAGAGATATTCCACAGAATTCCTTTCAGATAAGGAAGTCAAATCAAGAAATCATGCCATAAATGGCTTTGAAAAATGTCTTGAAGACTGAATCTTGAAAAGGAAAGGTGTGATGTCTTAAGAGGGGTGAAAATGGGCAAGATGGGAACCCAAAAAGATAGGGGCGCGCAAGTCTTGCAAGGCGCGCAAGTCTTCCGTGGGCGCGCAAGTATGGTCGCGCAGGTATACCTGCGCGACACATAGTGTACTTGCGCGATTTTCAACTAGCATTGAAATACTTGAGAGACTCTTTTAAAAACCCTTTAGAATTTTCTTGAGGTTCTTCCAGAAAAGGTACGTGCAAGTTATATTGAAGGAAATAAGTCGGCGCGCAAGTGTTTGATAAGATTCAACACTTAGGCCTTCCTTTTTCTCTTTAGATCTTCTGTTCTAGGTAAGAAATTACCTTAGAAGTGTTCCGGAAGCTTTGAGAAGAGACTTGGGCATCGGGAGCTTAAATCTGAGTTTCTGGAAAAAGATCCACAAGAATGGGGGGCCCACATGGTCTATTTATAGGCAAAAGAAGACCTCGGGCGGTTACCGGGCGGTTACCACTTAGGTCACGCAAGTCACCTGCGCAACCAAGGGTGTCGCGCAAGTGTACTTGCGCGACAGTGATAAAACTTGCGCGGTGCAGTTGCTGTCAATCCTTTGTTCATTCCTTTGTCTATTTTTGATGTTTTCTTCAAAGGCTGAATCACTTTGAGCTCAGATATTCCCTTTTCCGATCTTTAGATTCTGTGACAAAAGGAGCGTCAACAATAGTGGATGAGAAGAGTACAATAGGCTTAAGGTAGGTGGCTTATTACTTTTCCCTACCTTTTTTTGTATTTTATAATATTTTTTTGTGATGCATAACATAATTCTCAGATGAAACTTCCCAAAATTTTAATGACTTAAATTAAATGACAAATCTTTATTTATATATCCTTAGAAACCCATAAAATATCAACTTAGGGTGATCACCCCAATGTGATCCTCCCCTATGGGAGTTCCTTCCTTAAAGGCCTAAGTTTTTCAGGCCTTTAATTGTTTAAACATCCTAGAGGTGTGTAATATGGTATTTTATTTTTTCTTCTCTTTAACATAAATAGTTTGAGTTCAGGTATAAAAATACTTACCCTTACTTTAAGATGTGGGTGATACAAGGATCTTGATTTAAAGATGTCTTGAAGAGGCTCATCATGATTTATACATAGAATTGAAAATACATTTTAATGCACTAGGAGTGATACATAGATTATTTATGGAATGCCTTGTTCAGTCTCACTGAGGGGATGTATTACTTACACTTGGGTGATACTAGTTCCTTAAGAGAATTAACTCGAATGGGATAATTTGGAAATACAGTTATACCATTGAACAATAGTATCTTATTCCCATATGTGGTATACCTAGGATGGGATAAGATGGTCATGATTACACCA
This sequence comes from Viscum album, assembly GCA_963277665.1. Taxonomy (NCBI): domain Eukaryota; kingdom Viridiplantae; phylum Streptophyta; class Magnoliopsida; order Santalales; family Viscaceae; genus Viscum; species Viscum album. The sequence goes on along the minus strand of OY728147.1, from coordinate 176,923,179 downwards.
TGTTGAGGGTGATACTTAGTACTCATCTTATAGATCATTTGAGATGAAATATTATGGTTATGGGTATTTATAGTTATCCTAGAGTGATACTTGGGATTAATTTTTTGGGTCACCTTAGATGGGATTAAGATTCCATTTTATTAAATTCAAATAATACCTTGTAATAAAATATTCAATTATAATTATAAATCCCATGATTCAACACCTAAGACAAAGAATATGCTTGGTCTTATAAAACCTGTTGATATAAAAAGGGGATATATATAACCAACCCCAAAATGTGTCTTCATATCCAAAGCATTCGTCACATATCAAATAATCAATTTAATTCATAAATAATTTGTCTTATCATCAACTATTTATATTGAATAAAGAATAAATAATTTTCAATATTTCCTTAGATAAATAAATAAAATTAAATTTTAAACACAATATGTAGAAATGATATATAGTTTAAGAAATAAAAATATCCATGATAAATAATATGGATATTTAGGAGAAATTTAATTTCCACATGAAAGTGAATAATCCAAGGTAAAATTAATGACTATAAAAATAAATCAAAGAAGATAATTTCAATACTTTACTTGTTCAAAATGATTATAAACCATCTATAGATAAAAGAAGGATGGTATAAATTCAACATATACCTAATTTAGTAAGACTAATGGTGTATTTTCATTGATGAATGGAAAATTCCATAAAAATATCTTTAAAAACATTCTTGAGGAAAATATAATTTTTGTTTTGATTTTTTTAAAATTAAAATTTAAAAAAACATTTTGAAAAAAAATCTAAAAATAAACTTTAAAACTTATAAAGTATGTTTTAAAATATTTTATTTTTCATGATGGAAGAAAATTATATTCATGTCGTTCACCTTAAATCAATAATTCCTTTAACAATTTTAGTAAAATCCTAACAGTCATTTTTTTTAAAATGATACAAAGAATCCTTTCAACACAACGTTTTTAAAACAAAATTGAGTAAAAATTTATTTAATAAATTATATTTAAATGTTAAAAAAATTAAAAACATGTATAGAAAACATATATTTGGGAGAAAATGGATTTCTAATCAAAGAGATAAATGAAGTAGGATTTTATTAAAAACATTTTCTCAATTATTTTAAGTAGGAATTAGTGGAAAAATGGTATTATTACTTGAAAATATCATGAATAACGATAGGATAATAAAAAAGGTTTTATTATAAAATTATCAAATAAATCCCTTCAACATAAATTCAATAATAAACAATCTCGATTAGAATAATATTGTAAAATAAACCCTTAGAGAGACCATAAAATTGAAGTGAGAATTAATCAATGAATCGATTAAGTTTATCAAATGTAAATATAGATAAAAAAATTAATTACAACATAATATAATCAAAATTCATTACACACATAATCAAAGAAAACCAAGGATGAAAAAGAAGTAATATAACCCATTGAAAATAAATAGAGTTATGAAATTCTTTACCAATTGTAACTTTTAAGTTGATTACCCTTAAATGAAATAATTAAAATTAAAACATAAAATAAAAAAAATGATTATATAATAATGGCCTTACATGTAATAGGGTTGGTATGTACACTATGTAGAATTAATTAGGTGGAAAACAATAAAATATGCCTCAATGATGGGAAATTGAGAGGAAGTCCCTTAAAAATATCATATCATATAAGTGAGAATTAATAAACGAATTTATTATGTGTATAAAATTTAAATCTATATATGTTTTTTTAAATAAAAAATAATTTCATTAATTGAAAATATATACTCAATCTTAGCATGAAAAAATCAATAAAGTTAAAATTTAACCCAATGAATGGAAACTAAGTTAATAAATCTCTTACCTCATGCTTTCTTTTTAATGAATGTTCAGTAAACTCATGTAAAATTATTTGAATCAATATATAATTTTAAAATGTATTCATAATAATATTTATAATATCATATATTATCCTTTTTATGATATATTATTACCCATTTGTTAATAATATCTTATTATTTTCATTGTTTCAGGTGTTAATTGTCATGTTTTCTTATTCGTGCTTTGTCATGAAAGTTATGGTTATTGTGCATATTATATTGTTTCATCATATAAATAATAAAAATAATGAAATAATAATAATATTTATACATAAATTATATATTTAATACCAATCATTAAATATAGTTTTGGGCAATGATGTACGTTATGATCAAGGGGACGATAGGTCGTACGTACGCATGAGTAATGTTTCTATTTTCTAATTATCATTATGGTAAGGTGGTAGGTAATATTTTATCATTAAATAATGATCATAATATAATATTTTTTATTTAATTATAATTATATATATCATCCATGTGGTGTGGTGATGAAAAATAAAGTCACATCACTTTGTGAAGGTGATAGTCCACATGTACACGAATGATGTTATTATCTTTAAGTGAGTCAAAAAGTTAAGAAATAAAATAATAAATTATGTTTTAATAATAATAAATATGTCATTAATATAATATTTATTTAATTTATATCACATATAGTCATTTTAGTTATCCTTATTACCTTCCATGTAAAGTTCAAGTGAAAGACGAATCAAATCACTCTGGGAGGCGGTAGTCCATCGTACACACGAGCGAGGTTATCATATCCCCTATGGAAGGGAAATTAAAAAATTTATTTATATGATATAATGAATAAATATATATAATAATGTTAAAAATATTACATATATAATTTATATCCATAATCATACCCAACCGTGATAGGTGGTAATGGAAAAACAAATGACATCGGTTCGTGAGGTAGTAGTTCTCCATACACGTGAATGATGATTTAGTAACCCATTTGATGGATGTGGTTATGGTTATTGGTCAAAACATAAAATAAAAAATATCTCATTATATTGAATATAATAAGGGTTTTATATCATCATGGTTTAATAATAATTGAAGGATGTGGTGGAAGAAATAAAATAAAAGGCCCGTTGAAGAACATTACCTCTTCTTTGGGTAACCTCCATAGGTTAGCACCAAAATCCTTCCTAGGTTGGTTTTCTGAAAAAAAATACTTCTAATATGATATTATGTAAATTTTGAAGTTGTTTGGATATTAATTTTCCTATCCAAAATGTTTTGAATGTGTGAATAGGAGAGAAGATGGGTGGATTTTTATATGTGAGGTCAGTGGCACACTAGTAATCTTTGAAAAGAAAAAGGTGTACCCATGTTTTTCAGATTCCAAAAGAGTCAAAAATAGATTATCATAAATAATTAAACATTGTAATATATAAATATATATGTACATAAACTATATTTTATATAATTTATTATGTCATTTTAACCCTTATCGTTTTATCTTAACTCCTGGAAAATCCAATTTTACCTTAAGTAGGGTAAATAATTTCTACTATTTTCACTATTCATTTTGGTCAAACCATAAGTTGAACTTATTAGATAATATAAATAATTTTTATTTAAAATATGGAATCCATTTTTCAAAATATCATTCTGATAATTTTTAAATTTTAATTTTAAATTATTCTTGGAGACAAGATAGGAATGTAGGATTTCAAAGAGAAAATGTTCATCATTATACAATGTTTTTATATAGAAATTAAATATGAAAATTATTCCAAAAAAATAATTTTATTAGTCGATATAAATTGAAATAATTTTACGTTAAAACCAATTTAAAATATTACTTAACCCTATATATTATTTAAATGAAAATGTCTATTTTCAATTAAAATTTGGTATTTTTCATTAATCATAAAAAACTGAAAAAAATCATAAAAATCCCAAAAATTAAACATAAAATAATTTTTATATTATAATTTCAATAAATAATTTAATTTTATCAAATAATGTTTTTTAATATTGGTAAAATTAATTTTAAATTATGTGCGTAAAATGCGTCTAAACCGTCGTTTAAAAAGAATACAGTTTTTCAGAAAACATTTCTTTTTATTTTAAATGATTATTATTTTATTTATAATAAATTGGTAAATATGATTTTAATTATTTATTTAGTTATATTTATACCCACTAACTTAATGGATAGGTTATTATGGTATGCTATACTATAGTTTATTTCAACTTGGGGTTGTGTGTTCTGCAAGCTGACAAAGAGATTAAATTTATTTAAAAATACATTTTTCAAAAAGTATGAGGTGTTATATTTTATTCTTAGATTATAATTACATGTCATACACATTATTTAAAAAAATCTTTTATAATATTATGTTGTTACAATATCCCCACCTTAAATAAATTTCATCCTCACAATTTAAACTTGATCTCTAAAATCAAGGGCTTGAATTTTGGAAATTCCATGGTTAAAAACCAAACATCATAAAAGGGATAATAAAAAATCCTCTTAATAAGATATAAAAGGAATTATTAAGGTTATCTATAATAACACAGAACTATGTTTACAAGTGTGAGAACATATGTGGGAAAAGAAATCATGGACATGGATGAGAAGAATAAATAATTATAGAGAGTGGAAGAGGAAATTGATCATAAGATAATAAATGGTCAATATAAAGTCAAGGACATCAAACCCATAAATATGTGTTTATTTAAAAGACCATATGATTCATCAGATATGAAGGAAATAGGATAAATTTTTTTTTGTAATATACCATTGTAAAAGTTGAGGAATTATTTTATTGTCTAATATTATAAGTAGGTATACATTCTTTATACATTTATAGTTTAGAAGATTAATTTCATCCTTTCGTTATACTTAAATAAATTTTTGATTCATCACATACTCTAAGAAATAAATATCCAAAAATGAAAATTTTAAGACAAAAGAACTAAAATTCACTTTTAATATATCTTAATTTCTATAATAGAATGATAAGTCACTCCTTCAATCTACGATTATTATTTTAAAAAAATTGTTAGCACAAGTTATACAATATTCTCGAATTTCCATATGGTCAAGTAATATATTCAGTCTCTAAAACCTCATCCAACATTTAACATAAATTTTTTTATAAATGGTTAACCTTATGGCCCTTCCAAAATAATAAGATCAATAACATTAGAAATAAGGTCACTAAATTTACAAAAATGAACTTATCATTAATCCCCTAAACAACATGAATTAACTCTTAATAATCACATGATTAACATGTGAATACCTTCATCATGTATTCTATTGCAACATCATGATAACCTGAATTACCATAAAACCCTATTGAAAACATGTATTATTCCTTATTCCTTAATTAAACCATAGATTATTAGATATATTACATAAATAAAAAATGTTGTAAACTCCATCAATGATGGAATAAACCACTTTCTCAACAAATTGTTAATCAGTACCAAGGAAGTCAGTACTATCCAATTTACTTTACCCATATCAATCATATATTTATCCCAGCATCATTATCTCAACATCAGGAATATATTAATTGTTATTTTTACCTCAATCATGTTTTTTCCAAGATTTTCAATTTTCCACTGAATCATTTTTATTAGTCAATGATACCATTCAACATACACTTTCAAATTATTAATGAAAAACTATTAAAGTAAAATCCTTATACATTTTATGATTCTTATGACCAATATATTTGTGATAAAATACTCAAATGACATAATATTTGAATCCTGACATATCACATTAATCATTCCAGTTCATCTTTGGTAATAACATATGATTTAACATGATCTATTAGATTATTTTGAGGTATATTCCTTTGATACTTGGGGAATTTATTTTCATAGTGACCCATATCCTTATTATTGATGAATTGAACATTGAAAAAAAAGTTATTTCACATTAAATAGAGAGCATGGTGTAATTACTATCAACACATGTAGGTTACTCCTTTTCCTTTAAAGCTTGTCCCATGGTATTTCATTCCATAATTATAACATGTAGGAAAATCATTCTTTCCATTATTCCCATTATTGGTCTTTTTCTATGTCATCATATTCTTCTATTACTTCCCATTAAATCTATAATACTTATATAATTCATTATCTATCTTTTTATCACCTAATACTATGTACTTATATAATGAGAATGTTTTGGGGAATTGTTCCCTTCAAAATAATGGTTTAATCCCATAAAATAAATGATTATTCTTACACTTTGGATTATATTCATTATTGGAATTTCCAATAATTTTTCTAGGTTCTATTTATAAAAGATTTCATACACTAGATTAGATCATATCATTATTGTTGGCGCCAAAAAATTTTGTGAGGGAAAGGACGTAGAGTGAAACCTGAATCCAAAGAGGCTACCTGAGGAAGAACAATCACAGAGCCCCGCAACACCACGACCAATGCAAAGAACCCCACCCCCCTTTGTGGGGGCCATATAGAAAAGAAGAGAGAGGCTCCAAAATCTGTCTAATATTTTCAAATACACTGGGGAGCAAAGAAGCGGGTGGTTCCACAATCCGCTTGACGTTTGTGAAGCCACCGTAGAGCAAAGAGCAAGGAGGCTCCGCAATCTTCCTGATGTTTATGAAGGTTATGTGGAGCAAGGAGGTGGGAGGCTATGTAGTTACGATAAAGCACCATGTGGCTTTGCATAGAGTGATCCCTATTTCGATCCACCTTTTTCCTATAAATACCAGGATTCCCCTGATCCCAAAGGACGGATCCTCCGACCTTTCTCCTTCTCAGCTCTCAAATCACAAATCACTTTCTGCTCTATGGAAAATGAGATCTTCAATGTACATTAGCATCACAAAGTTACTTTCCCTTAGCTTAAACACAAATCGTCATCATGAAAGGATGCCCTTCGTGAAGCCTACACGCCTTCACAAAGGAAGGAGATCCCTAAGGGGACTATGGTCTTTAAAAAGCACTCAAGCTTTGACAAGTACCTTCCATGCACATGTGAACCACAAGATAAGGCATGTTCACTATGCTTCATGATGTATATTGCTTTGCAATGTTATTCCTCTCAAGGAACCCTTGATTTCTGAAGCCTTACTCTATGAGTTCCTTTCTTCTTCGCAAATCACCATCCATGTGCACCTATGCATTATGCCTAGGCTAGGCTACTACACTTCACGAAGCATACACCTTTGTGAATCCCCTTTCCTATGTGGAGAACCATAGCTTCAAAATTTCCTTTATTGTAGGCATGTTTTCTTTGAAAACCCTTTTCATGTGCGATCCTCTATGTTTTTACGAAGTGATTTCAAACTCCCTTGGGTGGTGATTTACGTTTTATTCCATATCCTTATGCTTCTTCCTATAGGCATGCTAATGGATATTTCTTCTTCTCATTGCCATGCTAATGTGCCCCCCTCAGTGGATCACTCCATGAAACCCCCTCAAAACGGATGTCTTGATGCCATCCCTTCCCTAAGGGAGGGCGCGTATCAGTTATGTAAGTCTTAGGGGTGCGTATTGAACCCACCTTGTCCGAGATGCAGGACGTTAAACAACTAAGCACCATCATCCTCAACACATGACGATAAACTGTGACCACTCCCTGTGCATCATACGTGGGGTGCCCCATCTTGGACATTCTCTATGCCCATTCATCTCTGTGGGAGTGAGATCTTCCTCACATGGAATGAGATACACTCTGCTAGAGCGGAGCCAGTTCATGAGGAATGGAAACTATCTTGGTGTAATCCCCTAGCCTTTCTTGATGGAGGTATTACCCATACTCCTCCTTTCTTATTCCGTGCCAAAGAACAGAGGAGACATGGGAATCGGGACCTTTTTTATCCCATCCCTCTCCCATTGGACTTTGTCACCACGTGGTCCTTCATCCTGGAGTAAGTCCCAATCTTCGCACCCTGAGCTGCAAACCACACATAAGCCCCTATTTCCTCTTTGGGCCTCTAACCACATGTAAGCCCCATTCCAGTTTCCATAGATGCACCTTTTACGATGTGATCATCAGGTCTTTGCTGCCTCTTTTTTCTCACACCGATCATGTCTCACGTGGGCCTAGAGTAAGCCTTAAACATGATATCCTCTCGAGTCCACCCTAGAGTTTAAGCCCTAACACCATCTGAAATATGTGGAATTTGATCCTTGACAAGGAAGGGTTTACGTAGAAAGACTCCCAGAGGTTCAAGTCCAACACCTATTGATCCTTACCCACTTCACGTCAATTGACCAAACCATTCTGAACTACATGGACTTTGATCCATGCCTAGGCAGGGTTCTTAGGAAGCCTCCCTAAGGTTCAATCCCAACACCTATTGGTCCTGACCCCCATCACATCAGTTCACCAAACCCCCCTGAAATATGTGGACTTTGATCCTTACGAGGACATGGTATGTAGGAAGCCTCCCTAAGGTTAAAGCCAAACACCTATTGGTCATGACCCCTTTCACATCAGTTCAAAAAACCATCCTGAACTACATGAACTTTGATCCTTTCTATGGTAGGGTATGTAAGAAGTCTCCCTGAGGTTCAATCCCAACACCTATTGGTCCCAACCCCCTTCACATTTGTTCACCAAACCATTCTGAACTACGTGGACTTTGATCCTTGACATGGCTGGGTATATAGGAATCCTTCTCTAAGGGTCAAGCCCAATAACTATTGGTCTCGAACCCCTCACGTTGGTTCACCAAACCATCCTGAACTATGAGGAATTTGATCCTTTTCAAGGTAGGGTACAAAGGAATTCTCCTTGATGTTCAAACCCAATACCTATTGGTCATGACCCCCTTCACGCCAGTTCACCAAAATATTTTGAACTACATGTACTCTGATCCTTTCCAAGGTAGAGTACGTAGGAAGCCTCCTTGAGGATCATGCCCAACAAATTTTGGTCCTGACCCCCTTCACGTCAGTTCACCAAACCCATTCCGAACTACATGGACTTTCATCCTTTCCAAGTCAAGGTACGTAGAAATCCTCCCTGAGGTTAAATCCCAACACCCATTGGTCCCTACCACTCTACGTCGGTCCACCCTCATCTTACACGATGTTAAATTGAATATCCCTTTTTGTCCCTTGAGGGCGTTGGCCCACTTTTTCCTTCCTTTATCCCAGGTTCATCATGACTACACCATATATACCCTTCCTTAGAGATCTCCACCTCTTTCACCATCCATCTTGACGTTAAATTACACAGGCACATTTATGCTTTAAACACTCCCTATACTTGGGACTCCATCACCTTTCACATCTAAAAGGTCCCCTGAACGGTATGGATACTTAGCCTGAGGTATCTCCTATAATTTTGGGCCAATGATCTCGAGGACCTCGAGGGAAAAACTGATACAAGTCCCATGTTGTGAATATGGTCAGCGGTCGATACTCATTTATTGGTCCCATTTTAGGTCGACATATGGAAACTGTGTTTTGAACATCATAAAAAACTATCCTTCATCTTTTTCACCCCCATATGTCCCAATTATTGGGTGTAGTGGTTCATGATGTCCTCCTATCCCCTCAAACGTCAGTCTACTTCAAGTAGGAGTGTGAGTCCAGCTGTGGTACCGTAATATGTTGGGGAGAGCTAGGTTCTATTCTTTATTTCCCACACCAAGCACTGCTCACATCAGCTTAGGAATCATGGAAGGAAATACCCACATGAAGTGTTATGAGTCTATGTTATGAGATATACGACCATAAACTAAGATCCCAATCATCCTCATTGCAAGATGTTAAAATGAAAACCAGTCAGGACTTCCGGTCTCATGTTCCTCACCCCCTTTCGCCCCCTGGCCCAAGTTATCATCTAGGATTGTGTGATGTGGTATGAAATTATGTCCTCATTGGACTATTTATTCCATGCTGCACATATCCCCTTGAGACATACCTTCTTCATCTATCATCCTTCCGTAAGCACAGGTCCGACCATGCTTTGTGCGTCCCATCGTTTGGGTTTCCATCATTATCCATATACAAAAGAACCCTTGAATGGCATGGATGTTCAGACCAAGGGATCTCCTACCATTTCAGTCCAATGTCCTCATATTTTTCTAGTGATAATGGGATACAAGTCCCATATTTAGAATGTGGTCAACGGTCGATGCTCAATTATTTTCCCCTAAACCCTGGTCACAGAAATATAGATACTATGTTGTGAACATGGTAAATAGTTATACTCTATTGATCTTTCCGTTTCGTGGATTCCACAGGAATGATGATTATCCCTCTCTACTCACCTTTTACATGCACATGACATTAAACTAGGAATCTACAGTCTGATCCCTAAGACCTTAAACTAAGAGCAAAATCATCCTCACTGCAAGACGTTAAATAGAGAATTGGTTGGGACCTCCCATCCTAGAAACTCAATCTTGTTTCCCCCTATCCCAAGTTATCATTTGGGATTGTACGGTATGATATGAGATTATTTATCCATTTACGTCAGTTTACTCGTGATGCCATAAACATCCATCATCGAGATGCCTTGCTCCTATCAGCATCCTTGCCACATGATGTGAAACTATACAGCATCCTCTAGAACTATGTTTGGTGTGATTCCCATCCTTATGAGATACATATGACCACCAGAAAATTTAGCCTTCGGGTCCATCTCCATTTCTTAAATCCCCCCTTAACTTTTTAGCCCCCTAGCCCGAGTTCTCCTAGGAGAGACATGCCGCATGGTATGAGCCTATGTCCTCATTCACGTCGAGTCAATAACAGCCATACCACATGACTCTTTCTCCTGAGAGCTCTTTGTCTTCCTGTCATGTACTCATCTTTTCGATTCAGCTGCTCTTGAGTTAGGCCCCCGACCCTCTTTGGCGATTCACCAATGTTTCCAGGGGTACTCTGGTTTAGGACCTAGAGTGTCAGATTCTACCTTGACATGATCTCGTCCATTTTTTAGGCTTCATGTTCCCATTCATTAGGTTTCCATTATCATCCATATCCAAAATAACCCCCCCGAATGGCATGGATGCTTGGCCACATGGCTCTCCTACCATTTTGGGCCAACGTCCTTGAGGATTTTGATCAAAACGTTGATACAAGTCCCACGATGCGAATATGGTCAGCAGTGGATGCTCATTTGTTGTTCATATTTTAGGTCACATGATATGGATACTATGTATCGAACACGGTCAACAGTTATCCTCCACCATTACAACAACCCCATCAATCCCTAAATTTCGGTATCGTGGTTCACATAATATTCCACCACATCATATCTAAGGGGAATTTCGGTACTCTTGGTAATATTCTTCTATGCGCATTTTCATGTTAGGAGGACAAATCCATAGTAAGGTGTCATTTTGGGATCAACACTGATTTTCCCTTTACATGTATTTCATGTGTTACAAAGTCTTCTTCCACCCTTGTTTCCCACATCAAGTTTTACTCACGTGGGCTTAGGGATTCGATCAAGGTTTGTGCTTGCTTGTAAGAGTTTCGCTTCTCCATGTTCCAAGCTTTAAGACCTCAAACTGAGATCTCTCTCTACGTCACTTCCACAAGATAAAAAGTGCATGACATTTAAAGAACTATGTACATCTTGATTCCAATCCTCATGGGATACGTACAAATGCCCAATCATATTGTCTTCGAGTATAGCTCGAGTTCCCTTAATTATCTCCTCTTTTCATCCTTTTAGGTCCCAACTCTTATAGGATTTCATGGAGTGGCATGTATGGGATTATGTTCTCATTCACGTCTGTTTTGTAATAGTCATACCACATACTCCGCTTCTAGAAGCTAGTTTATCCTACCTCGTGTCCCACATTACGTTAAACTACACTTTGAGAACTATGTATGGCTTGATTTCCATCCTCAAGGGATACGTAGGAACACCTAGACGCTTTTTCCCCAGGTCCAGCCCCGTAAGGTCTAAGCTATATGACATTAAACTACGATTCCTGGTCCCACACGACTTTAAACTGTTGCGTATTTATGGAACGATGTTAAAATGCATTTTTTTGTCCAGTCACACGACCCTAAACTATAACATTATCATCCTGGATGCACGAAAAAAAAACGGAACTCCATTGTGATGTCCTCACTCATGGGGAAATCATGTTGTGTATTTGTTATCAAGTATACCATTTGTTAATGCATATATATGGCCTGATTCCTTTAGCAACACCAGGATCCTCTATCATCGATTTATTACTTCACAAAAAATACACACATATATTCTAAAGGACAAACAAGATCTATCAAATGCCAATTTTTTTGGTGTGTGGACCATACCCGCACAACCTTATCATCCTAGGAAATGGTAGCTTACTATGGCATATCTAGAACAATGTATTGCTTGATTCCCAGTCTCATGGGTGTACATAGAAACACCCACACACTTTGCCTAGGGCCTCTCATAACTTTCATTTTGGGTCCCTCGAACTAAGACCTCCCCAAGGAAAACATGGGGATATGGACTCTAGGTCCTCGTTCATGTCATGTTTTAAAGTTACCTCATCATGTGTCTCCCCCATTCCTTACCATATCTTGTCCGAGCTCTAAGACCTTAACTAAGATCTTTAGTTTGAGCTATAAGACCTTAAAATAAGATCTCCTTAAATCTATTCTCCAAGGCATAAAGACAACATTATTAGAACTAAATATGGATTGATTCCTATCCTCATGGTATACATAGGAATGCTTGGACATTGTGTCTTCAGGTCCAGCCCCATGAATTTTAAAATCCTTAAACACCCTTTTCTTTGACCCCTTGGCCTGAACTATTTCGAGAAGATTCTGTGTGATGAGTGTATCTTGGGTGTCTCATTCATGTCAGGATATGTACTTCACTGCACATTTCCATTCTGGTTAACCATGTAACTGCATCTCTACCTTAAACAAGTTCAAGATGCCTTGTAATAATTATGGGATGCACCAGTTTCCTCACTAGAGAAGGTTCCCTCTACCAGCGTTGGTCTCAAACGATGCTATTTTCAAGAACTATATTTGTCTTGATTCTCATCCTTATGGGATATGTAGTAATTCCTAGGCATTTCTCCATGGGCCCAGCCCCAGGGTCATTAACCATTCTAGCCCCTCGGCCCCGACTACGGTCCAGGCAGTATGATATTTAAACTATGTGCATCGTCTTCACCGTACGACATTTAAACTACATGTCTATCATCCATATTGATATTACATAAAACTATAGGGAATTATAGGTCCTTACTAGAGAGGTCATGTTCATAATTATGTTTTACTCCTGATCAGACCAATGCACCCACCAAATGTGTTTCCACCACGGTGGCGTAATTCAAGATTGTTGGACTCCATTCGAGAAACCCATCACACCACCCTACACACTCTGGGTGACCTTTATTTGGACCCTTGTACTCTTTCAAATATAATGGAACCCCCTAATAGTATGGGTGCTTGGCCTATAGATCACATACTATCTGGGGAAACGTTTCTGAAGACCAATGGATAAAATATCGAGTTAGGCACTATGTTTCAAACATGTTCAGTGGCCACCCCTCATTTGTTGTCCCCCCTCCAAGCTAACCAAATAGGGATACTATGTTTCGAACATGGTCAACAGTCATATTTCATTGTCATGCCACCTTCACAACGTTCCAAATTTTGGGTATCATGATTCACACTTTACACTCCCCTATGTTTGGATTGATTTTAATGCCCCTCATGTTTCCCTGTTCATGCACTAGAGCACATTGGGAAAATGGAAATTCATCTATTTTGTGACCTTCATTCTCCAGTCAGGCCTCTCTATTTCTTCCTAGAAGTCTGGAATGGTTGTTCAAACGCTGGATTCCCAAAACAAGCTCAACACACTCACATTCGGGTGGAATAACATGGTGGTCGTCCTTTGTTTCTCACATAGGGCCCGACCCACGTGAGTTTAGGGATTAATCTCCGGATGTTTCATGAATGTGAAATACATGTAGTATGCTAAATCAAATAATGAAACTCATGTATGCATCCAACATGAACAATTAAAGCACAAAATTATTTTCAAAGGTTCACAAGCATTACAACACTCGGGGATCAACCCCTCCCATGGATGGGTCGACCCTATAAAAAGAGTGTTGTAGATTCACCAATCTCTGGTTTGTGGTGTCTAGAATTTTCTTTCTCTTGTTTAGTTCCTGCTCTTCTCTGACGGAAACATGGTGTGGTTTGTCAGCTGCAACCAGGGATCGCTCCTTGTCGCTCTAAATGAATGCCATATCCTCAAAGGATTGCTTCATCCATTCATTGGCCTTTTCTAGTAGGGACTTCAGCCACAATATATGCTCTGATTGCACATTAAAGAAATTGGAATGCTCATTTTCTTGGACCTACAGCCATTGAATCACATTTTCATCCTTTTGGAGATGCTTGAGGTTCACCACTTTTCTCTACTGGCAACGCACACGAATTCCACTGTCATATCCCCAAATATTCTCCAACATGAGATCTTGGATGAGAAAGTGAGGACTTTGGGAATCCACTCCCCCAGTGCACACTTCACATAGCCAAGAACGATGCCTCTCTATCTAGACTATCCATTGTGCTTGAGGGGACTCATCGATGAAGCGCTTAGTCAGCTTCCCTGCCCAACGACGATCGATTTTTCTATCCTCGTCATTAGAGGTCGTCTCATCCCGATCCATGGGGTCAGTAAGTTCATATGTGGGAAACAACCCCAATAACTCATCTACATGGTCTTCATCTGGTGTCTGATCAGGTATGTAGGGACCCGTGTTGTCTGATTGATCCTCATCATCGGACCCCACCTCAATTATCTCTCGCTCTGCCCTACTGACGGTCCCACTTATGATCGAGAGTGCCCCAACTTTGTCAGTCAGGGTATCCACCTCCATGACCACCAGTATCCCCCTAAAAATGGCACCACCAGGAGATCCAGAACACCTCACCAAGGCATCCCATACCATTTTAAGAACTATGCGTGCAATAGACACACATGCATCAGTTAATCTGATCTATGGATGAAAAGTACATATTCGGTGAAGGATAGTTACAGAGATCAAATAGTTGGTCTCTTTCCTGGATTGTTACCATCGGAACCCCAAAGAGTGGACCTCTATATATTTTTGGGACGTCCGAAAGTTCTGGTAGGACCACCCTAGGTGTTTCAGCACCTCACAACATGATGATAATCATAGATACAGGCAAGGATCCTCAAGATCCCACAGTTGCATCTACTACTTGGCGGGAGCGGGTTTTGAGGATGAGGCCCTCCTGTATGGTTAGAATGTTATTTGAGATGTTCTAAACAACCTAAGTGAAGAATCTGAGGGAGTGGTTAGGATTTTACCTCAAGGGCCTCCATGAATTATTCCAGCTCCGGGTCTGAATCTCCGACATCACCTTCCTCCAAAGGGATCCCTCCACCGACTTCTTCCCCCAAGAGGACTTGTTTGATTCTTCTTTCAGAGGGAATAATTCCATCAATTCGGTAGCCAAAAACATCGGAGGGACCATTTAATCCAGAAAAACTTTTATCCAATCTATTATCGGATGCGGAGCACTCCAACAGTGCACAAATTCCTCCATATCATCCAGGTATTGCTCCCCCTCTGCTTGGGATACTGCAAATCCATCCCTGATAGGATCAATTCCTAGAAAATCCATCTTGAGATTATTCATGTGTTTCCAAATCTCGTATGGTATGAGTAATTGCCTATTGACATCCCAAATGTTCCAAGATTTTATGAAGATATCATTCTCTGACATGCCTATGTGGTACAACCGCTTTCCTGGAGCCTGGGTGGTTATTCTGTAAAACCCCCTGGGAGGCCTCCCCTCTGGATGGCTCTATTCTTCTGAAATCATTGGGACTGCTATTTGAGCCTGCCTATCGACCGGTGTGGGTCTTGCAGCCACTACAGCCTTGCCACCAAGAGATGTCTTCTCTGCCTTCTGGCCCTGACCCCATGGTTTGGGAGGCACCCCATCACTAGCCCGGACGATATTTTTCTTCAACATCTCCCTCGGGTATGCCGCCTCCCATCTCTTGGTATATTACTTAACTAGCCATAATATGGTCGTGGGCAGAGGAAGATCATTCCACATCTTCCCATCTTACCATGTGAACATGAGCCACATCTACCTCATCTCACATGAGTGATCATCGTGGTGCACCCACAAATATAACAGTGGGGACAATCACTGCATGCACCGAAATTGGATCATAAAACAGTGTTGGGTTTAAAATCACAAAGGGACTCACAGTCTACCTACACCACCTGGACTCCACCCTGAAAGGCGAGGAGGTAGGACTGATTCTCTTTCTTTCCCTATCCATCATTAGTGAACACACCTGTTGGAAATGAGAACATGTAGAAATTTAACACGTCTACCTTCTATACCCAGTTCAACACCACCTGTAGGGTCATCTTGGTCGGAAAGCGTCCCATTGAATTCATAATGGATGGGTGAAAAGTCGATCATGGAGGGGATATGGAGTTTGGATATTAATAGATACCCCTAATATGCACTGATATCCACCCACAAATAAGGTGAACCGACCTGCATATCCTCTGCAGCTTCTTCCCCTCGCTGATATGCCACATCATCTTATAAAACGTGGTGAGCATCGAGATCCTGAGGTTGACCCGTCCCCCTATTTCCAACATGGAAAACGTGATAAACATGCTCAGGCGCACACCAATCTTCGTGTCCCTCACCAGCAGGATCCAACCGCAGATAAGCTCCGCAATGAATGCATCCAACCTAAACACCGGTTGATGCTCGGTAATGACACTGAAAAAGGAAATTTTTCCACTGGTTGTCCTCCAAGAGTCACCAGTATGAGTTCTATTTTACTCATTGGACACCCTTCGGGCAGGTCTGAGGCCTCACAATGAATTTCCCATCTTCCAAAAATTTCAGAAACTTATTGAGACACCGCTTTAAATGGACGTCTCTCACTGACTCCTTGTCCTCTCCCATCACTAGGTCCATCAATGTCCCCGCCAGTGGTGGAATCTGCTCCAGATCCTCCCATGCACTCACAATAGGGAGAAACTTATCATATATTTCCCCCAGTATTGGGACCCCCAATATCTTGTGCAAGTCCAATAGTTTGACGCTGACCTCTCTATGGTGAAAATAGAAGGTGTTGGTCCTCGACGACCATCTGCTCAAAAACTCCAGCATTAACTGCTTCGGCTGATAGATATGGAATTGAGAGGCCCAAAACACCTTATACAGGCTCACTCTCCTCAGCACTTTCTTCGAAATCTTCGGACAAGGCACCTACTTAGTAGGCCCATGCCCAATCGTCCGTAATGTGTCCACCCTAGAGTAGATCCCACTAGTAGTTCCACCCCTTCTTTGGGTTCCCCAGGGTCATCATAGATGTATTATGATACAATGGGGGTGATGTCTATGACTACAATGTTTTCCCATCCACGTTATTCAGGTGTTTGTATAGGCAGTCAACATTGATAGGTGTCAAATTCTCCAATCTATGGCCTTCAACAGCCCTGAACAACTGGTGTTGGCACGAAATGCTCCAGAACAAGTAAGTTGGCTCATCCCTACTAGCGTCAGGGATTAAAACATTACCCCTAAGGCCAAATTCGCACAAAGATAGCCTCATATACAGTGGGTAGTTCTTATGGAACTTCGACAATAGATCTACTAGTAAATTGTGGTCCGAATCGCTTCATAAGAGTTCTCTGATACCCAATCTATTCACCATTTATTCACTCCGGGCGACATCCACAAGGACCCCCTAGCAGCTTCCTATTGAGCCATTCTGTTTTCAAAATTTGGACCTCTTCGCTTCAGGTTTGCGAAGCCCTTTCAAAAAGCCCGTCTATGAAGCTCATTTGAGGAGCTCGATCCTAGCAATAAATCATGGAGCCCTACCCCTGATCTAGAAGACACAAGCCACAGAGCGCATACTCAAAGGGTCGAAGGACTCATTGTGCACCGTGAAACAGAAATGCCCGATTCGTGGAGTGCAATCGCAAAGAGCCCAGAGCATCATTAATCAATAGCACTATCGCCAAAATGTGGAGCTAAGAAAGGAGTAAAGAGAGGTCTAACTCCCCTATTTATAAGATATGGCCCCTAGTTCATTGCGGCGAGTCTGGAAACTGCGAGCTTCATAGTGATCTCAACCCACATGTTGCCTCTCCGCATCGCAACCATCCTTCAAGAGCCTTCATTGAGATTGATCAAATGTTTTGGAGATTAAACCTCATACTAAGACCCTCATTTTTTCTTGGCTCCATGTTGTGGGGGGGGGGGGGAATTTGTTGGTGCCAAAAATATGTGCGGAGGGAAAGGATGCGGAGAGAAATCTGAATCCAAAGAGGCTTCCTTGCAAGGACCAATCACAGAGCCCCGTAGCACCACAGAAGGTGAAAATCCCCTCCCCCTTCGCAGGTGTCGCAGAGCCAAGAGGTTGGAGCCTCTGCGATCCACCTGACGTTGGCGAAGCCGCTGTGGAGTAAAGAGGTGAGAGGCTCTGCGATCTTCCTAACTTTTGCGAAGCTGCCACGGAGAAAAGAGTCTGTAGGCTCCGCAATCTGCCTAAAGTTTACGAAGGCACCGTGGAGTAAGGAGGCAGGAGGCTCTACAGTTACGACAAAGAACAATGTGGATTCACATAGTGTGATCCCTACTTCGTGCCGCCTCTTTCCAATAAATACCAAGATTCCCCCAAGCCCAAAGGGAGGATGCTCCGACCATTCTCCTTCTCAGCTCTCAAATCGCGAATCACATTCTACTCTGCACAAAATGAGCTCTTCATTGTAATTAAGCATCATGAAGTGCCTTTCCCTTGGCTTAAACAGAACCCCACTTCAAGCTGGGATTGCCATCGTGAAGCCTAGAGGCGTTCACAAAATAAATAGATCCCTAACGGGACTCAGGTTTTCGCAAATCACTCATGTTTCGTAATGTTCCTTCCATGCACATGTGAACCGAATGCTAATGAAGGGTCACAATGCTTTGCGAGGTATACTAATTCGCAATGCTATGATTCGTGAATCCTTACTCTGCGAGAGCCTTTTTTTTTCATTTCTAAGCACCCTCCATGTGAACCTATACCTTATTCCTAGTCTAGGACACTCCACTTTGAGAATCATACCCCTTCGTGAAGCCCCTATCCTACACGGAGCACCATAGCTTCACAATGTCCTTTCCTATAGGTCTATTTTCTTTGCAAACCCTTTTCCCGTGCGACCCTCCAGGTTTGTACAAAGTGATTTAAAAGTCCCTTGGGTGGTGCTTTATGTTGAATTTCTTAGCCTTATGCTTCTTCGCATAGGAATGATAACAAATATTGCTTCATCGTAGAGCCATGATAATGTGGGACCCTCAATGGATCACTCCATGACACCCCCTCATAATGACATTGATAAAGCCTTCCCTTCCCCGCGGGTGGGAAGATATCAGTTATATAAGTCCTAGGGGTGCGAACTCAACCAACCACGTCTAAGATGCAGGATTTTAAACTGCCAATAACTATTATCCTTAGCACATGACATTAAACTATGACCTTGTCCCGTGCATCATACGCGGGGTGCCCCATCACAGACATTCTCTACGCCAGCTCGTCTTCATGGGAATGAGATATTCCTCACATGGAATGGTATTCCCTCTTCTGGAGTAGTGTCTGTCCCCCGGGAAGGGAAACCATATTAGTGTAAGCCCAAATCCTTTCTTGCGGGAGGTCTTACCCCTACTCCTCCTTTATTCTTCCATGCCAAAGACCAGAGGGGAGATGGGCACAAGGACCTTCATTATCCCGTACTTCTCTCGTTGGGATTTGTTTTCACTTGGGCCTCCATCCTGGAGTAAGTCCCAATCTTCGTGCCCTGGGCTTCTAACCACACATAATCCCTTGTTTCCACTTTAGGCCACTAACCATGTGTAATCCCCATTTCAATTCCCACGGACGCACCTTTTGCTACGTGAATGTCAGGAATTTTTTTTCTCTTGTTTCTCACACTAAGCATGGCTCACGTGAGCTTAGAGTAATCCTCGACAATGGAATCCTCTCTGGGCCACCCTAGAGTGTAAGCCCAAACACATTCTAAGCTATGTGGACTTTTATCCTTTCCATGGTAGGGTGCATAGGAATCCTCTTTGAGGTTCATGCCTAACACCTATTGGTCCCGAGCCCCTTCACGTCGGTTCACCAAACCACCATGAACTACGTGGACATGGATTTTTTCCAGGGCAGGGTACATAAAAAGCCTCACTAAGGTTCATTCCCAACACCTATTGGTCCTGATCTTCATCACGTCGGTTCACTAAACCATCCTAAACTATGTGGAATTTGATCCTTTCCAAGGATAGGTACGTAGGAAGCCTCCCTAAGGTTCAAGACCAACACCTATTGGTTCTGACCCCCTTCACGTCGGTTCACCAAACCATTTTTAACTACGTGGACTTTGATCCTTTCCAAGGTAGGGTACATAGGAAGCCTCCTTGAGGTTCAATCCCAACACGTATTGGTCTCGCCCACCATCATGTCAGTTCACCAAACCATCTGGAACTACATGTACTTTGATCCTTTCCATGGAAGGGTACATAGAAAGCCTCCATGAGGTTCAATACCAACACTTATTAGTCCCGAACCCCTTCACATCTATTAACTATACCTTTCTAAACTACATGGACTTTGATCCTTTCCAAGGCAGGGTACATAGGAAGCCTCCCAGAGGTTCAAGTCAAATACCTATTTGTCCTCACCCCTTTCACGTCGGTTCACCAAACTCATTCCAAACTTCGTGGAAGTTGATCCTTTCTAAGGAAAGGTATGTAGGAATCCTCCCTGAGGTTCAATCCCAAAATCCATTGGTCCCAACCACTCTACATTGGTCCACCCTCGTCCATCATGATGTTAAACTATACACCCCTTTTTGTCCAGAAAAAAATTAAATTGTACCCATTTGAACTACGCGGTCTTTGATCCTTATCTCATTAGAAGGTCACGTAGGAAGCCTCCCTAATGCCCAACTGCAATCGATGGAAATATATTGTGATCCCCATCTAGTGGTAATCCTTTGTGATCCCCGTCCAGTGGTAAGCCATTGGAATCCTAACCAGTGGTAAGTAGTTGTATTTATTATTCTACTGTAAGCAATTGCAGTCCACAAAAAATTGTAATCCATTGATGTCACCTTTGATGGGGCCCAAATTTCTGTTCTGCCCCACGACCATCAGACAAACCCAGGATTCTAACCACATGTAAGCCCCACTATATCATCGGGTCACTGTCCTCTACCCACAACCTGATTCTATGACCCCATTCTGAACTACATGGATTCTGATTCTATGCATTAGGGATACATAGGAAGCCTCCTTGATGTTAAAGCCCATCATCCATGTCTTGTCATGGCTTCTCCCCCTCTAGTCCATGTGATTTAGTAAGGTCAAGCCCCAACCCAGATTTTCCACTTCCTCTGGGTCCCATCCACGCATCCATTCTCACAGGTCGCCTCCTTAGGTGTTCCATCTTCCCACTGAACTACGCGGACTTTGACTCCCTACCACGAGGATACGTAGGAAGTCTCATCAAGGCCCAATACCAACACTATCTTCACCTTCATGATGGGTCCATCTCATTCCCCCACCACTTCATTCATCTATCCATCATCCATCCTGATTTTTACCTGGGTAGCCACATCCCGGTAAGATCATGTCATCCACCTCTTCACTGCCCCTTAGTAGTAATCAGGTACCTAACTAGGCATTAGCCCAAGTATCAGCATTCCCTCTAGGGGTTTCATCCATATGATCCACTTCCATCAATGTTTTGATCAGTCTGATCTATCTTTTCTAGATGTTAAACCTGTATCATACTCTTTGTTAAACATGGGAAGCAGAGGAAAACCTCAGAGACATGCCTATGGAATATAATTCCTCACACTCAACATGGGATTCCTTAGGATTCTGCACCCTCGAGAAGCCTTATCATAAGGGGAAGTAACCCATATGCACCAGTTTTCCAGCGTCCAAACACACCAATGATGTCCAATGTGACTACTCCCCCGACTGTAGGTTGCTGCCCTGACTTGACCCCTTGGAATGTCCTAACAAAAGCTGTGTAATTAACCAGCATCCATGAAGACATGTAAATGGGAAGAGTTTTATGAACAACATATTATGTCTATAAGGGAGACCTAGACTTGGTAGAATGCTCTGATGAGTAATCCATGGAAGGAGATACTGACATCCCATCATCCTGTTTCAATCATGGAGCAAACTTCCCTGAATAAGAGATGGATGATGCCCACCTTTAGAATGTTGGAATGCAAGGAAACAGTTGCGCGTCCTCCGAAATAGATGGATGAGTGACCTGAGGAATGCATTGGAAATAGTTATGAAATATAATATATAATCCCAAAACTAGCGAATTACTTTACAAAAATAGAAAATAAAATTTATCCATAGCTAATCTCAAAATCATAAAAATGGTTTCTTTGGGTATATCTCCATTTTCAAGTCATTCATAATGATTTGTAAAGAAAATGGAAATTATTCTAAGCATAAACCTTTGAAGTGTCACATAAAGTGCATAACAAGGCCTGTTTTCATGCACCAGGTGATGATCAGTTCATGGATAATGTGACTTTTTAGAGTTATTACCCCTTGGTATATTTGTCCTAGAGCCAAGTTATCTTTTAGTATCTAGATAGTGATGTATTTCAAGTAAAACCCATGTTAGGTCCACAAGGTTGAATACCTTGAGAGGGGGGGGGGTGAATCAGGGTATGACTAATTTAAAATTAAATCTCGTTCTGATATTGTTTAGCTGTTAATAAAAACAATCTTCTCTACCTTTCTTGTTGCACAGAATAAAAAGAAAGTAAAGCAAGCACAAGACACATCAATTTTTACTTGGTTAACCACTAAGGGCTACGTCCAAGGAGTATATGTCGACTGGTTGTCGGTCGTAATGAATTCCACTAAACCTCACTAGCTGTGGATTACAAGGTTTGGGCACAGTCACTCTGTCCCAGGCTCACTAGCTTTACAAGGTTTAGGGTTAGCTCACTGCTTTCCCAATGGTCACTCCCTGTTTCTCTCTCTCTGGCTCACTGCTAGTGGAGAGGATCACCTTCTTCCTCTTCCATCGCTCACTGCTCTGGAAAGGATCCACTCATAGTTTATAGACCTGTAGGTCTCTTCATTTTCATGATGGAATGCATCTTCCTCTATATGTAGATGCTCAGTTGAAGTCCATCTTTCACCCATAGATGAATCTCACTTTCCACTGAAGGTATCGGGCAATATTCTAGCTTTCACGTAGCCCAAAATAACTGTCGGGAATCAACCCTTACTTGGCGCGCATGTCTAACCCGATGCGCAAGTCACGACACACAAGTCAAAACTGGCACACAAGTCCACCTCAGACACTTGCGCGACACAAGCTTCATCCACTCCAAACATGCACAACACACTTCCCTTTACACCCAAACCAATATTGGTGCACAAAAAACAACAATCGACCTTCTTCAAATCGGGCGTGCAGGTCCCACTTGCGCGACACACCACAACTTGCGCGACCACCACACCTACGTGACGGGAGATCTGAATTTTCAAAGTGTTGAACTTCGTTGAGAAATAAGGAGGGGTGGTCCAGTATTTATAGGAAATTTGACCACCCTACGCGAAGGTGCGCAAGTCAACCCTCAACGCGCAATTCTCGGCGCGCAGGTCTTTTCCCCTGCAAGTAACTTGCGAAACCCACTTCCAAACATGCGCATATCTCTTTCCATTGTCATATTTTGAAGTTCTGATCTTGGAAAACAATAGGAGCGAAAGTTTCCAATCCTCATAGGCATCGGCGCGCAAGTCCTTTGTCTTGGAGCGCAGGTCACCTGCGTGACCAACTCAATACTTGCGTCACCCTTATCCCTTTGCCATATTTTGATTATATGATCTTAAAAAACATATGGCTCACAAGTTTACAAGCCTTCAAGTACACGTTGAGCATTTCCGTTTTCCAAAAACCATTGTTCTTCATTTGTCAATTTTCGGGCCCAAAAATTTGGAAAACACTGGAAAACATTGCCACCTTGAATCTATTCTTTTTCTACCACCTCCAGATCATCCATTCCTTTGTCAAAGTTTTTGAATCAAACATAGATCATTTACCATAGCTCTTGAACATGACATTCCACCATGAAATCCTCTTTGTCAATTTTTTTATTTCATTGTTTTTATTTGTCTACAATCACCACTCAGACGTTCACTTTGTAAACAAAAACAATCACCTCAAAAATCCTTCAATGAAACCTTGAGTGATTTTTTCCCAACAATCTCCCCCTTTGGGTTTGTTGAAAACTCTTCCATAAAAATATACAACTTTACTTCTTCAGATTCCATTCGCCTCTGTGATTCTGATAGCGATCAAGGATTTACTCAACACATACTCTAAGCCCACATGAGCAATGATCGGTGTGAGAAACAATAGTAAATGAGAAGTTCATCAATGAATCAATTTATCTTTTAAACCCATTGTTGACACCAAACTGATACCAATTGTTACCAAACTGATACCAATTTTTGGAAATATTATTCCAACACTACTATTCTATTTTTATCATGACCCTCAGCTATCGTGATATCTATTCGTTGATCGATCACTTCTAGCATCGTCAGATTTAATACTCTCCCCCTTTCTCATTGCTCCCCCTATCTCACTGCTCCACCTGTCAGCTTCTCCCCATATCTTTCATGATTTCTCAAATACACTGTCTCCCTCTTGATCATTCACTATTTTTTCCCCTTTGTCAACGAACCCAAAGGTAACTTCATTGCAGTCTGTAATAGAGTAGAGAACGCATATCAGCACATTAGGGAGAAAAACACATCATACCTCGGGGAGAGGGGGTGGTTCACATCCACACTCTTTTAAGTGCGGGGAGTCGACTGAACTCCTAGAGCCAGTCGATGCCTCTCAAAAGCTTCCTTGGGTAAGGCCTTTATCAGAATGTCTGCAACCTGTAGCTCTGTAGGCACACACTCCAACTTCACGATTCCCTGCTCAACCTTCTCCTTGATGAAATGATATTTTATCTCAATGTCCGTTGTCCTTGAGTGATGGATGATATTTTTTCTAAGATTTATGGAACTTGAGTTATCACATTGGATTCCAATCGGAGACTTTACTTCAACTCCCATATCTTCAAGCTGTTGCTTCATCCACAATAACTGTGTGCAATCTTGAGTGTCCACAATATACTCAGCTTCTACGGTGCTCAATGAAATAAAATCTTTCTTCTTGCTTATCCAGGAAATACACAATCCACCAAGATATAATGCACCTCCTGACATGGATTTTCTGTCATCTACTGATCCGGCCCAACTTGCATCAGTATATCACAGTAACTCTGTCTATGATTTGTCAGTATTTTTCGATCTAAAATCCACAGTGCCCTGGATATACTGAAGTATTCTTTTAACAGAAATCATGTGGATTTCCTTGGGATTTCTCTGATATCTCGCTGCTTGGAATGTGTAAAAAACAATATCATGCCTTGTTGCGGTCAAGTACGAAAAACTTCCAATAACTTCCCTGTATTCTGTGATATTAACTGCCTTGGCATCCTCATATTTTGATAATTTCATCCGGGTAGCAATCAGAGTCTTCATCTCCTTGGAATTCTCCATGAAAAACCTTATTAAAACCTCGTTGAAATTTTTAGATTGAGAAATGAATGTTCCATTACATTCTTGTGTCACCTGTAGACCAAGGAAAAATGTTATCTCACCAATCATTGACATTTCAAACTCATTTTTCATGAATTCGGAAAATTTTCTGCACTGAGCTTCTTCTGATCTGCCAAATATTATGTCATCGACATAAACCAAAACCATCATCCTTTCATTACTACTGTTTCTGAAATATAGATTGTAATCAACTCCCCCATGCTAGAAACCATGCTTCTTCAGGTACTGATCAAGCCTTGAATACTATGCTCTTGGTGCTTGTTTCAGCCCATACAACACCTTCTTCAGCCTGAAAAATTTGTTCTCATCATCATGAATGAGAAAAAAATCGGGCTGGTCAATATAAACCTCCTCTTATAGAACACCATTGAAGAATGTGGATTTGACATCCATTTGGAACACTTTGAACTTTCTTTGCACTGTTATGGCCAAAAATAGTCTGATTGTCTCCAGCCTTGCAACTAGTGCAAATGTCTCATCAACATCTATTCCCTCTATCTGGCAGTATCCCTAGCACACTTGTTGTGCTTTGTTCCGAATCACTATTCCATATTCATTCATCTTATTGCGATAGACCCATTTAGTCTCGATGACATTGTTGTTTTCTGACCTCGAAACAATCTCCCATGTCTCATTCTTCTCAATATGATCAAGCTCTTCATTCATAGCCTGAACCCAGTTTTCATCTTCAGCTGCATCGGGAAAACATTTCGGCTCTACCTAAGATAAAAACAATATTTGATGTAATAATTTCATTCTTCGAGTCTAAACAGGAGATGCCTGATCACCAATGATATTCTGCCTATCAATTTCAGCTCGACTATTGGGCTTCCTTGTAGACACAGACTTGACACTTTCTTGTTCATCATCAGTATCTTCTTCTTAGTCAGCCTCTACCACTTCTGCTACCCCTGTGTTTCTTACCTCATCATCACATTCATCCAGAAATTGTTCATTCGGTCGTTGAGTATTTTGTTCATTTTCAACAATAGTGACATCATTGCTCTTAACAATTTTTCCCTGCCTTTTATTGAAAAATTTATATGCTTTGCTTTTCCCTGAGTACCTGAGGAATATCCCCTCATCTCCTCGTGACTCAAACTTCCTATGATTTTCTTTGTTGAGAATGAAGCACTTAATCCCAAATATTTGAAAGTACTTTAGCGTTGGCTTCTTCCCGTACCACATTTCATATGGAGTTTTCCCTTCCTTTGAGCACAATAGAGGCCTGTTCGAAATATAGACCTATGTCAAAACTGCTTCCTTCCAAAAATTCTCTTGTAGGTCTTTTTGAATAAGCATTGTTCTGGCCATGTTGTTGATGATCCAATTTCTCCTTTCAACAACTCCATTCTGTTGGGGAATTCTCACTGATGAAACTTGATTCCTTATTCTGTGTTTCTTGAGATAGTCTTCAACTGGACTGTTTGTGAATTCTGTTCCATATCAGTACGAAACTTATGAATTTTCTGCCCAATCATCCTTTCTGATTCCCTTCTATACTACTTTACGCAACTGAAAACCTCTTTCTTATGGGTAATGACAAATACCCAGGCCATTCTTCTATAATCGTCAATGAAAAGAACATAGTACTTTTTCCCATTTATAGGTCATGGTGAGATAGGCCCACATACATCAGCATGCACTAATTCGAGCACTCTAGTTGATTTCTATTCCTTTGGATTGTATGCCTTTCAAATTATCTTCCCTTGTTGGCAAGCATCACATGTATGAGTGGGATCACATGATAGTTTGGGAAGGTCTCTAGTAGCATCACACTTTACAAGATCTTCCATAGATGGTTGGAATAAATGACCAAGTCCCTTATGCCACAGCTGGTTTTCTTCCTCTCTGGATAAAAGGCACATATCTTCTTTCCTACCTACAAGGTAAAAATTTCCCTTTGTCCTTTTTCCCTGCAAAACAACTACTCCATCTTTTCCTTTCACAACACACATCTTCTTGGTAAATCAGATAGAATTCCAAGAGTCACATAGTTGACTTCCACTGAGAAAGTTATGACTAAGACCCTCTACTACCAAGACATCAGCATGTCTCATTTCTTTGCCCCCAAACATTGCTTTCCCTGAGCCAACAATCTTCAGGACTTCATCATTTCCAAGTTTGAAAACTCCTTCTTTGTCATATTTTATGCATTCAACAAGATCATTATTACCCATCATGTGAGATGTGCAGCCACTATCAAGGATCCACACACCTGAACGATCTAAATCTTTAAGGGATATTTCGGCAACTACGGCCTTTTCATCATTTTTTTTGATCCGTGTCTTTGACATCACACTCGGTGTGGTTTGGAAAACCTGATCTTCCAGAGAGTGTGATGGACCGACTTCATCTTGCAATGCTGCAAATCTATTCTATACTTTTAACTCACCTGTTGGTTTATTGATCTGTTGCTTCCGAACATTTTTATTTTGCTTTGGCACATTCCTCTATATAGTTGAAGTGTAGTACCTGGCCATGTTTCCAAATCCTCCACACCAAAAACAGTGTCCTTCAAAATATGTTCTGGAGAACCGTTCTCTATTTGACTTCCACCTTTGTTCTTGTTCCCTTTGATATCTCTTGGATATGGAACACACATACTGTTAACGTCCCATCTTCCCAAAACAATAACACCTAATATATGGTGCATTCCTTCTTGGTAATTCATCACTACAAGTTTATTCTTGGGATCTCTGAATAATCAGATTCTTCTTTGTGCCCAAATCAACCTTCAATCTCGGGATGAGTTCTTGCGGTCTCACTTCAATTTCCACAAATTTTTTTTCTGATCAAGCCCTGAATCAGCCTTAATGTTTGAGCTCAATTGCTGCTTTGTTCCTTATGAAATACTGGGATCCTCTTTTATCTTTTTAGTCTTTCGAATGAACTTCTTTCCCACGAATGTATTGTGAATCAAGGGGTTTTCTTGGTCTTTAAATTTACTCCGCAGACCAACAACTTCTTCTTCAAGATCTTCGATACGCTTGACGTGATCTTTCACTTTCCTGTTCAATCCACCGATCTCCCTTTTCTGTTCTTCAATATTGAGCTTAAACTCACTGACTGATTCTGAGTCCTCTAGTCTGGATGACTTGAGTTTTTCAATTTCTTCAAACAACTCATACTTCTCTTCTTCCTGCTACTGTAAATAGAGTTTGGCATCACGAACAACTTTATTGGCTTTCTTCATTTTGGATCTCCAAAAATCTATCTCCTCAAGAGCTGATTCCAACTCAGCTTCCATATCAACTCTTCCTTAAACTTCTTCTTCTTCTTCTGCATTAGTTTATTCCTTTTCCTGAGAACTACCGACGACTACAACCATAGCATTTTATCTTCGATCTTTGCAGTTCTCTATTTCCTCAACCTCTTCAACCTTAGACTCATCTGAACTGCCTATTTCTTGTGAAAGAAGATTCTTATTCTTGAATAAATTTCTATTGAACTGATTCTTCCCTTTCACATAGGCTGAAGATTTCTCCTTGGGAATTTCAACATTGTCTTCATCATTTTCTTCTTGAAATTTTTTGGGGCATCTTGCTACGAGATGCCCAACCTTTCCACATATAAATCATGCAAGAGGTAGTTTCCCTTTGATCTTTCTTTTTCCCCTTTCAAGATTTGAGGAGATGAATGACATTACCTCATCTGTCTCTTCTTCTTCCTGAGAGTCTTCAATGGTGATCTTTTTAAATGCCTTGAATTCCACCTCTTTGGATTTCCCCTTTTCCACAACATCATTATCATAGTTTCTCATTTCATATGAAACAAGAGTGTTGTGTAGGTTATCCAATGTCAGCTCTTTTGGATCTTTATCTTCTAGTGCTGAAACATTCATATTGATCCGAGGTGGAAATTTCCTCAAGATGCGCTTCACTATTTTTATGTCTTTAATAACTTCTCCAAGACCTCGCATGTCTTCCACTATAATATTTACCCTGTTGAAAAATGTATCAATGGAATCATTCAGGTTCGTTCTAAAATCCTCATACTTGTTCCACAACACTTGCATCTTTTCCTCTCTAACCTTTGTATCCCCTTCATATATATTCAATAACTTCTCTAACATGGCATGTGATGTTTTTAAATACATGAACTTTGTATATATAGGATTGGATAGGGAACCCCCGAAGGCATTGATTTCTTTGGAATCAACATCCAACTCTCTATGATCATCTTCTGATAATTCACCACTGTTGATGTCTGTTCTTATTCCATGCATTTCTCCTGTGAATAAATCAATTCCCAAAGATCGGAAGTAGTGTTGCATCTGATTCTTCCATAGGTAAAAATTGTTCCTGTCAAAGATCGGAATTCCTTTATGATTAGTGACCTCCATTGAGAGAAGAACAAATATCAACCTTTCCCACTGATACCAATTGTTAGGTCCACAAGGCTGAATAACCTGAGAGGGGGGGGGGGGGGTGAATCGGGGTATGACTAATTTAAAATTAAATACTATTCTGATCATGTTTTGCTGTTAAGAAAAACACTCTTCTCTCCCCTTCCTATTTCACAATATAAATAGAAATTAAAGCAAGAACAGGACACATCAATTTTTACTTGGTTCACTGCCAAGGGCTATGTCCAAGGAGGATACACCAACTGGTTGTTGGTCGTACCGAATTCCACTAAACATTACTATATGTGGATTACAAGGTTCGGGCACAGTCACTCTGTCAAAAGCTCACTGCCTTTACAAGGTTTAGGGTTAGCTCACTGCTTTCCCAAGGGTCACTCCCTATTTCTCTCTCTCTGGATCACTGCCGGTGGAGAGGATCACCTTCTTCCTCTTCCTTTGCTCACTACTCTGGAAAGGATCCACTCACAATTTATAGACCTGTAGGTCTCTTCATCTGCATGAAGGAATGCATCCTCCCTTATATGTAGATGCTCTGTTGAAGTCAAGCTTTCACCCGTAGATGAATCTCACTTTGCACTGAAGGTATCGGACAATCTTCTAACTTTCAAGCATCCCGGAATAACCGTCGTGAATCTACCCTTACTTGGATCACAGGTCTAACCCGGTGTACAATTCTCGGCGTGAAAGTCAAAATTGGCGCGCAATTCCACCTCAGACACCTGCGCGAAACAAGCTTCTTCAACTCCAAACTTGCGCGACGAACTTCCCTTTATGCCCAAACCAAAATTGGCGTGCAACAAACTACAATCGCCCTTCTTCAAATCTGGCGTGCAAGTCCCACTTGCGCGACACACCACCACTTGTGCGACCACCACTCCTGCGCGATGGGAGATCTGAATTTTCAAAGTGTTGAACTCCATTGAGAAATGAGGAGGGGTGGTCTAGTATTTATAGGCAATTTGAGCACCCTGCGTGACGGCACAAAAGTCAACCCTCAGTGCGCAAGTCTCGGCACGCAGGTCATTTCCCCTACAAGTAACTTGCACGACCCACTTCCAAACATGGGCGTATCTCTTTCCTTTTTCATATTTTGAAGTTCTGATATTGGAAAACAACAGGCGTGCAAGTTTCCAATCCTCCTAGGCACCGACGCACAAGTCCTTTCTCTTGGCGCATAAGTCACCTGTGCGATCAACTCAATACTTGCACGACCCTTATCCCTTTGACATATTTTGATGATATGATCTTAAAAATACATATGGCGCCCAAGTTTCCAAGCCATCAAGTACACGACATGCAAGTCCCTTTTCCAAAAACCACTGTTCTTCATTTTCCAATTTTCAGGCCCAAAAATTTGGCAAACACTGGAAAATGGTGCCACTTAGAATCTGTTCTTTTCATACCACCTCCAAATCATCCATTCCTTTGTCAAAATTCTTGGATCAAACATAGATCATTGACCACAGCTCTTCGAATTGACATTCCAGCTTGAAATCCTCTTTTTCAACAAATTTTTATGTTATTGTTTTTCTTTGTCAATAATCACCACTCAGATGTTCACTTTGTCAACAAACAAAATCACCTCAAAAATGCTTCAATGATATCTTGAAGGATTTTTACCCAACAACCCAAATAATATCTACCTTAAAAAAACATTAGTTTTTTCTTATATACTTATAATCAATGTCTATTATAGGATTATGATCCCTAATATATGTTTTCTTAAATCAGTTTACCATAGTTTCTACTAAAAATCCTTTGATTCTAAATATAATAACCACAACCACAGTTTCCAGAAGCCAATGTTATCTTTATTACATTTGAATAAGATATAGGGACTCACATCACAATGTACCAAGTATTTTTATAGTATTGATAAACTAGATACATACACAATTCCAATAACACATTTGAACACAAAAATTACAATATAGTTTTTTTTCAGAATAATATTATTCCCTCTATCATATCCTTATATATCAATCATCAGGACATCATGGATTCTTAGGGAAAGGAAAAAAATAAGGGTGATCTTAAATTGTTTGTAAGAGTTGATTACAATAGAATCTATCATGAATCAATAAGAATAATCGATAATGAAAGGTAAATAATTGAACACACATTCCATTTAAACAACCCTTCTATAATGATAAGATAAGACATAATAAATATTTAAAGGTAAATAAACAAACAAAAATTCCATTTAAATAACTTTACTATCATGAATAGATAAGGAATAATCAATATTGAAAGTAAATAACTAACAAATTGTGACATTTAATCAATAAAATGATAATTAAATGAATCCAAAGATAATATCATTATGAAAATCTCATTTATAATAATAACTAATTTTTAATAAAATAAATGAGTAATTATTTGATGTCATGTCTCAAGAAAACCATACCTCTACCATCAAGATAAATCCTCAAGAAAGATTAAAAATTATTGGTGGAAACCCATTTAACAAAGGATAGGCAACTGATTCTTCTAATCAGAGTTGTTGATGCATCGAGGAGCTATATAAGAATAGGCCCCACCCATTTCTGCATTCCAAATCATTCCTCATATATTGAATAATTGATCAAATTCATGAACAATGTGTCTTATCATCAATTATTTGTATTAATTAAATAATATACATTTATCAATATTTCCCCATATAAAAAATAACTTTAAATGTAGAAAAATGTATGTATAAATGAGAAATTTTTAATCAATAAACATATCCATGATAAATAATACGGATATTTTGGGGAAATTTAATGTACACAGGAATGTGGATAATTCAAAGGAAAGTTAATGACGACAAAAAGAAATCAAGGTAGTGAATTTCAATAATTTCCTTTGTAAAAATTATCACAAACCATCAAGGGGAAGAATACAGATTGTATTAATACAACATATACCAATTGGAGTAAGAATGAAGGATTTTTGTCATTGATGAATAGAAATACCATAAAATAATTTTTAAAAACATTCTTGACGAAAATGTATGTTTCATTTGAAAAATATATTTCTGAAACTAGAATATCATAAATAATTTTAGAAATAAATTTTTTTGAAGAAAAAAATTGAATCTTATAAAATAATATTTAAAACATTTGAGCGATCATGGAAGATGGATATTCCATTCATATCTTACAAGTTAAAACTAATATTCCTTTCAATTTTTTGGGAAAATAAAAAAAGATTTTTTTTCAAAAAAATTACTTTATTTTTTTTGTAAAATGTAAAATTTGTAAAAATTTATTCCATATATCATTTTGTAAAATTTAAAATCGTATTTGAAAACATATATAGAAAACATTGTTTTATAAGAAAACAGATTTCTGACTGAAGAGATAAATGAAGATATATTTTTTTAAAAATATTTTCTCAATTATTTTATGTAACAAAGAATGGGAAAATGGTACTATTACATTAAAATATCATGAATAACTAGAAGATAATAAGAATAAATGTTTTTTTATATAATTATAAAATAACTTTCTCCATCTTAAATATAAGAATAAACAATCTCGATTAGAATGAGGTTGTGAAATAAACTCTTACAATGACCATAATGTTTAAGTTAGAATTTATTAATGAATATATTATATGGATCAACTATAATACCATATAAAACAAGTGTAAATACAATATGAGATAATAAAAATTAATTAAAAACATAATATTAGAATATCAAGGATGGAAAAGAAGTAATATAGACCAATGAAAAGAAATTTAGTTATCAAATTCATTACCACTTGGTAACTTTTAGGTCAAATAACATTGTATGAAATAATTAAAATATACACATAAAATTCTATAAATTATTAATTAATCATGAAAATACATGTCAAAGGTTATGTATATAAACCATATAAAATAAATTAGGTGCATGATAATAAAATATTCCTCAATGATGGGAAATTGGGATGAAGTTCTTTAAAAAGATAATATATTTGAAGCAGGGATTAATAAATTAATTGATTATGAGTATCAAAGGTAAATAAAAATAAAACAAGTGGAAATATAATTTAAAATAATCAAATTTAAATACACACATAATCTTATCACGACATAGTCAATGAAGTATATGTTTAATCCAATGAATGGAAATTGAGTTAAGAAATCCCTTACCTCACACTTCTTCTTTGTTGAACATTCTTTAACCTCCTATATAATGGTATACAAAATGTTATTATTTTATTCAAAAATAATATTCATATTTATAATATAATATATTCTCCTTTTATATAATTTTATCACCCATTTATTAATAATATATATTTTTTATTATTTCAAGTGTTAATGTCCTTGTTTTCTCATTCACGGATTTTAATGAAAGTTTCAGTTCTTGTAAATAATATATAGTTATATCATATAAAAAATCAATAATGAGATAATTAAAATATTTAAAAATCAATTATACATTTTACACCAATCATGGAAAATGTTTTTGAGAAATGAAGTATGTTACGATTATGGGGACGATAGGTCATACATACAAATGGGTAATATTTCCATTTTTCAATGATCATTATGGAAAGAAGGTAAGTAATTTTTTATATTTCCATAATGATCAGAAAATCATATTATTTACTTAAATAAAATTATATGTATCCTTCATAAGGTTTGGTGGTGAAAAGAGAGTCACATCACTTCATAGAGATGGAAGTCCACACTCACATGGATGATGTTATCATATTTAAGTGAGTAAAAATGTGAGAAACAAAATGATATATTATATTCTAATAATGATAAATATGTTCTAAATTTTATAATAATGTCATTTATATCATATATAATTACTAAATGTATCCTTATCACCTTCAATGAAACGTATTAGTAAAAGTTAAATCACATCATTTCGTGAGGTGACAGTCCACCATACACACTATTGACGTTATCATATCCTCTATAGAATGGGATGTAAAAATAGTTATATATGATTTAATGAATCCAAAGGTATAATTATATTATACATATCATATATAGTTTATATCTATCATCATACCCAATCGTGAGAGGTGGTAATAGAATAATGAATGATGTCGGTTCGCAAGGCAGTAGTCTGCCAAACACAAGAATGATGATTTCGTAACCCATTTGATGGAAGTGGGGGTGGTTGTAGATCATTAACTCAACATAAAAACATCTAATTATATTTGAGATAATAATTTTATTAAATCATATTGTTTTAAGAATAATTTAATGATGTAGGGGAGGAAATAAAATAAAAACACTCATTGAAGAACATTTCATATTCTTCAGGTTACCACCTAATATTTTCACCAAACTCCATTGTAAGATGAATTTCTAAAAAAATAAGAATTATAGGATTATAAGAGGGAATTTGGGTAGTTATTTGGGTAGGTATTGGCCAAAAACTCTTTGGAGGTGTGAATAGGAGAGGAGAGGGGTGGCCTTTTATAAGTGTGGTGAGTGGAACACTTGTAATTTTTGAAAAGAAATAGGTTTAACCACATTTTTCAAATTTCAAAATGGTTTAAAATGGATTATCATAGAGAATTATACATTATAAGATATAAAATATGGCAATAAACTATACTTTATACAAGTTATTAGGTCACTTTAACCCTTATATTTTTAGTTTAACCACATAGTAAATCCATTTGTACCTTAAGCGCAGTAAATTTGTTTTCCTATTTTCACTATTCATTTCAATTAAAAATTATTTTGAACTTATTATAAAATACAAATTATGATTATTCCATATATAAAATATATTTTTCAAATTTATATTCAAATTATATTCAAAATTAAATTTTAAATTAATCCCACATACGCGATGAGAAACCGAGTTTTAAAACATAAAATGTTCTAAATTTTACAAAGTTTTTATATCAAAATTAAATATAGAAATTATTCCAATGAATAAATTTTATTATTACTATATATATATATAATTTTACAAATTTTACTTTTAAAAAAATAAAAATATAATTATCCTTTTAAATTGATTTGACGGGAAAAAAATTTCAATTAAAACTCAATTATTTAATGAAAAAATGAAACATTCCATAAAAATCCCTAAAAAATCACCCTAAGATAATTTTAATACTATTATTTCAAAATTTTATTAAATTTTTTCAAATAAATGTTCAAAAAGTGTTAAATTTTATTTTAAATTATGTGTTCAAAACCTAACTAAACCGTCCTTGAAAATGAATATATTTTTTCAGAAAACATTTCTTTTTATCTTTTAAATGATTCTTATTTTATTTATAATAAATAGATAACTATGATTTTAATAATATAATTATTTATATTCATACCCACCAACCTTAGGATAGGTTATAATGTTATACTATATTATGGTTCATTTAGAATCAGGTTTGCGTGTTCTACTAGCTATCGAAGAGATTGAATTTATTTAAAAAGAAATATTTTATAAAATCATTACTGTTATATTTTATTCTATTATTGGAATTGTGTGTCATACATGAAATCAAAAACAATTTCGTTTTTTTTAAATCTCAGGGTGTTACTCTAATCATTAAATTTCATCAATCAATACAAAATAATAAAATTTTAAGTATCATAATTGATTACTATATTTATTTTTACTGA
Organism: Viscum album; assembly: GCA_963277665.1. Classification (NCBI taxonomy): domain Eukaryota; kingdom Viridiplantae; phylum Streptophyta; class Magnoliopsida; order Santalales; family Viscaceae; genus Viscum; species Viscum album. The sequence goes on along the minus strand of OY728147.1, from coordinate 176,886,674 downwards.
AGTTTTATCTTAATAATTATCGATCCATCTTAATTCAGTGTTGTGTGTAATGTATGGTATAAAAAATAATATTATATAAATGAAAATTACATATTAAAATCTCAAGGTATTGAAATGATCCTTTGAAGGGTTCCTTATTGTAACACCTAGATATTTTCTAAGATGGATTTTTTTTAATTTCATTGATTTCATCTGTTGTATTCTACACAAAGATTAGATTGCACTAAACGTAGAAACGTATTATCTTGTCGTACATGTAACACTGTACTGGGATTTTGTTGCAAAAAATATTAAGTTCTTTTGATAGAATTAATTTCACGACACCTTGAGTATACATTTTGTTCAATGTATAAAAGAACTATCTTTGTATTATGTTATACAAAACACTAAAGAAATATTGAACTAAATGAAACACTGACATGGATGACATTACACGCAAGATAAACCTTCATCGATAGCTTGCATTGTCAACAATACCTAATTTCACTATGCAACAATATATTATTAATTTCACTACCCATCCCCCGGGGCCCGTGTCATGACTATCCCAAGCCTACCTTCCATAGGCCACGAGTTGGAGACTAGAAATGAAAAGGTGTATCCCAATAGAAGGAAGGCATTGTCTTTAAATATGTACAGACACACAATGAAAAACACAACCAGAAGCAACCACAAAGTAAATTGTTGTAGTAAAAAGATTACTGAAAGTAAAGTGGTCGGAATACAATCCCAACTGAAAAGTTAAAGTACAACTGAAAAGAGAAAACAACTCTTGGATCGTCGACTGCGGATCCTACATGAAGGGTAGGTACAGATCGTCTCACAACACTCCACATTAGCCCATCTCCTCTGTGTACTACCTGGTCCTGGATCCCTCAAGTCTCAGCCTAGATTCTCATTATCTGCACAAGACACAACAAGGTGCGAGCGAAGCCCTTGTAGGGGTGAGTATAACAATACTCATTAAGGACCTCGAGACCCCCGAAGATCTCTCAGAATTCAAAAAATAAAAAAAAACACAAAGCATGACCTCAATCACAAAGAACAAAGAAATTAGTCAGCTTACACCAATTATACAACTCAGAGTTCAGGAATGTAGACGATTAGTCTTAAGCTATATCATCTTATTCTATTTTGAAGTTCCATAACTGAACCACTAGAGTTGTTCTTGTAGTGGTCCACTATTGGATGTAAGTCATTTTTCAATGACAGGCCACTGTAAATCGGGTCCCCATTTAGTCACCCTACTACTGATCCACACAGGGTTATTGGAATGATGATCCACATAGGGTCACTGGAATGCAGATCCACACATGGTCGCTAGAATGCTGATTCACACAGGGTCGCTGAATGCAGATTCACATAGGGTCGCTCATTGTTGATCCACATAGGGTCACTAGTTTCTTCTCCACACAGGGTCTCTATAAGCTGATCCTCAACAGGCCTCTCTAAAACTAATCCTCATTGGGTATCTAATATGCTGATCCACTCAGGGTATCTACTTCAAGACATCCAGCCACGAGGTTTCCTTCACCCGATGCACTCAAGTCCCATAGAATATTCTCCTCAAGATATCGGTCGTACCTCGACCACTAATAATCTCTAAAAAGAAGTAACCCCAAGACCCTCTATGTCTTAAGGGTTCCAACGCGATAGACGATGCGTCAATCAGATGCACAGTCTGTGAGTTTTAAGCGTTTTAGTACAGAGGGATTGGTTGGATTCAGGTTTGATCCAACCAATAAGTACTCCAAAATTCTCCAAAATCTAAGTAGAGTATACCAAAAGGACCGTCTCTATCTAAGGACCCTAGCATCGTAAACGGTTCATCAAAAAAATGTCTCGATTTCAAGTTATGGCATTTTAAGCGAAACTAGATCTGGTTGGGTCTTGGCGCGGTCTGACCCGGCCTGATCCGACCCTGTACCGAGTCACCCGAAAGTCTGGGTCGGGCTGACCCAAAAGACCGGGTTAGGCCGAAACAAAAGACTGGGTTGGGGCGACACGAATGACCAGGTGGGGCGGATACGAAATACTAGGTTGGGCGGACCCAGAAGACCGGGTTTGGCCGACCTAAAATACCAGTTGGGCTAGGCCGCGGTGGGCTCAGCTTGTTGGGTTGCAGTCCGGCCTGACCCACAGGGGGGCACCGCCCAACCTGTATGGGGGCATGGCCTGGCCCGCAGGGGGGTGTGTCCCAGACCGTAGGGGGCACAACACGACCCGCAAGTCAGCGCAGCGCAGCCTGCTTGGGGGGGGGGACTCAGCTCGCTAGAGGGCGTGAGGCCCACCCTAGCTCGCATGGGGGTGGGGAGGCATTTTTCCTTGTTTCTAAATGGCACAACCATTCCGACATGGAGTGGCGGTGCCACCAGGTCACCACGAGACCCATAGAAGCAGGTCCCTCCTCCTCCGCCACGACTTCGAGCCATGACCTTCTCTAGTGGTGCGTGACGGCGCGCTACTCCACCTCTTTGGCCGGATGGTGCCAACTGCCCTACTCGACCGATGTGGATGAAAATCCGTGACCTTCTCCTCCAGCGGGATGTGAAGACGTGCCATGCCACCTCTATGGCTAGCTAGTGTTGGCATCTCTACTGACTTCTTTGACCTAGTTCCGCGACCACATCTTGCATCGTGCAACGGGGCACTGCCTCCATCGCGACTGGCTGGTGTCGGCCATCTCCATCACCTGCTGGTGTGGGTTGCCAGTGCCACTGTGGTGGTGCCATGTCGGCGTTCTTCCATGGGCCATCGGGTGAGCTCTGGTGGTTCGTTTTTTTCAGTATGATCACACCAACATATTTCTCGGGTCATCACTTTCACTTCTTAACCCTCTTATTTTGGTTCTATCCAACACAAAAATATACCCATGAAGATTGCAATGATAGAAAAGTGGAGGAGGGACCGAGACTTGTTCATTTGGCATGTGCCCTCTGTGATATCATATTAACATGGAAGAGGATAATGATTCAACATCTCATGAAATTTAAAAAAAGATAAATCCCTACCTGAATTAGGAATCTACTGATGATGATTGACAGAACCTCCTTTGTCATTGTCATTGGTGCGTAATTTTGTGATACTCATCACCGCTCGTTGAAAATGGTCTCATCTTCCAAGTGGTTTGTGTCATGGTAATTTTCCAAAGCATTGTCGCTTGGTGAACCTTTCCAACACCCCTCCCTGAAGTCTATATAAATAGGATGGGGAAGAGGTGGTTAATGTTCTAAGGAATTTATGAGGTTCATTTAATTAATTAACCTCTCAAATTCCAATGGTACAGTTACATACGGAGTAGTCAAGACAATTAATGTCTTGACATGTCATTGGTCCCACCACTACCGCTTATCCACTGGAGAAAAAGAAAAGAAATTAAATTACATAACATGTGATTTTATTAATCATTAAAAAATCCACAAAATTAACTTTTTCACATAATCAACTACGGTCAATTTGAAGCCTCTTATAAATGAATCCCGGCACTATGGATTTGACGGTGAACTAAGATATTTAATCCAACCACCAGTTCAAAATATGGAAAATGCCACCCACATGTTTTCTAAACGCACATTAAAAAACTTCAAAAATTCATTACGGGCACACTGGGCCTTAGAATCATGCGTCGTTAATTTTCACAAACTCATAATAATCTCATTTAATTTAAAAAAATTACATGGATAAATCTGGGTCTTTACATTCTCCCCACCTTAGGGATTTTCATGCCCGAAAGCAACAACATAGACTAAGGAAAAAAATGGGGGTACTGAGCACGAATATGACCCTCCCGCTCCCATGATCTCTTCTAGAGGGTCTCATGATGCCAGCGAATGTGCAACAGAGGGATCTATTGTCCATGAAGGACCCACTTCTATCAATCCTCTAACTCCACTATAACCTCCGTAAATGTCACCCCATCATCAATGTCCAGCTCGCCCTAATCAATAACGTACGATGGATCATGCACGTACTTACTCAACTATGACATGTGGAAAACATCATGCACATGATGAATCTGTGAGGGAAGATCTTGGAAATATGCCACCTCTCCAACTTTGCTGAGAACCTGAAAGGGTCTAATAAACCTCAGAGATAGCATGCTGCCCCAGCCAAATCTCTGCAGACCTCATCGAGGTGAGACCCATAAGAAGACATGGTCTCCCTCCTCGAACTCCAAAGGTCTTTATATCCTATAAGCATAAAAATTATGCCTACTCTGTGCATTATTCATCCTTTATTGGATGATCTGCACCTTCTCAGTGGTTTCTCGTACCAACTCTGGACCGATAAGTGCTGACTTCCCTAGGTCTGTCCAATATAGAGGTGATCTACAAGGACGGCTATACAAGGCCTCAAATGGTGATGTACAGATGGTGGGGTGATAGATGTTGTTTTTTGAGAAATCCACCAAGTGTAGGTGATCCTCTCAACTGCGGCCAAAATCTAGGACGCAAGCACAAAGCAGGTCCTCCAGTGCCTGAATGGTCTGCTCTGTCTGACCATCCATCTGAGGATGAAAGGCGGTGTTCAAACATAGATGAGTCTCGAATGCCTCCTATAATCCATTCCACAACTAGGACATAAAATGTGCATCATGGTCAGAGACGATGATTGATGGAACCCCATGAAGCCATACAATCTCTTGCATGTAGAGGCATCCTATGCCCTTTACTGATCCCTGCTATCAGATGGGTAGGAAGTGATCCGACATGGTGAGTCATTCAATGATCACCCAGATGGAATTAGGGACCCTGGATATACATGGTTTCCTTGTCAATAAATCCATGGAAATTCCATACCACTTCTACTCTAGCACCTCTAGTGGTTGTGCTAAGCCAGCTGAAACCCGATGCCTGGTCTTCAATTTCTGAAAAGTGTAGCATCGTGGAACAAACTCTGCCACTACTTTCTTCATCCCTGGCCACTAGTGCTGATGCCAGAGGTCCTAGTACATATTTTAAATCCTATGATGTACCGCCAGAGGGTGCGTATGGAACTCCCTCAACACCTCCCCCGTAGTTCCACTAGTACCATGGTGCGTCCTCTGAAGAAAATCTCATTCCCCCCAACAATAGAAAATACATTAGGTGCCTATCTTGAGGATATCTGAGAACATCGATCCTCACAATCAATCCCCATGTTGTGCCTCCTGAACTCGTTGACGAAATGGGGGGGGGGTGATAGTCATAGAGTGAAGGTGTGTTGATCCATCTCTATCTACAAAGGGTATCTGCAACGTGGCTAACTACTCTGTCGCCTCACTCAGCAACTATAGACCAGACCTCCTATAGAGTGAGTATTATACTACGTTCCCCTTCCCAGGAGTGTATACTATCTCAAATTCATAGTCATGGAGGAACTATAGTCAATTTCAATGTATTAGGTTCAGGTCCTTCTATGAGAAGATATACCTGAGACTCTTGTGATCAAAGTAAATAGTAAACTGTTCACCCATCAAGTAGTGTCTCCATATCTTCAAGGTGAAGAAAAATGCTGTTAACTTCAGGTCATGGGAAGCATATTTATTCTCATTCTATCTTAGAATTCATGAATAGTAAGTGATCGTTGCTTTCTCTTTCATCAGGACACATCCATGTTCGGTCTATGATGTATCGCGATAGACTATATACCTAACACCCTATTCTAATAGCCTCAAGATGGGGGCCCTCGTTAGTCTCTTCCTAAGCTCTTGAAAAATCTAATGACATCTCTCCATCCACACGAATGTATATCCCTTCTTTTTCAATGCTGAAAAGGGTTCCGCAACACTAGAAACGCCAGGTATGAATATCCAGTAATACCCGACCAACCCAAAGAATCTTCGAACCTCGATCACACTCCTGGGTAGATCCCAAGAAAGAACAGCCTCTATCTTCATTGTATCCACTACAACTCCAACCTCTGAGATAACATGTCTCAGAATATGGATCTCTTATATCCTGAAATAGAACTTTGAGAGATTACCATAAAGTTGGTGGTCTTGAAATGTATCTAGAACAATATGCAGATGATAGAAATGCTCCTCCTCTGACACTGAGTATATCAAGATGTCATCGATGAATACCACCACAAAGTGATCGAGGTATGGCTGGATGATCCTTTTCATGAGTCACATGAACACTACAGGGGTGTTGGTCACACGGAATGTAATAAACAAGAACTCGTAGTGGCCATACCGACATATGAAGGTGTCTTCTGCACATCCTCATCTCGTACCCTGAGCTGATGATTGCCTGATATGAGGTCTATCTTTGAAAACCAATGAGCTCCCTTCATGTGATAATAGAGATCATCAATCCTCGGAATTGGATACCTATTCTTCATGGTCTCTTGGTTCAGGCACGGACAATCATCATAGAGCCTCAAACTCTCATATTACTTCTTGGCAAACAAAATCAGGGATGCCCATGGAGAAACACTAGGACTTATGAACCCCTTCCTCTGTAAGTCCTATAGTTATACCCGTAACTCACGATGCTCCGTGGAATCCATCCGATTTTTTGGTGTAGATATCAGTGACGTCCTGGGGTATAGGTCGATGTAGAAGTCCACCTCTCTGTGAGGAGGTAGTATCAGAACATCATCAGGGAAGACATCAGCATACTGTTCCACCACTACAGGATAGCTCAGACTCTCAACATCAACTACTCTGAGGGTAATGCTATCCAAATAATGTGTGACCGGCTTCTCCCTCCTCTGGGAATGTCCATCTTGTGCTGAAAAGGTTACCTTCTCACCAGTGAAGGAAAACCTTGTGCCATACTTGCAGAGACACCATACATTGCAGTTAATGCAGTCAATCTGATCATGGACTGTGGATAACCAATCTATACCCAAGATGGTGTCATAAGGCCTCGACACCACCACTAGAATACCCCTAGAAAAGCTCTCACCTCCTAGAGTAATCTCACACTGCCGACACCAGTGTGTAATCATCGAATCTTCTTCCGTAGGTGTCTCTAATTGAAAGGATCGAGCCAATGACTCCATCAGAATCTCCGAGCTCCGAATGAGGGTTGTGGAAATGATAGAGTGGATGGAACTTGTGTCTATAAGTACTGTAGGTAGGGTGGAGTTGACATAGATCGTACCTTGAATCATATCTGGAGCACCGTGGTCATAGGCCTTAGCTTCCTGGAGCTGATCTCGTCCCTGTCCTCCTGCTCTCTATGGTCAGGGTGGACTACCTAGAGATGATGGAGGTAGAACCTCAAATCGCTGCATACCACCTGCTGCACAGCCTGCTCCTCTACCACATCCACGACCCTGCTAACCTCCTCGCTCAGAATATATGGCTCGGCCTCGGTGGTACCTCGACTATCTTCTAGTATTCAGTGCGAATGGTTGGGGATTCATGAGCCATTTGACCCTGACCGCCACACATGAAGCACAATATGCTCCTCTACTAGGCTACTCTACCTCGTGAGCCTCACACCTCCGACCCTACATCCCAGGGTCGTCCACCATAATGTATGGTCCACTTGTACCTCTATGTTATCTGCCAACTAATAGCCGTAGATGAATCTTCTACGAGTCTTCTGGTGGTGGGTCTCTCCGTATGTGTCTACTCAGCAAGGAATCTCTCCGCCAAGAGTGCTTTATCCAGCACTTCGTCATGCATTAGGATGCTGAGAGATACCATTGAAGATCTAATATCCCATCGAAGTATCTGATCAAAGGCCTGAGCCCTGAAGAAAGGGTCCCTCACCATGTCATTGGAGTATCATGAGAGGTCGTTGAACCTCGCCAAGTACTGGTCCATGAGAAGGTTGCCCTGCTACAAGTGTAGCAGCTCCTGTATAAGCACAGAGTGTAGAGTCGCTGGAACAAACTCTGCCCTAAAAAGGCTCTTGAAATATCGTGTATCTAGAGAGTCAGGCTCCATAATCTCCCTATTGCGACTTGGAAATGGCTAGTAGAAAGTATCACCATCTGGTCATCTTGTTTCCCAACCAGGCGAAAAACTCTGGCCATAGCCTCCAACCATTCCTCTGTTTCGTACGAATCCGTCTCACCTCAGAACCTCATAGGCCTCTACCAGTGAATCTTGTGCAACAAGCTTAGTCAGTGTACACCATATGCTGGTGGGGATGGTGGCAATGGCTTCCCAATAGGAAGTGGTTTTACTGATACACCACCCGAAGGTGATAACGCCATAAGAGGGACTTACACTGAAGCCTCATTACTCAGTGGGCCGTCATCGTGTACTCTCTCAAGAATCCTGGATGGCTATCAATATGAAGGAATCATAAAATAAACAGGTGTGACACGGTCAATAAGTTACTCCTGGTGAGCTAACATAAAGAGATCAAAGTATAAATATCTCCAAAACACACACAACCAATGTTTTCGTGCACCGAGTTAGAGATCAAAATTTATGGTCCTGGTGTATGGATATGTTGGTATCTGCACCAACATTGTACTCCTCGAACTGAAACCCACACTCAAAACACATAACACTATTGCTTCATTACAAATATCAGGGTCCTGGTTCTTCAGTAGAACCAACTCCTCTGATACCACTTTGTCAAGACTCGTCCCCTGGGGCCCGTTCCAGGACTACCCCATGCCCGCCTTCCATAGGATAAGGGTTGGCGACTAGCACAAAAAAGGTGTATCCCTATAATTGGAAATAATTTCTTTTAAACCTATACAAACACACAATCTAAAACACAACAAGAACCAAACACAAAGTAAACTACTGTAGAAAAAAGTGTACTGAAAGTAAAGGGGCCGAAATAAAATACCAACTAAAAATTGAAAGTACAACTAAAAAGAGAAAAATACTCCTGGATCATCCACCAAGGATCCTACCTAAAGGGTAGGTATAGATTATCTCCACAACAATCCAAGTCATCTTGTCTCCTCCGTATACTTCCTGGTCGAGGCTCCCTCAAGTCTCAGCCCAGCTACTCGTCATCTACACGAGACACAATAAAGTGTGGGGGAAGCCTATGCAGGGGTGAGTATAAAAATACTCAGTAGAGACCCGAGCCCCCCAAAGGTATCCCAAAATTCTAAAATGGAAAAAACACAACGAATAACCTCAATCAAAAAGCACAAAAAAATTAGTCACCTCACACCAGGTATACAACTCAGAGTTTAGGAATATAAATGATTAATCTTATGATATATCATATTATTCCATTTTTAAGATCCACAACTCAACAAAAAAAATATGTTCTACTTGCGGTCCACTCTTGGTCAAAAGTCAATATTCCACGACGAGCCACTATAAGGTGGGTCCCCATCGGGTCATGATACTACTGATCCACACAGGGTCACTTGAATGTTGATCTATAGAGGGTCGTTGGAAGACTAATTCACATAGGGTCACTGGAATGCTGATCCAAACAGGGTCATGGAATGCTGATCCAAACAGGGATGCTTTTTGCTGATCCACATAGGGTTACTTGTTGCTGATCCACACAGGCCACTGGAGGGCACGTGGCCTGCACAATCTGGCACGAGTCGGAGGAATTTCCCCCTGATTTCCCAAAAACACAGCTGCTAGAAATTGGAGCGGCGGCTCCACATGGGGCCGCCAGCTTTCCACGAGACCCGTAGGGGTGGGTCCCTCCTCCACAGCTGCGGCCGTATCCAGCAGCACGTGACGACACGCCGCTCTGGCTCCGCATCAAGCCAGTGCGAGCAACCCTGCTCGACCGCTGCAACTAAAAATCCAAAGCCTTCTCCTCCAGTGGCGTGTGACGGAACCACCCACCTTCACGGCCTAGTGTCGCAACCTCCTCCTATGGAGAGAGATGGATCGTCCCCTCCATCGTAGCCGACTAGAGCTGGCCGTCGCCACCGCCTTGCAGTGCGGGTCACCGGTACCATCGCATTGATGTCGTACCAGCCGTCTTCCACGGGCCACCAGCTGAGCATCGATGGTCCATTTTTTCCATCCGATCACACCTACAGATTTCCTGGGACATATCTTTCTCTTCTTGTCCCTTGGATTTGGGTTCCATCTAACCTGAAAATTTACCCACAAAGAACGCAATGATAAAAAAGTGGCGGAGGGACCAGGCCTTGTTCGTTTGGCCCGTGCCCTCCTCCTTAGCATCATAACAAGAAAGAGGATAATGATTCAGTAACTCTCTAAATTTAAACAAGATAAATATTCAGCTGGATTAGATGTCCACAGACGACGATTGAGGAAACCTCCTTCAATATTGTATTCATTTCAGGATTCGATGGTGCTCGTCACCGCTCGCTAAAACCCGTCTCATCCTCCAAGTGGTCAGCGTCACAATACTTTTCCAGAGATCTGTCTCTTGTTGAATCCATGCCAACACCCCTCCCCGAACTCCATACAAATATAAGGGGGAATAGGTGGTTAATGTTTCAGAGAATTTATGAGGTTTATTTAATTAGCGAACCTCCCAAATTCCAATGGTACAGTTACACAAGAAAGATTCAATCCAATTAATGGATTGACATGTCATCGGTCCCACCACCACCGCTTATCCACTTGAGAAAATGAAAAGAAATAAAAGACCATAAAATTTTATTTTATTAATCTTTTAAAATTCCGCAAAATTAACTTTTTCACTCGACCTACTACAGTCAAAGTGAAGCCTCCCATAAGCGAATCTCAGCATTGCAGATTCAACGACTCCCTCAGATTTTTAATCCGGGCTCCGATTCAAAAGATGGAAAATGCCACCCACGCGTTTACTGAATGTACCATAAAAAATTTCATAAATTCTTTCTGGGAACATTGGGCCTCATAATCAGGCATCATCAATTTTTTCAGAGTCGTTATAATCCCATTTAAATAAAAAAAAATTACATCAAAATATCTTGGTCTTTACAATTAAAATATTATTATTTAATGGGATATAAACACGACATTAGGAATATTATTAACCAAATATTTAATTTTATATGAAATTAACATTCATATTATTTATTTTCTAGAACATGATATAAGAACAAATTCAATTTTTTAGATAAACGAAGTATTATTCAAAAAATGTAGTTTTCCGCCTTTTGATGGCGCACCAATTTTAATTATTATTTTTAAAAATTTTATATTATATTTGAAAAAATAAATGTCTTATATTTTATTGGGACATAAAAATTTACTTTGGTTTAATTTTTTGTATTTTTTAATAAAATTCCTATTTTAATTTATAGTGAAAATACTGCATTTTAATTAATAACCACTTTTTAATCTAATTTATATATATAGTTATATTATATTTTTAATTGGGTTTATAGTTTAATTGGATTATATTTTTTTCATTTAATCCAATTTTTGTCATTAGAAGTAATTTCACATTTAAATTGGAAATAAACACATGTCAATCTTTTGATAATTTTTACTTCGTAAAAACAGCTTTCTGGTTTTGACAACAAGAATTAATTTTAAATTACATAATGAAACTTATGTGATTTTGAATTTTAAAAAGGGATTATATATTTGTAATTAGTGGGTCCATATTATGTTAATAGGTTACTTTTAGGTTTTTGGATATTATGAATATTAACTACAGTATTATTTATTTACAACAGTTAAAGGTAAATCAGGTAAATTAAGATATCCAATAATATTATAAAGATAATAAAATTACCCTAATACCTGCCAAAATACTGTTGGATTAATTAAAGTCAACCAATATAACCTAAGGGTCTGAATTGATTAATTTAATGGACTTTCTTTCCATGAAAGTGAAGCAATTATAATTAAAACAAAATAAAGGGACAACATGTCCCTCTCTTATATCTTATAAGTATAATAATTTTAATATATTGATAAGCATTATAAAAATTCTAACATAAATAGTATCTATAAATGTAATGAAATTATCTAAATCATGTTAATTTATTCAAAAAATTTAGAGAATAAATAATTACCATTAATGATGACTCACTAGTGATGTAGAATTTATTGTTTTGATTGAAATATAAAATAAATAGTTTTGAAAATATTCAAATAAATATCATATGAACTAATTAATGTTCTCGAAGAATTTTATAGGTTACTATTACATGTTATAAGTTTATTAAATATTTGTTTTTTGCGAATTTATCTTCTTTATGGATTTTATTTAAGTCAAATAAATGAATAGTGTCAAAATTGACACTATTGTTATTTTATGAAAATAAGATATTATTAAATTATTTAAAAATCCCAAAAATATTTAAGAATTACAAATTTATAATTATATGGTCTAAAATGTCATAAAGAATCCAATTATGGATAATTTACAACACATAATTAAATATTTATAACCATTAAATATTTAGAATATTATTACCCCAAATAAAATTAAATAGATTAAATAAAGATAAATGAAAATTATAAGGTTTAAAACAAAATCCAAAAATTTCTAACATTTTTGGGTTGAGATTATTTCGACCCATAATTATCTTATCTTCCAAATAAATGAGTTTGACAACATTATAGACTGAACATAAATTTATAAAAAATTAATATTTTAAGACTTTCCTAATGTTCCCCTACACCCTCTTATAAAAGGCCACCACCTCTACTTACATACTCACACCTTTAATGATATTTTGATCATCCAAAATCTTCTTAAAGAAGCTCCCAACATCCCTCCCTTCCTCCTAAAGGCCCCTTTTGGGAAGAAATTCATTCTAAATAGATCTTTTGAGGAAATCAAATAGAGATACTCAAAAAAGAAGTAATTGTTTTATCAACTCATTCAAAATTATTTTCTTCCTATACTTCATCTTCTTATGTTCTTCTCATACTAAAGTAATAAACCCAATATATTATACATTCTGATATGTAATTTTAATTATGGGATAACCTTATGCCTTCTTTTGGCTATCCTATGAAGAATAATATCCCATTGTGTGCATACGTACAACTTTCCATCTCCACACCGTGGTGTAATTTTTTATTCAATAATATTTAATTTTGATGGGTAAAATTATGATTATAATGGTTGAAAATAATTAAAATAACTTGATAAATATTATGTATAATTAATATACCATCCAATTCTATACCATTTAACCATTAAGTGAATAATATCGTCGCTCGTGCGTATGTACGACTTACCGTCTCCACGACGTGATGAGATTCATCATCCTTATTAACCATTCATGAATTATTATAATGTACATATAATAAATAAGAATGAAATATATGAAAAAATAATTCTACTATATTTTTGTATATGTATATATATATTTCATTTATGTTCTTCTATTTTATTCAATAAGAAAACGGAAACATCGTTCATGCGTACGTACGACCTATAGTTTCCACAAATGGTGCATTCAATTTCATTTATCTATATATTATATATATGTTTATACTTAACATTTATGAAAAAAAACATATTTTACATTCTAGAAGTATTTAAATCACAATATATGCAATAAGGTCAAGAATAACATGTCAAAACATGTACGATAAATAAAATGATTATTACCCAAAACGTTTCTTTAGTATTGAATTGATAGATGAATGGGTAATAAGTGAATCATATATGATATCATAAATATTATTATTGTTCTCCTAAAAGTTAATAATATGTTTAAATCCACTATAAATGAGTTTCAGATACATATGAATCATATCAGACCTAAGGTAAGGGATAATTTCATGTTCTCATTATTATCTGAGATTATTTGTACGTAAGTATTTATTGGGGTATAATTACCATCCACATCCAATTTTCATAAATATATAATATTATTTCTATACTTATACTATTTATTATAAAGTCAATTTTACCCAATGGGGAATTTTTATTAAATGGTTTGGATGGAATATTTCTTTCGTTTTCAATAGGAGGTAATTTTTGAAATTTTTGGAAAGAGTACAAGAAGAATGGTTTTTTAACTTATACGGCATGAACGGATTTTGACATATTCATAAAGAATTATTTCTATAAATCTTACTCTACATGAATTCAGAATTATCTTCAACTAAATTCTTTTCATTAAAATTTCACCACATTTTTAGAAAAGGAAATGTTTTTGAAGAAGAAGGGATATTTTCATCAAGAATTAAGTTCAAGTGTTTTATCAAAATTATTTTCCATCTAAGATGACTTAGAATTATGTTTATATGCCTATTATTAATTTTATATGATTGTTTTTATTATGGAATTATTTTTATGAAATCCATTTATTTTATATGGATTATGTTATCATGTAATGATTTTTAAGAAACCCATTTTTTCTTGGGTTATGCTATGATGATTGATTTATGTATTTTTTGTCACATTTAAGAATGATTTCATTATGAGATTGGTGAGACCTATATCTCCCTATAATGCATTGGGTAAAGATTTATATCCCATGAGATATATATATGACTAAAACAAAATGTAAATTTGGTTCAGTAATATTGGGATGAAATGAAAACTAAATACGGTTCAGTAATACATGGAAAGAATGAAAAGTAAACCTGGTTCAATAATGGGAGTTATCCACTATGATGGTCTTGGAAATGATAACTTGGAAACTATCAAAATCATATTATGTTATTATTTGTTTTCCAAAATTATATATTTTATGCCAATGTTATTTTATCATGGTTAATGTTGTTTTATTATCTATTCCTTACGTATTGTCAACATTTATTTCATGACTCGAGATTTCGATATTTAAAAATTTTGTTCAAGTTTTTACATTCTTATTTTTACGGATTGTTTTATGTTTTCCATGTTTACCCTTACTGATAATTTTATTTCACCCTTTAAATGTTTTTTCCCCTGGGATATAAGAAATATTTTAGGTAGGGAAAAAGGAAAATATATTTATTTGAGATGTTAAAGATCATTCACCAAGTTAGAAGATTATGTTCTATGTTTTCAAAGACACTAATAAAATATAGTCTTTGGGAATATATTTGTGTAATATATTAATTATTCTGAAAAAATAAATGTAATTTCCATGTACTCTAGGCTTGGGTCGTTAGAATTGGTATCGGAAAAAGGTTTAGTCATCCTTTGGAAACTAGGATGTGAATACTTTAGTGAGATACCTAGAGATATTTCTAAGGTATGTCTAGGAATGTCCCTAATGGTAATTCTTATTATAGGTTATAGTCCTAGAAATATGGTAATGATGATGAATAAACTATTATTAAACCTAATATATTAGAGATTGAAATTACTCCCCCTTGATTATGTTGTTTTCCTATTATGATTTTTTCCTCTCACACTATTCATTTTGGGTTTTAGACAATGTATGGAACCCGAAGGAACTGTGTTAATGATCAATGAATTGGGAAATTCAAAGATTGTTCTCATGAACAACCAAATTTTTTGGGAGATGGAATAAAAAATATTATTACTATACTTACATAAGCTATGAATAGTTCTAGACTTCTAAATGAGAAAAGAAGTGAACAACATTTTGTTGAGTCCTTCATGAGGCAATATCCACCTTCTTTTAGTGGGTCTTCTGATCAACTTTTTGTTGAACAATGGATCAGTACCATTGAAAAGATATTTTCCCATTCTTAACTATTTGGAACTTGAAAAAATCATTTAGTATATTTATCATTTATACAGTGAAGCGAAACAGTGGTGAACTCTAATCAAGAATACGAGGCAGAAAGATGAAATTAAATCCATGGAATGGGATGAGTTCAATAACATATTTTTCAATAAATGAATACCTATTATTCATCAAAAAAAGATTTAAAAGAGGTTTCTTGATATTAATAAAATGGTTGATTAATCCATTGGTACATTCGAGACAAATTATACAATACTTTCATGGTATGCTTCCGGTTTAATCATCTTACATGAATGAAATGTTGATCAATTATTCAGTGGCTTAAAACCAAGTATTCAAAGGTTATTAGCTATAAGAGAAATTAGTAGATATAAATATATTATGCGTTGTGCTATCAATGTTGAAATGGAAGTTGTTTTTTACATATCAATCTCATGGGTTTGACAAGAAATGAAAGATGGAGTTCAAGGGAAATCTCAAAACAATGGTAAAAATAAGATGAATGATTTCTTAAGCTCAATGTGTGGAAAGAAGCCTGGTGGATATTATCTTAAAAAGACTATAAATTTTTTTTTAGTGTGGAAAAGAAGGTCATTGAGTAGTTGAGGTCTGATTTAATGGGAAAATAATTTCTAATGATGTGAATTGATAAATGACCATAGATAATGCACCGCCCACACTTCAATGCTACAAGTGTAAAGAAATAGGGCATTATGCTTACCAATTCCGAAATCTGAGGGTTAATGATTATTATCGACGTCAAAAACCTCTTAAGGCCAAAGACAAAATAAAATCACATATGACCATAATTAGTGATGTTGAGTATGACAACTAAGTGGTGGAATGACTAAGTGTTTATGAAATGGGATTCAAAAATAGTGTTGGTGAATCTATTTTATTGTATTATGGAATATTGGAACATTAATGTATTGGTCCATTGTGGTTTTCTTTAAGAATATGGCACCAGTAACCTTGAATAGTGATTAAAGTTTTCTTGGAAATCACATGATATGCTGATAATGAAGGGATAAAGAGATAATGGGATGTTTGATATTATTAATGAGGTCATGACTACTATATGTACAATGTGATATCATGGTTTGAGTATATATATATATATATATATATATTTGTTTTTTGGTTTTTGGAAATAGTAAATTTTGATAGAATGAATTTTTTAAAAAAATTTCTATGGTAAATAATGTTATTACTTTGTTTCAAGAGAATAAATTATTAAGGCATTCCCATGTTTGGAAAGTGACTACAAAGAACTAAAATGGGAGATAAATGTTTTGTAGATTTAGTTAACCTATTTCTAATGTTTTATATTTTTAGTTTTTGGAAGTATTGTAATGTTATCCATTTATGGATAGTATAAGTTATATTTGTTTTTATGTTTGTTAGATTAACGTATTATATCACTATAGGTGGACTTATGCATATTTTATTACTTGTGAAAACCTTTTTTTGAGACAAATGGAATGACATATCATTCTATCACATGATCTTCTAACACTTCATGAATGAAAAATTTTACATCATTTCTTTAAATAAAAGGTATAGTGAAAAATTTCCAAGGCACGAAAAATAGTGATAATATACCAAAATCAAGTAAATATTTATTCCTATGAAAAATTATGCAAATTTAGGGAAAGGATATTAAAAACCAAAAATGTTATCTTAGTAACATCTTATCTGATGAATTAGATGGTCTTGTAAATCAGCGTAGATTTATGGATTTCTGTTTGTTAACTTTCTCCAAACATTATTCTCTATCACTATCCATCAGAACGTGATGGTTAGATTTTTCTTCCATATCCATGTTTTACCTTTCCACCTATGTTATTCTATGTGGAAACCCAGTGATAAGTTAATTTGGGTGACCATTATGTTTCTAACATTCCTTTTAAAAATGAAGTTTTAGTATTACTTTTTATGATGTGTGTTTCTATGAAAGAATCTTTCATGCAGTAAACCTTTTATAACCCAGACGAATATCGAGGATGAAGTTCATTTTAACAGTGGTATAATGTAAAAACCTGAGATTTTATGAGATATATATTTTTTAATTTCTTTGATTTTTTATGTTTTAACATACACCAATTTTAGATTGCACTATACGCAACACTGTATTAGCTTACTGTATATGCAACACTAAACATGGATTTTGTTACACATAATTTCATGTTATTTTAATTGAATTCATTTCACATAACACCAGGTATATATTTTCTTCAATGTATAAAAGAATTGTGTTTTAATTATGTTATACACAACACTAAAGGAGGCTTTAACTAAACACAACACTAACTTGTCTTGAATTACATGCAAGATCGACCTTCCTCGATAGCTTTCAATGTACACAATACTGAGTTTCTCAAAATAATGATATATTATTAAAATATTATTATTTAATGGGATATAAAACAACCATTATAAATAATATTAACCAAAATTTGAAATTTATATGACATTACCATTCATCTTATTTATTTTCTAGAATATGAGTTAAGATCAAATTAAATTTTTTTCAGATAAAAGCAGTATTATTAAAAAAATGCAGTTTAGCCACCTTTTGAGGGCGTACCAGTTTTAAATCTAGTTTTTAACACCATTATATTATATTTTAAAAAATAAATGCCTTATTTGGAAGCCATACATAAATAATTTACTTTGGTTTATTTTTTGGTATTTTTTTGATAAAATTCATATTTTAATAAATATTGAATAATACTACATTTTAATTCAAAATTGCATTTTCATATAATTTAATTATATTGTTAGATTATATTTTTAAATAGTTAAAAATTGTAATTGGATTATATTTTTATCATTTTATATGAAATAAGAAATGGAATCTTTCACTAAACGCAAAACTAACTTGGCTTGAATTACAAGCAAGAGCGACCTTCCTTGATAGCTTGCGTTGTACCCAATATTGAGTTTCATTAAACAAAGATATATTATAAAAATATTATTAATTAATAAGATATAAAATTTCCATTATTTATATTATTTACCACATTTTTAAATATATAAAACATTATCACTCTTATTATTTATTTTCCAGAACATGATATAAGAAAAAACTTTATTTTTTTGGAATAAAAGAAGTATTATTCCAAAAATGCAGTTTTTCTAGCTTTTGATGGTGCACCAATTTTAAATATTATTTTTAAAACATTTTTATTATAATTGAAAAAACAAACATCTTATTTGGAAGAGGGACACACAAATTTAATTTGGTTGGATTTTTTGTATTTTTCTGATAAAATTCACATTTTGATGAATAGTGAAAAATACTACATTTTAATTCAAAACTGCATTTTCATATAATTTATTTATATAGATAGACTATATTTTTATTTGGGTTTAAAGTGTAATTGGATTATATTTTTAAAATTTAATACAATGTTGTTCACTGGAAGTAATTTCACATTTAAATTGGACATAAACACATGTTAGTATTTTGATAGGTTTTACTTTTTAAAAACCAGCTTTCTAGTTTTGACAACAAGATTTAATTTTGAATTACGTAATGAAACTTCTGTGTTTTGAATTTTGAAATGCGGATTAAATATTTATAATAAGTGGAGAAAAATTATTTATTAGGTTAATTTTAATTTTTTTAGGATATTATGAATAATGACTACGAGAATTTTTATTTACCACAGTTAATGGTAAATACGGTAAATTAGGGTAACAAACAATATGATAAAGATAATTAAATTACCATAACACCTTCATAAATAATATTGGATGAATAAAAGTTGACCAATATCACCTAAGGGTCAGAATAGATTCATTTAATGGACTATTTTCACTGAATGTGATGAAATTATAATTAAAACAAAAGAAAGCGACAACATTTCACTCTCTTATATCTTATAAGTATAATAATTTTAATATAGTGATAAAAATCATAAAACATCATAAATAAATAGTATCCAGAAATATAATAAAATTATCTACATCATGTGGATTTATTTATAAATTTTAGAGAATAAATAATTACCATTAATTATTACACAGTAGTGATATAGAAATTATATTATTGATGGAAATATCAAATAAATGGGTTTAAAAATATTAAAATAAATGTCATATGAACTAATTAATGTGCTCCAAAAATTTTCAAGGTGAATATGACATGTTTGGAGTGTATTAAATATATTTTTTGAATTTATTTTCTATATGGATTTGTTTTAATGTCAGATAATTTAATAGTGTCAAAATTGACACTATTGATATTTTTTAAAAATAAGATATTATTAAATTATTTAAAAATCAAAAAAAAAATTATTTAAAAATTGAAAAGTAAAAATTATATGGATGAAAATTTCATAAATTATCCAATTATTTATAATTTCAAACACATAAGTAAATATTTATTACCATTTAATATTTAGAATATTATGACCACAAATTAAATTGAATGGATTAAATAAGGATAAATCAAAATGATGAGATTTACAATAAATTCAAAACAAGTATAAATTTTATCATTTGAGGTAATTTAAAACCATAATCATATTATATTCGAAATAAATGATTTTGGGTCCATTATAAACCGATAATCAATTTATAATATATGAATATTTCAAAACATTTCTAATGTACCCCTCCACCCTCTTATAAAAGGCCACCAACTCTACTCACTTACTCACACATTTAATTTCATTTGGATCATCCCAAATCTACTCAAAGAAGATACAAAAATCTATCCCATCCTCTTAGATGCTACACTTTGGGAAGAAAGCCATCATAGGGTGACCATTTGTGCAAATTAAAAGGATATACTAAAAAAATAGGTAATTGTTTTATCATCTCTTTCAAAATTATTTTCTACTTCTAGTTCTTCTTCTAATGTTTCTCTCATACATAAGTAACATATCCATGATATTATACAGTCTGAGATTTTATTATATTTATGGAACAACATTATACCTCCTTTTATCCATACTACAAATAACAATATCACCATGCGTGCATACGTACGACTTACCGTCTTCACGCTGTGGTATAATTTGTTATTGAACAATATTTAATTTTGATGGGTATAATGATGAGTATAATGGATGTAAATAATGAATATAACATGATAAATATTCTGAATAATTAATATACCATCCATTTCTATACCATTTAACCATTAAGTAAATGATATTGTCGCTCGAGCATACATACAACTTACCGTCTCCATGAGGCGTTGAGATTCATTCTCCACGTTAGCCATTCAAGAATGATTATAAAGTATATATAATATATATTCGTGAAATATATGAAATAATTAGTCTACTGGATATATATATATATTATTTACTTTCTTCCATTCAATTTAATAAGGAAATGGAAACAACGTTCATGCATACGTACAACCTACCGTCTCCATGAATGGTGTATTCCATTACATTTATTTATCAATTATATACATTTAAATAATCAATATTTATGATATATAAATCATTTTTTACATTTTAGAAGTATGTAAATCATGACATATGTGATAAGATCTAGAATAACAATTCAAAACACGTTTGATAAATAAAATGATTATTTCCTGAAATGTTGCTTTAGTATAGAATTGAAAAATGAATGAGTAATAAGTGAATCATATATGATATTATAAATATTATTATAGATCTATTACAAGTTAATAATATGTTTAATCCCATTATACAGGAGTTTCAGACACATACACATTATATCGGACCTAAGGTAAGGGATAATTTCATAATCTCATTATTATCCGAGATTATTTATACGTACGTATTTACTAGGGTATATTTATCATTCACATCCACGTTTCATAAATATATAATACTATTTCTATTATTATACTATTTTTTAAATACAATTTTACCCATTGGTAAATTTTTATTAAATTTTTTGGAAGGAATCTTTATTTTTTTTTTCATACGAGGTAATTTTTGAATTTTCCGGCAAGAGTACAAGAAGAATGTTTTTATCATATACTGCATGCACAAATTTTTATATCTTTATAATGCCTTATTTTCATGAATCTTACCCTATATTATTTCATTTTTTTTCTAAACTAAATTATTTTCTATTAAAATTTCATGACATTTTGAGAAAAGAAATTGATTTTAAAGAAGAAAGGATATTTTCCCCAAGAATTAAGATCAAGTGTTTTATCAAAATTATTTTCTATCTAAGATGACATAGGGTTATGTTTCATTCCCTATTATTACTTTTATTTGATTTTTTATAATGAAAATTATTTTTAAGAAATCCATTTATTATATATGGATTATGTTATGATGGAATGATGTTTAAGAAACCCATTTTATTTATTGGGTTACGAAATGATGAATGATTTATGTTTTTTTGTGGAACAAGTAAGAATTATTTAATTATTAGATGGGTGGGGACTATATCTCCCTCCAATGTATTGGGTAAAGATTTATATCTCATGAGAATTACATAACTATAATGGAAAGTAAATCTTGTTCAGTAATCCAGGGCTAGAATGGAATGAAAATCTGGTTCAGTAATACATGGCTTGAAGGGAAATTAAACTCGGTTCAATAATGTACTTTTCCACTACAATGGTCTTGGAAGAAATTCCTTGGCTACTATGGAATTCATATTCTGTGTTTTTTTGTTTTCCATAATTCCATATTTTAACTCAATAATATTTTATAATGGGTATTGTTCTCTTTATGATCTATGCCTTATGTACTGCCAATATTTATTTCATTACTCAATATTTTGATATTTAAACTTTATGTTCACGTTTTTATGGTCTTATGTTTATGGTTTGTTTTATATTCTCCATGTTTACCCTTACAGAGCATTTGAGATCACCCTTTTTATGTTTTCTTTTCCCTAGGATAAAAATAATGTTTTTAGTCTGGTAAACAAAAGGGGAAGATCTTTATGGGAGATGTTACAGATCTTTCACCATGTTAGAAGATTATGTTACAAGTTTCCAAAGACACTAAACTAAAAAGGTATTTGGGAATATATTTGTGAAATGTATTAAGTATTATTCAAAAGAAATGTATTGTTCATGTACGCCAAGGTTGGGTTGTTAGACTTATAGATTTAAAAATGTTTAGGTGTATTGTGCAATCTCAAAACTCTATAATGATGGTTCCTTCATGGAAATTAATGATAGTCTTTGTTGTATTCATGAATTTCCTACCCAAAATGATTGGTGATTGTGCAATTTTTTTATCTTGATCCATATTCACCACATAGAAGTTAACTAGGAAAATTAAATTTTGAACTCTAACAAACACATCCTCTATGAATCCTACTAGGAATTTCATAGATCTATTTTCAAGTTTTAACGCAAATCTAGTTGGATTCAATTATCCAATATAAAAATAATTAAAAATTGAGTGAGTCATTAAATTAATATAAGCACTTGGATCACATAAAACATTCAGAATAGTAATTACAAAAATATTAAAACGGATAAAAAATTCCCCTAGATATTGAAATTTGTTTTGAAATAATGGGGTCTGAAAATATGAAACACTTCTTCTCAAATTTATCCTCTAATTCCATTGAATTATCCTATTATCGTGGAAAATATATTTAAGGAAATTAGAATAATTGTGAATTTTCATGTGAGCTTCTAGAAGGTTAATATTGATCTCAAATTTATGAAATGTTTTTAAAATTAATATTCAAATATCTTCCTCTTGGATAGAACTATACATGATGGGAATTGAAATAGAAGATATTAATTTTCCAATTTCTACCTATTTATGTTTATCTATTTCTTCTTTATTCTTGGTCCCACTCCCTCTTCTTATCCATCATATTTCTATTCCTTTTTCTATATTTCAAGAATCTATCCCGATATTTTGGCTTCACTTTCCTTTGGTTATGGTATATTTTTATCACGTCTAAGTGTGGATAGTGAAGGTATTTTTTCCACGTATTTTAGTCATCATACGTAAATTTCCTTTTGGATTAGGTAAGGGTTGGTACCGTTGTTTTTTGGATTTTCTTGATAAGATTTACATAATACTGTTGAGTTGATTCCTTATATACTTTACTTAATTCATTAATTATTCAAATTTAGGTTCTTCATTATACTTCTTAGAGGCTGGTGAATTGGTTTAATATTGTTCAAATGGTTTCTTTTACTATTATATTGGTTGTAAAATTGGTGAATTTATGAGTTTTTAATTATGGTGGGTGTTGGAATGGTTGATTTTGTTACTAGAATGGGCATTATTACTGTTACTAATTTTGATATGGTGGTCAACCCCAGTTCTACTGATTTCAAAATCAATATATGGATTGAGATTTTTCTGTATATCTTGTATTTTTATATGGATATTACCTCCAATGGTATTTTTTTTACATCTATCTATTCCCTTCATCTCAACACACAAGTTTGTATAATGGTTTGGAGGTATACACAAACTACATATATACCTTGGTGTTTATTATTCATCACATTGATTTAGGTCTATTTTTCTACCAATATTTGTTAGTTGTTTATGTTTAGATTCTATTAATTAAAACGATTCAAAATAGCTTACCTAATGTAAACCTTTACTACTTTTAACTCTTATACCAAACTAATATTAATTTTAGGACATCATATTAATGGGTCCTATGGATCAGGCTGGTTATTTTTAATTTAATATCCTCTAGATGATGAATAGAGTAGAGTAATATCATTTTCAATAAATCCTTGATAAAAGAAAACAAAGAAATAGTGTTCTTCAATGAATTGATGAGGCTAATCAGTGCACAATTTCTTAAACCACTCAAAATCCTCATATATAATATCTTTAGATGATTTTATGGTGGAATAAATTAACTTTCTATGGTTTTTTGTTCTGACTTAATGAAATAATATTTGAAGGAATATTATTTTTAGGTCATCCTAATTATTTACTTCTCTTAGTTCATGGTCATACAACCACCCATTAGTTTTTCCTTACAGTGAAAATGGGAATTCCCTCTACTTGACTTATTTTTCTTCTAATTTTATAGGATTTAATAGTTATCAAACAAGGGTATACTCTTTGATATGATTATTGGTATATTCACATTCCAAACCATGAAAAAGTGGTATTAATTGAATCAATATAATTTTTAATTCAAAATAATTTTATAAAATAGGCATAGTCTTGTGGTTGTTCTGATTCCTAAACTAGCGGGCACATAGATCTATTAGAATATTTTTGGGGTCGACTTTTATTGAAAGAGGATAAAGGTAAATACAATAATTTTAATGTGAGTATGTCAATGAAAATTACTTAAATTTAGATTTTATTTTTAATTATCTTTTCCTTGTTAATTGGCCTCTCTGTCTCTTATGTTCAAGGGAGATGAGTGGGTTAGGATTGGATCATTTTTTCATCTAATTAAAAAGTTGGTGTTTAAAACTAACTGCCCAAAAATATCACCAAGTATTGACACAAACCTATAATGGTGTGTATAAAACATATTATTTTTCTAAGTTAATTATACTCTAGTGGAAACCAAGGGTTGTCTCCAGAAAGGGGTTCTTGAAATTTATTTTCATTTTTAATAAGAAAATGGGTGTTTTGGTTTTCTGGTTCCAAGAAACAATGTAAAGTCCAAGATATTGAAGAAAGGAAGTATGATTAATGGACATTTGACATAAAAAATAAGAGATTTGATTAGGTTTGGATTGGTTATCTACATCCAATGTTATCATAGGCATTAAAGATTTTACTCATATTTAAATTACTAGATAATGGATAATATAATAATTATTTTACCTTCCACCATTGGTTGAATGAATTGATGAGGATAAAAATAATAGTGATCACAAACTAGTTTACCCTCCTTATGTAAAAAGTGATTCAACAACCCAATATTAGAGTGAATTGGTAATACACAATCAGGTTTTGTATTTCTTATGTCATCAAAGAGTATTCTACTGCTCACACATGAGAAATAAATCACCAAGATATTAATCTATCAAACATATATATTCCATCACATCTAT
The DNA here is from genome assembly GCA_963277665.1 of Viscum album. Classification (NCBI taxonomy): domain Eukaryota; kingdom Viridiplantae; phylum Streptophyta; class Magnoliopsida; order Santalales; family Viscaceae; genus Viscum; species Viscum album. The sequence goes on along the minus strand of OY728147.1, from coordinate 176,861,245 downwards.
ATACAGTTTAGTAGAGGTTTATTAATAATCCTTAATTATGGAAATAAATATAAAATTGTGACAAATAAAACACAATCTCATTCAATATTATAAACTACCACATAATACTAAAACTAATTAATACAAGAACAAGTTTTATTCATTGAAATTCAAAATAATAAACATTTAAAATAGAATTATTCCACTCAATTAATAACCAATCTATTTAACCTCCATGTGAAGGGTAACAAAGATAAAGGGAGAGGGAGAATAATTATAGTCAAATAATAATAGAAACTAAAATAATGATTAAATGAAAATAATAGTTGGAAAATCCATGAAAATATCATTCATAGTGTAAAATTATCTCTTTCTAGTAGGTTATTACTTTTATCTATATTTTAATGGAAAAATTATCACAATATACCTGAATTTTAATTTTTTAAAAACTTCTTTTTTCCTTATAATTCTTTATAAGTCAGAATCGGGTATTCCCTATAACATACATTTTCTATTTTTTATCTTGATCAAAATATAATGAATATCATAATTTTGTGTGGATTAATCTAGTTGAATTCATGATTTATAATATGGAACCACCAATATTTTATTTGAATCACATATTTTACTTATGAAGTTTCCTTGCAACACCCTTATTTTGGTTCTTTGTTGCATAGGTATGATGTTTACATAGGTGAGAAATTATGCTAATATAGACTGGGAATCATGTTTATGAAAAATGAGAATTATTTTTATAATGAATAGATTTTATTTATGAAGTTCTATAATGATTATTTTAGGTAGTAAATGATTATGGGAAATCATTATTACAAACACACTAGATTCATGCTTACATAACATTCAAGATCATGTTTACGTAGACAAAAATTCATGGTTACAAAGTGTTGAATGATTCTTATATAGGCCTTGGATTACAAATAGAAAACATCAGTTTTACTTACAACCTTATTGGATCAACTCCCAAACTCCAATAATTCTTAAAAATGGGTACTACCTAGTTACGAACACCACTCCTCTTTCTAATCTACATTAAGAATTTATTTCTTCAAGTTATCTTAGAAAATTCATCCATAACTGTCCTTCAAGAATAAAAACTTTATTTAATAGTTTTATTATCATGCATGGAAACTAATTTTACTTTAAATTATCTAATCTTTTATAATATAAATATAATGTATAATCAATATCAATCCATCCATATTACTCCAAAAATAAAATAAATAAAACAAATTAATATTTTATTTATTTTAAACAATATTCACACAGGAAAATTATTTGAAACATTAATTACAAGTCTCATTATAACTCAAAAAAATATTAGAAAACAAAATTAATTGAATATTGGAAAACTATTATGAATTTATGAACTATTTAATTCTGGTTACTAATCAAACCTTAAAAGTAGCTTTATCCTAAAAATGAATAAGAATATAATTTTAGAGTAGTTTATAATAAATTTATAAAACCTTTAAAAAATGATTATAGTTTTAATGTTTTAACTATATATAGCCATAAAGGTGACCCATCCTCTACAAGTCACTAACGTGCCAAAAAATATTGAGTATGTGAGAAAATACTAATGTTATATCAAACTTATTTTCTATAGACTTGAATCCCCATACCTCTCATTCCTAGATTGTTCTTAATAGACCATTTTCTAGGTTAATTTTTATTTTGAAAAAATACTTGTTGTTTTTTTTAGCTATTATTATTGTTATCTAGTTAAGTAACCATACCATATAGAAGGCTTTATTCTATAAGATAAGTTATAGATCCATATGGAGGCAGTTCATTGGAACCAACGATGTCTAGAACAAAAGGAAGAAAATAATAGAGGTGATGAATGATTTTTTGAAGATGTATGTTTATGATAATTAAATGTAATTGTGTATGATTAACTTTGTTGATATAAATGAATAAATAAATGTTGTCAAAGGCTATGTTATATTATTCACATGGTTATAAAAGAGTAAAATAATTATTTTCACTATTTACCCTGGATCATAAATTAAGGTTGTTTTTTTCTATTCAAAAGGAATTGGAATGGTAAAAACAAGCTTAAAATGTCAATATATAGGTTAGTGGCGTCACTTTTTCAATAATAGTAGATATATCTCTTCCCCTTCTATTTTTATCTAAGTAACATTTTTTCTCCCATAGGGTAGAACTTAGTCCAAACCATGTAAATTATTCGATTATTTATCTGAGTGGGTGTGTGTTTGTTCTTCCATTTTGTGTGTGTATTATATATCATATATTTAGATCAAGTTAATTCACGGTGATTAATTATGGCATTATTCCTTCATCTAAACATTGGCATTAGGTGTTTCTAGTTTTAGAACTTCTAATCTTGTTCCATAACATTTTGGTTTTAAAAGGATAATTTGGGACTTGTTGGTTTGGATACCAAATAGTGGTGTGTTAATTATATTTTAAGATTTCACTTTTCTATGGTAGTTTAGACTTTTTTGGGGAATGGAATTGGAAAAAAGGTATGGTCAGGATAAAAAAAATTTACAGGTTAAATTTCAAATTATGGAAGATAAAAATTAAAGATTATATATTTCCAAGAGGTATGTAGGTTTTTTTAAGGGGACATAAATTACAGGGGGTTGTTCAGATGATTTTGACCATGAACATAGATTTAAAAATCCAAGAGTTGAAGATAACTATGGATCTTATGTTTTATGCCACTTTCATGTATGAGAAACCTTCCACAATGAATAAAGTTATTTGATAAAGATAATTCAAACTACATATAGAAGAAGGTAAATCTGTGGTTTGTCATGTCCATGGGTACAAATAAACTTAGCGAAAATAGGAATCAATTGTATTGAAGTTCAAATGGGAAATGAGGTAATTGATTCTTCTTTCATCAATTCCAAAATCATGGGATGGAATGTTTAATATGTTGATTAATTAAATTAGTAAAAATAACTTAGTTTTTAAGGATGTTTGTGATCTCATTATAAAAAAAGATATTAACTGAAAGGTGGTCTAGGAAAATATTGAAATTGTATTAAATGAGGAAGGTAAAGTTAGATCCACTTAGATTAAAGGTCAAAAGAATAATTTTAAATGTTTGAAGAATATTCAGAGGAAATGGGATGAGTCCAAATCTGTATGCTAACATTATTAAAAGAAGGGGAATCTATAGAAGGAATTTATTGAATGAAGATATGATTATAGAAATTATACATTTAAAATTTCATTCACAAATACCATAACTGAGGAATGTAATTTTCTACTATGTATCACCAGTCTATTGGATTCATCGATCATTGATTATGGGACTTTATTTCACTCCACATATAAGAGTGGGAATAGAGAACTATGTATCAATATGATTTCTCAAGTATTATCAATAGAATGATTAAACACTCAATATTATTAGAAGGTTCATGGGAATACACAATCCATGAGTGAATACTTATTAGAATTATAAATATTGAATTTCATATCAAGGTTAATAAATAATTTAATCTTAGTGGGTTATCTAGAAGGTTTGTATTTCTCTATAATTTTTGTACGAATTGGGAAAATAAAACATGGATCCATAGTGGTGGAAAATGGTGTGAAAGATTTACCATCATACCTTACTAAGAGTTTGTAATGTTAAATAATTTCTAGAATAATAACTTATATTATATAAAAGTTGTTGCATTACCATCTCAGTCATATGGGTGTGAATGGGATACAATTATTGGTTTCTAAAGGAAGGTTGAAAATTAATTAATTTTAGTAGACCAATGTGGTGAGTATACCCTTGGGAAGTAATGGAAGGAGTCCATAACTACAAAAGGAAAGACACCAAAGAACCAAAATTTAGAGCTAGTACATAGAGATATATGGGTACTGAACCCAATTCATCCTCACGGGGGGGGGGGGGGATTTTACTACATTACCTTCATCAATGTGGTGGAACAGAAGATGTGGGAGTTATTAGTCAAGCTTCTGTCCAATATTTTTAGAATTTAATTTGAAATATATTTATGGTGGAAAAGTATACTAGAGTGAATCTAAATTTTTTAATGTCTGATAGTGAAAGAGAGTATGAAAATAGGCAATTTTGATGGGTTGACTTGAATAAATAAATTTGGTTTGAGAAAATGGAATGAAAAATTCCCAAAAAAATAGTGTGGTAGAGAATAAAAATTGGATACTAAACACGAAATCTAGGATAATGAAGTTATACTTCATGTTTCTAAATTATTATTTAGTAGAATCTATAAACATTGTGGTATACTTCCTGAATCAGAGTCCTTATGCACTATTGGGGAAAGAGATTTTAGAAGCACTATAGACATAGAAAATGGTAGATGTATCTCACCTAAAAATATTTTTATGTGTCACCTAAGTCTCTATAGATATCTTGGAAAGGGAAAAGTTAGAAAAAATTTCTTGATAATATTTGTTTAGGTTATATTAGTGAGGACTTTGGATTTTATATTTGGGATAATGGTATTCAAAATGTAAAAATATGTAAAATTTTGTCTTTAATGAGTTTTCTTTGGATGGACTATAGACTTATATAATATTCAACCAAACGATCCATAATGTATACCATGGTTTATCTAAATATAAGTCTAGAAGCTATAGATAGTTTAGGAAGAACTCATGTTATAAAAATAGTTGATTTTTTGGAAGGATAAAGTTTCGAAGGATTTTATATTTTGGAGGTGTTTTCAAGAATATATGTACTAGAAATATTAAATACTTTTGAATCATGAGAAGGATTTCCTAAAGAAGTAATTATGGAATAATAATAACCTCACGTGTTGAGTTGGTATACTAGAGTTATAAGACCAGTGTAAATATTTAGATCTGATCTATATTACATTTTTTATAGATGGTGGGGAGCTTAAAATATTATAAGAGGTGGTAATTCTCAATTAATTAATACTGTATGTGATAAAAATGAAGGATTAGAATAAATCATTATAAATTTTCATAATATAGGAGTCAATAAAACTTCTTTCTAGAAAAAAGTTCCATGAATAATAAACGTGTCTATAAATTGAAGGAAAAACTCGATGATATGAAATTTTACAAAGAAAGACTAGTTGAGAAATACATTTAATGAATATAATTTATGTATTTATAAGTAATATTTTTTCCAGTTATTAAGCAAATAATAATCCATAAAGTACATATAATGGTTATTAATAGAGTCCTACATCTTGACCAATTAGATAAGAAAACAGATTTTTTTCATGGAGTTTTGGAGGTTGAAATATTCCTAGAAACCAGAATGGCCCAAAGAAGTCTATAATCAATATAGTGTGAATGACTAAATGAAGTTTGTATGGGATAAAGAAATCACCTAGACAATGAAACTATAATTTTGATACCTTTATGGAATAATGGAAGTTTCTATAATGAAATATACATAATTTATATTACCAAAAGGTGTTTAATGATGAAATATTCACCATACTTCTGTTGTTTTTGGATAACATGATTTTTTTGTATCAAAACATGAAGAGGACTGATGATCTAAATGCATATTTGTCTGGAAGTTTTGATCTTGGGGAGCCAAAAAAATTACATGATAATATAGAGAAACTATAATAATTGAACACTGATGATTTATTGGTTAGAGTATATCTAGAAGGTAATAGAAAGGTTTAGAATTTTCAGATCTAAACCTGACTCAACCCAACAAGTCATAAATTTCAAACTATCTAATGAGAAATCACTATGAAAGAAGATGAGGATATGTACATGGTAAAAGTTCCATATGATTCAACTGTAACATCTCGATTCCAACACATTTTGTTTGGAAGGAATCAACTTATTCTAACCTTAGTTTCATCCCATAGACACAAAAGGCTACAAATATATTCCAAGGGTATACAATATCTTTGTGGGATAAATTACCCTTCTAAATAGAATTCTCTATAATAAAAAACTCAAATAAATTACATATAAAATGATAAATGACTCAAATAATATCAAATTATAATGAATAACATTACTAAACGGCAATTAGAGTTCAAGAAGAAAACAATATATAAAAAAATTATAAAAGAAAAAAGACCTAAAATAGAAGTAGAAGTTCCTACATGGCACACACTCATGATCCACAAGACTGCTACCTCCAAGCTTCCAACTCCATCACTAAGGACCAAAAAAATGATGCACTCCTATAGAATGGTAAGAGGTCTCCCCTTTCTTACATAATTCCAAAAAACATATTCCTACTACCCAAGATTCATATTTAGGGACTGAGTATAAAAACCCTGTAAGTGATCCCCTATATACCTCTTGCACATTCCACTTAAACAAGATCAAGTTAGCTCATAATTTATATAAAAATAAAATTACTTAGAAAATAATAAATTAGACAAAGTATCCCATATGAAATCTTACACAAATATATATACACTCACAATCCATAAACACACCCACCCACGAAATGTACCAAATCCCCCATTATAGAAGTCATTCAATGAATCCAATTCATCCCCTACTATATGAGACACCTTTAATGGACTAACTCATTATAAGAACTGGTTCACCAGACCCAAGTCATTTTTTGGTAATTTAATTTCATGTTCCACAAAATTTGGAAATGGTATCCAATTCTACACCAACAAGTCCCTTCACATACATGTCATTAATGAAATACAACCCATGCAATCCAACGATCTACAATTTTGGTATACCATGAAATTTCGAATCAATAGGGCCCCAACCAATGAATTATGCATGCACTCCAACCCATTCCATTTTTACCCATACAAAAATTATGTTTTCCCAAAACCCTTTAGAAAGCGCACATTAACCCAAATTTATGAAAAAAATCATTAGAGATCAATGAAAGTATTTTGAAATTAAAACAATAAGATTTAAATTTATTAGAGAAAGTATATTGATAGAGAATCCACCTACCTCTAACACATTCATCCTGCTGAATCCAAAAATAAATATATTTAAAAAAATAGACTCACTCCAAAATTATCTCCAAAAACATATGGTTTGAGAGACACTGAAAGTAGAAAAATAATGAGGTTTATAGATTTGTAATTAGATCAAAAATAGAATTTATGATTATGAAATATACCGTACATGGTTTTTCTTTACATTTTATATCCCACCCCCTACTAAGTGATCATTTCTCACATAAAAAATAATTTTGACCATAAAAACAACTTGGAACAGAATTTGTTGGATCCTCCCATGCCATTTCAGAAACCACCTAGACAAGATCAATCATGCATCGGCCCAGCCACTCTGGGAACCTACCATGTTGAGGAGGAATATTTCATACTATTTTCAAAGACTAAGGTTCCCTCTATAGAATGGAGTAACCTACCTACCCATTTCCACCGATCTCACATAGCTTGATTTTTATAGGGCCAAGAACCATCATGACCACCTCTATGGTCACGTAGTTATCCCTATTTCCCATAGGTAGACTACACCAAGCACCATGCCCACGAATAAGGTGAACCCAATTGAATAGTTACATCTTCCCAACAGTCCAGCTTACCATTTCAATAGTACTAACACACACAGGGTCACAACCTATTTCATAGTCAATCAAAAACCATGTTGAATACCATAGATCATCAACACTACCTATTCTGACCAATCTTTAATGACTCGAGACATTAATAAATGTATTCCTCTAATTAAGTCAAATATATTTGATAACTTTCTCCACATGAAATAACAAACTAAAATGAAAACATGATATTATTAGACTGCTAAAACCAATCCATTGAATTAGTATGTATGAATAGTAGTGGATGAATTATGAAATATATATATATATATATATACATATAAAGGTTATTTTATATAGAGTTACCTAATTCATTATTGTGTTTAAGAATGTATCTTTTTATTCTTGTGATTTTTATTAATGAAAACTAATTATGTTATTGTTAAATGAATATTTTAATAAAATATTATATTTATTGATTAATAATATCATTATTAGTGTTTTATAGAAATTATGAATAAGAATAACTTGTATTTTAAAAAATTATTTTTCAATAAAACTAATTTCTCATTGTTTTTTATAATATAAATTTAATGTCATAATAAAAAAATATTGAAATTTATTTTAAAAAAATTAACATAATTTTCTAATCATAATCTTAATATTAGTTTAAGATGAATTTTGGGTGTTTTCCTAAAAAATATTGATTTTTTTGGTGAAAAATTAAAAATATCAATTTTATAAATAATATGAATATTATGACATTATTAATATATAAGTATAAATTTGATATTCATAAAAAAATTTACAAAGACTAAATATTTATTTTATTCGTGACTTTATAATTTCAAAAGAGTTATTTTAATTTAAAAACCCATATTTTACATTTTTGTAATGAAGTTGTATTTTTTAGAAAACAAATTGTTTCTTTTAATAAATTATTGATTTACTAATTAATAATTAATTTTTTCAATTTTTCAAGTGGAATATAATAAAATTACATCCATTTTTGTATTCATCATGTGATAATGAAATTAGGATTAATTTATTATATTTTTCTTAAATAATTGATTTTTAGGTGAATAATGAAAATACCTATTATATTTATACTGTCTATTTTATTATAAAATAATGTAATGAATATTTTTATTCTAATTTTATATTAAAAAATATATTTTATCAGTTAAAATTATTATATTTGGATAATATTTTGATATATAAAACATATTCTTAGCATCCTTGGAAATTTAGGTAATGGTTTAACGAAACAGTTTATCAACTGTTTCTTTTAATAAAAATTTCAGATGTTTGAATTAGTTTTTAAACTTATTTTAATATTAAATAAATATATGTTTAGAAATAATATACATTTAAAAATCAATATAATCAATAACATTTATAATTTTATCCAAAACATAATTCTTATACTTAACATACACATTTAAAAAAAATGGATTTTTACGCATTATATGGGATAATACTAAAATAAATAAATATAAATAATGGGTATTTTATTTTACAAAATTATTAAAAATTTTAAATATTAATTTTAAAAATATTAAATAATTAAAATTTAATTTTTTCCGCTATAATTAGTTTCAAAGAGTGAAAGTGGGGTTACCATAGTAATGGTACTTTAGGGTAAAAATGGTATGAACCCTGTAAAAGTTGATAAAACATGTGAAAAAATGTATAATATTTTATGTGTATTTTAGGATTTATATATATCCACACATAATTATTAGACATTTATTGAGCCTTTTTACATAAATAATGTCGTGATACCATTGAAAAATAATGATTTTTTACAAAAGTGTCATTTTATCCACTTAAAAAATGAGACCACCACCTCCCCATTTTACCACCCATTAAAAAGACTTTTATAACCCAAAACTCTATCATAATATCTCTTAAATACCTTATACATATATTTAATGCATTTTTCTTACCAAAATACCAAGTTAATGTGTCTTTAGGAGTTACCGTAGGGGGAACTTCCATCAGAATGGTAATACTCTCAACCCAAATTTTATATGTTGTTTCCTTCTTATATGCTAATCTAGTAGCTTCTATATATGAACGTTCTATGAAACTATTAATGTTAATATGATGATATTTTATTATTCTAAGGAAATATCTATTTTTTTACTTTCCTCTAAAATTATTAAAAAAGGAAAATGTCATTATGTTTTTGTACAGACAACCACCTCCTTGAACGATGTGTTCAATTTTACATCACAAATATAAATGGTAAGATAAAATATGTAATTTTAATTAATAATATTATATTTTTTACACAATTTATATTCTATATTGATAACATATTATAATCTATAATTAATAAAAATAATTAACAATTATAGAAACATTAACCACCTTAAATGGACTTATTAAGGTGCATTTCTTAATTTTTATGTATTTCAGGATAAAATTTGAAATTATATAAATATTATTGTAATGGAATAATAAATTACATAAAATTACAAATTATGGATATCATGAATTTATTTCACAAAACTATTTACCACGATCAACAAATTCAAAGCGTAATAAATAAATTAATCAAATAACCCCAAGTAACCCACATACGTAAAAATCATATTAAAAGTAAGGGCCAAAAGATAATATATAAACCTAATAAAGTTAAATATGGATAAATTGGGCTCTTGGCTATATATTTACTAAAAATATGTGCCAAAAGATAATATATAAACCTAAGGTTCTTTCATAACTCAATCTTATTTATTGAGTTATAATGTTTTACTTGAATTTCATAATTCCTTTTAAATGGTATACCCTAGATTTATCTTGGGATATTAATTTTTTTATTAAATTATACCTTACTATTTAGATATAATAATTTTTTAAAATTAAACTTTGTTAAGAATAATTCTCATTAATTTAAATGATGGCTCCCCCTCCATGTCTATAATTTACCTTCCCACTAATGTTACCATTTTAATTAGAAGATTAATTAATTTTCATATCATTTTAACTACAGATTTACCTTCTCATATTTTTAAAATAATTATTTAATTTATTTTTATTTTATGATGTTTGGTTAAAACAATTGTGTTTTGAAACATAAAAATGTATCTTATGTACCACCTTTGGGACATTCCAGTTACACATTCCCTTTACTTTTATCCATTTTATGATTTACTATTGTCATATACCACTTATATTTTTGTATATATGTACCATATATATATATCTATTTTAATAACCTTTTCAATTCCAATTGTATTAAAGTTTTTAGTTCCCTTCAATATGACCAATTTTTAGTAAACCTAATTTTAGGGAACATTATTATTACTAATTGAATGTCAATAATCACTACCATAAAATGTTTTTAAAATATGAACACATTATAAAAAACTCAATATGGTATGTATAAACCTCTTGGTTAAATTAGGTTTTTATATAAAATGATTTTTTTCCATCATTAAATATATCCTTTACTTATTCACTAAAGTTTACCCTAAGTGGTTAACTTTTTTTCTTTCATCAATGAATATTACTCATCAATTTTATACATTGAAACTACAGGTTAAAGAAAAAATTTATTTTTGAAATTTAAAATGTAAAAAGTGATTTAATTACATATTATACTTGTAATATATATGATATATCCTTCGATTATTACATATGAAAACATTCTAAACCCCACTTTACTAGATTAAAATCATATAACCAAAAGTGAAAGATCCTCTGAAGTAATTTATAGTTAAATTGTTAAAAGATATAGAATTAAATCAACTTGTAAGTCCACTTCTGTTGATGATCTAGTTAACAAGATCTTGTCATACTATCATTTCACTAAATGATAAAGGTAAAAAATACCTCTAGTAGTGATCCACATGTGCACTAAAATATATAAAAAATGTCATATCATTGTCTGGTGCCAAGAAAAATTATGTTCATCACTTTCATTATTCATGGTTCATCGCAAAATAATTCTTCTCAATAGAAGAATAAATATTGAATACCTCTCATTGGCTTGAGGGAGAGGGGTGGAGGGACATCTAGATCTGTTGATCTGTCTATAGGTATTGAGAGAATCTCACTATATCCATTTTGAAAATGCTTTTTTGGAATGTGATATAATAATATATTTATTATAGAAGGTGTAGGGTTGGAAAATTTCACATTAAACCCTTCTTATTTTTTATAATTTTTAATTGACCCCACTTACACTAATAATAATATTATTATTAATAATAACTTGACATGTGTAAAAACATAAAGAAAATATAAATAAATGTCATTTATATTATTTCCAGTCAGACCATTAAACCTAATCCACTTTCCCTTGTTTATATTTATTGATCCTCGAATAATGACTATTTATTTAATTAATGAATGTCACTTTAACATTATATGATAAATATAATAAATATTATATTTCCAAAACATAAAAATAAATATTTTTTTATTATTATTTAACTCACTTATTCATTCAAATAAGCATTGATTAAATTATAGAGACCAACCAATCCCTAATTAATATTGTTTATTTTAAATTTTTAAACTTAAGATAAGAATTTAACTGAGATTGTGGATACACATAGTGTGTTAATTTCTAGGAATCTTTATCAATGGTATTAGGAATAACCGGATAAAGAATAAGTCTAGAATATAGAAACATATCGAGGCATCCAAGGAGAAAGAAGATAGCATCGAAATGACGTCCAAACTCTTATGAACATTTACCATGAAATATAATCGTTTTCTCACAATATCATAAATCAAGAAGGATGCATGTCAGTGCCATCAACCTATATTCTCAATGTATTATCATATCAATTTATAGAAATATAATCACCTAATCAAAACCATGGACATGGATTTATTATGGTGGTTCTATTATCATCAAAGGGACTGAGATATTAACTTTCATTGAGATTAAAAAGGGATAAATCCTTTCTTGGATTATCCATTAATGTTATATCACTCAGGATGTACCCAACGTATCATACTTCACTATGAGAATATTTTTCCATGGTTATCATAAATACATCAAAGAACATGATTCCTGATATCCACTAATGATAATATAAAATGACAAGGATTAACACACACATCCATAGATAGGAACTTCAAACGACTCATGGAAATGTTGATTTCCTATTTTTTTGGGTTTGTTCCTATAACCTCACATATTGGATATTTCCAAGGGAGAACACCATAAAATGGTGTCTCAATGTATTATGATCCTCTTACCCATGATAGTTTGTGATTCATATTTTCCATTAGAAAATATCATCTATCCATAGAAAAAATTTCAAAGATAATGTCATGGAACCTCTAGATTCTCATCATAGTGGGGAACTACTATGAACTTTTATTTGGCATATATTATAAGAAACATATCACATAATTATATTATTTATAAGAAAAATAATAATGTCATAGGAAAACCTATTTCATATGAAAATAATGGTATCAAGTTATAGACAATTTGGATCTAGGGAACCAACTCTAACAGACACCAAATTTCATTAGATCCAACTGAAAATATATTTCAATCCACTAGCTCTCACATGATACTCATGATACTAATATGATAAATAATTCATTAAGGGGTATACCACATTTTCATATATAGATACTCTACTCACTATAACTTCACCTTGCTGAGAAAAATCCCATAAGATATGAAATTTTTGATGTATGAGATTTATCCTTTGTTGTAACCTTGGATCATTGAAGAGAGCCACCACTGAAATTTTTTGATTGTAAATATGATATGATCTTACTTCTAGGTACCATATAAAAGTCTTAGACAATTTTGTGAATCCAAATTGCTTCCATGTCTATAAAAGATGCCATAATATACTCAAAATAGGCTATAGAATCAGTAAACACTAGCTAATTTGCACTCTTCCAACTCACAACTCCTCAATTGAGACAAAATAAATATCCATAATATGAATTTATATCGATCATATCTATCTAAAAAACATGAATTTGTAGCTCTTAGGATTAATTATTCTACATCCCCTATTTACACAAGGAGCATATCCTTAGTGTGCCTCAGATAATGAAGGATATCCTTAACAATATTCCAACATTTTTTAACTGGATCTGATTAATATCTTCATTCCATGATCAAATCATTTGAATATCTAGCTTTGTAAATAACATGGAATCCTAATATATCGTATCTTATAATCATATGGTATCTTACCAATTTTCTACATTTCCTCTTATGTCTACAGTCACATTTTCTTGGAAATACCTATACCATCTGATACTAGAACCAACCCCATCTTGGATTATTCCATAGTGAACCTATTTAGTATTTGGTCAATGTATTTACCTTAACTTATTCCAAGTAGCCTCTTGGATATATCAGGCATGATATTTATCCCTAAAATGTAGGCTAATTCACCTAATTACTTTATAGAGAAGTACATTCTCAACCATTGCTAAACTCTTTTAATATTGGTATATTGTTTCAGATTAGTAATATATAATCAACATATACTACTATTAAAATAATTGTATTACCAATAAAATTATTTTAAAAACATGTCTCACATTCATTATTAAGGAAACCATTTTTTATGGATTTATCAAATCAAATGTTCCCTGACCTCGATGACTTTATTAATCCAAAAATAGACCTCTGCAACTTTCATAGCCTTACAAAATTTCCTGGATTCAAAAACCTTATGATTGGTTCATATATACATCTTCTAAAAGTTTCCCATTATGGAAATATTTTTTGAAATCCATTTTACAAATCTCATATTCATGGTAAGATTCTATAGAAAGTGAAATTATGATGGAATTAAACATGGAAACTTGATAAAAGGTTCCATCATAGAAAATTTGTTAATGTTTTCTAAAACCTCTATCCCCTAGTCATGATTTTTATGTATTTAATTTACCTTCCAGGTCTAGTTTTTTATTTTATAACCTTTTATAATTAATAGGTTTTACATCAAATAGAGGATAAATCAAATCCCAAATATGGTTTCCAATATATAAATTTCTTCTCATAATCTATGACTTATTTTCATCTTGTCACTTCTAAGCTCTCTTCTACATCTTTGTAGGATAGAGGATCATCATTTTAAACCAATAATGAGTCACCAACATCAGGGATTAGAAAATAATATATTTTTTGTTATCTTACCTCAATAGAGCTCCAACATAGTACTTGGGTTCTAGGAGAAACATCATCCATGGGGAACTCTGGAGTCTATTCATGTGCCAACTATTGTGTATTGTGAGCATCAACCTCATTGAAGTCAATTTTTTTTACCACTATCCTCCTTGAGGATATGCTCCGTATCAAGAAATATGACATGTCTTATTATAGTTACTTTCTTGTATAAAATTTCTTATTGGTAGTATACCCTTGTTTCCATAGGATATTCTATAAATATTCACTTTGTTCCTGAGGGTGAATTTTTTTCACTTGAGATAGCCTTAACAAACATCTCACAACCCAATGCTTAAACATGTGGGAAAATGGGTTTCTTTTCACTATATAACTTTAAGGTAATACCATTTTCCAATCTAGTTGGAACTTGGATTAGTAATTACAATTTCTTATGTAATGTATATCCCTAAAAGAATAATGGAAGGATTGTGAATCATCATAAACCTTACCATGTAGAACATGGAATCGTCCCATATTTCACTAACACTATTCCACTAGGTTGTATATGGTTGAGTGATTTAAGATAAACCCCCTACTCCCATATAAATTTGGTAAATTATTGTTTAATATATTCACCACCTCGATCTTATTAAAGTTTCTTTATATTCTTACTAAGAAAATTCTCAACCTCAATTTTTAACTCTATGAATTTCTCAAAGGATTCAAACTTATACATCACCAAGTAGATATAAACAAACCTTCTCATGTTTCCAGTAAATGTAATAATGTATAAGAATAGACCACTAGATTCTATATTAAATTGTCCACACTCATCCATGTGTACCTATTATAGAAGATCTTTAATCTTTCTCCATGACTATCAAATGGTGGTTTGGTCTTCTTACATTGTAAAAAAGCATGAAATATTTCATTTGGATTAATCTGAAAAGAGTCTATGTAAAATCTTAATACATCATTATCAAACAATTCTCATTTACATAACCAAGATGGTGATTACATAACTTTATGTTATATGATTAACACATGTTTATTTCATAATATATTTCCAATATTTGGTTTTCATAATTTAATACATAAATAAAATTATTTAATTATTATATATAGTAACATATACTATTTTTATAAATTTATATACCTTTATTAACAAAGTTAAAAAAAATCCATCCATATCTAAACAATAAATATAAATAATTTTTTTGGTAACATTAAAAATATAATAACAGTTCTTTAAAACCAAAATGAATATTGTTAGAAATGTGAGATGGTAGTCTCAAATGGACAGAGTATCCATACTCACTCTATTGGTAGCTTGTTGATATAACTCTCCCTAGAAATAATCCAAAATCTACTTTGTTCCTATATTTTGATACAAATGTGATCACCACAAGAAGTATCTGATATAAAAATTATAGATATTGATAGATTATTCATAATAACCAATGCACCTGAAGCTTACCATGTCTTCTTTGTATGGGTGAATTTTTTTTCTAGTGTCCCTACTTTCCATATAAAAAACATGTTGCATCGTGTTCCTTTCTTTTACTCTGGATCTTCTTGTTCCTAGAGGGATGGTTCTTGAGAGTCTTAGACTTGGAATGAGTCTTTTTCCCCTTTTACTTGTTAATATTCTTCTTATTCACCATAATTATAGTAGGGTTTTCACACCCCATATCATTATCAACATGGAAAATAAGTGTAATATGTTTTGAAAATGTCTTCTCACTATTTACAATATTATAATTCACAATAAAATTTGAGAAGTTTTTATGCAATGAGGATAGAATGAGATCTGTGAAAAGATCATCAAGGATATTAAAACCCAATATGCATAGGTTCTCAATGTATCCAATCATCTTGACCAAATTTACCCCAACTGATTCCAAAACTCCATGATTTCACATGAATAGTGCATTGGAGATCTCATATCTCTCTAATCTCACCTACTCTTGATAGATATCCTTATGGTGATAAATAATATTATGTGCATTCATATCCTCATATTAATTTAAAATCTAATTGGACATAGAGGATGGAATGAAACTTTGTACATCCATTTAATCATTTACATGCTTCATATAGAGAGATACTTCTTCCTCATTAGCCTATATGGAAATGAACTCAGCCAGTGGGGTTTCCAACACATGTAATGTTTATTCGTTTAATAGTATAATGTGAAGGTGCCTATACCATTCCTAGAAATTTTCATTAGTGAGAAGGATATCCTTATCAAGTATGAATCATAGTGAAATTTTCAAAGTTTTTTTATTTACCATTTTTTAAAAATTAAGAGTTGATAATTTTTTCTTTTTTTATTAAAAAATAGACTAATAAATTTAAATATAATTAAATTCCATAAATCTACCAATATTTGTCAAAACCCAATATCCCCCACCATCAGTTTTGGAATATATTTTCTCTTAGATATTATTGTGGCAATGATCCATATTCCTTTCTAATAACCTAGACTTGGACCTAACACGACATTTGAAGGGTTTTAGGTAGGCATAATTTATCAAATATATTAACTTGTAGTTCCTTGATCTATTTAAGGGTCTCTCCAATTCTGAAATCCTATTTTAAGATTTTCTCAACTTTTGTCTCTTTGTTACACCCATCCCTTCTTGTGTAGTTAACCCTTGATTTCAGCTAAGTTAATTCAACCCAAGATATCAATCTAAAATTTCCATGATAATTGAAATCACCCAACTTTCGTTGGTCAAGTACATTGAAATGTGAGGTTGATTCTAACTTATGCAGTAGAAGGCTAAGATGAGTTAATATTTTAATTGAAGTACTTTTATTATTATTCATAAATCCCACTTTATCTTTTTTACGTGCCTCATTAATATGAATTGTATTATACAAAAGTGATTAACCATGTATGAAAAAAAAATTATGCATAATAAGATTATATTTTATTCCATATTACATGATTATTAATTCATTTGTTTGGTGATCACAAAACATTCACAAACATTAATAATAAACTAATAAATTGAAAAAAATAAAATATAAGTGTCATGATCATGATATTATCGAATTATTAGTTTATCTAAAATATGATAAACTAACCCTCTACTATAGGGGATAAAAAACCTTGAACTGTAACTTGTTTGGTGTTCTAAAATTTCTCATTTTCATTTGTGTTTCACATTGATTGGTTTTACCTTGGCTCCTTGACTTGGATTTACTTCTCTCTCTTAGAAGATCTATATTTACATAATATTTTACTCACACATATATTAGGGGATAAAATTGGTTGGATAGATAGGGTTTATCAAAAATAATCCATGATCATACATTCACTTACATAATAAAGAGGAGGTGATGACTTGTAGACCATCAATAATAATTTAACCAAAATAAATCAAAATAAAACAATCCTATACAAGGATTGGTCTAGTCTTATGATCATCCAATCATCAAGTAGTTAGAATGAATTTAAAACATAGTTATCAATTACATCAATTCGTTCTTTAATTAAGACAATTTTCCATGAATTAATCAAATTAATTCAATTTATCTTAATTCCCTCCAACCATCTATAACTCATCAACATCAATAATTTTAAACTAAATTAAATTCATTTAAAAATAATTTAGTACATAAGTGTTCTTGGAGTTAACCTCATGTATTTATAAAAAATTCTAAAAATCATTAATTTAATATATAATTGTTAAACCTATGACATGGAATGTACTATTTAATGAACAACACACATAATACACAATCAATAGGCTTTAATTCTTAACCATTTAAAGGTTTTGTTATTAATAATGAATAAAGATATGAGAGAATGAAGTCAGATATTAATTTTTTTAAAGTAAAATAAAATTGAAACATAGGAAATTAATAAATAAATAAATAATAGTTATAAATTAAAAATGTGATCACTTTGATACAACTTGTAGTTTTTGGGTATAAAAGTATTATCCTTTCATAGAATTGCCATATCAACCCTTAGTCATAAATAATGTATAATTATTTCATTACATGATCAAAAAGACATTTCCAATGAAAAAGGTAGATTACATTACTATATCAATATACTAAAACCAAAAGAAATGGATACTCAAATGTAATTTATAATTAATTTATGAGGAGATATAGAATTAACAAAAATTGTAATTCTACTTTTGTTGATGATCTTGTAGACTAGATCTTGTCATCCTATCATTCTGTTATATCATCCAAGTGCAGAATCCCTTTAGTAGTGATCAATACATGCACCACGATCTCTGAATGATGTCTTAGAATCATTGGGAGTTATCATGACCTATCCTTTTCACTTTTCATTATTTGTGGTTGATCACAGAAGATTTATTCTTAAGAAGAGTATGTCTTGATGATCTCTCATTGGCTTGAGAGTAGAGATGATACAATCACTCTAGATCTATTGATCTCTCTCAAGGTCTTCATAGAGTATCACTTTATCTATTGTGAATAAAAGTTATGGCTGAAGAAAGTGATATAATTACATATTTATTATGGAAGGTTTGGGGTTGTAAGTTTAAAAACTAAACCCTCTCCATTTCCTATAATTATTAATTGACCCAATGTAAATAATAATAATATTATTATTTTTAATCACTTGAAATGTCCAACACCATTAAGAAAATATAAATAAATATCATTTATATTATTTCCAAATGTTCCTTTAAACATGGTATTCTTTCCCCAATTGATATTTACCAATCAACAAATAAAGACTAATTAATTAATAAATAAATGTCACTATAATATTCTCTGATAAATATAATAAATATTATATTCTCAAAACTGGAAAATAAATATTTATTATTACTATTTAACTCTTTAATAATTTTGAATAATTTATGATAAAATTATTACGATTTACCAAACCCTAATAAATATTATTTATTATGACTTATTACATTCAATACTAGAATTTAATTGAGATTTTCGATACACTTAGTGTATGACCATCTTGGCCACTTTCTCAATTTTGTTATAAATAAATACCTAAAGTCTAAGGTTTTCATCTATAAACATGACAAGGCATCCATCGAGAAATAAATTAACATTTTGATGACATCCAAATTCTTATGAATTTTTTCTTTGTAAAATAATCCTTTTATCAAAATATCTCAAATCTATCAGGTTTAATTCTAGTGTTATTAACCTATATGATCAATATATCTTTATTTGAATTTATAGAAATGGACTTACCCACCAAACACTGTGGAAAAGTTCTTATTCAGGTTGTTATGTTCCTTTCAAAGGGCTTTATATATTATCTTTCTTCAAGATATAAAAGAGATAAATACTTTATCACATTATACATTAATGATTTATAACTCATAATACACCCAATATATCCTAATTCACTATGAGAATATATCATCATAATTTTATTTCATTAATCAAATCATGTGATTTATGATATATACTGGTGATAATATTAAATTCTAAGGTTCAATACACATGTATGAATATTGTAATATCCAATGAAATATAAAAATTTAGATTTTCTATTTATGGGTCTATTACCATAACCTTTTACCATAGAGATTACCAAGTACAAACTCTAACACCCCAAGTTTTTTTAAAAAATAAATTAAAATTCCTAAAACACTGAGTCACTATATAATAAAACTTTCTTTTAAAGAGATAGTTATATCCATTAAAAATATTTTTTCTACTTCTATGATTTTAATTTCATGGAATGGACATATACGGTTGTGATCAGTAAATTATTTGGAGTTGGATTGAACCAACTTTTATTTAGTGAATAATAACATATCCATATGAATAGTAATATGAATAGTAATATGAACCTTATATAGTAAATCATTATGTTATTTTATTTTCTTAAGGTAATAATTAAATGAGATATTGATTAATTTTTCAAGGTGATATAAAATGAGTTATAGTTTTAAATTTTTTATTTTTATGAATAAATTACAACTTTATATTAAAATTAAATTAATCATATTTAGAAAATTATTTTAAAAAAATGGAGTTCATTTTTTTAATTCTAAACAATGAAAATTGGTTTGGGTGTTTTTTTGTTTTTTTGGATTTCATGAATATTTGATGAATAGTAAAATATGATAATATACCATATATATACATTATCTGTTAAATACACTATTCATAGCATCGTGGATAATGTAATCACCCTTGTTTCAAACTAACTTGCTATAATTAATATTTGGGGTCACATAAATTAAGAATATTCATAGTATTATGCAAAAATTTTAAACTAATGATTAAAATAATGGTAAACCCCTCCTCTCCTCCACTATAAATATCACCCTCACCCCTATTCCTCTCACACCTCTCAACCTTTCATCATTATCTATATTCTACCCAATAACCTTCCCAAGGAACTTACCCATGTACAAGACCTTTTGGTCTCACCAAATGGCCAAAACCAAAGGCCTTAAGGAGGGTCTCAAGGAGAAGAGATCAAGAGGTAAAAATCCTCTTTCATTTTCTAGGATTTCATTTCAATTCTTTTCTTTTTCATATAATCTATTATCCTCCCCTTATCCAAGAGTCCGAAATTCTCTATTATTATATATATTATATATTTTTATCATGTTTATAGAATAATTCATCATAATTATTCTTCTCTTATTCATCTTATTCTAAAAATAAAAACATCATCCGTGATATATTGATTTACTGACATTGTGGATGATGTGAATTCAATTTACATTACATCCTTTAAATACAGTTTGTAAAAACATTTTAATGGATAATTTTTTTAATGTCTATTTTATGATCTTTATTATGTTCTTTAATTAACTTATAATCATAATATTAATGTTATACGATGATACAATTTTCTGATAATCAAAGAACCGATAAAATGATCTAAATGAGTATCACTAATGTTTTAACTAATGATTCTTCATCATACGATAAAACCAAATTTTTTTATAGAATAATTTAATATTTTTGAAACATATTATACCAATTTCATTCAACATCTATATTTTCACTTCTATTCGATATGAAAATTATTTATGAACCAACCATGGAAATCATGTGAAGCACTCACCCAAAACAACGGAAAAAACAAATTTTTATTAATAAATGGGTCAAATGATGTTATAAAATGATCATATAAGTTGTTATAAACATGAATATTTTTATTTAAAATATTAAGAAAAATATTTTAACCATTATAATGTAGGTTTAATCAAGTTTTAAGATGAACCCAAGGTAAGATATTTCATAACAGAATTTCCATTCTTTGGGTTAACCTTATACTTCATTAATTAAGTTCTACTAAGATTATTTGTGTAATGAATTTAATTTATATTATTTATATTATGTTTATTTATATTTTATAAAAATATTAATTTACTTCTATCAATTATCACTTCAATTATGTGATATTTGTAAAGGAATTTTCATTATAAATTCTCTTAAAAAATTCTATTTTATAAAATTCAAAAGAAATGTTTTTGTGCAATTATTCATGTTTTAGGATTATGTTATGGTTATTGCTAATTGTTTATTTTGTTTTTTGGGACCTACATCTACCTCCAATTCATTGTTTATGTGTATGTTTGAGGTTACCCAAATTGTTACTCTAAGAGTAACTGTGATGGTTACACCATAAGGTAGTCGTGAGGGCTACATTGTATGGTAGCCGTCAGGGTTAAAAATCATAAGGTTGCTGCAAGGGTTACAATATAAGTAAGTAATTCCCAAATTCAACTTTATGATTTTATATATGTTCTCTAATTTTTTAGGTAAATATCATTTTTCACAAAGTAAGTATAAAAAGGTGATAAGTATGTCTTTGTGGAAATGATTTCATATGCTTATAAGTTTTCATGGACTAGTGTTTTCATTCCCGCTTTTTTATATCCCTTACTGATATTTTTATGACCATACCATGTTTTTAAATGTTTATCACAGGTTATAAGGATGTTTAATATAAATAAATAAGTCAAGTTATATGATATAATGTTTTTCCAAAGAAATTATGCTGTTGTTTTGGGTTAAAATTTTATGTTTTGGAAGAAACGAATACAATTATAATGGTATCCAATTTTTATTCTTGTAGGTTGACATGTATGAGTTTTGTTCCACTGCTAAAATATTGGGCTTTTAAGCCCCATGACATGGGCGACCACCTATGTCAGTCACTGAGCTTTGCCAAAAAAAAAGGGGCTTCGCACCCCCCGCCCATCGCGAGCCCTCCCCCATGCGCCCTCCCCCATTGCCACGCGCCCTCCACCGCTCGTCACCCTCGCCACCCTCAACTCACCACCCTCGTTGGCCTCTACCCTCCGCCCGCCCTCTGCCATCCGGCTCCGCCCACCATCCGGCCGCCCTCCTCCCTTCGATCATCCTCCACCCTGCCCTCAATCCCCTCGAGCATCCCTCTGCCCTCTGGCCTCAGCCCTCTGGCCTCAACCCCCTTCAGTCTCTGACCCGTCTGGCCTCTGGCCTGCCCTCGGTCCTCCGCCCCCTCGCCCTCCCACCCCATATATCCCCCCCTCGACACCCCGTAATCCCCCCCAGAAATCCCCCCCACTCCAGACAGACCCCGGATAGCTCCCCCCCCCTCCCGCACCCCGAACAGCCCGCTCCGCACACCGGACAACCCCCCACCCTGGACAACCCCCCCCCATTGCCCGTCCCCCATCCCCTCACCGCCCTTCGGTCCGGCTCCCCGCCAGCCCTTGTCACCTCCCTCTTCATCCCCCTCCCACACCGCACCACTGGCGCTCGTCCCCTCCCTCATTGTGCCCTCCCTTGTCGCACCGCTGCCGCCTGGTCCCATCCCTCACTACATGGTCGCTACTCGTCCCCTCGCTGCTGCCGCCCGTCCACTCTGGCTCCTCGCTGTCCTTGGTCCCCTCCCTCGTCGTCCCACCCTCATTGCACCGTCTCCACCTCACCCCCTCCTCTCCTCTAGCTCCCCACCGTCGCCGCCGCCCGTCCCCTCCCTCGCCGAACCACCTCTAGCTCCGACTCCCCTTCGCTGCCTCTCCTATTCCTCACTGCACTGCCTTCAGCTCCCCTCCCTTCCAAGTTTTTAGTTCAATCTGGTATGACATCTGCTTTCACTTACATTATTATTTTATCAATGGTTCAGAAACAATTGATTATTATTTATTTTAAATATATTTGATTTGAAAAATGTAAATTTAATAAGTATTGTGTAAATGTTTTTTATACAGAGATTATTGTGGATAAGAGTTGGATTGATCTTCTAAATCGAATGTCTAGAGAGTATTTCAATGGAATTATGCAGTTTATTGACTTCACCAGAGGATTTGAAAGTGACTAGATTTGTTTTCCATGTAGAAAATGTGCTAACAGATATCAATTCATATGAGATACTGTGAGGGAGCATGAATTCTTTAATGGATTTATGAAAAATTATAAGAGTTGGAATCATCATGGGGAAGAATATGTTCATTGTCAAAATACGGATGCAGTTCAGATGGATGTTGATGAAAGGATGAATGATCCAATGCATGAAATGCTTGCTGAAATGGTATGTGGGTTGGATCCTGAAGGCATTGACATCCAAAATCTTGAGACCGGTGAGATAAATCTTCGCTCTGGTGCAGATTGTGATTCGAGGAGGTTTTATGAAGCACTTCATGATGCAAAAACAGAATTATATCCTGAATGTACTTCTTATAATAAACTGTCATTTATCGTGGAGTTTTTTCATTTTAAGACTTTGAATCATTGGTTAGACACATCATTCGACATGCTTTTGGTGTTATTGAAAAAGGTTCTTCCTCTCGACGCTAAGATTCCTGAGTCGTATTACCATGTTCGTAAGTTGACAAAGAACTTAGGTTTTACATATGAGACCATAGATTCATGTGCAAACAACTGTATATTGTTTAGAAATAAAACTTCCCATTTGGATATTTGTAAGGTTTGTAGTGCTTTCAGGTGGAAAGATAATAGGGGAAATCAGACACATCAATGTCAGATTGTGATACAGGAGAAACCTATTGTCGTATAGAAAATGCGTTACTTTCCCCTTAAACCGAGGTTGAAAATATTTTTTATTTCATCTAAAGTTTCTAATTTAATGAGATGACATACAGAAAGAGTTCATGAAAGTGATATGTTAACCCACCTGGCCGACTCTCATGCATGGAAGTATTTTGATAAGAGACATCCTGACATTGCTAAAGATGTTCATAATGTCCGATTGGTATTGGCAGCAGATGGTTTCAATCCATTCATGTCTATGGTTGGTGGAACTCATAGAACATGTCCCGTGGTGTTGGTTTTGTATAATATTCCTTTGTGGTTTGTATGAAGCAAAAATTTATATTACTTTCCACTCTTATTGATGGACCTAATAGTCCGTTGAATAAGATTAATTTTTACCTTCATCCATTGGTTAATGAGTTGAATGAATTTTGGGGTGATAGTGTTATGACTTATAACTATGAAATGAATGAAGTGTTCAAATTGTAGGCTACTTTATTATAGACAATCAATAACTTCCCAGCTTATGAAAATTTATCTGGCTAGAGTACGAAAGGGGAATTTTTTTCCCTTATTGCAATAAAAGTAAAAAATCTGTATGGCTTAATCATTCCAAAAAATGGGCATAGATGGGTCACCGATGTTTTCTCCACACTCATCACAGGTTCAAAAATTACAGAGTGGCATTTGATGGTTCTAGAGAGTTCAGCCCAGCACCAAAGATCATGACAGGAGCTTAAATGTTAACACAGATTGTGGATGAAAACATCTACACGATATAAGAAATTGAAGATTTGGTGGCTCCTCAAGTACGTAATTTTTGTGCTACGGGTAGGCAGCGCAGTCACAATTAGAAAAAGAAAATTATATTTTATACTCTTCCGTATGGGAAAACTAACATGCTGAGGCATAATTTGGATGTCATGCACATTGAAATAAATGTTTTTGATAACATATTATGGACCATTTTAGGTGTTAGTGGAAACTCAAAGGATCATGTTAATGCATGTCATGATTTGGAAGAAAGGGGATTAAGGAAACAGTTGCATTTACTGTTAGCTAAGGGAAATAATGAATATATGCCTGATGCATATTATACGAGGACTATAAAGGAGAAAGAGACATTTCATTCCATTTTGAATATGATCAAGGTTCTAGATGGTTACTCTTATAATATTTCAAAGTGTGTGAATCTGACGAGCAGTACATTGCAAGGGTTTAAAAGTCATGAAAATCACATACTACTTCACCAGTTGATTCCAATCAAAATTTTTGGTTTTTTTTCTCCAATGTTGTTCATCCATTGATTGAGATGGGTAATTTTTTTAGACAGCTTTTTTTAAAGAAATCATCGAATGTGTGATTTAAAAAGTTTGTAGGACCGAATTGTACTTACGCTTTGTCACTTTGAGAAACTATTTCCCCCCTCATTTTCTAATGGTATCGTCCACATGATAGTGCACCTAACTTATAAAGTAATGGCTGCTAGTCCAGTGCAATTCAGGTAGACGTATCATATTGATTAGTATTTGAGTACATTGAAACGATTTGTATGCAATAGAGATAATCTAGAGGAATCAATAGCCAACGGTTATTTGATGGATGAGTATACTACTTTTTGTGGAGAATATCTTATGGATGTTGAAACAAAATTAGATAAGCCCTCTTGGATTCATGATGGTCCAGTTGGAGAAGGAACCATATTTGATATGGAAAACATCAAGTGGATGCAAGCACATCGATATATCTTGTTCAATACTCCATTAGTTGCACCATTAATGTAGTAAGTATCTTATCAATTTTATTGTTTAACTTTTTCATGTTTTGTTTGCATCAGTTGATCATTTAAACATCATGTTATCATTTTCAGGAAACACATTAATGAGATAAAAGAAGATATGTATCATGTGGCTGAGTTGCAAATTCAACAATCTCATTATGCTTCATTTCATGATTGGTTCAAGGATTATGTACGTATAAATTGATTTTAATTATGAGCGAAGTATTATAATAATTTCTTTCTGCATATATCAGTATTGAATTTTATGAATTATGTAGGTTCATAAGATGAGGGAGTTAGGGGACCCCATGATAACTGAATAATTTATCCAATTGGATGAGAGTACATCTATAATGGCTCGTCATTATAAAGCTATAGATACTAATGGTTTTCAATTTCACATTAAATATGTTGAAGTAAAATGAGCAACACAAAATAGTGGCATCAGTTTTCCATTTGTCGATTCTGGTTATTACTATGGTCAATTGATAGACATCATTGAAGTTGTATAAACACATGGGTTGAAGTACATTTTGTTAATGTGTAATTGGGTTGATCCAGTGCATGGATGTAAATTCGATCAATATCAGTTTTCATTGGTTAATTATAACTATATGTTATACAGAAATGAATGAGTTGAGAATGAACCTTTCATTTTGACATCACAAGCGGAACAAGTATTCTTTGTTACTTTTCCTTTGAATCCAAGATGGCAAGTTGTTGTCAAAATGTCTCGATGAGGATTGTTTTTATTTGAATACGATACACCTGAGACTGTTCTGTTTGTTTCCTAATAGCTTGATCAACATACCATAGTTCAATGTGAAGAAGATATTTATTGGGAAGAGTGGCTGTTGAAGTAGAAACGGTCAATTTTCATGCTTAATGAAAGGTATAATTGTTTTCCCACTATTACGTATTTAATTTCCTAGGATATCATTAATTATCTAACCATTTTATAAATCCTTGTAAGTTTTAATGATCACTTTTGGATGTTTATTCAATTATAAATATTTAGGGTGATTTAAATCTTGGTATATTGATGTTATTATCGGTGTATCTTTCTATTGAGGTATTCTTTGTCTGATTCATGTGCTTATTGCATTTCTATTAATTCAATCTGAAATTTGGCTATGCATTGATTGGTTTTGTACATAATTTGTATATTTGTTTTTTTAACTTCATAATTTTTTAATATTCATTCACAATTAATTATTCAATCCCTTTTTGTTTTATTAACAACTGTACAAGTTTTATTTTTTTATGAAAAATCCAATTTATCTTTTGAACAATTTGGATAGTCCCCTTACTAATGTTTTCTATGAATGCAGGCATGTTAGGGGAAGAGGAGGCAGATCCACATCATCTATCTGAGGCCTCAATATCTCAGGGTCGAGGTATGTTTGAATGTAATTGTCTCTATTTTTATGTAATAGATAAACATATATATATATATATATATATTTGTAACATCTGTCAAATTATATATAAAATTGTTTTCATTAGGATCATACTCGATTGTTTTTTTCTTCTCACACGAGAGGTCCTGGTCGTGGCATTTTATCATGGAATTCCGACATGACGTTTGATGTTTCCTTTGATGAGGTATTTCATCCTCAGGGATTGAATGCCCCGGAATTTATTCTACATCTGGGTTATATCATACGTGACCCACATCGATTTCCATTGACCATGCATGACTGGGCTTCTATCACTCAGGAAACATTAGATCGTCTTTAGAGGGAGGTTCAGGTAAGAAGACCATTTTACTTTATTCCCTATGTATAAAGAATACTAATATGTGTGATTTTTTTTTAATAGAAAAATTTTAAAGTATTCCCCGATGAATTTTGGCCCGTGTGTATGAGAAAATTCCATAAGATGTGGAAAGACTATAAAGGCAAAGTGAAGAGGACCACTGGGTACCAAATGTGGGTGCCCCTGACATTATGGAAAAAGTCCTGAGAGGTGTCCTCCCGGCTCAGTGGCGTGACTTAGTTGCATATTGGTCTACTGAGGGTGTTGTGGTTTGTTTATTTATTTTCATATATATATTTTCAATAATGTGTGACTTGTTTGAAATTTGAATGAATTGAATGTAGGAGGTGTCAGCACGCCATTCTGAGAATCGAGTGTTGTAGGGACCACCAAACAGGCTCGGGACTCGTCACATGTCTCAGATCCGACATGAGATATTTATTATTCATTTTTTAAATTATTAATTAATATGGTTTTGTGTTTATATTCTATTCTTATACAGTTTCGGGAGCAAGGTGCACCGACTGATAAAATGTCAGTGTGGATGAGGGCTCGTGATCACAATGATCCAGAGGCTGTAGCATTGATAGTAAGTGCTTGTACTTACCAATACATACATAAATCTATATATTAACATATATATGTATATGTATTTAAATATTTCACAGGATCAATTTGAAGATGAGTTATAACATCTTCCAGAGGACCGGAGACAGCTTCCCATACGAAGGGATGAGATCTTTAATCGCATTATTGGTCATGACGAACATGAATATAGTTTGACCTCTAGAACATGGATTCCTCATTCTGTAGTGTCACGTGATGTGGTTGTTGGTCTTGTTGTTTCTCACATGACACAGTAGTTGTCAGATTTTGAGGCACGGTTGCGCGCTTCCGAGGAACTAAATGCGCAATTGATCGCTGAGGTTAGAGCACTGCGGGAATATGTGGGTCCTGGTGATGGTGCATGGGATCATACGACGCTGATTTATACTATATTTATTTATTTAATTAATATAATTTTTTTTATGAAAATATTAATAATATTTATTTGTTGTAGGCCCCTATCCCACCGGATGGAGTTAGCAGTCATGACCATGCATGACACAGCATATTCACGAGGTGTGTTTCCGTTTTTATTGGTGGGGTGGGTTTTGATGTTTAAGATGGTTTCCTAGTGAGATTTTTTGTGATTTGGGGGTATCATGTGTGTTTTCGCCTGATATAATGTTCTTGTGCACGAATAGAGAAGTAACCATGAAATAGATTACTGATTTGGATATTTTTTGTTCATTTAATTCTTTAATGTTTTAAATTGCATGTTCTGTAATAGTTTTGAAGAAACCATGTGATTCCTAATATAAACCAAGATTTTTTTTTTCTGATGACTGGGCTCAAGTTCACTATTTGTAGTCCCGAGATAGCCCCCCCCCTCCCCCCCCCCCCGCACCCTGGACAACCCTCCCCACCCTCGGACATCCCCCCAACCCCCAGAAAGCACCCCCACCCCGGAACCCCCCCCCCCCATGCACCCACCCCCAGACAACACCCCCACCCCGGATAGACCGCCCCACCCCCGAACAGCCCCCCAACCTCGGACAACACCGCCCACCCTAGACAACCCCCCCCATTGTGAAACTATTCAAGAGACCAATTGGCCATTATGTTGTTAGGACATTAGAGAAATTGGCCAGTTGGCCAATTGTTCAATTGGATGTTAGAATAAATGGCCATTAGGCCATTATGCCATTATTCCAATTGTACAACTATACAATAGGCCAATTAATCGTTATGCCATTATCCCCTTCAGAGAAAATGTGCTCCGAATGACCTAAAACCACATAAAAACAATAGTAATATAATTAGTGACATTTAAGAGGAGACGACACATCCATCAGACATGCGGTGCGCACAGTATGGCCGAATGTGTCGTTTTCAGCAGTTCAACACACTCTAAAAGCGTGCTTTGGGTGGTCAAAACCACCCGTACGACATAAGAAATACATTAAATCATCCAACAACAACCGTGGTGTGAATTTTGAAATTTTCGGGCACACAACATGTCAATTGGAGTTGTCATTTGACCGTAGTGACTAGAAACATATTTCCATAGTCCTAAAAGACCAAAACGGCATGTGACAGTTGAATTCAGAGAAAACGTGTTCCGAATGACCAGAAATAACATGAAAACAATATGAATATTATTTGTGAGATGTAGAAGGAGACACCACATCCATCAGACGTGCAGTGCACGCGGTACGATCGAATGTGTCGTTTTCAGCAGTTCGGTGCGCTCTAAAAGGGCACGTTGGTTGGTCAAAACCGCACAAACTACCTCAGAATGTCATAAAATCATACTACAACAACTGCGATTTGAATTGTGAAATGGTCGGGTAGACGAAACATTAATCAGAGGTGTTTTTTGACGGTGGTGACCAGAAACACGTTTCTGGAGTAAAAAAAACCAAAACGGTGTGTCATGGTCAAATTCAGAGAAATCATGATCCAAATGACCTGAAACCACAAGAAAACAATAGGAATATTATTCACGACATATAGGAAAAGATAGTACGTCCATCGGACGTGCAATGCACACGGTACGACCGAATGTGTCATTTTCAGCAGTTTGACGAGCACTAAAAGGGCACGTTGGGTGGTCAAAACCACCTTAACGTCCTCATAATTCCATGAAATCATACAACAACAACCATGGTCTCAACTGTAAAATAGTCTGGTAGAAATAACTTCAATAAGAGGTGTGATTTGACTGCGGTGACAGGAAACGCATTTCCTAAGTCATAAAAGACCAAAACAGCATGTCACAGTCGAATTCAGAGAAAACGTGCTCCGAATTACCTGACACCACAGAAAAACAATAGTAATATTATTTGTGACATGTTGGAGGAGACCTCATGTTCATTGGCCATCTGGTGTGCACGGTACAACCGAATGTGTCGTTTTTAGCAGTTCAGCGTGCTCTAAAAGGGTGCGTTGGGTGGTCAAAACCACCTGAACGACCTAAGAATGCCATTAAATCATATGACAACAACAGTGATATGAATTTTAAAATTATCGTGTAGAAGGCATGTCAATCACAGGTTTCATTTGAACGCGGTGACTGGAAAGGCGTTTCCGGAGTCATAAAAGTCCAAAATGCCGTGTCACGGTCGAATTCAGATAAAACATGCTCCGAATGACATGAAACCACATGAAAACAATTGGAATATTATTCGTGACATGTATGAGGAGACGAAACATCCATCGGACATGCGGTGAACATGGTACGACTGAATGTGTCATTTTCAGCAGTTCGCTGTGCTCTAAAAGGGCGTGCGGGGTGGTCAAAACCACCCGAACTACCTCAAAATACCATGAAATCATACAACAAACACTGTGGTGTGAATTGTGAAATGGCTGGGTAGACGACATGTCAATAAGAGGTGTCGTTTTACCGCGGTGACCAAAAACGCGTTTTCAGAGTAATAAAAGGCCAAAACGGCGCGTGATGGTCGAATTTAGAGAAAACATGATTTGAATGACTTGAAACCACATGAATTTTTTTTAATAGTATTAGTGACATATAGGAGGACACAACACGTCAATCGAACATGCGGTACGCCCGGTATGACCGAATGTGTCGTTTTCAGCAGTTCGGTGCGCTCTAAAAGGGTGCGTTGGGTGGTCAAAACCACCTGAACGACCTCTGAATGCCATGTAATCATACGACAACACCGTGGTGTGAATTTTGAAATGGTTGGGAAGAAAACACGTTAATCATAGGTGTCGTTTGACTATGGTGACCGGAAACGTGTTTCCTGTGTCATAAAAGACCAAAATGGAATGTGATGGTCGAATTTAGAGAAAATGTGCTCCTAAGGACCTGAAAACACACAAAAACAATAGGAAAATTACTCATGACATGTAGGAGGAGACGGTACATCCATCAGACATGCGGTACGCACGGTACGACCGAATGTGTCGTTTTTAGCAGTTCAGTGTGCTCTCAAATGGTGCGTTGTATGGTCAAAACCACCTGAACGACCCCGGAATGCCATGAAATCATACAAAAACAACCATGGTGTGAATTTTGAAATGGTTGGGTAGACAGAACATCAATCAGAGGTCTATTTTGACCGCGGTGACTAGAAACATGTTTATGGAGTCATGAAAGACCAAAATGGCGTGCCACAGTTGAATTTAGAGAAAAAGTACTACGAATGACTTAAAACCACACAAAAACAATAGTAATTTTATTCATGACATGTAGGATGTGACGACACGTCCATCGGACATGCAGTGCGCGCGGTACGGCCGAATGTGTCATTTTTAGCAGTTCGACGCGCTCTAAAAGGGCGTGTTTGTTGGTCAAAACCACCTGAAAAACCTTGGAATGCCATGAAATCATACAAAAACAAACATGGTATGAATTGTGAAATTTTCGGGCAGACAACACATCAATCGGAGGTGTCCTTTGACCGCGGTGACCAGAAACGCGTTTTCGGAGTCATAAAAGACCAAAACGGCATGTGACGGTCGAATTCAAGGAAAACGTGCTCCGAATGACCTGAAACCACACAAAAACAATTGGAATATTATTCGTGACATGTAGGATGAGACGGAACATCCATAAGATGTGCGGTGCGTGTGGTATGACAGAATGTGTCGTTTTCACCAGTTCAGTGCGCTCTAAAAAGGCGTGTTGGGTGGTCAAAACCACCCGAATGACCTTGGAATGCCATGAAATCATATGAAAAAATCCGTGGTGTGAATTGTAAAATGTTTGGGAACACAAAACATCAAATAAGAGGTTTCATTTGACCGCGGTGACTGGAAACGCGTTTTCGGAGTCATAAAAGACCAAAACGGTGTGTGACGGTTGAATTCAGAGAAAACATGCTTTGAATGATCTGAAACCACATAAAAAAATAGGAATATTATTTGTGACATATATGAGGAGACGAAACATCCATTGGACATGCGGTGCGCTTAGTACGAGCGAATGTGTCGTTTTCAGCAGTTCAGTGCGCTCTAAAAGGGCGCGCTTGGTGGTCAAAACCACCCGAACGACCTCTAAATGACATGAAATCATACGACAACAACTGTGATGTGAATTGTGAAATGTTTGGGCCAACGAAACGTTAATCGGAGGTTTAGTTTTACCGCGGTGACCTGAAACACGTTTCTAGAGTCATAAAAGACCAAAATGGAGTGGGATGGTCGAATTCAAGGAAAAGGTGGTACGAATGACCTGAAACCACACGAAAACAATAGAAATATTATTCATGACTTGTAGGAGGAGAAGAAACATCCATTGGATGTTTTGTGCGTGCGGTACGACCAAATATGTCATTTTCATCAGTTCAGCATGCTCTAAAAGGGCACGTTGGGTGGTCAAAACTACCCAAACGACCTCGGAATGTCATGAAATCATACTACAACAACCGTGGTATGAATTGTGAAATGGTCGGGTAGACAACACATCAATCGGAGGTGTCATTTGACCGTAGTGACCAGAAACGTGTTTCTGGAGTCATAAAAGACCAAAACAGCGTGTGATGGTCAAATTTAGAGCAAACGTGCTCCGAATGACCTGAAACCACATAAAACAATAGGAATATTATTCGTGAAATGTAGGAGGAGTCTTTACGTCCATCAGACATATAGTGCGTGAAGTACGACCGAATGTGTTGTTTTTAGCAGTTTGGCGTGCTCCAAAAAGGCACGTTGGGTGGTAAAAACCACCATAACGACCTCATAATTCCATGAAATCATACGACAACAACTGGGCTGTGAATTTTGAAATGGCCATGCAGACCAAATTTTAATCGTGGTGTTATTTGACCGTGGTGACCAGAAATGCGTTTTCAATGTCCTAAAAGACCAAAACGGCATGTGACGGTCAAATTCAGAGAAAAAGTGCTCTGAATGACCTGAAACCACAAAAAAACAATAGGAATATTAGTCGTGACATATCGAAAGAGGCGACACATCCATCAGATGTTTGGTGGGCGCGGTACGACCGAATGTGTCATTTTCAGCAGTTCGAAACGCTCTAAAAGGGTGCGTTGGGTAGTCAAAACTACCTGAACGACCATGGAATTCCATGAAATCATACTATAACAACCGCTTTGTGAGTTTTAAAACGTTCGAGTAGACTTCATGTCAATCGGAGGTGTCATTTGACCGCGGTGATCAGAAAAGCGTTTTCGGAGTCATAAAAGACCAAAACGGCGTGTCACGGTCGAATTCAGAGAAAAAATGCTCCAAATGACTAGAAACCACACGAAAACAATAGGAATATTATTCGTGACATGTAGGAGGAGACAACATGTCCATCGGACATGCGGTGCACGCGGTACGACCAAATGTGTCGTTTTCAGCAGTTCGGTGCGCTCTAAAAGGGAGCGTTGGGTGGTTAAAACCACCTGAACGACCTCGGAAAGCCATGAAATCATATGAAAACAACCGTGGTGTGATTTTTGAAATGGTAAGGTAGAATACACATCAATCACAGGTGTCGTTTGACTGTGGTGACTGGAAACACGTTTCCGGAGTCATAAAAAGCCAAAAGGGCGTGTCATGGTCGAATTCAGAGAAAACGTTCTCCAAATGACCTGAAACCACACGAAAACAATAGGAATATTTTTTGTGACATGTAGGAGGAGATGGAATGTACATCGTACATGCGTTGC
Source organism: Viscum album (assembly GCA_963277665.1). Lineage (NCBI taxonomy): Eukaryota > Viridiplantae > Streptophyta > Magnoliopsida > Santalales > Viscaceae > Viscum > Viscum album. Next base: position 176,826,479 of record OY728147.1, on the reverse strand, counting down.
GTGAAGAAAACATTCATTTTTATGCAACAAAACACTTTTAGAAACTAGAGCAAAGACTCCAAAACAAGAAAAGAATTCTAAAATGATGACATTTCTTAAATTGGGGGTTTTAAATTATTATAGCACCCATGATATGTCAGATTTCATTTTATTATATGTATATAATAACTGAATAAATATGTCAAATTTATGTTTGTTTTGTTTAGTTGTTTTCTTTGTATCTTATTGTAGGTTTCTAAAGCAGATGGTTGTGGATCGTTGAAGCACGTCTATCATTTATTGTTTATGATGACCTTGATGTTTATGGTGTTTGGATATGTTTTCCATTTTTTATCATTTATATGATGTTTTTTTTTCTGTACCATGATTTTTTTTAAAATATTTCCAGTCCAGTGATCGCTGCAGGTTGTCGCTATAGGTTTCCTGCAAACCTCAACAGAGACCGCCATTGGCGGTCGCTTCATAAAAACAGCGACCACCAGTGGGGGTCGCAGTAGTCCGGCATTTTGGCCAACTTCAGAGACCGCAAATGGCGGTCACTATAGGTCCGCATTTCGTCCAGCTTCAACGACCACCATTGGTAGTTTTTGGGCGGTCTCTAGAGGTCTGAAGCGACCGCCAATGGGGGTCGGTATAGGTCGAATTTTCAGTAGTGTTCTAACATTCTAAAACTCTAAACCAAAAGGATCTTTGGGATTGTAAAGAAGTGAAGTCTAGTTTAAATTTCTAGGTAATGTAATATTTATGTTTGGGTCCTTATACAAACACCATGAGAAGGATTATCAATGTCTTATGATCCTCTTACCCCTAATAGACTATATTTCCTATGTCTCATCAGATAATATCATTTGTCAATAGAATGAGGTTTAAGAATAATGTTGTGTAACCTCTAGGTTTTCATCGTAGTGGGGAACTTCTATGAACTTTCCTCACAACATATATTTGAATGAAATTATAACATACAAATATTATGCATAATAACTGTCATGATTTGATAAGAAAACTTCTTTAATAAGAAAACTATGTAATAAAGTACCAAACAAGTTGGTTATAGAGAACCAAATCCAACAATAACTACACACCCAGTTTGACACTCCTGGGGGCTATTATTTAGTTAATAACTTGTTCTTCATGAACTAATATAAATGATTCATTTCATAGTTACTTTGAGGTACTAGGTAGAGAAGTATAATAGAATCAAAATTATATTAAACTAGGATGAATCACGAATGACATTGGTTGAATCGATGATGATATAAGTTAATATACGAATGATATATATTAATCTGAGAAATATATAGCTTAAAGAAAAGTGACATAGCTTGAACTAAATGAATTATAGGTTAAAATGATGGTATTATAAAGTGATAGATCTTAAGGCGAGACTTCCATTTTTTATCTAGGATAGTTATCTTAGGATGATAATTTTCTATCACTCACATTAAATCTTTTCAGATTTTAGGGATAGCTGGAACCAGAAGGCACCAAGTTAAACCTGGGTGAAAAGGATATTGAAATGATTCCCTCAATAATCATCCCCTTGGAATGGGATATAAATTGGGGAATCTGTTGATTATGCCAAACTAGATATCACACAATATGATTAATAACGTGAACATAGTCAAAGTCCCAAACAAACTAAAGAAGATGAATATAGAGACTTGTGAAAGACAAATTGATGATGAAGAAGAAGGAATGAATGTTCAATTTTTTATATGTCATAAATGGGGAAAGAAGCACTAATGGAATTGGCTCAAGGAGATTGGAAGATGTTTTACTTATGGTAAAAGAGGGAATTAAGCAACAATATATCAAGGGAAAGAGAATTTTACAATGAAGGAAGGTAATGTTTTTTTCTAAGGATCCATTAATGATTCAGTGTTTTAGATGTGATGAATTTGGCCACTACGAAACCCAATTCACCAACACAAGGGATAAATAAGACAATTGAAACCAATGACCTCTAGATCATGTAAAGAAAGAAAAGTATGTGATGCTACTGTTGGTGATGTATATAGTGATTTTTGACACTATATTTTTCAACTCCATATCTCACGTAAGATTTCACCTATCAAGGATTGAGCTATAAATCAAAAATGTTTTGTAGTATAATTTTTTTATATAAGGTATATAAAAATTATTTGAGGTTTGTGGAAGGTTTGAACTAATATATTTACCTCTTCTTCTTTTATTATTATTTTATTAGTAATGGACTATTTATTTTTATAAATGGATCATATCAAATTACATATAGGAAAATATCACCTCATGTTCTAAATTGATTCATGATCAACTACGATTCTATGGTAAATTAGGAGACACCTATGAAAATAAATATCATTGTTTGAGTTCTAAAGTTGAAAATGCACAATTTATTTAAGAGGTGTATATTTTAATGAACCATTACATTACTATATATTTTCCTCTAATTGAGTCAAATATGTCTGATAGCTTGCACCACAGGCAATAATGAACTAAAAAACAGAGATATGTTTAATCTAATAACACCCATCCATTTAATTAGAAGGTATGAATATGAGTAACTGAATTATGAAATATATTAATATATATATATATATATATATATATATTTAATGTTTATGTTATATAATGTTAGTTAACTCATTATAGTTTTTAAGAATATATTTTTTATGTGATGTAATTTTTATTAAAAAAATATGTATATTATTTTTAAATGAATATTTTAATAAAATATATATTGATTGATTAATGATATATTTGTCATGATTTTATAGAAAATAGGTATAAGAATAATAATTATTTTAAATCATTATTTTCCTATAAAAAAGTTTCTTATTTTATTTTATAATTTAAATTTAAATTTTAGATAATAAATTATAGAAATTGAATTTGAAAAAATAAACATCATTTTTTAATCTTATTTATAAGAAATAATATGTATTTTTATGTGACTTTATAATTTAACAAATTTTATTTAATTTAAATATACATATTTGACATTTTAGCACTAAAGATATACTTTTCAAAAAGTATTCTTTCTTAATACATTATACATTTAATATTTTAAAATTAATTTTTATCACTTATATAGGTCAAATTTAATAATATTACTTATATTTTTGGATTTATCATGTCAAAATGACCTTATAATTAATTTAAGGGATTTTTCTGAAATAATTGTTGATTATGTAAATAGTGAAAATAACAATTTTAGTAATACTGTCACTTTTATTGTGCAAGAATGTTATGAAAGTTATTAAAACCAATTTTAGAATAAAAAATATATTTTATAAATTTAAATTATTTTTTCTAAAATAAAAATTATATATATAAAACTCACTTTTGGAATCTTAGAAAATTTAGGTGATATTTTAACAAAACTATTTTTAATATTTTTCTTTAAATAATATTTTAACATGGTTGAATTAGTTTTTCAATTTATTTTAATGTTAATTAAATATTTATTTATTAATAATAAAAAATGTAATTTCAATTGATTTAATAACATTTATATTTTTATTCTAAACTTAAGTACTATGATAAAAAAACAATTTCTTTCTAAAAGTAGGTTTTTATGAATTATATTTGATAATGCTAAAATCAATATCAACAACTCATTGAAATTTTATTTTTTAAAATTATTTACATATTTTAAATCATCGTTTTAAAATTATTAAATATTTAAATTTTAAATTTGGACCATTAAAAGTTGTTTCCTTGGGTGAAATTTGAGTTTCCCCAATAAAGGGAAAATTAGTTTAAAAATGGTTTAAACCTTGTCAAAGTGGATAAAACATTTGTAAAACATGTATAATATTGAATGGTGTAGGTATTATTATATCTATATATAACTAAACACCATTATTTTCATCTTTTATCCTTTTTCCTTGAATAATGGAGTGATATTATATTGAAATAATTTTTTTTTTCAAAATTACCCTTTTCATCAATTATAAAAAGAGGCCACCGTCTCCCAAATTCACCACAAATTATAAATACATGTATCACCCAAAAATATTCCATTTTCCTTACTCAACACTCTTCCCAAACCATTTAATCATTTATCTCACCAATATACCAATCTAATGAGTCTTAAGGTGTTACCCCAAGGGAACTTCCAAGGGAAAGGTAATACTCTTAACCCAACTTTTCTAAGTTATTTTTTATTACACATTATCAACACCCCTATATACAAGAAGACATGATAACACCATCAGTTTTAATATTATTGAATTTTATTATTCTAAGGGAATATCCATTTTATACTTGCCTCTAAAATCCTTAGGAAAGAGGAAAATGTCATCATGTGTGTTTTAGGAATACAACCTCCGTGAATGACATGTTCAATTTTCTATCAACAACTCAAATGGTAGTTTCAAAAATGTTATAAAACCAAATAATATGATATTTTTTCCACCATTAATATTATGGAATTATAATTTATTACAATCTATATGTAATAATAATAATAAATAGATATAGTATCTTTAGCCGCCTTAAATGGATTATCAATGTACCTTTCTTAATTTTCCTTTATTTTGGGAAAACTATAAAAAATTTATTCATATTTTTTTAATGTAATAATAAATTAAATTAAATTAATAAATATTGTGATCCAAAATTAATTTTATAACCCCTTTTATCATGGTTAACAAACCGAAAATGTTATAAAATATTAACCGAACAACTTCATGTAACCAACATAAGAGAAAATAAAAATAAAAACAAGTACCAAAAGTTAATAGATGGGATTCCTAAAATTAAATATGGTTGAATAAGGATAATTTTTTTATATGTAAATATTGAAATTAATTTAATCATAATGAATTTAATGTCAAGTATAGAATTCTTTCACGCATATGTAAGGGTTTTGTTTAAATTTCTCTTTATTGATACATATTTTAATGTTATGAAACAATTTCTTATTTCTATGGTGTATATAATACCCAAAATTATATTTTATAATAATACATGATTTAATTCAAGTTATTTATAGAATGATATTATTTTAAATATTCTAATGAATTTTGATTCAAAAATTACTAAATTTGTATGGGTCTTTCACAAATCAATCTGATTTCTTCAGTTATAATGTTTTTCCTTGAAAATTTTCTTTCATTTCATTTGATATACACTATTTATATCATGTTACTTTACAGTTTTATTCAATTATTACTTATTATTGAGTTCAAATCCTTTTTGAAAATGAAACTATGTTAAGAAAAATTATTATCCATTTAAACTACAATTTCCTCCTATATGTCTATAATTTACCTTACCACCAAAGTTCTAATTTTTAATTGAAATCATAATTAAGTGTGTTCTCATCTGGAATTAAAATCTCACTTATTATATTTTCACAATAATGTCTCATAATTTTTTATTATTTTGGGTTTCAAAAAGGTGTTTGAAAAAATAAATAGGGATCTTCGATACCCCCTTCAGGACTTATTGGTTACGCATTCCAATTCTTTTTCTCCCATTTTATGTCATTTTATTCTAATGAACCTCATATATTTTCATATATATATATATCGTATATATAAAACTGGTTTAATATCCTTTTTAACTTCTATTATTGTAAAATTTATTCGTTCCCTTTGAAATTTCCACTTTTATGTTAGCATTGTTTAAGGGAAATTTCCTATTTTTGAACTCATGTCGAGTATCTCCCCCATTAATTTTTTCAAAAAACGAATAGTTTCTAGAAAAAAATAAATATTTTTTATAAATCCTAATTTTTTTAATTTAGGTTTTATAGAAAAGGATATTCAATTTCCTTCTTTAAAAGAGTCTTTTACTTATTTCATAATGTTTCACCAAAGTGGTTTACAATATTTCTTTCTTCACTTGAACTTTCTCATGAATATTCTCTATTATAACTCTATGTTAAATAAATAAGTTCTTTTCCCATTTATTCGTGTTCAAAATTATTTAATTACTTCTTATATTGTAAATAAAAATGATATTTACATCGGTTATAAATTAAGATAACATTGTGAAACTCACTTTCTTATCATTGGTTTTATCATGCTTATGATTTATGTATGGTTTCTATTTAATTTAATGGAAGACATATGATTTTATATATTATAATGATGGTTATCCTAAGTTTTGATAGTTGTGTATGTTATATACCTCTAATGCATTAAGTAATGTTAATGTTGTTAATGCCTCAAGAGATTCCATGTATTGTGAATGGACGATTAGCCTAAGCACACCATGTGTGGTGCACGTGCGGTTAGCCTAACCACACTACATTATAATAAAGGTTAACCATCAAATATTCTTATTATGATGTACGTTAGCCTATATTATGTTTTCCTTGTGGTTAGACTTGACATAAGCTTATGAGGTCATGCTTTATGATGTTTTTACATGCTTAGGATTTCATGATCTTATGATTTCATTTCCTTATATCATGCTTCCATGCTTATGATAATTATATATATGATATAATATTATGCCTCTTAATTATAATGTTATTCTTTATTTCTATGTTTATTACCTTAGTGGGATTTATTGATCACCCTTTTCCTTATGTATTTTTCCCAGGGCATGTTATACATTTTCAGAATGTTTATGGGAGTTATGAGAGGTATGAAGTGTTTTAAATAAAGATGATATATTTTTTTATTTTTTAAGATGATGTATTTATATTTGTAGTCTTCAAAAAAAAACTAACCTATTTTTCTTAGGTGTATATTTTTTGGGAAATAATGTTCTAAATCATCAATTAAATTGTATTTAAGGCCTGTGTATCTATAGTTGGTATCATATCAAGGTTAATTTATTTTTGGTGATTAGGATGAAAAAACCTTAGAAAAAATTCTTGGGTTAATTATAAGGGATAAGTAAAAATATATGATAACATCCTTCAGTATTTAATGATTAATGAGTGTCTAGTTTTCCTAGAAATTCGTCCATATATATATATTAAAAGTTGATGCAGGCTCTGGAATTGATGTAATTAGGAGTAATAACCCTATAATGGGTATATTGAAAATTAAATCAATTATCCCTAAGTACACGAAAAAGATTCATGACTGCACACTGGGTTCGATACTCCCAAGGAATGTTATTTGGTTTGTCATATGATATTTACAAACTAATATGTAGGATTGATTTCTTATTTACTTTGAGGGACTTTGATGATAGGTATAAGAAAATACATCTAAAGGTAAACTACGATGAATATCGAATGATATAGGTTGAAAAAATAATGATATAAGTTGATCTAATAATTATTATGTGAAACTATGAATGATACACGTACAATAAAGAGTGATATGACTCGAAATAAAAGAAATATTGGATGAAATGATGGTATTATAATGTGAGAAATCCTTAGGTGTAAATTTAATTTAGTTATCTAGGATAATTCTCTTATGGTGATAATTTTTTATCATTCAAGTTAACCACAATTTGGTTTTAGTGATGGATGGAACAAGATGGAACAAAGATGAACCTAGGTTCAAGGGACAATATAATGATTATCTTTTTGGTTTACCCACAATAATTGGAGATATGCTAATAAATATAGTGATTATACCAAACAAGATATCATTTTCTATGATTAATAATATGAATATATTTAAAGTCCCAACATACCAAAGAAGAGAATGATTGAGTCTCATTAAAAATCAATCGAGGAAGACGGTGAAGGAAGGAATGTTAAATTTCCAATATGTCAAAAATATGGAAATAAGAACCAAGGTAATTTCCTCAAGGGGACTCGAAGACGATTTACCCATGGTAATGGAGGGCACCGAGCATAAAGTTATTTAGGGAAATGGATGGAAAAAATGATGGAAGATAATATTCTTCCTAAGTATCCACTAATAATTTTGTGATTTAGATATGGGGAATTTGGTCTCTAAAAATCCTAATGCAGTAATCTGAGGGTTAAATAAGACAAATAACACCAACCAAATCCTAAATCATTAAAATAATTAAAATCCTATTAAATTATTTCTGTTGAGGTAGATAGTTATCTTTCTCACTATATTTGTCAACATAACATGTCTTGATAGATTTCACCTATTAGGTATTGAGCTATAAATGGAAAAATTTGGGTTGTATAATGATTATATCCATGATATATGAAACTAATTTAAGGTTTGAGGACGTTTACACCTTATAGATTTTTCACTTCTTCACTTATTATGATTCTATTAAGAATGGACAATCTCTTTTTACAAAGGGATCATATAAAATTATATATAAGGAGATATCAATTAATATCCTAAATCAATCCATGATCAACAGACATATTATTGTTAATTAAGAGACCCTTATAGAAATTACACTCATCACATGAGTTTTAAAATTGCGACGACACACTTTATTTAAGGGGGGGAATGTAATGACCTGATATTTAAATTTATGTTTTCCTTAAATTATGTCAAATATGTTTGATAGCTTTCTCAACTCAGAATATTGAATTAAAATGAAACTATGATTTGTTTAGATAGTTGAAACAAAGATTTTGAATTAGTAGGTATAAACATGAGTTACTAAATCATGAAATATGGTAATATATATTTAAATAATGAATGGCTATTTTACACAACGTTACTAAATTCATAATACTGTTTATGGATCAATATTTTCATGCGATTTAATTTTTATTGAAAAAAACATTGTATATTGTTGTTAAATTACAATTTTAATGAAATATAATATTTATTTTTTAATTATATCATTATTGGTGTTTTTTAGAAATTAAAAATAACAATAACTAGTTTTAAAAAAAGTTATTTTTATATAGAAATAATGTCTCATTATATTTTATATTTCAAATTTTAATTTAAAATATGAAATTCTAGAAATTGAATTTTAAAAAATAATCTTAAATTTTTATTTTAAATTTCAAAACAAACAATTAAGAATATTTTTTTATAACAATGAAATATTTTGAGGTGAAAAACATAAAAACTGTTTTCACAAATAACATGACTTTTTTTGAAAATTTTATTGTATATGTAAGAAATTTAAATTTATAAATAATTTTTATAAGACCATATATTTATTTTATAAGTGAATTTATAATTTAAAAAATGTTATTTTTAATTTACAAGCCCATATTTACCATTTTAGAGATTATGTTATATATTTCCAAAGAAATGTTTCTTTTCATAAATTACACATTTAGTATTTTAAAATTAATATATATCACATGTGTAACTTTAATATAATAAAATTAATTCTATTTTTTGAGTCATAATATGGAAATTACCTCAGTATTAATTTATTGGATTTTTCTAAAATAATTGATTTTTTTGTTAATAGTAGAAAATGCCAATTTTATTAATACTGCAACTTTTATTATTCATAAATGTCATGAAATTTATTGATACAATTTTTAGAATAAATTATATATTCATTAAATTTAAATTAATTATTTTCAAAATACTATATTAATATATAAAACCCATAATTAATATATTATAAAATTTAGGTAATGTTTTAACGAAATAGTTTTTCATAAGTTTCATTAAATAAAATTTCCACATAGTTTAATTAGTTTTTAAAATTATTTTAATGTTAATTAATTAATTATTTAATAATAATAGAAATTTTAATTTTAATATAATTGATAATTTTTTATAATTTAATCTTAAACATATATCTTATGTTTAAATACAATATTTTCTAAAAATGGGTTTTACAAGTTATGTACACTAATAATAAAATTAATATTTATAAATCGTGGAAATTTAATTTTATAAAGTTATTTAATTATTTTAAATCATAATTTTAAAATTATTAAATAATTATAATTTAAATTTTTTACATTAAAATTATTTTTGAATGGTGAAACTGGAGTTACCACGATAAGGGTAAATTTGGGGAAAATGGTTTATAACTTGTACAGGTAGATAGAACATGTGAAAACATGTATAATATTTATTTTTGGATGTTTTATCATATTAATATATATCAAATAACCATTTTTACCATTTTTTTAGTTTTTCCCTTGAATAACTGAGTGATATCATTGAGAAATAATAAGTTTTTAAAAAAGTCTCATTTTCTTCACTTATAAATAGAGACCACCTCCTCCCCATTTCACCACTAATCCAATGAATTTTATCACAAAAAATTCTTCTTTAGTCTATACTAAACACCCTTATCATTACATTTAATTTTTTTTCTCACCATAATACTAAGCTAATGAATCTTAAGAAGTTACCTCAATGGGAACTTCCAAGGGAAGGTTATACTCTCATCCTAACGTTTCTATGTTATTTTCTTCTTCCATATATCAATGAAGGTATTATAAAAACATCAATTTTTCTATACTTAAATGTTGTTATACTAATGGAATATTCATTTAATTCTTTCCTCAAAAATCATTAAAAAAATAGAAGATGCCATCATGTGTGTGTGTGGACTACCACCTTAATGAATAAAATGTTCAATTTTCCATCACCACATTAAATTATAGGATAAAAATGGTTATCTAAGTAAATAATAAGATATGTTTATACCATTATTATTTATTAATGATAACATATGAAAATATATCAGAAATAAAAATAATAAATAGTTAATGTAACTTTTATCACCTTAATGGACTTATCAATACACCTTTCTTCATTTGGATCTATTTTGGGATAAAATTTTTAAGTGTATAATTATTATTGCAATTTAATAATAAAGTAAATAAAAATAAAAAATTATGGAGACCATGAAGTAATTTTACAAAAATTTTGACCATGGTCCACAAACTGAAAGTGTTACGAAGAAATTAATTGAACAACCCCGAGTTACCCATATAAGTTAAAATCATATTAAAAATAAATACCAAAATATAATATATGGACATTATAAAATTAAATATGGAAGAATAAGGTAATTTTGTATATAAAAAATTGACTTAATTTATTTATACAGGAAGTTGAGTGTATGTGATGAATTGTTTGGAACACATGTAAAGGGTTTTTCTCGATTTTTCCTCATTTATACATTTTTAATGTTATGAACCATTTTATTATTTATATGATGTATATACTAGAAAAATTAATTTTTTAATAATTTACAATTTAATTAATTTTACTTAAATAATTATATTATTTTGAAGCTTGAAATTAATTTTGATTCCAAAATTACTAAAGTTGTTAGTGTCTTTCAAATCTTAATCGGATTTCTTATGTTATGAATTTTTTCTGGAATTTTTTATTTAATTTAATATGGTATACTCAATTTATATATTTGGAGATAAATGTTTTATCCAATTCTTCCTTAATTTTGAGTTTTATCCTGTCTTTTTAATGAAAATTTGTTAAGAATAATTCTCATCCATTTAAATGATGGTTTCCCCATCCTTGTCTATAATTTCCCTTCCCATTAGTGTTAACCTTTAAATTGGAATGTGTTATATCATGTGATAATTATATTTACCTTCTCTTATTTTCAAAATAAAGTTTAATTTCATTTATTTTACAATGTGGGGACATAAAAAGGATTTTTTTAAAACATAAAAAGGGTCTTCTATACCTCATTCAAGACTTATCAGTTACACATTGCCTTTATTTTCTCCCTTTATATTCCATAATATTATCATTTAACTCCTATATTTTTTTTTATATTTACCTTTAAAATATATACCTAGTGGAATATAATTTTCACATATAGGGTTATACAAGTTTTTATTTTTATGCTAAATTCCCACTTTTATGTAAACCTTATTTAAGGGAACTTTCCTATTTCTGATCCCATGTCAAGAATCACCGAATTTGTTTTTTCTAAACCATGAATAACTTCTAAAAAGACTAAATATTTTATTTAAAAAAAATATTTTATGATTATTTTATTAATTAAATTTATATTCTCTCTCCTTCTTTAAAAATATCCTTAACATATTTCATAAAGTTTCTCCAAAGTGGTTCACTTTCATTATTTTTTCCCTGGATCATTCTCATGAATTTTCTATATTGAAACTCTATGTTTAATAAAAAAGTTCCTTTTGAAATTATTATTATTCAAAATGATTTAATTATTTCTGCTCTTGGAAATGTTTATGATATTTCGTTTGGTTATACCTTAAGACAAGAGTGTGAACCCCATTTTCTTCTCATGGGTTTTATCATACTTATGATTTATGTGAGGATTCTATTTCATTTTTTGGAATTCATAATCTTAAATATATTATGATGTTGGTTAGTAAAATTTGTGATAGTTTGTTCCATTATATCCCTCCAATGCATTGGGTAATTTTAATGTCTCATGAGATTCCATGTATGGCGCACAGGTGGTTAGTTTAACTAAGGACACCATGTTTGGTTCATAGGTGGTTAGCCAAAGAAAAAATTCTTATAATGGTGGTTAGCTGAAGAATATGATGATTATGATGGTGTTTAGCCTATATTAGGTTATCCTAGTGTCTATCATTGACATATGCATATATGTTTTTTTTACATTATGATGTTTCTTAATGGTTATGATTCCATGATCTTATAATTTTATTTCCGTATTCCCAATTTCTGTGATTATGAACATTATCTATATGGTATCATGTTATGCCACTTGAATTTTATTTTAATCTTTATTTACACATTTTTCCCCCTATTAGGATTTCTAGCTCACCATTTTCCTTATATATTTTCCCTATATATTTTCCCTAGGGTGTCTTATATAGTTTTAAAATATCTATTGGAGTTAGGAGTAGTGTGTGACGTTTTAATTATAGATAATGTTTTTTATATTAATGAAAATATAATTATATTTCTAATATTCCAAATACACTGGTCCTCTAGATCCTTGTGGTGTATTATTTTGGTAAATAATGTTATAAATCATGACTTAATGTGTGTTTAAGGCACTGTTATTTAAATTATCACCCTGTTAATGCTTCCCATGACCAAAATAAGTAATTATATAACCAAAAACACATAATAAAAAATAGGAATACCACAAACTAGGGGTGTCAAATTATCCCCATAATTATGATTTGCATCATTAGAAATCTGGAGTTAGTGGTGTATAGATAAAATCTCAAGCCATAGTCCAACAAAATGATATACCATTCCCAAAACTCGTCACATACCTTACCATCATGTTTTAACACACATTTCAATGGTATTAATAATCTTAAAAAGTGTGTCCCTCATATAGACCAGGATATTAATCATGGTGTCAACCTAGTGGAATATCTAAAACAGGAGAATTTTTCTTCCAAACACCCACACAATAGAGTGAACCTCATTCCTCCAGAGTTGAGATTTATAAAATAGTCGTGTGTTTCCAAATCAAGAGAGTAATGAATTCTGACAACTAAACCACCAAATATACTTGAAAATACAAAATTTCTAAACATACCAAGGTGATAACTACCAATATTTTCAAACAAAAACTCCCTAGTCATGGAATAAATAGTAATAATAGATAACCCCTCACTACAAATGATAATGAAATTCCATGATGATACAGATAAAAAACCAAACCATTTAAATCCATATCCATGTTTCTTCACAGTTTTCAATCACATCAGTGGCCACATTCTCAATACATAGTCTTAGGAAACCAATTATCTAATCCTACACTATAAAAGCGATGTTTGACATAAAGAACCATATAATGCTAAAAACAATCTATATAAACCATCAATAGAGAACTGAATACATATAAAAGTTACACTAAAGGGAAGAAAATCTTTGGTGAACTACCAATGTTCATGGAAAAAGATTTAAGATCCTCCCTTCATAATTAGGATCACTCAGAATACCTCTCATATAGAATAAAGCATAATATACCCATGGTTAAGTGGGTTATGAAATAGCTAATGAAATGTTCCCCCGACACATGGAGACAAATATGCTTTATTCATGACATTATAGTAATCAGTACACCCTAAAATCTCCTAATTTCATGATAATACCCCACTACTGGATCACTATAAACTTAATCTCTCAAATTGGAATGAAATTTTCAAAATTAAAGAGTCATTTAAACTATAATCCAAGAAATTTCATTCTAATAAATCATATTAGGTAATCTAATATCAAATACTAGGATAATTCCATCCTACTACAATAATATAATATGTAACATTCACATTATGCAAACTATTGTTTGGTGTTTTACCTTCATTACCTATATACCTTCTTGATATTTTGATGGATAGTCACTAAATTTTATGTTTTGAGAAAATTATCTAGCATGAGACGGAACTGAAATTGGATCCTACAATACAGGATATAATTATCATTCCCTACCCACCCATTGATGGTTCTCCACCATTAAGGTTTTACCAAATAGTAAGACTATTAAAATCCAACTATTGAAAATCCTACGACTCTCTCACCCAAGACTGTAATGAGAGCCACCCAACAGAAAACAAAAAATATATAATAGACTATATAGCCCAAGTGAATGGTGGAAATTCAACCAATGAATCATCATTGATCACATGTTTTACAAATATTTAACCGACAAACATGTGAATAATTCATCACCCACCCCATAGATTGTGAACAATTATAGAAAGTCGTAGTATTTTTCAATGACAAAAAACATGAGAAAACATGAAAAATACATTATGAATAAACTACCTAGAAAGTTGTTAATATTCCTTGAGGTGTTGAGAAATGAAACTATTCAACCTTGAAAATAAAAAATTTCACACATTTATAAACCTAGGGACATAACCATGTACTCACCCATACCCCAGAAAACATCAATAAAGATTATTAATCTGGAATGTACTCCTGATGAACCACACATAGTTGTAAAATTAAACCCAGGTAGGTTTATGAAAACAATAATGTAAACCTTGTTTCACAATTCTTCTAATAGAACCTCCATTTTACATAGTTTAGCTAGTGACTGATATGATAATGTTCCTAACTATACCTATAAAGGATATACTCCAACCGAATTCATATCCCATTCCCATTGAAAAGATGAGAAATTCCTACCGAATATATGAGAGTGAACCTCTTGTCATAGTAATTAATATGAAATTGAATTCTAGTAACCCCTATATCCCCAAGGTTATACCCTTTGATTTCTATTTTTAAGGAAAATAATTCCCACCAAAACCAAACAATGTAAATAGTAATATATCATAGTTACCATGTTAAATCTCCCTAATATCCCTCTTCCTCTAGGTGTCCAAATGTTCATCAAATGATACATCCATCCATTATGAAGCTTACATTCCAACTTCACATATCATTTCTACCACATAGTTACAATAAATAGCCTAGGAAGCATAATGTGGATAATATGATAGCAACTACAACTAGCACAAAAAGAACAATAAGCATAACTAGCTTATAAAACACATCTACCACAAAAAATTACCACAAGAAAATATTCAACAATATATTTCCAAGGAATATTAACTCTATACTACCAATTCTAACATGCCTACATTATGTTTCCACCGACTAATAAACCACATTATAAATTTTTCAGAAAAATAGACTCAATGTTCCTAAGATTCCAAATCAGTTATATTATTTTCATCAACCATTTTCTTTTCTAAAATACCTCATAAGAGAAATTTCAAAATTTTTTCTAAATTTAAAACACCAATAAAACCACTTATAAAATTGTTTTTGAAAAACATGTTTAAAAAAAAAATAATGTATTAACATAATTTTTTTAAAAAAAATTATAAGGGAATTATTAATTTTGAAAATCACTTTGTCCACATAATATTTCTTTATCAACCAAATCACATAAACACTACCAAAAGAATCGTGTAAACACCAACAATATATAGTTAAGAAATATGCACCCATAATTTAATATTAACAAAAGGTTACCAAACCCATTATAATAATATAGTTTAATATAGAGACCAATTACTTCCTATTTCAATAATATAAACCATATTTTTTCAAATAGGATGAAAACATTGTGTGACACATCCTCTTTGGTCTTGTTTTATGCCATGATATTTCAACTTAAATAATTTACCAAAAATATTTTTTTTACCACTCAATAATTCTCAAATAATAATAATTTTAACAAAAAAAATTAACAAATCATATATTTCATCGTGCTCTCATGACCAGTAATATAATAATCATACATGTTTTAAAATTTATTAGGCATTAAACACGACTATCCCATTTAACATAAAACTGTTTTACTTTCCATGATACTCATTATAGTGGACATGATTTGCTAATTGTGTTTATAAAATAGAATAACTATAACATGAAATAATTTATTATGTATTCATAGTAATCAAAAAATAATAGTAAAACATATTTCATTATTTTATCGAATTATGGTTATCCGAAACAAACCTTTGAAATCATTAAATTTAAATTAAAAAATAGAATATCAATAAAATATAAAATGCAATGTTAAAAAATGTCCCCCATCATGGGTAAAGGTTATCTAAAGTATGTACATACTAATGATCATTAATAATACAGGACACCAAACATGTATTTTATTTATTTTTCATACTCATTATAAAATTATTAACATTTTCATAAAATAATATTGATTCTAATTAATATTAAATAAATTAATTCATATTATATTCATTAAAAGTTTAATTTTTCATTTCACTTGAATTTCATGTTCCTTTAAAAATAAAAACACAAGTAAGTCATAAATATAACCAAATTATAGTCCTCAATCACATGCAATATAGAGACTACCAATATTTACTATGTTTTGGAAAACATTTCTTATAAATTCTCAATTTTCTCCACAAAAATACATTCATTCCATTAAAATATTTATAATGTCATCGGTTACCAATTCATAAGCAATAAAAAACCATCTGAATGATATATTTCTAGTGGTAAGTCTCTTTAATAATTCATGATACATAATTATTAGGTTAAACCAATGATGACGAAGTTACCATGCACCTATAAGTGCATGATAATAAATTTTGTACCCAGACCACCCTGATAACTAAAAAATCAGTATAAAAAAGTTATCTCTACACTATAAACTCTAAATTTCATGTCCCAACACATATTATCCAGATAATTACTATGATAACTAATATACCATTCCAAAGTGATCCCATTTTTAATATCTCAACCCCAACCCATTGGTCGGGGAAGGACTTTAATTCATTTTCACTTATTGAATCCCTTAGACACAAAAACCTGAAAATAAATTACAAGGGTATAAAATATCATTGGGGTATGATTTAAAAATATATAAGACACTAATTATAGTAACAATCTATAAAGAATTTTATATAATAATATTCATGAATAACATAAGACCAAACTCTATTTAATAACATTACTTAATTGTGATAAGAGTCATAGAAGACACCAAAAAAATCAAAAAGCATATAAGAAAAAATACCTAAAAAGGAGGAACGTGTTCCTATATGAAATGATATCATAATCCATAGTATTTTTACCTCTAAGATATAAACTTAATCACTAAGGACCACAACATCAATGTGCTCTTCTAGAAAGGTAATAGGTCTCCCCTTACTTGCATCACAATGAACGTCATTTTCATATGCATAAAGGTGAATATGTTCAGGTGAGTATAAAATTCCAATACCTAATCTCCCAAATAATTTCCACACATTACTCTTAAATAAGAACAATTTAGACCATATTTTATATATAACCATGTAGAAGTAGAAAATACGAAACATGACAAAGAAACCTATAGGAAAGATTGCACTAAAAATCCATACACACATGCCATGAATGCACCCACCCATGAAATTTACTAAATCCCTAATCATAGAATGCATTACATGAATCCTATGAATCCCCCTATAATAATTAAACCCTTAATAAACTAACTTGTGAAAAGTACCAATTTATTATTCCCAACTAATCACTTGGAAGTGCAATTTCATACGACCCAAAATTTGGCATCGGTAGCCAAGTCTAAAAAAACTAATACTTTCACATAAATTTTATGAATTCTAAACAACCCATGAATTATAAAGTTCCCTAATTTTGGAATAGTATCCAAGATAGAATAAAAAAGGCCTCTACCAAAGCAATATGCATTCACTCCAACCCATGCCTAGTTTTCTTATACCAAAACTATTCTTTCCCAAAACACTTTCCAAATCACAGTTTAAACTAGATTTATGAAAACAGAAATTAATAGAGATCAAAGAAAGTATTTTTACTTTAAGATAATACAATTTCAAGTTATTATAGGAAGGGGAGTTATTTAAAATCCACCTACCTCTAACACACTCTTAGAATATTCCAAAAATAAATATCCATTGAATGAATAGAGTAACACATAAATGATCTCCAATAATTACTAGTTACAGTTCCCCACTGATGAGGAAAACAATTAGGGTTTTCATGGAATTATTTAGGTATAAAATTGAATATATGATTCCTTAAAATATTTTACATGTTTTCCCTACATGGAATATATTTTACCTACCCTGAAAAACTCAATTGTTGATTCTCCCATTTAAAGCATATTTGACCACCACCACGTCTTGGACTATGGAATTATTGATCCTACAAAGTCATTTTGAAAAAAAATGTTCAACCATGAATGATACCATACTCCATAGGTACCCACAATAATGAGTAGGAATATTCCTCATCATTTCTAAAGACCATGCCTCCCACAATGTCATGGATATTCCACACTGATTGTTTCCACCTTACCGACACAGCTTGAATTCTTCAATCCTATTCACCATCATAACCTCCCCTCTAATCATGATGTTTTAACCACTTACAATAGGATGAATCTAGTAAGAACCATTCCCATAAATATGGTGAACCCCATGTAATAGTGATTTATTTCTAATAGGTTAGCTCACCACACTCACACCGCCAACATATCTAGGACCGCAACATACTCTATGGTTAATCCCACACCATGGTAAATCCCATAGAGACCAAAAAATACCTCTTTTAACCAATAAACACAAAAAAGTTTATGAAACCAATATAATCCTTCACATAACATAAAATACACAATTAAATAGAATAATACCACAAATTCGCTGCGTCACATCAATAGTCAGAAGCTTGATGAACACCATGGTTCGTATAAGGCTATGAAGTATTCATGGAGTGGTATTTTTCATCAAGATTAATTATAATCTAAGAAATGATCACTAAAATGTGGTAATGTGGATACTATGGTATCTCATAGGTTCATAATTACAAGAATTATTTTTTGGAACTGATGATCCATATGTTATGTTGTCTTGCACTTTGCAGGAGATGTTGACACACATAGATTTACTACTGGATTTGTGTTTACCTATCGAGGAAGTTTTATGAGATGGATTTTTAAACTAAAACCAGTAGTTTCACCTTCTACCATAAAATTACAGTATGTTGTGGTAAGTAAAGTAGGTAAGGAGATGATATGGATGAACTGCTTTTTGGAGGAACTCAAAAGGATGAAGGGGAATGGAATATTGTTATATGATATTCAAGATTAAATCAATATTACATGGAATATAGTGTTTTACTCGAAAGAAAAGAACATTCATATAAATTATAACTTCATCTAGAAACTTATAGAAAAATGAGTGTCGGAGATACATAAAATCACTGAAGGTTAAAACATAGTAGATATTCCAAAATGATTCATAATATAAGAATTTCTTCGGTGTTATTGTGCCATAGGTTGGGCACAAATGAGAAGAAATAAAGAAAAAAATTATCTATTGTTGTGGAAAAAAGGATTTTTTAAATTTTCTAAAATATCCATAAGACCTTTAGAATCTAAGAATACAATTCATAAGTGGGGGAATTTTGGGATTTTGTTTTATAATCATTTTTTAGCTAAATAAATATACTTTTCTAAATGAATAATTCTTGAATATTTATTATGGAACCTGATAGAGGGAATTAGGTAGAAGTAGGTATGTGTAGAACAAATGGTAGGCAATAGCAGTGGAGATAACTGACTTCAGATAATGTAAGTGTAGAAATAGTGATTGGAATTTCATAAGAGTAACTATGTCAATTATTAAGAATAATATGTTTTTTTAAAGGTTATGTAAGTCTCTTAAAATGGATATTTCATTGAAAAATTATTGATACACTATTCAATTATGAATAATAGTTGTGAAAAATTAGTTTCTTATTTTCTAGTAGTGGCCTTGAGGAAGTGGGGGTTTTCCATGAACATTAGAAGATGGTAGCATTAGAACAACCTGTTGGACTTATATATATATAGTTGAGTGGATTCACTTGTTGAACGACATGAAATAGTTATTTTTATATTTCATTTATAATAAAATTAGTTGTGTTTCTCCCATGGAGTAATACTTTTTTAGAAGAAAAAAAAATCTATTATTATTGTTCTGATTGATTGTGTGTTTTATCTTCTATTTTTTGTGTGTTCATCTGGAGATTTTCTATGATCAATGTGATTTAACATGAGATGTTAGATCAGTGTTCCTTTATTAGGATATTAACATTAATAGTTTTTTTCATATATGCATCCAAATTTGGTGTATCATATATTACAATACACCTAGATTATAACACCCCTATAGTTTATTGTATGTTTCACTTTAAATTTAACCTCTTTGATAGTGTACATTGCAAAAAACATCCAACATAAATGAATAATGAAATATTATTATTTGATTGTTATAAAAAATCCATTAAATTAGAAGGATTTAATAGTATTTAAAAAATTATAAAATATATAATAATCCAATTCAGTGTTAATTTAATAATTTATTATTTTTCAATAACTACTTTATTTTTAGTAAAGTTATTTTAATCTTCAAAAAATATGTTTTCTTCAAAAATGGATTTCTTACTTTTTATGATTAAATATTATAATGTGATTTTATAACTACTATAAATTATATTTTATAAAACTAATTTCATTTTCAAATTATATTATTAATGTTATATTGTGGTTATTTTTTGAAAAAATTGATTTTCTAGTGGATAGTGAAAAATTGCGATATTTATAAAATAGTCACATTAATTATGTTACAAATTCCATTTATAATTTTAATTTTATCTAAAATATTATATAATTTATCATTAGTTATATATAATCTAATTAATTTTGTTTTAAACATCCTTTTTCCATAATTTTGGTATTAGTATATTTTTAGGCTTAAAATGCATTTTCAATAAAATCATTTCTAATTGTGTTTTGTGGGATTAATTTTAAATTAAATTATAAAAGTTTCTTGTTTTGAATTTTAAAAAATAGATGTGATATTTAAATTAATTAGGTCTAAATTTATTAAATAGGTCCATTGTATTTTTGGAAGATATGAATAGTAACTTTGGTATTTTTTACTTACCATGGTAAAGGGTAAATAGGGTAATTAAGGAAAAAAATAAAATGATAAGGACTAGAAAATAATCCTAACACTTACCCTAGAGTATTTGGTAACTATTTTATATTGGAATAAGATATAATACATTGTATCATAAAAGACTTACTAATTTATTAGTATTGGTAATCTAGATTTATAAGTGATTTTCGTGTAGATTTGAAAACTTGAATTACCACATAATTGTTTTTAGAGAATAAATTTAATTCTTCTAAAATATAATTTCATAATAATAAAAGTACACTTCATTGATTCTTATGGAAAATAACATTTAATAAATTGGTGATATAAAATGATTAGTAATGGTTAAGTACATATGATGCTTCCATGACTCAATAATAAATAAAACATAATCAATATGGAAAGGTAAATAACTGAAACACACATGACTTTAAGAAATAATTTTTTTATCATGATAATATAAGGAATAATAAATATGAAATGTTAAATTATTGGAAATAAATTCCATTTAATAAATAAATTGAGAACAATATTAATCCATGGATAATATCCTAGTGAAAATGTCATGGACAATAATAACTAAAATCTTAATGAAGAAAATTATTAATTATTATATGCCATGATATCAGGTATTATATGATCGAAATAGTGATGTAGATGCTCAATATACAAGAGGGGGGGGGGGTGAATTGTATACTTTAAAAAATTCCTTTGGAACCTTTAAATTTAGTTACGAATAACTATGATTTCCTTAAGCAAAGGAAAGGTCTAAGTTTAACAAAGTTTAAACTAATCAAATTCACAACACCTCTAATACCAATGAAAACCTGGAAAGAGATTCTGAAAGTAGGTTCTGGAAATATGGTTTCGGAAATTGAAACTTAACAGAAGATTACAGCATGAGATTCTACCTTAAAGCGTATAGAATCTAAATGAAACAGAGTACAAGTAAGATAGTATAAGAAAGTTACAATTTCCTTATAATACAAAATGCACCAGAAATAAACAAGAACTAAAACTACAAGTAACAAGATATAAGACTTTTAACCCAAAGAGAAGGGTATCCAACAACCTTAGATAAAGGTCCCTGGATTTATACTTTCAAGAAAGTCTGTCTTACCCACACCAGGGTAAGCCCTCGATACGAAGATCAGAGTCTCTGTCTTGCTATCCCCGTAAGCCCTCAACTTCAAGTTAGTTGGCAACCTCTATCTTCCTCAGCAAGGAAGCCCTCGAACTTCAAGGTAGTCGGCACCTCTGTCTTCCTATCCCCGGAAGTCCTCGAATGTAATCACCAACATTTGGAGTCACACGAAGCAAAAGCTGAACGAGCGGTTCAGTACGCACAAGGAATGAAAATCTTTCTCTCTCTAGAAATCACCTTAGCAGCGTGTGGTCTCTAGATCGATCCAACTTCATTGTCTATATTGGGCTCTTTCAAATGAGCTCCTATTTATAGGTAAGGTCATCCTCCTTCCCAACAGTCATATTTTCCTTAAAAATCGGAGGGACATGTACACATGTCACTTTGCCAGCGGTTAGTTTTATAACAGAATAGACGACATCGTTTTATAACAAAACAAGTGTAACAGAATGTACGACACCGTTTAAAATATAACTCAAAATTTCGGAATGATTGTTCGGAGTGTAAAAAATATTTTTTCAGAGTCTAAAAAAATACAGAGTGTATAAAACAAAGATGATCAGATTATGGTTAATAGATGAATCCGGAATGAGAATTCGGAATGAGAATTCGTCATCAGAATTCGTAATGAGAATTCATCATCAGGTTTCGTAATGAGAATTCATCATCATAATTTGTAATGAGAATTTGTTGTTGAACTTCACAAGGATTCACATCCTGAATCTGATGTAGAACATAATTAGAGTTCATATCTGGAGTTTGGAATGAAATTTTATTACAGTTCTCATCTGGATTTCGGAGTGAAACTTTATTATAGTTCTCTTCCAGAATTCGGATCCTAAAATAGAATTCTTCATATCAAAGTTTCAAACAATTCTGAGAAAATAGAAATGAATCCAAATTTTATACTTAAAAAAAATATGGATGAAAATATGATAAGGATAATTTTTCTTATAAAAGCGATTTTCCTTATAAAACCATTTTTTCTTATAAAAGCGATTTTCTTAAAGATAAGGTGTTTTTGATTTTCAAAACAAGAAGGAATGGAAAATTCATAAGGAAAACCTTATTGACTCAATAATCTCCCCCTTTTTGGAAAGCACAAACATCCTTGAAAAAGAAATTCTAAGAAGAAAGAAAGTCATTAAGGCTTATCTCCTATTTCTTTAAGGATATTGAAGAATACGACTAACTCCACCTTAGGCTTTGAAACTCCAAGGATCGTATTCTAGATTTCCGGAGTGACATTTCATTATGAATAAGAAATTATTATTTAATGAAAAACTCCCCCTTATATAAGATCTTATTAGAGTTCTTTTTCCGTAAGGATCTTTTCTATCTCCCCCTTTGTGATTTTAAAAAAGAATTCGAGGGAATGGAAAATATAACAAAGTACCTGAAAAATTAGTAGCAACAACAAAAGAAACGGGAAAGCACAAAATTTTCATTAAGTTTGAAAGGGTCAACAACAAAGAAATTTAGATACAACAAAAGATCGGATCTGTCTATTTTTGATCTTTTTCTTTCGCCATGAGACCCTTAAGAATAGTCTTTATCTTCTTTAAGTCTTTATGATCTTCTTCAGCTTGCTTCTCTAAGACCACTATTCTTGCATTTTGGGCTTCAATCTTTTCTTCCTGGGCTTGAAGCTTTTCTTCATGAGCTTTAATCTTTTCTTCCCGAGCCTTCAATTTCTCTTCAAACTCAATCCGATGATCCCTTTCAAACTTCCAGTTTTGAGAGATAGAATTTAGCTTCCCATTCAGATCTCTAACTTCTTGAATCTGGATGTTCTTTTCATCTGTCAGCTTCTCTTCAAAGGAAGAAGTCAGCTCATTTATCTTACTATCCTTAGTCTCAAAAGAATCCTTAACATTATCTTGAAATTCATCAAAGATCCTCATTTCTTCCATAGTCTTCCTCGACCAGCTAGGCATCCTCTTGCAAGATCTTTTGTGGGCTTCATAGCCGACAAATAACGTTTCTAATTGAGCCTCTATTTCAACACACTTGTCCATAACCATAGATACAAAGTTTGATTTCTGATTCAAAGCATGTTGGAGCATTTGGAATCTTGAATCAATGCTTGAGAAAGTCGGAATAGAACCTACCAGCTTCTTTAAAGACTGAACAACAAAATCATTCCCCAACGAAGATGACTCCGAATCTGAGACTCTGCTGGGAGAAATTTCTTCTTTAACTTGATCAAGCTTTTTCTTTGAAGAACTACCAACTTCCTTTCTCTTCACCATTACTGAGCTCGGAGTATCATCAACAATTTGCTTTCCCTTGTCTCTTTTCGGAATGGAATCCTATTCCAGAGTTCTCTTTTAACTATCAGATACTTTAACGATATTGTCTTCCTCATCAGCAACTTTCTGAGCAGCAACCTCTACATTCTCCATTTGAGCAATATCTTTTAAAAGTTGTTCTTCCTCTGCATGATAAGGTACTTCTTCTTATCCTTTCTCCTCTTCCATTGCTGGAGTGACTAGATTAGAAGACTCAGCTTTTGAGGTTCGGAGCGAAAAATGTTCCGAAGGTGTTCCCTTATAATCATTAACTTGTTTCAACACATCTCTGGTTTCACCACTTCCTTCAGCAAAAACTTCTTCTTATCCTACTTGCTAAAATTTCTCTACTTCCTCAAAAGGCTTAGCTACTGCCTCTTCCGGAGCAACAAAGTCTCTTCCTGGAGTCTCAGGTAGAGATTCCAATGAAAAAGATCTCGGAACAGGAATGCTTGCTGAAACCATCTCATTAAACTTTAACAAAGCCTGAGCTACCTCAGCCTCAGACATCTTCTTCTTGAGCTTCTTTTCTTTTTCTTGTTTTTCGAGCTCATCCGCAGTTCTTTCCTTCAAGGCCTTAGCCTCTGCAGGATCCAAGAAAAATTGAGGATCCCATTGCACTATCTTCTCTTTGATCTCCCTCCATTTAGCAACAACCTCATCTGGGTAAGATTTCTTCTTATTTGGTTTTGGAGGTGCGGAATGGACTTCTTTAGACTTGGGATTCTCTGCTTCTACTTCCACTTCCTTCAACTTTCTCTTCCTTACTGGCTTAGAGGATTCCAGATCAGCAACTTTCAGAACTGTTTCTTCTTGAGCAGGTGAAACAACAAACTGACCAGTATTCTTGTCAAAAGCTATATCCATTCTTTTAAGTGTACCATCACTCACCAGTGTAATCTTGCAAACTCTTGGCTTAGACTTGCAAGCCTCTTTAAAAGACTCAAGGCACCGAACTATCAAATTTGAGAGGATTTCTAGATACATAATAATCTGAGCTCTCAGATTTCCTTTCTTCACATTCTCAAGAGTGATATGAATGTGCTTCATCAAATTAAACTTCCTTAGATTTATCAGAAAATCTAGGATGTAGATCTCACTCTTCTTTAAGCTATCTTTATCACCCTTCCTTGGTACGATAAAGCCTTTTACCCATAACTCTAGAATCCGGAAATTTGTAGAAAGAGAAGAAATCTTCGGAGCCTTGTCATTTGCCAGTCTGAGAGTTTATAAAGCTTTTTCCTTGTCGAAGATACCTTTTGAATCCGGCAACACATGAGATATGAATTCAGCTTCACCTTCATTATTCATCCCTACCAAGATGGCTGCCTTGGCATATGAAAGCTTATAAGTCTTACCATAAGACTTAAAAGACAACTTCTACCTTCCGTATTCTTTAAGAAAGGAGACTGTTTCATAGAAATCTGTAAGAAAATCTGAAAACACTTCATCTTGATTCCCGGGTTTTGACACCGCAACATCTTCCCAACCATTAAGCTTAATATTCTTGGAAATAAGAGAGTCATACTTGTTGAAGAAATCCGGATGAACCATCCGCTCTCTATATATAACCACTTCGAAATCGGCTTAGAGGAAGACATGTCTTGAGAAGCTGCTTCCATAGACATTCGGATTTGAAGACCTCTGAGAAGTTCGGAACTGAGAAATCTGAATTTTGGAACGGTCTTAAAACAGAGAGGCAGAACTTCGAGACGTTGGAGCTTGAAAACCGATGTGGGACAACCATTTGGGGTCCCCTTTATATAGGCAACGAGAAAACGGTTCAACTTCCACAGTTGATCGAATGGTTGTGATAAGCTGAGATCAGATCTGACGGTCGAAAACCAATTCTCTTGAATCCGATATTTTGAGGTTTTTATTAAAACAAAGAATTAAGAAAACTATAATCCGAAAAAAAATATAAGAAAATGCCAGCAAGTAAAGTATGATTATGAAAACTTGAGTAAGGAAATCATACCTTTCTGATTGGCTTAGGAAGATTATTCGTAATTGGTAACATTCTTATGAAAACTACGAAAAAAACTTTATTAAGAATAGACAAAATTCGGAAAACTCAATACAAAAAACAAACTCAGTACGAAAATTTCATTACAAAATTTGAAAACGAAAAACTTATTTTGAAAGATTCGGTACGAAAATACCGTTATGAAAATATTAGTACGAAAGTTTCCATTCCGGATGTTTTCAATACGAACATTTCCATTCCAGAAGTTTTCTATATGAAAATATCCATTCTGGAATGTTTTAGTTTTGGAAATTCCATTCCGGAATTTTAGTTCCGAAATGTTTGAAAACAAATTTTAAAAAACTTTGTTAATCTATCAATCAAATGTACTCCCCCTATGAAAAGGAGTTTATTGTCGTAAGGAGACTTTTTTCAACAGAAAGTTAATTAAGAAGGATTACCTTACAGTTATCATTCCTAACTTCTGTTTAATATATTCAAATCTATCAGAAGGTAAATATTTTGTGAAAATATCAGCAATTTGATCTTGTGTTCCGATAAACTGATGAGTAATATCTCCTTTGAGTGTGTGATCCCTAAGAAAGTGATGCCTAATATCTATGTGTTTTGCACGGGATTGATGTGAAGGGTTCTTACTAAGGGCAATGGCACTTCTATTATCACACAAAATTTGAGTTTTAGTAAAAATCAAGCCATAGTCTGTGAGTGTGTGTTGCATCCACAACACTTGAGCACAACAACTTCCAGCTGCTACATATTTAGATTTAGCAGTGGAGAGTGCTACATAATATTGCTTCTTGCAGGACCAAGAAACTAATGAATCTCCTAAGAAATGACAAGTTCTAGATGTACTTTTTCTATCCATTCTACATCCACCAAAGTCAACATCAGAAAAGCTTTTTAGGATAAAATCATTTCTAGAAGTATAAAATAATCCTAGATCAATGGTTCCCTTAAGGTAGCGAAAAATTCTTTTTACTGCCTTTATGTGAGATTCCTTAGGATTGGATTGATATCTTGCACATAAGCATGCTGAAAACATTAAGTCTGGTCGACCAGCTGTTAAGTATAGTATACTTCCTATCATACCTCGAAAAGATGTTTGATCTAATGGTTTCCCAGCTTCATCAAGATCTAAAGAGTTTTAGGTACCAATAGGAGTACTTATACTCTTAGTGTTGTCATAACCATACTTTTTAAGAAGATCTTTAATATACTTATGTTGATATATGTAAGTTCCTTCTGGTTTTTTTGAAATTTGAAAACCAAGGAAAAATGTTAACTCACCCATCATACTAATTTCAAACTCAGATTTCATTAGACTTACAATAGAGTCGGTCAAAGATTGCTGAGTTGAACCAAATATGATGTCATCAACATAAATTTGAACAATAAAAACATTTTTCTTATCTTTCTTTATAAAAAGGGTTGGATCTGCATTTCCCTTAACATAGTTATTTTGAAAAAAAATCCAGTGAGTCTATCATACCATGCTCATGGAGCTTTTTTAAGGCCATTAAGAGCTTTAGTAAGTCTAAAAACATAATCAGGATGTTTTGTATCTTCAAAGACAGGAGGTTGTTCAAAAAAAACTTCCTCTTGAACATAACCGTTAAGAAAAGCATATTTCACATCCATTTGGAAAAGTTTGAAATTAAAGAATGCTACAAAGGAAAGTAGAATACAGATAGATTCAAGTCTAGCTACTGGAGCATAGGTTTCTTCATAGTCTATTCCCTCTTGCTGATTATAGCCTTTAGCAACAAGTCTAGCTTTGTTTCTTACTATGACTCCATTTTCATCACATTTATTTCTGAAAACCCATTTTACTCCAATAACAGAAGTTTCCTTAGGTCTTTCAACCAAGGTCTAGACTTTATTCCATTCGAATTCATTTAGTTCATCTTGCATGGCTTTGATCCAATAATCATCACCTAAAGCTTCATCAGTGATTTTAGGTTCTAATTGGGAAAGAAATGCTAGATGTTATACTTAATTTCTTAAAGAACTTCTAGCCCTTACAGGTTGATTTACATCACCAATGATACTATCACTGGGGTGATTCTTATGAAGCGCCTAATTTGGGTTTTGAAAAGCCTGTTCATTAACATAGGGTAGAAAGTCTTCTGGGGTAAATGTTTCAGGAATATCTTCTTGAACATTATCCTTATCAGAAGGTTCTTCTATCAAAGGTTGATAATCAGTTTTTGAAAACACATCTGAGGATGTAGGATGGGATGGTTTAAAAACAAAAGGATCAGACTCATCAAATTTTACATGTACTGTTTCTTCAACTATACAAGTATTTTTATTAAAAACTCTATAAGCCTTAGAAGTTGTGGAATAACCTAAGAAAATTCCTTCATCAGATTTTGGTGCGAATTTATGTAAGTTATTTTAGTATTCAAAATGAATACTTTGAAACCAAAAACCTTGAAGTAGTATAGTCTTGGTTTTCTACCATTCCATAACTCATAAGGAGTTTTATTAACAAAAGGTCTAATGAAAACTCGATTTATAGTATTGAAAGCAGTACTTACAGCTTCAGCCCAGAAATGTCTAGCTATAGAATATTCACTCAAAATGGTTCTAGTTATCTCTTGAAGAATTATATTTCTTCTCTCAACTACACCATTTTGTTGAGGAGTTCTGGGTGCTGAAAAATTGTGAGTAATACCTTTTCTACTATAAAAAGTTTCAAAATCAGAATTGTGAAATTCACCTCCATGATCACTATGAATAGTTTTTAATGGAAGGTTTTTCTAATTTTTAACTTCAGCTCTAAAACTTTTGAAATAAGAAAAAGCTTCAGACTTCTTTGCTAGAAAATAGACCCAAGTAAATCTAGTGTAATCATCAACTAGAACAAATACATAGTATTTGCCTCCAATACTTCCAGTTTGTGTTGGACCAAAAAGATCCATGTGCACTAACTGTAATGCATCAGTTGTTGAGACTTCACCGATTGATTTAAAACTAGATTTATGTTGCTTGCCATAATGACAAGGATCACAAACTTTAGAAGAATCAAATCTAGGATCCGGTAGATCCTTAACTAGTTTCTTCTTAGAGAGTTTACATAGGTTCCTAAGGTTACAGTGACCTAGTCTTCTATGCCATAACCAGGAATGATTTTCCATTGCACTTAGGCAAGGTAAATCTTGGCTTCTAAGGTCTTCTAGGTTCATGTTGTAAACATTCTCTTGCCTATTGGCTGAGAGAAAAAATTCTTCCTTGGAATTATGAACTAAGCACTTATCATTCCTAAAATTCACAAGGTAACCTTCATCACATAACTGACTTATGCTAATGAGGTTGTGCTTAAGACCCTTAACAAAAGGAATATTTGAAATCAAGGTTTTACCAAGAAGAACAATATTACCAATACCAATAATCTATCCCTTAGCATTATCTCCGAAAGTTACCTTTCCTCCTTTCGTTTTGATAATCATTTCAAAATATCATTTGTTACCAGTCATGTGCCGGGAACATCCACTATACATGTACCATGTATTATTGTTGATACTCTCTTTGTTTTCCTGAAATTAAGAAGAGAATTAGACATTCGGTATCCAAACTTTCTTGGATCCGAGATTTCCAGATAATAAAATTTTAGGTACCCACATCTTCTTAGAAAAATATGCTTTGTGAAATCCTAGAGATTGGGTTTTGATTAAAGAACAATTCTTTGCCCAGTGACCACCATATTGACACTTTGTACAAAATGGGGCACTCTGAGGAACAAAATAATTGTTACTAAAAATTGGTTTTTCATGGGTATAACCAAATCCGGATTTATTTTTTAAAGGTCGTATTTGGGAATACATTTTATCAAAGTTTTCTTTACCATGGGTAAAGTTTGATAAACACTTCTTTAAGGAAAAAATTTCAGACTTGAGTTTTATAACCAAGTTTTTATCCTCAAAATCATTAGTTTTAGAACTAGAGCTAGGCTCGAAAACATTTTTCTTAGAAATTACTTTTTCTAATTCTTTAGAAAGTTTGTTGTTCTCAGAACTTACTTCCTCAAGATTTTTTGAAATACTATCAAAATCCGGATTTTTCCTATCATGATCTTTAGAAAGATCTGATATCTCTTTTGGAAGAATAGAATTCCTAGAGTTTGCCTTATCAAGCTTTTTATTGAGTTTGGAATTCTCAATCTCAAGAAGTTCAGCAAACCTAGATACTTTTTCATAAGTAGGTAATGTATTTTCCTCATCAGAAGAGGATTCTTCATCAGAAGAGTTATAATACTTACTATCATTAAAATTTAAAGAAACATTGTTCAATGATTCATCATTTCGTACCTTAGCCATAAAACAATAATTATCAATAGGTAATCTGGATATAAGACCAAGATTCTTCTGTCCTGAAGATTCATAATCAGAAGATTCATCTGAAGAGTTACCACCACTTGAACTCCAGGTATCATTAGCTTTCAAAACGTTCATAGATTTGGCTTTGTAATACTTCTTTCTGTTCCTGTCTTAATGCCTTTCTTTCCTTTCATTCTTTTTGAGAAAAGGGCAATTTGGTCTAATATGTCCAGCTCTCTTGCATTCATAACAAGTAACTTCTCTATCTTTCTTATCTTTCCTGTCCTTTTTCTTATACTTGGATTGGAAATTTCTCTGGCCAGCTATCTTGTTCATCCTTTGAGAAAGATTTTCTAATTCATTTTATGATATTTCACTCTCACTAGAATCTGACTAGACTACCATCTTCTTAGACTTGGATCTAGTTACTCTCTTAGGAGTATTATCTTTCATATGATTTGATGTTGTTGTAAAAGAAACAATACCATTTCCATTTTTCTTTTTGATGTTATCAGCATCTCTCTTCATTCTGGTTTCATGTTGGAGAAGAGTTCCAAATAACTCATCAAGAGAAATTTGAGTCACTTTCCTGTTCTCATCTATATCAGTTCTTTTGGATTCCCACTCATTGGGCATGATATCAATTATCTTATCCACAAGAGCTTCATCATCTAAACCTTTCTCTCCCATAGACTGTAGGCTGTTGACGATAGTCATAAATCTCTGTTGTACTTTACCGATTGGTTTACCATAAGGAAAATTGAATCCATGATATTCAGCTCTAAGCATAGCTCTCCTAGTCTCAATCAACTTAGAAGTTCCAAAGTGTGTAACCTCTAACTTCTTTCAGATACAATTTGCTGCTTCACAAGAAGAAATTTGGCTATATATATTTGCGGTCATTGAACATAGTAAAGTATTTCGTACCTTATAATTGAGTTGATACTCATGCTTTTCCTGGTTAGTAAAAGTTCTAACTTCCTTATCAGGAATTTTATAATCTCCAGTAAGCATAACAAAATTGTCTACTCCAGTATTAATAAAAAAAGTATCCATTAGATCTCTCCATTACTCATAGTCATTACCATCAAAGATTGGTGGTTTTGTAGGATTTAGATTATCAATAGAACCAACATTAATTCCAACCATACTTGTAAACCTTCAACACACAATCTTGTTAGTATAAAAAGATTCGTAATAACAAAGTTCGGAATGAGAAAGTTCGGAATGGGAAAGTGAGCAAGAAAAACTTATACGTGAGTACAAGTATTTTAGAGACCTCCTCTGATACCAATTGTAGGATCTAAATAATGATGTAGATGCTCAATATACAAGAGGGGGGGGGGTGAATTTTATACTTTAAAAAAATCCTTTGTAACCATAAAAGTTAGTTACGAATAACTATGATTTCCTTAAGAAAAGGAAAGGGCTAAGTTTAACAAAGATTAAACTAAGAAAATTCAAAACACCTCTAATACCAATGAAAACCTGGAAGGAGATTCCGAAAGTAGGTTCCAGAAATATGGTTCTGGAAATTGAAACTTAACAGAAGATTACAACATGAGATTCTACCTTAAAGCGTATAGAATCTAAATGAAACAGAGTACAAGTAAGGTAGTATAAGAAAGTTATACTTTCCTTATAATACAAAATGCAGCGGAAATAAACAAGTAGTAAAACTACAAGTAACAAGATATAAGACTTTTAACCCAAAGAGAAGGGTATCCAACAACCTTGGATAAAGGTCCCTTGATTTATACTTTCAAGCAAGTTTGTCTTACCCACACCAGGGTAAGCCCTCGATACGAAGATCAGAGTCTCTGTCTTGCTATCCCCGCAAGCCCTCAACTTCAAGGTATTTGGAAACCTTTGTCTTCCTCAGCAAGGAAGCCCTCGAACTTTAAGGTAGTCGGCACCTCTGTCTTCTTATCCCTGTAAGTCCTCGAATGTAATCACCAACATTCGGAGTCGCACGAAGCAAAAGCTGAACGAGCGGTTCAGTACGCACAAGGCATGAAAATCTTTCTCTCTCTAGAAATCACCTTAGCAGCGTGTGGTCTCTAGATCGATCCTACTTCATTGTCTATATTGAGATCTATCAAATGAGCTCCTATTTATAGGTATGGTAAGCCTCCTTCCCAACAGTCATATTTTCCTTAAAAATTGGAGGGAACTGTACACGTGTCACTTAGCCAGCGGTTAGTTTTATAACAGAATAGACGACATCGTTTTATAATAAAACAAGTGTAACAGAATGTAAGACACCGTTTACAATCTAACTCACAAGTTCAGAATGAATGTTCGGAGTGTAAAAAATATTTTTTCGGAGTCTAAAAAAATACGGAGTGTATAAAACAAAGATGATCAGATTCTGTTTAATAGATGAATCCAGAATGAGAATTCCGAATGAAAATTCATCATCAGAATTTGTAATGAGAATTCATCATCAGGTTTTGTAATGAGAATTCATCATGAAAATTCATAATGAGAATTCATTGTCGAACTTCATAAGGATTCACATACTGAATATGATGTAGAACTTAATTAGAGTTCGTATCCGGAGTTCATAATGATACTTTATTACTGTTCTCATCTGGATTTCGGAGTGAAACATTATTACAGTTCTTTTCCAGAATTCGGATCCTAAAACAGAATTCTTCATATCAATGTTTCAAACAATTCTGAGAAAATTGAAATGAATCCGAATTTTATACTTAAGAATAATATGGATGAAAATTTGATAAGGATAATTTTTCTTATAAAAGCGATTTTATTATAAAAGAAATTTTTCTTATAAAAGAGATTTTCTTAAAGATAAGGTGTTTGTGATTTTCAAAACAAGAAGGAATGGAAAAGTCATAAGGAAAACCTTATTGACTCAAAAATTATCATTATACAAATATTTTACATACCTTTTATAAGATGGTTTAAAACTAATAGGTAAAAACTAATTCGGTTTGGCCAATATTATCTCTACTCTCAATACCTTTTAACAGATAGTTTAAAACTATTGGGTACAATCCAATTAGGTTTGGAAAACTGATTTGATCCATGAAACCTACCAATGAATTGAGTGGATTTTTTACATACATTACCCACCAATTATTTCATGTAAAAATTATTTATCATATATCAAATAATCACTTTAAATTAATAATTTTTTTTCTTATCATCTTGTATTCCTATTGAGTAAGAGATATATATTTAATAATAATTTCCCAGTGAAAATAATCATAAACCATCTAAATAAATATGATGAATGGTATCATTAGAGTACATCCTCAACATAAAATTCAAAAAAGATGTTTCCATATATTAAAATACATTAAATATATTAATGGAATTATCCATGAGTAAAATTCCCTTTTTAATTTGAAAATATTTTTTAAAATCTAAAAATTGAGCATGTAATAAAGAAATAATTATCTTTAAAAATAATTATGTAATCTGGTAAAGGAATATTTAAATCATTAATATTTCATGAATATGGGAAATTATATTCCTGTCTTATAATTTAAAAAAATCCTTTGTTTTTTTAGAAAAATCATAAAATACCTTTATGTAAAATTATAAGAAGGTATATTTTAAAACATTTTATAAAATTTAAAAAGGAAGTAAAAGTAATTTAATCAAATATTTGGAGAATAGAATTTTTTTGGGAAAGTAATAGAAAACACAGGCAAGGAAAATAAAAATATTCCTCAGAAGAGACTTAAACATAAACAATCTTGAACAAGGATGTGATTTTGAAATATACCCTTGCCACTTTCATAAAATTGGAATCATAATCCCCAAGAAATAAATAAATTTAAATACCATGAAGATAAATGAATTATTAGTATAACATATTAAAGGGTAAGTATATAAACCATATAAATGAAATAAGTGTTGAATACGGCATATTTATCATAGAAGTAAAAGTTAGATGATAAACTATTACATTGCGCTTTCCTTTAGGTGAATATTCTTTAACCTCCTCTTCTTCAGAAAAATTCCTTTAGATATCGTCATAAGGGATATATGATTTGTCTTTTTCTAATACTAGGACCTCTAGGAATTTGATAAAAATATTTTTAAGATAAATTTCATGTTTGGTTGAGGTATAATGATCAATGTGGTGTAAAGAAGTGACATAATGGTTGTCCTTTCATAATTGAAGTGAGCGGTACTTTTGAAAATTCTCAAAATATTAAAATATAATAAGACTATTATAGAGTTGAATTCAACCAAATGACCTATAAATTCTCATGGGAGACTTTTTAGACCATATATTATCCTATTTTTTATTGTTTAATATTTTTTTACTTTAAAATAATTTTATAAAATATTATTTTGGTAAATTGTCATTAATGTCAATTTTAACACTATTCATTTACCTTAACTTAAAATACATCAAGAAAAAGGGTAAATTAGAATATAATGATTTAAAAACTCTATAATATGTCATCTAGATGTATAAAAATCATTTCACACATTAACTGATTCAATTTGTATCAAAAATAATATTTTTAAAATTATTTCTTTTATTTTTCTATAAATTAAATTAATATTTTATAAGAATTTCAAAATCATTTATGGAAATTATATAATTTATAAAAATTAAAAATTAATTTATATAATTAAAATAATTTCATGAATATAAAATACATATTTATTTTTATTCATTTTTTCATTTTTTCAACACGTATACACATAAAATATATTAAATACAAAGAGAGTTCCATTTTGTAACTATCTTTGATCAAAATAATATATAAGTCATTTTCATGGACAAGTGTCCTTTAAAAAAATAAAATAAGATCTTAATGTGATGATAGTATAATATTATTCATCCAATAATTGTTTTTGAAAAGTTTAGATCATGGTTATACCTTTATCTTTTTGTTTTAACCATTATTTAACAACATTTACTCATACCGTGATAATATGGATTTTTACACTTTAAGGGTTAATATAGTTACAACAAAATGTCAAAAGATACATAAATTGAACATTGATAATATTTTAAACTTTATAAAACTTATTTATCCAAATATAATATTTTTACTAATTTTATATCATTTAATAAAATAATATTTATTATAAAATATTCATAATATCAATTTTAATAACTATTCATTACATGGTCTTTAATAAAATTACTAAAACAAGATAAATTGAAAAAAAAATATTTTACTACACCCATAATATGTAAAATTCAACAATAATCTTATTTAATGACATTAATTGTATCAAATTATATTTATTTTAATATTTTTAATATCAATTATCCTATTTTTACATTAATTGAATAATTACTTCATAATCATTGTATAATTGTTTAAGGTAATTTTGTATTCACTAATAATTAAACTTAAATTACCATCATAAATATAAATATTTATTATTTAATATTTATATTTATATTCTAATATATCTTCTGGAGTATACCATATAAAAAAGTTGTAGTTATTAAAAATATAAATGTGACATCTTTGGATTTTCTTCAAATAAAATATCATAAATAACATAACTTCCTCAAAATGGGTGTAAATAGTCATATAACCAAACCTTGAAAGATTATAGACAAATATGTATCATCCAATAAAATTTAAGTTTGTTTTAGGGTCAACTTATCATCCTTTTCAATTTATTTTTAACTTAAATTACCAAATTTACCATTTACTATGGTAATGAAAATCATTAAGGTTACTATTCATATTGGAAAAAAATAAAAATGAACTATTTACTTAATTTGGACCGTATGAATAAAAATATCGAATCCATTTTTAAAAAAATTTAAAACATACATGTTTCAAAATATTATTTAAAATTAATTACAGAAATGCAATAAAAACTGTTTTCTTGAAAAATGATTTGTTAAGCCAAAAAATGCCCTTATACCAAAATAATTTATATGGATTATTAATTTGAAATTAATTAGATTATTTATAACTAAATATTACTTATTTTTCATTGAGGTAAAATTCAAATCATAAATGTACTTTTAATATAAATAAATTGATTGTTTAAAAAAATTGGTATGTTTTAATATTTATTAGAAAATCAATCTTCTCAGAAAATTTCCAAAAGTTCATCATAAGATAATTTTAATATGATGATTTCAAAAATCTATTTATTTTTGCAACATAAAATTTATATAACTTTCAAAAATTTATTACAATATTAACATATAAAAAGGAAGAAAATAATTTTTGAAGAAAACCTATTTTTTGAAGAATAAAATGATT
Organism: Viscum album; assembly: GCA_963277665.1. Lineage (NCBI taxonomy): Eukaryota > Viridiplantae > Streptophyta > Magnoliopsida > Santalales > Viscaceae > Viscum > Viscum album. The sequence goes on along the minus strand of OY728147.1, from coordinate 176,789,306 downwards.
TTACAAAAAATTGCATTCTTATTAAAAATTAATTAGTTAATTAATTTACAAGTGTTTAAAAAATTATATATTTAATATTGTGGTTAATACTCTTCATCTTCTATAATTTAACTACTATGTTATAATGAACAAATATTTTATTGTTCATCTATGATGGGTGTTGCGTGCAACGTAAGCTATAAAAGATGGTAAATTTAGTAAATAGGTATATCTTATTTTTTTACAATATGAATAATGAATTTATTAATTTTTATCACCATTGTAAAGTATAAATTGGGTAATTAATCATAAAAAATGATAAGGACTAGAAAATGACCCTAACACTTGCCCCAATTTTAATATAGGGTTATTCAGAAGCTATCTTATACTATAAATATTATTTTGAAATATAAAATTATTCTCTTAATCATAGTAATTAATTTTTTATTTTTAGTTAAGAAATAATTTCCTTAAATGCTTGAGAAGTAGTGATGTAGTAATTATTTTATTAATTTAAATATCAAATAAAAGATACTAAAATATTAAATAAAATATAATTTGAGATAATTAATTCTAGATAAAAAAAATTTAGTTGAAATTAAATTCTTAAGGAAGTATTAAATGAGTTTTTTAAAGATATCTTGTTTTATTATTATTTTTAAATGTCCAAGTAATGAATAATGTTGAAGTTGACATTAATGATATTTTAAAATAAATGATATTTTATAAAATGATATACAATTCCTAAAATAAATAAATTGATCAAACACATTAGGATAAGGTTTAAAATGTCATAAATGATCTATTTATGGGTTTTTTGGTATTTTATAGTAACTATATTAACCCCCCAAAAGAAAAAAATCATGTTTTCATGGTAAAACAAAATGGGATAAAATAAGAGATAAAATAAGGGTTAAAACCAAAAGATAAGGATAATAATGTTACATAAACTTGTATAAAAATTATTGGATGAGATTATTTAGACAAATAATCATCGTATATTTTAGATAAATCATTTTTGAGATATTTTAAAATGAGAATTAATTTATATTAATTTCATATTTTTAGAGTTTCAAAAAGTTCCACTCACCTCAATTATAAAATATCACTCCTTCATTCACTTATTTACACCAATTTGAGAAACAAAAATCAACCAAAACCTACCAATTTCTCTTTTCAACATCCTTATTTATGTTATTGAGGTACTTTAACTTCCAAAATACTTACCCTAGGTCTCTTAAGGTAAGTTATAAAGAAAGTCTATCGGGGAAGAGGTAATCTTATTTACCGACTCACTAAAATTTATTTCTTCTTATACTTCCTCTTCACCTGTTATTGACATTATAAAGTTATAAACCCATAATTATATGTATTATAATATTTTATTATTATTATGAAACAAAAAAATTACACATTTTATCCATCTTATGAAAAAAAGCACCATGCATGCATACGTACGACTTACCATCTCCGCATTATGGTGTCATTATTTTATCATCACTAATTTACTTGGATTTGTATAATGATAGAAATAATTTATATATATATATATATTAAAATTATTAAATGATATATATTCTGGAAAAATTAATATACCTTACACTTATTTACCCTTTCACCATTAATGGAATGATATCATCGCTCGTGTGTAAATATGGTCTACTGTCTCCACGATGCGATGCGATTCATTTTGCATGTTCACCATTAATGAATGATTATAAAAATGTATATATTGAATAAATATGATATTTATGACCATAATATAATTTTTTACATGAAGGAACTATATTCTATTGATAAGAAAAAAGACATATATGATAAAGCATGCGTAGGAAAATGATGCAGTTAACACCTGAAAAAGGGTAATAACAAAATATTATTAACAAACGGGTGATGAGATTATATAATAGGTTCATTTAAGATATAATAAACATGGATATGATTATGTTATAAATTAATAACATGATTTAAATAATTATATATGAGGTTAAGAACATTACACTAAAAAATCACAAGGTAAGGGTCTCTCGTCTCACTTTACTTCTATAAGACATATGTCAAATTAACCACTTATTTCTTTTGTGGGGTGCATATACTACAATATGATATATTATATCATGAATATATTTTTATTCATGTTATTTAAAGATTCATTTGAAGTTAATTATTTTATGGGGTATATTATTCAGTTGATTACAATGTGATAATGGTTTATTCCACAATATCACCATTATTCGTGATTGTTTAAGTTTAAGTCTCTTTTATGGAATATTTATTTTTCCAATCCCAATTTTTCTACAACCTTTTCAAAATTATTTTTTCTATTCTCAAATTATTTTTTAATGTCATTTTATCCCTTTTTACGTTTTATAAAATGTTTTAAAGGGAATATTTTAGTTATTTTACGAAATGATATTTTAGGATTTTTTTAACAAAAGTTTGAAAGGAATGTTATTTTAACTAATACAACATGAATGAAATTTACCACCACCACGAAGTAATAATTATTTAAATATTCCTTTTTATGTTTTAAAAGGTTATTTTCAAGTAAATTTATTTCTTTATTACATTCATTGTATTTATATTTTACAAATTATTTTCAAACAAAAAAAAAGAATTTTCCCCCTGAAATATTAATGTAATAAGTTTAAAGTATTTTTATAAATTGAAAATACATCATTGAATTTTATATTGAGGATATAATTTAATGATACAATACATCATATTTCTTTGGATTTTTGTAAGATTATTTTAATGGGTAAAATAATGTGAAATATATATATTTTACTCAATATTGATATTTGATGATAAGAAATGTTTTTATGAATTAAATCGATTATTCAATATCTGAGGAAATATTTGGACTTCCAAGAAATTATTTGGGGCATAGTTAATACATTACACTTGATAAATTAGTTGGTATCATGAGGAAAAAAAGTTTTCTACACCTAATTGGTTTGTAACCAGTAGATTTCAATCATCTTGTAAAAGTTCTTGAGAGTAAAGGTATCTTGTGCATGGGAAACATGACACCCAATAATAATGTATTTCATACATTAAGAATTTTATTTATTATTATCCATTACATTTTTCCTATGATATTATATCTAGATGATTTTTTCCAATTATTGATTAAATGGAATGTGTGTTCAGCTATTTACCTTGATATGTTGATTTTGATTATTAATTAATGACAGTTTCCACTTTATTTAATCTTTATTGATCATTTGAGCTCACCCTTATTTTTTTTCTTTTAGTTATGAATCCATGAAATGAAAAATGATTTTTATTAAAGTATATTATAGATGGAATAATTATATTACCAAAAAAATTATGTTGTCACTGGTATTTGAAAATTTATTATGGGAATCAGGTATGTATCAAGTTTACCAAGTCTAAAAAACTATTAGCTTTTTTGCAATGTGATTCCTTGTATCTTATGCCAATATAATAGTATCAGTCATAGGCTCTGGGATACTCGAGTATGGGTCACTATAGTTGGTATTAGAGTATGTTTTTTAGAAACCTTGGGAAGTAGATTTAGTAAAACAATGATTAGAGAACATACTCCTATGATAGAATTTGGAAATATTTCCAAATAAACTAATCTTATGATTTAGAGATTAGTTATACCTAAATTTTCTATTTTAATTGTTTCACTAGTTTTGGTATTATACATTGGGTTTCATAATGTTATTATCTAATATAGTATATTCTCTCATTTATAAATGGTACATAGAAGAAGGAATGAGAACTAGATCAATGTATGTATTCCAAAGAGTAGGAATAGTCATTTCTTTGATAGGTTTAATATAATATTTTGAAGATAACTAGTCTCCCAAACATTCTCACCATTTGAGAACATTGTATCATGTGATATCAATATAGAGAAAAAATTATATATGTTTAATATATTTAAAATGAATCTTGAGAAGAATAAAAAGGAATGGGAAAATATGGATAAAGGGATGAAGGGAAAGTAGTATTTTCCCACATGTGATTATTACTTAATGAAACACCATAGAACTGTTTTATATGGAATGGGTGTTTTTTACAAGTGTGGAGAGAAATGAAACATTAAATTTTATTACAAGGGTATGAATTTTTTTCCAATGTACATTGTTTCTACTGTAGAGAAATGGGGAACTATGAAAATAAATTCCCATAACATCAAAGAAATATACCCCATAAGAAGCTAAAGGGCCATGATTGAGCTTATGATATTACCACACACAAAGTGGAATTATTAATGTAATTTTTTTGAATTAAATAATTATGTTGTAAAATTATTTTATCAATGATATTATAGTTATTATAATCATGAGATATATATAAGTATTTTACTGCCTTACTTCTTCTTTAAGGATTTGAGAGAATATTTTGAATGGTACCGATGACCAGAAAAAGTGATTCAGTGGAAATTTTATTGTTTGGAAAACACAAGATTGAGGGGAGATAACCCTTAATATATGAATCATGTTGATGTAATGTTTATGGGATAGTGTTGGTGACTATGAAATTTTTTAGTGATTTTATGGTTTATGTTATCTTTTCTAGGTTTACTATATATATAGATTTATGAAATATATATGTTATTTTATTATTATAACCAAGCATGTTTTCATTGATGTTTTAAGGTGATGAAAGTATTCTTATATATGGTATATGACAATATAAGCTAAATTATGTTGTTGGGAGAATCTAATTTTATGATTTATTTTTTGAATTTATTGACCTTTTTGGATTGCAAATTTAGATATATTTATTTTGGATAAATTTTAAGGTGAAATGCTTATGGAATAGTTTAAGTTAAACTTTTGAAATTATTTTTTGGGGATAAAGTATGAAATGTTATAACCATTTTTATTTTGGTGAATATTTATTGGTCTAATAAATTAATTAGTGTTCTTCATGAATAAAACTCATCTCGAATATCCATCTACAAATGTAAGAAATAAAGTGGAGGTAGATAGAAGCATAGACAAATGATAATATTATGGTTATGAAATGGAAATAAATTATGTAATATCATTTTCGTTAGTGATTTATCTAGATAGTAAAATAATCCCTCAACTCTTAGAAAATTATTTTGGAAAAAATTATCCTTTTAAATTTTTTTTCTATGAAATCAATGGTCTTTTAACCTATCACATATTTATGGTTTTATGATAATTAAATTTATAATGACCATGTTCTCTATCACACTCAATCATAACTTGATAGTTGTATTTTTCTTATATGTCCATATTTTCATTTCGTTCTACTGTTCTCCAACATGAAAGCCTAATTTTGTGGTGACATTTTAATTTTAATTTTCCTCTTATTAGAAGGATGTTTTATTAACCCTATTTTTAATATGGGTTTCCTACAAAGGAATTTACAAAAATATTCACCTTCTATTTTCGAAGATTAATTCCAAATCACGAGGATTTAATATGTTGAAGGTAGGTTGAATGTAACACTCTGATATTTTATGATGTGTATTTTTAAAATTTAACCTCTTCGATAGCTTCTGTTTCATGCAACACCCATCTTAAAGGAATAATTAAATACTATTATGTGATCATTATAATTTAGAAATTATATTGGTGGGAATGAATAATATTAAAAATATTATTAATTATATAAATATCTTATCCATTTTTAATATTCTAAATAATTATTTGTGAATAATCACTTTATTTTTAGTAACATCAATTTAATCTTCCAAAAATATGTTTTCTTAAAAATGGGTTTGTTTCTTTTTATGAGAAAATATTATAATCAATTTCTGGAAATTATATAAGTTGTATTTTATAAAACTAGTGTAATTTTTTAAATAATCTTATTAAAATTATCTTATGGTTAATTTTTGGTAAATTTCTGAAAAGATTTATTTTCTAGTGAATAGTGAAAAATACTAATTTTTATAAAACAATCAGTTTATTTATAATAAAAAGTATATTTATGATTTTAATTTTATCTCAAAGTAACATAATTAATATTTATTTATATATAATAAAATTAATTTCATTTTAATCATCCATATTTCTTATTTTTTATAAGTATAATTTTGGGTTTACAAATGCATTTATCAATAAAACTGTTTTTCATTATGTTTTGTGGGATTAATTTTAAATTAAATTCTTCAACTAATTTATTTTTTAATTTTTAAAATTTTTCCCCCTTTTTTTATTCATAATATATATATTTATTAAATATTTCCCTTTTATTTTTTCTACAATATGAATATTAAATTTAGTAATTTTTATTTCCACGATAATGGCTAAATTAGATAATTAACTGTTAAAAAATTTGATAGGGACCAGAAAATTACCCTAACACATGACCCAATTTTATTTAATGTGTTAGATTCATAAAACATGACCCTAAATTATAACATTTTTAATCTACTTGGATGATATTAGGGTATTTATAATATCTAATTTAAAAAATGTCAAAGATGTCATACTAACGTGTTAAATAAATATGTCATTTTTAATATAGGGTTATTCAGAGTTTATATTCGACTATAAATATAATTTTTTAATATAAGGGTATTATATTCATTATAGTAATTTATTTTTAATTTTCTATAAACAAATAATTACCTTAAATTCTTTCACAATAGGGACGTAGAAATTATTTTATTAATGGAAATATCAAATAAATGATATTAAAAATATTAAAATAATTAAAATTTGAGATAATTAAGATCATAAAATAATTTCATATAATAGATTATATTTTAATGGATTTATTAAAATAGTTTCTTTAAATATATATGTTATTCTTATATTTTAAAATGTTAATGTAATAGATAGTATCAAAATTGACATTAATGATATTTCAAAATAAAAAAAGTTTTATTAAATGAAAAAATTTAGTAAATATATTATATTCTTCCAAATTTTTGGTATAAGGTTTAAAATTTAAAAAATGATACATTTATGGGCATTTTGGGATTTTATAGTAAATATATTGATCCTCAACGAGTAAAAATACATGTTGTCACGATAAGAGTTAAAAGGATTAAATTAGGGTTAAAACCAATATATAAGATTAATAACGAAACATAAACATGTTTAAAAATTATTGGATTCAATAATTTAGATCCATACTCGTATTAAACTTTAAATAACACATTTTAATACATTTTTAATTGGAAATTAATTTAAAGGAAATTAATATTTTGAGTGATTTCAAAAGTTCCCTTCACCTCAATTATAGAAGGGAACTAATTCCTCCACTTCATTACACAACATTGAACCAGATATATCATCCAAAACCCATAAATTTATATTATAAAAATATTTATTTAATTTATTGAGGTCATAGTTTTTTCAAAAGACCTAACATAGGCCCTTTAAGAGAATTTATAAAGGAAATATACTGAAGAAATGGTAGTCGTCTTTACCGACCCTCTCAAGTTTATTTCATCTTCTAATTCCTCTTCATGTGTTATTTACATTATAAAGTAATAAATTTAATGTAATATATATTATGAGATGTTATTATGATTATACGACAACCATATTCTACCTTTTATCTGACCTATGAAAAACTAAATCATTGTGCATGCATACGTATAACTTATTGTCTCTACACCGCGGTGCAATTTTTTTATAACCACTTTACATGAAAGGGTTGAATGATTGAAATAATAGATACATATGATAATTATTAGATGATATTTATTTTTTTAAAATTAATATACCATCCACTTCTTTACCCTTTCACCGTTAAGGGAATGATATCGTTGCTCGTACGTAAGTATGATCTACCGTCTCCAATACGCGATTTGATTCATTTCCACGTTAACCATTAAATAATGATTACAGAAATGTATATAATAAATAAATATGATATATATGACCTTAATATAATTATTTATATTAAATAACTATATCCAGTTCCCAATAACCAAGACTTACATGAAAAATCAAGCCTAGGAAAATGACGCATTTAACACCCAAAATAAGCGTAATAAAAAAATATTACTAACAAATAAGTGATATGATGATATAAGTGGTTAATATAAGTTATCAGAAATATTTATATGGTTCTTCTATAAATTAATAACATTATTTATACCATTATATATGAGGTTAAATCACATTCGACTAAAATAAAGCACTAGGTAAGGGTTTCCTGTATCACTTTAATTCCATGAGACATATGTCATATTCACCAATTATTTATTTTGTTTGGGGAATATACCTCCCCTATGATATTTTATATCATTAATACCTTTATCTTAATTAAATATATCATTTTATTTGATGTTATTTCATTCATGGGTCATACGATTCAACTGATTAAAAACTGGAAATAGTTTATTTCACAATCTCATCATTATCTGAAATTGTTTAAGTTTAAGTCTATAATGAGGAATAGTTTTCCCATTCCCATGATTCGTGAATAGTTTTATAATTTTTTTACTATTCTATAATTATTTTTTAAATTTATGTTTACCTCTTTTGACTTTTTACAAAACAATTTATATGGAATCTTCTTCTCATCTTCCAAAAAGATATTTTATGAATTTTCCTACAAAAGTTTGAACGGAATGTTTTTTAACTTATACAACATGAAATTAATTTCTCACCATCCGAAAATATTAATGGTTTAAAGATTCCTTTACGTATATGAAATTTTATTTTAAGAGGAATTTATTTTTTATTATGTGAAAATTTATCAGATTTTAAAAATCATTTTCAATGTAAAAAAATGCAATTTTATTCATTAATTATTCTTATAACATCTTTAAAGTATTTCCATGTATGGAAATAACCTTTGACGAATTATATGATGAGTATGTACTTTAATTATACCATTTATCATATTTCTTTTGAGTTTTATGATTATTTTTATTGGTTAAAATAATGTTAAATTCATATCTCTTACTCAATATAGATATTTTTTGATAAGACACATTGTTTATGAATTAAATTGATGATTCAATATTTGAGGAATGCATTGGAAATAAAAGGTATGGGTTGGGGACTATTTAATTCAATCCCCTCAATGCATTAGTTAGTCACATTAGACAAATTAGTCATCCAAACATAATTGATTTATACACATTAGTTTTAAACCATCTTGTAAAATGTGTTAATGGTAAAGGTATCATGTGCATGGGAAACATGACATCAAATAATTAAGAATCTTGTACATTAATAATTTCATTTATTAATATCCATGAGTTTTTTTTCAATGATATTACATAACATCCATCCCCTTTTCATTGTATTATGTTGATATGGAGATGCTACTCATCCCTAGCCAAAATCCCCAAGGTGCCAAAGGCTAGAAAAAAATGATGAGGGATTCCTTAATTGTGGGGGTGATTTTACCTATGAAATGGAAACAACCAAAAAAACGTTCCAATCCGAAAAAACTACATGATTAATGTCAAAAATGAAAACTAATTCAACACATTACTATGTGACAATAATACAACAAAACCAATCCCATAGTAATAAAAATTTAGATTATTAAAGCATAAGACTAAACAATGAAACTCAAGTACTCCAAATATCTGCCCCAAGATCCAAGCTCCAACACCACAAGACTGCCCAAGCATCATGGGGTAACAAAAAGGGAAGAATATACTTTACCGTTACATGTGTCCTGTAACAAAACATTTGAAAAATCCCAAAATTTATAAAGAAGGGGGGAGTAATAATTCTCAATAGGCTTTCCCCAAATGACTCCCCTACTCACACCACTAGGATATAACAAGTTAAGACATTTTTATAAAATAATTTATCTAAATACATTTAAATAATGAAACCAATTCCAACAATCCAAACACATCCTTACCAACTCATTTCACCCAAATCAACATATTACCAAGGGAAGCAACCCAAAATAATGAAACCATACACAAAAGTTTTAAAAAAACATGCTAGCTCAATTGTAACGTCAAGGATCTGATTTCCACTCAACAGGTGCTCCGAACCTGGTTGGTCACATGACCTCAAGAGCATTTTTCCAAATTCCAGAGGTTTTTGACTAGTATTGAGGGCCCAGGTCTGATAGTGGGGAAACTATGTCGTCATTTTTCAAAGTGTAGCGCAATGGAAAAGATAAATAAAATACAATAGTGGAAGCAGTAAAAAATATACAGATGAAGTAAAATAGATCCCGCAATCATATATATAAAGATGCAACATGTCACTAATTCTATGAAAACATCCAGAACATGATAAAATGCAATACAATCCAATACAAATCAAAGTAAAAAAGTACAGCCAAACAAAACTAAGAAGAATAAAAAGAACACAACAACATTGCAAGCCAAAGTTCGGTCCCATGCTCTCCTACTCCTCCGCTACAATCATGTACCTGTATAGGGACCCTTTCCCTTATCCACACCTGTAGAAACGTAATCTATTTGGGTTGAAGAAATGACTCAAAAATGGTTTGAGAAATAAAACCTAGTAGGAACCCACCAAAGGCCTGTGCACAATTATTAGTGAAAATGTGCAACATCAGTGTGCAGTAGTAAATGCAATAAAGTAAACAGTACTCAAAAGTAACTAACTTTACCAGTCATATTTCTATTTTAATATTCATTTAACCATTAAATTTAATAACATTTTGTTCTCATTAGAACGAAGCCCTCAGGAAAATCAGAACCATGCCCTCAGGCTAATTGAATAAAACCACGCCCTTAGGCTTGCCCTTTGGCAATCAAATATTTTCCTCAGGCGTACGAGATATTCCCTCAGGCACAGAAGTCACAACCCTCAGGCATAAGAAGTGTTGCCCTCAGGCTAAATAGATCATTGCCCTCAGGATTAACAGTACCTAGCCCTCAGACTAAACAAATAATACCCACAAGCTAAAAATAATTTCCCTCAAGCACAAGTAACCGAGAAGAGCCCAAAGAATAAACAATCAATTTATATACAATTCCTCTCAAGGCAATTTAATACACATTATAGTCATGGAATACCCTTTGGTATCCTGGACAAAATGGCTCAACAGAGGAACGCACCCCCAAGGTGGTCCCAGATCCAAGAAATGATCCCAAACAGTAGTTTATAATTACATTTAATTACCTATACAATTCTATGTATTTAAAACAGCCAAGGCCTCAGCCACATGACACCCCAAAAATGGGTTCGTATCACAAAGATACACAATTTCAACACAACATTTGAAAATAGACATCATACCACCTACCTCGATCCTCTCAGATTGGTATACGTGAACAATGCCTCCTAAATCATCCATGAATGACATAGATCTGGGATAAAAGAATTAACATTCAAATTCAAATAGAATCCCCTCGAGAATGAATTGGAAAGAACTACACAAGGATAAAGAATCTCTTACCAGTGCGGTTCCTACATGATCAATGACGGAAGAATCCGATTCTTGGTGTGTGGTCGGGAGATCTCCAAAGCTCCGGCCCTTCTCTGTTGGCTCCAAAATAGCTGTTCTACATCCTCTATCAACAGAGGAGGCTACTGCCCATTTCAAGTAAAAAAACAAACTACACGGTGTGTACTCTCAAGTACACAACATGTAATTTTAATTTTTTTAACTGCTCCCCTGGAGGCTTCTTTCCATCGTGGCGTTGTTCACCCATCGACATGAGTAAATGGCGTGTTTTCATGATTACACGGTGTGTACTGTCTCTCCACTGGTGGCTGCCTCCACCGCCTTACTATTCACTTGCCGACCGAATACACGGAGTTTAAATTCCATATTCATGGAATGTAGTCAGTTTTTACACCCTTCATTGTCGACAGGCCTACACGCCCTGTGTACTCATTCCACATGGCCAAAGTACATGGTGTGTGGAAAATTACACGGCGTGTAGTCAAAAATTTTGGGATTTTTCCCCACATTACTTATTTTCTCAAAAACACTTAAGGGAAAAGGAAAAGAAGAAAACCGTACCTCAAAAATAAGAACCAGGTTCTTACGAACTTCTCCCATTAAAGAAATTCATCCCTAAATTTCCCTTGCAAGAGTGGTGAAGATAAAGCTTAGAACAACTCTGGACACTAAGCATGTATGTCGGTCTCCCGCTCCCAGGTTTCGTACTGCACTCGGGCATGCTGCCATAACACCTGTACGAGAGGAACTGAACGGCCTCAGAGAACATTCATGCTCTTATCAACGATATGAATCGGATGCTCCTCAAAGGATGCATTGATTGGAATCTCATCCTCCTCGGGCTGAAAGCCGTAATACAGGTCTGAATAATAACGACGCAGCTGAGATACATAGAGGACGTCATGCATGGCTCAGTACCTCTGTGGTAACTGCAACCGATAGGCAATCGGCCCGACTCTCTCCATAATCTCAAACGGCCCCACATACCTCAGTAAAAGTTTACCCTATCTCCTGATCCGCCTATGTCCCAACCACAGTGAAACACACAAGAAAACATGATCCCCGACCATGAACTCCAAGGGTCATCTACGGCGATTAGCATAAGATTTCTGATGAGACTGTGCAGTAGCCATCCGCATCTGAATCAACTAGACCTTCTTTGAAGTCTCCTATATGAGACATGGTCCTAGAAAAGCTACCTCACCTGCCTTTAACCATCAAAAAGGTGATTGGAATGGTCTACCATATAAATCCTCGTATGGTGACATCTGAATAGTTTCCTTAAAAATATTTTTATAAGAAAACTAAACCAGGGGTATATGCTTCCCCCAAGATCCCCTGAAGTCTAAGACGCATGCAGGAAACATGTCCTCAAGCACCTATATCGTACGCTCTGACTGGTCATTGGTCTGAGGGTGGTAAGCTGTGCTCAGAAGCACCTATGTACACAGCGCCCTCGGAAAACTCGCCCAGAAATGAGATGTAAACCGGGAATCCCTATATGAAATGATAGAATAAGGGAACCCAGGAAAACGCACTATATCTCAGATATACAACTTCATGAGCTCATCAACACTGAAGGTATCCTTGATTGGCAAAAAGTGAGCTACCTTAGTGAGTCTTTCCAGAACAACCCACACGACATCATTGCCTCGAGGGGACCTCAGAAACCTGGTGATGAAATCCTTCGTGACATTATCCCATTTACACTTTGGAGTGGGTAACTTCTGTAATAGTCTGGATGGCCTAGGATGGTCCTCCTTCATCTATTGACAAGTGAAACATCTCACAACAAAACCAGTTACATCACTTTTCATACCTGGTCACCAATACTGACATCCCAAGTCACGGTACATCTTGGTAACTCTGGGATGCGCTGCCCAAGATAAATCATGAAGCTCCCGCATCAGCTCCTCGTGTATATCCCCTGGAACCCACACTCATCCATGGAAATGCAATAACTCATCATCGCCTATCTTCTATCCAGGAGGAGGGTCCTTACTTTCCACCGATTCCCATAGAACTAGGCCTTCTGAATCAGATTGTTGTCTCATCCTCAATCTATCCAAGAGGGTAGAAGTCACAGCTAAGGAAGAAAGATAGGTCTTCCCCTGAATGTCTTGTACGTCTAAATGTATCTCAGAAAAAAAATCCATAAGCTGCCACTCACCACTGGCCTCCTGCACTGCCTATATCTGAGTCTTCCTACTCTGTGCATCAGCTACCACATTACCTTGATCATGTGTATAGGCAAGCTCAAAGTAGAAGGAATAAAGGTATTCGAACCACCTTCATTGTCTCAGGTTCAAGTCACACTAGTTAAATATATATTTGAGACTTTTTTGGTTGGTGAAAACCACAAAACTCTCTCCCAAGAGATAATGTCTCCAACAACGTAACACATAAAAAACTGTAGCCAACTCGAGATGCTACGTCGGATAATTCCTCTCATGTGGCCTCAACTGCTGAGACTCGTACACAACTACTTGATTTTCATGCATCAACATAGCTCCAAGACCAATACCCGATGCATCACAGTAAACTGTATAGCTCTTCCCTTGATCTGGAAGTATCAACACTAGTGCTGATGTCAACCATCCCTTTAGCTTCTGAAAGGCTGTCTCATAGTCATATGACCAAATGAACTTTACACCCTTGTCAGTCAAACTTGTCAATGGTGCTGTTAAGTGGGATAAGTCCTATATAAAGTGCCTTTAGTAACCAGCTAGATCCAATATACTCCATATCTCAAACATGTTCTTAGGATGCTCCCAGGACACTACTTCTCTCACCTTCTCTAGGTCTACTGCAACTCCTTCCTCTGAAATGATATTACCCAGGAATTGTATCTGGTCCATCTAAAAGTGTCTCTTTGAGAGCTTAGAATATAGCCAATGCTCTCTCAGTGTACTCAGTACGATCTCAATATGGGTAGCATGGTCATGTCGAGTGTGAGAGTACACAAAGATGTCATCCTCGAAGACTACCAAAAAAGAGTCCATATAAGGGTGTAACACACGATTAATCAGAGCCATGAAAACTACAAGCGTGTTTGTGAGTCCGAACAGCATAACCAAGTACTCTTATAGACCATATCTGCTCTGAAACACTATAAGCGGTATATTTGATGGTCTAACGCATAACTGGTGATATCCAGGTCTCAAGTTAATCTTCGAGAACACTCGTTCTCCTCTAAGTTGATAAAAAATATCATAAATCCTCGGCAAGGGATATAGGTTCTTAACCATCAACTGGTTAAGCTTCCAATAATCCACACAAATTATGAGGGTACCGTCTACCTTCTTTGCAAAAAGGACAGGAGAACCCCAAGGAGAAGTACTAGGTAGAATGAAACCCTTTTCCTGTAACTCCAATAACTGCCTCTTGAGCACTTCAAACTCTAGTGTATCCATACTATAAGGAGGAATGGAAACCGGTGTTTCTCCTGGCACAAGCTCAATAGAAAAATCCACCTCTCGCTCTGGGGGTAGACTCGAAAAGTTGTATGGGAAGAAATCCCTGAAATGATCAATCACTGGAGGGAAATACTTATGAAAAGTCCGCTGGTCATCCTGATATAAACTCACAATCTAGGATGTCACACCACCTCTCCCGCGATGCTCATGTTCAGCTCTGCTTTCCTGGATATCCCATTCACCCTTGTATAGAAACGCTCCTCCCTCTGGTGACGTGAAACTGACCCTGCGAAAATAGAAGTCCACAAAGGCTCAAAATGGAACCAACTAGTCCATATTGAGAATGACATCATAGATCTTCATCTCTAAGACATAGAGGTCCCATAGAAAGTAACACCCAACAAACTCTAGTGGCACTAACAGCACTGCCATACACCATCCGTTCTAGTTCCCAACGGAGTGCCTAGCGTCACAACATCAGAAGAATAAGAAAAAATGAACCCAAGGCTCTCCACAATAGTTACAAATATAAAGCTATGTGTAGCACCCATATCGAAAAGTACATAACAAAAAACATGATCAACTAGAATAGTACCTCTGATAGTAGAAGGTTTGGGATCCTTCTCTTGTTGGGTCTGTTGCACTACATATACCTCCCCAGTGCCGCAGCCCTGCGACACAACCTGGCTACCCTGAGCTGACTTGCCCTGCTGTCTCTAAGATCCTGATGTCTGGCTACTACAGCCATGACCACCACCTCTTCCTGTACATCCTGACGTATCCCAATTCCCCGACTGGTAAGAAGCTGTTGGTCCTGCTCTCGCATGCAGAGTCTTCACAGAACCCCTCTCACTAGCCACCGGTGGAAATGCCCTAAAAAAGGGCTACAGATGACCCATCTTTCTGCAAGATCGACGTTCCACTGGGTCACAGGTACACTGAGGTCTCTTTTTCCCCTCTCTACCATGAATCCTCAGACTGTGGTCCTCTATCCCCTTAAAACATAGGTGGATGCTACTGCTGGAAGATATGAGTTAGCTCTTCCATAGATGTGGCGGCCTGCGGTGCTCCCTAGAAGGTCTGGATAAATCGCATGATGCTTTCATGGAACTGTGCCTCCGCGCCTCTGTCCGGTATAATGGTTGGAACCACATCTAGCTCTGCTCGAGGATCCATTGGTAGCCCATGGCCTACCATATATGGAGTATAATCGTTGCTGCTCTCCTGGCGAACAACTCGAGGTCGTCTCGGCGGCATGACCCTACATGGTCAAACACACGCCTTAAATCAAGATTATCAAAGATTGAAAACTAGGAGACCAAGAAGGGAACAGGAGAAAGAAAGCATTGAAGATTTTATAAAACATGTCTACATGGCGTGTATATATACTACACGATGTGTTCTCACATGCCATTAACATGGGCATGTACTCCACCTATAACTGGTCGTGTAACATCCCAAACACATGGCATGTTTTCCACACACACAGAGTGTACTTGAATCCTACATCCCCGCCTGAGTCCTTCCACACAGCTTAGCAACATGGATCTCCTTTAAACAAACTACACAGCGTTTCCCAGAGAGAACCGAAGGGTACAAATTAATTTCCAACTACCCATGTTGTTAGTGACACGGCTGAACACTCAACCGACACTACACAGCATGTTACACCCACACACGATGTGTACACAACTCCGTCTTCCCAGCCACATGGCCATCTCCACATGGTATTTCCCCTATCAAGACTACACGGCATGTCCCACAGGTACACAACATGTTCAATAATGGCTAACACATACCCGTTTTCGTTAGCTACACGGCCGGGTCCCTAGGTTAAACTACATGGCGTGTGCAAAATTGACACGACGTGTACACGAAAGGATTTCCTCCGTCCGTGTTGTTAGTTACACGGGTGGACATAGGGTCCACAGAAGACGGCTTGTGAAATAACTACACGGTGTGTTCCCTCTAGAACTTCCCCATCTCGTGTCTCTGCCCACATGGCCTATGACACGGATAGCTACTACATAACGTGTACTTAGGGTACTTGTCATGTACTCAAAACTTTTTCTTTTCTTCCCGAATAGAAGAATAAATTGTCTATAGTCAAAACCACACGACGTGTGTTCTAGGTTTTTTTGGACGTCAAGCCTTAGAAACTTCCCCAGAGTCCAGAAAAACATTGAATCCAACACCTAAGTGCCAAATTCTGATCTGTGAGGGCCCATACTCCCCACGAATCAATGCTTGGCATATTACACTTGTTATAACAAGAAAAACAGTTAATGATCCACCAAATTCTGGTCATTGAGGGTCCATAATCCTCAAGAACCCAAGTTTGGCGTTCATTTTATTAGCCTCACACAAAAACACCCTATCAAATAGCAGGTATTTATCAAAGCATCTATCACAAAAACATGCTTTTCTAGAACAAAAACTATCACAACAACATGCAATTTCTAATGCACCTACATGGCATGGAAGAATTCGTGACATATGATTTCTAGAATGTGCCTAAATGATGCATGATATGGAATAACCTCATCTCATCGGGTTGCGACTAAATAAAACCCAGTATAAAAATATAAACAGCACACCACAAGTGCATCACCCAACGGTGAAAATCAAATCGACTGTAAAATCGCAAAATCATAAAAATTGCAATAACTGAGGTAGAATATCTTTTCCCTATACACGAGTCAGCTACTCCCGAGCAAAGATTATTACCAACTACCATTTCCATCCTATCCCTGACTAAGGATCCAAACAGTAATTAAAAGAAAAGAAACCGTTTAATAACACTTTGTAACGTTCTAGATCCAGTTTCCACTCAACGAGTGATCCGAACCCGGTTGGTCACATAACCTCAAGCACATTTCTCCAAATGCCAGAGGCTTTCGACTAGAATTGGGGGCCCAGGTCTGATAGTGTGGAAACTATTCCCTCATTTGTCAAAGTGTAGCGCAGTGGAAAAGATAGATAACATACAATAATGGAAGAAATAAACAATATACAACTGAAATGTACAACTGAAGTAAAAGAGAACTAGTAGTCATATATATAAAGATGAAACACGTCCCTAATTCTATGAAAACAGCCAGAACATGATACACTGTAGTACAATACAATACAACTTAAAGTACAAAGTACATCCAAAAAAAACTAAGTTGAGTAAACATAACGCAGCAGCATAGCAAGTCAAAGCTCGGTCCCATGATCTCTTACTCCTCTGCTACAATCATGTACCTGTATAGGGACCCTTTCCCTTATCCACAATTGTAGAAATGTAATATTTTCTGGTCCAAAGACATGACACAAATAGGGTGTGAGAGATAAATCCCAGTAGGGACCCACTGAAGGCATGTTCCCAACTATTAGTGAAAATGTGCAACAACTGTGTGTAGTATTAAATGAAATAAACTAAGTAGTATTCAAAAGTAACTAACCTTACCAGTCATATTTTCATTTTAATATTCATTTAACCATTCTATTTAATAACATTATGTGCTCATCAGATCCAAGCCCTCATGCCAATCAGAACCTTTCCCTCAGGCTAATATAATAAAACCATGCCCTCAGACTTTCCCTCAGGCTATCGAATATTGCCCTCAGGCATACGAGATATTTCCCTCAGGCATAGAAGTCAATTCCCTCAGGCATAAGAAGTATTTCCCTCAGGAGAAATAGAACATCTCCCTCAGGATAAACAATACCTTTCCCTTAGTCTAAACAAACAATGCCATTAGGCTAAAAAAAATATTTCCCATAGGCCCAAGTAACTGGGCAGAGCCCAAAGCATAAACAAGCAATTTATATAAAATTCCTCTCAAGTCAATTTAATACACATTATTATCATGGAATACCCTCAGTTATCTTGTCCAAATGGATAAACAAAGGAACGCACCCCGGGGTGGTTCTGGATCCAAGCAGTGATCCCAAACAGCAGTTTATAACTACATTTAATTACCTATACAATTCTAGGTATTTAAAATAGCCAATACCACAGCCACACAACACCCCAAACATGGGTTCTTATCACAAAGGTACACAATTTCAACACCACCATTGGAAATAGACATCATACCACCTACCTCGATCATCTCTGATCGGTATACGTGAACGACGCCTCCTGAATCGTCCTAGAATGACGTAGTTCTAGGATAAAAGAATTCTCGTTCACACGCAAGTAACTACCCCAAAGGAAATAATTGGAAATAACAACACAAGGAGATGGAAGCTCTTACCCATGTGGTTCCAACAGGATTGACAGTGGAAGAATCTGATTACAAGTGTGTGGTCGGGAGATCTCCAAAAGTCTAGCCCTTCTCTCCCGGCTCCAAAATAGTAGTTCTGCCTCCTCTGTCAACAGAGGAAGCTACTGCCCATTTTAATCAAAATAAATAAATAAACTACATGGTATTTACTCTCATGTACACGGTGTTTAATTTTCATTTTTTAACTGTTCCTCTGGAGGCTTCTTTCCACCGCGACATTATTCACCCATCGACAAGAGTACACGACATTTTTTCATGATTACACGACGTGTACTGTCGCTCCACTGGCGGCTGCCTCCACTGCCTTACTATTCACCTTCCAACTAAATACACAATGTGTGAATACCCTATACATAGCATGTAGTCATTTTTTACACCCTTCATTGCAGATAGGCCTACACGCCCTCTGTACTCATTACACAAGGCTAAATTACACGTCGTGTGGAAAAGTACACGGTGTGTAGTCAGAAATTTTGGGATTTTCCCCTAATTTTATTATTTTCTCAAAAAAACTTAGGGAAAAACTAAAAGATGAAACCCATACCTCAAAAATAAGAACCGAGTTCTTATATCAGTGTTTCCGTTGGAAGTGGGACTTCCATGCCCAAACATGTCTATTTAATCGTGTGACACATTCCCATCCATCACCCACCCCTTTAATGATGTAACTTCATGTCTATCACCTTGATGGTTATACATTAATGACCACCATCCATATAACTAGTTCCAATATACATTTACCAAAATTATAACAACATTTCAATCAGTAATTACCAATATCATATCAAACAATTATTTCCAAACAAAACACCCATGTAAGCCAAACAACAATTCAACATAACATTCCAAAATCACTAAAACAAATCACTCATTTAGCGGAAAACCCCTTAATACATTAACTATTTTTCACCATAGTTCTGTAAAGTAACTTTTTAATTGAATTTTTTTTCACAAAGCATTTTACAAAAATCAACCGAGTCACTAATTTTAAAATCCACATTTTGAAATTCAACGATAAAGCACATTTAACAATAAAAACCCATTTTCCCTAAAATCAAAAAGTCTTCACAAAATGGGTTTCAAAAAAGCTTCAAACATCAAAATCACTATCAATTTCAAGAAAAACAATTTAATTTGAAATTAATCCTTCTAGTTCTAAATAATGGAGTTAAGAGTAAAACAACCTACCATAGAGTTTCAGCGAAATCAACCAACACAAAACCATACCTCAGATCCAGGTAAAATATCCACAATATCGCCTTTGATATCATTCCATAAAATAAAAAATCCTAAGTATTACTATTATAGGAAACAAAAACCCAAGATCTATTTTCTATGGAAGTAGATCTAGGAAGTCAGGAGAGAGCAAAGTAAATCTGAAGAAAACCACAAAACCAACAAGAGAGGAGAAATATCAAAGGAGAATCCCCTTTACTGTAGCCAAAAAAACCATAGAAACACCTATAAGATGATAGGAAGAGGTGAAATAAACCCTGAGAATAGAAAATATCAGATGGGGTTCAAGAGGGAGGAGGAATGAGTGCATTTGGGAAAGTCCTGAGTGACCCCATTTTTTAAAACCCCATTTTTAAAAATATTCACAGTTAGCCTATACTCTTTGTAAAACCATGCGCTAACTATTTGCCTGCTTCTATCTCAAGAAGGTACAATTCAGGGTTATCCGACATAGTTTGAAAAACTGTATGCCAACTATGAAAGTATCCACTATCCCATGTAACACATTTTACATGGGATGGACCCACGGTTTGGAAAATCGTGCACCTTAATTGTGTGCCAAGATCTTATCCACATACTCTTATTACATGAATTTATAGAGATGATGCATGGTTTTCACTAACCATGCTCAAATCGTGCACCCTTGGAAAAGCCACAATACCTTTCCAATGTCCTTGAAAACTCCCCCAAAACAAACCCAACAACGTTATACAGATAAAAATTCATAAATAAGGGTTACATACCTCAAACCAGGGGTGCTAAATTATCCTCATAATTATACTTTCCATCATTGTGATGTATAGAACCATCTCTTTTCTGAAAGATTTTAGGCCACTACTCGAACATCTCTTTAGCCCGTTCCAAAGTATCATCCTGAATATGACCATGTTTCCTCAAAACCCAAACTATAATGATGATTTTACAATACAAGTCATTCTATTACCTATCCAAAATCATCACTGGCATGTTCACTAATGAAGAATCAACATTTAGCGCAACATGATCCCACCAATTCATATGGTCATAATCTGGATTATACGTCTTCAACTGAGAAAAAATGAAACATACGATACACCCCACCGAACCATGTGGAAAATCCAAACAATACGCCACCTCTCCAACCTGCTCAAGTATCTTGAAGGCCCAATATACCTCAAAGATAACATATAGTACTTCCCAAAATGATGATGTCCAATCCAAGGTTTAATTATAAAGAACACCTGATTACCCACCTTAAATGACAATGGTCATCGACATTGTTCCACATATTATTTTTGATGACTCTGCACCATCTACCTTATCTTTCTAGTCAACATAATCTTCTCTGTAGTCTCTAGGACAAGGCTTAACCCAACCATAAATGTCTGACCTATTTCTACCCAACATAGTGTAGAATAACATAGATTCCCATAAATGTTTTTGAACTGAGCAATATGTGTGGTGGCATATTAACTGTTATTATATGAGAACTGAACCAATGGAAAGTGCTCCTATAAGCTACCAAAATCTTTCACATACGATTGAAAACTATTTTTCAATATTTTTATCTTCCTCTCAGATCTCCCATCCTTCATAGGATGATATTCCAGACTCATCGTCAACTGACCCCCAAGAGACTTTTGTAATGATTTTTAGAAACAGAATTGAACCTCATATCTCTATATGATATGATCAAAAATGGTACACCATTCCCCTTTTCCACCTAACAGATATAGATTTTTGACAGATCATCCACCCTCTGAGATTAAATAATAGGGATTAAATGAGCTGAATTGGAAAACTGGTCCACTATCTCCCATATGGAATCATGCGTCTAAACCATTCTTGAGAGACCTATAAAAAAATCCATCAGTATTTGTTCCCATTTACACATAATTATGGTTAAATAATGAAACACACTTATTTACGGCTAGTGCTTCTCCTTGACGTGCGAACAAATCAAGCATCGAAAACAAACTCATACAATTTTGTTTTTATACTATCCCACCAAAACTGTGATTTCAATGCATTTTTCATTTTCTAAATTCCAAGATGAGACACCCATCTCTAATGAGGGTAAGAACTGAGATTATGATTCTAAAAATCCACTGGTATGATAATCCAATTCTAAAAGCACAAAACTGAATTCCCATCTAGTCTCCAACCCTCAATGCTCTCCCCAAGATCGAGTTTCGACCTCACAGACACACACTATAAATCGCACGTCTGCATATCTTTAACCAAACCAAACAAATGAGGAACCAAAAAAACTAGATATAAAACAACTACATTGCCCCAGTCTTCACATTGCAACTTCTTGTCAACTATAACTGACACCAACTACAACAGATACAATGCTTGTTTCTCCACCTATGTGTATGAATTTCTACCTAATTCATCTACCACTGAATTTCCTTTACCAAGTGTGTACTTCAAGTTAAACTCAAATAGATGGAGATACTCTATCCATCTCATTTTCATTAAATTAAAATATCTTTTTGAGAAAATAATTTTGGGACTCTTATGATTGGTGAACACTATGAATTTCACACCAAATAGATAACAATTCCATGTTTTCAAATCATGTACCACAACCGCTAACTCGAAATCATGTGTTGGGTAGTTATCATCATGAAACCTCAACTTCCATGATATATACACAACAACCTGACCCCATTACATGATAAAACACCCAAATCATGTACTCGATGGGTCATAATACACCAATCCCCTTTAACTAGTTCTGTAAAAACCAAATTTGGTGTTGATTTAAGGAGACCCTTGAACTATTCAAAAGACAATTGACAGTACTCATTCCATTGAAATGGAACATTATTCCTTGTCAAAGCAGTCATTTGTGAAGTGAGTTCTAAGAAGTCATGAACTAAGAGTTGGTAATACCTAGTTAGAATAAGAAATATTATTATCTTAAATAAATTATTTGGTAGTTTCCAAGAGATAATAGCCTCTATCTTTTCTAGATCCACTAAAACTCATTTATCAGAAATAACATGTCCAACGAAACTAACCTCTTGTATCCAAGAATCACACTTTGATAATATTGAATACAACCAATGATCTTTCAAGATCCCCAAGATTGGCACCAATTGTTTTTCATTGTCATCCCATGTCTTAGAATACACCCATATATCATCAAAAAACACTACCACAAAAGAATATAGATATCTCTGAAATATTCAATTCAAAAATTCCCTGAAGACTTCTGGTGAATTTTTAAGACCAAAGGTCGTAACCACATACTCATAATGGCCATATCTACTCCTAAAAGTTGTTTTTAGAATATCCTCCCTCTGCACCCTCAACTGATGATACCCTAATTGTAAGTTAATTTTGGGGAACCACTGAGATCCCTGTAGATGATCAAACATGTCTTCAATGTGTGGGACTGGATATCAATTCATTATCATAACATGGTTTAGATTATAATAATCAACGCATCGCTGAATAGTTCCATCCTCCTTTTTAACAAATATAATCTTGGTTTCCCATGGAGATGTGCAAGGCTGTATGAACCATTTTTTTCTAACTTCATCTACTTCACTTTAATTTCCATTAATTCTTCTAGTTCTATTCGGTATGATCTATGTGAGATAGGACCGATCCCTAATAGGATATCAATCATAAACTCTACTTCTCTTACGAGCGGAAACCCTAAGATTTCTTCAGGAAAGACATATATAAATTCGTCGAAACCACTTGAAAACTACTATACTTGATTTATTCCATCGATTCCAATGAAAAATCCTCTAACTGATATGATATCGTCCCAAATACTGGTGAAAAAAGGCCATTTTATCCACCTTTAAATTACTTTATCCTCTAAAGAGATGTTTGATGCCATCACCCATCTTGAAACTAAAAATTATTGCATAACAGTTGATGTGGGCCTTAAACATCATTATCCAATCCATAACCAGAATTATATAATGAACATCCATATCATGAACTAAGAAGCCCCACATTAACTCAACCCCATCGAAAGTTATCTCACATGCTCTATAGAGAAAAGATCGACACTCTTTTTGAACGAGAGGAGTTTGAAGTTTTTGAACCAAAGGCATCATTTCCACATTTAAAACCACTAAATCAATGATATGAGAAGCAATTAAAGAATGATATTCAACCATATAAAACAACACTTGTATAAATTTATAATTCAAAATATTTATACCAAACACCATGGATGGTCCCGATTGATCATCCACTACAACTTGATCGGCTCCAAATAGCTACTTTCATGGGGCACTATACTCTTTATTACCCTCCTGAAACTTATCTTTCTGATGAGTCAGGGAATTCCTAAAATCACCATGACTAATTATGCCCTACTGACAAGGGGTATGCTGCTACCTCCGTCCCGTCGAGGAACATGATGCATGTAACCCTTATGGAGTGTCACAAACACCTGACCTCATAGAATGTGATAATACCACTATATATTCCCTATATTCTTATAGTTATGAATTTTTTGTTTTTGTGATATATAAAATACCATTTTATGTGATTTTTAGAGACATACTAGAAAAATAATGGATTACTCTTAGGCTCTAGAGTAAGATTCATAAATCTTTCCATCGAATTCTGAGCCATACTACCACTTGGGAAATAAGTTCCCCACTTCTTATTGATCCACATGTTAGAGTTCCAACCATTTCACATGGGTACAAAAATTTTTCCCCCACCTATACCACCAAGATATCTATTTTATCCACTGTTTCTCTATTTTCTATCCTCGAATAATTCATTATAAAAAGTACCACTATTTTTGAATGAATTTCATTCCTCAAACTAGATTCAAATATCCATGCCTTCAAGGACTCACTAACTACATCCTCAGGCATGAAATATACTAAGTTAATTAAAATGTATTCATATTATATTATCAAGAGGTTATATTTCATAGAACTAAAGAAATTCATGGCTGACTGAATTTTTAATGTGTGGGGATATAATTATTTTTTAAACAATCCCTGAAAATACTTTCATGTCATGCCTTGGTCCCCTTCAGCCTGGACCACTAAATCCCACCATTTTCGTTCAATATCTTCCAACATGTATATCAATAACATTAATTTAAACTCTTCTAGCATTCCTTGGAAATCAAATATTTTATTCATTCAATTACACCACTCTTCTCCCCATTGAGGTTCTGAATCACCCCTAAAGATAGGTGGATTCTGTTTCTAAAACTAATCTGAGTAATCCACATGATTTGGATCTTCCATTCTATTTCTAATTTCTATGGCTTGTAAGGATTTTACTATAATATGAACCAACTACTGGTTCACATTGGGATAAGGTGAAACTATGTTTTCTGCAGCACCCACCAGATGGTCTCTACAACCCCTACCCGATTCCATTTCTATCAACACAACACAAACACCATAAGTCTCACTCAATAGAAACTGAAGGCTTACAATTTAAAATTATATCACATTTCATCTATCACATCCATGTTTTCCAAAAGTCCCATTTTTCCATGTTCAACCATTTTTTTTTTAAAATCCAATATGTTTGGGAAATGAATCCATTTTCAAAATACCTCAACCATTCTATTTGCAAATCCGCAAATTTAAAAACAATTTACAGATTCTTCAAAATAAACACATTCAATTCCAAAACATAAATGATTATTACAAATTAAATATTATATCCAAGTGGTAAGTCATTTATACCATGCATTCCAAACTCATCTCACTGGATAGACCCACAACAATGACTTCATGCTATTATAAGTGTATCCAAAATACTTATGTACCCAACTCCATGGTAACTTGAAGTTCAGAATAAAAGGGATAGCTATATCCTTTTCTACTATACATTTCATGTTCCAATAATCCTACCCCTTTATACCATACTGAATCATGGAATAAAATAAGAATGAATGACAACTCCAAGACCTAAAATCAATTCCAAATAATCAAAATGATACTATGTTCACTTGAAATTTAGGGACTGAAAAAAATGTTACCACTTGTAACAAATCTCTCTTACACATTAGATTAATTCAAGTTGGAGGTGCTACCTGATCATATAAGATATCCCCAAGGCTCCAAAGGCTGGTAATAAATTCTATGCGCTTCTGAAACAGTGGGGGATGATTTCCCCTTTGAAATGAAAACAACCAACTAAATTTTCCAATACCAAAATAGCTAAATGATGCATGTCAACAATCAAAACCAACTTAACAATTTACAAAGTTACAATAATTAAACCAAAAAAATTCTATAACAATTCCAAATCAAAGTACCAATGTAAAAGACTAAACAATGAAACTCAAGGACACCAAATCTCTACACAATGCTCCAATCTCCAATAATACAAAATCACCCAAGCATCACGAGGTTCCACAAAAGGAAGGATATGTTTTACATATATATGTGTCTAGGAATAAAACATATACAAAATCACTAAAGTACTAAATAAGGGTGTGATTAATAATACTTACTAGAATTTCCCTAAATGACTTTTCAACACATGCCAATAGGATTGAACAGGTTAGCATAATTATATATTTTTTTTATATAAATCCATTTAAACAATGAAACAAATTCCAATAAGTCAAAAACATCCTTATCAAATCATTTCACACAAATCAACAAATTCCAAGTGAGGAATCCCAAAAAAATACAACTATACACACAAGTTAAACACACACACACACTAGCTCGATGTTTCCATTGACTATTGGAATTCCACACCCAAACCCATCTCATTGATGGTGTGGCTCATTCCCATGCATCACCCACCCCCTTAATGATGGAACTTCATTCCCATATCCTTTATGATGCTACATTAAGAACCACCATACATCCATCTAATTCCAATAGATATTTAAGAAAATCACAAAAAAAATTAGTCAAAAGTTACCAAATTCATATCACCCAAAAATTACAAACAAACACCCCTTAAATCCAAAAAACAATTAAACATAATATTCTAAAATATCTTCAATAAATCACTAATTCATTGAAGAAACCCTTATTCCATTAACCATGCCCAACCAGAGTAAAATAATACAACATTGTTATTGGAAACAATTTTTCAAAAACAATTTTTCATAAATCAACCAAGACACTAATTTTAAAATCATCATTTTAAAATACAATGACAATGTGAATTTCAACAAAATAACTCATTTTACCCAAATTATGAAAATAATTACCAAAGGTCTTTCATCCAATATTTTAATATCACAATCAAAACCAATTTCAAGAAAAACCAATTAATTTAAAATTATGTCTCTTAGTTCTAACAAAAAAGAGTAGTGAGTGATTCCAGCTACCACAGAGTTTTAGCAAAATCAGCCCATGCATAACTGAACCTCAAATACAAGTGAAATCTCCACAAAATCACCTTAGATATTTTCACCTACCATCAACAAGACAAAATATTACCATTATAGGAAACAAAAACCCTAGATCAACATGATACAGATGTATATCTAGGAAACATGGAGTGGTAGAGAAGTAGAACTATATACAACTACTAAATAACCAAGATAATAGACATACCAGAGGATAATCCCCTTTATTGCACCCAGAAAGTCCTTAAAAATGCCTCCAAGATGAGTGGAAGAGGTTCCCTAACCACTAATAATAGTAAATATTGAATGGGGTTTGAGTGGGAGGAGGAAATGCCGTTTTATGGAAAATCCCAAGTGACCCCATTTTTTAAAACAAATTTTTTAAAACCGAGCATGGTTAGCCTACACGGTTTTACAAACCGTGCACTAACCATGCCCATAATTTTTCATCAAGGAGGTGATTCAAAAAATTGGATTGCACTGTTAGACAAACCATGCCCCAACTGTGAAACTAGCCACTATTACATGTTGCACAGTTTACCTGGTTTGTCTACATGGTTTAAAAAAATGTATTCCTTTACCATGCACCATGCCCTTATCCACTACCTATTATTCCATAGTTTCTTTGAGATGATGCACGACTTTTTCTAACCGTTCTCAAACAATTCAACATTAGAAAAGCCCCAAAAAATTTCTAAAACCTTTCCAAACTCTCCCAAACCTTTCCCACCCACATTATACACATAAAAAGTCATAAATAAGGGTCACATACCCCAAACTGGGGTGCTACATATTATTTCAAGATACATTTTATTCTAATTTATTGATTAAATGGACTGTGTTTTTAGTTATTTACCTTTATATATTGATTATTATTATTGATTCATGATTTTTTACTCTATATTTAACCCTTACTCAGCATTTGAGCTAACCCTTATTCATTTTTCCTTCCCCTAAGAACCCATTAAGTGTACTGTAAATTTTATGTAACTATATGATATAGGAAATTCTACTATTCCCCAAAAAATTATGTTATAATTAATATTTTCAATTGTATTATAAGAATCATGTATATACCCAGTTTACCTGGACTACTAAACTATTTAATCCTTTGGAATGTGATTTATTGTATATTATTCCAATATAATGGTAGAAGGCACCGACTCTAGGCTACTAGGGTTGTGTTTTCTAAATATATCATAGGCTATGATACCCATGAAGTGGATATCATAGCACACAATATAAAAAAATCTTAATTCATAACATGAGACCTCCAAAACCCATATTGTATTATACAATATTAATTAAGAATTATCTATAATAAATATAATGTTCATACCACATCATACCCAAATGGGTTTATTTAGTTTTTAATCCATTATGAATGGATTAAACTTGGAATTAATATCCATTGAATGGGTTCAATGTTTATATCAACTAAATGTAAAACAATGGTGGAGTTTGATGACACATGATGTGGTAAATAAATTCACCATTCATCGAATGCATTGACAAGGCCTATAAAATGGATGTGATCCCTATAATTGGTGTGTTTGATATGAATTTATTTGGATGTGATCATCAGTATTAAGAAAATATTTCTATAAAATCTATTTTATCATGCCTCATTCATTATTATACAACGATGGATCTAACACCCCCTCAAGAATTTTGGGAATACTTAAGTTAAAAAATTGGATCCAAATTCCAATTCCCCCACTAGTTTAAAGAGACATCATTTACTACTTCTTGATCATTATCAATCATTACTCCCTTGAAAAAGGTATATAGAGGCTTATATTTATACATTATAGGTATTCCACTCATCGTTAAAGTTTCCACATTTAATTCCTTGAATAATGATTGATAATTTCATGTTTTTTTGTTACAATTAACCATTTGATGATCCCAAATAACCCATTAGTGTTATCAAAATCTTGTTCTTCGATGATTTAATGTATTTAATATACTAGTTTTTAATGAAATTTCTATCATATATCATATATACTAATATCATAATATAAAGTATGAAGTATTTTTTATATATTGTCTAGTTAGATCATATGAATCGAAGATATCATAGGGTAAGATATTATGAGAACCATGGAATTTTTACTTTTTTATCATAGGATATATGATATTGTATCATACGACTTGATTATAGGTTTCTCAAAAAAAGGGGATCATAAATTATATTTCATATCTTATATCCTTTTAAATATGATTGGTGTTATATGATATATCCTATCATAAGAAATTATATGAGTATTATTTTGCAGTTTAATTTCAAATCATAAAATTGGATAGCTATGTGGGTCTACCTCAATCCACAATTTGTCATAAAATAAAACATGAATAAAAAAATTCAAAAAAAATTATTTTTTATAAATTAGCCTATAATTTTAACTTTTTTTATAAATTATCAATATTATGAGTATAAAATGAGTTCTTCCATGCCTAAATAAACTGTTTAAAAAGGTCATATTTGTTTCTTATGATTAAATTTTTATTTATTTTATAAATTCATGTGATATTCATGTTTCATATATTTTTTAAGCAATATAAATATTGTATATTCTTAAAAATATATGATAAATTTATTTTAGGAGGTAGAGTTGTGTATTACATTCTAGGAATTCCTCTATATGATTTATTTATCATCAACATTGGCCTCATTTTTTTAGGTTTATAATCTTGATAATAGTTGTTGAATATAGTATTTATATATTATGTGTTAGAGGTATCATGAATTGAAATATCCCTTGAGTGAAGTCTCCCTAGGCAGAGGGACACAAAACATGTACTAAAATAGGGGTTTTATGTTAGTTTTTATGTTTTTAACATCGGTTTTAGGTACTTTCATTTCGATCAACATATTAAATACATTTTTACCTTGGGATATTAAAATTAATATAAAAAATATTTTTGATGCTGTTTATTTTTAAAATTTTAAATTTTTTAATATTTTTTAAAGTTAGTTATATAAATATATAATGTAAATAATCATTTTTACAAGTTTTAGTAAAATAACCAATGTGGAAATTAATTTTTATGACTTCTTTCACTTAAACGTTGAAATTTGTTTTTTCAGAAAAAATCATGTAAAACCCAAAAACCTGCACTATTGTTTCATAGAATAAATAACATGAATCATAGTTTCATATGATATAATAATTAGTTTAAAATTATAAAAAATAAAAAATAATGGCCATTCAATGATAACATGATAATAATAAAAAAATATTAATAATAATAATAAGAAAATGTCATACAAGAATATGAAAATTTATTCTATGGATTTTACCTTTATACAAGGATTATCTATAAATCATATGTTTAAACTAATTTATTCAAGATTAATGAAATAATTTCCACCATTCTCATAATTCAATATACCCTCTCCATATTTTAAATGAATATTAGGAATAAATGAATGATTAATAGAGGGATATATAGAAATTTAGGAGATATTGACATGGGCATGATTGTAAGGACCCAACCTTAAACATTATATAATCTTGAATTATGTCAAGAATTAAAATTGGGGATCTTTTATGGTTTAGAGTTTTACAGAATTAGGCTATAAATTATTACATAACAACTTGAATATTACATGTAGACACTACTACTCAGTATCTATTGTTTTCATAAAGTAAAAACTCTTGAAAAAAGGAGACATGTCTAGTTCAATGTTTTATACAGCATGACTTTTCCTTGATCTCATCAATGACCATATTCATATTTATGTCATGTGAAAATCATTTCAAAACTTAGGATGAGAATAGAAATATTAGTATGAAAACATTATCCCATCAAAAAATACAAATCAATGAAACTATACTTTTCAATCATAACATACCTCATGAAATCAAAAGATTTATGAATAACATAATGAAATCAAAAATCATAAAGGTAACTATTGGCATCCATAACATACTTACATTTTAGCTATCACATCTACATAGGGAGTTACATTGGAATACCCATCATAGTATATTCCCTAAATCTCTTAGGATAACATTCACGTTTACCTCCATCACATTACCCAATGCATTGGAGAGCTATCTTGGGCTCACCCACCCAAGGTTTATCATGGAACAACCCGTATACGTAAACAATGCCTAAAAACCATAACATAATCATAACACATAACACAAGTATAAATGAAAGATATCATTTCCACAATCCAATATATCAAATCAAGATATTGAAATAAACAATGCTTTATCAAACCACTATTAAATCCATTTAAAACATTTAATAAAGAGATTTTTGAATCAAAGTGTCCCATACCACTTTGAAGATTTTAAAAGATTTATCATTTGAAAACATTAATGTCCATATAAATTAATCTTAAGAACCATTTTGAAGACATGTACATTGGTGAGAAATATTTTGAACAATAAATCTCTAAAACATTTAAAACAATATTTCAGTTAAAGAGGTTTTAACAAAATGAGAGATGCTTGAATAAAAATAATTGAAAAATAACATTTAATCATAACTTTATAATATCATGAGAATAAATGGATTCATTATATAATATGACAAAATACTGTATATACACCACATAAGAGTGAATTGGTTCATAACAACAGTGAAGTCTCAATGGAATGTAAATTGAGATGAAATCCCATATAAAAACCGAGTCCTTAGATTAAGGATAAATCAATTAAATTATAATGTGTGAAAAATAAGAATACACTCAATATAAGTGGATAAAAAGTGTGAAGCAATCAAGAGTTATTCACATATATCCATAGAATGCCATAATCAAGAAGTATAAGTTTAACCCAAAGAATTGAAATTGGCTGAAGAATTTCCCATATAGAAATTTGACACCCTAATGACGTCACTATAAAATTCAGAAAATGAATTGATGAGATAAAAATGTTATCTCATCACTTGGACATAAAATTTACATAAATAAGTATGTAGAAGAATGTATCCCAACAAAAGAAGATGTAAATTAAAATACATAACAAAAAGAAGTCTTTTAAAAAGAGGAGGGTGAAAGGTTCCCTTACCGATATGGTAACATAAGAAACATAAACCCCATGAAAGATGGATCATACAATGATAATGTAAATACCAATAAATTTAAGTATATTACACAATGAATACAATCATGGGAATTACATAAACCACACAAAAGGAAAATAGTGGCTATATAGCATCAATCTCATGGGAATAAAAAGTGAGATTAAAACCCCATACCACGTTGTAATCAATCGAGTCGTATGAAAAAAAGTTAATAACAAACAAATTAATCACAGAATAACATTAATATAAATAGAATCATGATAATATATATCAAATGTCAGTACACAATATACCACATGTAATAAATAAGTGTTGAACAATGGAAATCTCACAGAATTGAAAGTTAGACAAGAAACCCCTTACCTCGTGTCCGACTTGACTTGTTTGTTCCTTGTTATACCTGAATAATAAACATAAGTTAATTTATACATGATTAACTACCCTTTTTAATGTTTATTATTACTTTTATATCACTTATTACCATTTTATAAACAATATGTAATCATTTAAGTTAATAATGGTCGTTTTGCCGATATTTGGTACTTGAGTAAAAAATGAACACCTTAAAATTACAAGTTGTCCATGTGGTAAAGAGTCCATTATCTCAAGAATGATATTCATGAATTATAAATAATATATATCATATATAACCAGTATATATTTTTATTTATAACAATACATAATATTTGGAGATAAGAAATGAAATGCACCATTCATGGAGATGGTAAGCCGTACGTACGCTTGAATGCCACTTTAATTTCTATTTTGTACTTTAATTGAATGGAAATTTAATGATATATAATTATATTATAATTATAGTATAATATCATATATAATTTCAATAACTCCATCATTTTTATGTCCCACGTATGGTATGAACGAGTCAAATCACTTTGAGGGGGAGGTAGTCCGCACTTTCTCAAATGAAATTATCGTGTTTACTCATAATGGAAACCATAAAGGTATGATATAAATTAAAAATAAAGAAGAATAAAATATATATATATATCATATATATATATATTCCATCTTAATGGACACCAGGATAGGTGGTAGGAGATAATCGAACAATCATCGTTTCGTGAGACGTTAGTTCCCCATCCACAGAAACATTATGTTCGTCACCCATTAGATGGACGTGTGTGTAAGTGTAGTTAGAATAATTCTCATAAAAACATCCTTATATATTTAGGATACTGGTGTTGTTATAAAATAAAGTAACAAAAAGAGTTTAGGGGGTTGGAGAAGTAAAATAATACAAAATAAAACAAAAGAATTTAAGAGAAACTGTTACCTTTAATTTGGGTAACTCCCTTTGGTATGAACCAAAAGGGTAACTTGAAGTGCCTTATGCCTATGTTAAGGTTTATAGGATGAAGATAGGGATGTATGGATCCTAATTGGGTAGAGGTTGGACGAGCCAAAAGGCTTGAGATGTGTGTGGAATTGGTTATAAGTGAGGGCTTTTTATAAGGGGGAGGAGGTGCTCTTTAGGAAAGTGTGATAATATTATTTTATTATATAATGATATTCAATTTCTAAACGTCCAAAACTCATTAAGGTAGAATATAAGATGATTCATGGTATAAATAAATTCATTCAATAATAATTGGACATGTTTTGGATGTTATTTTAATATTTATAATCTTATTTATTTAAATCATTTATTAATGAGTTAAACAATGCATCATTATTGTTTCATAAATAATGTAATTTATTCGATGTCTAAATATTATAAATAAAATACCATGATGTAAGAAATAGTTTTATATTTCCAATTAATATTTATAGTCGAAAATATAACTTATATAACACCATGTAAAAATTAATTTACAATAATATATTTGTTTATGTCATTTTTGCCTTTAAGTTAATTAAAATAATGTGTCATTATCATTCATAAGTGGCTCCATGGAATCCCAAAATTGACCCACGGATTCCCATGGTTGGAAATTACTCATACAATAAGGTTAGGACAAGTGTTAATGTAATTTTGAATTATTATAATATTCTTTTTTACCTTGAATTACCCAAGTTACCTTTAACCGAGGTAAATAAAAGTCAAAAGTTACTATTCATGAAAATTATTTTCATCTTATTGAACCACATTTTACTTACTATTAACTACCATGTATGTCAGGTTTTCGAATTTCAATCCTCAAAAGTGATAAAATTTCATTTAAATGAAAATATCAATTTTTAACTACTTAGTGGTTTCACTATTCATCAAAAATTGAGGTTTTTAAGAAAAACACTAAAAATTCAGCCTAAGCTATATTTGATATTCCAAATTCAAAAAATAAATCATATTTTACCAAATTAAAAACATAGAATATGGATTAATTAATTTAAAATTAATTCTTGTAATCAAAACAAATAGTGTGTTTTTAAGAAATAAAAACTATCAAAAGATTGATACTTATTTTTGTCCAATTTCAAAGTGAAATTAAATCAAATGATCAAAATTGGATCAAATGGTAAAAATATATTCCTATTAAAATTTAAAACCAATTAATAAGATAATCTAACCATATAAATAAATTACATAAAAAGGAACTTTTGAATTAAAATACTGTATTTCAACTATTCATAAAAAATGATTTTTTTTAGAATAATAACAAAAATTTACCCAAAGTAAATTTTGATATCCCGATTATAAAGAAGAATTTTATTTCGTCCAATGGAACATATTAAAGTAATGAAAAAAACATTTAATGTGGGGTTTCCATTAAAATGTGGTAAATCAACCTTTTAGAGTATTTATGCATAAAATTAGATTCATTGACATTTTAAGCCACTACCTTTTATTGGATAGAAGTAAAAACATTTAACAAACATGTATAATAATATTTTAGTTAGTTATATTCATTCCTACCATTACAATAGATAGGAGTAAACTACCATTTAAAATAATAATATTATATTATTAGTGTGCAATGTAAGTTTTCAAAGAAACCTATTGTTGCGTATCGGGTAAGCCATCGAACATAGAATCCCCTTTAAAGTAAAATTAATAATTAAATTAAAAATATTAATAAATATGAAAATTTCATATTTCTTATTTACTTGGGATGTTACATCCTTCCCCCCTTTTGGGAATTTCACCCTCGCAATTTTAAAATTGGGCACAGAAACATCCTTGAAAGTCCCACACGGGAAAAATAGTCAATAAAACTATCACATTAAAATAAAGGAAAAGAAGTAAAAAGGTCACCCAAGATAACCCATACTAGGATTTCATGTAGGAAAACATGGACATGGAAGACAGAACAAATGGTCAAGTTCTGATGGAGAGTGATAGAAAACATGATTAATAGAAAGTTAACCACCAGAAAATCACAAATATGTGATGGGTTCAACGGTCCTTGATTCCCCTGTAGGAAAATTTAACAGAAAAAGTTTTTGTTTTAAGTTAATTTTCATAACATTGAAGAATTTATTTATGAGCCTAACTAAAAACATAAGGAAACATACTTAGTTGTCATTTAGACTTTCATCCTTTACTAATTTCCTACCACAAGCTCATCTTTTCTCCAAACGATGAGTATTCAATCTGACATGGTCACATTAAAAGTGCTAGAATCAACTTCTAGAGTATCAAATAATCCAAAAAATTTGAACTATATATTTCCCCTGTCCTTATACATCAACCAAGACAAACCATTTTGTACAAGATTAAATAATCCCCAAAAAGGATAAAGTTTTACAAAACGAAAAACTACTCTTAATCTCCAAATTCTGTCTAATAATACCCAAAGTTCAATAAAGACCATTCAATAAAAAACACTCCACAAATTATTCAAAGTAACAAAAACTATGATTGAAACCCAAAATTTCAAAAGGATTTGATCACATAGACTTCCACAAAAATCATAACATTTATCTCCAAAAACATCGACTACTCTGAAAGTTTCATATTAAAGTGTAACTAACCAAATCACATATTCTATATAATAGCTTAATCATTTCCATAGATAACAAAAAATGAACTTATTCTTGATTCATAAAATCATATAACTAAAAAGAATTAGTCAAACTTACCATTTACGTTACTCAGTCCAGTGGTAGGCGATAAATCCCAGTCTCACTTTGGTTGTGGGTTCGATTCCGGTAGCTTTGTCCGACACGAAGGGTTGTCATGCGGTCTGCGTGTTTTCCTTTTTACAAAAACTATATAATATTATAACATTCACAAAAAGAGATAAATTCATCAAAAATAACCATAACATATTTTAACCACAAATGTTCTCTAATAACTTTCATTTTGCATCCCAAAATGTATTAACTTGTAATTGCCTCAAATTCAAGGATCATATAAACCCAAATGGTTATTTATAACTATATCCACAAAAGAAAAGATAATTATTCCATGAATAAAATTTTCATATATCAAACTTCAGGGTTACACATACTATAAAAAGTCTTCTAATGTAATCCCATCATCAAAAGAGCCTTAATAATTTTAAGCATTTCACCATCCTAAAATCTTACTATAAGTTTTGAATCCCTTATATGTTGACTTCTTACTCATTCAACGTTCATCATGATCCATTAACCATTACTTTAAAATCTTATTCTAAAATACTTCTTTCCTATAAACAAAATCATGAATCATATACTTAGATTTAAAAAAGGTCTAAACATCAGTTAAGAAATAATCCATACCTTTGATTGGTCATTGTTAGTTTTTTCACCCTCAATTGGAATGGAATTAGGTATTGGTAAACATATATTTGTATGATACAAATGATCCCATTCCCTAAGCTTCTTCATAGGATATCTATTTGTATAATGACCATGCACACAACATTTAAAACATTCAATTGATCCCTCAGAAGAATCTTCATTTCCTTTCATAGAGTCAACCGGATGCTTCCTTTTTCCATGGTAGGTTCTTGCTTTATGACTATCACTTAAAAATCTATAAAATATTCCCATCCCTTTGATTTATTTTTCTAAGTGTTACTTTCCACATCCATGAGACATGGGTTTTTGAAAATTCTTACGTTTATGATTATTACATGAACTTTCGTAGGGATTTGTTTCTCACATATATGATGCCTTTTATAAATCACCCAGGTTCAGGTGGTCATTCATGACTTGAGGTAGTTGATTGAGAATAACCACAAAAGTTCTCATTGCAGCTCCCATTTCATTCAGTTGATCATTCAGAAAACCATCACAATTTTCATCACATCCACTGTTACTTTAGTGCCTACTAGATCCTGCAATTTACTAAAACTGAAAAAGGTAAGTGTGAGTATATCAGTAAAATAACCATATAATATCTTATGAGGAGGGTAAATACTAAGATATACTTGTTCATGTTATCATAAACTCATTCACTTTACCTAAAATAACTATGACTCTTTCTAAAATCCAAACAATTATGGTAATGTCACTTATTCTTAAAGAACATTGTAACCTCTAAAGTTATCTAAACCGACCTCTGATACCAACTGTAAGGACCTAGCCTTAAACATTACATAATCATAAATTATGTCAATAATTCACATTGAGGGTCTTTTTAGGTTTAGAGATTTAGATAATTATGCCATAACTTATTACATAACAACTTTAATATTAATTGTATACACTACTTCTCAGTATCCATTTTTTTCATAAAGTAAAAACTCTTGAATAAAGGAGACATGTCTAGTTCCATGCTTTAGACAGCATGACATTTCCGTGATCCCATTCATGACATCCCGGCTTTTCGAGCCTCAAGGGTTCCTCCGAGACCGCTGGCGACGGCGGCCTCTGCGCCGGCTCCTCCCCCCTCGGTGGGGGAGGGGGTTTCGTTGTCTCAGGGAAATCCTAGGCCTTTTCGCCCCTTCTCCAACCCTGAGTTTCTTCCTCAGTTTCCGAAGTCTTCTTTAAACCCGAAAGTTCCAGATCTAATCGATGGTTTGCCGAATCTCCCTCTTTCCTCTTCTGAGTTCTCGGAAGCCTCGGCCCTGCTGAATCTCACCCTGGTGGCCCGGTTTAAGCACAGGAGACCCTTTGTGGATGATTTCGACCGCTTCGTCTTCGGATCTTGGGATCTTCGAGATAGAGCGGTGGTTGGTTTACTGGACAGCAAACAAATTATGATTAGGTTCGATTCAGAGGAGGACCTCATCCGAGCATGGGCGAGGGCTCCACACAGCTTTAAGGGATCTTCTTTCCTGCTTTTGCGTTGGTCCTTCGATCTACATATGAACCGTGACGCGCCTTCAATTGCTGTCTGGGTAAGCTTTCCATCTCTTCCGTTACCGTTCCAAAACCCGTCGATTATATGCATGTTGGGAAATATGATTGGTAGATACCTCTGCTCGGATTGTCGTACCGAGGCGGTATGCCATCCGGTGAACCCCCATGTGTGTGTCGAGATGGATGCATCCCGCATCCCTTTTGACTCTGTTTGGATAACTATCGGTGAGGATTATCGGTGCAAACAGAAAGTCATCTATGAGAACTGGACCGATTTCTGTGGTTATTGCAAGCGATTGGGCCATTCGGTTGAAGTTTTCCGAAGGAAGTGTCAGTCTCGGTTGATACAGGCCCGCGGTGATGGGATGTATGATTCGGTGAGATCTGAGTTTGGTGTCTGTAATGGCGCTCAAGAGGGATTGGTTTCGAGAGCTGCTGAACCGGCTGACAAAGGAGGGGGTCCATGTTGTTCTGATGAGAAGGGGGCGAGTTCTCGTCGGGTTTCTGAAACTGCCGGTGCTAAGGCAAGACAGGGTAATCCGCTGGTGTCTGAGGTTTTCCAACGGTTAAGGAGGGACTTGGGAGTACCCGTTGCTCCCATGGGTGATCTGTGTGCATCTCAGAGCGAAGAAATAAGGGTCGACAGTGTTGCAGAGATTGTCTCCACGAGTGCTAAGGCTGCTAATGGCCTCGATCCATTGGCCAAACCTTTTTTAGCTTTAAGTAACAGGTTTCAAGGGCTGTCCGAAGATGTGTTGGACGCGGGTTTGGAAGAGGCTGCTAGTCTGGATATTGTTGATGTCCAGCAGGCTGATCGCAGGGTGCATGATCCTACTTCGGTTGGGGAAGTATCCAAGGAGGATCAACAGACAGATTGGCAGGGACAGGAACCAGGTTCCATGTTTGAGGATAATAATTCTAATGGGGCAAGGAGCGGTCATTTGGTGGTGCACACGGATCAGAGGCTGGGGGACATGGCTATACCTCCTGTGGAAAATGTTCCTATTGAAGACTGGCGGTCACCATTGATGGAGTGCAATACTCCAGTGCAGAAGCTGGGA
Source organism: Viscum album (assembly GCA_963277665.1). Lineage (NCBI taxonomy): Eukaryota > Viridiplantae > Streptophyta > Magnoliopsida > Santalales > Viscaceae > Viscum > Viscum album. Next base: position 176,749,465 of record OY728147.1, on the reverse strand, counting down.
ATCAACACAGAGCTTACTGCTTCTAATTTAAGGGAGCGAGATGGAACTGGAAGGGAGATTTCGGGGGGAGGGAAAGAGAACATGAGTGGTCCAGTTGGTAGATCCTTTAGTGATGTTGTTAAAAGTGGGAATCAGATGATACCCACAGCTGATGGTCCTTTGTCCGCTACTCCAAGAAGAATACCTAGGAAGGATTACTCATTTCTTCCGAGGCCGATGCAGACTAGATCTTCATCAAAGCGGAATAAGGAGGTGACTTTGGCTTTTAAGAAGGGCAGCAAGACCAAGAAGGCTACCCCAGATCAATCTGTTCTGGAACAACTTCACAGCCGTGTTCAAAGTGGATGTTTTTGGAGAAATCCGGAATGGGAATCAGCTACCGGTGAAGAGGACTCCTGCTTGGGTTGCGGAGATGAATCCGGTTATTATGATGTGTAAGTCTATGTTGTCTCTTTTTGCTGTCTACTTATCCTTGGTTGTATGTTTGGGTACCGGGAACCCATAAACCGGCTTTTAGAAATGGTAAAAAAAAAATCAATTGCCGGCATTCATGACCCTATTCATCTTTATGTCCTATGAAAAACATTTCAAGACATCTGATGATCAAAAAAATATAAGTAAGGATTACAAAATAAGGAATAAAAACATTATCCCATCAATAATTACATATCAATGAAACTATACTTTTTAATCATAACATACCTCATGAAATCATAAGATTTATGAATAACATAAAGAAATCGTAAATCATAAAGTTAACAAGTGGAATACATAACATACTTATATTGTAACTATTACAGCTACATAGGGAGTTACTTTGAAATACCCATCACAGTATATTCCCTAAATCTCTTAGGAGAAACATTCACATTTACCTCTGTCATGTTACCCAATGCATTTGAGAGCTATCTCAGGCTCACCCACCCTAGGTCTATCACGGAACCACCCGTATACGTAAACAATGCCAAAAAACCATAACATAACTATAACACATAAAACAAGTATAAAGGAAAGATAAGATTTCCACATTCCAATATATCAAATCAAGATATTGAAATACACAATGCTTTATGAAACCATTTTTGAAGCCATTTAAAAAATTTAATAAAGATATTTTTGAATCAAAGTGTCTCATACCACATTGAATATTTTAAATGAATTATCATTTGAAAAAAATAATTCCCATATAAATAATTCCTAAAAACCATTTTTAAGACATGGAAATTGATGAGAAATATTTAGAAGAATAAATCGTTAAAAAATTTAAAACAATATTTCAGTTAAATTTTTTTAACAAAATGAGAGATACTTGAATAAAAATAATTTTGGAATAAAATTTAATCATAACATTATAATATCATGAGAATAAAGGGATTCATGATATAATATTCCATTGGAAATTATATACACCACATAAGAGTGAATTTTTTCCTAACAACAATTAAGTCTCAATGGAATGTAAATTGAGACGAAATCCCTTATAAAAACTGTATCCTTAGAGTAAGGATAGATAAATTACATAATAATTTGTGAAAAATAATAATACACTCAATATTAGTGGATAATAATTGTGAAACAATCATAGGTTATTCACACATACTAATAGCATTACATAATCAAGAAGTAGAAGTTTAACCCAAAGAATTGAAATTGGGTGAAGAAGTTCCCTTACAGAAATTTGATAGCCTAATGGAGTCACTTTAAAATTTAAAAAATGAATTGATGAGAGAAAAATGATTATCTCATAAAATGGACATAAAATTTACAATAATATTGATATATAAGAACATATCTCAACATAAACTGATGTAAATTAAAAGGCATAACAAAAATAAGTCTTTTAAAAAGAGGAGGGTGAAAGGTTCCCTTACCAATTTGGTAACATAGAAAACATACACCCCATGAAAGATGGATCAAAAAATGAGAATGTAAATACCCATAAATTTAATTATATTACACAATGAATAAAATCATGGGCAGCACATAAACCACACAAACGTAAAATTGTGGCTATATAGCATGAATCTCACGGGAATAAAAAGTTAGATGAAAACCCATTACCATGTTGTAATCAATAAAATCCTATGACCAAATGTTTATAACCACCAAATTAATCATATAATACCATTAATATAAATATAATCATGATAATATATATCATATGGAAATACACAACACACCAAATGTAATAAATACGTGTTGAAAAATGGAAATCTCACAGAATTGAAAGTGAGACAAGAAACCCCTTACCTCGTGTCTGACTTGACTTGTTTGTTCCTTGTTACTCCTGAATAATAAACATAAGATAATTTATAATTGATTAAGAACCCTTTTTAAAGTTTAATATTCCTTTTATATCCATTATTAACTTGTTATAAACAATATGTAATCAATTATGTTAATAATGGTCATTTTGTCGATATTTGGTACTTGAGTAAAAAATGAACACCTTATAATTACAAGTTGTCCATGTGGTAAAGAGTCCATTATTTCCAAAATGATATTAATTATTTAGATATCATATATATCCAGTATATATATTTATTTATAATAGTAAATAACATTTGGAGAAAAGAAATGAAATTCACCGTTCATGGAGATGGTAAGTCGTACGTATGCATGAAAGCTACTTTCATTTCTATTTCATATTTTAATTGAATGAAAACATAATGATACATAGTTATATTATAATCCCAGTATAATATAATATATATTTTCAATAACTCTATCCTTTATATGTCCCATGCAAGGTATGAATGATTCATGTAACTTTGTGGGTGCGATAGTCCGCACTTCCTCAAATAAAATTACCGCATTTACTCATAATGGAAACAATAAAGGTATGATATAAATTAAAAATATAGAAGCATATAGAAAACATAATATATATCATATATAAATATATTTCTATCTTAATTTACACCATGATAGGCGGTAGGAGATAATATAACAATCATCGTTTCGTGAGGCGTTAGTTTGCCATCCACAGAAACATTATGTTCTTCACCCATTAGATGGAGGTGCGTGTAAGTGTAGTTCTAATAATTCTCATAACAACATCATAGTTTATTTATTATAATAGTGGTTTTATAAAAGAAATTAATAAAAAGAGTTTAGGTGGTTACAGAAGTAAAATAAAACAAAATAAACAAAAGAATTTAAGCGAAACCATTACCTTTAATTTGCGTAACTCCCTTTGGTATGAACCAAAAGGGTTTCGTGAAGTGCCTCCTACTGAAGGTAAGACTTATAGGTGGAGGATAAAGATGTAGGGAGATTAATTGGGAGATTTTTTACAACACAAAAGGCTTGATAGGTTTTTGGAATTGGTTAGATGTGAGGGCTTTTTATAAGGGGGGAGGGGCTCTTTAGAAAATTGTGACAATATAATTTTATTATGTGATGATATTTGGTTTCTAAAGGCACAAAACTCATTAAGGTAAAATATAATATGACTTATGGTCGAAATAAATTTATCCAATAAGAATTGGATAGGTTTTGGATGTTATTTTAATATTTATAATCTTATTTATTTAAATCATTTATTAATGAGGTAAACACTGCATCATTATTGTGTCATAAACAATTTAATTTATTTGATGTGTAAAAATTATAAAAAACTACCATGATGTAGGCCATCATTTTAGATTTCCAATTAATATTTATAGTAAAAAATATAACTTATATCACACCATGTACAAATTAATTTACAATGATATATTTTTTATGTCATTTTTGCCTTTACTTTAAGTTAATTAAAATAAAGTGTCATTATCATTAATAAGTGGCTCCATGGAATCCCAAAATCAACCCAAGGATTCCCATGGTCGTCCATTACTCATACAATAAGGTTAGGACAAGTTTTAAGTTAATTTTGAATTATTATAATTTTCTTTTTAACTTGAATTACCCTATTTACCTTTAACCGAGGTAAATAAAAGTCAAAAGTTACTATCCACCAAATATTATTTTCATCTTATTGAACCACATTTTAATTTCTAATAACAAAAATGTATGTAGGATTTTTTAAATTTAATCCATAGATGCGGTAAAAATTCATTTGAATGAAAATGTCAGTTTTTAACTACTACTTTGTGGTTTCACTATTAATCAAAAATTGAAGGTTTTTAGAGAACACTAAAAATAAAGCCTAATATATATATATTTGATATTCAGATTCAAAAATGATTTCTATTTTACCAAAATAAAAACATAGAAGTTTCATTAATTAATTTTTAATTAATTCTCGTTTTCAAAACAAATAGCGTGTTTTTAAGAAACAATAACTATCAAAAGATTGATTCTTGTTTTTGTTTAATTTCAAAGTGAAATTAATTCCAATGACCAGAATTGGATTAAATGGTAAATTTATATTATTTTACACTTTAAAACCAATTAGAAAGATAATATAACCATATAAATAAATTATATTAAAAGTCACTTTTGAATTAAAATAGAGTATTTTTCAATATTTATAAAAAAATGTATTTTATTAGAAAAATACCAAAAAATTACCCAAAGTAAATTTTGATGTCCCAGTTCTAAAGAAGAATTGTATTTTGTCCAATGGAACATATAAAAGTGACCAAAACAATATTTAAATAGGGTTCTCCATTAAAAGGAGGTAAATCAACATTTTAGAGTATTTGTGCTTAAAATTAGATTCATTCACATTTTAAGCCACTACCTTTTATTGGATAAAAGTAAAAACATTTAAAAAACATGTATAATCATATTTTAGTTAGTTATATTCATTCACACCAATGCAAAGGCTAGGAATTAACTACCATTTAAAATAATAATATTATATTATTAGTGTGTAATGTAAGATTTTAAAGTAACATGTTGTTGCGTATCGGGTAAGCCATCGAACATAGCATCCACTTTAAAGTAAAATTATTACTTAATTTAAAAATATTAATAAATTTGAAAATTTTCTATTCTTTATTTACTTGGGTTATTATAATGATAGACTTGAAAATGGAGGGAGAAATGAATTTTTCAGATGAAAATTTGGGATAAAATCACATGGGTGTGATATATTATTAAAATAATATAAAAAATCATGGTTATGATATGAAAAAGTACAAAGTTTTCTTGTTCTATATGATCAATGTGTAGGCGGGATAGTTAAAATACTTGCACATGATGTGAAACCATTCAATTTTTTCATTTTTAACATCAGTTATTTAAAAAACAGTTGTTATTAATATTTTCTAGAATATTTTTAACATAATGTTTTGAAAAACATGTTAAAAATATCCATATAGTAGATTTTATATCAATTAGTAAATAACCAACATTAATAATATTTTTAAATTCAGTTATTTAATAACCAATGTCAAAACAACGACATTGTAATTATTTTTTCTACTAGTGTAGGGAAGAACATCCCATGATCATGGAGCATTACGTCTTATTCTATAATAGTGGTGGGTTTGTTAACTATCACTTTGGGCATAATCATGTGGATTTTAAAAATCTCATATAAATCTAATTATTTATATCAAGATTTCATATACCCTATACATAATATTTATTAATATATGTATGAATGTAATTGGACTATATATTTGGGTGAGTAACATATGATTGTGTGTTTCATAAAGAGTTTATAATTAATGTTTTTGGAAAAAAGTATTATTTTGGATGTAATTTGGATTCCAAATCTAAATTTTTTGATGAATACATACAAACAGCTATAATATAGGAGAAAATAAAGATTTTATATAAATCAATAGTAATGAACATAATACGCATATGATTTATATTATATTATTGAGACTTATAGAAAGCCCTATTAAATATTAAGTGTGATATTCGTTTCAAGTTAGAAATTTTCAAGACCACAATCATCCAACAAGATTGGTTATATCATAGCTGGGTTCCCATGGATTATCTTGTGTTAGGAAAGAGGGTAGTGGGTGGTCCTAATATGATTAGACACCTGTTCTTAGAGTTTTCTTTTGGTTATTCTTACTAGATACTCTAATAAGATTATGTTACTAGAAGAATATAGTTGAGTATTGTCCATATTATGGATATAGAAAAAGAGTTATCCACTTAACTATCCAAGAATCATAATTGTTATGATTGGGATTATTTCGTACCTAAATAACTATGTGGTGAGAGATGCATCGTAGAAAACTCATTACTTATTTAAATATGTATCTTGTCTCACTAAATAGATATGATGTGTGAGGTTATCATTTTAAGTGGGAGTACTCCCATTAAATGTTCATGATGAAATGATATAAAACTTGACACTCACCCATTGATATGTATTTATCATAGAATAAAAAATATATAATTATAATCATATTGAGATCACTTATAGATATGTCCTATAAAACAATTAGTGATTGGTATCTAGTGTTGATTATTTATCTCAATGATTATTATTCTAAGCATCTAAATTTGAAAGTTATAGGGATTAATTACACCAAATTTGACTCATGGGTATTAGATACTAGGTGTGCATCACATATGTTTCCTGATAAAAATAGGACCAGTGATAGGAGGGAATTGATGAAGGGTGAAGTAGATATTCTTATCGATAATGATACAATAGTTTCTAGATTAGAATTCCAAACTCATTAAACGACTTTAACACGTATATAAGTCATAGAATTAGAAAATTATTATTATATTCCATCCATAAATATAAATATAAATTTGTCATCTTGTTTGGGGAAGAAGATATTTTCATTCACTATTAATAAAATTAATTTTTCTATATATAATAATGAAACGTTTTGTGGAATTGGGAATATGGTAAAAGGTTTCTATATTCTAGATATGGAAAATCTGATCTGTAATTTTTAGAATAATAGATAGAGGTTGATTCTAATCTTACATACCAATGGAATTGTCACCTTAGACATATAAATGAGAAATAAATTCAATGAATCCATAAAAATGGATTTTTGAACTCATTAAATTATGAATAATTTGAGAATTGTGAATTGTGTTTATTATAAAAGATGAGTAAATAATATTTATTAATATAACAATAAAGGGATAGTGGATTGTTAGATCTTAGGCACACTGATGTATGTAGGAGAATGAGTATACAAAAAGTGGTGGTTTAAAGTACTTTGTTACCTTTATCGATGATTTTAGTCAGTATGACTATGTGTTTTTGAGGATGGATAAGTATAAAACAAAGTCTAAATATTTTCATAATGAAGTGAAAAATTAAATGGTAAAAAGTACTAATATTTTTTGAATAGGTCAAGGAGGTTAATACTTGATCTAGGAATTCACTAATTATTTAAGATATTGTGGAATTATACCATAACTCACTCCTCTAAGAACCCCACAGTGGGATAGTGTGTTTCAAAAGAGCAATAATAACTTGTAAGACATGGTTCAATAAATTATGAGTTGGTGTGAACTTCCTATTACATTATGGTTTTATGTTATAAGACTGTTATATTTTTACTAAACTGCATTCACCTTAAATTAGTTATAAGTACATCATATGATATATTGACTGGGAAGCATAGTAATATGTATTTTTATAAGGATTTAGGGTTTTTATGCACTCATGTAATGATTTATATATGATAATAATTATCCCAAGGAAAAATAAATACTTATTTATTGGTTATCCTAATTAAAATAATGGATATTATTTTTTATAATCCTACTAAAAACAAAGTGTTTGTTGATCGGACTACTGTATTACTTTAGTAGGAGTATATAATTCTTGGAGTCAAACAGAGTAAAATTATACTTGAAAATGTTTAAGAAAAAAATAGTAAATGTTTTTGAGAGGGAGTTTGAACCAATTCTATAAAGAGTTTTAGAATAATATCATACTCAAGTTACATAATATCCTCGAAGGTCTGGTAATATTCATCAGGAACCCATGATACATTGATTTCTCATGGAAAATAATGGTGGATTAAAATTCATATGAGATGAACCTACATCCTACCAAGAGGACATTGAGAGTTTTGATTTCATGAAATGGTTAAAATCTATGGAATCCATATACACTGACCATGTTTTTAACATAGTAGATGTACATTATGGGGTAATACCCATAGGGTTTAACTGGGGTTTCATAAGATGAATGACATAGATGGTAGAGTTTCTATTTATATATCATGGTTGGTTGCAAAATGATACAAAAAATTCATGGTATTTATTATGAATAAACCTTTTCACTTGGTGTGATGATAAAGTCTATTCATATTTATCATTCCATTTAAGCTTAATTTGAAAAAGGAATATATCAATTTATGTAGAAAGCACTTTAATTAATAAAAATATAGTTGATAATTTTTATATGATAGAACCTATAGTTTATGAATTACAAAATGATACCACTAATGATTAAAATATACAATGGTCCATTTATTCATTCAAGTAAAATTTTGATGTAGGAATATCCAGTTTGGTGATGCAATAAGAATTTTAGTTTCATAAAAAATGTTTATTATTCTTATATATAAAATTTAATTATTGGGAGATTTATAGTATTTTGAAAATTTTATGTGGATGAAATACTACATATTAGATATGAAATATCAACACTTCTCTCTATGAAGGTGTAGCTAGGCCAGTGCTTGTCAATGAATTATAAGGGTGAATATTCCTACATACTAGGTTTGAATATTTATAGATATATATCTAATATTTGTTGTTTATTTCATGGAACTAACATATATGTTCATTATGATAACTTTTATTAATTGTTTTAAATATTAATAAACTTATTATTACATCATTATTGTTCTTCTACGTGACATTACATGTTATAATGTCATAAGATTTGTTTTTGAACTGAAAGGTCATAATAGTTCCCCCTATGATGAACCTTCTCCTGGTATATGAAATTAGTAATGTATAATATTGGAAATTATAAGAACAGAAACCCCTAGTAGGAAATCCACATTTATTTGTGTAATTGGATGTTCTTTTCTAAGGATGTGTATGTTGTTCATTAGACATTAAGATTATTATTAAAGGGTTTTATGAGTCACGTACTTTGATGTATTGATGAAAATCATTATGACATATGTTCATGGAAAAGTAGGATACATTGGGTGCATCATGAGTAATATTTCAATAATAAATAATCTGAAAAAGTATTTTTTGTAACACCCCAAGCTTCTACGGTACGCCTCTCTTTGAATAATGTGATAGCGTGTGTTGTACGCAACACCGAGTTCTAACACACCATAACCAATCAAACTAGCCGTTATGAATAGTAATACCTACTTTTTGAAATTATATATATTTTATATTTCAAAATGGACTTCATTTTTGGATTCGGAATATCGAATTTAGCCTAAGGTGAAATTTTGGTACTTTTCGGATAACTTTCATATTTTGATGAATAGTGAAAATTAATAAATTTTAATTAAAAACAACTTTTTTAATCAAAATAATTAATAGTGATAAATTATGAATTTTAGTAGTTTTAAAGTATATTTAGAATATATTTTTACCATTTTATATAATTTTGGTCATTGGACATAATTTTACAATTAAACCGAACATAAATAAGTGTCAATCTTTTTATAGTTATTATCTCTTTAAAACACGTTTTTTGTTTTGACAACGGGAATTAATTTTAAATTAATTTCTGCCACTTCTGTATTTTGAATTTAGAAAAATGTATTCCATATTTGGAATCAGGATGTTCAAATTGTGTAAATAGGTAACACTTATTTTTAGACATTTTGAATAATTACTGCGGTAAATATTTTATTTACCATGGTTAAGGGTAAATCCGGTAAATAAGGGTTAAAAAATAATATTATAATAATATTAATTACCCTAAAACGTGTCCTAGCCTTATTGGATGATACATTTTAGACCATAGGCATCTTTGGGTAGATTTTGGGACCCCATGGTGCCACTTGTAGGTGATAAGGACACTTTATTTTAATTAAGTTAAAATGAATACAAAAATGACACAAGCATATATCTTTTAGAAAAACAATTGTTACATAGGGTTATATATGTTGGATTTTAGATTATAAATATTAATTAGAAAGATAAAACGATTTCCTACATAATTATATTTTATTTATAATTTTTAGACATTAAATAATATATTTTATTTATGACACAATGATGATGTAGTAATTACTATAATAGTGAAAAATTAAAATAATTGATATTATAAATACCCAAATAAATATAATATGAAACTTTTAATGAATTAAACTAATTTTCTAGGATACTATGATATATTAGGATTTATTTAATTGACTTTTTTCGAAGTAATCAATCTGTTATGAGTTTCACAAAAATCAACTATTGAATAGTGTAAAAATTGACATAAAAGAGTTCTTAAAACAAATATTATATTATTAATTGATATTAAATTCCTAAATATCTAAGGTTCGGCCAAGAGACTTATATCATGATAGGTTCATAATTAATGGACCACTTGGGGGTCTCGTGGATGTATGTAGAAAGTTTATTAACCATATTATATAAAAATACAAAGAGACATTGTAAAAGTGAAACTAAATAACTTAGAGTTAAAACTTAAAGATAAGGTTAATATAAGTACCCAAACCTGTCTAAATTCTATTGGTTGAGTTGTTTTCGACCCATCCTCAACTTAACCTTTGAATAATCAACTTTTTATCCATTAGAAACCGAATATGAATTTATTATAAATTAATAGTTCTATCTTTTCCAAAGGTGCCCCTCACCCCTCTTATAAAAGGGTACTCCTCCTTCTCATTTCTTCACACCTTCAAAGCCTTTTGGTTCGGCCAAACTCTGCCCAAATACTCTCAAAACTTCCCTCAATACAACCTAGGGGCCTTAGTTTTATCATAAAGCCAACCTAAGGAGCCTTTTTGATCAAATCAAAAGGAAGAACCCGAAGAAGAGGTAATGATTTCACCACCGTTTTTCCAAGATCATTTCTTCTTCCACTTCTTCTTCCTTTGTTGTTACCATTCTAAAATAATTACTCCAGTATCATATATATACTGTGATGTTATTATAAATATGGTACAACCATATTCATTATTCTATCCACCCTTTGAATAACATGTCACCATACGTGCGTACGTACGGCTTACCGTCTCCACGTCGTGGTGTAATTGTTATTCAATATAATATTATTTGGATGGGTATAATAATGATGTGTAACTCATGTATATAATAAATATAACATGTTAATGATTCTTTATATATGATATACCATCCATTTATATATTATTTTAATATCAAAAGAATGATATTGTTGCTTGTGCGTACGTACGGACTACCGTCTCCACGAACGCGATGAGATTCATTCTCCATCGTATCCATTCAAGTATAATTATCATTTGATGATTTAAAAATGATGTTTAAGGACTTGATATCATTCTGGATATGAATAATATAAAACCTATCCTTTACAAACATGTCTTACGCAACAAAACATATAAAAGAAAACAAGTAAGTTAACACCCGAAACAACGATAATACTAAGATATTATTATCAAATCAATATTAAAAGATCATATATGATATCATATTAATGTATATGATTATTGTATAATTTAATAACAATTATTTCACCATTATACAGGAGTTTAACCTACCCTAACCAAGTAAAAGTACAAGGTAAGGGTTATTTCACAATCTCTTCATTATCCGAGGTTGTTTATACGTAATAATCTACTGGGATTTCTTTATCATCCACATCCATGTTTATTCAAAATGTATTTCAAAACATGTTTATTATTTACAAGAATATGGTTTAAAGTCATTTATACCCTTTTTTGACTTTTTATAAGAGGTTTATAAAGGAATCTTTCCGTCGTTTTCAAAACAAGGTCCTTTTTAACCTTTTCGACATAATTAAGGTAAGAATGATTTTTTAACTTATACGGCGGGTGCGGCTATTTTCTGCCGTTATAAAGTCTTCAAAGCTTCCCTTACAAGCTTATAAGAATATTTTAAAAGAAAATGTTTTATTTTATATGGATCTTAAATGATTTCAAAATAAAAGGAGATATTTCTTTAAAAAGAATTTTGATTTCATCTATGTCAACATCCTTTGATGGATTTTAAGATTATTTGAAGTTGATTTATTATGATACAAAACTTCTATATTTTATTGAAGGTTTTGTGATATGTTTGACTGTGGATGTGCTATTTTTATACCATTCATAGTTTATGGTGAAAGTATTGACATTTCTTATGCTAGTTTTAATACGAATGTTTATGTTATGTTTAAACCTCTTCATATGGGAATGCATTGGACTTAATATGTGACGGGTGGAGCCCGCTATAGATCCTCGATGCATCGGTAGGTCTCATGAGACAAACTAGTGTCTTGGAACAAGGCCTTGACAAAATCTTATTTATAGTCTTGGCACGAGGCCTTGGCTATGTGGTTATGATAGTCTGGCATTATGCATTCCAACATTATGAAAGTTGTTATTGATTTTGCATGTGATTATTCGATTAGTAGAATAACCATGTGAATAAGTAAATGACATTATTTAATTTTATTTATGACATACTATGTTAAATGTTCAAGTTTAAAAGGCTTCTGTTTTAGTTATACATTGCCATAAATGTTTATTCTTATTTATGAAAGTTTCCGCTATATTGTTATCCTTACTGGGCATTTGAGCTCACCACTTTTCTATGTTTTATTTTTCCCAGGAATTGAAGAAGTAAATTATGAATGACCTGCAGGGATATTATGCGGGGATATGAGTGTGGATTATGGAGACAATATGTTTTTGTAGTAGTTTTTCATTTTATGATGTAATGTAAAACTTATGAATATATCTAGTGTTTCCAAGGATACTAAACCAATCGGTCTTTCGAGATTTGATCTTTCTTGTGATCATGCCAATGTTATGTAATAATGCACCGACTCTGGGTAACTAGGGTTGGGGCGTTACAGTTGGTATCAGAGGAAGTTTAGTACAAACCTTGGAAACTAGATTTAGATAAACTCTGATTAGAGCACGTAGACCTAAGATGAACTTTGAGGATTAGTATAGAAGAACTTCCTAGAATTTTGGTATTGTAGAGATTTTGTGAGTTTTCCGAGCAATACATCCCTGTCTGGATACGATCAGGTAGAGGCGGATCTGGCACAAATGTACCTAGGGGTAAAACCCGAAAACACCGCTTTGAGCTAGACTCGAATGGGAACTGGTGCACGACAACGGGCCTTGCTGCACTCTTGGTTATGACACTCCTGGGGGAGATGCTTAGGATAACTCTCATTTTTCTTTACAAATCATTTTGAAGGGATTATGAGTATATACTTCCTCAAAGAAAACATTTTTATGATTATGGATTATATCCATAAATAGTTCAATTTATGTTAAGTGTTTTATAAGTATGGGATTATGTATTTTGATTCATAAACCGATCTAGTTTATTACATTGTTTAGAAATGGCGCCTAGTGGAAGAAATGGAAACCGTATCAATGCACGCACTCCATGTAGGGATTTCCCTCCTGCTCAAGATAATTATAGTGGGGCTGGTGATGCAACTGGTGCCGATCAGCTAATCACCATACTGGGACAACTTACTCAGGTTATGAATAATAACCTTACCCGTATGGAGCACCCTGATCCGCAGCGTGGAGGATCAATGTTAGATCGATTCATGAGGCAACAAACACCAACGTTCAATGGGAATACAAATCCATTAGTAGCCGAGCAGTGGATAAATTCCCTAGAGAAAATATTTCAGGCTTTGGGGAGCAGTGAAAGGGAAAAAGTTATCATGGCAGTTTACCGCCTCACTGGAGATGCTGATCAATGGTGGCCATTGATTTAAAACATGAAGGAAGATGATGAAGTATCAAATATGGAATGGAGGGAGTTCAAAAATCTGTTTTTAGAAAAATACTTTCCTCGCGACCATCGAGCAGATATGGAAAGGCAATTTCTGAGTCTGAGACAAAAGGAGGATGAGAATGTCACAAAGTACGAGGCTAACTTTACAAGGTTAGCGAGGTATGATGGAGATTATATTCGCAACCCAATAAGTAAGATTGATCGTTTCTTTGATGGGTTAAAACCATTTCTCCGTCGAGAATTAGTCTCACAATCCTTTTCATCGTACGAAGACATTGTCTCATGTGATATCAAGACCGAAAAGGAATTCTCTAAGTCTTATGACTTTAAAGAAAAGCAAGAGAAGAAGAGACCTTCTGATCAATCTGGGAATGGAAATATGGGGAAGAAATGAAAGGTTGAATATCCATCCTGTGGTAAATGTGGGAAGAAACACCCCGGTGCTTGCTTGAAGGGAATGGGAGTCTGTTACAAGTGTGGTGAAAAAGGCCACCAAGCTCGTGATTGCAAAGGGAAGAAGGAAGCCACCAACGTTCAGTGCTACAAATGCAGGGAGATGGGACATTATGTGAATGAATTTCCTAAGCGTCAGGAGAACTTACCTCAGAAAAGGCCAAGGGATCAAGGCCAAGCTTATGCTATCACTACTGTAGAGGTAGAAGCTCCAAAAGACGTGGTGGCAAGTAATTTAATGGTTTCCTCAAGTTTAGCAAATGCATTATTTGACTCTGGATCGTCGCATTGTTTCATATCTTCCCAGTTTGCTAAGAAAATTAGATATTTCCAATTTGATTTAATAAGGGAGTTGTCAGTTAAAACTCCTAAGGGAAGTATCATTGCAACAATGTTTTGTGAATCAGTCCCCATTAGAGCACATAAATTTTCTTTATCTGCTGATCTCATCGTCATACCTATGATTGAGTTTGATATAATCCTCGGTATGGACTGGGTTTCGGACTATGATGTGAAGATTTATTGTAAGAAGAAAGAGGTTACGATTCTTGATGATAATGATAAGGAACACCTTATCTTTAGAGCAGAATCGTCACCACCTAATTCTTATTTAGATCCACCCTCAATAGCTCAACTAAATTCAATTATTGGGGAGGAAGAGAATTAAATAACTGCGGGTGAGGAAAGGAATGTTCAAATAGAGGATGTACCTGTTGTGAAAGAATTTGTAGATGTATTTCCGGAAGATTTACCTGGACATCCTCCAGAACGAGAAGTTGAGTTTTCCATTGATTTGATTCCTGGATCAAGGCCTATATCGAAGACCCCCTATAGAATGGCCACTGTAGAATTAGTTGAACTAAAGAAACAACTAGAGGAATTGAGTAATAAGGTATTTATTCGCCCTAGTTTTTCTCCATGGGGAGCCCCTGTTCTTTTTGTTAAAAAGAAAGATGGATCTATGATGTTATGTATCGACTACAGGGAGATCAATGCTATAATGATAACGAACAAGTATCCCCTACCTCGTATTGATTATTTATTTGACCAACTACATGGAGCTCAATACTTTTCAAAGATTGACCTTCCATCTGGATACCAACAGTTGTGTGTAAAGAAGGAAGACATTCCGAAGACAGCATTTCGAACCAGGTATGGGCATTACGAGTTTACTGTAATGCCTTTTGGATTGACTAATGCACCCTCTGTATTCATGGATCTGATGAATAGAGTTTTAAAGGAGTATCTCGATGAATTTGTGGTGGTATTTATTGATGATATCTTGTTATACTCCAAAACCTACGAAGATCATGAAAATCACTTGCGCATTATCTTGAAGACTCTGAGGAGGCATGAATTATATGGGAAGTTTAGCAAGTGTGTATTCTTGCTTCATGAGATTTATTTTCTTGGCCATATTGTCTCTAAAGATGGAATATCTTTTGATCCTTCTAAGACCAAGGCAATCCAAGAATGGCCAACACCTACGAGTATAACTGAGGTACGCATTTTTATCGGTTTGGCAGGTTATTATCGACGTTTCGTCCAGAATTTTGCTCGATTGGCTAACCCATTAACGAAGCTCACACATAAAGGGGTTAAATTTGTTTGGACAAAAGAGTATGAAGAATGTTTCGAAGAACTGAAGAGAAGATTAGTCAATGCTCCTATATTGACTCTACCATCGGGGAATGATGGGTTCGTTATTTATAGTGATGCATCAAAGAAAGGACTTGGCTGTGTCCTTATGCAGAATGATAGAGTTATTGCCTATGCATCAAGACAGTTGAAAATTCATGAACAAAACTATCCTACTCATGATCTCGAGTTAGCAGCTATGATCTTTGCTTTGAAGATATGGAGGCACTACCTCTATGGTGAAAAATGTGAGATTTATACTGATCACAAGAGTTTGAAGTATATTTTCTCACAAAAATAACTCAACATGAGGCAAAGGAGATGGCTTGAATTACTCAAGGATTATGATTGCACGATACACTACCACCTGGGGAAGGCAAACAAGGTGGCAGATGCTTTGAGTAGAAAAGACCATGGAGTTTTGAACAATATGAGAATTGAAAGGGATCCAATTTTCATGGATCTAGTGAAGATGGACATGGGAATAACCAGGGAAGGAGAAACATCATTTCTTTTTCAAATGGTTGCCAAACCATCTTTAATAGAAAGTATTAAGAGTACTCAGACCGATGATGAATAATTTCAAAAGAAGATTAAAGCTGTGAATGATGGGAGATTGAGAGACTTTGTGTATGAAGATGGAATTTTGAAATTTGGGAAGAGACTTTGTGTTCCCGATATACCTGATCTAAAAAGGGAATTGCTGGATGATTCTCATAGTTCCAATTTCTCTATACCCCATGGGAGCACAAAAATGTATAGAGATTTGAAGGAACATTTTTGGTGGGACAACATGAAGAGGGAGATTGCTGATTTTGTGTCAAGATGTATGGTTTGTCAACAAGTGAAAGCTGGAAGGCAACAGCCTGGAGGAGTCATGCAACCTCTTCCCATACCGGAGTGGAAATGGGACAATATTACGATGGACTTTGTCATGGGGCTACCAAAGACTCCTAGAAGGAATGATGAAATGTGGGTTATTGTTGATCGTCTTACCAAGTCAGCACATTTTCTTACTATAAGAGAAGATCTACCCCTGGAACGTCTAGCAAGACTATATATTAATGAAGTTGTGAGACTTCATGGAGTACCCTTATCAATTGTTTCTGATCGTGATCCCTGTTTTACATCAAGATTTTGGAAAAGTCTTCAGAAATCCCTGGATAATGAACTTCATTTGAGCACTGCTTACCACCCTCAGACAGACGGACAATCAGAACGGACTATTCAAACCTTATAAGACATGTTGATATCTTGCTCACTTGACTTTCAGGGTATGTGGGATCAATATTTACCTCTGGTAGAATTTTCCTATAACAATAGCTTCCATTCGAGTATTCAGATGGCACCATATGAAGCGTTATATAGAAAGAGATGTCGTACACCAACCTGTTGGGATGACGTCGGTGAAAGAAAACTTGTAGGTCCAGAACTGGTGGAGGAAACGATGGAAAAGGTGAAGGTAATCAAAAATCACATCAGAGCAGCTCAAAGTAGGCAGAAGATCTATGCCAATAATCGAAGGAAGGATTTGGAATTTTAAGTCGGTGATCATGTTTTCCTGAAGGTATCTCCGTGGAAGGGAGTCATACGTTTTGGTAAGAAATCTAAATTGAGTCCCAGGTACATCGGACCTTTCGAAATTCTAGAACGAATTGGGGTTGTAGCTTACCGATTGGCAATGCCGCCAAGTCTCTCCAAAGTTCACGATGTGTTCCACGTATCTCTGTTGAGGAAATACATGCCTGATCCAACGCATGTACTCACCTATGAGGAATTAGAACTGGAACCCGATCATTCCTATTGCGAAGAGCCCGTCAAGATTCTTGATACGAGAGAACAAGTGCTGAGAAACCGGACGACGCGTCTGGTAAAAGTTTTGTGGAGAAACCATAAGATGGAAGAGGCAACGTGGGAACCCGATGAACTTATGATGAAGAACCACCCAAGTCTTTTCATGTGATAAGTATTCTAGAAATTTCGAGGACGAAATTATTTGAAGGAGGGGAGAATGTAACACCCCAAGCTTCTACGGTACGCCTCTCTTTGAATAATGTGATAGCGTGTGTTGTACGCAACACCGAGTTCTAACACACCATAACCAATCAAACTAGCCGTTATGAATAGTAATACCTACATTATGAAATTATATATATTTTATATTTCAAAATGGACTTCATTTTTGGATTCGGAATATCGAATTTAGCCTAAGGTGAAATTTTGGTACTTTTCGGATAACTTTCATATTTTGATGAATAGTGAAAATTACTAAATTTTAATTAAAAACAACTTTTCTAATCAAAATAATTAATAGTGATAAATTATGAATTTTAGTAGTTTTAAAGTATATTTAGAATATATTTTTACCATTTAATATAATTTTGGCCATTGGACATAATTTTACAATTAAACCGAACATAAACAAGTGTCAATCTTTTGATAGTTATTATCTCTTAAAAACACGCTTTTTGTTTTGACAGCGGGAATTAATTTTAAATTAATTTCTGCCACTTCTGTGTTTTGAATTTAGAAAAATGTATTCCATATTTGGAATCAGGATGTTCAAATATTGTAAATAGGTAACTCTTATTTTTAGACATTTTGAATAATTACTGCGGTAAATATTTTATTTACCATGGTTAAGGGTAAATCCGGTAAATAAGGGTTAAAAAATAATATTATAATAATACTAAATTACCCTAAAACGTGTCCTAGCCTTATTGGTTGATACATGTTCGACCATAGGCATCTTTGGGTCGATTTTGGGACCCCATGGTGCCACTTGTAGGTGATAAGGACACTTTATTTTAATTAAGCTAAAATGAATACAAAAAATGACACAAGCATATATCTTTTAGGAAAACAATTGTTACATAGGGTTATATATGTTGGATTTTAGATTATAAATATTCATTAGAAAGATAACAAGATTTACTATATAATGATATTTTATTTATAATTTTTAGACATTAAATAATATATTTTATTTATGACACAATGATGATGCAGTAATTACTATAATAGTGAAAAATTAAAATAATTGATATTATAAATACCCAAATAAATATAATATGAAACTTTTAATGAATTAAACTTATTTTCTAGGATAATATGATATATTAGGATTGATTTAATTGACTTTGTTCGAAGTAATCAATCTGTTATGAGTTTCACAAAAATCAACTATTGAATAGTGTCAAAATTGACATAAAAGAGTTCTTAATACAAATATTATATTATTAATTGATATTAAATTCCTAAAAATCTAAGGATCGGCCAAGAGACTTATATCATGATATTTTAATCATTAATGGACCACATGGAGGTCTCTTGGATGTATTTTGTAAGTTTATTAACCATATTATATAAAAATACAAAGAGACATTGTAAAAGTGAAACTAAATAACTTAGAGTTAAAACTTAAAGATAAGGTTAATATAAGTACCCAAACCTGTCTAAATTCTATTGGTTGAGTTGTTTTCGACCCATCCCCACCTTAACCTTTGAATAATCAACTTTGGATCCATTATAAACCGAATATGAATTTATTATAAATTAGTATTTCTAGCTTTTCCAAAGGTGCCCCTCACCCCTCTTATAAAAGGGCACTCCTCCTTCTCATTTCTTCACACCTTAAAAGCCTTTTAGTTTGGCCAAACTCTGCCCAAATACTCTCCCAACTTCCCTCACTACAACCTAGGGGCCTTAGTTTGATCAGAAATCCATCCTAAGGAGCCCTTTTGATCAAATCAAAAGGAAGAACCCGAAGAAGAGGTAATGATTTCACCACCCTTTTTCCAAGATCATTTCTTCTTCCACTTCTTCTTCTTTTGTTGTTACCATTCTAAAATAATAAGTCCAGTATCATATATATACTGTGATGTTATTATAAATATGGTACAACCATATTCAGTATTCTATCCACCCTTTGAATAACATGTCACCATACGTGCGTACGTACGGCTTACCGTCTCCACGTCGTGGTGTAATTGTTATTCAATATAATATTATTTGGATGGGTATAATAATGATGTGTAACTCATGTAAATAATAAATATAACATGTTAATGATTCTGTATATATGATATCCCATCCATTTATATATTATTTTAATATCAAAAGAATGATATTGTCGCTCGTGCGTACGTACGGACTACCGTCTCCACGAACGCGATGAGATTCATTCTCCATCGTATCCATTCAAGTATAATTATCATTTGATGATTTAAAAATGATGTTTAAGGACTTGATATCATTATGGATATGAATAATATAAAACATAATCTTTACAAACATGTCTTACGTAACAAAACATATAAAATAAAACAAGTAAGTTAACACCCGAAACAACGATAATACTAAGATATTATTATCAAATCAATATTAAAAGATCATATATGATATCATATTAATGTATATGATTATTGTATAATTTAATAACAATTATTTCACCATTATACATGAGGTTAACCTACCCCAACCAAGGAAAAGTACAAGGTAAGGGTTATTTCACAATCTCTTCATTATCCGAGGTTGTTTATACGTAATAATCTACTGGGATTTCTTTATCATCCACATCCATGTTTCTTCAAAATGTATTTCAAAACATATTTATTATTTAAAAGAATATGGGTTAAAGTAATTTATACCCTTGTTTGAATTTTTATAATAGGTTTATAAAGGAATCTTTCCATCGTTTTCAAAACAAGGTCCTTTTTAGCCTTTTCGACAGAATTAAGGTAAGAATGTTTTTTTAACTTATACGGCGGGTGCGGCTATTTTCCGCCGTTATAAAATCTTCAAAGCTTCCCTTACAAGCTTATAAGAATATTTTCAAAGAAAATGTTTTATTTTATATGGATCTTAAATGATTTAAAAATAAAAGGAGATATTTCTTTAAAATTAATTTTGATTTCATCTATGTCAACATCCTTTGATGGATTTTAAGATTATTTGAAGTTAATTTATTATGATACAAAACTTCTATATGGTATTGAAGGTTTTGTGATATGTTTGACTGTGGATGTGCTATTTTTATACCATTCATAGTTTATGGTGAAAGTATTGACATTTCGTATTCTAGTTTTAATACGAATGTTTATGTTATGTTTAAACCTTTTCATATGGGAATGCATTGGACTTAATATGTGACGGGTGGAGCCCGCTATAGCTCCTCGATGCATCGGTAGGTCTCATGAGACAATCTCGTGTCTTGGCACATGGCCTTGACAAAATCTTATTTATAGTCTTGGCACGAGGCCTTGGCTATGTGGTGATGATAGTCTGGCATTATGCATTCCAACGTTATGAAAGTTGTTATTGATTTTGCATGTGATTATTCGATTAGTAGAATAACGATGTGAATAAGTAAATGGCATTATTTCATTTTATTTATGCCATACTATGTTAAATGTTCAAGTTTAAAATGCTTTTGTTTTAGTTATACATTGCCTTAAATGTTTATTCTTATTTATGAAAGTTTCCGCTATATTGTTATCCTTACTGGGCATTTGAGCTCACCCCTTTTCTATGTTTTATTTTTCCCAGGAAGTGAAGAAGTAAATTATGAATGACCTGCAGGGATATTATGTGGGGATATGAGTGTGGATTATGGAGGCAATATGTTTTTGTAGTAGTTTTTCATTTTATGATGTAATGTAAAACTTATGAATATATCTAGTGTTTCCAAGGCCACTAAACCAATCGGTCTTTCAAGATTTGATTTTTCTTGTGATCATGCCAATGTTATGTAATAATGCACCGACTCTGGGTAACTAGGGTTGGGGCGTTACATTTTTCCTTTCTATTATTTAGCATAAGATGATATCTCCTGTTCTATTGTGGAACTGATATAGCCAATATAAATTTAGGTCCATGGTGTTTTGTAGGAGAGCTTAATTTCTAAAATGTCAATGAAAGAGACATTGAGAATATATGTTGATGCCACAAGCATAAATCCTACTTTATTAGAGATATCAAGATGAACTAATTATTTTTTACACTAAGCATCTGTATGTGGTTTTATGTCATTAAGAAAATAACTTATTTCTCTATGGATTCCTTGGCATGTTGCTAGATGCTAATCCTGGACTATAGGATGCTTTTCCTAATGACACTAAAAAAGAGGCCTATAGGGTCACACACTAAGTGTATCTTGAACATTAGTTAAATAATATTAATTTTTTTATATAAAAATTTGAATAAATATATTTCCCTATTTTTATTTATTAATTACTCATGTTTTTTAGATCTCACATATTCCTTCACTATTTATTTGAGAGATAAATTTTTGATAGGAATATTTAATAAATATTTATTTTTTATTTTGTTAATATAACATTTATTTATTTGTTAGAAATAATGAAATTATATTTATTAAATAAATAGTAATTTTTCAAGGTTATATAAATTTTGTGGAGGAATGTAATAATGGGATTAATTTTCTAGTGAGAATTAATATATAATGAATATTATTTGTATAACTAATATTAAATTTAATTAATAATTATAAAAACTTTAAAGAAATATTATTATTATTATTATTATTATTGACATGGGGTTCCAAAGAAATTATGAAAAATAATAAGGTGTAAGAAAAATTATTATTTTCTAACCTTATATGTATATAAACCGAGTATTATTATTTTTTTGTGGGGTTTCTAAATTCATTTGGTTGTTCACAACAGTATCCAAAGAGAATTATCTCAAAGCCCTATAAGCTTCCTCTCCAAGAACACTCCAACGAATAGAGAGAGATTCTCCACTACCACCACTCTTGAGTTTAGAGATATCAAACATACTCCTTCGTCAATAGATTTTCAAGGTGATCAATGGCGGACAACACAAGTGTTGGGATCTACCATGCTAGAACCTAGAGATTCCAACAGCAACATTCTACAGTTTAGGTAATATGTTTGGATCACTAATGGTTAGAATCTACTATTTATTCCTACAAAACAATTGTAGTATTATCTAGATATGTTTTAAGATGAATCAACGAAGAAATAATTAATCATAGGGAAATTATTTAATTATTTAAATTAATTATAAATAACATGTGAGGATCATGTATCTTGGTTTCAGGGTTCAATAGTCAATTTTTATATGATTAATTTACATTGATCATAACATTAATCATCATGTAAATCTCAGATTAATCATATATTATGACAAGAATACAAGTTGGTCATGCCCCATACTCCACTTTTGTTGTGCCTAGAACCTTCACTGAGAGGTTTCTTAGGCTCAATAAAGATGCATAAATTGGTAAAGTGAAAAATGATTTATCATATAAAGCTTCAAGAAGTTGTATTTACCAGTGTTACATGCCATTAATCTTTGGAAGATTCTGGATCCTTTGATTTAGAAAGTATGGATAGAATTTCCTATGAATATTCCATTATTCCATCATGTATCTTATGTCTTGTACTTGACATGATGTCACATATTATCTATGTATAACTAGAAGATACCAATCCAATCCTAGTGATATTAACTGGATTATTATAAATAAAATCCTTAAGTACTTAATAAGGACTAAGTATATAGCCTCAATCTTCAGAGGGAAGTATGATCTCTGTATAGAGGGTTACATAGATTCTAGTTTCAGATCTAAGTGAGATAATATGAAATATCAACCTAGTCTTATTGTTTGCATAAATTCTAGAGATATTTCTCAGACCAGATGCCTTACCAAGTAATTCTCTGTTTAATTTACCTATTTAATCTATTTGTAATTTTTTGGAACCTTTTTTTCCTATAAACAATCCTTGTTCCAATGTTAAATACATGTTTTGGAGGTTCTCAAGGGCTTATATGATCCATACTAGTAGTGAAATACAACATGGGAGAAGTTTTAGTTCCACTCTCTCCCCAGTGTTATCCACCGACTAACCAGTGGATGAGCAATAGTATGGTAAGGATATAGGAAGCTAATAATACAACCAGTGAGACCCACTAGCCAATTCATGGATTCTAGGTAGAATTGGTCTCATACAGGAGACCGACTGGCTAGATAGTGGGGTTCCCAGTGGTGTAGGCTCATAGCTTGGCACCATCGGCTAGCATGGAGAAATTAGAATCTAACCAGTAGTTTCAATATGGAATGCATAAGTTAGGGGAAGGATATTATTTTATACCCCCAAAACCCCTATTTATCATTTTAAAACACTCATTTTATCATAACTCAATATAATTTATTTTGAAGCGTTCTCTAATGATTCCTTGGATTCTCTAATGCCAACTCATGATCTATCGATCTAATCATTAATACAGATGACATGAATCAGTGATTTTTGATCATTATTTGTTAATTGAACACGTTTAATTCTATAATATTATTCTTCTAGCCTTTATGTGTTTGATTTATCACTTTACGTAGGGTATTTTGGTGTTTCATGTTGATTCGGATGACTAATCTTGAGAATCTTCTTCTTTCTTTTGATGTAGGTGGTCGGAAAAATCTACCTATGTTTTGTTCTGGTTTTTTGAGTATGTGAAACTTCTTAAATCGGACTAGATCACCATGTGGGAAACATATATTAATTGGAATTGTTTCAATCCATATTCATAAACCTCCCACTAATCTCATTGTTTTTTATGGAAATTGAGACATGGACTTGTATCCACTCGAGAGGTGTTCCTACCCTTGAACATAGTTTGGAATGTGGAAATTGATAACTTATATCCTTTTAAAAGGACTGTAAATTTTTTATTGAAACAAAAAAAAATTTTAATTT
The DNA here is from genome assembly GCA_963277665.1 of Viscum album. Lineage (NCBI taxonomy): Eukaryota > Viridiplantae > Streptophyta > Magnoliopsida > Santalales > Viscaceae > Viscum > Viscum album. The sequence continues at coordinate 176,724,839 of OY728147.1, read as the reverse complement.
GTAATTGGATAGTATTGGTATATTTGAATGTGAATTTAGTAACTAATCTTATAATTGGTTAATTTTTATGAAATTGGAATTGGATAATTACAATGTGTCACATAGCAATAGTGCAAAGCATAACATTAAATTTGGTACTTGGATTGATGGAAAAATTTCATGATGTTTATTAATATATATCTATTAACTAAAGTGTTATATTTTAGAATATTTTCCTTGTTTTGGAATTTAGTATACTTTTGGTTATTTCATGTACTTGATATATGGTTAAATGATTCTCGAGGGTGAGATACATGGTTTCTTGATACTTATATTGGGTCCTTCACCCTTTTCATGAGTAATGGTCCTTGAGAACTTGTAAGAAAAATAAGAAGGAGAATTCACATAAAGTCCTCTAACACACGGAATTAGTAATTCACCAGTGGAATGGGTAATGTGCCTTAGGAACATATAAGAGTCCCTAGAATGGGAATTCAAAATTGGTCCATTAGTATATGGTATAGTTGATTCATAATTAGAAGGAGAATATGATCATGTTGAGAGACATCTGGAATCATGACTACATAGGTTTGGATGGCCCCAGGTGTAACCTAAATCTCAAGGGTCATTGGGTGATTTTTTTTGTTTTTCTTTGAGTTATTTTATATTCCATTTTTATCATATTATTTCATGATATATTATTTAGATTAGATTTTTTTAATTCCATTGGTGTTGAGCTGGTGACTTTTACTCAACCCTGTTTGGTCTGCCATTTGGTACCTGGGAAAACTTTATGGATACTGTTCAGGATGATGGAAAGAATCCATGTACGTGTTTCTTTTATTTTCTTTCTAGGACCAGATATCAGAGATTGGAATGAGTATGGGGGGTATGAAAGTGATGTTGGGAGTCTTTATTTTGGGTCAGGTCATTTAGTTGTTTGTATATCTCTTAACATGGCATTTAGATTGTCATATAGTATGATATGATATGGTTTTTTTATTTGGATTATTTGTATTTTACCTTTTTATCTTTTGTAGTTCATTTATATTATTATTTTTAACATGTTTTACACCTTGATTTTTATTTGGTACCATAGGGTACAGTCTTGTAAATATATTTATGAGAATCTCACCACTAGTCGATATCCTCTGGAGTATGGGGATCCACACTTGAGGTCACGTAATGACCCATCTTGATCATGTGATGTAGAATTGGGTTAGGGATGTTAGAAAGTGGTATCAAATGAAGTATTTTACTTTTATTTACTCATTATGGTAAGGTGTAAATTATAATAGGTTATGTCAGCGCTTTGTTATGAGATCATTCATGGGAGTAGATAACCCATGTTTTGGGGAAAACACAAGTTTATAGGGATAATATTGATGTTCTTGATGATTTAGTTTTAACGTTATTTCACCTTGGGTGATGAACATGTTTTGTGATGTTACTATATCATAAGATTTTACTCATGGGTGAGTATAACATGAGGTATGTATGCATGAATCATAGTATGTACGTAGGAAAGTATGTTATCATGAACTTTTTATACTAGGGACTCATTTCCTGCACCTAAAATTACATTACAAGCCTGATGAAAAAGAAATAAATAAAAATAATCTATTTGAAATTGATTAATTTACCTATTAAACTAAGAAATAAAGTAAACTTTTATATTTATTTATCTATCGTGTGTTCTTTATTCTAAGTTGAACATGGGTTATACCCTGTGATATGAGGATTGTGGTAATAATTTTATAGAAAATACATATGTTTCATCCTCAACTTGAACATCAGGAGAGTTGTATTAATGACAAAACTCATGTATAAGTACAGGGAATTCTTGTGGAATGAGGAAATATGATGGATGATCAGTTGTGTTAGAGTTTCCTATGATACATGTGATCAATAGAGAGGAAAACTTATCATTTTTTTCCTTTGATTTTAGACAGTTGAGGGAGTTCCAAATTTAACATTCACTAACATTCCATGGGGAGGTGGGCAGTTAGGTGTAATAGTTTTGGATTAAGTCTATCCAGAAAGTCCTTAGTCACCTAAAGACACCCCCAGAGAGGATGGTGAATCTTTAGGCTTATATAATATGAGTAACAACCAATCATTGGTGGGAAATTATAATACACGATCGACAACATGATGAGATAACCTATAAACTCTTCATAGAGAAAACAATATGTCTCTTTTATATACTTTTTTTGGGGGATAAGATGGATTGTGTGTTTATGAACCTAAGGAAGGGGATCTTGTATATGATGGATATGTTAGTTTCTTCATGGAGCGACAAAAATTTTCAACTTTGTTGGGATGGAATGAGATACTCAGGTTGAAGTTCTTCTAGGAGGGTTTTTGGTATGAGATCATGTCACAGGTGAACATCTAATGTTTGAGTAACTTTAATGATGTGATAAATTTAGCTATCATTAATGAATGGGGCCTGAAGATGCCCTTAATTAGTAGTAAAGTAGTATCAATAGGATGATTTGGTAGTTCCTATTTGGGGGGGAAAGAATCATCATTATGATAATTTCTACCAAGTAAGTATTGGGTAAAATAGACATGTGGTGGACAACTGTATCTGGACCATATGTAGGTGTAGTTCATTCAGTGAGGTGGGGTTTTCCATAAGTGCTTTCAATGTCCTTTCCCTATAGTGGAGTGTCAATATTATGGTAATGTGGGCCACCTATATAGGTTATATAGGAGAACTCAAAGTTCTAAAAATGGAGGAGGATTATCATAGACACCAGAGTATGGGAGGGACTTGGCTACCCCATTACTAAAAATAAGTCCTTTAACATTTCTAAAATTGGCCTTTTTCAGTGAAAAAAAACATTTACAATAATATCCTGATTAAAAGATCTAGGATCTTATAATTTTTAGAAATTTTTTCAAAAAGAATCCACCTATTAGTGAATTTATTTAGAATCGATAAAGGTTCTCTTTATCATCTCTTTTAGTAGTTTTGAAAAACTAATCCTTTATTGTCTATTTTTCTAGTGCTAATAAAGGGGAATACAACTGCAATGTAATTTTAAAATTACAAAACACTGTAATAGAAAAAATAACAGAAAAACCAAATTGAAAACAAAAATTTTAATTCACAAAACATTTTCAACCCAAATACAAGAAAAACACTATATTATAGAAAATTTAAATATTAGATTGTATTATTACATGAGTAAGTTAAAATTATCACAAATAGTTTAAAACACCATTGTTACTTTTTATTTACCCCCTAATCCCTAGTCATGATATTTTCAAACAAACCACACCATCTCAAGAAAAATAATTCACAAGTATAAGAAAATATAATTTTTGTAGTACTATAAAGAAATAAATTAAACACATAGAGTCAATTTTAAACTAAAAATATATACATTGAATCATCCCATGAACATCGTGTGTTGGATTATGTTTTAGTTAATTCCTACATTTCACACCATGTACTATTTTTCTCAAATTTAGGTAATCTTGAATTGTATTTCATATATGGTGATAAAAATCTCACTACAGATGAGATCCAATTTAAGAGGACTTTCTTTTTTAGAACAAGTCTTCAACTATCACACCATTTCTTGTTCATATTCAAGAATTAAATACGAAAACTAAATGAATAAGTATAACATGAAAATGAAAAATTAATTAATTATGTAATAGATGATAAAATCAAGAGAATAAAATCTAAGATCATTTGCTCTGTTTTGGCTATGTGAGGCATGTTTTAAGCCAAAAAACACATCTATTGAAAATAGGAACTTTGGGTCATACCAACCATATAGTGTGTCAGATTGAAATTCTGTCAATTCCTACATATTAAAATATATTATGAATCATTATTATATCGTTTTAAAATAATATAAACTTGTTTGACCAGTTTTTTAGATTTGATAAAAGTTTCAAACTAAACTAACACTTCTATACTGAAAACACACACTTCCAGTTATCCTAACTACATCATCTATCAAAATGATGTGCATCCAATTCCCATAAATCAACAATGAATTATAGGTCTCTATCCTAATGTTAAAAAACAATAAAATATCATCTTCTCTATTTTGGTTATGTGATGTGCATTTTATATTGGAATGACACTTTTATATTCTAAACACACACTTCAAGTCATAGCAACCGCATAATTCGCCTAATTGATGTGAGGTCGATTCATATATGTGACAAATGAATTATAGATCATTTTAAAAAACTTTTAAAACAATATGAGATTTTTTTCCATCAGTTTTGTCTATTTGATGTGCATTTTAAATTAAAATGGAACTTTTTTATAAAAAACACACACTTCAAGTCATGTCAACAACATCATGTGCCAAATTGATGTTCGGTCAATTTATACACATGAATAATAAATTATGGAACGTTTTCTAAATGTTTGAAAAATATATATGTTTTTTTGGCAATTTTGTGTGTGTTTTAAACTAAAATGACAACTTTATATTGAAAACATGCACTTTGAGTCATATAGACCACATTGTGTGAGGCGTGTTTTAAACTAAAAGCACACATATATTAAAAAACATTAACATTGAGTCATATCACCCATATAATGTGTCTGATTGATGTGATATTGATTCCTTCATGTCTCAAATTTATTGTGGATCATATTTATAAATTTTGAAAACAATACAAACTTGTTTGATCAATTTTTTCTATGTGATATGTGTTTTAAACTAAAATGTCACTTATATATTGAAAACATGCACTTCACATCAAACCAACCACTTCTTCTATTGAATGTATGTGTAGTCAATTACTGTAACACCCCAAGCTTCCATGGTATTCTTCTCTTTGAATAATATTGTAGCGTGTGTTGTACACAACTTCGAGTTCTAACACACCCCACAACCAATCAAACTAGCCATTATGAATAGTAATAGATACTTCTTGAAATTTTATAAATTTTATCTCTCAAAATGGACTTCATTTTTGGATTTTTAATATCTAATTTAGCCTAGGGTGAAATTTTGGTTCTTTTCGGATAACTTTTATTTTTTGATGAATAGTGAAAATTACTAAATTTTAATTAAAAACAACTTTTTTAATAAAAATAATTTATATTGATAAATTATGAATTTGAGTGGTTTTAAAGTATATTTAGAATATATTTTTACAATTTAATACAATTTTGGTCCTTGGATATAATTTCACAATTAAACCGGACATAAACAAGTGTCAATCTTTTGATAGTAATTATATCTTAAAAACACGCTTTTTGTTTTGACAAAAGGAATTAATTTTATATTAATTTCTACCTTTTCTGTTTTGAATTTGATAAAATGGATTCCATATTTGGAATCAGGATGTCCAAATTTTGTAAATAGGTAACTTTTATTTTTAGACATTTTAAATAATTACTTCAGTAAATATTTTATTTACCATGGTTAAAGGGTAAATCCGGTAAATAAGGGTAAACAAATAATATTATAATAATAATAAATTACCCTAAAACGTGTCCTAACTTTATTTTTGGTTACATGTCCGACCATGTGCATCTTTGGGTCGATTTTGGTACCCCATGGAGTCACTTGTAGGTGATAGGGACACTTTATATTAATTAAGTTAAAGTAAATACAAAAATGACATAAGCTTATATCATTTAGAAAAACAATTTTTACATAAGGTTATTTATGTTATAATTTATGTTATAAATACTAATTATAAATCTAAAAATATTTCCTACATAATGGTATTTTATTTATAATTTTTAGATATTGAAAAAGTAAAAATATATATGACAGAATAATGATGCAGTATTTTCCTTATTAATGAATGAATAAACAAAATGGTATTATAAATGTTAAAATATATATAATTTGAAAGTTTTGATGACATACATGAATTTTAGTGGTTAATATGACGTGTTTATATTTCTTAAATGAATTTTTTTCGAATTAATAAAGTTGTTAAGACTTTAACAAAAATCAATTATTGAGTAGTGTCAAAATTAACATAAATGAGTTTTTAAAACAAATATTATATTATTAATTTATATTACATTCCTAAAAATATAAGTTTAGTCCATAGTACTTATATAATTATTGGTGTATCATTAATGGACCAGTTGGGGGTCTCTTGGAGGTATATAGTATGTTTATTAACTATATAATATAAAAATACAAACTGACATGGTAAGTGTCAAACTAATTAACTAGGAGTTAAAACTAAAAGATAAGGGTAATATAATGACCCATACCTGTCTAAAATATTTTGGTTGAAATTATTTTGACCCATCCCCACCTTATAATTTTAATAATCCACTTTTGATCTATTAGAAACTGAATATTATTTTATTATAAAATATTACTTTAAGTTTTTTCTAAAGAGCATCTCACCCCTCTTATAAAAGGGCACTCCCCCTTCACATTAATTCACACCTTAAAAGCCATTTCTCTCATACAACCTTCACACAAATATCCTCCCAAATTTCCTCAAGTCATCCTAGAGGCCTTATTTTTATCATAAATCCAACCTTAAGAGCCCTTTTGATCAAATCAAAAAGGAAGAACCTGGAGAAGAGGCAACGTCTTCACCACCCTCTTTAAAGTTCCTTTCTTCTTCAACTTCTTATTTCCTTGATATTTCCATTATAAAATAATAACTCTAGTATCTTCTATATACTGAGATGTTATTATAATTATGGAAGAAACAAATTCATTATTCTATCTGTCCATTGATTGTCATGTCACTATACGTGCGTACGTACGGCCTACCGTCTCCACGTTGTGGTGTAATTGTTATTCAATATATTATTATTTAGATGGGTATAATAATGATGTATAATTCATGTAAATAATAAATATAACATTATAAGGATTCTGTCTATATGATATACCATCCAATTATATATTATTTTAATATCAAAAGAATGATATTGTCGCTCGTGCGTACGTACGGATTACCGTCTCCATTAACGCGACGAGATTCTTTCCCCATCGTATCCATTCAAGAATAAATTTTATTGGATGATTAAAAATAATATTTGAGGACTTTATATCATTATGGATATGAATAAGATACAACCTATCCATAAAAAATGTGTCTTATGTAACAAAACATATAAAAGAAAAGGAGTAAGTTAACACACGAAACATCGATAATACTAAGATATGATAAACAAAACAATATTAGAAGATCATATATGATATAATATTAATGTATATGATTCTTGTATAATTTAATAACAATTATTTAACCATTATAAATGAGGTTAACCAACCCTTGACCAAGGAAAAGTACAAGGTAAGGGTTTTTTTCACAATCTCTTCATTATCCAAGGTTGTTTATATGTAATTATCTATTGGGACCTCTTTATCAACCACATCCATGTTTCTTAAAAAGATATTTCAAAACAATATTACTATTTTAAAGAATATGGTTTAAAGTCATTTGTACCCTTTATTGACTTTTTATAAGAAGTTTATAAAGTAATCTTTATGTCGTTTTCCAAACAAGGTCCTTTTTAACCTTTTCGACAGAATTAAGGTAAGAATATCTTTTTCTAACAAATACGGTAGATGCAGTTATTCTCTGCCATTTTACACCTTTGAAGTTTCCCTTACATGCATATAAGAATATTTTAAAAAATATGGTTTTTTTTAAAATTATGTGACTTTTAAATGATTTAAAAAAAAGAGATATTTCTCTCAAATAGTTTTGATTTTCATATATGTCAACATCCTTTGATGGATTTTAAGTTTATTTGAAGTTGATTTATTATGATAGAAAATTTACATAATTGTATTGAAGGTTTTATGATATTATGGAATGTGGATGTTTTATTTTTATACCATTCATGGTTTATGTTGAATTTATTGACATTTCATATTCTTGTTTTAATATGAATGATTATGTATTGTTTAAACCTGTCCATATGAAGAATGAATTGGACTTAATAAGTGACGGGTGGAGCCCCCTATAGCTCCTCGATGCATCGGTAGGTCTCATGAGACAAACTAGTGTCTTGGAACGAGGCATTGAAAAAATCTTATTTTTAGTCTTGGCACGAGGCCTTGACTACGTGGTTATGATAGTCTGGCATTATGCATTCCGTCATTATGAAAGTTGTTATTGATATTTCATGTATTTATTCGACTAGTAGAATATCCATGTGAATAAGTAAATGAAATTATTTATTTTTATCTTTTCCATATTATGTTGAAGTTAAAGTTTAAAAGTCTTTTGTTTTATTTATACATTACCTTAAATGTTTGTGTTTATTTATGAACGTTTCCGCTATATTGTTATTTTTACTGAGCATCTGAGCTCACCCCTTTCAATGATTAATTTTTACCAGGATGTGAAGAAGAAATTTATGAATGACCTGCATGGATAGTATGTTTGGATATGAGTGTGGACTATGGATACTATGTTGTTGTATTTTTCATTTTTATGATGTAATATAAGACTTATGAATATATCTAGTGTTTCCAAGTCTACTAAACTAATCGATCTTATGAGATTTGATCTTTCTTGTGATCATGACAATGTTATGTAATAATGCACCGACTCTGGGTAACTGGGGTCAGGGTGTTACAGTTGGTATTAGAGGATGTTTAGTACATACCTTGGAAGCTAGATTTAGATAAACTCTAATTACATAACATAGACCTAAGATGAACTTTGAGGATTAGTATATAAGAAATTCCTAGAATTTTGGTATTGTAGAGATTTTGTGAGTTTTACGAGCAATACATCCCTGTCTGGATACGAGCAGGTAGAGGCGGCTCGGGCACAGATGTAATTAGGGGTAAAACCTGAAAACACTGCTTTGAGCTAGACTCGAACGGGAACTGGTGCACGACAACGGGCCTTGCTGCACTCTTGGTTACGACACTCCTGGGGGATATGCTTAGGATTATTGTCATTTTCTTTACAAACCATTATGAAGTCTTTATGAGTATATACTTCCTCAAAGAAAACATTTTTATGATTATAGATTATATCCATAAACTTTTCAATTTATGTTAAGTGTTTTACAAGTATGGAATTATGTATTTTGATTCATAATCTAATCTAGTTTATTCCATTGTTTAGAGATGGAGCCTAGTGGAAGGAATGGACTATATCAATGAATGCACTCCATGTAGGGATTTCCCTCCTAATCAAGATAATTGTAGTGGAGCTGGTGATGCATCTGGTGGTGATTAGCTAATCACCATGATGGAACAACTCACTCAGGTTATGAATAATAACCCTACCTGTATGAAGCACCCTGATCCAAAGCATGGAGGATAAATGTTAGATCGCTTCATGAGGAAACAACCACTAACATTCAATGGGAGTACAAATCCCATTGTAGCTGAGCAATGGATAAATTCCTTAGAGAAAACATTCCATGCCTTGGAGAGTAGTGAAAGGGAAAAAGTTGTCATGGCATTTTATCACCTCACTGTAGATGTTGATCAATGGTGGTCATTGATAAAAAACACGAAGTAAGATGATGAAGTATCAGATATGTAATGGAGGGAGTTGAATGAGCTGTTATTAGAAAAATACTTTCCTCGAGACCATCGAGAAGATATGAAAAGACAATTAATGAGTCTGAGGCAGAAAGAGGATGAGAATGTCACAAAGTATGAGAATAAGTTTACAAGGTTAGTGAGGCATGCTGCTGATTATATACATAACCCAAGGAGTAAGATTGATCGTTTCATTGATGGGGTAAAACCATTTATCCATCGAGCATTAGTCTCTCAAACCTTCTCGTCATAGGAAGATATTGTCTCGTGTGCTATCAAGATGGAAAAGGAATTCTCTAAGTCTTACGACTGTAAAGCAGAGCAAGAGAAGAAGAGATCTATTGATCAATCTGTAAATGGAAATAAGGGTAATAACGGAAAAGTTGAAAATCCATCATGCAGTATGTGTGGGAAGAAACACCCCGGTACTTGCCTAAAAGTAATGGGAGTCTATTACAAGTGTGGTGAAAAAGGCCACCAAGCTCATGATTTCAAGGGAAAGAGAGTTACTGTCAACATGGAAGGCTATAATTATATATAAATGGGACATTATGAAAATTAATATCCTAAGCGTCAGACGAACTTGCCTCAGAAAAGGCCAAGGGATCAAGGCCAAGCTTATGCTATCACTACAGTTGAGGTAGAAGCTCCGAAAGACGTGGTGGAAGGTAATTTAATGGTTTCCTAAAGTTTAGCAAATGCATTATTTGATTTTGGATTATCGCATTGTTTCATATCTTCCTAGTTTGCTAAGAAAATTAAACATTTCCAATTTGATTTAACAAGAGAGTTGTCAGTCAAACCCCCTAAGGGAAGTATCATTGCAACAATGTTCTGTGAATCAGTCCCCATTAGAGCACATAAATGTTCTTTATCCACTGATCTCATATCATACCTATTATTAAGTTTGATATAATCCTCAGTATGGATTAGATTTCAGACCATGATGCAAAGATTTATTGTAAGAAGAAGAAGGTTATGATTTTTGATGATGATGATAAGGAACACCTTATCTTTAGAGAAATATCGCCACCACCTAATTCTTATCTAGATCCACCCCAAGTAGCTCAACTAAATTCAATTATCGGGGAGAAAGAGAATGAAATAATTGTGGGTGAGGAAAGGAATTTTCAAATAGAGGATGTACCTATTGTAAAAGAATATGTATATTTGTTTTCGGAAGATTTACCTAGACATCTTCCAGAACGAGAAGTTGAGTTTTGCATTGATTTAATTCATGGATCAAGGCCTATATCGAAGACCCCTTATAGAATGAGCACTATGGAATTAGTTGAACTAAAGAAACAACTAAAGGAATTGAGTAATAAGGGATTTATTCGCCCTAGTGTTTCTCCATGGGGTGCCCCTATCCTTTTTGTTAAGAAAAAAGATGGATCTATGAGGTTGTGCACTGACTATAGGGAGATCAGTGCTATAACAAAAAAGATCAAGTATCCCCTACCTCAAATTGATGAATTATTTGACCAACTTCATGTAGCTAAATACTTTTCAAAGATTTACCTTCGATCTGGATACCATCAGTTATGTTTGAAGATGGAAGACATTCCGAAGACAGCATTTCGAACCAGGTACAAGCATTATGAGTTTACAGTAATGCCTTTTGGATTGACTAATGCACCCTCTGTATTCATGGATCTAATGAATAGTGTTTTCAAGGAATATCTCGATGATTTTGTGGTGGTATTTATTGATTATATCTTGGTATAAACCAAAGGCTACTAAGATCATGAAAATCACTTTCGTATTATCCTGAAGACTCTTAGAAGACATGAATTATATGGGACGTTTAGCAAGTGAGAATTCGGGTTTCAGGAGATTTCTTTTCTTGGCCATATTGTCTCTAAAGATGGAATTTCCATTGATCCTTCTAAGACCAAGGCAATCCAAGAATGGCCAGCACCGATGAGTATAACTGAGGTACGCAGTTTTATTGGTTTGGCAGGTTATTATCGACATTTCGTCCAGAATTTTGCTCAGTTGGCTAACCCATTAACAAATCTCACACTTAAAGGGGTTATAGTTTTTGGACATAAGAGTGTGAAGAATTTTTTGAATAACTGAAGAGAATATTAGTCAATTATCCTATATTGAATCTACCATCGGGGAATGATGGGTTCGTTATTTATAGTGATGCATCAAAGAAAGGACTTGGCTGTGTCCTTATGCAGAATGATAGGGTTATTATCTATGCATCACGACAGCTAAAAATTAATGAGAAAAAATATCCTACTCATGATCTCGAGTTAGATGCTGTAGTCTCTGCCTTGAAGATATGGAGACATTATCTCTATGGTAAAAAATGTGAGATATATACCGATCCCAGGAATTTGAAGTATATTTTCTCACAAAAAAACTCAACATGAGGGAAAGGCGATGACTTGAACTAATCAAGGATTATGATTGCACGATACACTACCACCCGGGGATGGAAAATAAGGTTGCAGATGCTTTAATTAGAAAAGATAATGGAGTTTTGAACATGATGAGAGTGGAAAGGGATCCTATTTTCATGGATCTAGTAAAGATGGATATGGGAATCACCATGGAAGGTGAAACATCAATACGTTTTCAAATGGTTTCCAAACCATCTTTACTAGAAAGGATAAAGTGTTCTCAGGCCGATGATGAAGAGTTTAAAAAGAAGATTGATGCTGTGAATGATGGGAGATTGAGTGACTTTGTGTATGAATATTGGATTTTGATTTTTTGGAGGAGACTTTGTGTTCCCGATATACCTGATTTAAAAAGGGAATTGTTAGATGATGCTCATAGTTTCAATTTCCCTATACACCCTAGGAGCCCCAAAATGTATAGAGATTTGAAGGAACATTTTTTGTGGGATAACATAAAGAGGGAGATTGCTGATTTTGTGTCAAGATGTATGGTTTGTCAACAAGTGAAAGCTAGAAGGCAACAACCTGGTGGAGTATTGCAACCTCTTCCCATACCTGAGTGGAAATGGGATAATATCATGATGGACTTTTTCATGGGACTACCAAAGAATCCTTGAAGGAATGATGCAATATGGGTCATTTTTTATCGTCTTACCAAGTCAACACATTTCCTTTCTATAAGGGAGGATTTACCACTTGAACATCTATAAAGACTATATATTAATGAAGTAGTGAGACTTCATGGAGGACCCCTATTGATTGTCTCAGATCGTGATCCCCGTTTTATATCAAGATTCTCGAAAAGTCTTCAGAAGGCCTTGGATACTGAACTTCGTTTGAGCATTTCTTACTGCCCTCAAACAGATGGACAATCAGAATGAACTATTAAATCCTTAGAAGACATGTTGAGATCATGCTCACTTGACTTTCAGGGTATGTGGGATCAATATTTACCACTGGTAGAATTTTTCTATAACAATAGCTTCCATTCAAGTATTCAGATGGCACCATATAAAGCATTATATGGAAAGAGATGTCACACACCAACCTGTTGGGATGACGTTGACGAAAGAAAACTTGTAGGCCCAGAACTGGTGGAGGAAACGATGGAAATGGTGAAGGTAATCCAAAACCACATCAAAGTAGCTCAAAGTAGGTAGAAGAGCTATGCTGACAACTGAAGGAAGGATTTGGAATTTTAGGTAGGAGATCATGTTTTCATGAAGGTATCTCTATGGAAGAGAGTTATATGATTTAGTAAGAAGGGTAAATTGAGTCCCAAGTACATAGGACCCTTTGAAATTCTAGAACAAATTGGGACTGTAGCTTACTGTTTGGCAATGCCGCCAAGTCTCTCCAAAGTTCATGATATGTTCCACATATCACTGTTGAGAAAATACATGCCTGACCCAACGCATGTAATCACCATTGAAGAATTAGAACTAGAACTCGATCTGTCTTACTAGGAAGAGCCCATCATGATTCTTGATACAAGAGAACAAGTGCTGAGAAACCGGACGACTCGTCTGGTAAAAGTTCAATGGAGAAACCATAAGATGGAAGAGGCAACGTGGGAACCCGAGGAACTTATGATAAAGAATCACCAAAGTCTTTTTATGCAGTAATATTATAATAAATTTTGAGGAAGAAATTATTTTAAGAATTGGAGAATGTAACACCCCAAGCTTCCATGGTATGCTTCTCTTTTAATAATATAGTAGCGTTTATTGTACACAACTTCGAGTTCTAACACACACCACAACGAATCGAACTAGCCGTTATTAACAGTAATACCGACATTTTGAAATTTTATAAATTTTACCTCTCAAAATGGACTTCATTTTTGGATTCAAAATATCTAATTTATCCTATGGTAAAATTTTGGTACTTTTCGGATAACTTTTATATTTTGATGAATAGTGAAAATTACTAAATTTTAATTAAAAACAACCTTTTTAATAAAAATAATTAATAGTGATAAATTATGAATTTGAGTGGTTTTAATGTATATTTAGAATAAATTTTTACCATTTAATAAAACGTTTGTCCTTGGACATAATTTCACAATTACACCGGACATAAACAAGTGTCAATCATTTGATAGTTATTATATCTTAAAAACACGCTTTTTGTTTTGACAGCGGGAATAAATTTTAAATTAATTTCTACCACTTATGTGTTTTGAATTTGGAAAAATTTATTTCATATTTTGAATCAGGATTTCCAAATTGTGTAAATAGGTATCTTTTATTTTTATACATTTTAAATAATTACTTCAGTAAATATTTTATTTACCATGGTTAAAGGGTAAATCTAGTAAATAAGGGTAAACAATTAATATTATAAAAACAATAAATTATCCTAAAACGTTTCCTAACCTTATTGGTGGATACATGTCCAACCATGGGAATCTTTTGGTCGATTTTTCGACTCCATGGAGCCACTTGTAGGTGATAGGGACACTTTATATTAATTAAGTTAAAGTAAATACAAAAATGGCATAAGCTTATATATTTTAGAAAAACAATTTTTACATTGGGTTATATATATTATATTTTCTATTATAAATATTCATTATAAATATAAAAAGATTTCCTACATAATGGAATTTTATTTATAATTTTTAGACTTTGAAAATGTAAAAATATATATGACACAATAATGATGCAGTATTTTCCTTATTAATGAAAGAATCAAATAATTGGTATTATAAATGTTAAAATAAATATAATTTGAATGTTTTTATGACATAAAATAATTTTATTGGTTAATATAACATGTTTAGATTTCTTAAATGAATTTTGTTCGAATTAATAAAGTTGTTTTGCCTTTAACAAAAAACAATTATTGAGTAGTGTCAAAATTGACATAAATGAGTTTTTAAAACAAATATTATATTATTAGTTTATATTATATTCCTAAAAATCTAAGGTTCGGTCATAAGACATATATAATTATTTGTGTATCATTAATTTCCCACTTGGGGGTCTCTTGGGGGAATATAGTAAGTTTATTAACCATATAATATAAAAATACAAAGTGACATGGTAAGGGTCAAAATAATTAACTAAGAGTTAAAATAAAAGATAAGGTTAATATAAAGACCCAAACCTGTCTAAAATATATTGGTTTAAAGGATTTGGACCCATCCCCACCTTATACTTTGAATAATCCAATTTGGATCCATTAGAAACCGAATATTATTTTATTATAAAATATTACTTTAAGTTTTTCCTAAAGAGCCCCTTACCCCTCTTATAAAAGGGCACTCCCCTTATCATTAATTCACACCTTCAAAGCCATTTGTATTGGCCAAACTCATCCCAAATATCCTCCAAACATTCCTCACTTCATCCTAGATGCTTTATTTTGTTCAGAAAGCCATCCTAAGGATCCCTTTTGATCAAATCAAAAGAAAGAACCCGAAGAAGAGGTAACGTCTGCACCACCCTCTTTAAAGTTCCTCTCTTCTTCACCTTCTATATTACTTGGTATTTCCTTTCTAAAATAATAACTCCAGTATTTTATATATACTGTGATGTTATTATAATTATGGAATAAACAAATTCATTATTCTATCCACCCCTTGAATGACATGTCACCATACGTGCGTACGTACGACCTATCGTCTCCACGTTGTGGTGTAATTGTTGTTCAATATATTATTATTTAGATGTGTATAATAATGATGTATAATTCATGTAAATAATAAATATAACATTATAATTATTCTTTCTATATGATATAACATCCAATTATATATTATTTTAATATCAAAAGAATGATATTTTCGCTCGTGCGTACATACAGATTACCATCTCCACGAACGCGATGAGATTCATTCCCCATCGTATCCATTCAAGACTAAATTTTATTGGATGATTAAAAATAATATTTAAGGACTTGATATAATTCTAGATATGAATAAGATACAACTTATAAATAACAAACGTGTCTTATGTAACAAAACATATAAAAGAAAACGAGTAAGTTAACACCCGAAACAACAATAATACTAAGATATTATCAACAAAGCAATATTAAAAGATCATATATGATATCAAATTAATGTATATGATTCTTTTATAATTTAATAACAACTATTTCACCATTATACAGGTGGTTAACCAACCCTCGACCAAGGAAAAGTTCAAGGTAAGGGTTAATTTCATAATCTTTTCATTATCTGAGGTTATTTATACGTAATTATCTATTGAGACCTCTTTATCATTCACATCCATGTTTCTTAAAAATGAATTTCAAAACATTATTACTATTTTTAAGAATATGGTTTAAAGTCATTTATACCCTTGATTGACTTTATATGAGATTTTTATAAAGGAATCTTTTCGTCGTTATCCAAACAAGGTTGTTTTTAACCTTTTCGACAGAATTAAGGTAAGAATGTCTTTTTTTATCTTATACGGAGGATGCAGTTATTCTCCGCCGTCTTACACCTTTGAAGCTTCCCTTGAAATCTTATAATAATATTTTCAAAATAAAGGTTTTCTGGAGAATTATGTGACTTTTAAATGATTTCAAAAAAGAAGAGATATTTCTCTCAAATAGTTTTGATTTTCATCTATGTCAACATCCTTTGATGGATTTTAAGTTTATTTTAAGTTTATTTATTATGATAAAAAATTTCCATAATTGTATTGAAGGTTTTGTGATATTATTGACTGTGGATGTGTTATTTTTATACCATTCATGCTTTATGGAGAAAGTATTGACATTTCGTATTCTAGTTTTAATACGAATGTTTATGTATTGTATAAACTTGTTCATATGAGGAAAGCATTGGACTTAATAAGTGATACGTGGAGCCCGCTATAGCTCCTCGATACATCAGTAGGTCTAATGAGACAAACTAGTGTCTTGGCACGAGTCCTTGACAAAATTTTATTTGTATTCTTGGCACGAGGCCTTGGCTACGTGGTTATGATTGTCTGTCATTATGTATTCCGTCATTATGAAAGTGGTTAATGATATTGCATGTGATTATTAGACTAGTAGAATATCCATGTGAATAATTAAATAGAATTATTTCATTTTATCTTTTACATATTATGTTGATGTTAAATTTTAAAAGGATTTTTTTCAGTTATACATTGCCTTAAATGGTTATATTTATTTATGAATGTTTCCGCTACATTGTTATCTTTAATGAGTATCTGAGATCACCCCTTTCAATGTTTTATTTTTCCAAGGATGTGAAGAAGTAATTTATGAATGACCTGCATGGATAGTATGTGGGTATATGAGTGTGGACTACAGAGACTATGTTGTTGTAGTTTTCATTTTTATGATGTAATGTAAGACTTATGAATATATCTAGTTTTTCCAAGGCTACTATTCTAATCAATCATTCGAGATTTGATCTTTATTGTGATCATGCCAATGTTATGTAATAATGCACCGACTCTGGTTAACTGGGGCCGTGTAATTACAATTACTACATGTAAAAAATGATACATGGATCATTATAATAATGTTTAAAAATAATCCAAGATCATTTTCTTAGTTTTGGTTATGTGATTAATGTTTTAAACTAAAATGAAACTTTTATATTATAAAAATCTACTACAAGTCATACTAACCACATCATGTGGTAGATTGATGTGTAGTTGATTACTACACATCACAATGAATTATGGATCATTTCACAATATTTTGAAAATAATATGATCTCATTTTCTCAATTATGGAAACTTTATGTGTGTTTTAAAGTAAAATGAAACTTATATTAAAAACATGTACTTCAATCCAAACCAACCACATCATCTATCTAATTGATGTGCAGTAAATTATTACACATGATAAATTAATTATGGATCATTTTCTAAGAGTTGGAAAATTATAGGAGCTCATTTTCTTGATTTTGGTGATGTGACACATATTTTAAACAAAAATGACTACATTTTATTGAAAACACACACATAGAGTCTTATTGACAACATTATATCTCATATTGATGTGAGGTTGATTCATATACATCAAATTGAATTATAGATAATTTTCTTAATGCTTGAAAATAATTTGATTATATTTTATCTATTTTGGATATTTGATATGTTTTCTAAACTAAAATGAAACTTTTGTATTGAAGACACATACTTCGAGTCATACCAACCATATAGGGTGTTATATTGATTTTTGGTCTATTATTCCATGTGAAAAACAATAATTTATTGTTAACCTAAATCTTGAAAACAATATAGCCTCATATTCTCATTTTTGCATAGATAACTTGTGTTTTAAACTAAAATGACACTTCTATATTAAAAACATACATCAGGTATTACTGACCATATCATGTGTCGGATTGACGTGTTCTTGATACACATAAAATAATAATTATCGATCATTTTATTTATGATTCATAATACTTTGAGATCATTTTATATGTTTTTTCTATGTGAATCGTGTTTCAAACCAAAATAACACTTTTCTATTGACAAATCATAATTTGAGTCATACCAACCACATTGTGTGTCAGATTAATGTGAGGTCAATTTCTATACATCAAAACTGACTTATGGATCATTTTCCTAAAGTATAAAAATAATCTGCACTTATCTTCCTAGTTTTGAGCATGTGAAACCTGTTTTGAAGCAATGTGTAAATTTGACAAAATATGTATAAGATAAAGATGATATGGAAATTAAATGAAGAAATTATATAAAATTGTGAGAAAATTAACAAAATATTTTGTAGGAAGTAACATGTTGATGATGTATATATACATTCTGACACCCTGTGTTATGCTCAATCCTTTCCAAACATATTAATTTACTTCATTATACGTATCCTTTAGAAAAATATCAAAACTAATATATAATTATTTTGATACTAATTATTTACACCCCAAATATATTTCTAATTTTATAGTCCATAATACATCATAAAAATAGTGTATAATCAAATAATTTGATGTCATAAACCATTCGAACACCATATACATTTCCCAGTCATCTCTAAAAAAATTCTTATTATTTTGTGTATGTAGATTGTTTTCAATATTGGAAGTAAAAATAAAATATAGAAAAATATTATTAAGAAATATTTTTTATGAAATTTTAATTACCTTTATAAATTACATGTTCATGGATTATAATCCTTTGATAGTAAATGATTTATTTTATAAATTTTTAAACATATTATCCACAACCATTGTTGTAATATTAATCTAAACATTGAGAAAATTGACCAAAATATGTATTTTTTTAAATATGTTTTGGTAGTTAAATATTTTTATATATACCTTAATCTGTTTTTATTTGAAGTAATCTGTAAGATTATTATTTTCAGTCACCGACCTCATACCAAGATTGATCCTACATTTAGTGATCTCCATATAATAAAAAATTATTTTTAAAACCAAAACTAAAGAATATAATTAAAATTATATCTATAAAACATTTATTATAGTGTATTTCAAATTCATAATACACATCATGTGTGATCAGTTTGTTGGAAATGCATGAATTGGATTCAAAAGATAATTATTTAGGGTATCCAGATTGGCTGAGGGAAGAGTTAAATGCTTCTTAAGAAAACAAATAAGTAATGAAAAAATATAATATATTTTATATGATTATATTATAGAGTTTTATCCCAGAATTTTAGGCATCAAAATGATTATATAAGGTGTTATTTTTTTCAAATGACTCATTTATCTCTTTTTTTTCTTATCAATTTATTTTAACTACTATGAAATTTCATCTGTAGAAATGATACGGAGATTAATAAATCCAAACTGTGCTACGTATGGTTTTCCATTTATATAGTTGTAATATAAACACCTATAGAAAATATGAATAATTATTAACATTAATGGACAAATTAGATGAAGTTTTAGATAGAAGTATTATGAAAATGTACCTTATTCATGTATTCAAAACTGAGACTCCCAACAATTCAAATATTAGAATCTAATTTATACTATCAAGAATAACTATGTCTGTAATGACAGTTCCAAATATTTCTTCTTCATATGGAACGTATCAAAAATCTCCACCATTGAATGTGGTGTCTGTGTGAACTTTTTATGATAATATATGTTTTAGTGTAACTATCAAGGTTAAGTTACTCTTATAAGGTCTTTTTTCATGGTTGATTCCCTTTGTTCCATCTAGTTAGAAGTTATTGAAAGCTGTTTTTTTCAGAATGATCACTTCCAATTCATATATCTAAACCATATAAAAAACATATGAACATAAAATAGATATTTTCAGTTAATAATATTATAAATAATAATAAATTACTATTATTTCATACTTACTCATGTTTCCCAACCTACTTTTGTGTTTTCATCAACTAGTTCTCCTTATTTACGTGGGCCTCATTCCATAACACATGAATCGAGATAGAAGTGGATTCTAATTTTGATTCATCAATTTTCATATAAACAAAGGAACATTTATTGTTTCATATCACATAAAACATATATTACGTATTTAAAAAACCATTTTATTCTCTAGTTAAGTTTACAGCATCCTTACATTGTGATTGGTGTACATTGGTTTTGATACACATTGGTTATTTTCAATACTAATTTTTTGTAACATAAATTTATATTTTTGAATCAAATTAGACAATATAACTAATTTTGAATAATATATTATCAACAATAATGATCCTTAAGTTATTTCTCATTATTATTAATGATGGAAGAAACCCATGTTTCTTAATTTATACTATTTTCATAAGTAACTGGTTGGTGTGGATTTAGTTTTCTCTCAGAATCTCAATGATGGAACTTGGTAAGTAGTGTCTAAAAGCATATATGAGATTTTAAGTAGCCATTAAGACATATTTCTTATATAAATCATTTATAATAAATAAAGTCTTAAAGGGATAATGAAAATTAAACCAACATGTCATTGTATATTTTTTTTGATAAAATAGAGAAAGTATATCATAACATTACCTTAATATCATTCCAAAGGGTTTATTTAATTATAGGTTAGAAATAGTTCCATAAATCTATATCAATCAGAACATTCATCCTCATTGTTACCCAAACATAACTAATGAGCATTGACTTGTTGGGGATAACATTTTGGCCCCATTGATTCCATCTAACCTCAAATTTTTTACTCTTGTATATTTCCTTTAAAATTTTAGTAAACTCTATGATGTTGCATAATTCTTATTTTTTTCATAAACATGGTGTTATTACACTAATATTTCTATAATTTCAACGTCAACTTCTTATTTATCATTGATATTGGTAACATCATCATGTGTAAAAGTCATTTTCTGCCTCAGTAGTCAAGTATTTAATGTAAATTATATAATTATTGTAGAGAACACACAATATTATGAGGAAAATCATAGTACAATAAAAAGAAATTAACCTAATCATTGAAATCATTTTTATTTAAAGGTTTAATGGATTTCCATCCTATATCAATAATTCAAATTCCCTATTAATAGTCGCCTATAATATAGAATACATTGTATACATTGGGACCACCATAAAATGATTGTGATATCCCATTAAAAGGGTTGTCATCAATTTAATTTTCTTATGACCTTATATTATTTTTAATCACTAGTAGGACAATTGAAATATTATTGTTTACTAGATCTGATATAGAAAATAATTGCAATTATTGTGATTCCATTTTGAAAATCTTTTCCTTTTCCCCTTCCATAATGAAATTCATCTTCATGAATCCCATTTCATCAACTTCCAATTCAGCTCTATTGTCTTCCCATTCATAATAATAAATCATCACTTGAAATATTGTATAATATAATCATAGATCTCTTGATCGGTTCTTCAATTAAAACAACTTGAATTGTTGACTTTTTCTTAGAATTCATGAATTCGATTTGTTTCCTTCATGGATCTTATTCCTCGAAACATGATGTGGTTATTTTATCATTTTCCTTAGGGTATCAATGTGCTTTGAATTGATTCAGAAAATCTATCATGGGAATATTATTGTTGTTTTTATGGTAGGTGGTCTAAATGTTTTTCCTAAGGTAAATTTTGGTTTTTAAAGTATGTACGACATGTATGATCATTTTGTAATACCATGAACATTACCTCTCTAAGCCTAGACATCCCATAGATCCTATTTGGACCGATGGTGATTGTGACATGGAATTTCAGCCATATGAGAGGTTTGAATACCGGTGACATTGGTTTGAATCCTAAAAATTGAGAACCTAAAGCCTTTCAGTAGGATTATAAGATTGATTATGGAAATTACACAACTTATAGAATAGGTAATAGGCAAATCTTGGAATATTTGAATGTGAATTTGGTAACTTAGAATGTGATTTTATATTTCTTTTGAAATTTTAATTATATAATTAGAATTTGTAATATTGGAATAGTGACCTATTTGAAAAGAAATTTGGATCTTTTCCTGATAGAATAAATGGAATAATAATCAGTAATTGGTTTAAATTAACCAATGTTCCGTATGATAACATGTTTCAAATGTTTTGGTCATAGGTATGATTTTGTTTTTTTACTTGATATATGGTAACTTGATGACTGGGGGAGAGATACATTGTTAATTGATACCTAGATTGGGTATTTTACCCTAGACATGTGTAATTTGCATTGGGAACATGTAATCATCTCTAGTATGGGAATTCACATAGAGTCCATTAACACACATAATGAGTCATTTTCCCTTGGCATGGGTAATTCACCTTAGGAAAATGTAAGAAAACCTATCATGGGAATTCATGTTGGGTCCATTAATACACATTATAGGTGATTCTTACATTTAAAGAGAATCCACTCATGGGAAGAAACATTCGGCAATGTGTCATTGTCACTTTGGTTGACCTTGAGTGTCCATCTAGAGTTTGAGGGTTAGTGCTTTATTTATGTGTTTTCCATTAAGTTATATTATATTCCATGTTTATCATATTATTTTTTGCTATATAATTTAGAAATAGGTTTTTTAGACACCATTTGAAGTGGCCTACTAATTTTTACTCACACCATGTTCATGCCATCATTTGGAACCCAGGAGGACTTCATCAATTTAGGTATAGACAAGGGAAAGGTGTCATTAATGTTATTGTTTCATTTGGTTTTTGGGACTGGATATTATAGATGGGACTGAGCCTGTGGTTCGAGACCACAATTGGGAGGCTTTATTTATAGTATATCATTTAGTTTTTTTCCTTTATAAATTTCATCATGATTTTTTTGGAATATAGTATGGTATGACATGGTTTATTATACTAGAATTATCTGTATTTGACCACTTTATATTTTATAGTTGATTTAAATTATTAAGTATATCATTTCATAAATGTGATTTTTATTCATTACCAATGGGTAGGGTCTCCCCCACTATATTTATTAGACACATTCTACAAGTCAGTAACCTCTGGATTACTGGGAGGAATGCTTGAGGTCACGTAACAACTCCTCTTGGTCACATGATCGAGAACTGGGTTAGGGATGTTACACTATCTATCTGTAGAGCTCTAAATAAGCCACCATAGTGTAATAAACAATATATGTAGAGTAATTTTATATATTAGATTCTATGAAAGAATCTGTTTTCATTAAGAATTTTATTTATAAACTAGAACATGTTCTTAACCCTAAGGGAGTCATTGGTCTTTACTATGAAAATAATAGTTTCATACTTCAAGATAATGAGCCCTGACCACACAAAAAAACACATACATCAAAAATAACATCTCCTTTGAGAAATTATTGTGAGGGGTGATATAAATATCTTTTGGGTGGCTATATAGAAAAATGTAGCATATTTGATGACAAAACCATTATCACAGTAATAACATGAGGTTTATGTATAGTTTATGGATGTTATACAATAGATATATTTGTTTTAATTGTTGTAAAATTTTCACGTTATTGTAATAAAGGAAGAATTTATTAAACATTAATTCATTTGTACTATATTTTACTTTACATGAACAATCAAATGATATTATTCACTCAAAGATATACTTTGAGTTGCCCCTAATTGATGTTCAACATAAAGTATAATGGGTCGTGATGATATGTTAATATTAGAATGAATATAATATTTCATTCACTAAAAAGTTTTGTATAGGATATATAATGAATATATTCAAGTGACAATAAGTATATACTTATTACATGCATTGAACCTCAATAGTATATCTCATGGAATGTCATATAGTCATTGATAAAATTAATGGTGTATTCTTATTATCAATCCTTCTTACCTGAGGTTGTCAAGATACCTATCTTGATAGATTTCATATATTGATAATTTATTATGTAATTAAAAATAGAATTAACTTATCAGGGAGTGGCTGGTTATGTTATTTATCATGTCATTGATTCAAGGGAAACCAAGATGGGAGTTTTTCCCATGTATGATAAGTAAGAATCTATCCCATGATTGAATTTGACTGAGAAAATGCATGTTCATGCTTAGTTGAGTCACATATGAAGTTACAAACTTTTTAATTAGGGACATGTGATATAATCATCTATTATATGAATGATATATGATGTATTCATAGATTTGGTTAGCCTTTTTGTAGAATCAAGAAAAACTAAGATGGCATATACTATATTGGAATTGTTTTATGTCTAGTGTTCAATAAACATATTAGGAATACATATTATATATGTATACATAAAATTTAAAAGATACATATTTTTTCACCATTTTTTTATAGATATATGATTATTTTTGAAGGATATCACACCAAAACCTTTAGTATCTTGAGTAGCACTGATGAATTTCTATAGGAATATATTTTCTTACATCTATGAAATATAGATTTTATATTTATTATCTATGATACTAAGGCCCACATGGTGACATAGTTCATAAATTTGATAAGTATTAAATATTTTACAACTTTTTTACACTAAAATGGATAGAATTTGATGAAGACTTATCAAAAAGGAGTTTTAGATAGATTCAAAAATTGTTCTGATGTTTTTTCATTGATTCCTTGTAGGATTTAACTATAAGTGGAAGATTGTTGTATATGAAATTAAATGATGTGTATCTTATATTATGATGCTACTAGATAATAAGATATCATATAAATAAATTGTATATCATAGCATACATTTTACATAAATTATAAGGATACATGGTATTCATCTATTACCCATATCGTATTGAATGATATACCTTATGATTCCATTGTATGGGATACAATGCACATTATTCATCATTTTTGTGTTGCATCCCTTATTGTATAATATTTTTTTAATGGATTAAACATATAATTAATATCCTATGAATGAGTTCAATGGTTACATAAACCACTTGTAAATCAAAGGATGCATTTGATGACACCCGATGTGGCCAACGAATTATTCACCAATTAAATGCATCAAATACTATAAAAGGGGTGTGATCCCTCCTATTGGTCTGTGTGATTTTAAATGATGTGGATGTGATCATTTATTTTAGGAATTTATTTTTATAAACTCTATTATTATAAGACTCATTCATAAATCCCAAATGAAGGTGTTAGAACCATTTTATGTTTTGTAAGGATCCTCAAGTTATAAACTTTGATCCAAAGGCTAGTGTCCTCCCTATAGGTAGGATACATTATTTTCAACTTCATGGTTATAATCGAGCATTATCCCTTGAATCAGTAAGATACAGGCTTATATTTTTACATTATAGGTACAAATAACTTTATTAAATTAAGAATATTTATTTACATGAAGATATACAAGGCATATTTCATGGGTTGTCCCCACCCCCATTTATCATTAAATGATCCCCCATAACCTATCATCACTAGTTTTAAAACATCCAACCTTATTATGGAAATTTGTGGTTCCAGAAGGATGTACTAGAATGTTTTGGTTTCAGCACAACATATGTTATTTTAATGATTATTAAACATAGACTCAATGGATACAATAATAATAATGGAGACATCAATCAAATATTTCTTATGATTATTGTAAGAATCAAGAGTTTTTTATTGAACAAATTCAACAATTAGATACTCGGGGACATGTTATTTATTACATTGAATTTTATTTATTACTTAATAATAATTCTTATGTTTATATTCTAGACTAATAAAAATTTTCTATTAATTTTTTTAATGAATTAGTAACAGTGTATAATTTGATGATAGTGATTCTATTTTATCTAAAATAATAATTTATATCATATGAGTATTATAATTTATAATAACTTCATAAAACTTTTATTAAATGTTCGTTACTAAACTAATGAAGGAATTTATTACATAATATATATTAGTCTCCCAAAATTCATATTTTACTAAATAATTGAATTTTATTTGTCGTTTCTCTCATCACACAGCTATTTATGTAGATCAAGATATCATATATAACTCTTGGATTGTGGTTTAAAAATATTCTTTACCAAATCCTTCATATGGATTATCCCAACTCTATACCTCTGGATCCTTAGTGTTTTGAACCAAGTGAAACCCAAATCTCATGCAAGTTACAAGCACTTAATCCTATTAGAGTCACCCATATTATCATCACCTTACATGAGATAATATATTAGAACCCTTAATAGAATATCCTTCCCATTTGGATGAGTTAGGTATTTACTAATATTAAATTTAGAAGGAATCTAATGCTTAGTATTTTTATATAATTTTTAAAACCTCACCATTAAATCTCATGTGTTCCCTTTATGTATGTCTCCTTCGAATGATTTATTTTTAATGTATATTATAGCTTCAACAAAAAAAATATGTTCAAATCATGTTAGTGTATAACATCTTATGTAACTCATTATCTATATTACTTATCCCTAAATAAAATCTAATTATATTCACACAAATCTTAATGAATCTCATATATAACGTACATTAAACACATTCATGTGGAGGATTATAATCATATGAAACCAAAAACCTCACATGTGAATGTATGGTACAAAATAACTAGTATAAAAACTATTTAAAATGACACATTTATAAAATAAGTTATCAATAACTATCATTATAAATAATTTTCCATATCATATATGTAATAACCAATATATAAAACCATTGGTTGAAGTTTTCTATATAGATTATGTAATAACCAACATAAAAAACATATTTACTATGTTTTTTATTATATAAAAAATATATAAAACATCAACCAATGGTTTTTTATGTTTTTTATTAAATAAGCGATATATAAATAATTTTCTTCTTCATCTATTATTAAATACTCAATGAAAAAATAAATTTTCTACATCAGTTGTATAATAAATGACATAGGAAATTTTTAAAAATATTCAAATATTATGCTCAACACCTTATTTTATTTAATTCATTCCTGAAATTATCTCATATCCAAAACCATAACCCCTATTTCATGAAACTCCTGTCCTCCAATCTCATTCGACTATCTTAGTCATTCTCAATCTCCATCATCATTGGCTTCTCTCTAGATTCTCTCACTAATTTTTTCTATTATTCTAGTCCACTAAAGGTAATTTTATTTTTTTTATATTTTCTACTTGACTATTTTCACCCAATTAATTTTATTTCATTCTTTTACTTGACGTGAATAAAGAGAAATTGTTTTTACGATTGAGTTTCCTTTCAAATATTATTAAAATATCATATATAATGATATAATTAATATTATATCAACTCGCATATAATTATTCTTTTAAAATATCCACTATAAGTTTCAATACATTTCAAACCTATATCTCATTTTCTAATATGAATATTTCATAATGTGTGGTACCTCTTTCCACTTGATTTTTAGTCACTCAATGTTTTCATGTTTTATTTGATATTTACTTCCATAAGAAATAATATATTCTTATAAAATGTTACCGTATCCCATAAAAAATGTGTCCTATATTTTTATTAATATGGTGATATCATATAGGGACATTTAAATCATAGGAACTAAAATCATAATGTTTTAAATGGTATTTTATATCTATAGAAGTTTGTTTTGAAGAAAAGGACAAGAAGAATAATGAAATAATGAGAAGAATGTTTATTTTTCATTGTCTCAATGTTTGGGGTTTTCTATTTCATTGTGTTTTCTTGGATTTTAAATGGTAATTTTAGGATTTTAAATTATGTGTGTCATGTGAACAAGTATATTTCTATGTTTCTACTTTTTTTTGCTTCTTGTTTTTATTGTTTAAATATTTGTTTTTATTTTTGTTATCATTTTTTGTTGGGGAATTTTTTTGGTATTTTATTTGTGAAATAGTTTATAGTTCTTTATTTTTATTTAAAAAATTAAAATTTAATTTTAATTTAAAAATATTGTAACTTATAATAAATAATTAAAACTTTTTGTAGGTGATAATAATCATAGTTAGATTGTTCTATTCAAAAAAATGATAAATAAGAAGAAGGGGTTGATAATTTTATTCAATTTTCCAAATGAAACATCCTGAACAATGTCATGTTTGTTTATCCATGCGTGAATTATATAAATATGATAAATGTAAAATATAGAAAAATTAAAAATAATTTAATTTTAAATGGTTTAAATATGTGTTAATTTTACTATATTTGGATTGGTGAAATTTTATAGAATTAAATATCTAATTGATAATGGATATTTTTAAGATGATTATTATAATCAAATTGAAGAAATGATTCATGATATTTAAGTGGCTTCAATTGAGAAAACATCGATCATCGATAACTTTTATGGCGATGATGAAAATACATTGAATCTAGGAATCATTAAATTTATGAGTTTATCAATAATGATAATATTGGTTAACATGAATGTCATGAATGGATTAAGTTACAAGAGTTTTATAGAGTTGTTAAAACTATTGAACGACATACTGCCTAAAGATAATGATCTTCCAAATTCACATTATAATGTGAAAAAATTTATTCTGATGTGATTAGGCTATATGAAAATAAATTCCTACCATAATGATTGGTTCTATATAGAAGTGAATATGAGGGTCTGTTAATGTGTCCAAAATGTGGGACATAATTATATAAGTTAGAAGAAAAATCATAGGTTTATTTATATATTATTCTATGTACCAAAACTCATACTAAGAAAATTTTGTATATTCTTAAAATTATTTGTCCAAAACATTTTTTATCAATTAAATTGTTTCTAAAATGGAAAATTTAATTCATATATGAATATATAAAAAATAAAATTATCACATCCAACTAATTGCCTATAATGGGAATAAATTTATTAAAAATTTATATATTCATAATTATTGTTAAAAAACACATACTTGCACTGAACATATATTTAATGGATCTGTATTTAATCATTAGTAGAATACATAGTTTATATCATGTTTTTTTTAAATTTACAACTTATCTTTTAAGCTTTGAATAATGTGGAAATCTATCATGACAAGTTTAATGATTTCTAGACCAAAACAACCTAGAATCAATATATTGTTAACTTTTCACTATTAATTTATTATTTGAAAATATTATTGGAGGAAGGTATTAGAGTGTATTATTATTATAATAAAAATTAATTTTTTTAATTGCATACAATTATTATGTTCACTATAAATGAATTTCCAACATTTGTAAATCTTTTTGGATATGGTGTTAAGTGGAATAGATCTTTTTCAATTTGGGAAGAAGGGTCTTTGTGTTATCATTTAACATATTGGATACAAACTAAGTACATAATTCATCGAAGGTTATCTTCAATATATCAATCTTATTGAAGCTTAAAAAAGGTATTCAATATCTCATGAAATTTTGATTATGATTCAAATCCCATTCAACAGATTATTATATACAGAGGTAGAAAAATATTGATGTTATATTAGGAATAACACAAAAATCTCATAATAAAATAAATATATAGAACCAAAAATCAATATTTTTTTCTTAAATATTGTGGGTATGATGTGGTCAAATATAAAATTAATTTTATTCATGTTTAGAATAATATATGTAACAATTTTATTAGAATATTTCTATATATAAAAGTCAATACTCTGTACTATTGAATTTAATATCTGACTAACATTAAATGATATTACATTTGTATTTAACTCTCACTCCTTAAATAAAATGAACAAACATTACTATGTGTATTAACACATTATCCAAGAGGTAGAAAATCGTTTTTTGTATGTTCCTCCATGATATCAAATTTTTTCTAGGTAATTCTTAAAATGTAAAAAATATTTTGTCACTAAAATATTTAGAGGTAATCGGAATGAAATATCATTATTTTCATGTTATGATGCAACATTTCCAACTAATTTATTTATATAGGATATATCCCATCAATGAAATATTTATTACCATCAAGGTGTGTTATTTTTTCCAATACCATTTGTAACAAAGTTATGGATCCAAATTCATTAAATAATTTAGGGAATTATGTTATCAATTATCTTTTTGAAATAGAAATTTACATTCCACCAAATTTTTTATTGATATCATGGTCTCATATATTTACATTAGATATTTCAGTTTGAAAGGTATATGAACATATTTAAGGGATGTGTTAAGAATTCATATCAACTAGAAGCATCAATTATTGATAAGTATATTCTTTCTTAGGTGTTATATTTTTGTACATACTACTTTCTTGTAGTGCATCAAGTAATTTTCCCTAAATATTACTATAAATTAGTATGTTTTTGTAGAAATATTATCTATTTCTTGAAAACAAAATCACTGATATGTGAATAAATACTGCATGCACATTTATACACCTTTAATAACAGATATGAAACTAACTTATATATATAATCAAATATTGATGTGTTACACCAATTTTATCCAAATAATAAATATGTGTGGGTACTGAATGAGAATAAGAAAACTTTTTTACCATGTATTAAAGTGACCATGAATACTAGATCTAATGTGTTAGAAAAGATGAGATGGTTAGTAGGTGGTCCAAGATTAAATTTGGTAACATGGTACATGTATGACATTAATGGATATGAATTTTATACCAAATAATAGGACAAAAAAATGTTGTTAAAAATAGAAGTGTAATGGTTTTTGAGAAAGTGATTAATTTATCAAGTGAAAAAGAAAAAAACCAAAATATCTTTTATTAATGAATATTTCATTGTTAGTAGAGAAACATGTGAGATCGATTAGATTAAATTTTGAGTTGATGTGTAAAACTATAAATGGATTTATAGAAATGAAACTGTTAAATACAATGATTTGGTTATGACACTAGTTGATCTAAATAGATTGGAAAACACATATGAATCTTTTATCATAAAAACACATGCAAAAAAACTTCTATGTTCCTGAACAATCAAATGTATAGTGGTCTATCATTTTATAAGGAAAAAAGTGTATTTTGGTGATGATAAAGTCGACAATGATGATGAATTTCTTGAGATCCATACATTCATGGAAATATTATCAAAGTATATTGATCACCACAATATATACAATGTTTGTTTCATATATATTGATCATAAAGAAGGGATATGGGAAAAATCATTTATCAATCTAAAAATTTTATAGATACCATATATTTATTTCTTTTTTAAAATTTTAAATTTTAAAAAAAGTGAAATTATTATTTCTAATTGTATTTCTTATTTAAGTACCTTATTTTAAAAAATATGATAAATTATTTATTTTAGTTCAAAAAAATCAATTACATATAAATATTAATTTTTTTGATATTTTTATCATTTTAAATGTTAATATAGTTTTTTTTCTTTTTTCTATATCATTTCATATGTCAACAAAAATTTTAAGAATTTTTTAAGAAATTAGATAACTACTCCAACAAATATTTTACAAATTTTTTCTAGTCTAGTTTTATTTTGTTTGTATAATTTTATAATTCTTCAATTTTATATGTAATAGTTGGATTTATATAAACTTTTACCTGAGTATTATTTTAGTTTTTCTGTAAAATTTTATATCTCATAAATTATATTAGTATTTTTTTAAAAATGGTATTTAACTACTTTAATGAATATGATAAAGATTTGGTTTTATTTTTTTGTATCATTTTTAATGTTTTTTCAATTTTATAAATATTTTTTTGATTTTTATAATCTTATAAATAATTTTTATTTTTATTTTTATATATTATTTCATGTCTGGTAAAATTTTGCTGTATTTTTTTTACATTTAAGTTAAATAATCTACCACTTATTAAAAAAGGTGTTTTTAGTTTAGCTTGTTTTTTGAATCATTTTTATAATTTTTATTTAGTTTTATATATAAATTTTGGATTTGTATAATATTTTACATATATTTTGTTATCTTTATTTATAAGATCATATTAAATAAAATAGGCAAATCATATCAATCTTCCAGGGAATACCCTATATATACATCTATTGATGATCCTCCTCATTCCTCTATACATTGTCTTTTTACTACTACAAAGAAATAGAAGGATTCCAGGGTTGGTAAACATGGTAGCACATGTTTACTTAAATAATCAATTTCTCATAGAAAGAACAATAGGTAATCTATTGTGTTTGATGATGATGGTAATCCTATGGGTCCAAATTCAAAGAAATTAAAGAGTTTTGTTGAAATTCAAGATTTGAAAAAATAAGCGGTTTTATTTTTTAATGGAGAAGTATCGACCAGATGACACTACCTCATCTATGGGAGACCATTTTACCAAGATCATTTCTTATTATTTTATTTATAATTATATGTTTTTTCTAATATATATTATTTGTTCCTTCTCATTGGATGATATATTATTTACATAACACAAAAGAAGTTAAAAAGACATGTTTATCTTTTAATATAAGAATCAAGATATATTTTAAATGAAAATTAACTTTAGATTTAATTTTTGGTGTTAGAAAAATTAAAAATACTTGTGAAATATATGATTTTATAAATTAGAATACATATAGAAAATTTGATGAAAGTAGAGATCAAGAATAATTATTGGTAAGTACAATATCAAATGTTTAAAGTGTTTTTTTTATAATCACTAAAAATGATCATATTAATTATTTTTTATATTTAATAAATTTGAACTGAGGATATATCATGAAGAAAAAATACGCTCATAATTTATCTCGTGGGGGTGTATGTTAATAGAAGAAAAAATTATGGTTGAAATTTTTGAAAAATTGAGATGTAGGAATTCCGAATTCATGGAGACAACCCCTCATTATCTCCGAAATATACATTAAAAATATAAAAGGTGCTAAATGATTAAAATGGGAATATATCTTATAAAATATTTGTATTATATATTTTAAAATATTGTAAGAAGTTATTTAATTCATTTCTAAACACTTTATATTTTGTACTTCATTAATATTTTTTTCAAATATTATTTTTAGAAAACCCTTAAGGATAATGGGACACAAGAAACCATAATACATGCCAATGGAATTTATATTTTGACATATACATTAGAAAATAAAAACATATTAGGTTATGTATGAGGATATGATGTGGGTGTATCTATTAAAAAATTATTTGGTAGTTATGGAACTTCTTCGAGCAATGAAGTAAATAATAGAAAAAATGGATACGTTAAAGCTAAATTTTAGGATATGGGAGATATAATTTATGATATAATTAGATCATTGATACAGTAAATATTTTCAAACATTTAGATACATTTTAAGGCTTCATATCTTACTCCTTCACATCATCCTGCATTTCTCACTTTTCTACTTCTTCCTCTGATGTTTTCCAAAAACTGTGAGTTGTATGTCGGGGATCTCTAGTATCATATTATAGAATATGGGATAATACATTATATTAGGGATTACTTAAATCATCAATATTTAATGATATATAAACTTAGGGTAATGGTACAAAATATTATAGATGTATCTACTACAGTTTTTTCCCAAATAATAAGGTTTATATAGTTGGACAACATTTTAGAAATTGTTTACGTTTTCCATCTATAGTTATATAAAAAAATGTCATTGAGGTATGAAAAAATTATATTATTTATTTAATAATGATATTAAATTTATTTAAAATTTTAATGTATATATATATATATTTTTTTCAAGGAAGTCATTAATGATAAATTCATTCTTTATAGAAAACAATAACACATTGAATCCCCTTAGAATTCACATACTGCTATTTATGAAGTAATTTCTAAATTATCTTCATATGAATTAATTGTTTTTCGTATTTAGAATATTTCAATGAGTGTTTATATTTTTGGGAGAGATTATATAGTGATGATTTGTATGATATATATCTTGGAGATTGTAAGTGCAGATATGTTGTTCCTCATAGTGATGCATGTTCTTTTCATTTACGTCGATTATCATATTTATTTCAATTGAATAAAATTGATTTAAATTACTAAATAAATTTTCTATAAGTAATATTCATACACTTTTTATTTAGTATGATGTACAATTAGTGTATGGATTCAAGGACCCAAAATTTATTTTTCCAATAATGAAGACATTACAGGAAGAAGAAAGACCAGAATATATTTTCCAAAGATTTCAGAATGAAATAATAAAACATTGGATGATTCCTTATCTTCATGGGTATTAAAAATATAATACATAAAGTTTTATTTATATTAATTAAAAACCCACTCTTTTTATATTTTTTTATATTAATTTCCATTGAAAATTTTCCACAATAAAAGACTATTTAATGGTTCTTCTCAATATGTGGTAACATCTGAAAAACTATTAAGTGATATTAAAGATTTGTGTGTTTTATTATTTTAATACTTATATATATATTACAATAATTTATTATTTTATTTTATACTTAGCATTTCTAAAATGTTCACAGAATCACTATAACTCATCACTAGAAGGAAGGGAAAAAATATCAATAATGAGTGAACAAATGTAACTTATTTTATATGTACTGTAATTTAGCATATACTTAAAATGTTATTTTCAATTGATAACATATTTTAAAATAGAATTATAATCATCAATAAGGACTAGTTGAATGTGGATAAATTTTTTATATTTATGTACGAAATAATTACAAATGAAATGTTTATACATTTTGATAGGTTAGATTTTATTTTAAATTTTCCTTCAATTTATCTTATCATTGTATTGAGAATAAATGTTGAATATTTTCCTTTTTAATCTGTATATTTTTAATGATCCTAATCATCATAATGTAATTGGTTTAATTCATCTATGATGATTATGGGATAATTATTTTACTAGTTTTATTTAGTTTTGTTTTATCTCTTTATATTTTATATTTAGATTTTGAAATTTTAATGTTGTTATAATTTTGAAAATAATATGATATGAATTAAAATGTTTCTTTATTTTATCTCTTTTATGATGTTTTATATTTTTCTGTAATTTTTTATGTTTGTTTTATTGTTTTTTATTTTATTAATGATTTTGGTGGTGGTTTTTTTATTAAAAATTTAGTTTTTTTCCCTAGTATAAAAACTATCAATGAAAAAAAATTTATTATGTTTATGTTATTAAATAAATGATGTGAATTAATCTTTTTTACATTTGTTATGTTAAATAAGCAGTGTAAAAAACTGATGTGTAATGTCCCTTGATTATTCAATTATTGAGGGTTTTCAATGTTAATTATTTATATAACCAATGTAGTAGTTGGTTTTTTATGTCGGCTAGAATAATTGATGTAAAATTATTTTTTACAATGTCACATACAAAGATGTCACTTATGCACTAATTTTAATGATAAAAAATGAATTTAAAAATATTTTTGATTCCTGGTGTAGGTATAAACCCCCACCTTTCGAGACAATGCCTAATCCCCCATGTTAATGAGAAGTGCAACCCAAAGTCCTCCTATATAGAGATCAATAATTAAACAATACTTAATTACAATACAATACTAAGATATAATAAGTATAAATCACAGCCAAATTTTACTTTTAAGTGCATAAACTACAAACAAATCATATTCATGGTTCAACGTAACTAAATCTAATATCGTACCTATAATATCACTCATTGTATGCTAGTTATGACATTTATAACAACCTTTTTAATATTTCAACTAATTAATAAAACCATTAATTATATAAAAACATTATATTCATGAATTAAATAATATAGGGAATAAACAGATAAATGAACAATTAAAAAATTTAGACCTGATATAAACATTTATGAACATTTCATAAATAAAAAATTATAAAAAATAAGTAATTTTATTAAAAGACCTAAACATTTAACATTTTTATTAAAAAAACTCTATTGTATTCTTATTTTTCATGGTATTTAATATAATCTCCTTCTAATTCCAAAAATTTGATATTAATGAAAACTTTTATAACTTTTATAGACAATTCATATTTTATGTAAGCAATATACAAAATTGAATTTCACATATTTTTTATTTAATTTAAACCTTAAAAAATCCATAAAAATAAATTTTATCATGATTTCAATAAATTTTCTAATATATAATTTTAATATTAAAATTTCATATTATTATTTATGAATATTTCAAAACTTATTATGAACTCTAATATAATTGCATGGTTTATAATTATTAAAAACATTATAAATTACATTATAATTTTAATGAAAAAATTTTATACTAAAATTATAATTTCATACCATCTTAAATTTTTATTTTATTATTAAAAATTAATATTAATGATATTTATTTAATTAATATCTCAAAAATATTTAATAATTAATTATAAACATTTTATAATTGATAAGATGTTTATAAATTTTTTTAAATTATATAAATGCCTAAAAATATAATTTTCTATAATTTATAAATATTTTATAAATTTTCTAATCATTTCATAAATGATAAATAATAAATTTATTTTTTTAATTTTATATCATATTTAACGATAAGAAATAAAACATATGGTGCGGTTAAGGACTATTCATTGTCACCATTTATGAAGATCTAATGAGTCATATCATAAAGGTGATACGATACTTTATTTTCTAACCATGGAATAATGAAAGTGTAAAGCCTGATATAACTGTGTTTTTGTTCACAATATCACATATTGTAAAATGTAATTCAATCGCCATTTATGTAATCATATATCATAATACATAAATAAGAGATTAATGGAGATCTAATAGCTTAGATTTAGCCATGCTATATCATAGATTATGATATTGCAAATGGTTGATTATGATATAAAAGTTCTTTATTCTTTAAAATTAATTTTCGAAACAAAAGATCATGAATGTGCTATGATACTATTTATGGGAATCTAATTGGAGGATAAAACATATACAATGTAATAAAAAAAATTAAACCCTCAAATATCAATATAATCCATGTGGTTTAATCAGAAATTGATAAACTATAAATAATGAACAAACCTTATTTTATTGAATCCTTTCACCCTTCTCCACACATGTTTTATTAAGATCATTGAGAGGTATAATTATCCCTCTTCCAAGGGTAATTCATGGACTGTTTGAATCTCCCAATGCTTGGGAAGATACCATGTTCTATTATTCCCTTTATGTATTTGTATAAAATAAAAGAGGTTTAGTTTAAGGATTATAACTCATTCATTCCCCTTCTTATCCCATCACAAAGTTATAAATTTTATATATAGTCCATGATAAAGCTCCCCAAAATATACATTATTAATTTTAATGTTAAAAGTTTAATTATATACATTAAAATTAGTGTGTAACTCATTGGAATATCATTTAACACATCAAATGATTCTTTTGAAACTCCTTTAATGTTTTCTTATAATATTTTTTGAATGAAGGGTCCCTCCGCCAAAAGGCCGAGGCATTAATTCATAAAAATAGAAATATTAAAAAAGGAAAATATGTGATATTTTATTACAATCATCCCTATAAAAAGGGAGTAAGGCCTCAGGAAGCGTGTCAGACCAGGTAATTGGTTTTCCAACTCCAATGTTTGGAAGTCCATCCAAAACCCTATTCGCCCCTCGATTGACATGAGTGATGATGAAGTTGAGAGTCGAAATGGTCTCCATGCATTACATCCACTTTGCTATGAGCTTCCAAGAGATAAATATTTCACCATTTCTGATGGCCTAAACAATGGTAGAAGAGTCACTCTCTAGCTATATATTAGTCCAACCATTAATTTTCAAAAAAGAGACATCATGTATGATCCCAAGAATCTCAGCCTAAAGAGAATTTGTTATGCCAGAAGAACCATAGAAACACCCTTTGATAGAGTCATCATGCGCCCTAAATACCGCACCACAACCCGAAGGACTACGATTTCCATTATATGTTCCATCCATATTGACTTTAATCAAAAGGGGAAAAACAGGGATCCAAAACACCTCTATTTTACCCAAAGTTGGTCTAAAATTTACTTTTACACCCAGATTTTATTATTATAGTTATATTGAACTACCCCAATACTTAGGGTTTTATCAATCTACCCATTATAGTGGGTCATGGAAAAGCTTATACAATTAAAACGTTCTAACTAGAAAGATCCTCACACAAGTCTTAGATGAATCCAATAAATATGGTAAATGATCAGTGAAATGCATATAAAAAAATGAATAAAATGGGAGGGACTAGTGTTTTCTTATTCATGAATTTATTCTTTAACTATCATAATCTATCAAACCATGGCCCTAATGTCACTAAATATTCTTAACATCAAGTAGATACCTAAGGTGGAAGTTGATAACACTTGAACTCCTGTCATGGGTATCGCACCCTAAGGTCAGATTTATTGGTTATTTTAAACCATAATTGAAAAAAATATCATGTTATAGTTGGTATATAATCTACTGGAATTCTTGAAACAACTACAAGTATCATACTATGTTCCATCAATACTAATACCTCATTAAAAAATTTGATCCATAGACTTTTACTAATTTGATGATGTTGGAAACTATCACAAAAACTCTTAAACAACTCTTAATACTCATGTATTGTGAATCTATTGAACTTTTGTATCCATGTATGTACATATGAAGGATGTATATAACATAATTTCTAACATATCTCTAAAAATTTCCAATTATGATCATTCCATGTAAGACCCAAACATTTATAAATAATTTTTTTTATTTAAAATAAATGTCATATTATGTATTCTAGTTTTTGAAAACACATGAACTTATTTGTTTTTGTAGAGTTTTATATCCTATTATATTTAAAATACCAGTAAGCTTCATATCCATTTATAATATATTCATTTAATAGTGGTTTTATGATTAGTATATATTCCAGGTTATGACAAATCCAATTACCATAGACAAAGGAAGTGATAACCTCAACCAGTAGGATCATACCATATGTAGCCCATTTATCAGAACTTCTAAGGGAGATATCATATATGGGATTTTACCATGACTAATCCCAAGATAATATTCAATAACTAAAGCAAGTGCAAAACTATTTAAAGGATAATTTCTAGCACATCAAGATCACAACCCAAACAATGTTCACCAAACCACCCAAAGAAAATCTCACTATCACATACCTTACCCTTTGGGAGTTTTTTTGTGTAATAAAGGGATATGTATCACAAAACTAAAAGAATGAATATTTATATTTTATTTTCTATTAAATAATTATTATATTTAATCATTTTTTATTTTACTTTATAAATTATTAAATAATGAGTTTGATAAAAATTATGATTCAATATGAAAAAATCAAATTGCTTTTTTTGGTAGTAAAAAATTCTTATTAAGAAATTACTTTTGGAGAATTTATTAATTTTAAGAATAAATTATATTTTAAAAAAAATTTATTATTTAATTATATTTATTAATTATATTTGATGATATAATTTTATTAAGTCAAAAAAATTATTGGAGTCATAAAAATGTAATTATAAAATAAAAGTTTTTTCAATAAATAAGGATTTTGATTTAAAAATTTAAATTCCTTTATTTTGAGATTTATTTGGATAAAATAAATATTATATTAGAATTTATAATTTGAAAATTAATCAACGG
The DNA here is from genome assembly GCA_963277665.1 of Viscum album. Taxonomy (NCBI): domain Eukaryota; kingdom Viridiplantae; phylum Streptophyta; class Magnoliopsida; order Santalales; family Viscaceae; genus Viscum; species Viscum album. The sequence goes on along the minus strand of OY728147.1, from coordinate 176,685,159 downwards.
TGAATATTTTATTATTTTCAGAAATAGATGATTTTTTGGGTAAAAATTAAATACGCTATAAATATATGGTTTGTATTATGACAAGCTAATGACCTGAGATTGATATAATATATTGCATAAAATTTATCCACAACCAAATATATAATTACTTATTAAAATAATTTTTTTTCTTATTTTTGTAATTTTATAATTTCTTTATGAATCCTCCAAATATTTTATTATATTTTCTGGTTTTAAAATCAATTACCTGAAAACACGACTCATATCCAAATAAATAAGGGTAATATTGTAATGATTTTGGTTTTTAACTATATAAAATAATGAAAAACACTCCAATTTTGTAAAAACCATGGTAAAAAATATTTTAAGTTTTGTTTTTTTATTAATTTCGATTATAGAATCCAAAACCTATGTTTAGGAAATAATAAAGAACTCCCCGATCTTTCCTTAAATAAACCCACCTAATATCTCATTTATCTTCACTAAAAAACCATTTTTCACATCCTTACTCTAAAATTACAACTATAATCAATCCAAAGGTTCCACTAATATCTCAATAATCTCCTCCCAAGATTTTGGAAACACCCCCAAAGGTAATGTATCCTCTCCTTATCCTTTCTATTCAAGAACCTCTATTGTGTTATGACTTTTGTTTTCATTTTTTACATCTTTGGGTATCTTCTAAAACATTCCTATTACTTTCCATAATATTTAAAAGTTATTATATACCCATTTAAACCTTATTAATACATCCCATGATTTATTAGGTACCCTCATTATTTTTCTGAAATTATCCTGTGATTTTTTCAAATCCAAACTTTTATTCAAGCACCATTTTTATCATATGCCTTTTAATTCCCAATTTTTAATGTCGAAATATGTAGTTAAATATAACTCATACATTCCGTATTATTTATAATTTATTATATACCCCTTTCACTCAAGTTAATCCCTCCCATGAACCTTTATGTTCCCCCATTATGGTGGTGAACTATTCCTACAATTTCACATCACAAACATTTGTGAAGTGTATACCCATGCCCATTTCCACTAACGAGTATTAAAATAGTTGTACCTATACTCTATTGATTGGGGAATTCTATTTATGTAACCTATATTCCTTAATCATTGTATTAAATTTTATGAAAAATGTTCTTATGTTATATGATTTATGTGGAAAACTTATGCATGTACAAGATATGACTATGATGGTTGGACCTATATAGCACTCTAATGCATTGGGTAATGTTTTAACCACATGAAGTGTCATTTAAGGTTCCTTAGATATTATACTAATCACAATATGTTATGATATCTTGGTAGTTAACCTTGACTTATGATTATGATGTCATGTTTTAAGTTGTTTACACATTCCCATGTTGCCTTCATGCTATCCTGTTATACCATGCCTCATTGTTCTTGATTTTTATTCTCACCTCTTATGTTGCATTTTTATACCACATGGATAAAATATATTGTTTTACCCTATGTAGTGATTTGTTTATACACTTACTAGAATTTATTTCCCACCCCTTCGTTATATATGTCCCCAGGTTATCCCATAAGGTTTTAGAAGAGCGATGTAAATTTAAGTGCATGTTAAGGAAGTTTTAAATAAAGTCATTGTATACTACTTTTATGATGTTATTTTATATACCTAATCTACCAAAGATACTAGTACTCTTTATCTTATGTGATGTATTATTTTTTTATGTAATAATTCATGAATTAATATGTATTGAAGATATGGGTTGTCATAATTTGCATCAAAGTAAAGACTATTTATTTTTAGGATTAGGAATAGAAAAATAATGTAAATTCCTTAGGGATAAGACCGAACATATAAAAAAAGTCCCTTAAATTTTGGAAAGGTATGGATTGTGTTCTTTCCATAAAAATAAATCTCTATTTGGATAATAAAAGTGGAAGTGGCTCTGATAGAAACGAACCTAAGTGTAAAAACACCGAAAACACTATATTAAGTTTGACATGATCGAGAACTAATGAATGGAAATAGTCCTTACTACACACATATTTTGAAACTCCTAGGGGATATGATTTGGTAAATTCACAAGATAATTATGAACCATTATTAAAGAAACCAAATATACCAATAATATTTTATTTTAGGAAATAGATCATGGATAACTTAGATCGAATACAATAAATTCATAATTTAAGAGAAATATGTTATTTATTATTTATCCATTTAACAATCACAATTTAAAAATTATGATATCAAATTTTACTGTTATTATATTCTATGGATAAAAATAGGAGGAATAAAGTCAACAAACAATGTGAGGGTTAATTTAATGATTTCCCAGACAAGATTCCCAACCCGATGTGAATAGTAATTGTGAACTTTGTGACTATACATTCCCCACAAACTCAAGTTTTTAATAGAATATCTAATCTATAGGGAATCCAAAATCCCCCTATGAAAGAGGAAGTTTAATTTGAGAAGTTTATATGACCAAGGCCTCTAACTTTTAGTGGATCTTCTGATCGCTTAATTGAGGACAAATAGGTCATCACCATTGAAAATAACTTTTTGTCCTTAAATTACATGAGTAAGATAATTTCATGCTTGTTTTTTATCATATGGAAGGAGAATCTGGTCAATAGTGGATGTTGGTTAAGAATACAAAGACCGAGGTAGAGATCAAAGTGATGTAGTGGATGGAATTATAGAAAATGGTTTATTTATAAAAATCTTCCTCATACTCTCTAATTGAAAATATAGAGGGACTTCCTCAGCCTCAATCAAAAGGAAGATGAATATACATGAAAATACAAAGAAAAATTCACCATACTTTAATGATACATCTCCAACATTATCATTTTTCATGAATTTAAAGCTGACCACATCATTTCTAGAATACTGATGAGTCTAAGAAAATCCTTTGAAATTCAAGAATTTGAATGTTATGAGAAACTTTTCTGATGTTCCCTCAAATTTTAAATAGATATCACCAAATATCAAGGGTTTCGTGGGGATAATAATCCTAAATTGGAGTTTAATTCTGGTAGTTCTATGGAGAAATATAACTATGGAATGAAATTATAAAATCCTAATAATTGAAAGTGTGGTAATAATCACCATATAAATTGCATGAAGGGGAATATGAAATTATTTAGGTGTAGAAATGAAGGTTACCAAACTAGCAATTGATGACTATAGAAACCCACCGATGTGATAGAAGAGAGGAATGATATAGTAAACCCTCATCCTACTATCCAATGTTTCAAATGCAAGGATCAAGGGACCAATGATAATTACAACCCTAATCTAAAGGTTTTTAAAGATAATCAACAACAACAACATCTATGGTTGAAATGAAAAACATATGCCATCACAACCACTAAGGTGGACCCTAGAAACAAAGTGGTAATAGGTACATTAGTTATTCATTCAATAATAGTGAACATTATTTTTTATTTTACTTATATTCATTCTTTCACATCTCGTTAGTTTAGTATAACTATTCAAAAAACACTTCAAATCATATAAATAGAGCTATTGGAGAAAATGAAAAATGGTGGAATTATTGAATACCAATTATATTACTCCTCCCATATCCACATATACGAGACAAACTTCCAAGAAAAGCTTGTCATACTCCCTTCAGGGTAATCTGATGCTATTTTGGGAATTTATTGGCTTTCCTTATATAGAGCCAATATAAATTGTCGAGAGAAAGAAATTACTCTCTATATCGTGAATCAACCTCCAATTCCATACAAGTGAATGGAGGAGAATGAATCTCATTTAGTACCAACATCATAATTGTGGATATTATTTCCCTTTGAGGAAGTACATTTTTCTCAAATGATTGAGACAAATAAAAATATCATCCGTGAAGACATCCCCACTGTGAGGGAATATGTCGATGTGTTTCTTAAAGAACTTTCTTGTATTCCTCCTAACCAAGAGGTTTAATTTTCAATCTATATAATACCTAGCGATTTCCTAATATTTGAGACACTATATATAATGTTATTTTTTAACTCAAGGAACTAAAGAAATAACTATATGAAAATATAGATACATGGATTATATGCTCGAGTGCATCACCGTGTGGTTCACTAGTCCTCCTTTTCAGAAATATGGTTGGGTCAATACACCTATGTATTGATAATCCTATTTACAAAAAGATCATGATTAAAAATAGGTATCCTCTACCATAGATTGATGATTTATCAGATCATCTATGTGGAGCCTAGTATTTCACTAAGATATATCTTTGGTCTGGATATTGTCAAGTAATCGACATATCCCTAAGAATAAATTTCATACAAGGTATGGGCAACATCAATTCATAGTGATTCCATTTTCAGTAAAAAATTATCAAGAAATCCTCAAGAACATGATTAATATATTACTTAGAGATTACCATGATTTTTTTGGTAGTCTTTATAGAAGATATTCTTATCTAATATAAAATTAAGGAGGAACATGAGGAGAATTTCAATACTATACTAAGGTCCTTGGGGAAAGAAAACATGATTAAAAATTATAGGAAATGCGATATTTGGTTAGAGTAAGTAACTTTCCTAGGGAATGTAATCACCAATAATGGGATATCTGTGGATCCTTAAAAAATGGATATAATATATGGGCATCCAAGAACAACCTCCTTGAAAAAAATCCACAATTTCATTTGATTAATTGGGTACTATAATAAATTTATTTTAAACTTATCATTATTTTCAGGCTCCCTAGCCAAGCTAAATCGAAAAGGATTCATGTTTTTCTAGAATGATGAATGTGAGGAATGTTTTAAAGAGATAAAGAAGAAGATAATCAATAAACCTTTTCTCACATTACCCATTATTGAGGAATTTTCTTTTATCTACAACGATGCATCTAAAAAGTGATTGGGTTTTTTACTCATGAAAAATAACATAGTGATAGACTATTCCTCTCAGTAGAAAAAGATCCATTAGCAGAACTACCCAACTCATGAAATTGAATTGGCTACAGTTTTCTTTGCATTAAGGATTTGTTGTCATTGCCTCTATGGGGAGAAGATTGATATATATATATATACCATAAAATCATCAAGTATATATTCACACAAAAATATATTAATATGCACCAATAGAGGTGGTTAGAGAAGATCATGTATTGTGAATGTTCAACACATTACCATCATGAGAAAGAAAACAATGTGGTAGATTCTCTGAGAAGAAATAATCTCATAACTTTATCCTTGAAGAGTAATTCAAGGGAAAAAATCTTACTAGACACGAAAAGGATAGATATGAGAATAATAAAAGGATCTTCATCCTACCTTTCTCAAGTAACAATTCAAACATCCATTCTTGAGAGGATCAAGGAGGATTAGAATGATGATAAGATCCTATAGAAGATGGTAGTAGATATTCCAGAGTTCAACTTTACAGAATATTGATTTTTATTGTTTAGAACCCATATATGTGTCTCATAAAATCTATAACTATAGATTTAAATTCATTACTATGTTCACATATCATGCTCCACTATTCATCCATGAATCACTAAGATGTATATATTTTTGAAGTAAAAAATTTTGTGGGGTGACATAAAGAGAGATACTGTGGAGTTTGAATCACAATGCTTGATATTCCATCAATTCAACACTGAATCACATAATTCCAAGGGTATGAAGAAACTATTTCCCATACTAGTTTGTAAATGGGAAAAATTATCCATGTATTCTATCATAGGACTCCCCCAGGACACCAAAATGTAAAAATTATATTTGGGTGGTAGTTGATTGATTTACAAATTCAAAACTTTTAATTTATATAAAGGAAGATTTTATCTTGAAAAAATCACCAAGATATATAATAAAGAAGGGTTAATAATGCATGGAGTTCCAATATCTATTGTATATGATTTTGATCTGAGTTTTACCTTGAGGTTTTGGAGAAGCATTCAGACATCGTTGAGTATAGAACTGAGAATCAACACTGTTATCACCCTCATAAGCATAGTCATTCTGAAATGACCATTCAAACATTAGAATATATGAAGAGATTAATATCATTGTATTTCCAAGTATTTTAGGATCAACACCTTACCCTATTAGAGTTCTCATCTTATAATAGTTTCAATTCAAGCATTCAAATGGATCATTATAAGGATATGTACGGGAAGAGGTGTTGGACTCCAACATGCTGGGATAATGTCGGAGAGTGGAAGCTGATGGGACTTGATCTTATCCAAGATATGAGAGAAAAGTTTCAAACTATTCAACATTATATAAACATTGTACAAAATCGTCAAAAAAACATTGAAAAAAATCATCGATGAGATCTAGAGTTTGAGGTTAGAGATAAAGTGTTCATTTTTATATCACCATGTAAGAATGTAATGATTCTTGGGAAGAAGGGAAAGCCTATTCTAAGATACAATTCTACCTTTGAGATCCTGGATCACATCAGATTTGTGGCATATCGACTAGCACTCCCACCTAACATATCTCAAGTACATGATGTGTTCCATCTATGCCACTTGAGAAAGTACATAATAGACATGTAGTGACTCATATTTTCCAGGTATTTTTTTGGATTTTGTATGAATTATTTTTGAGACCGTGCACTAATAAGGCATCTGATTCTGAGACCAGATGTGCCCGTAATAAATGATTAAAATATATTAAATATATTAATATCATGTGCATGAAATTTCTCCAAAAAATTGAAATAAATCCCAAATGAGGTCCCAAATAAAAAATCTAAAGGCACCATTGAGTTCATAACCTAAGTTTTACTTTAGGTGTGATATAATGTTCGTTGGCATGAGGTGTTTGTGAAAAATCCATCGTGGGTGTAAAATAAATAAAATAATTAAATAAATTATTTTATTTTATCCATTGATGTACTGACCTATATTATCCATTAAATATATTGTTACGGTGGATTCTTAGTTGTATCCATTAAACCATGGAGATCTAGAGAATTGTTGGAGAACCGTTGTAGGAACATCCACTAGAAAATGATAACCAGATTGTAGTTTGACTACAAGTGTGTAATGAAATCAGGGGATCTATCCAATGAAAATGATGTAGCTTCATTATTTTTTAGCTATTAATACAAAAATTGAAGTAGGATGTTGATTTATGTGGATTTATACACTATTATTAATTTTTATGATGAACACTAATCAATCAACCAACGGATTTATTCGCGGATCATTCATATTGTGGGATTGGTTTACTTGCAAGAATTTATTGGTATATTTATTTATTTATTATGGTTCTTCGTTTATTGTTCTATGAACAAAGGATTGATACAAACAAAACACGAACAAGGTTTTTTCCACTTTTGAGTGTTTCTTGGTTTTCTCATGTCATTCTACATGTGTTCATCAATGGGGTTTTGTTTGCACATTGGTTCAGCCCAAAAATTGAGAAATCAAATGTTGGACACCTATTTCTTAGCACAATTATTTGATATCATAGATCTGGACTTGGTATGCCATGGGGATATATTTAAAGTAGAAAAAATAATAAATTTAGACTAGATTGGAGGCCCTTGGGGTCAATCGGTGCATGCAGTAGTGATGATAATGGATGATAATTTACTCTCATGTGAATCGGGTGATTGGAATCCAGTGAGCGACAATTGAAAGGCTCAGTAAAAGTAGATTTGTTCTTCCCATCATGATTCATGGTTGATATAAGGGTCGGAGGATGATAGAAATATTTTTAAAGAAACCCATGTGATCTTTTAAATCTTGTGGTATACAATATATGTTATGGAGGAACACATTGTGTGGAACCCCTGTGTAGTGGCTAGGGTTTCCATGATTGAGTTAAATATCACATGATGTGTGACTTCATCACATGGCATGTTCCTTTACCTAAAATATCATCATGTACCTCAAAGGTAATGAAGACATGACCAAGAGAACAAGGTCATGGACACATCGTGTACTCTAATATGGACATGGCTAGGCAAGGTGTACATGGCTAGAGCCATGTACATGGACACGATCAAAAGTACACAAGTAGATAAACACTGTGTAAATTGAAATGTACACAGGCATGGGTTTTAATACACTGGTAAGACCAAGTTCATAAAGGATACATCATGTACTACCAGTATACTCCATGTATTTCTTCAGAGGTGGCTTGGAGCCCATTTCCACTTCAGCTTGGATTAGTTTCATTTGGGAGAATTCCCTATATCGATTACCTGAGGGTAATATGGAATCAGTCATACCCATAGGATAGTGATTTATTCAGTAGGACTTCTTGGATAGAGTTGTTGAACTCCTCCCATGAGGCATAGAGTAAGATCCTTTATCATCTTCATTCCCTAGGTGGAGTTCTTGATATCGTCATGACCAAGACTACGTAGGTCTCAATCCTCTGCTTCAGGGGTTATTCCATATTGAATTTTTGCAATACCCCATGGCCTTGGTGTGATCCAAATATGTGTATCATTCCCTTTAGGCTTCCAGTGTATAGATTTTATAGAAATGTAAGAACCCAGAACTTCTTTTCAGGTATGGATCTTAATTTTGTGTTATTTTGAAGAAAAAGAAAAAAAAGTCGAAATTTTCTAAGAAAATACTATGTAATCTGGAGTACACGCTGTGTACCCGGTTGCCACAGGTAACCATGTACTTGCTGTATAACAGCTGAGTGCATGGTCATGTAGGGGACCTAGCCGACCACCTAAATAAGGGGTTGATTGAGGCTATTACACAACATGTACATTAAATGAACACACCATTTACTTTTAGTTTTATTTGATTAATCAAACCATGGTTGTGACTCATCGCTATAATTATCTTAATCTTACCATGACTCATACAGGAGATCGGTGTATGATTGATGATATTTTAGGTCCTATATTTACACTATATGAGGTCTAATTGAGATGTTGTTGGGTTCATTGGATTCCCATAGGTTAGTTCTCTCTTCCCCTAGAGTCTCTCTTATTTATTTCTCCTCTCCCATGAGGTATCGAGGATTGATAAATTTTACCATTTTTATAGATCTACGCCATTCTAGTCCAATTCAAGTGATAAAATTCAAGAGTATTCATTGTAAAACATCAAGGTAGGTGTTTTTTTGCCTTTCTTTGATTGTATTTGGATTATATATTCTTAATTTACAAATACCCATGTTTAGTGTATCACGTTTTTTGGATTTTAACCCTGTTTAAGTTTTGTTATGGTGTGTTTTTTTGAGAAAGGGTTATCTGTTTATGCATAAAATTTTATACCTTGATTACAGATGTGTGTTCCATGATTGATTTATTATAGCCGTTGGGTATAGAATTTCCTATTAGGCTTTATTTTTTCCATGTTTAGTGTTGTTAGGGTGGAGTTACTGTTTATTTGAGGTGCATGTATTTCACATTGTGAAAGTTTGAACAAGGGTAATTTACTTTGATAGATTCCAAAAGTAGGGTCATTTATGTATGAATTGTTGTTATGTTGACCCAGAGGTATTGACTATGAAAGTTTACAGGTGGTCAAAGACCAGAAGGGTTAGACCATGAGGGCTACATAGAGGGTCTTTATTAAATGAATTTTGGACCCTAGGTAATTGACTGTGAGAGATTCAAGGTGGTCATTTTATATTATATTCTTGCTATGCAGACCAAGGGGGTATTGATCATGAGAACTACCCATGAGGTCATTTGTAAATGATTAGTGCCATGCGAGACCAAAGGTGTTATACTGTGTTAGCTTTACGAGAGGGTCATTATTTATGGAATTGATGATATGATAAACCAAAGGGGTTAGACTATGATAACTTTCATAAAGGGTTTCTTTTAAATGATTGAATGTTTGTGACAAGTCTGGAAATAAAAATCATAGGCTTGGACTCGGTCTTACTTTATTGTTTTGATGCTCTTTTGAGACGTCTGTTTGTAATAATTTTTCAAGAGGATACAGAGCTTAAGATAGATCCTAAGGTTATGTTATTCAACAGTTTGAATAAATAAAAATGAAAATGAATGTAATTGGAAACTATAGGATTTCTTACTTTTGAGTAATTCCTAGTTTATTGCTTCCTTTTACATATTTATTGCTATATATATTCACTGAGAGTTAGGCACAGATATTTTAGGGGGTGCCAATAGGGATTTGTCTAACACCCTATTTGGGTCATAATTTTGGACCCAAACAGATTATATTTTTGCAAGTATATATAGTGTAAATTTCCCTTCTTTATTAGGTACGTGATTTCTATTGGACGTGGAGGGAATGGGACCAAGCTGAGACTTGTGATGATGCTGGAGTTCACTATTTTTTGTACTTTGGTTTTAGTATTGTATTTTATGCTTTGTGACTTGTTTGGATTATTTCTTAGATACAAGTGACATGAATCATTTATTTATATATGTTTCAGTTGTGTATACTATCAATTTTCACTATTTACTTCTATTGTATTGTGTAACTACTGCTACTACTGTTTACTATTTGGTTACGCTGTGTTACACTACCTGTGAGGGCATAGTTTCCCCACTATGAAACCCAAGGACTTCACTACTATTAAGAATCCTATGGAATTTAGGGAAATGTGCATGAGGCTATGTGACCCACTTGGTATAGGGATCCTTTAGGCAGCACCCGGATCTGGGACGTTACAAGAGAGACCTGATGAGTTGTACACCTCAAAAGAATTCATTCATAGATATCTTAAACATGGAGTGGGTTATCCTAGATGATTGTTATGTGAAACCTTCCAATATGAATCCCAGTATAGCATTACAGTTGTGATTTTACCTTGAGACTCTGTATGTTTTTTGAGTATATCTAGATATTCTTGATATATGTTTTTTAGACATAAAACTATGTAGATTTGTCTCTTATTATATTGTTATAAGATTTGAGTTTTCATGGTTTCCTAAAAAGTTTTTTTATACTCACAACTTCATAATCTTTTCTTGCATGTGTCTTGTCTTGTGCTGACAATCAGCCCTTTGATGGAATCCTAAAGGGAAAAGGTCCAAGAGGTTCTTAGTGAGCCGGACCAACTGCGGTGTTTTCTTATGGTTATCTTTATAGTAGTCCCCATCTGTACTTTTAGGTTGGACTTATTTTTCGACTCTGTGGTGAGCTCATATTTGGTCCTGTTTACATCCCATTTTTTTGATTTCGTAATCTGGTTGTGTGATTTAGATGTATTCGTGAAATTTTTAACAGTTTTTTTACATTTTAGCATTATATGGGCTAGAAGATGTTTGTGTATGTAAAGGTGATTTAGGCTAAGGCCTCCCATGATAATGACATGCCTACTAGGAACTAGTCGTCAAACCCTATCCTATTTAAGGTAGGATTGGGGAGTCATGGAATGGTCCCAATTTTTATGTGTTGTGATAGAGTGGTGTCAGGGCCAGTAATTTCTACATTAGGAATGGAGTTTGTGATATTGGTTTGGAGTAACAGTGTGATGTGTTTTGAGTTAATCTTTCAGACCAGGGACCCCATTTTTTATGTGACGGTTGAAGTATCCATACACCAGGACTCTGATCACCTATATTTCAACATGGTACATTAGAAAACGTGTTTCAGGGAAAATAATGGTACATTTAACAAATAAGAATGAGTTATGGCGTTCGTGTACTTCTTGATTCTTGTTATCAGATATACTCATTGACTATGGTACATCTTATTTATTGTAGGAGGCCTTTATGATGTGTTCTAGATCATATTAAGCATTAGGATCATAGGGATAAACCCCTTAGTGATGATTTATCGATATAGGCTCTTGTTCTAGAGGTGTTCCCTCTCTCCAGTGCACCAGTTATACCACCACCAATAGAGCAGACGATGGTACCCACATAACCAGAATATAAGGTGTGTGTGCTGAGTATGATTCAAGAGTTTCAATGATAAAGAACTGTTAGGTTTCAAGGTGAGATTGACCCACAGGTGTCTAAGTACTCTCTTGAGGTGATGATATGGGTTTTCCATCTTTTTAGGGAACTTGAAAATTAGATGGTGATTCTGGCCGTGAGCTATCTCTATGGATCTTGAAGACAATAGCAGGGTTTGGTGACCCAGTCGTATGATGAGACTATAGCGTGGTTAGAGTTAGAGAAAATTTTCAAAGGGGATTTCTTCCCAGATACATTTAGGCTTGTATTCTTCTAGGATCTTCTAAAACTTCATCAAGGAAGTACAATAGTGGATAAGTATTCCTCGAGGTTCACTAGCCTCTCCAGGTAATCAATGGATATGGTTTGTGATCAGTTCATTTAGGCTCAGACCATCAAGTGAGGATTCTATAGAGACATCCAAACTTGCATTATAACTCTATGAATTTATCTCAATATTTGGGTTATAGAGGAATATTTGTGGTTTAAATTCTCATGGATGAGCAGACACAGACAGTAGTTTCTGGTAGTGGGAATGCAGAAGTAGAGACTTTAGTATAAGGGCGATGACGCTAGTCTTAATGACTTTTATGTGTGATACATTTTAGTAGGGTGTCATGAGATAGAGGTTCTATGGTTTAGGGATCATAGGATGGGTCTATTCAACCTAGAGAGAGGTAGTGATACTCATGTGACCTTATGGGAAATCATATATGAGATTGTATGAAACATCATACGGCTAACAGGGAGACCATGGATGGGCCTCCGAGGCTGAGGTAAGGGTAGGAGAAGAAAACTCGACATAGAGGGGACATAGAATAAGATATGGGAGGGAAGATGGAGGTGGTTAATTCGTCAAATTGTTACCACCACCACCACCAAGTGGTCCATGCCGGGCTCTGGGAGTTGAAGGATAGGGCCAGTGGCAACTGCAAGTAGTAGAGGATTATAACTTAACGGCTCCAGAGATAATATGAGGTATGATATATTTCATTTATACCTGACCGATTGTATAGATATTCATATGTTCTAGTTATTCCTTTATTTCTACATATCTGGATTGAAAAATAGATATTCTGGTTGATCCCATGGCTCAAACCTTATGCATGGAGACTTCTTCTAAAGATGACTTAGTGATAACACACTAGTTCCAACAGTGTGTCTTGACTCTTTGAGGTGAGATTTTTTATTGAGATATCATTGTATTAGTGATGAGTCCTTACCGTTTCATATTAGGTGTGTACTAGTTATCTACAATTCATTCCCATATTGACTATTTCAGGCGATGGGTGAGATGTTTCTATGGTGATGGGATTAGCTTTTCCTTTCAAGATGAAAAGTAAACCTAGGGTTTAATAGGATGGACACATGAATAGGATCGTGTTGCTGATTACTCATCATTTGGATAGCATGAACCTAGGTGTTGTGGATTCTATGAGTTTTCATTTCCCTATAGTGGTGTCGGTGTATGAGGATGCCTTTACCAAGGATGTTCCATGTTTACCTCCCTGTTGAGAGATAGACTTATACATGTATCTAGACCTAGGTATGACCCCGAAATCTATACCAACATATTGGATGTCTCCTGCATAGATTTACAAGCTGAGGTTATAGTTTGAGGACTTACAAAGGAAGGGATCTGCTTTGACTAGTGTTTCACCCTGGTAAGCTCTAGTGATGTTCACCAAGAAGGCAGATGGGATATTGGTGTTGGGTGTGGATTAAAATTAACTTAACTAGGTGACCATAATGAAATAGTATCAACTACCAAGGATCTATAACCTCATTTATTGGTTGAGAGGGTCATGATGGTTCTCCAAGATTGACCTCAGATCAGGTAACCACTATTTTCCATTATAGGAGAATGATATACCAGAGAAGGCATTAAAATGTCACTATGGTCACTATGAGTAATTGTTGATTCCATTAGGTTTGACAAACACACCATCAATGTTAATGGAACTCATGAACTAGATTTTATACCTTTCTTAGATCAGTTCTTAGTAGTCTTCATTAAAGATATCTCTGTGTACTCAGTGTTTGAGAGGGAACATGAGACACTTGAGGATGATTACATACATTATCAATGAGTGCCATATCTATGTTCTAGTTCCAGATTTATGAGATCCACTTTTTGGGACATGTTATCTTAGTTAATCGTGTGGCAGATGACCTGGTAAAGGTTGAGTAATTTTTACGATGCGAACCACCTAAGAGTGTGATGGAGGTGCAGAGCTTCCTTAGGATAACTGACTATTACCAAAACTTTATACCTGATTTCTCAATGATATTAGGTCCCATAACATCTATGACCAAAAAGGGAAATCCTTTAATATATATGGAGATGTTTAAGAATTATTTTTAGCAGTTGGGACATAGAACGACAAGTTATCTAATCTTAATATTTCTTGGGGAGGGTGTCGAGTATGTAGTAATCTACATTGCATCAAGAACTGGACTTGGTTGTGTTTAATGAAAATCTAGATTGTGATTTCCTATGGCTTAGGTCAGTGGAGAACACATGAGCATAACTGCATGAAAAAATATCTTGAGTTAGAAGGGGTAGTCTCCACACTAAAGATGTGAAAACACTACCTGATGGGTGAGAAGAATGTCTTCTATTATAACCATAAGAGTCTCAAGTATATATGATCTAAGAAGGATCTTTACTTTAGACAATGGTGATGGATAGAGTTCCACCATGATTATGACTTTGATATTTTCTATACTCCTGGGATGGGGAACGTGGTAGCAGGTTCAATCTACAAGAGATCTTGTTCATAGTTGCTGAATGAGGTGTCAAAGCGGTTAGCTTGATTACTATTATCCTTTGTGGAGAGAGTTGGAGAAGAATACATCCAGTCTATTGTTGTGACCCATCCTCTTTTATAGTGAGACAAGGAGGCAAAAATTGGGGATGCTGGCTATGAGACCGTACATACTTAGATATCCATCGGAAATGATCCTAATGGATTTTATGAAGGTGGGGAGCATGTCGTTCTTTTCTGAGGATGCATGATGGTAATAGTGACATTGTGGGAGAATTTTATATGATAGTTTCATAAATCACCTTTCGCAGTATATATAGGTTTTGAAAAGTTGTACTAGGACCTCTGACGTCAATTTTGGTGCCCGAGGATGATAAAGGGAGTTGTATTGTTTTTCTATCGATGCCTTAATTATCATCAAGTTAAGGTTGGGAACCAAGTTCCAATGGGTTTAGCTCATCCCATTAAGGTTCCATAGTTGAAGTGGGATGGGATATACATAGTCTTCATGATAGTGATTCCATATACAACCATGGGACATGATTCTATCTGGGTGATCATAGACTGAATCACCAAGTTGGCCCACTTCCCAACTATTCAAGTGTATATTTCAATTAAGAGAATGGGATTACACTACATATGGGAGATAGTATGGATCCATATAGTTTCATCAACGATCATTTATGACCATGATGCTAACTTCACATATCAGTTAAAGAATGTACTGTATGAGGATTTTGGGACTCAGTTTCATTTGAGAAGATTTTGTCACCCCCAAACTGATGGTTATAATGAGAAGACCATTCATGTTATCTTGCACATTATGCAATATTACATGTTGGACTTTGTCCATAGTTGGGAGGAACACCTACCATTGGGGGAGTTTTTGTACAAAAATAGCTACCATTCTACTATCAATATGGAACCATTTGTGGCTTTGTATGGGATACCGTACAGGTCACCACTTATATGGATTGTTCAAGAAGAGTCCGTACTCATGGGACCAGAGTTGGTGTGAGTAGCTAAAGAGATGTTGCATACCATACAGGAGCAGTTATGGACTACATAGATCCATCATAAGTCCTATACAAATAGACAAAGGAGGATTTTTAGTTTGATTAGAGAGATCGTGTGTTCCTATGGGTTTTGGATTATAGAGGTTTGGCTGGAGTGGAAAGCTATCTATGAGAATCATTGGCCCACTAAAAATATTGTGCAGAGGTGGTGAGGTTGTGTACCACATATCTCAACCTCCACAATTAGACTGAGTACACAACATCTTCCATGTGTCATAGTTAAGGAGGTACATGCACGATCCATCCCACATTATCAATGGGGGAAAGATAGACATAGAGGATAGTGGTACCGTTGTTGAGAACCCAATAGATATATAGGATTAGAAGGAGAGGATCCTTCATTAGTGAATGATTCATTTAGTGTGTGTCAGGTTCCATCATTGGAATCTTCTGGTGGGCACCTGGGAGTGGGAGACTTATATGTGGGATCAGTACGCACGTCTCTTGGTGCAACCCCTTGTTTTAGGTTTCTGGGATCTAAATCCCCACTGTGGGGATAATGTAGTGACTCAGATTTACAATGTATTATTTTTTGATATTATAGGGATTGTTTTTGAGACCAGTCACTCAGATGGAGTGTGATTTTGAGGAACCGTTTTCTAGGTATAATTTTTTGAAATATATTGATATAATGGGAACAAATTTTTCCTAAAAAAGTGGAATAACTCCAGAACAAGGGCCTAGAGTAGAAATATGAGAGCATAATTGAGTTTATAACAAGGGATTTACCTTATGTGCGACATAACCTTTTTTCAGTTTGATGTTTTTGTGAAAATTCATCAAGGGTATAAAATGAATAAAAAAATAAATATTTTATTTTATTTTATTTATTGATGGAGTGACCTAGATTATCCTTTAAATATATGGTTATGGTGGATTATAAATTTTATCTTCTAAACCCTGGTGATCTAGAGAACCATTGGAGGAACTTTCATTCGCGAACGACAATCAGATCATAGTTCAACGATCAGTGTGCAATGGAATTGGAGGATCTCACTAAGGACAACAATGAATCTTCAATCTTCATCAACAATTGATCCAAAAAACATGGTATGATATTGATTTATGTGAATTTATACCCCATTTTTAATTCCTATGATGAAATCAAATCAATCAACCAACGGATAATTATTGGATCAGTTGTGTTGTGGTATTGTTTTATTTGTGAGAAATAGGTGGGAGATTTATTTATTTATTATGGTTATTCATTCATCGTTATAACAAGAAAGGATCATTACCGACAGATCATGGTCAATATAAATTCCTATTTTTCATGTTTATTGGTTTTCTCTTTGTATTATACATGATTTAATAATAGGGGCATCGTTTTCTAAGTGTTTTGACCTAAAAAACAAATAATCAAGTTTTTCACACTCGTTTCTTGATGTAACGATTCAATATCATAGATATAGACTCATAATGTAATGTAGATCATTTTATGGTGGTAGATATGAGATAATTGGACAATATTGAGACCTATGGGGTTGAGTTTTGTGTGAATGAGGAGGTAATAAGAGTGGAAGAAAACTGATTGTTATGCAAATTCAGTGACTCAAATCTGGTGAGAAGTAATGGTGAGGCTCTAATGGAGTAGATCTGTGCTTTCTAGTGTGATTCATGGTGGATCCAGGGGCTAGAGGAGTAGATAAATAGCTAGATAATAATCCCATGGTATCTTTGAAATCTCATGGTACTCAGAGTGTTTTTTGAAAGAACACACCATGTGGGACCCCTATGAGGTGAAAATGGTTTCTACAATGGTACAAAATATCACACAGTGTTTGACGTCATCACATGGAATGTTCCTTGACCTGGAATATTGGTGTGTACCTTAGAGGGTATATTTTCATATCCAGTATTACACGGTCACAGACACACTATGTCTTTTGAAATGGATATGTCTAGTCCAAGCATACATGGGAAGAGTTGTGTACATACACATAGCCATAAGTACACGGTTAGATACATGTCATTTACATTGAAATGAACATAGGAACATGTCATGATACATGGGTAAGGCCTAGTACTAAAGGGAAATAGTATGTATTTCAGGCACATGTCACATACTCCTTCCAATTTGGACTATGTTTCAGGTCCTCTTCATATTAGAAATATTTTTTGGGTGCATTCCATATATCCATTCCCCGATGAATAGTATAAAATCATTTCGTACACATAGGATAGTTATCCCTTTAGTATGAATTCATGGATAGAGTTTTTTAAATCCCTCCATGAGACTCGAAGGGAGATCATCTATCATCTTCATGCACTGGGTGGAGTTCTTGTTATCCTTGTGACCTACAGTAAGTGAGAATCGATCCTCTACTTAGTGTGTTATTAAAAATTAGGTTGTTGTTATACCTCATGTCCCTAATTTTGATCCTCATATATGTATTTATCTCTTTATACTTCCAGGGTATACATCATATGGAATGACCTGATGAGCTGTACATCTCGGACAGATGCTATAAATGCTATTTGAATTGTGGAGCATGCTCTCTAGGATGAGATTTATGTGGAACCTTTGAGATGGAATCCCATGGTAGTATTATAGTTGTTACTTTACCTTGATACATATTGTCTTTTTTGAGTATATCTAGATATTATTGTTATATGTGTTGTAGAAATTTGACTATGTAGAGTTGTGTATTATTCTATTGTTATATTATTAGTGTTTTCTGGGTTTCCTAATAGATATTGTTGTATTCACCCCTACACAGGCTTTTCCCTCATGTTTTATGTCTTGTATAGATGATCCACTTATTAATGGAGTCCTAGAGGGACCAAGACTAGGTTGTTCTTAGTGAGCCAGACACACCGAAGTGTGTTCCTGTGGTTATCTTGGAAGCATTCCCCATATATACTTTTAGTTTGGACTTGTTTTCAGACACTTTTTTGTGGGATTGTATTTGGACCTTTTTACTTTCCAATTCTTGTTATCCTAATCTAGTTGTGGGATGAAGATGTATTCATGAATGTTTTATCAGTTGTTTCTACATTTTATAATTTTATAGGCTTGGAGATTTGTGAAAGTGTATAGGTACTTTAGGATAAGGCCTCCCATGTTAATGATATGCCTACTCAGCACTAATCTTGATACCTTAACCTATTATAGGAGGGCTTGGGGAGTTGCGAAACATTCCCTATTGGGTTGGGTTGGAAAAAACACATCATAGGTACAGAATCCAAAGGTGGTACCATTGTAGAATTATCTTTTATAAAAGTAGAAATTTTTTAAGATATTATATCATAATGTAAAATTTCTATGAAAAATGAAAAATCACCTGCTGAAAGTATTTTGGCAGAACCAAAAGTTTGTAGTAGAAACATGGGAACCGAAAGATTTGATGAAACAAAAGTACCATAATCTATTCTAGTGTATGAAATGAATATTTCTATGGTGAAATTTCTAAAGGTAAAATAATATAATCACTCAAAATTTTATAAATAAAATTCTCTTTGTGATTGAATTAAATGAACTATTAAGTATTATGGTTATAGAAAACAAATGAAATTATTTTGTTTTTTAGAAATATTATAACCTATCTGATTTAGAAGACCATTAGGCATCATAATTGTTTATAATATAACCATTTAATAGTGATCATATCATTAGTATATATTAAGGGATATGAAAATCCAATTTATATAGAAAAATTAAGTAAAGGCCTTGCCTAGTAGGATTGTACCATCTAAACCCCATTTATCAGAGCTTCTGAGGGAGGTAACTTTTTTGATATTTTCCCTTGAATGTTCCCAAGATGAGATTCAATAACTAATGTATGAGAGAATGTATTTATGGAAGAAGTTCATGCTCATCTATATCATTTCCCAAACCATGTCCACCGAACCACACTAAGAAAATATCAATATCTCACACCTTACCCTTTGGGTGTTTTCTTGTGTAATAAAGGGATATGTATCTTAAACCTAACAACATGAATATTTATATTTTATTTTATATAAAATTATTATTATATTTATTTCTTATTTACATTACTTTATAAATTATTAAATAATTTTTTTGATAAAAATTATATTTCATTGTGAGAAAACTCGAATTTTATTTTTGGGCAGTAAAAAATTTCCATTAAGACATTTCATTTGAAAGAATTCATGAATTTTATAAATAAATGATATTTTAATAAAATATGATTATTAATAATATTTATTAGTTATAGTTGATACTATAATTTTACGAAGCCAAAAATAACTTTTATAAGGGTCTGAATACTATTACTGTCAAAACAACCAATATTTTCAAATAAACATGGATTTTGATTTAAAAATAAAAAATATCTTATCTATAGATTTAATTTTACAAAATAAATATTATTTTTCGATACATAAAATTGAAATTATTTAAAGATTATTTTTTTATAATTTTACGAAATGGTCGAATTTTTGAAAAAAATTAAATATAGTATAAATTTATAACATCTATTATAACGTCATAATGATCCATAAGTGATGTAATATATTCCATAGAAGGTTTTAATGACCAAATATATATTTTGGCTTTAAAATAATTTTTTAAGGTATTTTTTTAATTTCATAATTTTTTTATGAATCCTTCGAAGCTTATATTATATTTTATAATTTTGAAATCAATTTTTTTTTGTAAATGTAACTCACTTAAACATAACAATGGGTAATATTTTAATGAGTTTGGTTCATGTACTTATAAAAAAGAAAATAAATATTATTTGATAGAAACCATGGGAAAACCATGGGAGGGTTTTTGGTTTTTGTTACTTTATATTATAGATTCTAAAACCTATATTTAGGAAATGATAAATACTCCCCTCTCTTTCCTATGTAAACCCACCCACAATCTCGATTCAATTCTCTACAAAACAATGATCATGTTCATAATATACCCTTACCTCTATATATCCCTCCCATGGTTCCACAAATATCTTAAAAATTGCCTTCCAATCTTTAGGAAACGCCCTCTTAAGGTAAGGGGTCCTCTCCTTCTCCTATTTATTCAAGAACCTCTTTTTGTGTTGTGACTTTTATTTTCCATTTTTTCATGTGTGGGTATGCTCTCAAACATCCCTCTTAATTTATTTATGATTTCCAAGTGATGATATTCCCCTTTAACTCTAATTAATCCCTCCCATGATTCATTAAGTATAGCTATTATGTTATCGAAATTATCGGGTGATTTTTTCCTTTCCAAAATTTTATTCAATTACCCTTTTTTATTATGAATATTAATTCCCAATTTATCATGTTTCATTATGTTCTAAAATATCCCTTTTATTTCCATTATTATTTCCAAGTGATTATATACCCATTTTACTCTCATTAAGCCCTCTCATGAACCTTTATGATCCCCCGTTATGATGCTAAAATTGTCCATTGATTTTTCATGCCTAAAATTTGTGAAGTGTATACTCACACAAATTTACAATAAAGGGTATTCAATTTGATGTAATTATAATTAATTTATTAAGGAATTACATTTAATTAAAACACATTATTTAATTGTGGGATTAATTTTTTTGAAATATTTTCTTATGTTATGTGATCTATATGAAACACTTATTCATGTACATGATATGATTATGATGGGTGTTCCTAGATAGGACTCCAATGCATTGGGTAATGTTTTAATCTCATAATATGACATGTAAGGTGCATGGTAGCTTATCCTAGTCACACAATGTTATGATTTATTGGGTTTTAACCTTGACATAATCTTATTATTTCATTTTTTAAGTTGTTAACACATTCTCATCTTTATTTTATGCTATTAGGGTATACCTTACCTCATTGTTCATGATTATGATTCTGGAATCTTATGATAAATTTTTATGACTCTTGAATCACATATATTTATTTACACTATTATATTATTTTTTAAACCATTATTGGGATTTATAGATCTCCCCTTTCTTATGAATTTCATTAGGTTGTCTTGTGTAGTTTTAGAAGAGCGATGTAAATTTAAGAGCCTTTTAAGGATATTTTTAATAAAGTCATTGTATCCCATTTTAATAATGTTATGGTATGTGCCTAATATCCCAAATACACTAGGCCTCTCAATCTTATGGGTTGTATTAAGTGTGTTTTTACACCATAAATCATGAATTAATATGTATTAATGATATGGGTTTTCATATTCTAGTTCCCAAAGATTGTAGTTTAAGAATAACAAATCCACTCCTTAGAAGAACTATTTAATGAGAAATAGAAAACTCTAATATTAATCTTATCATTTGTTAAACATTGAGGCTGTATAGATTCACATATGATGTGAAATTTCCTAAGGTGTATATAAGTATCTTCACATACTTGACCATAAAATATAGATGGTGGATAAATTAGAATCAATCAAATCTCAAACACTATAGTAAGCTTCCTGTAATATAAATCGGGGGGTGTAATTTATATTAGGTGTAACAAAATCCTCAAGTGTACTCTGGTCTTAGATAGGTATTAAATTATAAAACTTCTTAACTTTATCTTAAGTTGATTGTGTTGATGTTTACTCTACCAATCACCTCTTGAATATTTATTTTTATTTTTATATAAATTGGATCTATAGTAACTCAATCCCGAGTCTTAATAACCTTATACCTTGTATGAAAATTTTCACCTTGTTTGGAATAATATATAACCTAAGATATTACGGGAGGATATAATCGTGTAGTTGATAATTTTTATATTTGTTTCTTAACTTGTTTTGTTTTGTTTTTTAAATTTTAAATACTAATTAAATTAATCTTTTTAGACTAATCTAATCTATAAAATTGAAAAATTAAATAAAAAATATGTAATTCCTGGAAAAGGTTTCAAAAAATGATCGCACTATAGTAACTATGTCAAATTAATTAATTTTTTTATTTCATAATATATATTGTTGCATAGTAAAAACCCTAAGTCATATCTTTGATAGAGCACTTGATTTCTATTTATTATTGGAATTTATATTATAGTTTGACTATATTAATTAACATATTAAACTAAACTATACTTATTTATCAAGGGGATCTTTTATAATATTTATTAATGATAAAAATAAAAATAAATAACTAAAAATAATTAAATTAGAATGAAATATATTTATAATGTAAGTGATTGGAAAGTCACCATCACACTGCTGAAACATCATAGATCAAAATTAAATTTCATTTGAAAATATTTAAACAATTAAATCAATATTAAATGAGATATCAAATTAGTTTAACAATATTAATTAATTATTTCATATTTTAATTAATAATGAATCAAAGTGTGTTTGAATATATTTAAAATATTTATCATAATTATTTTTTTAGGATTTAAACCAATCGATACAATCCCAAAAAGAGATATTAAAAAGATTTTATAGTATATGAATATTATATAAGATATCCAATCAACATGTTAAAATATTATTAAATCACGAGAAATGTTTTTAAAATAATTGAAATTAAATAAATAAATGTGTTACTATGTATTTTATGGTGATATTTTGTGTGCAGTGATTCAAACCATTCTCTACTGGTAATATATTTCTTACTTTAACATCATGACATGAGATTCCATCAAAAACCCAGAATGATTTAATAAATTCATGATGGATTCATGATGGATTTATAAACATCTGAATCTGCAATTATTTACATGTTATAATCTCATGCATCCTCTAAGGGTTCTTCCCAATTTTAGGACCATCCATTTCCTAAGGATTGTAGGTTTCATTCATGATTTTCAATCAATAGACACTTACAATACACTTAGAATCCATGTCCATAACCTCTTTAATTTTTACCCAAGACCATTTTAATTCCACCCTCCTCTTGGAACCCTCAATGTGGCCCTTATGGGATTAATATTCTCTTAGGTTGGGGTATCCAACCTGTCCAAGAAATTATATAGACGAAAATACCCCTCGACGTCATTAATTTGTTTAAAATTTATATTTCACACATTATTCTTGTATATTTGGATATATTTAATATATATTTACTAAGATATCTATTATATATAATCTTTATTAACCATATAAATATACATAATAATATAAATATATCTATCTATGTTATTATGTATATTATACCTTTTAATATAATTGAATTATTCTATATTGTTATTATTTTGAATAGAAAATATTATATATTTATATAGACACACACACATATATTATATATATATTTATATGTAAATGTATATATCTGTTTATTTATATTTATACTTTTATATAAACATGTATCTACATATAAATGCACACACATATTTAATAAAACATTTCTATAAAAACTCAAGGTGATGCTTTTCAATTATCAGTGATAATTTAGATAAGAAATTCAATTTTCTATGATAATTTATATATTTTGAATAGATATTTTCAACAAAATAATCACATGAATAATTTTCATTTACTAATTTAGATTTGAACATGAGATTTATTTTCTAATTAAAACATCCAATACACAAATAAAAATTTCCAACACAATTTCACACGAAAAAATTTCAATTAAAAATGAAAATTAATACATAAATATATAACTATATTCCTTGATACAAACAAAAATTCTGTTTTTTCAGAAGAATTTTATAGTCTTAAATGGAAATCTTTACACAATATTTTCTGTGATATTTTAAATTAAAATTTTATATTCTAAATTTGATTACCAAGACACTAAATTTAATAAATGTTTCAATATTCATTTCAAATATATAAATATATAAATAATGTAACGTTTCAATTAAAATTTTCAATGAAAGTTTCCACTATGAGTACAAGGGAAAACCTTCCATGGGAAATTCACAGTGAAAATTTACAAAAGGATTTTGATGTTTAAATTTCAACATAAAATTATAATAAAATTATAATAATAAATATATAAAACATATAAATTTTCATAGGATATTTCCATTGAAAATTTACACTATATAATTTTAGTGAAAATTTCCACTAGAAAAGTTTTGTTCAAATTTACACTTAAATTTTCTATCAAAATATCCAATTAATAGTAATTTTAATTTTAATAAAAATTTGATAATGAAAATTCTAAAATAAATTAATTTTAAATTTCGTAGTTAAAATATATTCACTTATAAATAAATCATGTAATATTACATTAAAATTAGGAATACAAATTTTATAGTGAAATTTACGGTGAAAGTTTCAACTAGATATTTCAAATGGAATTTTACAGAAGAAATTTCACGTAAAAATTATCCTATAAATTTACTATGAAATTTTATAAATACATGAAGAAAAAATATATATTTTCACAAAACAAATTGGATTATCGAATTTTTACTATGAAATTTTCCAAACTTCCACTAGAAATTTTTGTATAATTTTCAAATAAAATTGTCAATGAAAATTTTCAATATATATTTTCCATGCACCATGTTTGTGTATACATCTAGAAGTGTGTGAATATATTTCCTAATGTGAATGGAAAATGAAATTTTTAAGTGTATACTTTTTACACACTGTATGGAAATTTCATGTTAACAATGAAATCTATACTTGAAATTTAATTTTCATTATAGGCTTTGTAATTTTCAATCGAAATTTATAATGAAAATTTATAGTCAATATTTAAATAGTGTAATTTTTTACACCAATGCCTATTAATTTTGACTATATTAAATTTTCACTGAAAATTAAAAGTGAGAATTTATATGTACATATAATTTATATAATTAAACAATGTGTATATTCACTGATAGACATATAATATATATATATAATTAATTTTTTCATAATTATATATTTTCAGTATTTATGTAAATTCATTCACACATAGATACATATATACTTCTTACACATTGTATGATAATTTTCATGGAAATTTTATATATACACATAATACATAAGTTTCCATGGAAATTTTTTGCCGGAATTTTAATTTTAAAAATTGAACTATTAATTTGATTACAATATATATATGTATGTATATATATATATACATTTTTACACTGAAAATATAGAATGAAATTTTATATATAAGTCAATTTCATTAGTTTCATCTAACAAATTGAAATAAAAACAGAAGAGGACTTTGAAGTTGGTCGATGTGTAGTCAAAAAACAACATAAACTAAATCAATCAGTGTATATTGGTTAAAAATAATGTAGATCAAATACGGAATCATGTAATAAAAA
Organism: Viscum album; assembly: GCA_963277665.1. Taxonomy (NCBI): domain Eukaryota; kingdom Viridiplantae; phylum Streptophyta; class Magnoliopsida; order Santalales; family Viscaceae; genus Viscum; species Viscum album. The sequence goes on along the minus strand of OY728147.1, from coordinate 176,659,367 downwards.
TTAAATGATATAGAATAAATTAATAAAAAAGATAACACCCTAATCATTCAAAGTTAAGGGTTCTAATATAATGCAGAAAACATAATAAAAAATATATCATAGAGAGAATATCTCTAAAAAAGATAATTTAAATATTTAAATGAATGAAATATATTTTGATAAATAATTAATCCATCAACATGAAATATATTTAAATGGATTTAATAATATGGGGAAAACATTAAATGTTTTTTAAAGACTCATATTCACTTAATCATCATATATGTTCCTCAAATTCCATTACATTTAAATAATAATAATTATTTATGTCATATTTAACTTTGATCATAAAAATTTAATCATCACTTCCAATTTCAATAATTATTTTTATATTAATTAAATATTTTTAGTTCTGATTATGAACAGATAAGGTTATCCATACTGAATCAAGCTAAAAAACATAAGTATACAATATTATTCAACTAACTTTAACTCATTTAAAAAATTTAAAATGAATTTGACATGTTTAAACCGACATGATTCAGTTAGTTTGAGCTAGTTAATTTATTCTTTCTCACCCCTAGTGACATTATTAAATTTCACAAAAATACATAAAAACATATACACAAACAAACAGATGTAAACTTTTTTTAGAATAACACACACAAAAACATATTAATATAAGTATATCTATACTTACGTGCATACATACATATGAATATAGGTACACACATATATACATACATGAATATATATTAATTTAAATTCATAAATATATACAGTATAAATTTTCATTTACTAGTGAAAATTTCTACTAAAAAATTAATTTATAATGAATGCTTCTTAAATAATGCTATATTTTTTGAATTAGAATTGATTTTGAAAATTTTACGTTACCAGTGAAAGTCTATACATGAAATTTTATTTATAATGAATACCTACACAATTATAAGGGGAATTTTCAATGAATATTTTCATTGATAATTTCCATACAAATAAATATATTTATTCAAATAAATGGTGAAAACATTCACTAGAAATCTATGAAGAAAAATGATACTCGAAATTTATGGTTTAAATTTCATACACACTGTATATACATTTTAAATTTTTCTATACTTACATATACATATATATACACTTTGTTTTTCCACGAAAACACAAATATATATACATATATGAATATATATATATATATAGTACTCACACGAATGTAAAAAATACTATATAATTTTATATTATTAATTTTCAATGAAAATTTATATTGAAAATATTTCATGCATAGGTACATATATATACATATATGAATTTGTAATATGTGTGTGTGGTATTAAAAAATGTCTGTATATATATATATTTATGTTATTTATTCACAATAATACATTTATATATGTACACATGTATTTATATAAATTTATATATACATAAGTATATAATTAATTAATATATAAATATTTACACTAATTTTTTGTTATTATTATATATTTTATTTGTTTGTATATGTATATGATTAACATCTATAAAAACTAATATATAATACGTATACATAAATAGTATACAAATATATAGACGGATTATTATTTATTATTATAAATTTAGTTTTATTTTTATTATTATGATTAATGCTTTATAATTATTGTTGTTATGGAATTTTTAATAGTTAATGTTTTTTAAAGGATGTTAATATAAATTTATATGGAATTTTTTTTTTATCCGGTGTGCATTTTTGTGAATCTAGTTAATGTAAAAAAATTTATTTTAAAAAATCATTTTTATCCAAAAAATCACATGTAATATTTCATATTATCCTAGTTACGCCCATCTTCACCATAAACCATAACATCATGTTTGAGCATAAGAGATGATCTTTTCAACCTTGCATGAATCCCACATCCTTCACTCCTAATGAAAACCCTTCAGTCTTCTCAAAATCCACATACTCCCCTAAAAACCAACTCAATAAGGTTTCTTTACAAGCTTATTTTTTAATTTCTATCAAAACACACCTGATTGAATAAGAGGTCCTGATAACACACATCACCAAACAGATCACACCCGCCTGCAAATAGATGTTTCCATTATACCACACATGATCTGATTGATGGTCTAGATCATATATGTCTTGTGAAATGGGTTAACCCATTGGACATATTTATTCAGACATGGACCTTAACCAGTATAAACTAGCGATCCCTTGGGAAAAATAAAGGCACCTCTAAGCACCACATTGTGTGATCTCCCACATGCACACATCGATGGTGTGTCCCCTATATAGTTATTCTCTTGATTTATTATCTTTTAATGATAATATATGTGTTTCCCCTGGTAAAGTAAACTTCACTCCAAACCACATTCTAATACAAGATTCTAATAATCTTTCTCTTTTAAAACCCCTAAAAACTATTTTTTAATAATTTTAAACACTTAAAAATCCAAAAATTATGAAATCCACCATTATATTTTATTCTATTTTTCATTTTTTTCTACTTATTATTCATTTTTTTACCCTTTATTATTTATTAGTCATTATTTAAATTTTATTTTTTATCTTCAAAAATTATTTATCTCATCTATTATATATTATAAAAAATTATTTATCATTATTTTATTTAAATATTCACTAAAAAATTATCTTCAACTAATTTAGTATATTATAATTACTCAAAGGGGGTCAATTTATTTCACACCTTCCTTCCATACACCTCTAAACTAATATTTATGATAAACCCCATAGTGGCCTAACTAGTACCAATCATCAAACGAAATCTGTGTGGGTTATATTAAAAACATAATCAAGATATCCGATGTAACACCCCGAGCCTCCACGATACGCTTCTCATTCAATAATGCAATAACTTGCATTGTACGCAACTTCGAGTTCTAAAACACCGCGACTAATCAAAGTAGCTGTTATGAATAGTAATAACCACTTTTTAAAATTATAGAAATTTTATATTTCAAAATAGACTTCATTTTTGTATTTGTAATATCGAAATTAGCCTATGTTGAATTTTCGGTATTTTTCTGAGAACTTCTAATTTTTTATGAATTGTGATAAATACTTAAAAACAACTTTTTTAATCAAAATAATTTATAGTGATAAATTATACTATTTAGTGGTTTTAAAGTATAATTAGAATATATTTTTACTATTTTATCCAATGGTGGTCATTAGAATTAATTTAACATTGAAATTGGACATAAACAATTGTCAATCTTTTGATATAAATTGTTTCTTAAAACACGCTATTTGTTGTGACAGCGGGAATTAATTATAAAATTAATTAATGCAACTTATATGTTTGAAATTTTTTAAAATAGAAATCATTTTTGAATTTGGAATATCAATTATAGCTTAGGGTGAAATTTTGGCATTGTTCTGAAAAACTTCAATTTTTGATGAATAATGAAACCACTAAGTGGTAGTTAAATAACTGATTTTTCGTTTAAATGAAATATTACCACTTCTGTGATTTGATTTTCAAAAATCCGACATACATGGTTGTCATTAAGAAGTAAAATGTGGTTCAATGAGATTAAAATAATTTTTGGTGAATAGTAAATTTTAAGTTCTTAATCGCGATTAGAGGTAATTAGTGTAGTTTAAGGTAAAAATAATGTTTTAATAATATGATATGAGCTAGAAACTTGTCCTACTCCTATTGGATGAGTCATGGCCGACCAAGAACACCCATGGGTCAACTTGGGGACCCCATGGAGCCAATTTGGTTGGAAAATGATATTAATATATATTTATTTAATGTTAAAATTAAATTGACACAAACATGAGTTGTTTTACTAAAACAGTTTTTAAGTGGGGTTACAGAAGTCCAAATTTTGACTATAAAGATTCATTAGAAATCTAAAACGATTTCCTACATCATAGTATTTTTTTTTATAATTTTTAGACATTAAATAAATTAAATTATTTATGACATCATGATGATGCAGCGATGACCTCATTATTTAACGATTTAAATAAAATGAGAAGATAATGTAAAATCCAAGGCCTACACTTGTCCAAAGCCTATTGGATGGGTATATTTCGAACCCTTATCACCGTAGCCTCGAATTATATAAGTGTGGGACCTCTAAAATCCGAAACTCATTTTATAATAAAGTGACTTTTCTTTACCTTCCAAGAGTGCCCTTCCTCTCCACTTATAAAAGGCCCCCACCTCTACCACCTTATTCACACATTCAAGCCATTTGGATCGGCCAACCTCTGCCCAAATACTCTCCAAACTTCTTCCTCTTACTCTTAGAAGCCTCACTTTGGGCAGAACTCTTCCCAAGGAAGCCTTTGTCTCAAATCAAAAAGAGTTACCCGATTTTGAGGTAATGTCTTCTCTAATGTTGTTTTGTTTTATTTTTCTTCTCCAACCCCATAAAATCTTTTTATTCATTTCTTTTGTAACAACAGAAGTATCCTCAATATACTAGGATGTTGTTATAAGAAGTATTCGAGCTACACTTACACACACCTACATCTAATGGTTAAAGAACATACGGTTTCTGTGGATGGAGAATTTCTGCCTCACGAAACGATGATTGTTCAACACTCATATAACACCTTCAAAGGTGGCCATTAAGATGTAACTATATTTATATATGATATATAATGTGTTTATGTTTTACTTATGCTTCTGTATTTCTCATTTATGGCATACTTTATGATTTCCATTATGGGTAAAACGCGATAATTTCATTTTAGGAAGTGCGGACTACCGCCCCCTCAAAGTGATTTGAATCGTTAATGCGATATGTGGGATGTATAAAGGATGTATTAAATGGTATTATACAATATATTATACTGTAATTATATTATAAATTTATATCATTATGATTCCGTTCCATTAAATATGAAATAGAAATGAAAGTAGCATTCATGCGTACGTACGGCTTACCGTCTCCATGAATGGTGCATTTCATTTCTTACCTCTAAATGTTACGTGACATTATGAATGAATGTATATACTGGATATATATCATATATATGATATCTACATCATTAATATAATTCTGGATATAATGGATATTTCACCACATGAACAACTTGAAATTATAGGAAGTTTATTTTTGACTCAAGTACCAAAGATCGACAAAACGACCGTTATTAACTTAAATAATTACATAATGTTCATAACATGGTAATAAGGGATATAAAAGGAATAATGAACATGAAACAGGTTCTTAATTAAATAGGAATTAACTCTATTTTATTATTCAGGAGGTTAAAGAACGGTCGAGTCAGGACATGACGCAAGGTAAGGGAACTTCTTAACCCAACTTCCATTCATTGGGTTAATCTCCTACTTTCAAATTATGTCATGATATTATTATGTCCTATTTTGTATTTTTACATTCTTTATGTGTACCTATATTGAATACACATAATATATCTTTTTTATTTTAAAAATGATCTTTTTAAGGACTTCGTCTCAATCTCCTTTTATTGAGGCATATTTGGTTTTATACACAATTTTCTTTTATACAGTGTATAAACCCCATTGACTTTTACGTTTATTCAAAAGGAATCTTTTTTATACGAAGCGTTTTACTAAACAACAAAAAGGGAATGTTTTTCTTTCCGTACATATGTGGCGACAATGACTTCTCCACCGCCGTGACCGTTATTTGAGTTCCGGCTTCCTCTACAAGCCATACCTTTTTTTAAAAGAAAAATAAATACCATGTTTTAACTTTCTTTTATTTTGGTATTGAAAATGGTTTTGAAAGAGTTTTTATTATATCAATGTGTTGAATTGATATCTTGTGATTGAAATGGGGAAATGTTATGTTTCCTTTATGCATGTTTTATGTGATACGATTATGTTATGGTTTATGATATGTTTAAACCTATTCATATGGGGAATGTATTGGACTTAATAAGTGATGGGTGGAGCCCGCTATAGCTCCTCGATGCCTTGGTAGGTCTCATAAGACAAACTAGTGTCTTGGCATGAGGCCTTGACAAAATCTTATTTGTGGTCTTGGCACGAGGCCTTGACTACGTGGTTATGATAGTCTGGCATTATGCATTCCATCATTATGAAAGTGGTTATTGATATTGCATGTGATTATTCGACCAGTAGAATATTCATGTGAAGAAGTGAATGGCATTATCTCATTTTACTTTTTCCATATTATGTTTAAGTTCAAGTTTAAAAGGCTTTTGTTTTAGTTATACATTGCCTTAAATGTTAATGTTTATTTATGAAAGCTTTCGCAATATTGTTATCCTTACTGAGCATCTAAGCTCACCCCTTTCAATGTTTTAATATTTTCCAGGATGTGAAGAAGTATTTTATGAATGACCTGCAGGGATAGTCAGAAGAGGATATGAGTGTGGACTATGAAGACTTTGTTATTAGTTTTTCACTTTATGATGTAATGTAAGACTTATGAATGTATCTAGTGTTTCCAAGGCTACTAAACTAATCGGTCTTTCGAGACTTGATCTTTTGTGATCATGCCAATGTTACGAAGTAATGCACCGACTCTGGGTAGCTGGGGTCGGTGCGTTACAGTTGGTATCAGAGGCAGTTTAGTACTAACCTTGGAAGCTAGATTTAGATAAACTCTGATTAGAGCACATAGCCCGAAGATAGACTTTAAGGATTAGTATAGAAGAACTTCCTAGAATTTTGTTATTGTAGAGATTTTGTGAGTTTTCCGAGAAATACATCCCTGTCTGGATACGAGCAAGTAGAGGCGGCTCTGGCACAGATGTACCTAGGGGTAAAACCCGAAAACACCGCTTTGAGCTAGACTCGAACGGGAACTGGTGCACGACAACGGGCCTTGCTGCACTCTTGGTTACGACACTCCCGGGGGATATGCTTAGGATAATTCTCGTTTTCATTACAAACCACTATGAACGGTTATGAGTATATACTTCTCAAAAAAAACCTTTTTATGATTATGGATTATATCCATAAATAGTTCAATTTATGTAAAGTATTTTATAAGTATGGAATTATGTATTTTGATTCTTAAACTAATCTAGTTTATGCCATTGTATAGAAATGGTGCCAAGTGGAAGGAATGGAAACCGTATCAATGCACGAACTCCGTGTAGGGATTTCCCTCCTGCTCAAGATAATTATTGTGGATCTAGAGATACAACTGGTGCTTATCAACTTATTACCATACTAGGACAACTCGCTCAGGTTATGAATAATAACCTTACTCGTATGGAGCACCCTGATCCGCAACGTGGAGGATCAATGTTAGACCGCTTCATGAGGCAACAACCACCAACATTTAATGGGGGTACAAATCCATTAGTAGCTGAGCAATGGATAAACTCCTTAGAGAAAATATTCCATGCCCTGGGGAGTAGCGAAAGATAGAAGGTTTTCATGGCAGTTTACCGCCTCACTGGAGATGCCGATCAATGGTGGTCATTGATTCAAAATACAAAGGAAGATGATGACATATCGAATATGGAATGGAGGGAGTTCAAAGATCTTTTCATAGAAAAATACTTTCCTCGTGACCATAGAGCAGATATGGAAAGGCAATTTCTGAGCCTGAGACAAAAGGAGGATGAGAATGTCGCAAAGTATGAGGCCAACTTTACATGGTTAGCGAGACATGCTGCAGATTATATACGTAACCCAAAAAGTAAGATTTATCGTTTCTTTTATGGGTTAAAACCATTTCTCCGTCGAGCATTAGTCTCACAAACCTTCTCGTCATACGAAGATATTGTCTCATGTGCTATCAAGACAGAAAAGGAATTCTCTAAGTCTTATGACAACAAAGTAAAGCAAGAGAAGAAGAGAACAGTAGAACAAGAGACAGATAAAGGGAAAAAGGGAAAGAAGGATTTTCCATTATGTGATAATTGTGGGAAGAATCACCCTAGTACTTGCCTAAAAGGAATGAGAGTTTGTTATAAATGTGGAGAAAAGGGTCACCAGGCTCGTGATTGCAAGGGAAAGAAAGAGGCTATCAAAGTTGAATTCTATAATTGTAGAGAATTGGGTCATTATGCAAATGAATGTCCTAAGCGTCAGGGAAACTTACCTCAGAAAAGGCCAAGGGATCAAGGACAATCTTATGCTGTTACTACAGTTGAAGCAGAATAACTAATGTATTGGTGATTTTGGACTCATGGATTATATTTTGGTTATTAGAATAATGTGATATATATATATAAGGATTGTACTGCAGTACTTGTTGATTTCAGTAAGGTTTTAATATGCTGAAGGTAATTATATTTTTAGTATGTGACAATAAGAGGAACTTTACTTTGTTTGGGGAATCTGATAAATTGATTTTGGAATTAAGAGACCTTTTAGAGAAAGTATGGACAGAGGTATTTTGGATAACTATAATGGTTGGAGTGGATTAAATTGATCTTTGGATAGTATTGTTTAAGGTTAAAAAATTTATGAAGATTATTTTTGGAATATTATGATATTATAGTTTTAGGAAAAGGACAACTTGCAGGGTGGGGAATAACCCGTCGCGTCGGACAAAGCTGCAGGAATCGAACCCACAACCATAGTGCGACAAGCCTTTATTTCCTACCACTAGCCTACAGGAATTCCCTGGTTATTAAAAACAGTTTTACTAATCTAAATGGTATGTGTTAACATTTGGAACCTTATACAATTAGGATAAATAGAATATTTTTGAGTTCCGTTACCATTTGGAGTAAAAGTTGGGTTTGTGGTAAAAATTTATTAACGAATGAAAGTATACATATTCCCTTACGTTCTTAGTAAATCTCCTAAATAAATTCCTCAAAATTATAAAAGGTAACTTAAAACAAAAATGTTGTCGGTTAACTTTTCCAACTGGGGATTCAATGACCATTTAACCAATCACAAGTTTGTGATTTTCTTGTGGTTAAACTTTCTCCTAATCCTGTTTTCTATAACTCTCCATCAGACCTTGATGGTTTGTTTCTCCTCCATATCCATATTTTCATAGAATCCTAGAATGGGCTATCTCAGGTGACCTTTGTACTTATCTTTCTTTCTTTTAATGTTATATATTTATTAACCTTATTTCTGATGTGGGTTTTCCTCAAAGGTATTTTCTCTTTTCAACCTTTTATTTTCAAAGAAAATTTTCAAATTGTGAGGATGCAATTTATTGAAGGAGGGGAGAATGTAACACCCCGAGCCTCCACGATACGCTTCTCATTCAATAATGCAATAACTTTCATTGTACGCAACATCGAGTTCTAAAACACCGCGACTAATAAAAGTAGCCATTATGAATAGTAATAGACACTTTTTAAAATTATAGAAATTTTATATTTAAAAATGGACTTCATTTTTGTATTTGTAATATCGAAATTAGCCTATGTTGAATTTTTGGTATTTTTCTGAGAACTTCTAATTTTTTATGAATTGTGAAAAATACTTAAAAACAACTTTTTTAATTAAAATAATTTATAGTGATAAATTGTACTATTTAGTGGTTTTAAAGTATAATTAGAATACATTTTTACCATTTTATCCAATGGTGGTCATTAGAATTAATTTAACATTGAAATTGGACATAAACAATTGTCAATCTTTTGATATAAATTGTCTCTAAAAACACGCTATTTGTTGTGACAGCGGGAATTAATTATAAAATTAATTAATGCAACTTATACGTTTGAAATTTTGTAAAATAGACATCATTTTTGAATTCGGAATATCAATTATATCTTAGGGTGAAATTTTGGCATTGTTCTGAAAAACTTCAATTTTTGATGAATAATGAAACCACTAAGTGGTAGTTAAATAACTGATTTTTCGTTTAAATGAAATATTACCACTTATATGATTTGATTTTAAAAAATCCGACATACATGGTTGTCATTAATAAGTAAAATGTTGTTCAATGAGATTAAAATAATTTTTGGTGAATAGTAACTTTTAAGTTCTTAATCGCGATTAGAGGTAATTAGTGTAGTTTAAGGTAAAAATAATGTTTTAATAATATGATATGAGCTTGACACTTGTCCTACTCCTATTGGATGAGTAATGGCCGACCAAGACAAACCATGGGTCAACTTGGGGACCCCATGGAGCCACTTTGGTTGGAAAATGAGATTAATATATATTTATTTAATGTTAAAATTAAATTGACACAAACATGAGTTGTTTTACTAAAACAGTTTTTAAGTGGGGTTACAGAAGTCCAAATTTTGACTATAAATATTCATTAGAAATCTAAAAATATTTCCTACATCATAGTATTTTTTTTATAATTTTTAGACATTAAATAAATTAAATTATTTATGACATCATGATGATGCAGCGATGACCTCATTATTTAACGATTTAAATAAAATGAGAAGATAATGTAAAATCCAAGGCTTACACTTGTCCAAAGCCTATTGGATGGGTAGATTTCGAACCCTTATCACCTTATACTCGAATTATATAAGTGTGGGACCTCTAAAATCCGAAACTCATTTTATAATAAAGTGACATTTCTTTACTTTCCAAGAGTGCCCCTCCTCTCCACTTATAAAAGGCCCCCACCTCTACCACCTTATTCACACATTCAAGCCATTTGGCTCGGCCAAACTCTGCCCAAATACTCTCCCAACTTCTTCCTCTTACTCTTAGAAGCCTCACTTTGTGCAGAACTCTTCCCAAGGACGCCTTTGTCTCAAATCAAAAAGAGTTACCCGATTTTGAGGTAATGTCTTCTCTAATGTTGTTTTGTTTTATTTTTCTTCTCCAACCCCCTAAAATCTTTTTATTCATTTATTTTGTAACAACAGAATTATACTCAATATTCTAGGATGTTGTTATAAGAAGTACTCGAGCTACACTTACACACACCTACATCTAATGGTTAAAGAACATACGGTTTCTGTGGATGGCGAATTTCTGCCTCACGAAACGATGATTGTTCAACACTCATATAACACCTTCAAAGGTGGCCATTAAGATGTCACTATATTTATCTATGATATATAATGTGTTTATGTTTTACTTATGCTTCTGTATTTCTCATTTATGGCATACTTTATGATTTCCATTATGGGTAAAACGCGATACTTTCATTTTGGGAAGTGCGGACTACCGCCCCCTCAAAGTGATTTGAATCGTTAATGCCATATGAGGGATGTATAAAGGATGGATTAAATGGTATTATACACTATATTATACTGTAATTATATTATAAATTTATATTATTATGATTCCATTCCATTAAATACGAAATAGAAATGAAAGTAGCGTTCATGCGTACGTACGGCTTACCGTCTCCATGAACGGTGCATTTCATTTCTTACCTATAAATGTTACATGACATTATTAATGAATGTATATACTGTATATATATCATATATATGATATCTACATCATGAATATAATTATGGATATAATGGATATTTCACCACATGAACAACTTGAAATTATAGGAAAGTTTATTTTTGACTCAAGTACCAAAGATCGACAAAACGACCGTTATTAACTTAAATAATTACACAATGTTCATAACATGGTAATAAGGGATATAAAAGGAAAAATGAACATGAAAAAGGTTCTTAATTAAATAGGAATTAACTTTATTTTATTATTCATGAGGTTAAAGAACGGTCGAGTGAGGACAGGACGCAAGGTAAGGGAATTTCTTAACCCAACTTCCATTCTTTGGGTTAATCTCCTACTTTCAAATTATGTCATGATATTATTATGTCCTATTTTGTATTTTTACATTCTTTATGTGTAACTATAGTGAATACACATAATAGATCTATTTTATTTTAAAAATGATCTTTTTAAGGACTTCGTCTCAATCTCCTTTCATTGAGGTATATTTGGTTTTATACACAATTTTCTTTTATACGGTGTATAAACCCCTTTGACTTTTACGTTTATTCAAAACGAATCTTTTTTATACGAAGCGTTTTACTAAACGAAAAAAGGGAATGTTTTTCTTTCCGTACATATGCGGCGACAATGACTTCTCCGCCACCGTGACCGTTATTTGAGTTCCGGCTTCCTCTACAAGCCATACCTTTTTTAAAAGAAAAATAAATACCATGTTTTAACTTTATTTTATTTTGGTATTGAAAATGGTTTTGAAATAGTTTTTATTATATCAATGCGTTGAATTGATATCTTGTGATTGAAATGTGTAAATGTTATGTTTCCTTTATGCATGTTTTATGTGATACGATTATGTTATAGTTTATGATATCTTTAAACCTATTCATATGAGGAATGTATTGGACTTAATAAGTGATAGGTGGAGCCCGCTATAGCTCCTCGATGCATCAGTAGGTCTCATGAGACAAACTAGTGTCTTGGCATGAGGCCTTGGCAAAATCTTATTTGTGGTCTTGGCACGAGGCCTTGACTACGTGGTTATGATAGTCTGGCATTATGAATTCCATCATTATGAAAGTGGTTATTGATATTGCATGTGATTATTCGACCAGTAGAATATCCATGTGAAGAAGTGAATGGAATTATCTCATTTTACTTTTGCCATATTATGTTGAATTTCAAGTTTAAAAGGCTTTTGTTTTTGTTATACATTGCCTTAAATGTTAATGTTTATTTATGAAAGCTTCCGCAATATTGTTATCCTTACTGAGCATCTGAGCTCACCCCTTTCAATGTTTTAATATTTTCCAGGATGTGAAGAAGTATTTTATGAATGACCTGCAGGGATAGTCAGAAGAGGATATGAGTGTGGACTATGAAGACTTTGTTATTAGTTTTTCACTTTATTATGTAATGTAAGACTTATGAATGTATCTATTGTTTCCAAGGCTACTAAACTAATCGCTCTTTCGAGACTTGATCTTTTGTGATCATGCCAATGTTACGAAGTAATGCACCGACTCTGGGTAGCTGGGGTCGGGGCGTTATATCCGATGGATAACATAAAGTGTGAAATCTTATGTAATCATGGAAATAAATCAATATTATGATTCATATGTATTCATTTTATGGATTAATGTTCATTAATGTTTTATGAATAATTTTATATGATTTTTCAAATAAAAAAGGAATAGTTTTATTTAACTAAATTGTTTTTATATGTATTACATGGTTTATCTTAAAGTTAAAATTCATGATTATAGAAATTGAATTTGGTAAAATTATATTCTTTTATATATATCTATATCAAATATATATTATGGTTAATTTTTATAATTTTTCGGAAAAATATTGATTTTTGAGTAAATAGTGAAAATCCATATTTTTTCAAAACTATCATTTTTTCATTAAAAATTTTAATTTAAAAGTATAATTACATTTTGGATTTTTTTAAAAATTATAATATTATATAACTGACTAAAAAATATAAATAATTTTATATTCATCATCATTATACTTTATTTTGGTATAAAATCATTTTTATGCTTAAAAGTTACATTTTTTTTGAAAAGTCATTGTGGTTTTTGTTTTCATATTAAAATTATTGTTGTTGGTGTCCTAAGAAAAACTATTTGTAAATTTGTTTAATTTTTATTCGATGTATTATATATTAATAAAACTTATTATTAAAATATGTTTATTGTTCTATATAACACTAATGTAATAATGTCCTAGAGTATATTTCACATTGATAAGGTCATCGTAGTTCCACACTATTATGATTAACTTGAAGTTCTATGATGATATTATTAAATTATGTTATGCAGTTGGATAAAATATTATGATGGGAAACATGGTACAAAGACTATTAGATGTAGGTACTCGTAATAATATGTGGATTCTTCTCATTATATTCTCCCTTGGTAATCTCCACAATGGAATATTAAGAAAGCTGGCCTACCAATTGGAAGTCCACATGTTTTGGTTTCATCGGATCTTTCTATATATGAGAATGTGTAATGGTCTTTAGACTTTGAGATTATCATTTAAACAAGTCACGACTCCTTCACTTAGATTTACTGAATAAAACTATGATACCATATATTTTTTGGGAGGTAGAGTATGTTGGGTGTGTCACGATTGATATTTCATTAATGGATAAGTCAATAAAGAAATTTTCCCTTCCATATATATGGAATCTAACAACTTGGATGTTTGATTTTAATAGAAAACTGTCCCTAAATTCCATGGTCATGGTGTAATGACTTGTTTGTTTATTTGAGATAGTCAAAGAATGATCTATCAAGCATATGGTTTGGTGACATGGATGTACTACTTAGTTAATGAGATATTATTATAAATGGGATATATTACACATTTAGTGTTTTTATGTTTTTGTCTTCATTTAAACATCATGATTTTTTCTCTTGAGTACCTTGACCCATTTCAAGATAGTAATATTAGACTTTATGAAATCCTGCCCAATGCCAATGATAAAGAAACCTATAGGGTCACACAAAGTGTCTTCATGGATTTAAATTAAATTCTATTTTGAATTTAATTAAAATATTAAATACTATTTTCAAGATTGAGGAATAATTTTATTCACATTTTATTGATCACAAATATTTATTGATGAATAAAATATTTAATTTTCATTCAAATGATTAATAAATACTAGATGTGTTTTAACAAACGAAGACTATTTCTAGAGAAAAATATTAATTAACAAGCTGATTAAATAATAAATTTTATTGAGAAATTTGGCATGCATCATAAAATAATAATATTATTATTAATTATATAAGACTTGGGGTTTATTAATGGTTATAATTTTCTTTATATTTTGGCATGAAATTAAATAAAATGTCAACTTAAACCATATATCTATAAATATATAGTTATATCTACTCTATTGGGTTTTCAATTGAAAAAAGAAAATTTTTTACACAAAAAATTCTCTCTCGAATCCTTAGTCTCTCTCTCACTCAAGAAAGATAAATATAAGAGAGATTCCTTCAAGACCGAGGGATGACCAATCAACAAAAACAATGAAAGACAAAAAATTCAACATGGTAACACCTAGAGATCAATTGGAATTTATTGGATATCAAAAGAGCATGTGTGGATCACAACTAGAGTGATTCGATCTATAGATCCTCAAAGTGAAACAAAGGCAATCTGAAAGGGTCTTTTTAGATGATCAACATTCACATAGAATACAGATTATATGACCCGATATTATTTTCTTCCAATATTAATTTAATTAATTATAAATTTTATGTTCAATATTATCACTCGGGGTTTTGGGAAAATCAATATTAAAAGAAATTTTAATATATATCCCACCACTACATGATTCCACTATGATCAGAAAAAACATGTGGTATTAGAGTGGTTACATTTAAATTAATTATTACTTATTTGATTGTTTATCCATATAAAATTGTGGTTGAATTTTCATTTAAAACTATTCATTCATTAATCTTATTTTAATTACCATGTTATTGACATATAAATCATGTTCATTCAATGTTTCATTTTCTTAAATGTATAATAATAGAAGAAGGATGACTAGATATGCCCTTGATAATTTCCAATTTTATGATAGTAAGAAAGGTTTACATGGGGTGTAGCCTGACTACATGGCCTGTAGCCTGAGTACACATTGTGTACCCTAGTACGTTTCACCTATCCATGTTGCGGGATACATGATATTCCATGAAGTTATTACACATAGTTTATGTTGCGTGTTGACTGGACAACTTGGTACAAGGTCTGTCAGATTACATGGGGTGTAAATGGCATACATTCCATATATTGTACATGGAATAGTGTCCTAAATCGCACAATCCATGTAGTCATAATACATGGTCAAACCACATGATATGGAAGACCATGAGAATGTACGGTATAAATTAAATGTATGTGGTAAAAATGATGTGCAATTCATCAATTCACACATCTGAGATACACATAAAGTCCTCGGTATTGATATTTGGACACGTGGAATTGGAGATACATGGCTCGTAGCTCGCGACACATGTCATATAATATCTCACTAGAGAACACGCTATAAGGACCAAGCCTTATTACATTACAACATCTTGAATTTAGTCAAGAAAACACTTCCTTATTACATTGAGGATCTTTTAAAGTTTACAACTTTAGAAAATTAGGACAATAAATTCATAACATTACACATTATCATAGAGTGGATACCATAAAATAGTACTCATTCCTTCTAAAATTTAAAACATTACAAGTAGAACATGATTTCTTGGATTGTTCTTAAAACATTTAATATATCTTCCTTCACGTTCTTACACATCCTAATAACTTCTGAAAATCATTTAAAAATGTCAGATGAGCACAAAATCTCAGTATGTGAAGAAAAAGAAGGAAAGAGCACATTAGTCCATGAATACACGTAACATATGAAATCACTTTCAAAAGACATGCTTGTCACCCATATATAATTACATTGAAAAAATGGGATTTACACAATACATAATAACATAATTAGAACCATAAAGGTATCAAGGTGATTTACTTACATATTCTTGTAACCCTCTCAGCTACCTTATAACTTGTAACCCTCATGGCTACCTTAATATTTGTGTAACCATCACAGTTACACTCGGAGTAACCATATGACCAACCTCCAACATGCACATACCCAATGCTGTGGAGGTATATATAGGTCATAACCTTAATCATAAACAATTCACACTATCCTGAATATAATTATTAAACAATAATAATAGCATAAAAACGTTGGTTTTGAATTATGGAAAACAGAATTTTAAAAAAGGATTTTAAAAGAAAAGTCACTTTTCATATAATTGAAGAGATACTTAATAGAGTGGATGGAATATGTATATACAATGTAAATAAACACAATTAAACATAATATAAACAAAACAAATTACAAAATCAATTTTAATACCACATAAATAATGAAGTAGCAGGTTAACCAAAAGAATGGAAATATGGTTAAGAATTCCCTTAACTCGTGTTTGTCTTACATAAAACTTGTTTAAAAATCCTATATAATGGTTAAAAGAGTGTTATTAGTATTTTACAGAACCATGTTCTTGTTTATAACATCTTATATGATCATTTCATAACATCATTTAACCGTTTAATTGTTAGTATTTTTCTCCTTGCACTGTTTTTGGGTGAGTTCTTTACATGATTTCAATGATTTGTTCGTGGTGGATGTTCTTGTCGATTGGAAGTGAAACTCGTTAATTTTAATTGAGTAGTATTTTTTTATATCCAGTAACATAAATATTACCATATATTTTTTTAATTATTACACGATGATAATTCATAAGTAAAAACATTAATGATGTTCGTTTAGATCATTTTAGTGGTTCTTTGATAATAAAAACCACATTTTGTTTTATAAATTTAAACCATGTGTACAAAATAATTCCATAAAAATTTATGAAACATACTATATATATTATAACATGGTTCAACCGTACAAATGGTTTCATTATGAGACTTGAAAGAGTTAATGAAAATTGAAATCACATCGTGCATGATGTTGGTAATTCGACACATCATGGACAATGTTTTTAATTCTTTAAATAAATGGGAGAGGGGAAGAATAATGATGATGAATTTTACATGAACATTATAACATACAAAATATAAAATATTCTTGAGATTTCATGCTTATTGGTTAATAGGTGGTGAGTAAAGAAGAAAAAAATAAATGAATCTTGAAATAAAAGAAAACTTCAGAAATTTATTACGAAAATTCGGCAGCCTAACGTCGTCTCTTAATATTTCATAAAAATAAGTCGATTTGAGAAAAGAGATTCTTTATCACTATTACAAATAATGGACAGTAAGTGGGGATATATAATGAAATATCCAAACATAAGCCAAAGAAAAGTAAGATAATAACATAAAATTAAAGAAAATAAATATAATAAAAGAGGATGTTTACCTCTTGATCTCTTCTCCGTGAGATCCTTCTTAAGAGATTTGGTTTTGCTCTTTTGGTGACTCCCGCAGCTCTAGGACTTGGGGAAGAGACTTGGTATGAGTATTTGGGAGAACATAGGCATGTATCAATGCTTGAGTGGTGTGGGAAGAAGAGGGGAGTGAGGGTGGTATTTATTGTGGAGGGGGGGGGGGTATTTTTCATTATTTTAATAATTTTTATAATATTTTTTCCCAAGATTATGAATAGTCTTAGTTCATATGACCTAAAATAGTAATAATGTCATGTGAGTTCTAAAAAAGTGGTCTTTCATCACTTATGATGTCATAAGTAGTTAATGTTATTGATAATTTGATTATACGGTATTTTTTGTTATTACACTATTCATCGAAAAATAAAGATTTTCTGAAAAATCCAAAAAATTTACCATAAATTTTTTTTGACTTGTAGAATTAAAAAATGATGTCCTTTTTTAAAAAATAATTTTCTAAATATTATTTATTTAATTTTTAAATAAAATCATACTTACTTAAAAAATTAACAATTCTAATTTTATGACTACTTCTACATCGCAATGAAAAATTAACCAAGATGTTATCATCATAAAGCATTAAGAATATAAAATAATAATAAAATTTACTATTCATTATGGTCATATTACTATTCGTATTACTATTCATAAGGTTATTTTACTATTCACCAAAAAAAGAACTTGGTTCCAATAGACTCCAAATAACATATTGAACACAATTGTAGATGAATTTTTCTTGAAATTAAAAACATAAAAGTGGAAAAATTATGTTTTAAAGGCTAGTTATAAATATCTACATAAAAAAATTTCATTCATTTCAATTTATTTTTTAAAAAACTATGGTGTTACATTATCCCTACCTTTCAGAAATTGCGTCCTCACAATTTTATTTACTTATTAAACAAGTAAGTGTACCTTGATCATGGTGTCCACTTGGTCTCATTATCATCTTGCTCACAAAAATAGAAGGTCCATGCATTGCAAAAATGATTTAGAGATCCTTCAAAATCTTATGCTTCCTTTATCAAAATACACGTTGAACAACTTGGGACATATGGGTGTTCACAGAAAAATAGTTTTGGAAAATAATCATGTTTGACTTATAATTTCAAAACATCTGATAAAACATGATTTTTATAAAACAGTTGGACCGAGTTTGAGTTGAAACATTCAAACAATGGTCCTTTTAAAATACCATAAGTATGTTCTGAAATATTATACTATAAAAGTAAACATAAATAGGTTGCGTAGGGGTCTTCTTCTTGAGCACCTCTTTCAAAATCGTAATATGCTTCAAAATCTCTTAATAAGGTAAAATATTTGAATTTTTTTTGATAATATTTATCTTTCTTGAAAATATGAGAATATTGATAAAATAGGATTTGATTAAATACAACCCATTAACCATAATGGTATCGAGGTATAGTGGAGGTGTTTGATATCTCAAACAGCTGCTTGCAAGTGAGTTATATGTTAGAAAATGTTTCGAAGTCTTCTGGACATGACATTGCAATAATTATTGCAAGAAAGTAATCAGGAAGAGATAGGAATGTTATTTGAGATCCTCATACTTCCATTTTTAACTGACATTAATTAATCTAAAAAATTTATAAAATAATAATTTCACATAAGCAATAGACATACCGACAAAGCATATATTTAATGAAAACTTTTAATCCTTAAAGTTGTATAAACCTTTCCTCTGATACCAACTATAAGGACATGGCCTTATTACATTACATAATCTTGAATTTATTCAGGAAAAAACTTCCTTACTATATTGAGGATATTTTCAAGTTTATAGATTTAGAGAATTAGGACAATACATTCATAACATTACAGATTATCAGAGAGTGAATACAATAAAAACAATACTCATTCCTTCAAAAATTTAAAACCTTCCAAATAAAACATGATTTCTTTGATAGTTATTGAAATATTTAACTTTTATTACATCAATTTCTTACACATCTTTATAACC
The DNA here is from genome assembly GCA_963277665.1 of Viscum album. Lineage (NCBI taxonomy): Eukaryota > Viridiplantae > Streptophyta > Magnoliopsida > Santalales > Viscaceae > Viscum > Viscum album. Next base: position 176,639,616 of record OY728147.1, on the reverse strand, counting down.
TGTGAAAATCATTTAAAAACTTTTTATGAGCACAAAATCTCAGTAAGGGATAAAAAAGAAGGAAAAAGAACATCAGTCCATGAATACTCGTAACGTATGAAATCACTTTCAAAAGACATGTTCATCACCCATATATAAATTCTTTTTAAAACATGAGATTTACACAATAAATAAGAACATGATTAGAACCATAAAGATATCTTGGGGAATTACATACCTAATCTTTTAACCCTCTCGGCTACCTTATAATTTGTAACCCTAACGGCTACCTTACTATTTTTGTAACCATCACAGTTACACTTGGAGTAACCATACAGCTGACCTCCAAAATACAAATACCCAATGCATTGGAGGGAACTATATGTCCCACCCTTCATCATAAACATTTCCCAAGATCCAGAACATAAACATACAACATGAATAATATCATAAAAACACTTCTTTTAAATTTTGTAAAACAGAATTTTAAAAGATGATTTTAAAAAAAAAGTTCTTTATCATATAATTAAAGGGATAATTAATAGAGTGGATTTAATTGGTACATACACTATAAATAAACACAATTATACATAATATAAACAAAACCCATCACAAAATTAATTTTAATACCACATAAATAACGAAGCAGAAGTATAACCCAAAGAATGGAAATCAGGTTATGAATTCCCTTACCCCGAGTTTGTTTTAATTAAAACTTGTTTAAACTTCATGTATAATACTTAAAATAGTGTTATTATTATTTTAAAGAATACTTTTCATGTTTATAACATCTTATATGGTCATTTCATAACACAATTTAACCCTTTAATTGTTATTATATTTCTCCTTGCACTGTTTTTGGGTGAGTTCTTTGCATGATTTCCATGATTTGTTCATAGTGGATGTTGTTGTTGATTGAAAGTGAAACTCCAGGATTGGAATGGAGTTTTATTTACATATATAAATTACCATAAATTATACCATTTATCATTTTTTATTCTTACATGAGTATGATTAATATGTTAAAACATTAATGATGTTCATTTAGATCATTTTAGTGGTTCTTTGATAATAACGAACTCATTTGGTTTTTTAAATTATAAACATGTTTACAAAAGAATTCCATAACCATTGATGAGACATAATACATATATTATAACCTGGTTCAACCATAAAAATGGTTTCATGACCATACATGAAATAGTTAATTAAAATTGAAATCACATCATCTACGATGTCGGTAATTCGACACATCATGGACAATGTCTTTAATTCTTTAAATAAGTGGGAGAGAGGAAGAAGAATGATTATGATTTTTCCATTAACATGAGAAAATCCATAATATAAAAGATTCTGGAGCTTCTAAGCTTCTTGGTTAAGAAGAGGTTAGGGAAGAACAAGAAAATAAAGTAATATTGAAATAAAAGAAAACTTCAGAAATTTATCACGAAAATTCAGTAGCCTAACGACATCTCTTAAAATTTCAAAAAAATAGTTTCATGAGAGAAAAGGGATATCTCATCACTATTACATAATATGGACCTTAAGGGGGGATATTTAATGAAATATCCTGACATAATCCAAAGGAAATAAATAGAATAACATAAAATGAAAGAAAAGAAACAAAATAAAAGAGGATGTTTATCTCTTGATCTCTTCTCCATGAGATCCTTCTTAAGGGATTTTGTTTTGGCCTTTTGGTGAGACCTAAATCTCTATAATATGGGAAAGATACTTGGGAGGAGTATTGGTCATAACATAGGCATGGATCAAGGCTTGAGAGTTGTGGGAAGAAGAGGAGAGTGAGGGTGGTATTTATAGTGGAAGAGAGGGGGTATTTTTCATTATTTTAATCATTATTATAATATTTATTCCCAAGATTATTAATAGTATTAGTTCATGGGAACTAAAATATTAATAATGAAATGTGAGTTCAAACCAAGTGGCCTTGCGTCACTTATGATGTCATAAATAGTGAATTTTACTGATAATTTGATTATACTGTATTTTATCGTATTTCACAATTCATCGAAAATTAATTAATTTCAGAAAAATCCCAAAACTTTACCCTAAATTTTTTTCAATGTGTATAATTAAAAAATTAATTCTATTTTTTGAAAATAAATTTTTAGATATTAATAATTTAATTTTTATGTAAATGCATACTTAATTCAAAAATTAACAATTCTAATTCTATAATTACTTATATATCACAATGAAAAATTAACCAAGATGTTATTATCATAAATCCTTAAGAAAATAAAATTAAAATAAAATTTTCTATTCATTAGGGTCATACTACTATTAATATTACTATTCATAAGGTTTTTAACTATTCATAGTAAACACAGGTTGGTTCTAGTAGACTCCAAATAACATACTGAACACAATTGTTGATGATAGTTTCTTGAAATTCAAAACATAGAAGTGGAAAAATTATCTTTTAAAGGCTAGTTATAAACATATACTTAAAAAAAGTTTCATACATTTGAATTTATTTTTTTAAAATTGTGATGTTACATTATCCCCACCTTTCGGAAATTGCATCCTCATAATTTTATTTACTTATAAAAAAAGTGAGTGTACCTTGATCATAGTGTCCACCTAGTCTCATCATCATCTTGCTCACAAAAATAGAAGGGAAATTCATTGAAAAATTGATTTAGAGATCCTTCAAAAAATTTTGCTTCCTTTATCCAAATAGACCTTGTACATCTTGGGTCATATGGGTGTTCACGGAAAAATAGTTTTCGAAAATAATCATGTATGACATATAATTTCAAAAGATCTAACAAAAAATGATTTTTATAAAATCTTCAGATAGATTTTGATTTGAAATTTTCAATCAATGGCCCTTTTAAAATACCATAAGAATCTGATGAATGTGTATATTGAAAAAGTAAATATAAATAGGTTGTGCAGGGGTCTCCTTCTTTAGAACCTATTTCAAAATCATAATATGCTTCAAAATATCTTGATAAGGAAAAATATTTGAAAAATATTTGATAATATTTACCTTTCTTGAAAATATGAGAATATTGAGAAAATAGGATTTGATTAAATAAAACCCATGATACATTATGGTATTGAGGTATAGTGGAGGTGTTTGATGTCTCAAACAATTGCTTTCAAGTGAGTTATATGTTAGAAAATGTTTCAATGTCGTCTGGACATGACTTTGCTAAAATTATTGCAAGTAAAAAATCAGGAAGAGATAGGAATGTAATTTGAGATCCTCCTCCTTACATTTTTAACCGACTTCCCTTAATCTGAAGGGTTGTAAAACAAGGATTTAACTTAAAGAATACACATACATACTAACCATATGTTTAATGAAAACTCATAATCCCTAAAGTTGTCCAATCCTTTCCTCTAATACCAACTATAAAGACCCAGCCTTATTACATTACATAATCATGAATTTAGTTAAGAAAACACTTCCTTATTACATTGAGGATGTTATCAAGTTTATAGATTTAGATAATTAGGACAATACATTCATAACATTACACATTATCACAGAGTGGATACCATAAAAACAACACTCATTCCTTCCAAAATTTAAAACATTCCAAATAAAACATGATTTGTTTGATAGTTCTTCAAAAAATTCAATTGGATTCCGTATCTTTCTTACACATCCTTATAACCTGCGAAAATAATTTAAAACATGGGATGAGCACAACAGCTCAGTAAGGGATGAAAAGGCAGGAAAGAGCACATTTTTCCATTAAATCTCGTAACGTATGAAATCACATTCAAAAGACATGATTGTCACCCATATATACGTACTTCGTATAAAATGAGATTTCAAAAATACATTAGAACATAATTAAAACCATAAATGTATCTTGGGGAATTACTTACATAATCATGTATCCCTCTCAGCAACCTTATAATTTGTAACTCACAGAGCTACCTTACTATTTGTGTAACCATTGCAATTACACTTGGAGTAACCATAAAACTGACCACCAACATACACATACCCAATGCATTGGAAGAAAATATAAGTCCCAAAATTCATCATAAGAAATTCCCAAGATCCAGAACATAATCATAATACATGAATAATAGCATAAAAACATTGCTATTGAAATTTGTAAAACATAATTTAAAAAGTGGATTTTAAAAGAAAAGTCACAAATGATATAATTGAAGAGAGACTTAATAGAATGGATTTAATATGTCTATAAACTATAAATAAACATAATTCAACATAATATAAACAAAACCAATCACAAAATCAATTTTAATACCACATAAATAACAAAGTAGAAGGTTAACCCAAAGAATGGAAATTGGGTTAAAAATTCAATTACCTTGGGTTTTTCTTACTTAAAACTTGTTTAAACATCCTGCACAATAGTTAAAATAGTTTTATTAGTATTTTAAAGAAACATTTTAATGTTTATAACATCTTATATGATCGTTTCATAACATCATTTCACCCTTTAATTGTCAGTATTTTTCTCCTTGCATTGTTTTTGGGTGAGTTCTTTACATGATTTCCATGATTGGTTCATGGTGGATGTTCTTTTCCATTGGAAGTGAAACTCCATAATTGGAATGGATTAGTATTATAATTTATAAATTAACATAAATTATACCATTTATCATTTTTAATTCTTACATGAGGATGATTCATAAGTTAAAACATTAATGATGTTCATTTAGATCATTTAAGTGGTTCTTTGATAATAATGACCTCATTTTGATTTATAAATTAAAAACATGTGTGAAAAAGAATTCTGGAAACATTGATGACACTTAATACATATATTATAACCTGGTTCAAAAAAAATATGGTTTCATGACCATACAAGAAATAGTTAATGAAAATTGAAATTATATCGTCCAAGATGTCGGTAATTCGACACATCACGGACAATGTTTTTAATTCCATAAATAAGTTGGAGAGGAGAAGAATAGTGTTGATGAATTTTCCATGAATATGATAACATCCACAATATACAAGATTCTGTTGTTCTATGACTCTTGGTTAATATGAGGTGAGTAAAAAAGACTAAAAGAAAGGAATCTTGAAATAAAAGAAAACATCAGAAATTTCTCACAAAAATTCAGCAGCCTAAAGACATCTCTTAAAATTTAATTAAAATAGTTTGATGAGAGAAAAGAGATATATCATAAATCTTACATAATATTTATATTAAGGGGGATATGGAATTAAATATTTCAACATAAGCCAAATTAAATGAAGAAAATAATGTAAAATGACAGAAAAGAAAGAAAATAAAAGAGGATGTTTACCTCTTGATCTCTTTCCCTTGAGATCCTTATTAAGGGAGTTGGTTTTGGTCTTTTGGTGAGACCAGCAGCTCTAGGAAGTGGGTAATATCCTTGGGAGGATTATTGGTCAGAACATAGGCATGGATCATGGCTTGATAGGTGTGGGAAGAAGAGGGGAGTGAGGGTGGTCTTTATAGTGGGGGAGAGGGGGTATTTTACATTATTTTAATCATTATTATAATATTTTGGCCCACGATTTTGAATAGTTTTAGTTCATGTGACCTAAAATAGTAATAATGGAATGTGAGTTCTAACCAAGTTTCCTTTCATCACTTATGATGTCATAAATAGTGAATTTTACTGATAATTTGATTATACAATATTTTATCGTATTTCACTATTCATCGAAAATTAAAGAATTTCATAAAAATTCCATAAATTTACCCTAAACATTTTTATTTTTTTGAATTCAAAAATGAAGTCAATTTTTGGAGTATAATTTTCTAAATATTATTAATTTAATTGTTAAATAAAATAATACTTAATTAAATAAATAACAATTCTAACTCTATGACTACTTCTATATCACAATGAAAAATTAACAAAGTTGTTATTATCATAAAGCCTTAAGAAAATAATATAATAATAAAATTTACTATTCATTAGGTTGATATTATTATTCATATTACTATTCATAAGGGTATGTTACTATTAACTAAAAAAACAAGTTGGTTCCAATAGACTGCAAATAACATACTGAATGCAATTGTAGATGAAAGTTTCTTTAAATTCAAAACATTGAAGTGGAAAAATCATGTTTTAAAGGATAGCCATAAATGTCTAATTAAAAAAAGATTCATTAATTTCATTTTTTTTAAAAACTGTGGTGTTACATTATCCCCACCTTTCAGAAATTGCATCCTCGCAATTTTATTTACCTATTAATCAAGTGAGGGTACATTGATCATGGTGTCCACCTGGTCTCATTATCATCTTTCTCACATAAATAGAAGGTCCATGAATTTCAAAAATGATTTAGATATCCTTCAAAATATTGGTCTTCCTATATCCAAATACACCTTATACATCTTGTGTCATGTGGGTGTTCACAGAAAAATAGTTTTTGAATATAATTATGTAAGATATATAATTTCAAAACAACTAATAAAACATGATTTTTATAAAATAGTCAGATAGAGTATTAATTGAGACTTTCAATCAATGGTCATTTTAAAATATCACAACTATGTGTTGAAAGAGTATATTGTAAAAGTAAATAGAAATAGGTTGTGCAAGGGTCTCCTTCATCAGCACCTCATTCAAAATCATAATATGCTTCAAAATCTCTTGATGAGGTAAAATATTTGAAAATTATGTGATAATATTTACCATTCTTGAAAATAGAAGAATATTGTGAAAATAATATTTTATTAAATAAAACCCATGATCCATGATTGTATCGAGGTATGGTGGAGGTGTTTGATATCTTAAAAAATTGCTTGCAAGTGAGTTGTATGTAAGAAAATGTTTCAATGTCGTCTGGACATGACTTTGCAATAATTATTGCAAGAAAGTAATCAGGAAGAGATATGAATGTTATTTGAGATCCTCCTACTTCCATTTTTAACTGACATTCCATAATCTTAAATGTTTTAAAACAAGTATTTAACTTAAAGAATAGACATATAGACTAACCATATGTTTAATGAAAACTCCCAATCCCTAAAGTTGTCTAAACCTTTCTGATGATACCAACTATAGGGACCCGACCTTATTACATTACATAATCTTGAATTTAGTCAAGAAAACACTTCCTTCTTATATTGAGGATCTTTTCAAGTGTAGATATTTTGAGAATTAGGACAATACATTCAAAACATTACACATTATCAAAGAGTGGATACCATAAAAAAATTACTCATTCCATCCAAAATTTAAAAATCTCTAAATAAAAAATGATTGCATTGATAGTTATTCAAGCATTTAAATTTTATTACTTCACTTTATCACACATCCTTATAACCTGTGAAAATCATTTAAATACATGGGATGAGCACAAAAGCTCAATAAGGGATGAAAAAGAAGGAAAGGGCATATTTGTCCATGAATACTCGTAACGTATGAAATCACTTTCAAAACCCATGATTTTCACCCATATACACTTACTTGGTGAAAAATAAAATTTCCACAATACATAATAACATAAAGGTATATTGGGGATTACTTACATAATCTTGTAACCCTCTCGTCTACCTTATAATTTGTTACCTTCACGACAACCGTACTATTTGTGTAACCATCGCAGTTACACTTGGAGTAACCATACGGACGAACTCAAACTTAAACATACCCAATTAATTGCATGGAACCGAGCATTAATCATAAAAAATTCCCATGATCCAGAACACAATCATACAAGATGAATAATAGAATAAAAACATTTCTTTTGAATTTTGTAAAACAGAATTTTAAAAGTGGATTTTAAGAGAAAAGTCCCTTATCATATAATTGAAGAGAGACTTAATTGAGTGGATGGAATATGTATATACAATGTAAATAAAAGTAATTAAACATAATATAAACAAAAATCTTTACACAATAAATTTTAAAACCACATAAATAATGAAGTAGAAGGTTAACCCAAAGAATAGAAATCGGGTTAAGAATTCCCTTACCTCGGAATTTTCTTATTTCAAAGTTGTTTGAAATTCCTGTATAATGGTTAAAAGAGTGTTATTATTATTTTATACAAACATGTTCATGTTTATAACATCATATATGATCATTTCATAACATCATTTCACCCTTACATTTTTAGTATTTTTGACCTTCTACTGATTGTGGGTGAGTTCTTTAAATGATTTCCATGATTGTTTCATGGTGGTTGTTCTGGTCGATTGGGAGTGAAACTCCAGAATTGTAATGGAGTAGTATATACATATATCCAGTAACATAAATCATACCATTTATCAATTTGAATTATTACATGATGATGATTGATAAGTTAAAACATTAATGATGTTCGTTTAGATCATTTTAGTGGTTCTTTGATAATAACGACCTCATTTTGTTTTATAAATTAAAAACATAGGTTAGAAAACATTATAGAAACATTTATGAGATATAATACATATATTATAACCTTGTTAAACCATAAAATGGGTTTCATTACCAGACTTGAAAGAGATAATGAAAATTTAAATCACATCATCCACGATGTGGGTAATTCCACAAATCATGGACAATGTTTTTAATTCCTTAAATAAGTTGGAGAGGGGAAGAAGAATGATGATGAATTTTACATGAACATGAGAACATACATAATATACGAGATTCTGTAGCATTCATTCCTCTTGGTTAATAAGATGTGAGGAAAGAAGAAGAAAAGAAAGGAATCTTGAAATAAAAGAAAACTTCATAAATTTCTAATGAAAATTCGGCAGCCTAACAACGTCTCTTAAAATTTCATAAATATTGTTTGAAGAGAGAAAAGGTATATATCATCAATATTACATAATATGTACTTTAAGGGGGGATATGGAATTAAATATTCCAACATAACAAATAGGAAAGGAAGAATATAACGTAAAATGAGAGAAAAGAAAGAAAATAAAATAGGATGTTTACCTCTTGATCTCTTCCCATTGAGATCCTTCTTAAGGGATTTGGTTTTGGTCTTTTGGTGAGAAAATATGCTATAGGAAGTGGGTTAGAGCCTTTAGAGGAGTTTTGGGAATAATATAGTCATGGCTCAAGGCTTGAGAGGTGTGGGAAGAAGAGGGGAGTGGGGTGGTATTTATAGTGGAGGAGAGGGGGTATTTTTCATTATTTTAATCATTATTATTATATTTTAGCCCATGATTTTGAATAGTTTTAGTTCATGTGACATAAAATAGTAATAATGTCATGTTAGTTCTAACCAAGTGGCCTTTAATTACTTATGATGTCATAAATAGTTAATTTTACCAATAATTTGATTATATGGTATTTTATCGTATTTAACTATTCATCAAACATTAATGAATTTCAGAAAAATACCAAAAATTTAGCATAACCATTTTTCAACATGTCGAATTCAAAAATGACATCCATTTTTTGAATATAATTTTTTAAATATTATTAAAATAATTTTTAAATAAAAGCATACTTAATTAAAAAATTTACAATTCTAATTCTATAACTACTTCTACATCACAATGAAAATTTGACCAAGATGTATTTATCTTAAAGCCTTAAGAAAATAAAATAATAAAAAAATTTACTATTCATTAGGGCAATATTACTATTCATGTTAATATTCATAAGGGTATGTTATTATTCACCAAAAAAACAAGGTTGTTCTAATAGACATTAAATAACATACTGAACACAATTGTAGATGAAAGTTTTTTGAAATTCAAAACATAGAAGTAGAAAAATTATATTTTAAAGGATAGTTATAAAAATAAACTTAAAACAAAGTTTCATTCATTTCAATTTCTTTTATAAAACTAGGATGTTACATTAGCCCCACCTTTCTGAAATTTCATCCTTGCAATTTTATTTACTTATTAAACAAGTGAGGGTACCTTGATCATGGTGTCTACCTGGTGTCATCATCATCTTGCTCACGTAAATAGAAGATACATGCATTGAAAAAATGATTTATAGATCCTTAAAAATATTTTTAATCCTTTATCCAAATACTGCTTGTACAACATGGGTCATATGGATGTTCACAGAAAAATAGGTTTGAATAATAATCATCTATGACATATAATTTCAAAACATCTAATAAAAGTTGATTTTTATAAAATAGTCGGACTGAGTTTGAGTTGGAACTTGAAATAAATGGTCCTTTTAAAATATCATAAGTATGTGATGAATGAGTATATTGTAAAAGTAAATATAAATACGTTTCACAAGGGTCTCATTCTTTAGAACCTCTCTCAAAATCATAATATGCTTCATAATCACTTGATAAGGTAAAATATTTGAAAATTCCTTGATAATATTTACCTTTCTTGAAAATAAGAGAATATATAGAAAATAGGATTTGATTAAACACAACCCATGATCCATGATGGTATCGTGGTATAGTGGAGGTGTTTAATATCTCAAACAATTGCTTGCAAGTGAGTTGTATGTTAGAAAATGTTTCAAAGTCGGCTGGATGTGACTTTACAATAATTATTGCAAGAAAGTCTTCATGAAGAGATAGGAATGTAATTTAAGATCCTCCTTCTTCAATTTGTAACTAACATTCCTTAATCTTAAAAGTTATAAAAAAGGATTTAACTTAAAGAATATACATACAGACTAACCTTATGTTTAACGAAAACTCATAATCCCAAAAGTTTTCTAAACCTTTCCTTTGATACCAACTATAAGGACTAGACCTTATTACCTTACATAATCATTAATTTAGTGAAGAAAAAACTTCCTTCTAACATTTATGATCTTTTCAAGTTTAGAGCTTTAGAGAATCAGGACAATACATTCATAACATTACACATTATCAGAGAGTACATACCATAAAAAAATTACTCATTCCTTCCAAAATTTAAATAATTCAAAATAAAACATGATTTCATTTGATAGTTCATCAAAAATTTAACTTGTATTCCTTAACTTTATTACAAATCCTTATAACATGTGAAAATCATTGAAAAACATGGGATGAGCACAAAATCTCAGTAAGGGATGAAAAAAAGGAAAAATCACATTAGTCCATGAATACTCGTAACATATGAAATCACGTTTAAAAGACATGCCTGTCACCCATATATACTTAATTTGTAAAACATTAGATTTACACAATACATAAGAACCTATGTATAACCATAAAGGTATCTTGGAGAATTACTTACATAATATTGTAACCCTATCAGCTACCTTATAATATGTAACCCTTACAACTACCTTAGTATTTGTGTAACCTTCACAGTTACACTTGGGGTAACCATAAGGCCGACCTAAAACTTACATATACCCAATGAATTGGAGGGAAATATAGGTCCCAAACTTAATCATAAAAAATTATCCCGATCCAAAACATAATCATCCCACATGAATAATAGCATAAAAACATTTCTTTGGAATTTTATAAAATAGAAATTTTAAATAAAATTTTAAAAGAAAAGTACCTTATCATATAATTGATTATATACTTAATATATAGGATGGAATATGTATATACACTATAAATAAATATAATTAAACATATTTTAAATATAACCTATCACACAATTAATTTTAATACCACATAAATAATGAAGTAGAAGGTTAACCCAAAGAATGGAAATCGGGTTAAGAATTCACTTACCTCGGGTTTGTCTTACTTCAAACTTGTTTAAACTTACTGTATAATGGTTAAAAGAGTGTTATTAGTATTTTAAAGAAACATGTTCATGTTTATAACATCTTATATGATCATTTCATAACATCATTTCCTACTTTAATTATTAATATTTTTCTCCTTTCACTGTTTTTGGGTGAGTTCTTTACCTGATTCCAAGATTGCTTTATGGTGGATGTTCTTGTCGATTGGGAGTGAAAATACAGAATTGTAATGGAGTAGTATTTACAAATATAGATTAACATAAATTATAGCATTTATCATTTTGAATTCTTACATGAGGATTATTCATAATTTAAAACATTAATGATGTTCGTTTAGATCATTTTAGTGGTTCATTGATAATAACGACCTCATTTTGTTTTATAAATTTAAACCATGTGTACACATAAATTATAGAACCATTTATGAGACATAATAAATATATTTTATCCTTGTTCAACCATAAAAATTGTTTCATGACGGGATTTAAAATATTTAATGAAAATTGAAATCACACTGACCACGATGTCTGTAATTCGACACATCATGGAAAATGTTTTTGATTCCTTAAATAAGTCGGAGAGGGGAAGGAGAATGATGATAAATTTTCCAAGAACATGATATCATATAAAATATACAATATTCTAGATATTTCATGCCTCTCGGTTAATAGTGTTTGAGGAAAGAAGAAGAAAAGAAGAAATCTTGAAATAAATGAAAACATCTGAAATTTCTCATGAAAATTCGGAAGCCGAACAATGTCTCTTAAAATTTCACAAAAATAGTTCAATGAGAAAAAAGGGATATCGCATCCCTCTTAAAATAGTAATAATGGCATGTTTGTTCTAAAAAATTGGTCTTGAATGACTTATGATGTCAAAAATAGTGAATTTTTCTGATAATTTTATTATACTTTATTTTATCGTATTTCACTATTCATCGAAAATTAAAGGATTTAAGAAAAATCCCAAAAATTTACCATAACCATTTTTCATCATCTGGAATTAAAAAAAGATTTAAAATATTTATAAATAAGTTTCTAAATATTAATAATTAATGTTTTAAATAAAATCACACTTAATTCAATATTTAACAATTCTAATTCTATAACTACTTCTATATCACAATGAAAAGTTAACCAAGATGTTTTTATCTTAAAGCCTCAAGAAAATAAAACAATAATAAAATTTACTATTCATTAGGGTCATCTTACTATTCATATTACTATTCAAAAGGGTATGCTACTATTCACAATATAACTAGTTGGTTCCAATAGACTCCAAATAACATAATGAACACAATTGTAGATGATAGTTTCTTGAAATTCAAAACATAGAAGTGGGAACAATATGTTTTAAAGGATAGTTATAAATATATACTTAAAAAAAGTTTTCTTCATTTCAATTTTTTTATTTTAAAACTGGGATGTTACATTATCCCCACCTTTCGGAAATTGCATCCTCACAATTTTATTTACTTATTAAACAAGTGAGGGTACCATGATCATGGTGTCCACCTGGTCTCATCATCATCTTGATCACATAAACAGAAGGTCTATGGATTGAAAAAATGATTTATAGATCCATCAAAATATTTTTCTTTTTTTATCCAAATACACCTTATACAACTTGGGTCATATGGGTGTTCATAGAAAAATAGTTTTGGAAAATAATCATGTGTGACATATAATTTAAAAACATCTTATAAAAATTGATTTTTATAAAAATGTTAGACCGAGTTTGAGTTGAAACTATCAATAAATGGTCCTTTTAAAATAACACATGTTTGTGTTGAAAGAGTATATTGTGAAAGTAAATATAAATAGGTTGTGCAAGGGTCTCCTTCTTCATCACCTCTTTCAAAATCCCAACATGCTTCAAAATCTCTTGATAAGGTAAAATATTTAGAAATTCCTTGATAATATTTAAATTTCTTGAAAAAAATGAGAATATTGAGAAAATAGGATTTGATTAAATACAACCCATTATTCGAGATGGTATCGAGGTATAGTAGAGGTGTTTGATATCTAAAAAAATTGCTTGCAAGTGAGTTGTATGTCAGAAAATGGTTCAAAGTCATCTGGACATGACATTGCAATAATTATTCCAAGCAAGTCGTCAGGAAAAGATAAGAATGTCATTTGAGATACTCCTCCTTAAATTTGTAACTGAATTTCATTAATATGAGATGTTATAAAACAAGGATTTATCTTAATGAATATACATACAGACTAACCATATGTTTAACGAAAACTATTAATCCCTAAAGTTGGCTAAACCTTTCCTCTGATACCAACTATAAGGACCCGACCTTATTACATTACATATTCTTGAATTTTTTCTTGAAAACACTTCCTTCTTACATTGAGGATCATTTCAATTTTATAGATTTATAGAATTAAAATAATACATTCATAACATTACACATTATCACAGAGTGGATACCATAAAAACAGTACTTTTTCCTTCCAAAATTTAAAACTTTCCAAATAAAAAAATGATTTCATTGATAGTTCTTAAAACATTTAACTTAGCTTCCATGAATTTATTACACATCCTTATAACTTGTGAAAATAATTTAAAAACAAGGGATGAGCACAAAAGTTCAGTAAGGGATGAAAAATAACGAAACATCACATTAGTCTATGAATACTCGTAACGTATGAAATCACTTTAGAAAGACATGCTTGTAACCAATATATACTTACTTTGTAAAACATGAGATTTAAACAATACATAATAACATAATTAGAACCATAAATGTATCTTGGGGAATTAATTACATTATTTTTCAACCCTCTCAGCTACCTTATAAATTGTAACCCTCACAACTACCTTACTATTGGTGTAACCATCATAGCTACACTTGGAATAACCATATGGACGACCAACAACATTCACATATCCAATGCATTTGATGGAAATATAGGTCACAACCGTCATCATAAAAAATTCCCAAGGTCCAGAACATAATAATACAACATGAATAATAGCATAAAAACATTGCTTTTGATTTTTCTAAAGCAGATTTTTAAAAGAGGATTTTAAAAGAAAAGTCCCTTATCATATAATTGAAGATAGACATAATATAGTGTATTGAGTATGTAAATACATTTTAAATAAATTTAATTAAACATAATATAAACAATAACCATCAGATAATCAATTTTAATACCACATAAATAACGAAGTAGAAGGTTAACCTAAAGAATAGAAATCAGGTTAAGAATTTCCTTACCTTGGGTTTGTCTTACATCAAAATTGTTTAAACATATTGTATAATGGTTAAAAAGTGTTATTATTTTTTTATAGAAACATATTCATATTTATAACATCTTATATTATCATTTCATAACATCATTTCACTCTTTAATTGTTATTATTTTACTCCTTGCACTGTTTTTAGGTGAGTTCTTTACATGAGTTTCATGATTGGTTCATGGTGGATTTTCTTGAAAATTGGAAGTTGAAATCCAGAATTGTGATGGAGTAGTATTAACATATATAATTTAACATAAATTCTACCTTTTATCATTTTGAATTCTTACATGATGATGATTCATATGTTAAAATATTATTTATGTTCGTTTAGTTTATTTTAGTGGTTCTTTGATAATAACGACCTCATTTTGTTTTATAATTTAAAACCATATGTACAAAAGAATTATAGATCCATTTATGAGACATAATAAATATATTTTAACCTGGTTCAACCATAAAAATGGTTTCATGACCAGAATTTAAGGAGGTAATGAAAAATTTAAATCACATCATCCACGATGTCGGTAATTCGACACATCATGGACAATGTTTTTAATTCTTTAAATAAGTGGGAGAGGGGAAGAAGAATGATGATTAATTTTACACGAACATGAGAAAATATATAATATACAAGATTTAGGAGATTTTATACCTCTTGTTTAAGAGGAGTTGTGTAAAGTAGAAGAAACGAAAGGAATCTTGAAATAAAAGAAAGATTCAGAAATTTCATACAAAAATTCGGCAGACTAACGACGTCTCTTAAAATTTCATAAAAATTGTTTGAAGAGAGAAAATGTATATATCATCATTCTTACATTATATGGTCAGTATGGGTGGATATGGAATGAAATATCCCATAATAATCCAATGGAAAGGAAGAGTATAACATAAAATTAAATAAAAGAATGAAAATATAATTGGATGTTTACCTCTTCATCTCTTCTCCTTGAGACCCTTCTTAAGGGCTTTAGTTTTAGACTTTTGGTGAGACCGGTAGCTCCAGGACGTGGGAAATAGCCTTGGGAGGAGTATTGGGAATAAATTAGTCGTGGATCAAGGCTTCAGAGGTGTGGGACGAAGAGGGGAGTGAGGGTGGTATTTATTGTGGAGGGGAGGGAGTATTTTTCATTATTTTTATCATTATTATAATATTTTTGCTGAAGATTATGAATAGTCTTAGTTCATGTAACCAAAAATAGTAATAATGGCATGTGAGTTTGAACCAAGTGGACTTGAATCAGTTATTATGTCATAAATAGTGAATTTTATTGATAATTTGATTATACGGTATTTTATCGTATTTCACTATTCATCGAAAATTAATGAATTTTAGAAAAATCTCAAAAATTTACCCTAAAAAATTTTTTACATGTAGAATTAAATAATTTAGTCCATTTTTTTAAAATAATTTTCTACATTTTATTAACTTAATTTTTAAATAAAAACATACTTAATTTAAAAATTAACAATTCTAATTGTATAACTACTTCTATATCACAATGAAAAATTAACCAAGATGTTATTATCTTAAGGCCATAAGAAAATAAAATTATAATAATATTTACTATTCGTTAGGGTCATATTAATATTCAAAAGGGTATGTTACTATTCAAAAAAACATGTTGGTTCCAATAGACTCCTAATAACATACTAAACGCATTTGTAGATGACAGTTTCTTGAAATTCAAAACAGATAAGTGAAAAAATAATGTTTTAATGGCTAGTTATAAATAACTACTTAAAAGAAAGATTCATTTATTTAAATTTATTTTTTTTAAAACTGGGATGTTACATTATCTTCACCTTTCGGAAATTACTTCCTCGGAATTTTATTTACTTATTAAACAAGCGAGGGTACAATGATCATGGTGTCCACAATGTCTCATCATCATCTTGATCACATAAATAGAAGGTCTATTGATTTCAACAATGATTTATAAATCCTAAAAGAAAATTCATCATTTATCCAAATATACCTTGCACTACTTGGGTCATATGGGTGTTCAAAGAAAAATAATTTAGGAAAATAATCATGTATGACATATAATTTCAAAACATCTGATAAAAAAGGATTTTTATAAAATAGTCAGACCGAGTTTGAGTTGAAACTTTAAATCATTGGTCCTTTTAAAATAACATAATTATGTACTGAAAGAGTATATTTTAAAAGTAAATATAAATAGGTTTCTCAAGGGTCTCCTTCTTCAGCACCTCTTTCATAATCATAACATGCTTCAAAATCTCTTGATAAGGTAAAATATTTGAAAATTCCATGAGAATATTTACCTTTCATGAAAATATGAGAATGTTTAGAAAATATAATTTAATTAAATACAACATATGATCCACGATGGTATCATGGTATAGTGGAGATTTTTGATATCTCAAACAATTTCTTGCAAGTGAGTTGTATGTTAGAAAATGTTTCAAAGTTTCATGGACATGACATTGCAATATTTATTGCAAGAAAGTCATCAGGAAGAGATAGGAATTTATTTTGAGATCTTCTTCCTTCCATTTGAAATGGAATTTCCCTAATCTGCAAAGTTATAAAACAATGATTTATCTTAAATAATAGACATACAGTCTAATAATATGTTTAAGGAAAACTCATAATCCTTAAAGTTGTCTAAACATTTCCTCTGATACCAACTATAAGGACCAGCCTTATTACATTGAATATTCTTATATTTAGTCAGGAAAACACTTCCTTATTACATTTAGGATCTTTTCAAGTTTATATATTTATATAATTAAGACAATACATTCATAACATTACACATTATCAAAGAGTGGATAACATAAAAACAATACTCATTCCTTCCAAAATTTAAAACCTTCCAAATAAAACATGATTTTTTTGATAGTTCATCAAACATTTAACTTGGCTTCCTTTACATTCTTACACATCCTTATAACCTGTGAAAATAATTTAAAAACTCAGGATGAGCACAAAATCTCAGTAAGGGATGAAAAAGAAGGAAAGAGAACATTATTCTAAGAATACTTGTAACGTATGAAATCACTTTCAAAAGAAATGCTTGTCACCCATATATAATTTCTTTTTAAAACATTATATTTCCACAATAAATAAGAAGATAAGTAGAATCATAATGTTATATTGGGGTATTACATACATAATCTTGTAACCCACTCAGCTACCTTATAATTTGTAACCCTCACGACTACCTTACTACTTGTGTAACCATTGTAGATACACTTGGAGTAACCATACGGCCGACCTAAAACTTACACATAACCAATTTATATGAGAGAAATATATGTCCCTCCCTTAATCATAAAAAATTCCCAAGATCCATTACATAATCATACAATATGAATAATAGCATAAAAACATTGCTTCTGAATTTTGTTAAACAAAATTTTAAAAGAGGATTTTAAAAGAAATGTTCATTATCATATCATTGAAAAGACACATAATAGAGTCTACGGAATATGTATATACCCTGTAAATAAACACAATTCAACATAATATATAAAAAACCATCACAGAATCAATTTTAATACCACATAAATAACGATGTAGAATGTTAACCCAAAGAATTAAAATCGGGTGAAGAATTTCATTACCTCGGGTTTTACGTATAGAAACCTTTTTTAGACATCCTGTAAAATGGTTAAAATAGTGTTATTAGCATTTTACAGAAACATTTTCATGTTTTTAACATCGTATATTATCATTTCATAACATCATTTCACCCTTTAATTGCTTGTTTTTTCTCCTTGAACTGTTTTTGGGTGAGTTCGTTACATGATTTCCATGATTGGTTCACGGTGGATGTTGTTGTCGATTGAAAGTGAAACTATAGAATTGTAATAGAGTAGTATTTGCATATATACATTAATATAAATTATACCATTTATCATTTTAAATTATTACATGAGGATTATTCATAATTCAAAACATTAATGATGTTAGTTTAGATCATTTTAGTGGTTCTTTGATAATAACGACCTCGTTTTGTTTTATAAATTAAAACCATGTGTAAAAAATATTTCCAGATCCATTTATGAGACATAATAAATAAATTATAACCTATTTCACCCCTAAAAATGGTTTCATGACCAGAATTTAAATAGTTATTGAAAATTGAAATCACATCGTCTACAATGTTGGTAATTGGACACATCATGGACAATGCTTTAAATTCATTAAATAAGTCGGAGAGGGGAAGAAGAATGATGATGAATTTTCCATGAACATGAGAAAATCTAGAATATAAAATATTCTGGGGCTTTCATGCCTCTTGGTTAATAAGAGGTGAGGAAAGAATAAGAAACGAAAGGACTCTTGAAATAAAAGACAACTTCAGAAATTTCTCACGAAAATTCCACAGCCTAATGACGTCTCTTAAAATTTCATAAAAATTGTTTGATGAGAGAAAAGGGGTATCTGATCACTCTTACATAACATGGATAGTAATGGGGGATATTGAATGAAATATCCCAACATAAACCAAAGGAAAATAAGAGAATAACATAAAATGAACGAAATGAATGAAAATAAAAGAGAATGTTTACCTTTTGATCTCTTCTCCTTGAGATCCTTCTTAAGGGATTTGGTTTTGGTCTTTTGGTGAGACCAGAAGCTCTAGGACGTGTGGAAGATACTTCAGATTAGTATTGGGAATAACTTAGTCATGGATCATGGCTTGAGAGGTGTGGGAAGAAGATGTGAGTGATGGTGGTATTTATAGTGGAGGAGAGGGGGTATTTTTCATTATTTTAATCATTATTATAATATTTTTCCCCATGATTATGAATAGTCTTAGTTCATGTGACCTAAAATAGTAATAATGGACTCTGAGTTCGAACCAAGGGGCCTTGAATCAATTATGATGTCATAAATAGTGAATTTTACTGATATTTAGATTATACGATATTTTATCATATTTCACAATTCATCGAAAATTAAAAAATTTCAGAAAAATAATAAAAATTTATCCTAACCATTTTTCGCCATATAGAATTCAAAAATGAAGTCAATTTTTTGAAAATAAATTTTAAATATTGTCAATTTAATTTTTAAATAAGAGCATACTTAATCAAAAAATTTACAATTTTAATTCTATGACTACTTTTATATCACAATGAAATATTAACCAAGTTGTTATTATCTTAATTCCTTAAGAAAATAAATAATAATAAAATTTAATATTCATTAGGGTCATATTACGATTCATAAGGGTATTTTACTATTCACCAAAAAAACAAGATGGTTCCAATAGACTCCGAATAACATACTGACCACAATTGTAGATGATAGTTTCTTGAAATTCAAAACATAGAAGTGTAAAAAAAAATTAAAGGCTATTTATAAATATATACTTAAAACAAAGTTTCATTCATTTTAATTTGTTATTTTTTTAAAAAAAAATTGGATATTAAATTATTCCCATCTTTCAGAAATTATGTCCTAATAATTTTATTTACTTATTAAACAAGTGAGCGTACCTTGATCGTGGTGTCCACCTGGTCTCATCATTATCCTGCTCACATAAATAGATGGTCCATGCATTTCAACAATGATTTAGAGATCCTTCAAAATCTTTTTCTTCTTTTATCCAAATACACCTTGTACAACATGGGTCATATGGGTGTTCATAGAAAAATAGTTTTGAAAAATAATCATGTATGACATATAATTTTAAAAAATTTGATAAAATATGATTTTTATAAAAAAGTTGGACCGAGTTTGAGTTGAAACTTTCAATAAATGGTCCTTTCAAAATACTATAAGTATGTACTGAATGAGTATATTGTAAAAGTAAATATAAATAGGCTGCACAAGGGTATCCTTCTTTATGACCTCTTTCAAAATCATAATATTCTTCAAAATCTCTTAATAAGGTAAAATATTTGAAAATTCCTTGATAATATTTAACTTTCTTGAAAATATGAGAATATTGAAAAAATTGGATTTGATTAAATACAATCCCTGATGCATGATGATATTGAGGTAGAGTGGAGGTGTTTTATATCTCAAACAATTTATTTCAAGTGAGTTGTATGCTAAAAAATGTTTCAAAGTCGTCTGGACATGACTTTGCAATAATTATTGGGATCAAGTCATCAAGAAGAGATACGAATGTAATTTGAGATTCTCCTCCTTCCATTTGTAAATGACATTCCTTAATCTAAAAAGATATAAAAAAAGGATTTAACTTAATGAATATACATACAGACTAACCATATGTTTAACAAAAACTCTTAATCCCTAATGTTTTCTAAACCATTCCATTGATACCAACTATAAGGAACCGACCATATTACATTACATAATCATTAATGAGGAACCATACCTTGTTTGAATTGGTGAAATCAATGATGAGTCATGAGAGTATTTCATTATCCTTTTGAGGATACATGTTACAAATAGAAAAAAAAATTTAAACCAAGTTCCAAATAAATATTCATATTGTATACCATACCATTTATGGAATAGAATGAAACTCATGTTTCCATACGTACATGTGTGGGGTTTTGAAGTGTTTGGTAAGTCCTCTTTAGGTAAAAATCGTTCACCCCAAGGCTCAAAGCGTAACTTTATAGGATAACCTAAAGAAACAATGGGGTATTTCCTGTATAAACCCTCAAACAAAAATATAACAGTGGAAATACATGTCATATTACTTAAGAGGGTTCACATATCTAAAAGAGATAGTGGGGTAAAGATTAAATTCAATGATGTTGAGACTCAATATATATAAGGGTTGTCATAGGAGAAAATTCCACAAAGCCCTGTGGATGAAAAAATTGTTCCATAGGCATAATTAATACATAGGAGTAGAATAATGTTTAGATAACTAGAATGATATATTTTTATAGTCACCAAGGATGGTTACTAGTTATTAGTTGATAATAATTATCCTATGACCTACAAGGAAGAAATAAGTGGAACAGATGTTTCCAAGTGTCCAAAAGCCAAACATTTTGAAATGGATTCTATTTACAAAAACCATGTTTGGATTTTGGTAGATACGCTGGTGGATGTAAAGCTTGTTGGTTGAAAATGGATATTCAAAAATAAACTAGACATAGAATGACATGTCAGTACCTATAATACGTGACAGGCTAAAAAATGGATTTAACAGTATCAAGGAATTGACTATGATGAAACTTTTACACCATTTTAAATTATTATATACATTATAATTATACTTTTTATTGCATCTTATCGTGATTTTGAGATTTGGAAAATGGATGTCAAAACAGTCTTCCATAACAGGAACATTCGTGCAGATGTCTATATGGAAAATCGTGAAGGTTTCATGAATCCATAATATGAAAAAATGATATGAAAATTGAAAATAAATCCTTTTATATATATTAAATAATCATCTATGTAGTGTTTAATTCCTTTTAATGAATCATTAATTTAATTTGGTTTCATAAATATTGAGTGTGAGCCTTGTGTCAATAAATGATTTAGTGGGAGTGCAGTTGTTTTATTAATAGTATATATTGATGACATGTTACTCATGGGAAATGAAATACCAGTATTATAGTATGTTAAGGCATGGTTTAATAAATACTTATCTATAAAGGAATTGGGTGAAGAAGCATATATTCATGGGATCAATATCCATTGTAATAAATACAAGAGGTTTCTTAGTATAAGTCAAAGTACATATATTGAGATGATACTATAGATATTTTGTATGGAAAATGTAAGAGGGTATTGTTTCTAGAATCACATGGCATTCATATTTTTAGTTAAACGTGTCCTTAAACACATTTTGAAATAAATAAAAAGGAAGTGATTCCATATGCGTTAGTGATTGGGTCAGTCATGTATGATATGTTATGTACTAGGGTAAATGTCACTTACGCATTAAGTGAAGTAGGAAGATATCAACCTGACCCAAGTGACCACCATTAGAGGGAAGTTGAGAATATCCATTAGTATCTGATTCATAAAAAATATATGTTCATAGTTTATAGAGGATTTGGGAAACTAGTCATCATAGAATATGCATATGCTAGTTTCCAAACTGATCAAGATGTCATGAAATAAAAAAGGGTTAAATCTTCTATTTAATTGGAGGTGATGTGAGCCAGAAGATCTCAAAGTAGACTATGGTCATAGATTAAACTATAGATCCTTATTATATTATGGCTTCTAAGGTAGATAAAAATGTAATATGGATGACAAAAATTCTTCGAATAGATTGATGTGGTAACTAGAAGTAAAGACCATACCACATTATAATATGATAATACTATAGTTATGGATCTCAAAAAAGAGATAAGGTCACATCATTATAAAAGTCTCATACTTTCGAATTATATTATCTTGATGGATTATTCTCAAAGATGTGAATTTATAGCGAGTAGTATTTTTGTGGAGGACAACATGGAAGACCCCTTAACTAAAGCCTTAACTCTACAGAAACATGATTATCATGTGAGTTTTGGTGAACTAAAATTCATATTCAATTGGATCTAGTATAAGTTGAAGTTTTTTAAGTTGGTTTCCTAGTATATACTATTTTTACTATTATTACATATTTATTCAATGTGTTTACTATTATTAAAAAAAAGTATTACATATTTTTCATTCTTCGTCATAACTATAATCTAATATTGTATGATAACATACATCACATTGATAATGTTATACTAGTTCCCTGCTTCGATGAGAACCTTGATGGGATATGATTAAATTCTTAAATAATGTTATGTGGTTGGATAATGTACTATTATGGGACTCATAGTACATAGAATGTCAAATGCAGGTACTCATAAGCAGATGAGGCTTCTTCTCATGAAGTTGACACTTGGTAATCTTCAATATGGAATATTAAGTGAAAAAAATCACTGGTAGGAATCATACATTTTTTGGTTCCATTATATATTTCAATCTATGAGTGTGAATATTGGTCCTTAGACTTTAAGATTATAATTAAAACAAGTCAATAATCACACACTTATATTTTCTAAGGAAACCCATGAGTCCAAATGTTCACAGCGAGGTAGGGTACGTTGGGTGTGTCAGAATTGACATGTTATTATTGGAAAAGTCAGGAAACAATTTATTACATCCATATTTATGGAATACTATATCTTATCCATTTGATTTGAATATAAATGTCACTCTAAATGTAATGGTCACAGAATAATGATGTGTTTATTTAAGATATTCAAAGAAAGGTGTATCAAGCATATAGGTTGGTGACCCATATGGGAAACCTATTTGATGATATAATGAGATAAAGGGTTTATATTACACAGTGAGAATTCATATTTATTTGTAGTTTTTATGAAACAAATTTGTTTCTCTTGGGTTCTATGACCCATTTCTAGAAAATAATCTTGGAATTTAGGAAAGAACACCTAATTATAATGAGAATGAATACTAGAGGTTCACACGCTAAGTGTTTTGGATGATCATGATTAAATTCTATTTTAAATTAATTAATAGAATAAAAATTATTATCAAGGCCAAGGAATAAGTTTATTGATGTTTTATCCATCATATGTATTTATTGACGAATAAAATATATAATATTTATTCATATATTTAATAAATTCTAGAGGATTATAATTAGGCAAAGACCATGTATATTTATAAATATTAATTAACAAGTAAGTTAAATAAGTTGTTTTACTATATAATTTAGGGAAAACCAAAAAAGAATGTTATGTCTATTGTGTAGGGTATTCAATCTAAAATAGAGAATCATTATGAACAATGAATTTTCTCTTGAATCCTTTCTATCTCACCTTATAAATATTGAGAAATGTAATATATATTCCTTCAAGACCGAATGATGAGTGATCAACACAACCAAAATAAGATATGCTAGCACCCTAAGATCAATTGATATTTCTTGTAGATCAAAGGAGCACATGTGGATCGCAGCTAGAGGGATACTATCCATATATCCCCATAAGGAAATGAAGGAAATATTTATGGGTATTTTTAGATGATCAATATTTACATCAAATAAAGATATTAAGTCTATGTATTTATTTCATATGATATTAAATAAATTAACTATAAATTATATGTGTAACATCCTCACTCGGGGGTTCAGGAAACTCAATGCTAATATAAATTTTAATATATATCCTACCACCGAACACTTCCATAGCACTTGAAAAAAAATTATTTTCTATCATTTCTACAAAAAAAATCCTGAAAAAAGGATTTTAGGATTGGAATTAGGAGTTTTAAATTTTCAAATTTGGTCAATTTCATTTTGGATCATAATGAATATTTACCATTGTAAAACATTATCACCCCAATAAAGGTTATAAGTTTTAAAGTGGGTAAAAATAAGATATAAGGAAACAAATATATCTAAAACATGTCTAAAAAAAATTATTTGAGTGGATTTTGAACTTAACCTATATTTACTTCAAAAATTACCCATTTGAATCCACATGAAATTTAGAAAGACATATATTATATTGAAAGGTTTAAAGTTGTTACAAGAGTGTCATCCCCCCACTTATAAAAGGTAACCTCATCTCTACACTTATTCACACACATTGATCCATTTCTCTTGGCCAATACCTATACAAATACCTTCGCAACATCTTTCCTCATGTTCTATATATTATAGTCTCACGAGAATACCATCCTAAGAAGACTTATGTTGTAAGTCAATAGTGGTCTCCAAAAAGTGGTTATTATTTTTATGCGAGTGTTTCATGCTTATTTATTCTACTACCTCCTTCAAATAATATTTAATCATAATGAAATAATGGATTGTTTCAAGTACAGTTGAAGAAATGGTGGTTAGAAAAATATTAAAATTTATTTTAATATTTTGTTTCTTGAATCTCAGGGAGATGATATTTTCTGTTAGATTTATAATTAATTTATTTATATATGATGAAAAATTAATAACTTTCCTTAGGATTCTTTATTCACTGATGATTTCGACATTCCAAAAGTCCCTTTTCATATTTTCTTCATTGCGATGTGAGAATCCAATGATATATTCCATCACTCAGTGATACACATGTGCTTCCTTGATCTCCGAGCAACACCAATCGATTTTTGGGTGCTATCATGGTGAGATGATTGTTTGGTGTTGTACATTTTGATCACCCAACCATTGGTCTTGAAGGAATGTCTAGTAAATTTCTTGTTATTTATAGGGTGAGAGAATGAGGATTCAAGAGAGAATTTCATTATATGAAATTATTCTCTATATTTGTGGAACCCCTCACAAAAGACATAACCATCTATTTATAGAGCTAGGTTTTATGTTAAAATACTATTTAATTACATGTTGGGCAAAAAACCATATTATAACCTTTAATAAACCCCATGTCACATAATAATAATATTATTATTATTTTTATTATTATTATTTTTATTGAGCGTGCCAAATTTTTGTAATACTAAATATTATTTAATCAACATGTTAATTAATATTTGTCACGAGACATGGTCTTTGTCCATTCAAACTCTTCTAGTGTTTATTGAACGTATTAATATATATTAAGTAATTTATTCATCAATAAATATTTGTGATCGATAAAACATGAATAAAATTATTCCACAGTCATGAGAATAATATTTATTATAGTAATAAAATTTAAATATAATTTAATCAAGATCAATGGAATCACTTAGTGTGTTACCCTCTAGTATTATTTTTCATTGGAATAAGACTGGATTTCCTAAAGTACAAAATTATAGTCTATAAATAGGTTAATATTCCCAAGATAAAGAACTTAATGTCACAACAATGAAAACCACATACGAAATCTCAGTGTGAAATATAATCTATTTCTCACACTATCTCATCAAGGAGGGTTCACATATTTTCACCATCCTATATGATTAATACATCTTTCTTTGAATATCTAAAATAAACATATTGATACACCATGATCATGGAATCTAATGTAATGGTTCTATTCCAATAAAAGGTATGAGATATCAACTTCAATAAATATGGAAAGGAAATTAATCCTTCCTTGACTTATCCATTAATAACATGTTAATACTCACTCTCCCAATGTACCTAACCTCACGACAAACATATTTTTTCATGGTTTTCATTATCAAATATAACTGCATAAGTCACAAAATGTATTAATAATAATCTTGAAGTATAAGGACTATTACACATGAACGTATATAGAAATATCTAATGACACCAAAACATGTGGAATTTGTACTGTTGGTTCTGTTCACATAGTCTCAGATCTTAGAGAATATTATGATTAGAATTCATGAGAATAAGCCTCATTCACTTACAAGTACTCACAATTGATAGTCACATTCTATGCATCCCATCATAGACTGTAAATTGAATATAGAACTATATTTAGAAATTTAATCATAGAACATTAATATTCTTATCATAACAGGGAACTTATATGATCTTGTTAATGTGATGAATATTCTAGGATATTATTAATGTCATGAAAAATAATGAAAAATATGTAATAATATAGTTTACTAATATTCAATCATCAAATATATATGTAATCAATGTGAAAAAGGTTTTTCCTAGACACAAACTCCAAAAAAATCCCACTTGGACTAGATCCAACTACCCATGACTTTTAGTCCACTAGACATCACATAATAATCATCTTTTTGAAGAGGTAAGAATTTAGTCACGGTTTTCACCATGTTGTATTTGATGGAAACACTACTCATTGTAACCTCACTTCATTATGAAAAATCACTCAATATATGATACTTCCATAGTATGTCCTTCATCTCCTAATGTGACCTTGTCTCCTTTACAGGAGCCACTAATGTAATATCATTATATTAGAGTGTGATATGATATCTAATAATAGGTATCATGTCAAGATCTTATATGAAGTTTTCATTCATTATGCTTCTCTTTATACCTCTAAACGCACAATATATATGGATTCTACTATAGAATCTATGACCACAACCTTCTTTGAGATCATATAGATTATAAAACCGGTATTCAACATGAAGATATATCCCATATGAGAATTCATATATTCTTGATATATTTTTACTCTATAATCAATAAATACTCTAATAAATAGTTCCTATTCTACTCCATAAACTAATAACATATCCTTAGTACACCTCAGATACTTAAGAATAGTTTTGACTATAATTCAATGGCGGTCACATAAGTTAGCTTTATATATTCTTACCCAACTTAATGTGTAGGGGACATCTAGCCTATTATATAGCATATCATACATGACTAAAAAAATTCGGTTGCATATGAAATCCTTTTCATTCTATTTCTTTCGTTTTGTGTTTGAGGATAGATTTTTTCTAAAAAGATAAAGTCTATGTGACTTCTTAAACAATACCCTCATGGATTATTTCATATTGAACCTTTTTAGTATCTTATCAATATATGTACCTTGACATTGTCTAAGAAATATCTTGGATCCATTAAAATAGATATTGATCCTAATAATATATGTTTTCTTTCCTAATTCCTTCATGGAAAAACCATTATTCAACCAAAACATAACATACACTAAGACTAATATTTTCTATTCAAAGAGTAACATATCAACAACATATATTATTAATAAGATGACCGCACTCCCACTAAAACTTCTGTTAACACAACAATTACATTATTTCGTTATGAAACCAAATTTCATTTTGGCTTCATCAAAATGAATGTTTCAAAAAATAGATGATTTTTGTAATCCATAAATAGATATTTGAAATTTTTATATCTTTTTGGCATCCTTATAAGTCATAAAAACAATGGGTTGTGTCATAAAAACATCTTCCATCAGGTTATTATTAAGGAATTCTATTTTTAAATCAATTTTGTAAATTTCATAGTCATTGTAATCCTCAATATAAAATATAATTTTGAGGAATTTAATCATTGAAATTGTTGAAAAGTTTTCATCATAGTTAATTCCTTGACATTATTTAAACCCTTTTTTAACCAGCTGGACTTTATAGTTTCTAACTTTTCCTTGATAATTATTTTCTTGAATGCAAATTTTCAACCGATGGTATTTAAATCCAGTAGATGACATACCAAACTATATATTTGGTTTTGGTATATGGAATCTATTATAAAATTCATGGCTTCTTTCCACAAGGAAACATCTCTTCCACTTTTTAAACGACCATTATTATCAAGTAATAATGAGTCACCATCCTCATTAAACACAAAACTATACCATTATAGTTCTATAACCTATATAGTACACATGTTTAGTACTTTTGTCTCTAGAAAAACTTATTCTTACATGGGGGTTTGTTGAATTTTTTCCTATTCTAACTCATAGCTATTTTAAGCCTTAACTTCATAGAAAACTATCCTTTTCCCACTATATATTTTAGAGGTGTGTTCCCTATCAATGAATGTGAGAAATAATTAAACCATAACTTTCTTGTCTGAAGTATTTTTTAGGTAGTAACCCTTTTTGTCTTTATGGTATCCAATAAAGATAATTTTTTTTCCTTGGGGTGCAAGCATGCTACCAGAAGAGGCCTTAACAAATGCATATCTACCACACACATGTAAGTAAAAAACATGTTTTTTTCTGTTCAGTAATTGGTATATTATACCAATTTTCTCTTAAGTTTGTGGTTAGTATAGTACACATTCTACTTTCTCTAATGCATATCCCAAAAAGGATAATGGAAGACTCACATAAATCATCATTGATCTCACAATGTCCACAAAAGTGGTTACTCATTTCTCTTACACCATTACACTAAGGTTTATAAGGAGGAGTTAGTTGTTATAGGTTCCCAAAATACCATAAGTAATCAATAAAGTATTGATTAAGATATTATCCACCTCATTATAAGAATATTTTATTAATCTTTTTACTAAGATGGTTCTAAACATTATTTTTATATTCCTTTAATCTACTAAAGGAATCTAATATATACCTTTTCAATTAGACATATATATCCATATATAGTAAAATAATTAGTAAAAGTTATGAAGTATGAGAACCCACCCATTGATTCCATTGGAAATGGTCCACATACATCTGTATATACTAATTCAAGAATCTCTTTATCCCTTTCACAATTCCCAATAAATGGGAATTTTGTTATTTTTCAATGTAAACATGAATGGAATACATATAGTGGTTTTAGTAAAAAAACAATATAAATATCTATATTGATGTAATTTAGTCAAGAAATATTTGTTTACATGACTTATCAGATGATTCCAAATTTGGGTGTGGTACAAGTCAGGTGAAGTAACTTCGTTATTGATTTCCATTACTTGGTTTGTGTAAAAATACAAAGAAGGAAAATTATTTAAATGATCCTTACCATAAGAAATTATATCGTTAGAAAAGAAGAAATATTTATTCCCAAATTTTAACATAAATTTATTTTTATCTAAATTTGATACAAAAATAATGTTTTTGGTAACTGAGGGAACATAATAAAAACCCATTAAAAACAAGATCATTAATGTCAACAATGTCAGGTGGGAGTCCCCGAAAATGTCGACATCATGTCTATCTCTGTTATCTTCTCTTAGATATACCTCCTTTTATCCAATATTTATAAATCAATGTGGTTCTTGTATTTTATTACATATTTTAGCACCACAATCCATATCTAATAACCAATTTGTAGAAATAGATAAATTGAAATTGAAAAAAAATTCACCTGAAGCTTCCCCTCACTTCTTTGGATGGGTGAAGGTTTTATTCCTGTGGCCCTTCTTACCACATGAAAAACAAACTTCATCTTGTTACCATGATTTCCCTTTGATCTTACTCTACATGGAAAGGTGTGAAGAATATTTGGGCTTATATATCTTTTCTTTCCATTTTCTTATGTTTACCATAAGGGAAAAATTCTTTTCACACTTACATCCTTATCTTCTAAGAAAAGAAGTGTGAGGATATCTTATAGGGGCTTATCATTTTTTTCATATTGAAAATTACAACAATGATAGAGAAACTCTGAGGGAGTGATGAACCGAATTAGATTGGTACACAACTCATCCGGGAGTTTAAACCCTAGAACCTATAGGCACTCAATGTAGCCAATGTGCTTGAATACATGAGTCCAAAGTGGTGTACCCTCCACAAGATTACTTGGAAAGAGTGATTTGGAAATCTCCTACCATTCTTATCAAGCTCTATCATACTATAAACTCCAAAGGTGATCAAGCATGCTATACCCAACCATGTTTTTGTGAGACCTAATGAGTTCATTAGAAATATATGAAATCATCAAACATTGAATGAAAAACATGTTTCTTAATTTTTTTCATAGAAAAGTAACTCTTGATCACTTACCTCCTTAGTAGGAGGAACATGATTTGAGTATTCTAGCATATATTATTTTCGTTCATGGATCAACACAAGATGAAGTCATCTGAACCATTCCTCAAAATTACTGCCAGTGATGTGATTTTCTTTATCCAATATAAATCAAAGGTATGATGTAGATGATAAAATTTCTATTTTTTATAAAATTAAAACAACATATTAGTAGTACTTCTCTTGATTACAAATATTTTTAGAAATAATACATAACGCTTTTTAAAATCTACCGCTATTTTATCAAGATTCAACATCCATCAACATTGAACATGGAATGTATAGTTTCCAGAACATTCTACTGTAAAAGATTTATATTACCTTTCTTAATGATCCAAATATTATCCCTGAAAACCATAAGAATGTTTTAGGTAGTCGGTCTTGCAAAATCCAAGATTTAAGCTCATTAATCCATTGAGTAGACTCAACAATCCTGATATCATGACTTAGATTTCCTAAAAACTAGCCTCCAAATTTGTATTGAACAAACTTTAGCCATTAAATTCAACACAAGTTTAGTTAATTCAACCTAAAACCCTCATGATAAATCCCTGATAAATGTATGTATCCCGAAATTGTCCCTGTAAAAACATAGTTCTTTGGTTTAACTCCAAATCAAGTAATGGAAGGCATAATCAGATTTAATATTATATTCTGGGATTTATTATGTATAAATTTTATCTTGTTTTATCTTTTACATGTCCTTATAATATTATGTGTAATTTACTTAATTAATTAACCATGTTGGATAAAATTTCTTTACATAATCCATTTATTTAAATTCCAACTTTTCACAGTAATTCATTTGTTTTTGTGAACAAAGCCTTGGATCCATAAAATAAATAATGAATAGATAGAAATAAATAATTAATTAAATGACCCATTAATGGGAATATCCATTGATTGATTTAATGACCGGATATTAAATAAAACTATAACCTAGGAAAAAAGAAATCATATTTCCAGTCCTATCATTAGTTACAACATTACACATGTTCACCTATGTGACACCTTAGTTGATATCATTAGGGTTATGTCTTAAACCCCCTCCAAACGCCTTAAGAAAATACATTAATTACAAGTCTTTATAACTCACACGTAGGTGATTGGAAACAAAAGATTTGTTAAATGGGATTACATATATATCATTGGACATGCTTGTCATATATAATAATGAATGAAAGGATGACATGCATGCCTTAAAATTAATTAAATATTTAATATTGGAATCTCATTTAATAAATTAAATTAAATAAATTCCAACACAAACACAGGTCTTGGTCAAGGAGATGAACATTCATACATGCAATGAATACACATAAGTAAACCAATTAAAAATCATTTATTATTTGTTTATTATTATTAAAATAAATTCAATTGTATTAAATAAATAAAAAAATAAATAATAATTTAATTCCATTTCATCTTAATGACTATCTTAATCCACTTAGAGGAAAACATTTTTAAGGAATTAATGGAAAATAAAAGGCATATCTAATTATTAAAGATTGTTAAAATAAATTAATAGTTCATTTAAAATTCCTTAAACCCATTCTAAATTATCAGAAACAAGAGGTTCCAATCAATAAAATAAGGTTTCAATTTTACAGTCATTAGTTTAATACGATTTAATTCTTCCATTATTTGGAATACTAAACAGCGTGTACCATCAAGAAACACACAGTGTACCTTGATTACTGTGCATCCATGTCAAATGACTGGGCCATCAACATGTTAACTCAGCTAGACTACATACTGTGTACATATATTTTAAAATTTGTCTATCCATTTTCTATGGGATTAGGATAATCACCTATGATTAGGCATAAATCTTAGCAAGATACATGGTGTTTAAAACCCAGCTACACATCGTGTATCCCTTATTTCATGTGTATGTTGTTCTAACGGAATGGATCACTGTGTATTTCAGATGTGAGAAATTATGAACTACATGGTGTGTCCACCACATACACATCGTGTATATCTTACATTCCCTAGGAAATTAGTCTCACATGGTTTGAGCCTATATAATGACAACACGGATTGCAAGATTAATGCCATTAACCCATATTGAATACATGGCATGTAATCCATCTACATACAATATAATATGACATATTGTATTCTAGGTTGGCCTAGTATACACTTGGTGTGCAATAAAAGTACCATGTGTAATTAACTGATTGGCATATCATGTATCACGTGATATATCTAGGTGTAGGGAACATGGGTAGATCGTGTGTACACCGACAATATGTCATGTAACCCAGTTTTTCTAGAAAAAAAATTGGCACTTCTTGATGGAATTTTCAATCATTATTCATCTGTTCTCACGCCTTTAAGAAGATGAAACCCTAAACAAACATGATTTATATGTTGATGAAATGTTAATTCAAATTAGCTTAAAGAACGAGTAATATGAAATGAAATATTCAACCATGATTGTGTATAGACCAATAATCAAATAAATAATTATGAATTAGAAACATGGAAGCTCTGATACCACTTTATGGTTTCGAGCAAAGAGGAGTCACCCGTGGTTGGCGATATATTAAAACTTATTTTAATATTTAGTTTCTCAGACCCCAATAGAGGAAATTTTACATTAAATTTATAATTAGTTTATTTAGATATAAAGAATAATAAATACCTTGGATTAGTATTCTTTCATCATTGATGATGTTTATCTTTAAAAAGACCATTTTTGGATTTCCATCATTGTGATGTGAGGATCCAATGGTAAAATCCCTCTAGCAGTGATCCACATTTTCTCCCTTGACTTATGAAAAATACAAATTTATTTTGGATTTCGAGTGGGAAAAATAATTTTTCTTACATTTTTCATGTTGATCATTCATCCTTTTTGCCGGAAATAATATCCCTTACATTTCTCATTCTTGAAAGGGATAAAGAAGGAGGACTCAAAAGATAATTTTGTTGTGTGAAATGATTCTCTATAATCATATCACCCCACACAATTGACATAAACATCTATTTATAAATCTACAGTTAGTATAAAATATTATTTAATTTCATGTTGGCCCTTAAAAAATATTATGACCTTTAATAAACCACATGTCACATATTATTATTATTATTATTATTATTATTATTATTTTGGCACACACTAACTTGCATGATAATAAATATTATTTAACTAACTTGTTTATTATTATTTTTCATCACACCTGATCATGGTCCTTTAGAAATCATCTAGTATTTATTGAACACCTAAATAAATATTAAATATTTTTTTCATAAATAAATATTTTTGATCTATAAAACAAGAATAAAATTATTCCTTGGTCTTTAGATTAATATTTATTATATTATTTAAATTAAAATATATTATAATCAAGATCAATCGAAAAAATCAGTCTGTTATCCTCTAGGATTATTTCACATTAGCATTAGACAAACATTCTAAAAGTCTAGGATTACTATCTAGCAATGGGTCAAGACACCCAATAGAAAGAACATAATGCTGCAATAATGATAACAACACATAAATTCCAACTATGTAATATAATCTCTTAGTCACAATATATCATGAAGTAGGTTGTACTTCTATATCATCAACCTATGTGCTCAATTGGAATTACTTTTACTATCTAGAATAAACATGATGATGCACCATGATCATGGAATTTAATGTGAGAGTTGTATTAAAATTAAAGGGAAAAGATATCAAATTCCATAAATATGAAAGGGGAAAAAATTTTCTTGACTTATCCATTAATAAAATGTCAATCAAAATACACCTATCATACCCTACCAGATCACAAACATATGTCATCATGGTTTTTGTCAACAAATCTAAGTGTATGAGTCATGAAATGCATTAATGATAATTTTAATGTCTATGGACCATTACATAGGCTTGAAGATAAAAATATCTATTAATACCAAAACATACGATATTCATACTGGAATGTTTGTTCTAATAATATATCATCTTGGAGATTAATATTTTTGAAATTTATGAGAACAATCTTAATTCTCTTACTAGTACTCACGCCTAAAAGTCGATTATTATACATTTCATCATAAAACATTATCCGACCAAAGAACTATATTTAAAAATATCATCATACCACTTATAGGTTCTCATCATAGTGGGGAGATTCTATGACCTAATCAATGAGAAAAATATTTTAGGACATTATTACATTAAATTCATGGATAACAATAAGAAATATATAATTAGATATTTTATTAATATACATGTTTTCAAATATGTATGTAATAAATGTACAAACTTTGGAAACCAAATAAAACTATAATACCATTTATAACTTACAAATACTGGAATGGTATTATGATTATTGTAATACATTTTTCCATATCCCTTTCTATCATATGGGAAATGAAAACATCGCATGTGCGTACGTGGGGACTACCACCTCCATGAAGCGGTGTGTTTCATTTTTCATCATCAGATCATATGGATGGTTCAAAAGATGTATCAAATGAATATATAGGATCTTAATGGAATAAATATTATTTTTAAAAGATAAAATATTTCTCACCTTTTTATTTCCACTACCCGTTGTAAAATGAGAAATTGATCATGTGTATGTGTGAACTACCACCTCCAAAAAGCGATGTGATTCATTTTTCATTTTGACCTCACAAGGATTGTAATATGGATTAACATGATGAATTAATATTATATTTATAACATATTAATTATTTTAGAAAAGTAAAATATTGTCTACATTATTTCTTTTCCACCCAATAGATAAATGAAGATGTCATTCATGCATATGTATGGACTACCATCTCAATGGAATTACAAGATTCATTTTTCATGAGAATATTACCTAGATAGTTTTAAAAGTGTATCTAATATATAAATATGATAATGAAAACGTCATTAATATTCTTTAGGCAGTAGAAAAACAAGCCCATTTGACAATGGTATATGATTAAATATTATCTTGAGTTTATAAACTAAATGTCCTCAAAACTTCCAAGTGAACTTTACCATTTTAGTAACTAAATAAACCATGGTGACAAATGAAATAAAGAGAATGATAATAGTTAAAAAAATAAAATTATTATCAAGAATGTAAAAAATCTAATATAATTTAATTACATAGAAGGGTATACATGAGAATGAAACAAGTTGGTACTCGTGGTGAGAGACTTTTTTAAAAAGTATTTTTTAGAAGTTTTCATTTAAGATATTTTTATTTCATGCAACAGATCATTTAAATGTTTCAAGAAAGTTCTTATTTATTCATAAAATGTTTCAAAATTTTATTTTTGACTACTTATTACTTTCTTTTAATAGTTTAAAAAAATAAATCTTTTCAACATTTTTCATATGCTTTATTTTTGACTTTCCACAAAATGAAAAAAAGTGTGTTTTTTTAACATATACGGGTTGAATTTATTTTCCTGCCATCATAAATGTTTTTTGTTATCAAGATTCTTTTAAAATATTACATTGTTTTTTAAATAATACCATAATACCTCTTTTTTTAGGATCTTTCATTTTTAAGAACTTTTAAATAAAAAGGATATTTGACTTTATGGATGTGTGAAAATATAAATTGTTTTTCTTATGGTTCAAATTAGTTTTCATGATGAAAAATTGAAATATTAGAAATGTTTTGGTCATTATATGGTACTTAAGAATTATATATTATGATGGGTGAGCCTGATATAGCTCATGGTGATGGGTGTAACACCCCAAGATTTTATGAAAAATATTTTTTAATTTCATTAATGTCTTGTGTTGTATGCTACACCAAGATTACCTTGCGCTATACGCAACACCATATTAGCTTGCAGTATACGTAACACTATTCTTGGATCGTTTTACAAACAATTTTGATAATAGTTATTCTACGCAACATTGAGTATATATATATATATATATTCAATGTATAAAGAAAAATATGGTTGGATTCGGTTATACGAAACAATGAAGGATTCTTGCACAACACGTAACCCTGACTTGGCATGCATTACACGCAATCGCGACCTTCCTCGAGAGCGTGTGTTGTACGCAATACCGGGTGTTACTAAACATAGATATATTATTATAATATTATTATGAACTAGCCGTTATGAATAGTATTAACTAAATTTTGAATTTTATAACATTATTATTCATCTTACACATTTTCTAGAACATGTTATAAGAACAAAATAAATTTTTCGGGTAAAATAAGTATTTTTCAAAAAATACAGTTTTGCCACCTTTTGATGGCGCACCCACATTAAATCTAGTTTTTGAAATGTTTATAATTTCCATTTGACAAAATAAAATTATTCTTTGGAATCAAGAAATAAAAATTTAATTGGATAAATTTTTCATTTTATTCTGATGACTTTCATATTTTAATGAATAGTAAAAACACGCTATATTTTAATTAAAACATCTTTTTTCATCGTAATATATTATGTTGTTAAATTATAATATTGAATGGTTTTAAAGTATAAATAAAATATATTTTTACCATTTAATATAATGTATTTCATTAGCATTGATTCTACCTTGAACTCGTAGGATAAAACAATTCAATCTTTTGCAATGTTTTAAAGAAAAACCTGTTTTCCTTCGACAATGGGATTGATTTCAATTTAATTTCTGCAACTTTTGTGTATTGAATTTGGAAAAATGGATTCCATATTTGGAATCAGTGGATCCAAATTATGTTAATAATCCACTTTTTATTTTTGGGAATTATGAATAGTAACTACGGTAAATTTTATTTACCATAGTTAAAGGTAAATCAGGTAATTAAGGGTAAATATAATATTATAAAATTACCCTAACACATGTCAAAATCCTATTGGATGACTACAAGTCGACCCATATCACCTAAGGGTCGGATTAGATTCATTTAATGGACTTTTTTCCATGAAAATAATTTAATTATTGTTAAAACCAAAGAATGTGACACCATGTCACTTTCTTAAATCTTATAAGTATAATAATTTTAATTTAGTTATAAAATTAATGAAACTTCAAACATGAATATTATAAAGAAATATAATTTAATTATATAAATCATAGTAATTTATTTATAATTTTTAGGGATTAAATAATTATCATTTATTATGACACAAAGATGATGCAGTAATTGTCTTATTAATGAAATATTGACATAATTGATGTTATAAATACCCAAATAAATGTAATTTAAGACTTTTTATGAATTAAACTAATTTTATAAGTTAATATGACATGTTAGTATTGATTTAATTAACTGTTTTAGAACTAATCATTCTGTTATGAGTTTCAAAAAAATCAATTACTAAATAGTGTAAAAATTGACATAAAATAGTTTTTAAAACAAATATTATATTAGTAATTGTTATTTTATTCCTAAAAATCTAAGGATCGGTCAAATGACTTATGTAAGGTTATATATATTATGAATAAACAACTTGGGGTTCGTTTGGCTTCTTATAGTACATTTATTAACCTTATAGTATAAAAACACAAGAAGACACGGTAAAAGTAAAATTATTTAACTTAATGTTAAATCTAAATGATAGGGTTACAATAGGAACCTAAACTTGTCTAAATTCTATTGGATGAAATTATTTCGACCCATACCCACCTTAGCTTCGAAATAAATCAATTTGGAGCTATTTTAAACCGAAATTTATTTTATAATAAAATAATATTTTTAGTTATTCCAAAGGTGCCCCTCTCCTCCCTTATAAAAGGGCACCCCCTCCCTCTCTTCCTCACACCACTTTGAGCGTTAAAACTCAGCCAAACTCTGCCAAATTCTCTTATCCACTTCCCTAGCAACATTCTAGAGGTTCTGGTCTTCCTCAAAGACCAATTTTAGTGCCCTAAGAGGAGGTCTCAAAGAGGCGCTTCAAAGAAGAGGTAATTTCCGTTACCGATTCTTTCACCTTTATTTGTTCTTCCACTTCTTCTTCTAAGGTTGTTTCATTATAAAGTAATAACATCAGTATCACTCATATACTGATATGTTATTATAAGTATGAAACAACCCTATTTCACCATCTATCCATCCTACGGAAAATGAAATCACTGCGCGTGCGTACGTACGGAATACCGTCTCCTCGCCGTGGTGTAATCTATTTTCCACCACCACCTTACTTGGATCGGTATAATGGTGTAAATAATAACTATATATGATTATTGTATAGTGATATTGATTCTTTAATAGTATACAAACACTCCAATAAAATTCCATGATCATAGGAACGATATCATCACTCGTGTATACGTACGGAATACCGTCTCCACGATGTGATGCGACTCGTTCTACATGATCTTTATTTCATAATGATTATATAAATGAATTCAATGAATTAATATGATATATATTACACTAATAAAATTATTTAAATGAGGTATCTATAACCTAAAGTGAAGAATACGAATTTATTCGACAAAACACGCATAAGAACAAAAAGTAATAAACACCCGAATAACAAAAAGTAATGAAATATTACTAATAAGAAGCTAAGAATATGACCATATATGATATCATAACAATAATTTTGATTCAGAAATAAGTCAATAACATTATTTAAATCATTATACAGGAGGTTCGGACACTTACGAGGAAAATCAGACCTAAGGTAAGGGAAGTATCACAATCTCATTTTTATCCGAGATTGTTTATACTTTGGAATTTACTAGGGTGCATTTTATCATCCACATCCATGTTTCCTCAATATGTAATATTTACATCATTATAAAATAGTTGATATCCAATTTTACCATTCGGTGAGTTTTTAGTAAAATATATGAAAGGAATATTTTGTCGTTTTTCATACGAGTTACTTTTTGACTTTTCCGACAAAAGTACAAGAAGAATGTTTTTTTAACTTATACGGCATGAATGGATTTTTAAAACATTATTTCCAAGAAGCTTCCTTTACAAGTTTTCAAGTTTATTTTTAATCAACTTATTTTATTTTAGAATTGTATGACATGTTATGAAAGGAAAAGTGTTTTTGAAGAAGAAATGATATTTTCCTCAAGAATGGAGTTCAAGTGTTTTATCAAAATTATTTTCCATCTAAGATAATAAAGGGTTCTGTTTCTATCCCTATTATTACATTGATTTGACTATGTTGTGATGGAATTATTTTTATGAATTCCTTTATCTTATATGAATTGTTTTATGATGTCATGATGTTTAAGATTCCCATTTTTATTACATGGGTTATGAAATGATTTATGATTTATGATTTTGTGGCACACATATGAATGGTATCATTATGAGATGGGTGGGACCTATATCCCCCTCCAATGCATTGGATAAAGATTTTATATTTCATGAGATAGACATGGCTGGAACGGTAGGTTATACCGGTTCAGTGAAACAGGACTGGAACAAGGAGTGAACTCAGTTCAGAAAGGGACTTTGTCCACTAAGATAGTCTTGGAAATGAGTCTTGACTAATAAGAAATTATTCTCTATGATTATGAGTGTATGACACAATGTTTCGTGTTTTATGTTATGATTATTGGGATTTCATTTCACTACTATGATTTATCCCATGTTATGAAATTATGATCTCTTTTGCAGGTTAAGATTTCCAAAATGTTATGTTCTTATGAATATGATGTGATTGATATTTCTTTTGTTTACCCTTAATAAGCATTTGAGCTCACCCTTTTATGTTTTATTTTCCCCAGGATATAAAGAACGGTTTTAGGTAAAAAATGGGAAGATCATTATGGGAGATGTTGAAGATCTTTCACTACGATTAAAAGATTATATTCAGAGTTTCCAAAGACACTAAACTATTACGATCCTTGTGTGTGTGTTTTTGTTATGTACTAAGTATTACGCAAAAGTAATGTAATGTCCATGTACGTCAGGCTCTGGGTCTCTACAGTTGGTATCAGAGGAAAGGTTTAGTCAACATTTGGAAACTAGGATGCGAAAACGTTAGTGAGATCCCTAGAGATATTTCTAAGGTATGTCTAGGGATGTCCCTAAGGATAAGTATACGTATAGGATACAATCCTAGAACTACGATAACGATCATAGAATTTAACCTAAGATGTTTGATATTGAGGATACTCCCCCTTTATTATGTTGTTTTCCCTAGCATGATTTTTGCCTCTCACACTATTATTTTTGGGTTTTAGACGATGGCTGGAACCCGAAGGAACCATGTTGATCAATGCAATGGACAATGCAATGATTGTCCTCCTGAACAAACAAATTTTATGGGAGATGGAGTGGAAAATATTATTGCTATACTTACACAAGATATGAATCATTCTGGACTTCCAAATGAGCAGATAAGGGAACAATATTCTATTGAGTCCTTCATGAGGCAACGTCCACCTTCTTTCAGTGGGTCTTCTGATCCACTTGTTGCTGAACAATGGATCAATACTACTGAAAAGATATTTTCAGTTATTCAATGTTCTGAACATGATAATGTTATCTTAGCAGTATATCATTTGGAAGGTGAAGCTGATCAATGGTGGAATCTTATCAAGATTACAAGGCCAAGAGATGAAATTGAGTCCATGGAATGGGACAAGTTCAAGAACTTATTTTTCAAGTATTCTTATAACAAAGATGGAGAAGGAGTTTCTTGAACTAAAGCAAAAGGATGATGAATCTGTTGGTATATACGAAGCGAATTTTACAAGGCTTTCTAGGTATGCATCTGGATTTATCATCCAACCTGAAAGTAAAGTTGATCGATTCTTCAGTGGATTAAAACCAAATATTCGAAGGGCATTAGCAATAAGAGACTTCAGTAGCTATGAAGAAATTGTGCGTTGTGCTATCAAGGTAGAAATGGAAGTTGGTGTTACTTATCCATCTCATAGTTTTTACAAGAAACGAAAGATGGAGTTCAAGGAGAAATCTCAGAATAATGGTGAAAAGAAGATGAATGTCTCCCTATTCTCAATGTGTGGAAAGAAGCATGGTGGATATTGTCTTAAAGGGACAAGTAAATGTTTCAAATGTGGAAAGGAAGGTCATCGGACATTTGAATGCCGCAATGATAGGAAGAAGATGTATACTGATGCAAACAAAGGAAGGGTTACACAGAATGAACCCACTACACTTCAATACTTCAAGTGCAAGGAAATGGGGCATTATGCTAATAAATGCCCTAATCCAAGGGTTAGTGATGATCGACAAGAGCAACCACATAAGGAAAAGGACAAAGGGAAGTCACATGCGATCACCATTGGCGATGTTGAATATGATAACGATGTGGTGGAATGATTAAGTGTTTATGTAATGGGATTCCAAAATAAGGTTGTATATATTATCGTGGAATATTGGAATATTTATGTATTGGTATATTGTGGTTTTAAATGGTACCGGTAACCATGGAATGTGATTGAGATATTTTTGGGAAAAAAAGATGATATAAGGATAATGAAAGGAAAACGAGAAAATGAAATGTTTGACCGTATTCATGAGCACATGACTGATATAAGGAGAAGGTTATATCATGGTTTTGAGTATATAGAATTTTTGGATTTTGGTATGTGGAAAGAGTTAACTTTTGACTACATTCATGTTTTCACTAAGGTTCAATGGGTATTCATTCTTCAAGAGAATACATGATTAAGGTATTCACATGTTTGTAATTTGACCAACAAGACATATCTTATGATATATGGGGATCAACAATGGTATTAAATATCTGGTAATCATTTTCACTATATTATGAGGGTGGACTGCAGTATTATGGATAAGCCTAATTATTAGAATGGATTATGTTGGACATAAGTTAGTATTGTTTAAGGATAGAATTTTTTTCGATATTTTTTATGGGATGTTATAGTAATATAGTTTTAGAAAAATGACAGCCTGCAGGACGGGCGACAACCCATCGCGTCGGACAAGGCTGTGGTAATTGAACCCAGAACCGAAATGCGACTGTCCTTTATTGCCTACCAGTGGCCTACAGGAAGTCCCTGGTTAGTAGAAACTAGTTTTATTTTATTAAGCAGTATGATATATAAATTCATTTTTTGAACCATATACGATTAATCTAACCATAAGATGGACTTATAACTTTTGCTAACCTTTTGTTTGAAAGAGATGGAATGACCCATCATTCTATCACATGATCTGCTAACACATCACGAATAACAAATTCAACTTCATTTCTTTAAGGGATGAAGTGGAAATTGTTCAATTCACAAACAACAGTGAGATTGTACCAAAATCATGTAAGTATTTCTTTTTATTCATCAACATTAGGGAAATGATCTTGAAAACCAAAAAAATGTTGTCCTAGTGCCCTAATATCTTATGAATCAGATGGTACCCTAGATCATCACAAATTTATGGCTTTGTGATTGCTGTCTTTTCCATAGCCATGTTCTCTACCACACTCCATCAGAACATGACAGTTAGATTTCTCATCCATATCCATATTTTAACCTATGTGGAAACCCAGTGATTAGTTTATTTGGGTAACCTTTACGTTTCATACTTTTGTTTTTAAAGATTGGTTTTGGTATTCCTTTTTACGATGTGGGTTTCTATTAAAGAAACTTTTGAATAGTAAACCATTTATAACCCCGGCGAATTTCGAGGGCGAAATTCATTTTAAGGGGGGTAAAATTTAACAACACAAGATTTTATGAAAAATATTCTTTTAATTTCATTAATTTC
The DNA here is from genome assembly GCA_963277665.1 of Viscum album. Lineage (NCBI taxonomy): Eukaryota > Viridiplantae > Streptophyta > Magnoliopsida > Santalales > Viscaceae > Viscum > Viscum album. The sequence goes on along the minus strand of OY728147.1, from coordinate 176,595,919 downwards.
TTGTGTTTTATGCTACACCATGATTACCTTGCGCTATACGCAACACCGTATTAGCTTGTAGTATACGCAACACTATTCATGGATCGTGTTACAAACAATTTTGATAATAGTTATTCTACGCAACATTGAGTATATATATATATATATATATTCAATGTATAAAGGAAATATGGTTGGATTCGGTTATACGAAACAACTAAAGATTCTTGCACAACACACAACCCTGACTTGGCTTGCATTACACGCAGTCGCGACCTTCCTCGATAGCGTGTGTTGTATGCAATACCAAGTGTTACTAAACAACGATATATTATTATAATATTATTATGAACTCGCCATAATGAATAGTATTAACTAAATTTTTAATTTTATAACATTATTATCCATCTTACACATTTTCTAGAACATGTTATAAGAACAAAATAAATTTTTCAAGTAAAATAAGTGTTTTTCAAAAAATACAGTTTTGCCGCCTTTTGATGGCACACCCACATTAAATCTAGTTTTTGAAATGTTTATAGGTTCCATTTGACAAAATAAAATTATTCTTTAGAATCAAGAAATAATAATTTACTTTGGATAAATTTTTCATTTTATTCTGATGACTTTGATATTTTAATAAATAGTAAAAACACGCTATATTTTAATTAAAAACAACTTTTTTCATCGTAATATCTTATGTGGTTAAATTATAATATTTAATGGTTTTAAAGTATAAATAGAATATATTTTTACCATTTAATATAATTTATGTCATTAACATTTATTCTACCTTGAATTCGTAGGATAAATCAATTCAATCTTTTGCAATGTTTTAAAGAAAAAATCGTTTTCTTTCGACAATGGGATTAATATTAATTTAATTTCTGCAACTTTTGTGTATTGAATTTGAAAAAATGGATTCCATATTTGGAATCAGTGGATCCAAATTATGTTAATAAGCTACTTTTTTTGGGAATTATGAATAGTAACTACGGTAAATTTTATTTACCATAGTTAAAGGTAAATCAGGTAATTAAGGGTAAATATAATATTATAAAATTATCCTAAAACATGTCAAAATCCCATTGGATGACTAAAAGTCAACCCATATCACCTAAGGGTCGGATTAGATTCATTTAATGGACTTTTGTCCATGAAAATAATTTAATTATTATTAAAACCAATGAATGTGACAACATGTCACTTTCTTAAATCTTATAAGTATAATAATTTTAATTTAGTTCAAAAATTCGTGAAACTTCGAAAATGAATAGTCTACAGAACTATAATTCAATTATATACATCATAGGAATTTATTTAGAATTTTTAGGGATTAAATAATTATCATTTATTATGACACAAAGATGATGCAGTAATTGTCTTATTAATGAAATATTGACATAATTGATGTTATAAATACCCAAATAAATGTAATTTATGCCTTTTTATGAATTAAACTAATTTTCTAAGTTAATATGACATGTTAGTATTGATTTAATTAACTTTTTTCGAACTAATCATTCTGTTATGATTTTCAAAAAAATCAATTACTAAATAGTGTCAAAATTGACATAAAATAGTTTTTAAAACAAATATTATATTAGTAATTGTTATTTTATTCCTAAAAATATAAGGTTTGGCCACATTACTTATCTAAGGTTATATATATTAATAATAAACAACTTGGGGTTCGTTTGGATGCTTATAGTAAGTTTATTAACCTTATAGTATAAGAACACAAGAAGACACGGTAAAAGTAAAATTATTTAACTTAATGTTAAATCTAAATGATAAGGTTAAAATAGGAACCTAAACATTTCTAAATTCTATTGGATGAAAGGATTTCGACCCATCCCCACCTTAGCTTTGAAATAAATAAATTTGGAGCTATTTAAAACCGAACTTGACTTTATAATAAAATAATATTTTTAGTTATTCCAAAGGTGCCCCTCTCCTCCCTTATAAAAGGGCACCCCCTTCCTCTCTTCCTCACACCACTTTGAGCCTTACAGCTTGGCCAACCTCTACCAACTTCTCTTTTATACTTCCCTGTAAACATCCTAGAGGTTCTGGTCTTCCTCAAAGACCAATTTTGGTGCCCTAAGAGGAGGTCTCAAAGAGGCGCTTCAAAGAAGAGGTAATTTCCGTTACCGATTCATTCACCTTTATTTCTTCTTCCAATTCTTCTTATAAGGTTGTTTAATTATAAAGTAATAACATCAGTATCACTCATATACTGATATGTTATTATAATTATGAAACAACCCTATTTTACCATCTATCCATCATACGGAAAACGAAATCACCGCGCGTGCGTATGTACGGAATACCGTCTCCACGCCGTGGTGTAATCTATTTTACACCACCACCTTACATGGATGGGTATAATGGTGTAAATAATAACTATATATGATTATTGTAAAGTGATATTTATTCTGTAATAGTATACATACACTCCAATAAAATTCCATGATCATAGGAACGATATCATCACTCGTGCATACGTACGGAATACCGTCTCCACGATGTGATGCGACTCGTTCTACATGATCTTAATTTCATAATGATTATTTAAATGAATTGAATGAATGAATATGATATATATTACACTAATACCATTATGTAAATGAGGTATATATAACCTAAAAATAAGAATAAGAATTTATTCGACAAAACACGCATAAGAACAAAAAGTAATAAACACCCGAATAACAAGTTGTAATGAAATATTACTAATAAGAAGTTAAGAATATGACCATATATGATATCATAACAATAAGTATGATTCTGGAATAAGTCAATAACATTATTTAAATCATTATACAGGAGGTTCAGACCCTTACGAGGCAAATCAGACCTAAGGTAAGGGAAATATCACAATCTCATTTTTATCCGAGGTTGTTTATACTTTGGAATTTAATGGGGTGCATTATATCATCCACATCCATGTTTCCTCAATATGTAATATTTACATCATTATACAATAGTTTATATCCAATTTTACCCTTCGGTGAGTTTTTAGTAAAATATATGAATGGATTCTTTTGTCGTTTTTTGTACGAGGTACTTTTTGACTTTTCCAACAAAAGTACAAGAAGATTTTTTTTTAACTTATACGGTATGAATGGATATTTAAAAAATTATTTCCAAGAAGCTTCCTTTACAAGTTTTCAAGTTTATTTTTAATCATCTTATTTTAGTTTATAATTGTATGACATGTTATGAAAGGAAAAGTATTTTTGAAGAAGAAAGGATATTTTCCTCAAGAATGGAGTTCAAGTGTTTTATCAAAATTATTTTCCATCTAAGATAATAGAGGGTTCTGTTTCTATCCCTATTATTACATTGATTTGACTATGTTTTGATGGAATTATTTTTATGAATTACTTTTATATGAATTGTTTTATGATGTCATGATGTTTAAGATTCCCATTTTTATTTCATGGGTTGTGAAATGATTTATGATTTATGATTTTGTGGAACACATATGAATGGTATCATTATGAGATGGGTGAGACCAATATCTCCCTCTAATGCATTGATTAAAGATTTTATAGCTCATGTTATAGACATGGCTGGAACGGTAGGTTATACCGGTTCAGTGAAACAGGACTAGAACGAGGAGTGAACTCAGTTTAGAAAGGGACTTTGTCCACTAAGATAGTCTTGGAAATGAGTCTTGACTAATAAGAAATGATTCTCTATGATTATGTGTGTCTGCCACAGTGTTTCATGTTTTATGTTATGATTATTGGGATTTAATTTCACTACTATGATTTATCCCATGTTATGAAATTATGATCTCTTTTGCAGGTTAAGATTTCCAAAATGTTATGTTCTTATGAATATGATGTGATTGATATTTCTTTTGTTTACCCTTACTATGCATTTGAGCTCACCCTTTTATGTTATCTTTTCCTCAGGATATAATGAAAGGTTTTAGGTAAAAAAAGGGAAGATCTTTATGGGAGATTTTGAAGATCTTTCACCACGATTAGAAGATTATATTCCGAGTTTCCAAAGACACTAAACTATTACGATCCTTGTGTGTGTGTTTTTGTTATGTACTAAGTATTCTGAAAAAGTAATTTAATGTCCATGTACGTCAGGCTCTAGGTATCTACAATGGGTGTGTCTGATATAGCTCTCAGATGCATTGGTTAATGATGTGGTACTCATAGATGAAAATGATGCAGATAACCAGGCCAGTTACTCATATAGAATTAACTGGTGTTAAGTTATTCTAACATGGGTTAAACACGAGTAAACATGAATTATGAATATGAATCTCTAAAGTTCAATATTATACGTGAAAGAAATAATTTTATGGATTTATTTTGATTTTATATGGTAATGAGTGTTTCTGAAATTTTAAATATGAATGGTTTTGAAATATTTTCATAAGTTACCACGTACCTAAAGATGTATTCATGGTTTTTATATGCTGAATAATTGGTTCTCAATTTTTTTTGAGAAAAAGTTGATCTTCATATTGGGAAATGTTTTATTTATGCGCTCAATCTTTTATTGGGGGAAAGTAAACATCATTATGAATTTTCATTATTTTCATTTGAGTAAAGAGATTATTTATTTTTTATATCCATTAATAAGAATTTTTTTCTTCATAACATGTTTTCAATGTTTTTCATAACATCAAATATGAGTATATTTTTTAAAAAGGTTTAGATTTTATCTATGGTGACTCTCATTAAATGAAGATAAAGTTGCTTGAATCATACATGGGTGTAAACCTAAATCCATATTTCTGTGAAAAAAATATGCACCATGTTGAAGTCTACACTTGTAGTGTATTATTGTTTCATAATTCACTAAAACTCTAAACCCAAAATATCATAAATAGTCAAAATATGAAATATTTATTATTAAATTCATATTTATGGTTTGTTTTTATTATATAAGAATTATCACATGGAAATATTAATTGATAAATTTAATAATATAAATTCCTTTCATTATCACATATTCAACTAATAAATAAAAGAACAAAATAATTGGATAGGTTGTTTAATTATATAAATAATTTAAGAAAACTTTATATAATAATCTCAAGATATATAATTAATTCAAAAACATGAAATAATTTCACATGATTCATAAAGGTTTTTCAAATAAAAATGTATTTTATTTTATTTTTAATTAAGCATTTCACCCCTTTTATCAAACCACTCATCAGGTGTAAACAAAAAACATAAAAAAGTATCCTTCTAAATTCAATTATCTATACATAAGCTTCTTTAAGGGAATACCATGTTATTTACAACATTTAATATCTTTTTATTCTCTAGGAATATCCATTTGGGTTTCTCATTGACATTTCATTGTTCTAATATGTTTAGAAAACACATTTTTACATAAATTGAAAATGAATTTGTGCTAAAATTGGAATATTTTGGTTAATTTTTATTATCTATAAATTCTGGATGAAAATAAATATTCATTATATAATTAATTAAAAACTTTTATTTTATATTTTATGTGAGAAATGACTTTTTTAATGTTTTTGTTTTTTTAATTGAAAATTTTCTTTTAGAGTGTTGTTGGAAGAATTTTAAAGTTGAGTAAATATTTTTAAAAAAATATTAAAATAGTTTAAATTAATTGTTTTGTAATGGGATGATTAAAAGGTTTTATGTATTTTTTGAAAAAAAATTAAATAAGTCTAGGTTAGATTTTTTTTTTTTGAAAATTGCCCCAGAAAAGTGGTTGAGGCCTGTCACCTTTTCTATAAATTAAAAGGTAGAATATTTTATGCCACCCTTACTTATCATAGAAAAAAATCGATGACATGTAAAAGGTGGAATGGGAATGGTCACATTTTTCCTAAATTAATGAGAAAGGTGACTTTTAAGATGTCATCATTCATGTAAGTAAAAGCGAAAGGTGGTAATGCTCATGTCTCTTTTCCATGAAGTGCCTATAGAAGGGAACCCCCATCCTCACTCCAAATTCACATTATCTCCCACAATTACACTCCCTCTCTGTCTACAAAAATTTTGGTGGTACTTCCTTTGTGTTTGGGGGTTTTGGTGGCTTAAAAGGAGTTATGATTTTTATGAAGCATCGTTTTTTGGTAGTTTTTCTTATTTATTTTAAAGTTGTTTATTTATTTAATTGTTTATTTATTTTGTTCTAATTTTTTATATTTTCTAGTTGATTTTGTTAGATATTGTTTAGATTTAATAGTTATTATTAGTAATGATTAATAATATATTGACTAATGAATAACTTAGGATTAAATAGTGGTTATATAATCATTAGATAATAATAATTAACTAATGAATACCATGTGACTAACTAATGATTAAGGAATAATTAATGAAGGATTAAGTGATGTTTAACTTATTATTATATATTGAATAAATAAAAATTAACTAATCATTAAAGAATTATTAACTAATGATTAAAGATTTATTAAATAATAGTTAAAGATTTATTTACTACTAATTAATGTTTGATTAACTAATGATTAAAGAATTATTAACTAATGATTAAAGATTGATTAACTAATCATTAACTAGTGACTAAATAATTATTAACTACTGATTAAATAATGATTAACTAATTATTAAATAATGATCAACCAATAATCAAGTAATGATTAAGTAATGATTAAATTATGATTAAATAATGATTAAATAATGATTAAATAATGATTAGATAATTATTTATTAATGATTAAGTAATGATTAAAGAATGACTGAATAATGGTTTAAGAATGATTAACTAATTATTATAGAATTATTAAGTAATGATTAACTTATGCTTAGAAGATTTTAATTGTTTTTTAAATTTCGATTAACTAATGATTAAAGAATGACTAACTAATGATTAAAGAATGATTAACTAATTATTATATAATGATTAACTAAAATTTAAGGAATTGTTAAAGAATGGTTAACTAATGATTAAATTTTGATTAACTAATGATGAAGTAATGATTAATCAATGATTAACTTATTATAAAAGAATTATTAACTAGCGATTAAAGAATTTTTCTCTAATTTTTATTGAATGATTAGAAAATAATTAATTAATTAATAGCTATTGATTAACTTTGGATTAACATAGAATAAATATTTGATGAAATATAGAAAACTGGTTAACAAAGATGCTTAATTGAAGACAAGATTTGTTACTCTTCTAATTTAGATGATTCATACCTTATTGAATGCCTATTTTATTATTCTTTATGGATATGTTTTAGATTAATTATAATCTATTTATAAAACACTAAACTTACCTTTGAGAAAGCTAAAAATTATACTATAAAACATTAGTGTAATCCTTTATGATATAAGAAGGCATTATAAAATTTTCATATCATAAATATTATGTGGTTATCTATGAAATAGAGTCCCTATCTGGATACTATAAGGAGATATTTATCTAGCTCAGATGTACCTTGGGGTAATACTCAGAAGCACGATATTGAGATACAATCAATTGGGAATTGGTGCAAGACAATGGGTATTTCCACACCCTAAGTTTTAAACTCCTAGAGGATATGATTTATTTGATTCATATTTTACTTATAAACTATTGAACATACATTTATAAACATTAAAAAATTATACTATGAAACATTAGTGTCATATTTTAGGATATAAAAATATATTCTAAAATTTCAGTATAATAATGATTTTATGGTTAACCCTCATTATCACGAGTATATACACTATCCAAATCTTGATTTAAAAACATTTTTTACATAGAAAATCATGTTTTCCCACGTCTACTAATACAGGGTGGTCATTAAAACTCAGTACAGATACTATTATAGTAAAAAACTAGCAATAATGTTTAGGGAATCTGATTGTGTAACCCTAAGTAAACTTCAAGAAAGAATTTATGGTTGTTTAAATCCAGGTCCTAATAAAGAGATTATGTCAATTAGATATAGACATTTTTAATTCTGGGTTACACTATGGAATCTAGATTTCCCATTGGTTTCTGATGAGAATTGGTTCCTATCTATAAATTTAGTTTCTCAATGGTCAGATGGCTCTATTAGGGTGTTATATGTTGGGGAATATATTGTACAACAATAAAGTCCAATTAGAAAAAGATGTAGAATTAAAATATTGGTTGACGAAGGTCCATCCCAATAAATTGAGGTTATAACCTATGATGTGGAAGAGGGAAAAGTAGATTATCTCCTGGATATACATATAAATATGACTTCTAATGATGAATTTTCTGACGATGGAATAAGTAGAGACAATGGTGCTAATGAAGATGGAGAAATAGAAGTTGACGAGGATGTTTATAGAAATATATTAGTTGTACAATAGACTCATCCAACAATAAGTCATCCACCACTCTTAACATCTTTTTTTGGAAGCAATGCCACATTTCCTTGAATTCAATTGTAATGTTATCACACCTCAAATGAGTTTCGTAGAGTTATAGTGGATAGGTTTTGTGAGCTGGGAAAAACATTATATGATCGAAGGAATTTCCAAGTAAAGATGCATTTAAAAACATAATAAAAAGATTTCCTATTGATAGGTATTGTAGATATTTAGTTTATTAATCAGGCTATACAAAATACATCACATGATGTGATAACAATGGGTAAGATTGTAGATTTTAATAGAGGGAGATTTTTGAAATTGAATTTAGAGGATATAAAATTTCAAATATTGATACACATCATAATTCATTGGATGCTGAATTTTTTCCATATATTATTATTGAGATGACAGGACCTACCAAGATGTTCTTGTAGATCTTGTTCAAGAGAGGATAGAACAAACTTTCAGTTATAATATTTCCTATAATATGGCATGAATAGTGATTCAAAAGGAAATTGTGACGGTCTATAGTGATTGCGATGATCTGTATCAGGTGTTTTTACAATTTCTAGATGAACATAGAGATAATGAATAAGTTAACTTCTATATTGATATGAACAAACATGTATCTCACAATAACTGACTTGATCCATATCATGTTCAATTTCACCAATGATTCTAGGCATTCCTCCCCTGTATTTACACTTTTTATTTATGAAAATAGTTTATACAGATTTATGGAACATTTCTATATGGAAATTAAAAGGTTATACTATTGATTAGGGTAACTTAATTTGACGATCGTTCACCTTTGAATCTTTAATTTTCTATTATAGGGAAGGGGAACTATTAATCAAGGAGTTTGGTTTCTTCAGGTATTAACAAATATTTCTTCTATATTCAATGTGTCTATTTTATAATTGATCTTTATTGGACAATCAACGAATCAATCAATGTGGATCGTAAAACATGGAGTCCCCCAAATGAACTCATCGGTACTACGAGACTAATCAAGTAGTGTATGATTTTATGATACAAAATCCAAAAGTAAAATGGTAATTATGATATAACGGGGGAAAACGTATGGACACATGACCCCAAAAATTGTGTAGTGAATCAATGGTGTCTTCAAAGGGCTTCACTGGTGATCTATAACTTCCTTAGTTCAGAAAACATTTTATCATTGTGTAAATTATATCTTTGATAGATAAAAACAATACTATGATAGGATTTATTAGTGGATAAGGTATAGATGACACTTTAAACAATACATTTAAAAGAATATTGAAGAATAATATACTTATCAATTGTACCTTTTCCACTGAGAAAAGATTAATGTTAAAGAGGTATCTAAATAAAATCTATATTCGTTTCTTATTATAGAAGGAGTTATTGAATTTAATTTCTTGTTATTTATAACTTTCAATGCTGTATTTTATAGGTGGAGTTCGGAACACCACATAATTAGGGATTTGAGAAACAATTTTGGTGCATACCATCTCATGTTGGATAGTATACTACACATTGATGTAAGTATATAAAATCGTTTATTAACTAACCAATTTCATAATATCATCATTTCTTTTTTTAGTAACAATATTTTTCGACAAATCTCACTTGTCATTTGAGATTACATGGATTTCATACTAAACTTTAATAGACCATTTCACACATAATGAACTGTTGTTGTAACATTTTATTACTATTTTCATGTATTCTTAAACCCTCTATTTTTACTTTTATTTTATTACTATTTTTTCTGCTGCATGGATTGCGCACAGGTTTCCCAAACCTTGCACCCTCTTTGGACAAACTGTGGAAATTAGACAGCGGTTTTAGCACAGCTTGACCATTGTTTGAAAAAATGTTTGCCCTATAAAAGAGAATCATAAATCATATTTAACATAGGTGATTGGGTTTCCCACTATCTGTTTGAATTGTTTGACTCTTCCCCAAAAAACATGTAGACAAGATTTTAAGTGATCTAGTTATTTATTAAAAGTTCATGAACCCCTCTTTTAGTTCCATAAAAGAAAAGTATGACCCCAAAACAGTTTCTCCCATCCTTGGAGCTCCAAATAATTTTTTTGGAACCTTGGATCCCTCTTGGAAGTGATATGAATCTTGAGTAATGGTTTTTATCTTCTCATGGTTAGTTTCATCTTTTTGTTCTCATTCTCCCAAGGTCTCTCTCTTCTCCTCCTTCGGATTCCATGGATCCTTTCTTTGATTTATCAATCTAATACCCACTGTTTTGGGGTTATAATTCTAGGTTTTATCCTCATCACACCAGTTTATGTTTTCATTGTTCTTTTTCAGTAAATACTGATTAGTGTTTCCCATTTTGATATTTGTTGGATTCTGAGGTAGCAGATTCCGTTAAGATGCCCTATTTTTATTAACACCAAATTGATTTATTTAATTTCAACTATTTTTATTAAATGAAATTGTTTGATTTTGATTAAATGTATTTCAATTGTTTTGTTGGATAAAAACCCAATTCCATTGAATTGGGATTTTAAAAAAAATGGGTTTTTGGCATGAAATTTGGAAACTCCCAATTCCATTGAATATTGGGGTGTTTATGAAAATTTTTATAATTAATATTTTTAATTTAAAAGGAAGGTTTGATAGAAATTATTTCAATTAAACTGTGGAATTTAATTATGTAATTCTTTTAATGGAAAATTGTGAAAAACCCCAGTTCTGGTGAAATGGGGGTTTGTTATGAAATTGAAGGAATTTATTTGAAATTTAAATTATTAAATTTAATATATAAAAGTGGATTGTGAAACTGAATGAATTAGTTTCAAATCCTTAATTGTGGAAAATGGCGTAAAATTGTTTTTGATATAAACCTTGGGGTGTTATCTTGGTGAAAATGCATTCTGTTGAATAAAAATTTGACATGGTGTAAAATTGTTATATTTTAAGTGGAGAATAATATTAATTGTATTTTAATATGTCTTGAAATATTTTTCTCATCATTTTTTTGTACTTGATCTTATGAAATACATAGGTAGTTAGTTAGTTATTTTGGGTAGAACATTATGACTTACAAAGTTCTAAAACATCATATCAACACATCACATCCCTTAGGTGATGTTGATGAGTCCTTTTTGGCCTTAGGCCTAAAGGGGAGTATGTACGTATTTTTCATTTCATAGTGTTAGGTCCCTGTATCATGGAACTACCATACCTAATTAGGCATATGACCATGTTTCTCGTTTTTTTATTTTAAATGAATATATGTCAATACTGTAAACTCTTTTTCATGTCTTATGATTTATATAAACTGTTTTATATAAAAGTTTTTATTTTAGCCATTATGAAAAGTGACATTGTTTTAAAAATATTTCTTTAATTGAAATGTATAGATTTTTTTGAAAATTATTTTCTATCATTTGAAATGTGAAGCATGGGATTAAAAAGTATTTCAATATTTTGAAACAAAAATCATGATTTTTTAAATATGATTTTGTGAAATATAAAACTAGTGTGTTTTAAAATTGAAAGTATTTTTTGGTTAATTTGATATTGGAATATTTTTATTGAATATTTGGGTGAAATAATTTTAGGATTTGGCTCAAAACCTAATTGAACCTTCAGGTGATTGTAGATTATCTCCTTCCAGGTTAAAATTGTTGTAAATCATATCTAGGAGGTGGGTCTAGTTATTTATTGTGGAAATGGTGAGATCCATCCTCTGGGACATGGACTGTTTTTTCAGTTTTTTGGTACTTGGTTGTAGTATATTGGCCTGTTATCTGAATTTTAATTCTGGTACAGTTCTTCCAGTGGAATTTCTTTTGTATTCAAATTGACTAATCTCTTTTACATCTGCATTGTTTGTGGAAAAATCATTCCCACTTTCCTTTTGTATGATGTCAGGTGATAATATACAAACCATGAGAATCAAGAACGCTATTTGGGCTATGACATGAAAATCTTGGTTATTGGGTTACCAGGGTACCTAGGATGGTTTATGAAAAAGTTATATAAGATTTTTTGGTTGAACTTCTTATATTGAAGTCAGTATATATTGTGAAATCATGTAGGGACTTAGGAGGTAGTTGTGATTGAGTTCCTTACTAGATATCACCACAATGAACCTTAATTCTCCAAAGGTGGTTAGGGTTGGATGTATTTTGGATTAGTTCTAGTATTTTACCTATTTCGATTTCGATAAAGTGAAATAAAAATATTCTTTATTCTATATGTATGGATTAATTTTCCTTTGATGCTCCGTTTGAGTGTAATATGATGTCCTACTTGATGATTTCTATTGTTATGTAGCATTATGAATCTGAGAATACATGTTAATCTTATCTAGGAGAAATATACTATTGAACCTTAGTGAGTGAATCCCCTATGTATCTAAATCTAATAGAGGTGATTGTGCACACTGTCCAATATTTGGGACAGGCACCGCTTCCGGTTCCAATTCATTCTCCAGTTGTGGAACCTCAAAGGCACATTCTATAGATTTTTTCCCAAGTGTTCCTTCACCAGAATAAATTACAATTCAATGTCTCAATTAATCCACAAGACATTGAGGAATGGATGATCATTATTGAGAATTTTTTGGGGTTCTTCCACACACCCGACAAGATCAAGCTAAAGTGTGATACCTTTATATTGGAAGGACCAAGAAAAAGATAGTGGTACCCAATGGTGATGGAGAAGAAACAAGAGGGACTGGACTGGGATGACTTGAAATTCCTTTTTATTGACCAGTTCTTTCCAGATTAGATGTTGTTGTCCTAGTACACTAGGTTTTTGGAAAATTGATTTTGCTAGTAGGACCATGACATAATATGTAAATCTTTTTTTGAGCTTGTGGACTTAGCACCTAATATTGTATCAAATGAGATGATAAAGGATTTCTAGTTTGAGTTGGGAATTCATCAGGATATTCATTATCATATTTTGTTTCTATAAGTTCCTTCTTATATGGATATACTGGATAGAGCGCTATTGGTTGAGATGTACTAGGTTGGAATGTTAGGGTTATCGAGAGTTTTTTTCACTCCAAGTGATAGTGTGAATTCATATAAGGGGAGGATGACTATCATGTTCATTCATGAAGATAGGATTTTTCTAGACCTCCTAGAGTACTTGGAAGGGGACCTTTAGTCTGTTACTATTGTGGTATGTCGGGACATTAAAAGTGGGTTATCACTGAGGCACCCAAGTACCATGGTTACTGCAAAACTTTTTGTCACGTTCAGAGATTATATCTTGTTTATTCCACTCTGCATAATGTCAAGGGATCATCCCGCAATGTTCCAATCTACGAAGCCACCCAAAATTGCTTCGATTCTGATTGGACACATGGCCTCAAGCGGATCTCCCAAAATTCCAGAGGCTGCCGACTACAAGAAAGACCCTAGGGGTGATAGTATGGAGAATATTCCCACATTAGAAGAGTTTAACACATTAGAAACAAGAAAAAATCAATAGTGGAAACTAGAATACCATACAAAAATAGTAAAAAACAGAAGACGAATAGTATATATAAACACAAGTCAAATCATGAAAAAGATAATGTTATGTGTTTCATGTTTTGGAAAACATACACAATATGATACACTATATTCATTTACAATAAAAGTACAAAAATTACCAAAAGGGAAAAACAAATCTCAGAAGCATCACAAGCCTCAGCTTGGTCCCATGCTCTTCGGATCCTAAGCAGCATATCAAGTACATGTAGGAGGGAACTTACCTTATCGACACCTACAATCATATAATCTGTTTGGGGCCAAATAATTACGCAAACATTGTGGGGGACTAAATCCCAATAGGAAACTACCCAAGGTATGTTCCAATCTATCATGGAATATATAAAACAGGCAGTGTACAAAAGTGAAAGTAGTTATCTTGGAAGCACTCAAATGTAAATATTCCTACAAGAACTTGTTTCTATTTACATTCAATTTCTTTTAATTAACAGATCAATTAGATTTAAATTCATAAGTCTCGATATCCAACCTAATCCCGACAACCCTTTTCTAGTAGTAACCACAACACATGCCTTAGAAGGACATCTAAGTAAGAAGAAGTAATGACTAAATCCACGCTTGTGCTTTGTCTTAGTAGATGATTCATAAAAAAATTCAATATAAAATACCACTTGAGTCCATACATGAAATTCCAATTATATAATTCAAGTATCAATATAGGGGGAAAACTACCAAAACCCTACAAGCCTGACCCTACAAACCTCACATGATGCCGATATCACTCTATGTGGGTTATGTCAATGTCAACTAAGCATGTCCTTGATGATAATATAATGATCCCCAAGTATCAATCATGACATGTCCATGCCTCTTGATCCTATCCATGGCATACTATAAGGATCCATGATTCACTCATCACTTAGTTCATAGACTATATGAGCTCGTCCATGGATTCCATGGTCCACTCACAACTTCACACTTATATAAAACGCATTGAGATCGTACACTTCATTCCAAATAAATCCAAGGTTAACTCGAAAGACCAATGTAATATAGACATAGAATCCCATCCATTGTATTCCAATTGAATCCATGATACACACAATTCAATATACAATTTCAGCACAATAGGTTCAAGTTAACAGTTAATTAGACATTCTAGGGTCATCACCAAAAGAATCAAACATACATCCCACCCCAAAGGTGTGTCTCAACTAGGACCAACCACTTTGTCTTGGCCTAACCTTAATCCCATGGGAATAATTCATATAACAATACTATCATGTAATCTAAACCATTACAGGGCCTTAATATATCCTTACTTATGTGGGAAGGTTCATAATTGGAGAAAAACATTACAAACATTCTTAAAAAATCTTATGAATACCATGGGGCAAGGGGAAAATCACTAATCCCAAACCCATAGTCAATTTAGTTACAATTTCAAAAATTGAAATTCCATTCAAAAATAAAATACATTTTTAACAACCCTATAATGGGAATCAAATGCATTCCTCATAGGCATCATAGGATAAATGAACATAAAAGGTCATCCAAGGGAACACACCCATGTAGTGGACCTTATTCTATGTATACAACCAAATATATTCTCTGAAAAACCTTTTTAATTACCCAAAAAATAATAGGAAATAATAGGTTCAATTTATAATTTAAGGAGACACCCCAAAAATGGGCGCGCGACACCCCGACATATATAAATAGCTGGACAATCAGCAAAAGGAATGAGACTACCTACCATAGACTCTTGCAAGATAGCTTGTCCAATAACAAGCTCTGTTTAACCCTAGTTTGGGAGAAATTTGAAGAATATATGAAGAATGGGATATTAGGATATATGAGCCTAAATCCAAACTTCTCAACCATTCTTCTGAACAATCTTGAATAGATAAAAAAGAATCAAGGTATTACTTTTGAAAATCCAATGAGACAAATGACACTCGATTTAGAGGTCAGATGTAGAGTAGATATGAAACCCAGGATTAGAATAAGGTGAGAGATTTTCCCATGGGAAGGATACTATTCGATTAAAGAAAAATCCAAAATGGGTTAATATTAAATATTTAATTTAAAATAAAAATATTGAAAATTCTACATAGAAGGGCTCATATAGTTTATATGAATGGTATGACAAACCATGAAGAAACCATACATAACTTCTTATAAGAGATTTGGGAACTCACACAGTTACTCTACACGATATGTCTAACATTGCAGAACTCTCTATCATGAGTCTATAATTTCTCAAACTTCTCGAATGATGTCCTGAAACCATGTGGATGCGACATCCCCCTCTCACATTATTTGATTAACCGTACGACCTACCTCACACGGTTTCTCCAAACCATGCGACAGACCCAGAACTCTCCAAGATTTGGATTTCCTGGCTTCCGATGAGCCCTAGACACCCCTGAATATTCCATGGCCTCAATGAGAATCATACTAAGGTCATATTTAAGCATTTAAACACAAAAAAAACTCATGATCTGTACCTTAAAGAATAATTGGGTTCTTACAAACATCCCCCTTAAATCAATTCATCCCGGAATTTCCCTTCTATGGGTGGTAAAGAAATATCTGTGAACAACTTTGGCCACATCGACTGAACAACGGCCTCCCTCTCCAAAGTATCTTCCTCCACTCATTCATGCTGCCATAACAACTGTACTAAAGAAATATAAAGACCACAGAGAGCCTTCAACTACGATCCACAATTCATATAGAATTCTCCTCAAAGGACGCATCTTCTTACAACTCAACCTCTTCGAGATGAAGAGCATGAAATGGTTCTGAATTGTAACTCCATAACTGAGAAACTTTGAATAGGTCATGCATAGACTGATACCTTAGAGTTAATTTCAACTGATATACACCTGACCTGACTCTCTCTAGAATCTCAAATGGACCGATGTATCTCGATGAAATCTTACCCTGTCTTATAAACCTCATGTGTCCCAACCTCGGTGCAACATGTAGGAAAACAAAATCCCCAGCCTCAAACATCAGAGGATTTATTTGGCGATCGACATATTATTTATGACATGTCTATATAGTATCCATCATCTTCTAAATCAACAAAACCTATTCAGTTGTCTCATGGGCAAGATGAGGTCCCATTATTGCTACCTCTCCATCCTCCGACGAACACAGGGATGATTAGAATGACTTACTATAAAATCCTCATAGGGAATCATCTAATTAGTATCCTAAAAACTATTATTATTGGATAAGTCAACAAGGGATGTATGATTTTCTGAAGAACCACTGAAATCTTCTATGCATTCCCAAAACATGTCCTCAAGAACCTGAATCGTTCTCTCTGACTAACCATCTGTTTGAGGGCGGTAAATTATGCTCAGAAGCACCTATGTTTCCTGTTCCCGCTGAAGACATTAGTAGAAAGGTGAAATAAACTAGGAGCCCCTATTTTAAATGATAGAATGTGGAACCTCATGGAAACACACAATATTACAGATATAAAACCTCCCATGCTCATCAATATTGATGGTTTCCTTGATCGATAGGAAATATGCATACTTTTTTATCCTGTCAACCAAAACCTAAATGACATCATTACCTCGATGTGACTATGGTAGATCCATCACTAAATCAATCAAAATATAATTCCATTTTCAGTCATGAATGGGTAGCTACTACAATAGTCTGGTTTGTCGATGGTTATTCACCATCACCTGCTGAAAGGAGGAACATCTCATGAAAAAATGATCTATATCCCTACTCATACCTACCCACAAATACTAAAAATGAAAATCCTGATACATCTTGGTGACACCAGAATGTACTTCACATAAAGATTCATGAAAATCCAGAATTACCTCCTCACAAATGTCTACAAAAACCCACAAATGAACATGAAAATGTAGAACCTCATCCTCTCCTATAGTCTGACAATGAGGACGGTCCTCATCTACCACACTCTCTTATAAAACTAGGCCTTCGTAATATGATAAATTCCTTATCCTTACTCTATCTTGTAGGGTATAGGTAACTACAAATGATGATATAAATGTCTACAACGGACTATCATGCACCTCCAAATGCATCTCAGAGAACAATTTCATATGCTTATACTCGCTAAAAGCCTGCTGCACTACCTACAACAGAGTCCCCCATCTTGAAGCATCAACCACTACAATGCCTTTACTAGTTGTGTGGGAATGATCAAAGTCTAAGGAATAAATGTATTCCGCCCACCTTTATTATCTAATATTGAGATCATGCTGAGTAAATATATAATTGATGATTTTATGGTGTGTAAACCCCACAAAACTCTCTCACAGTAAATAATGTATCCAATAGAATAAACCATGAAAAGCTACAGCTAACTCAAGATTGTGTGTCGAGTAATTCCTCTCATGTTTCCTCTAATACCGAGACTCATATGCAATGACTCGATCCCCTTACATAAGAACTACTCCTAGACCAATACCTGATGCATCACAATACACAGTGTAACTCCTTCCGGGTTCTGAAAATATTAGTATCAATGCTAAATTCAATACCCCTTTCAACTCCTGAAAGGCTATCTCACTATAATATGACCAAACATACTTCACACCTTTTTTAGTCATGACCTTCAATGGTGATGCTAAATGTGACAAGTCAATTATGAACTACCTGTAGTAACTAGCCGACCATATGAAAATTCACACATCAAAGATGTTCTTAGGATGCTCCTAGGAAACTATTTCTCTCACCTTCTCTAAGTCAACTGATAACCCTGCCTCTGAGATTATGTGACCTAGGTTGTTAATATGATCCATCAAAAAGTGGGACATTGTGAGTTTAGCATATAATTTATTCACTATCAGTTTACTCAAAATGATCTGAAGATGTGTGGCATGGTTATGTCGATTATGATAATACACTATGATATAATCCACGAAAACCATGAAAAGAGGTCATGATATGTCTGCAACACATGTTGAATAAATTCCATTAAAACCATTGGTGCAT
This sequence comes from Viscum album, assembly GCA_963277665.1. Classification (NCBI taxonomy): domain Eukaryota; kingdom Viridiplantae; phylum Streptophyta; class Magnoliopsida; order Santalales; family Viscaceae; genus Viscum; species Viscum album. Next base: position 176,577,162 of record OY728147.1, on the reverse strand, counting down.
TCGTGATAATAAGATGTCAGGTCGATCAATCAGAAAACACGAGTTCCATCGAGACAGTCGAAGAGATCGCCTATTCATAGAATAGGATTGCAGTTTTTAACCGTCAACTAGTTCAATTTCTGATAATACACTCATAGTCTAAGGTTATCGTCCACTTTTTTCATAAAAGGACCAGTGAAACCCATGGAGAAGTACTAGGTCAGATGAAACCTTTATCATCCAAGTCCTCTGGCTTTTTATTGAGCTCTAATAACTCCATTTTTTTCATAATGTACGAAGGAATGGATATCATTGCGACTCCTAGCACTAGCTCGATAGAGAACTCCACCTCTCTCACTAGAGGTCAGACTAAGAAGTCATTCGTGAAAAAATCCGTGAAATGATACTCTACTAGAGGGAAATACACTTGAAATATCCCCAATTCATCTATATATAAACTCAAAATCTAGGCTATCATCCGGCCAATCCCAAGATACTCCGGTCTAGATTGGATCGCCCAAACATAACACTCACCCTTGTATATAAATTATTCCCCCTCTATTAACGTAAAAATCACCATACAATGATATCAATCAATAAAGGATAGAAATGGAACCAACTAGTACATCCTGAGAAGGATGTAAAATCAATAATCTATAAGACATAGAGGTCCCATATGAATTCAAACACACATATCTCAAGGGTTGAATCCTTGTATTGATGCACACCTATCTCTATAATCCCTAAAAGAGTGTCTATCATCGTAACATCATCATAAGTAAAAACACAGAGACCATGGTTCTCATAAATGGGCACATATATGAATCTTTAAGAACCCCATGTATCAAAAAGTAAAGAACCTAAAACGAAGGCTACAAGAATAGTACCACTGATAGTATAATGCCTAGGAAGAAGGCTACAATAATAGTACCTCTGACAGTAGAGGGTATAAGATCTTGATCCTATTTGTTATGTTGAACTGCATAAGTCTAGCCTATACCATGGTCCTGAGACACTACCTAAATACCCTAAGACGATCCACCCTTCTGTCTCTGAGAACTTGGGTTCTGGCTGCCATAACCATGACCACCACCTCAGCCTGAATAGCCCAACGCATTCCAGTTCCCTAACTAGTGAGAAGCTGTAAACCCCACTTCTGAATGTTGAGACGATTTAGACCCTCTCTCACTAGTTGTTGGTGTAATAATTCTGAAAAATGATGTAGATGGTGCATCTTATCACAAGATCGACACTCAACTAGGTCCTGTGGACACTGTGGGCTCATATTCCCCATCATATCGTACTGGTAGCACATCACATGGCTAACTGAAGATACATTATGAGTATTATTATCACCATGAGAATGATCCAAACGAAGATTCCTACTGTTGGTTGAGACAGTACCAGACTTAAGTACTGAACTTCCCTAGATCGCACCTCCAAACTCCTTCATGTTGCATTATATGATCAGTGCTTAACTCAAGATAGTAGAAATAGTTTTCAACCTAAATACATTCTCTTATAATTAGAAGTTATAATTTAGACCATCCCGAAACCTCATAGCTTTGATAAATCTTCACCCATCAGAATAGGTGTGAATCACTGGAGCTTAGTAAAATGGGACAAGTGGTCCATCAATGAAAAATCACCCTTATCCAGAAGCATAAAATCCTGATCCTTATAACTCGTTAGATTCTCCGGATAGTAATAGTCATAGAAGATTTTATGAAACTCTCCCCTTGCCATATCCTGATGACGCACCTCCTGAGTAATCACGTCCCACCATCTCTTAGTAGAATCACCTAGTATATACGTTATGAGCTTTACCATCATTTCAATAGGCATCTCTAGATGATAAAAGATCAAAAACATGGTATCTAGCCATGAATCCATAGCCTATGGTCCACCATCACCTGAAAACATGGGTGGATGCTACTCTTGGAACACCCATGTTTTCTCACACATAGACATGGTAGGCTTTGGTGCTCCCTGAAAGTTTTTCGTGAACCTCATAAAGCCTTCATAGAATAGTGCATCAGCACCTAAGAATAGTATAACAGTTGGTTCCACTACAGAAAAAACTGGAGGATCTATTGGTAGCCCATGACCTACCACCTCTGGGGTATGATGGTCACCACCCTCATGGCATACAACTGGAGGTCAACGAGGTGGAATGACTCTATATGGTCAAGAATACACCTTAGTTCAATTTTAGTCTCAAAGTCGCAACTCAAAATCACAAAAACAATAGGAAAGGTCAAAAACTTTCTCTAACTCTCACCCTACCCAACCCCATGTAATAGGTCCAAGTGAAAAAGACGAGAGATACTACAAAGAACACCACTACTAAATATGGGTCTGGTCAAGTTCTCTAACAAATAAATTTTGACACCACTTTCTTTCCACATTCATTTTAAATTTATCTCAGTTCCCATTTTTATCCTAAATTGAAAATCATTTAGAAGTTATCATATTCCATTCTTAAATGGTATCCTAGAGGTATGTAGGATTTCTATCTGTGGGAGGCCATAGTCCCTACGAATCAATGCTTGGAATCCATGTATTGGACATAATAGCACATTTCAATATAAGGCTGAAATATCTTCCACAAAATTCTAATCAAATAGGCCCCATACATCTCATGGACCAAAGATTAACATCTATCCAATTTGAACCATAAAATTTACCAATAAACCTATCACAATAGTAAGCATATCTATCACGGAACCTTTAAAATAGCATGAAACCAATAATGCCCCTAGATGGAACAGAAAGAATATATGGAATTTTATTATAACAAGTGCTTAAATGATGCTTGATATTTCATACCCATATATTATCAGGTTGAGATAGAATATAACCACAATAGTATCATTAAAGATAATTCAATACAACTGCATCACCCAATGGTGAAATCAAATCAGCTATAATATATCAGAATCCAAAAATCACATTTCAATTTGGGGAATTTTTTCTTTTCACTGTAAGTGGGGTAGCTACTCCTAGGCACAAATTATTTAAAAATCCCATTGTATTTATACCTCTTTACATTTTCACCAAATAGAAATGAAAACTAGAAAAAGGAAATCGGTCTAATTCCACTTTGTAACATTCCGATCCCAGAATCCACCCAACAGTACTCTGAGCCTGGTTGACCACATGGCCTTAAGAGCATATCCAAAAACCCCAGAGGCTACCAAATAGATGTGGGGGCCTAGGGGTGGTAGTGGGAGACTATACCGTCATTATCATAGTGAAAAATAGTGGAAAAAATAACAAATCAATAACAAAAACATGAATACCATACAATAGTAGTAAACAGTGGAAGACTGATAGTATATATAACCAAAAGTCATATCATGAACAAGATTATATAGCATGTTACATGCTCTAGAAAATAGAAAAAATATGTTACATGTTAGTCATTTACAATACCAGAACCAAAATTTAAAAATGGGAAAAAAATAATCTCTGAAGCATCACAAGCCTCGGATTGGTCCCATGCTCTCCAGCTCCTAAGAAGCATATCAAGTACCTAGAGGAGGGTGCATTCCCTTATCAATGAATGAAATAATATAATCTATTTTGGACCAAAGCATGACCCAAATATGGTTTGAGACTAAATCCTAGTAGGTGACCTTCTAAGGCCTGGAACAATCTATCAGTGAATATATCTAAAAGGCAGTGTAAAAATAGTTAAAGCAGTTAGCTAGGAAGAACTCAAAAGTATATAGTCATTCAATCAATTGTTTCCTGTTCCATTCCATTCCATTTAATTAAAAGTTAAATTAAATTGAGATTTATATGTCTCAAGATCTATCCTAAGCCTGGCATCCCCCATCTAGTAGTAAGCACAACAGACACCTCTAAAGGACATGTAAGCAAGAAGAAGTAACAATCGAATCCAAGCTCATGATTTGGTTTAGAAGATGTATCATAAACCATTTCAATATAAAATATAACCCATGACCATCCATGAAATTCCTAAGCTGGAATTCAAGTATCAATCCAGGTGTAAATCTACCATCACCCTACAAGATCGTTTCGGCAATCCTTATAGGATCCCTGTATAACTTTATGTGGGGTAAGTCCATGTCAACTGAGACAATCCTTAGTCATCCTATAAGGATACCCAAGTATCACTCATGACATATCGATGCCTCTTTATCCCATCCATGGAATCCTATAAGGATCTATGATTCATGTGACATTTAGTTCATAGCCTCTATGATACCATCCCTGGCTTCCACAGTTCACTCATAGATTTAAAATTATAAACAAACATGTTGATCTTGTCCAAGGCATTCCAAAGGAATCCAAGGTTCACTCAAGGGACCAAGGTAAGATATAAATATAAACCCATCCATGTCAATATAATATAATTCATGATTTACCCAATGATATTTACCATTTAACAATAGCACGTTTAAGTTACCAATTCATTAGACATGCTAGGTTCATCACCGAAAGCATCCAACATACATCCCACCACTAATGTGTGAACCAACTAGGACCAACCTCAAAGTCTTGGCCTAACCTTCCTCCCATTGGAATAATTAATAAAACAGTCCTATCATGTAATCTAAACCATTATAAGGCCTTAACATAACCTAACCCACGTGGGAAGGTTCACAATTGGAGTAAACCATTCCAAACATGCTTAAACAAGCATAGGAATAACATGGGTAAATGGGAAAATCACTAATCCAAAACCCTTAGTCAATTCAATTAAAATTTAAAAAAATTTAAATTCCCTTAAAATAATCAAATCTATTTTTAACAACCCAATAATTGGAATCAAAGGCATGCCTTATATGAATCCTAGTCTAAATAGATATAAAAGATCATGCAGGGGAAATCACCCATGGTATGGCCCTTATTATAGGTAGACAACCTAATACATTTTTTGAAACACAAAATTAATTACCTAAAATACAATAGGCTACAAAAAGATCAATATATAATTCCAGACGACAACCCAAAAATGGGTGTATGACACCCCGACATATATAAACAACTCAACAATTATCAAATGGCCTCAGACCACCTACCTTAGAATTGTGCTAGATAGCTCTTCCGGTATCAAGATCTTATTCTCCCTAGTTTCGGAGAAATATGAATGAAAATGAAGAACATGATATTAGGGAATATGAGCCTAATCCAAATAGTGAATCTTTTGTTCTGAATAATCAAAAATGAATAAAATATAATCAATGACTTACCGTTGCGAATCCAAGGAGGTGAATGACACTCGATTCAGAGGTCGAACAAAGAGTATATTTGAAAACCAAGAGTAGTCAATGGTGAGGGATTTTCCAAAGGGGGGGGATTCTTTCCGATTGAAGAAAAACCCAAAAATGTTAATGTAAAATTTTTAATTTAAAACAAAAGTATTAAATATTCTGCACACTAGGGGTCACACAGTTTGAAAAACTGTATGGAAACCATTCACAACTTCTTGTAAGAGATAATGTCACTCGAAAGGTTATTCTGTATGAAACTCCTTATTAGGAGTCTATAGTTTTTCAGACTTCACGAATGGGTGTGCGACTTCTACAACATGGTTTCCCGAAACCATGTGGAATCTACTTTCTCCATTAACTCCCTCTCACATAGTTTGTTTAATAGTACAGCCTGCCCCGGATGGTTTCTTCTAACTGTTCTGCAGGCTCGTAACTCTCTAATAGTTGTGTTCCAGGCTTCTAATGAGTCCCAAATACCCCCCAAGACTTCCATGTCCTCAATGGGCCTCATCATAAGGTCATATTTATGAATTTTAATAAAGAAACTATTGAAACCTTAAAAAACTATGGTGTAATCAGATGATTGACATGCTTAAGGGTTCTAACTACATCATCATGAAATAAGCCTCTTAAAATAGTGGAAGAGTCTATAGGGAAAGTGGAAATCAGTCCAGTGATTGTGAGAGGTACCATTACTATAGCTTTATCATTAGTGACTAATCTATTTGATACCAGTACATCTCATTCATTTATTTCAACCTGTATTATTAATATTCTTAATATTCCTATGGAAATTTTATCATGTAAAATGGATATTACTACTCCCCTTAGTACGAAGAGTGAGTAGGGTCTCTCTAGTCCATCTTTTGTTTTCTCTCTATCATATGTCGATATTACTTGGAATTTTCTGATACTTGACATGAAATCTCTTGATGCCATTTTCGGGATGGATTTTCTCATTACTAATAAAGTTTGAATTGATTTTTATCATCAATGGGTCTCCTTCACTACACCTAATGGTGTGTTCCATATCATTCGAGGAGACTGGAACCCAAGTTCAAGTAGAGTCTGACCTTCTTATCTAGAGTTGGAAAAAATGATATTTGTATTTTCTTTTGATTTGGAGTGACAATATCTGAGTAGTGATCTCCCTCTCATCATCATCAAGTTTACTAACATGTTTCCCTATGAATTCTTTGGTGTTCCCCATTTAGAGTGGTTGGATTTATATTATCTTAATTTTTGGTACACAACTAGTTTATATCCCTTTTCATAATATGGAACTGACTAAAATGAAAGAGATGATGTCCCAGTTGGATGAACCTCTTGATAAAGGATTTATACGCCTGAGTGTGTCACCTTGGTCGGCATGTTCTCTTCTCTAAGAATGTTAATGGTTCACTAAGCCTATGTATTGATTATATAAAGATCAATCATGTTCTGAAAAAGAACATGTATCCATTACCATGGATTTATGATCTATTTCAATAGTTTAAATGGGAAAAGTGGTTCTCAAAGATTTACCTATGATCCAGTTACCATTAGTTGAGGATAAAAGAATCCAAAATTCAAAAAACTTCCTTTTGGATCACATATCATCATTATGAGTAACTTTTCATGCCCTTTGGTCTAAGAAATTATCATGAAGTTTTAATATATTTAATGACTGGATTTTCAATGAGTATCTAGACACCTTCATGGTAGTCCTTCCAGATAACATCTTCCTTTACTCTAAGAATAAGGAAAATCACGTGCATCATCCGAGAATAGTTATGAGTTTGTTGAGAAATCACTAAATTTATTCCAAGCTTTTGAAATGTGATATATGGATTTTAGAAGTAATGTTATTAGGGTACTTGGTGTTGAAACATGTAATATCGATTGATTCTGAAATGGAGAAAGCTGTTATGACTTGGGAACAACGACATAATGTTTTTGATATTCGGAACTTCTTGGGTTTAGCGGGGTATTTTCCTTGATTATTAATGGAATTATCAATGTTGGATTCTTCGATGATTTCTATAACATGGATGGGAGAAATGTTTTCTTAGGATGAAAAATTTTATAATTATTTTGTTGAGATAAAATGACTTTTTAATACTGTGCTAGTGTAGACTCTACTAGAGGTTGAGAAGGCTATGTGGTCTTTTGTTATGTATTAGTTTCAGGTTTGGGTTGTAATCTTATGCAAGGTGATCATGTCATTTCCTATGGATCTCTTCATCTTAGGTAACATAAGAAGAATTATCTAACCCAAGAACATGAACATGCAGTAGTGGTACATATGTTTAAAAGTTGTCATCATTACCATTATAGAGAAATATTTTCCATGTTTTCAGACCATAAGATCATAAGTTATATATTCTCTAAAAAATATTCAAATCCTTTCCAGAGGTGTTGGGTATAATACATTAAATATTTTGAATTTGACATCACCTATACCCTGGGGAAAGGGAATGTTTTCATTTATTCTTTGAGCAGGAAACATCCAACCATGTAGTGAAATAATCTTTAGAAGAGTGGAACGTGATTGATTTTTTTCCACAATTGCATATTGGAGTTCAAGGGAAAGGGGGTGAGGTTTCCTTGGCTAGTGTTCAGCTAACATATGATCTTATAAAAATTATTCTTCAATGAAATCATCATTATGAAGAGTTTCGTAGCATTAGAGACTCTCTTAATGATGGGAGACCATTCCTAATTGGTCATTATACTAATAGGGTATACAATGATTTCATAACTATTTTCTGGTAACGTATATGGTATAAATGTGGTTATGGGTAGTTTCCATTGTTCCTAGTGGGTAGTGCACCCACGAAATAAAAATATGTTCTAAGACATGTGGTGGTAGTTCTGATGGCCAAAAAAGAGACGAGGAATTTCTATGTTTGTCTATAATTTTTATACATACCATCATGTTGAGGTTTAGCACCATAAACCTTCAGGTTTTCTTCAACCACTTCCAGTCACTACTTGGAATTGGGATAAAATCTCTACGGAATTTGTGGTTGGGTTTCCGTATACTCCGAGAAATAAGAATTTGATATGGGTTTGGATTGATCATATAAAAAAATCAGATCACTTTATACTCATTCATGATAAATAAAGTTAAGTAGTTGGGAAATATTTATGTGAATGCATTGTCTATTTAAAAAGAGATCCATATGCTATAGTCTCTAATAGAGATACTCAGTTCTCTTCTAGTTTTTTTAGAGGCATTCAGGAGGCACTAGGATCTCATGTTTGTTTGAGTACATCGTACCATCCATGGTCGGATGGATTGATAGAAATAGATATACAAATTCTGGAGGATATACTTCACGCTTGTGTTCTCAACTTTAGGGAATCTTGTGATGATAATTTGGGGCTATTTGAATTTTTCTTATAACTTTAGTTACTAATATGTGATCAGGATGACTCCTTTTGAGTCCATGTATGGTTGAACTTGTAAATACCCACATTGTTGGTCAAATATTGGTGACTGTTCCTTGGTTGGAACAAGTTTGGTGCAAAAGAGGACATGAAAGATATTTTTTTCATCAAATGATGTTGATATCATAAACATGATATAAATATTATATTGATCATATTTGTAGACCTTTTTAATTCTATTTTAGGGACTAGGTGTTCTTGAATGTTTCACCCCAGTTGGGCCATCGAATGGCTTGGGGGGAAAGGGAAACTTTCTCCTCATTTTGTGGGACCTTTCATGGATTTCCAACAGGTGGGGAATGTTGCATACCATTTATCACTTCCACCATAGATGATTTCGATACATAACATGGTCTAGGTATCATTGATGAGAAAGTATCTATCTGGTAAATTTCATGTTCTGTGTTGGCATGATCTTGAGATTGAAAGAAATTTATCTTTGATTGAATGGACAATTAAGATATTCAATTCTAAACCAAGGTACATCATGGGAGGATGATACCTTTGGATCATATTCTATGAAAACATGGTTCTGGTAGTCATGATATGTGGGAGAGGAAGGCACTTATGAGAGATAAGTGGTCACATTTTCTGAAATGAAGGATTATTTGTAGTATTTATGCTAATATAAAGTTTATATGGTGGGGAGCTTGTAACATCCTATTTCTATTTTCAAGTATTCCTAAACCCCCCTTTTTACTTTTCTTATTTTGGGTTTTTTTAGGGAGAATTGGGTGAAAAATTGAATGTTTATGGATATTTTTTGGATAGTATATGGTTCACATATGGTTGGACTACAGTTTTCCAAAACCATGTGCCCTCTCAAAAAAACTATTTAAATTGGATAGTGGGTTATGCTTGAAATTTTCATGGTTTGAAAATTTTTGCGGCCCATTTAACATAGGCATATGACTTGTGAACAATTTTTCTGAATCGTGTGCCTCTACCAAGGAAATTGTACAGATGAGATTTTAAGTGATCCGATTTTTTGTTAAAAATTCCCAAACTCCTCTTTTAGGACCTTGACAGACCGGTACGATCCCAAACTAGTTTATCCAATCCTTGGAGCACCCAAGAAGTAATTTTGGCCCCTCAAATCCCTCATGTGAACGATCCAAATCATGAGGAATTCCCTTCTCTCTTATAATGGTTAGTTTCCATTTTTCTGTTCTCATTATCCCATGGTCTCTCTCTCCTATTCCCTAGGGTTCCATGGATCCTTGTTTTGTTATTTGGATCTAATACTCAATGTTATGGAGTTATAACCCTAGGTTTTATCCTGTTTTAAATGGTTTCCATTGTCTTTGTTCTTCATCATCAAATACCGATTCAGATTTGACGTTTCGAGATCCATTGTATTCTGAGGTTGGTTGTTCCATTATGATGCCAAATTTTTATTAACCGTAAATTAATTTATATAATTTCAAATATTTTTATTTAAATTACATTTTTTATTTTGATTAAATGTATTTAAATTTCTTTTTTGGATAAAAACTCAATTCCATCGAATTGGGTTATTTAAGAAAATGGGATTTTTAATGAAATTGGAAAACACCCAATTCCATGGAATTGGGTTATGTTTATAGAAATTTATAGAATTTAAATTGTTAATTTAAATTGAATGTTTAATGGTAATTATTTTAAATAAAATTTGGAATTTAATTGTGGAAAGGTTTTGATGGAAAATTGTGAGAAACCCCAATTCCAATGAATTGAGTCTTATTATGAAATTGATGGATTTTAAAAAATTGTAGAATTTTATTTGTAAAATTAGATTGTGAAATTGAATTAATTGGATTAAAATCCTTATTTTTGAACAAAAATGGATTAAAATTGTTTTTGATAGAATCCTTAGGGTTTTATCTTGGTGAAAATGCATGTTTTTTGATTAAAAACCCACTATGGTTTTTAAAGGGGAAAATTTATTATTCAAAGAGAAGAATGAGATTAATTGTATTTTAAGAAGTCCTAAAATAAATTCCCCATCACAGTTTTGTACTTGAGCACATGTAATCCTTAGGTAGTTTGCGAATTATTTTTGGGTAACACTTTACGACTTACAACATTTTAAACCATTATATCAGTACATCACATCCCTTGGGTGATGGTGATGATTCCTCTTTGGCCTTAGTCCCAAAGCAGCATATGTATATATTTTTCTTTTCACAGTGTCAGGTCTCTATAGCCTAGAACTATATTATCTAATTAAGAATATGACCATGTTTCTTTCTTGTTTGTATTTCAAATGAATATATGTCCTTGTTAGAAACTATTTTACATGCTTTCTGATTTATATAAACTATTTTATATAAAAGTAGATATTTAAGCCATTGTAAATAGTTCCAGGGTTTTAGAAATATTCCATTAATTGAGATGTATATATTTTATAGAAAATTATTTCCCATGATTTTAAATGTGAAGTATGAGTTTCTAAAGTATTTCCATATTTTGAAACATAAAGCATGATTTTTTTAAATATGATTTTTTGAAATTACAAACCTCTATGTTTTAAAATTGAAAGCATTTATTTGGTTAATTTTACATTGGAATCTTGTTATGGAATATTTGGGGTAAATCCTATTTGGATTTGGATCACACCCTACTTGTTCTTTAAGGTGTTTTTTGATTATCTCCATCCAGTTTAGAGAAGGGGTAAAGCATCTATAGGAGGTGGTTCTAATAGTTGATCGTGTTATTGGTGAGTTGCATACTGTGGTATTTTGGTAGTTTTTACGGTTTTTTTGGTACTTGGTTAAAGTACTTTAGGTTGTTATCCCTATTTCAATTCTTATATAGTTCTCCCAGTAGAGTTTATTTTGTGGTAATTTTGACTTCTGTCTTTTACTTTCAAATTGATAGTGAACAATTTGTCCCCACTTTAATTTTTGTATTATGTTAGGTGCTAGTCGCCAACCCATAGGGATCAGGAACACCCTTTAGGCTATATCAGGACCAACTCAGTTATCGAGTAACCAGGGTAACCATGTAGGTTCGTGTTATATGGACTTCACGATTTGATGGTTTTAGTGTCTTTAATTGAATTTCATATTATTGAATGGAACTAGCATGATGGAATCATGCACCAGTTTGTGTGTGTTCAGAATATTATTTTTTTCACTAAGGCGGTCTGTATTGCTTTATTCCATAAAGCTAGTAGGGAGGAAGGATGCCAACTAACACTAAAGAAATGTCGAGTATCTTGACATCCAGGACATATAATGGTTGTTTCATATCAAGGGTGTGCATAAGATTTGATTCGCACTATCAGAGAAGCTTTGGTATGCGCTGTAGAATAGACTGAATTCTATACTATAACTTACTCCACACGATAGTGGGATTCAGGATCTAGTATGTCAATAAATTTCCATTAGTTTTTTTATTGTACTATTTTATAATTCATTTTTAATCTCTTTACAACATACTCAACTACATCATATTATCCGTATGTTTGATCTAGGAGAAGAAGAGGTTTCTAGTGTGGTAGTGATCTATGCTGCCATGTTGGGGATGATGCTAGTATATCATGTGGTTCACAATTGTATCTTTGATCATCCACACTAGGGAGATGATGTTCCTACTCAGTGAGTAGAGGTTCCTACAAAGGAACCTCCTCCAGTAGCTGTTGGTGCTGAGGAGACAGGACATCGATGATTTAGACCGCATCATGTTGCATGTGAGGCCTCAACTATTCCAGAGGTACATGTCAACCCTCTTGCAGCCCATCCTAAACTGATTGGGGATGTTCATTAGGAGTCATGAGATAAATTTGAGTTTTCAGGTTATCCACAGATTTATCTGCGTATAGCTGATCCAAGAATCTCTCATAGGTCCTTTCTCGTACTTACAGTTTTCATGTCTAGGCCTTCACAAGCTATATGGTTCTAACAGATGATGATGAAAAGTTATTCTAATAATAAAATGGGATAATTATTGGGTGTCCATGATGAAATCCAACTAACACATCCTCCCATTGAGATACATGTAGATCATCAGTCATATGAGCTTCCAACGCTTGAGAATCTGCACTCTACAACACCTTATTCTCCACCCTAGTATAGAGATCGATGATCTCGATATAAGTGTTCCATCCACAGACCAATTTTTGGGATGAGACCTCACTATAGAGAGTGACTGTTCTCATTCATGTATATTTTTTCTATTTACATAATGGATTTAAAACATCAATGTATTCTATTAAATTTTATTTTACTTTTCATTTGTATTTTACTTATATTTTTATTTTTATAAGATTTCAAAGCTAACTATTTGAAACATAGGAAAACCAATTAAATTTAAAATAGGTATCTTTAAAATAATATAAAATATAAATTATAAAAATAACTTAATTAAAACAAAAAATATTTCCTAAACATCTAAAAGTTTTTTGGAAATAAATAATTTCATAAATATTATAAATAATGGAAAATTAAAGAAATGTAATTAAAAATCTAAATACAAATATTATGATTTAAAAAAAATATACTACCACTAAAACTACATTTCATTAATTGTTTTATGAAATTTATGTTATTTTGAATTATTTTTTATATGTTCAGTAAGTGTATCAAATTTAATAAGATTTTATTTCTACTTTATTATTTTTATACTTTTAAAGACACCAAATTCAAACAATGTTATATTTCTTATAAGTTAATTTGAAACCATATAATTTTGTAAAATATAAATAAAATATAAAAGATATTTTATAAATTGACTCAAAATATAAAACATAATTGAAAATAAACAAAAATTATAAATATGATAAGTAAAATCTAATTTACACACCACATGATTTATTTCATTAAAACATAATATTTCTACTTTAAAATATTAATGGAGAAAATTATAAAAAAATAATAAAAATAATATTTATATATATATCAAAATATAAAAACATATATTTTTTAAAATATACAAACATTTATATTTATAGAAAGAAGTGATCAGATATTCCACCTTTCTGCACTTGTTTTCAAAATATTTGTACCCTGAACTAATTTAAAAACAAATTCAAAAAACATATAAAAAAGATCAATGATTAAACATATTTTAGAAGGTTTGGAAAAACCAAAAGAGTGACATACAATGGTACAATGAAATTGAAAATAAACCATTGTTGCTATGTACACCCGAACCTCAACCCACTGGTCCCACCCAAACAGACCCGATGGGGAAATGTTTAAACATATACTAATTCATTTTGAATTTAAAATGGACTGAGGAACAAAAGGTAGATCATTCTGTGGTTTTTTCATTGTCCAAAAGAAATTTCTATACTGAAGGTATCTTTAAGATCGATGAAGTGGATTCAAGGCCAATTGATTGTTTAATTGGGGACTGGACTAACGAGCTGTGTTCAAACTGAAGGATGAGACTGAGTATTTCAGGATTATGAACACAAAAAGATGAATATGAGAACCTTAATTGATGTTGGTATGTACTATAATCAAAGATGAATACTGAGAAACTGGGTTAAAGTACATTTGGGACCTTGGTTCAAAGTGACCGAAGGAAGAAGCTGAGGTAGGTGCTTTATGAACCGGAAGTAGGGATTGACTATTAGATGATTATAGCATAATGATCAATTTTATACTCTGTAATTTCCCTTTAAATTCATGTACCTAAACTTCTAGTTCCAAGTGAGGTAATAGTATGATTATTTGATATTTAATTAAATTTTCATTGTTTCCATTAATTCATTCTAAGATTTCATTGATTGTTATTGATTAGAGTATGTTATTTCCTTCTTTTCTCTATCATTGGAATTCTTATCTACTTGTTCAAATTTTATCCTCTTCATCATCATTGTTTTTCATGTGGAGGGGTCGTATTTAGAACTAAAAGTTTTTATTCATTACACCCCCCTAAAAAGAAACATTTAGACATAGAATAAAGTTAGAAAGAATATCTAGGGGCTCGAGAGAGCCCCTGAAAGAGGTGAGTAATTACACACCTCCCCCCATTTATGGGGTTTGAAGGGGGAAACCCCTCATCTTCTCTCTTTCTTGGTTCGGTGGCTAGGAGGCATCTCCTCCTTTCTCTTTTATTCACCTCTGATGTGAGTGGGGTTCTTTGGAGATCTTGAAATTGATTTAGGGCACATTGTTTCACTCCTGTTAGCAATATACATCTCCTCCTCCTCCTGTCTTTATTTTTGTTTCTCCTGGTTAGGGATTCAGTCTCTATTCAAATGAAGCATAGTGAAATAAGCTGAGTATTAGTGAGATTTTAGAAGGCTTTCATAGAAGTGATCTCATGATGATGTCTTCCCAATGTTGAATGTCTTTTTTATAGAGGTATGTTGTGGAGAATATTTTATAATGTTTTCCCCTAAAATTAAATTAATTGGTATTTTTCTTGACACCTTTGGGAAGGACTTAGGACCAAAATATGTCCAAGATAATGATATGGGTTATTGGCATGCGTTTGGTTGAAATTATCATGTGATGAGTCCACCCAGTGATTTAAAAACTCAAAATGTTGGAGCCCACATATCAGACGAAAGACCAAACCATCACAACCCCAAGCCATCCTCCAATAGGTTAGGGGATAATGAAAAAAATTGACAAGGCATCACAATTATGGGAGACCTTTTCCTAATAAACATGTATGCACGCATCCAAGAATCTCCATGTAGTAGTGAACTAGAATATATAGTTATGACTGTAACATCCAGAGATAAACCATGCACTCAATAAACTCTCAAAACTACATCAAAGCAGAACAAAATTAATCCAATTTGTAAGGGAAAAAAATACACGCACACCCAAAAATGATGTCTCAACCTAAAAACTGTTGGAAATGAAGAATGCTGAGAGAGAACCACTCTTAATATCCAAGCCCGACCACCGTACGTAGTTAATGCACCCAGGTAACATAATGATCCACTGTAATCACCACCGAGTAGTCCATTATCTGCACAAAACATTATACGTGCAGAAAAAGACCATGTAGAGGTGTGTGTATATACATACCAAATTGGAAGCCTCAATAACTAAATTGGAGTGATAGAGATTTAAAAAAAAAGTTAGCGTAACAAGAAGCAAGAGGGAAGTAAAACCAAACAGAATCACACACATATATGATCATAAATAAACATATATGAGAGAGAAATATGATATCCATATCACAGCCCTGATAGCGTCGATTAGTAAGACTGCAACTCCAAAAGTCCATCACTGATGTCGGACATAAAAGAAAACCTCACTAGAATATGAGTGGAGGGGCATGCACCCCATAACATCACCCCACATCAGAGAGCACCACAACTCCTATGGAGTACCCACACCCCGCTAAAGCTCGAAGATGAGGGAGTACCACTCCATAGATAAAGAACCCACACCTAATGTATTATATGGGAGTACTAACTCTATCTTTAAAAAGAATTTGGGGAAATCATGACCTGGTGTGATAGGGGAGTATAGACTCTAGAATCTCTCTCATAGCATGGGTAACCTATACCCCAGTGAGATAGGGGACTACTGACCCTGAAATCTATCTGATGATCCTGTCTAATCACTACAATCATCAAACGTTGAAAGAATACGTGTCACACATGAAACATTCCACGTTGTATCTCTAAATCTACTTCAATGTCTGCCATCAAGTTCTATGTGGAAAATCATTTAGGTTATGCTACTAGTGCATAAAAATACGATTCCAAATGAATAAAATACGAGATGAAGAAGTTAATGGAGGGAATACATGACATGTATGGGGTCCCACACGGTGTGTGACCCCACCTCACCACCTGACCATGTTCTCATCTAGACAAGGCTTGGAAGCCATGTCATTGTACAAGGTGTGTCTCTGCCACTTGGGCCCCACCTGTGTGCTCTTGGTCATGCCCGTGTACATCGGCCCATGCCCCATTATCTATTAGTGCACCTGGCCATGTTTAGGTACCGACCAAAGCCTATATAATTATAGAGTATAGAACATGTCCACTCACACGGGGTGCTGGACATGTTCATGCTAGGACATGGCTTGATTGCCTGAGGAGGTTTACATGGTGTATGGGCCAACCACATAGTGTGTCATCTTTAACTCGAATGAAAACCCTAGCTTTTGTGAAAAAGGAGGTACATAGCATGTGTTCTTTCTAACTACATGGTGTTTATAGAGGCTTTCTTTGAAGAAACTCCAGAATCTTCACAGGTTCACCAGATCTGGCCTCATTTCCACGAAATGCACCTGTTGGCTACCTGAAATAGATGGGGGTCACCTCTAATCGTTGTTTCCTAGAATCCGGTGGCTGGGAAATGGATTTCAATAAGACATTATGGTTTTCATGCATCCTTTGCACTACCCATCCCCCACCATATCACCATAGATCCCATATATACATTAATCAGCACCCGCATCCCCAAACGAATATTAATCCATCCATAAATCATCATCCCAAATTTTTTTCGCACAACCGCTATGAATCAGGGGGTTTAATCACACTCAAACCTACCCCAACACTGTCGAACTAGGTGCCTGTGAGAACAATGAAAAACACGAAGAATTATTGGAGAAAATCAAAATAAAAAAGTATAATAAATATCATTTTCCATGTTTTTTTGTCCTAAAATTAGAATGTGGTAAAATTAGGGTGTGATCACGGATTAAATAAATAAATTGAATGAAGAAATATGTTTCAACAACTGGCTCATGCATATGGTTGGAAAATGTAGATCAAATGAACATAAATGTATATTTATATGCTCTATATTTTAATCAAGGGAGGAAACTGCTATTGATGAGTCCAACTTTGATTATGGAATGATCATTGGTGAATAACACATTATCTAGTGATATGGGGATCCTACTGCATTTTCTATCTGCCGATCCACCTCCATCCAATCTGTCATCATCCTCCAATGTGATCTTTTAATAGAGAATGATGGAAATCCTCCTCTGAGAGATCTAAGGGTTATGTGTGTAACCCTGATTAAATTCTATAAGTGCATTTAAATACATAAAAGTAGGTCTATTGGGAATTTAATAATAATTTATTTTTTTATTTATTTATTTCATTTAAACACACTTCCAACATTTTCCTTAACTGATGGTCTGATGTAGATTAACATTAGATCATTCCTAGGGTAAACCCCACATTCTAGAATCAAAAGTGGTCTATGATTTCCAATATGATACCTAATTTGGGATTTATTTCACTTTTTCAAGAAAATTATACATGCGTGATATTAATACATTTAGTATTTTTAAAATATCATTTTCATGCTAACCAGGGTTCGAAATCTCACACTGTCTCAGTGTGTGGATCCAAAAAAACACCTTAATATATTTAAAATTATTAGAAGTAAAAAACCAATGTTAATATATTATAATCCCCTTCAGGTATTTTCATCCACAAAAAGAGGAATCCCTATAAAAAGGTGGGGTTACTGAGCCCAAATCTGGATCTGCTGCTCCTAGGAGCTCTTTTATAAGCTTCTACGCTGACAAAGAATACAAACCATGGGAATAGTTAATCCTTGTAGGATCCTCTATTGTTGATCATTGATCGACTCTATGTACTTCAAGAAGGTGGCTTCATCCTCAATGTACAACTTTCCCTAGTTAATGATGTGCATAGGATTATGCTCATATCTCCTTAGTTGTGACAGTTGTAAGATTTAATCTACATGCTTCAACTACGGGGGTAAGCCTATGTAGTATGCATCCTCACTAACCATCCATAAGATCTCAAATGGCCTGATGAACCTCAAAGATAATTTTCCTCCTCAACCAAACCCCCACAGTCCTCATCGTAAGGACACTCTTAGGAAAACATGGTTTCCCTGGTTGAACATCAAGGGGATATAACATCAATATGTGTATGATTTTTGATAGCTCTGATCTTTACTCATACACTCACAAATCACATGAACCTTTTCTGTCGTCGCTTACTCCATTTATAGAACAACAAAAGATATCTCGCCAATCTCGTTCTAGTATAAAGGTGACTAAGAAGGTATTCCATACATGGCCTCATATGGTTTCATGCCAATCATATATTAATTGGTATTATTATATGTAAACTCTACAGATGAAAAGTTATCCTTTCACATATGACCAAAGTTCAAAATAGAATATCTCAACATATCAACCAATATCTAGAGAGTGCAATCAATCTTTCCATCTTTCCAAGGGTGAAATGCCACACTCATCCACAAGTGGGTATCAAATTCCTCCTACATTCCTATCCATAACCGTGATATAAAATTATCATAACGATCGGAGGAAATCATCGATGGTAAAAAATAGTTCTGTGTGATCTCTCACATGTAAAACTATCCCATACTATCTACCAAGCTATGCTCTCTAATGGCAAGGAAGTGTGTCAATTTCATAAGTCAGTCAACTATCACCCAGATATCATTGTGGGAACATTTTTTACACAAAAATCCTATCATAAATTCCATGGAAATGTCATCCCATTTCCATTCCGAGATCTCAAATGGTTTTTTCAAAACTGTTGGAACCTAGTGCACAACCTTCAACGACTAACATATTAGACACCAAAAGAAAACATCGGCAACACTCTATATCATGTCATTCCACAAAAACTAATACTAAAGTTCTCTTTACATCTTCACTAAACCATGATATATATCCAAAGAAGATGTGTAAAACTCTCTCATCACCTCCTCATGCATCATGACCAAAACCGTTGTCCATTCCTGGAATAAGATGACATATTTCGCTACTTTAGAAAATCCATCTGGGAAATATTCTGGAGATATTTGGTCATGGAGAACCTCACAGTCTATGTCTCCAAACTAAGCCTAAATCACACACTACATAAGTGGAGGCATTACCACCATCACCTAACGATAGGTTGCACTTATCTCCAGCTGTAAATAAGCCAATTTGTTGGATGAATCCTCCACAAAATGAAAAAAGGGCATCCTACTAAGGGAATATTTCACCATGTGTCCCTTCCCAAGAGTATAGAATATATCAATACCATAACCCTAGAGGAACTCCAATCAATATCTCTACCTCAGGTCTAAATATCTATGTGTGAAGATATTTTTTGATATTATGATGGTCCGAGTGAACAACAATGCACTCTCCTAGATGATAGTATCTCAATATATTTAGATCAAATACTGTCACTACCTACACTAGGTCAGGAGTCACATAATTCTACTCATGGGGTCTCAACTACATCAATCATTATGTTATCATTTATTTCCTCTGAATCAACACATAGCCAGGCCCATTTCCATAGGAATAATTTTACACTACTTACTCCACACCCTCCACTAGTAGTCTCAAAACAAGAGTAATATCCATCCTTATCCTCAATTCCTTAAAGGTTCTCTGAAATGACATGTCTGAGGAAGTAATCCATGTGGATCCTAAACTAACACTTCAAGAGCTTCCCATAATTCCGGTGCTCCCAAATCATGTATAAGACCATAATCAAGTTCTCTATATGCTCATCCTTTAATGAAGAGTAGATGAGTATGTCATAAATTATGAAAACTTCAAATCAGTCCATGTAGGGATAGAAAATTTGGTTAACAAAAGTCATAAAGATGTCAAGGGAATTAATAACATCGAAAGACATCACCAGGAACTCATAGTGTTTGTAGCAACATCAGAATGTCACGTTCCGAATATATAGATAACAAACCCTCAACTGGTGCTCAAATAACCTGATATCGATCTTTGAGGACCAAATCGCACCCCATGATTGATCAAAGAGTTCATCAACCCTCAACAATGGGTACTTCTTCTTCAGCGTTGCCCTGTTCAGGTGAATATAATCAACACAAAGGTGTAAATCATGTTTTCCTTTTTTATGAAAAAGAATAATAGATTCTCTGGGGGACACACTGATTCTAAATACCCTTATCTCCAAGGTCCTATAACTACACCCTCATCTCCCAAATAATGTTAGGGGACATCCGATATTCTGTAGAAGATATCGGTATGGACCCAGGGTGCAATTAAATACAAAATTCCATCTCCCACCTCGGTCGTAGTCCCAGAACATCTTTGTAGAATAAATCAATAAATTCCTCCACTACCAAAGTAATATTGATGCATAAAGATCTCATTGTGCCAAGAGATAATCTCACCAACCGAGGAGTGATGGTATGTAGCTTCCTGCATGAATGGATTACTCCCTCTGACAAGAGATCTCGTTCAGTTACAAAGGATAATCTCATCAAATCTATCTAAAGAAATATGATCTTCTTGTAATGATAATTAATCTAGGATTGAATCATGGACAACCAATCCATACCCAAGAGGACATCATAAGGTTTCATCATGATGACCAAGAGGCCCTAGGCCAAACCCTATAAACCAATAGATATCTCCAACCACCAACAAACAAGTGATATCAAACAATCCATCCCTGTAAGAACCTTAAGTTGTAGCTGTTGGGGTAAAGTATCAACTGGACGGTCCAATTCTCATACCAAAAATAAGGATATAAAAGAATAACTCACACAAGTTTCTACCAGTACTAAGGAAATAGTAGAATAAACATAGATGAAACCTCATATAATCTCATGTGCATCTTGATTGTATCCCTCCGTAGCCTATAACCACCAACAACACCAACCACCAGTTATTTGATGCCGACATAGGTTACCTTGTAATGGTGGTGGTAAGAGCTTGTAATTCCATATTCCACAAACAACTCCTACCTCATGTGTTCCTCCTGACCCTTTTCTAAGACCACCTCCTTGATGGAAACCCTAGCCATGCATGAGAGATCCTTGGTCATGGTGCTACCTTAGCCATGGAGGTCAATCCATTATCTGCCTGTCCTACTATGCACAACAAGCTGGGAAATAATGAACTATGTGACATCTCCCATCACAAGAATAACATTTACCATAATTAGGCTAGTTGGATCCCCTATATGATCCATGAGATGTAGATCCTCACATTCGATTCCAAGAGTATGAGTGCCTCTTCTTCTAGATCATGACATATGCTTCCTGATAACTGCTAAAGATGACTCAACCACATGATACTCACCACCGACTCCAACTTCCTGACACCCCTCTTCTAGGACGCTCTCTATCACAATAGCCTGCTCTAGAACTCCAACATAAGTGGGTATGTATAAGGAAACCAAATTGACTCAAATATCTCTTCAGATAACCTCCTCAAACTTATGTTCCAAGATGAATCCAGCTCATACCTTAGGGAGTTCTGCATAAGGTTGGTGAACCTCACAACCTACTCAACTAGTGACATATCACCCTATAGCAGCTCAAAAAGATCCTCGATCCAAATAGAGTGAATGCATGAAGGGTAATAATCATCAAAAAATAGATGTTGGAATTAAGACCATGAGAGAATCGTCTCACCATGAGTTTGAATAACCAAACTCTACCAGCATCAAACTACTCCATGGAAAAGATTGGATACCAGTGCATCCATCTAATATCTCGGGTTCTAAACCTGCTTGAAGACCCAAACTACTGACTCAAACCAATCCTCCGCTGCCTGGGGATTTGGATCACTACAAAACATCAGCAGTTTCTATAACTGGAACTTATGGTGTGTGCTATGATTTTGTGCCTCCTTCATCTGAACTTCTGGTACTAACTACTGCTTGACATATGACGGTTCCACCGCCTACCTACTTGGAGGAAACACATCATGGGATGACCCTTGAATTGAGGATTCATCACTCATCAGATCTTTATCATGAGCTGGAATCGATAAACCAAATGGATTCCTTTGCAGAGGCATCCTGAAAGTAATCAAGACATACCATGGTCAGATGAACATATATATATATATATGAGGAGCTGACTCAAGAAGGAAACTAAAATGATGAAGTCCTATATGATGAATGTATCATTGTTTCATGCAACCAATGTCTCAGTACACTGTGTCAAAAAGAATGTAGTCATAGTCTTAGTGTATAGATACATCATCTTCCACACTAACACTGTGTTTCCTGACCTAAAACCCAGGCTCAAGACACTTCGACACTATTTCCCTAAGTTACAACCAATACTCATAATGGGAAAACTCCAAACACCATATTGAAGAAGAACCACCTCTAAGACCACTATGTAATGACTCGTGCCATTGGGGCCCTCAAGATTGCGGAATACTAAGTTGTTACACGCCCAATCCCACCTCCAGTGGGTGAAGGGTTGGTGACAAGTGCTGAGAAGTCATAACTATAATGAATGACTTTTTTCTAATCAAATTGTATGCATGCACACAACCATCTTCATGTAGTAGTGTAGAAGAATCTAAAGTAAATATTGTTACATATAGTGATAAACCAAGAATTAAATAAGCTCTAGCGAATAAATCAAAGTAAAAAAATACAACCAAAGTGTAACAGAAAAAATACACACCCACCTAGAAATGAAGTCTCAACCAGACATCAACTAGAAATTAAGAAAGCTGAGAGAGATAAACTCCTAATATCAATTTTAAACCACCATACATAGTCAATACACCCAGGTATCACTATGCTCCAGCACAATCACCGCCGAACTATCCATCATCTGTATAAGACACGACACGTGCAGATAAAGACCATGTAAGGGTTATTATATAAATACATATTAGGAAACCCATAAAACTAAATAAGAGTGATAGAGAGAAATAAAAATAGTCAGATAAACATAAAGTATGATGGAATCAGAACCCAATAGATAAAAATTAATATATTCTCATAAAGAAACATACATGAGAGTGAAAGGAGGTTTCCATCTCATAGCCTAGATGATTTTAATGAGTAATCTTGCATCTTTAAAATTCTATCACGGATTCCCAACATCAAACACAATCTCACTAGAATATGAGTGGAGGATCTCTCACCCCACAACATCTATCCACAATAGAGGGATCCACAACTCCCATGGAGGACCCACACCCCGCTGGAGATTGAAGATGAGGGAGTATCGCTCCATAGATAGAGAGTCATACCCCTATATAGAATGGGGGAATACTGACTCTATCTATATAAAGAATATGGGGAACCCACACCTTGGTGTGATAAGGTTGTACTGACCTCGGCATCTCTCTGATGGTATGGGGAACCCATGCCCTGGTGTAACCAAATAGTACTGATCCTGAAATCTCTATGATGATCATGCCTGATCACTACCATTATTAAGCATCACTTGAATATGTGTCACCATCATAATATTCCTCACTAAATCATGAAATCCACTAAAAAGGCTTCCATCATGTTCTACATAGAAAACTGATTAATATAGGCTACTCGTGAATAAAAATATGAGCCCAAATGAAAGAGATATGAGAGTCAGAAGTTGTAGGAGGGGATACATGACATGTAAGGGGGATCAAATGATGTGTCTCCCTACCTCATCAACTGGCTGAGTTCTCTTATAGACACAACATGTATGTATTACACACGAAATTTCTCACCCACTTAGGTTCTTTCTATGTCCTCCTATTTTTTAACATTTATATCGAATCATGCCCATGTATCTAGTCGTGTCCAGGAATCTACTCATTCATGTGTACTTCAAGAGTACACGACGTGTCCTCCTGCATGGGGTGCAGGATATATGTCATATTGAAAACGACCTAGTCACATGAAGTGGGTAACACATATTGTGGCCCTAGACACACAATGTGTTATCCTTAACACAATTATAAACTCTAGCCATCATGGTAAAGGAGTCACAAGATGTGTGTTATTTTAAACTACACAACTTGTATTGCGGGTTTTCACAGAAACTCAAAAATATTCACGTGTTCACCAGATTCAACCTCCTTTTCACGAATCATGCCAGTTGACTACTAAAAATTGGTGGGGTCTCTATCAACCATAATTTCCCAGCCTATGGTGATTGTAAAATGGATTATGATCCCTCATGGTGGTTCATCACACATCCCATGCCCTACCGGTCTCCCACCGTCATCTCAAATCCATGGTCATTAGAAATAATCACCCACATTCTGCAAAAAAATATCAATCCATCCACAAATAATCATCCCAAACATTTTTCTCATAATTTTCCTAGATCTGGGAGTTCAATCATGCTTGAAACTGCCAGATAATGTTGAAAATCAACCCTGCATGCCGGCAAAGTAAAACGAAAAGAATGATGGAGTAAAAACATAATAACAAAGGGTGATAAATATCCCTGACCAATTGTTCTTATCATACGATTTCAAATCCAAGAATTAGGGTGAGGTTCATGGAATAAAATAATAAATTTAGTAAATCAATTTGTTTCAAATATGGGTTCACGAGAATCGTAGGAAAACGTAGATAACAAATATATATCCATGCTCAATCATTTAATAAATTGTGGGAACTACAATTGAGGATTCATACCTCAATTATTGATTGGTTGTTTGTGAATAATGAATTTTGTAATGATGTGGGGATCCTTATATGTTTGATACTTGCCGATACACCTCGATATGATCGCTTTCCATCCATCGTTGTGATCCACTAATGAAGAACGATGAAAATCATTCTCGGAGAGCACCCAGGGTAATGAGACTTACCCAAGTGAAATTATATACAAACATTTAAATAATGAAAGTAGGATATTTTGGGAATTTAATAATAAAATAAATTATTTAATTTAAACACATTAGAAATAGACACCTTAACTTAACATCTGGTGCCAACCAACTATAGGCCACACATAGATTAAACTCTGTGTTTCAGACTCTACTATGGTATCAGATTTATGATTTGAGACTCTATTTAGGAGTTATTTTACTTTTTCAATAAAAAATGAGTGCATGTTATATTAATATATTTAATAATTTTAAAATATTAGTTTCGGGCACACTGAGCCTCATAATCCAATGCTGTTTCAGCATCTAGATTTGAATATATTCCTTAATATATTTCAATGTCTTATAAGGCAATGAAAATTTAACCATGAGTGATATTTTATGCATTCAGGCCTATTTGAATAAAAATTTAATGTTGTTTAAAACCAATCATAATTAATGAATTAATTATAATTTGATGATAATTAATTACTTTGGTGGTTTGGTTATGAGATATGCCATTAGTGTTTTGGGAGATTCCCAGATGGACTTGGAGAGCCTCGACAATAGCTGTCAAGCTATTTTAAAAAGGGTGATCACATCAGATTGAGGTATGTGATCCTTATGCATCTACCCTTTGGTATTATGCATTTACACATATAAAAGTTGTATGTGTGTCCCCACCACATTAGGTTATGAGACTCATTATATTATTTAACTTGTTTAATAGAAATTAAGACCTACAATTGAACTATACAAGGCGTAAAGGGCCCCAATAGACTCTTATGTCCTGGATGGACATCTTGGCCATAAATGATTGAATATATAAATTTAATAGCATGCATTGTGAATCAGGACCCCTATGACTGGAATAATTTAAATTAAATAATATGAATGTGACAGAATGTCCATAGAGTAGGGTCCCTCATACTCCTCCTTACAAAGGATCATGTTGGACCTAGTTGTTTGACCCTCTATAGCCTTAGAGGACCTTGAATAGATGCCCTGAAAACCATCATTATGATGGAAGGAGTTGGACTGGAGTAGTAGTACCATGTAGTCCATGATGAACCCTATGATTCCATAGATTCATTGGTCAAATTTGGATGACTTTGGGGTGAGTGTTCCTCCCACCTTAGCATGTGATCACTTGGGTGGTTAGACCATACCGCGAATGGAGAATGTCATGGGTGTTCTAGAGGACTTAAAATGCCTAGGAAATGTAATTGTCTTAAGGCCATCTCCATAGTGTGACTTACCTGGGATCCCAAGGAGGCCTCAATGTGACCAAATTGGTCCCTAGTAGTTTCAATTATGACTTATGACCCTAGTAAGAATATGTAAAAGGGAATAGGTTTTAATGACCTGTAATTTTCATACATAAATATTACATATTATTATATGAATACTTAATAGATAACATTATGATCCACACTATAATCATAAAGGTTTAGTGTCACTGAAAAATTAGATATATAAAGAACTGGTCCATAAGAGATCTAAATTATCTCCTACTATGCTCTTCATATCTACCAACCATGTTAGACATATCATACTTAAAACCATTCTTCATAACATGTGGAAAGGAAACATAATAAAAAGGGAAGCTTATATGATTAGTAAGGGTAAAAAATAAAGATATAAATGATCTCTAAAGCATAAAATGAGCATAAGGGTATGAGAACATGATCGTAATATTTTAGAATCATACTGAGTATATCATAGATCATAATCTTGAATCATGGGATAGAGCATGACAATTTATAATACATGAATCATAAAGGAATCAAAGAACATGAGTCATGAGAGCATGACATTGGCTTATGACATATGTTTTTGGCATACATATTATCAGAGAAAATCATTTATTTATTCAAGTATCAATATAAATACAATCATATTAGATTAGGTCCGCTCTCATTCCATTTTTTTTCAGTCATGGTTCACTCCCAAGTCTATTATAATGGACAGATTCCCTTACTGAATTGAGTTCACTCCTCATTATAGTCCTTATTATCTCATTGGATATCTATCTTTACCCAATGAATTGGCGGACTATATAATTTCAGGTCCAAATTTTACATAATTAAAATTATAAATATGTCTTATACAAGATCATAAAACATTCATCATATCATTGTATTATAACCCAATTAAAGGAATGAAGTTTTATAAAAAAAGTCATTCCTTAGAGCATAACCCATGAAAAATATATGATATTCATAAAAGTTTCATCATAACATAATTAACCTGTGGGAAATTATCTGATCTCATAGATTCATCTTGAAACCATCATCATTAAAATCCATACAATGAATGAAATTGTATGATATAATTGGATCATACCTTCATTAAAGCATAAGTAACATCAATGATGTTATCATAGATGAGAAATTCATCTAAAAGAATATTGGAACGTTTCATGAGGAAAATAACCACTTCACTTGGAAATCACTTATTTAAAATCAAACAATTCCCAAATAATAAGTAAAAAATATTATTTGAAAATAACCATTGAAAATTGTAATGGAAGATTCTAATAATTGAGTGTTCATGATGACTATAAATTCTATCCAAGGCTTGTACATTAACACATATATTTCTATCACATTTTGGATAAAAAGTCAAAAAATCCTCATTTGGAAATAGATAGGAAGATTCATTTTAAAATATTTTATAAAAAATAAATCATGATTATAAATTTATTTAAATAATCATAGGAGAATAATAAAATCATTCTTGAATTTTTTTAGAAAACATGGATATGGAACAAAAAAATAATAAGAGAGAAATAAAGGTGATTTACCTTAAAAATATTTTTTCATTGTATAGAGTATTTAAAGAGACACAAATGAAATGAAAAAATATAATCTTCAGAAATAATCATAGAAGAAAAATTATGAGATTATTTATATTTATGTTATGAAATATCATCATTTGAGATTTGATTATAAACAATCCTGATAAACAATGAGATTATATGGTAAAACTCGTACCACTTCGGTAACTTTTGAATCATATTACCCATAATAAAATAAATTAAAATGAAACATGAAATATCATGAACATAAGGATAATAATTATATAACATTTTAATGAGGTAGTATTTATACCTCATAAAAATAAATAGGTTCTTAACATAAAATATGTCTCAACAAAACAAAATTGAGATGAAGAACTTATATGGATTTGGTAATCTAGGAATGAAAACATAATGAAAGGGAGAACTTCATATGGATTTGTAAATCCACATAATTTTCATAAAAATAATCATAAAATAAATTCATGGCTATTATATACACCACAAAATGTAAACAAGGGGTAAATATGATATATGTATCATGGAAATAAATATGAGATGACAAACCATTTTTCTTCATGTTTTACTTTTTAAGAATGTGCACTAACATCATGTATAAGAAATATAAATTTATTATAATTATATAATATAATCATGTTAATACATATTATATCATATAAAATCCACTTAAAATTTTAAAATACCCATTTATTTATAATTCATTTTTAAAATTGTTGTTTACAAGTGTTAATTGTTTCATTTTTCATGAGAATTTTTGTTTGGTAGTTTTGGTCCTTGTATGTTGACCATGGTTTTATTATATCTTGAATTGTATCATGAAATAATTATCATATATATTTATTATATATATATAAATTCAATTTTAAATTTATATATGGAAAAATTAATTACACCATTTATGAAGATGGTGAGCTATACATACGTATGAACACTGTTTTTATTTCTCAACGAATGAAACAAAAAAAGATAAATAATAATTTACCTTTACATAATAATTATTATATAATATATATAATATATTTTCATTATATATATCCTTATAATCATATATGTAATCATGAAATGAAAAACTATTTGCATTACTTCGTAGAGGTGGTAGTCCACACAAATGCACGAGGTACATTATTGTTTTCCAACAGATTATAAGGTAAGAAGGAAGAAATGATTTTATAATTCCAGATGTATATATTTTTCATTAATAATATATATAAACATTAAACTCATAATAATAAAAATCCATTTAGTATAGAGATGGAAAATTAATTGCATTGCTATGTGGTAGTGGTAGTTCACACGTACGCACGAGCAATACTTTCACCTCCCATTTGATGGAATAGAGGGTGGATATTAGTGGGTCCAAGATAATAATAAAATTTAAATATATTTAAGATACTTAATTTATTATTTTATAAATAATACCATATATTTATATGTCATAAAATAAGAAATAAATTGAAATAGGTTGGGTATGATGATTACCTATTCTTTGGTAGACTTAATTTAGATCCTTTCTTAAGGACCATTAGAATGATATTTTAAGAAGCAAATCACTTCTAATTCATGTCTAAGGAAGTTTAGAAGAGAATTAGATAGGTTTTGTCGAGATATATGGATCAATGTGGTGTCTAGAAGTAAAAGGAGAGGTGTCCTTTAATAAATAGGGGAGGGTACACCTTTGAAATTTCATAAGAAATTAAAATATAATAAATCCATACCCCTAAAAAATGCTTCCAAATTGATAGAGATTAAAATTTGGAATATGATAATGTGAATTTATTCCTATAAAATAGTATTTATAAATTTTAAATTCAAAAAATTATCATTATCTCTTGGTTGATCCCCCTGGAAAACATGTTTTAACCATAACCGCCATAACAATTTTTTACTATTTTTACTATTCATTATGATAAAAAATCAGGTTGCAATTATTAAATAATTTAAATAATGATTATTAAAAATATTAAATCCATTTTAACAGATTTAATTCCTATAATTGTTATAAATTAATTTAATATCAATCCCAGAAAATGTAATCAAAAACGTTTTTCCAAAAAAAAAATTATTAAATATATAAAGTTTTTATATCCAAATTCTATATAAAATGTAACACCCCAAGATTTCATAGTGTGTTATTTCTTCAAAATAATTTAATAACTTGCACTACATGCAACACCGAGTTCAAGCGCACCATGACTTACCAAACAAGCCGTTCAAAAGAGGTTATGAATAGTATTAACTAAATTTTAAACTTTATATAATCCTTATAATTTTATAATCCATATTATGAGTTTCTTAGACATAATGTAAGATCAAATTCATTTTCAGTATTGCACTTTTACTAGAAGTTAACAATGAAACCTTTTTAAATACAATATTTTACACTTTTTGACTAAATGGGGACATCAAAAATTTAAAATGAACATCCCAAGCTTCCATGGTACGCTTCTCATTGAATAATACAGTAGCGTGTGTTGTACGCAACTTCGAGTTCTAACACACACCATAACCAAATCAAACTACCCGTTATGAATAGTAATACCTACTTTTTAAAATTTTATAAATTTTATCTCTCAAAATGGACTTTATTTTTGGATTCAGAGTATCGAATTTAGCCTACGGTGAAATTTTGGTACTTTTCGGTTAACTTTAATATTTTGATGAATAGTGAAAATTACTAAATTTTAATTAAGAACAACTTTTTTAATCAAAATAATTAACAGTGATAAAGTATGAATTTGAGTGGTATTAAAGTATATTTATAATATATTTTTATCATTTAATAAAATGTTGGTCATTGTACATAATTTCATAATTAAACCGGACAAAAACAAGTATCAATCTTTTGATAGTTATTATATCTTAAAAACACGCTTTTTGTTTTGAAAGTGGGAACTAATTTTAAATTAATTTCTTCCACTTCTATGTTTTAAATGTAGAAAAATGTATTCCATATTTGTAATCATGATGTCCAAATTGTGTAAATAGGTAACTTTTATTTTTAGACATTTTGAATAATTACTTTGGTAAATATTTTATTTACCATGGTTAAAGGGTAAATCTGGTAAATAAGGGTTAAAAAATATTATTATAATAATACTAAATTACCCTAAAACATGTCCTATACTTATTGGTGGATACATAGCCGACCATGGGCATCTTTGGGTCGATTTTGGGACCCCATGAAGGTGATAGGGACACTTTATTTTAATTAAGTTAAAATAAGTACAAAAATGACATAAGCATATATCTTTTAAAAAAACTTTTTACATAGGGTTATATATGTTTTATATTCGACTATAAATATTCAATAGGAATATAAAAAGATTTCCTACATAATGATATTTTATTTATAATTTTTAGACATTAAATAATTTAATTTATTTATGACACAATGATGATGTAGTAATTACCATAATAGTAAAAAAATAAAATAATTGATATTATAAATAGAAAAATAAATATAATTTGAGACTTTTATTGAAATAAAGTAACATTATAGGTTAATATGTCATATTAGTATTGATTTAATTAATCTTTTTCGAAGTAATAATTCTGTTATGAGTTTCACAAAAATCAATTATTGAATAGTGTCCAAAATTACGTAAAAGAGTTTTTAAAACAAATATTATATTATTAATTGATATTAAATTCCTAAAAATATATGGTTCGGACAAGAGACTAATATCATGATAGGTGTATCATTAATGGACCACTTGGGGGTCTCTTGGATGTATATAGTATGTTTATTTACCATACAATATAAAAATACAAAGAGACATTGTAAAAGTGAAACTAATTAACTTAGAGTTAATACTTAAAGATAAGGTTAATATAGTAACCCAAACCTGTCTAAATTCTATTGGTTGAATGGTTTCCGACCCATACCCTCCTTAAAATTTAAATAATCAAATTTGGAGCCATTATAAACCGAATATGAATTTATTATAAATTAATATTTCTAGCTTTTCGAAAGGTGCCCCTCACCCATCTTAAAAAAGGGCACTCCCCCTACTCATTACTTCTCACCTTCAAAGCCTTTTGGTTCGGCCAAAACCTGCCCGAATACTCTCTAAACTTCCCTCAATACAACCTAGAGGCCTTATTTGGATCAGAAAGCCAACCTAAGGAGCCCTTTTGATCAAATCAAAAGGAAGAACCTGAAGAAGAGGTAATGTTTTCACCACCCTTTTTCAAATTCATTTCTTCTTCAACTTCTTCTTTCTTTGTTATTATCATTCTAAAATAATGAATCCAGTATCTCCTATATACTGTAATATTATTATAAATATGGTACAACCATATTCAGTATTCTATTCATCCTTTGAATATCATGTCACCATACGCGCGTACGTACAACTTACCATCTCCACATCGTGGTGTAATTGTTATTCAATAAATTATTATTTTGGATGGGTATAATAATGATGTGTAATTAATGTAAATAATAAATATAACATGATAATTATTCTGTATATATGATATAACACCCAATTATATATTATTTTAATATCAAAATAATGATATTGTCGCTCGTGCGTACGTACGGACTACCGTCTCCACGAACGCGATGAGATTCATTCTCTATCGTATCCATTCAAGTATAATTATCATTTGATGATTTAAAAATAATGTTTAACGACTTGATATCATTCTAGATATGAATGATATACAACCTATCCATGACAACCACGGCTTAGGTAACAAAACATATAAAAGAAAACGAGTAAGCTAACACCCGAAACAACGATAATTCTAAGATATTATTAACAAAGCAATTTTAAAAGATCATATATGATATCATATGAATGTATATTGTAACACCCCAAGATTTTATGAAAAATATTCATTTAATTAATTTCTTGTCTTGTATGCTACACCAAGATTACCTTGCCCTATACGGAACACCGTATTAGCTTGCAGTATACACAACACTATTCTTGGATCGGGTTACACACAATTTTGATAATAGTTATTCTGCGCAACATTGAGTATATATATATATATATATATTCAATGTATAAATGAAATATGGTTGGATTCTGTTATACTAAACAACGAAGGATTATTTCACAACACGCAACCCTGACTTGGCTTGCATTACACGCAATCGCGACCTTCCTCGATAGTGTGAGTTGTACGCAATACTGGGTTTTACTAAACAATGATATATTATTATAATATTGTTATGAACTAGCCGTTATGAATATTTTTAACTAGATTTTGAATTTTATAACATTATTATTCATCTTACACATTTCTAAAACATGGTATAAGAACAAAATAAATTTTTCGGGTAAAATAAGTATTTTTAAAAAAATGCAGTTTTGCCGCCTTTTGATGGCGCACCCACATTAAATCTAGTTTTTGACATGTTTATAAGTTAAATTTGACAAAATAAAATTCTTATTTTGAATCAGGATATAAAAATTTACATTATATAAAGTTTTGATATTTTTCCGATAACTTTCATATTTTAATGAATAGTAAAACCACGCTATATTTTAATTAAAAACAACTTTTTTCACCGTAATATCTTATGTGGATAAATTATAATATTGAATGGTTTTAAAGTATAAATAGAATATATTTTTACCATTTAATATAATGTATGTCATTAGCATTGATTTTACCTTGAATTCGTAGGATAAATCAATTCAATCTTTTGCAATGTTTTAAAGAAAACCCGTTTTCTTTCAACAACGAGATTAACTTTAATTTAATTTTTGCAACTTTTGTGTATTGAATTTGGAAAAATGGATTCCATATTTGGAATCAGTGGATCCAAATTATGTTAATAAGCTACTTTTTATTTTTGGGAATTATGAATAGTAACTACGGTAAATTTTATTTACCATAGTTAAAGGTAAATCAGGTAATTAAGGATAAATATAATATTTTAAAATTACCCTAACAAATGTAAAAATCTTATTGGATGACTAAAGGTCGACCCATATAATCTAAATGTCGGATTAGATTCATTTAGTTAAATTTTGTCAATGAAAATAATTTAATTATTATTAAAACCAAAGAATGTGACAACATGTCACTTTCTTAAATCTTATAAGTATAATAATTTTAATCTAGTGATAAACTTCATGAAACTTCGAACATGAATAGTCTCCAGAAAGCTAATACAATTATCTACATCATAGGAATTTATTTAGAATTTTTAGGGATTAAATAATTATCATTTATTATGACACAACAATGATGCAGTAATTGTCTTATTAATGAAATATTGACATAATTGATGTTCTAAATGCCCAAATAAATGTAATTTGAGACTTTTTATGACTTACACTAATTTTATAGGTTAATATGACATTTTATTGGTGATTTAAGTAACTTGGTTCGAACTTAACATTCTGTTATTAATTTCATAAAAATCATGTACAAAATAGTGTCAAAATTGACATAAAATAGTTTTTAAAACAAATATTATATTATTAATTGTTATTTTATTCCTAAAAATATAAGGTTCGGCAAAATGACTTAGATATGATTATATATTTTTATAATAAACAACTTGGGGTTCTTTTGGCTTGATATAGTAAGTTTATTAACCATATAGTGTAAGAAAACAAACAGACACGGTAAAAGTTAAATTATTTAACTTAGAGTTAAATCTAATTGATAAGGTTAAAATAATAACCTAAACTTGTCTAAATCCTATTTTATGAAAGGATTTCGACCCATCCCCACCTTATAATAGAAATAAATCAATTTTGAGCTATTTAAAACCGAACTTGACTTTATAATAAAATAATAGTTTTAGTTATTCCAAAGGTGCCCCTCTCCTCCCTTATAAAAGGGCACCTCCTCCCTCTCTTCCTCACACAAATTTTAACCTTCATGCTCGGACAAACCCTGCCAAATTCTCTTCTCCACTTCCATAGAAACATCTTAGAGGTTCTGGTCTTCCTCAAAGACCAATTTTAGTGCCCTAAGAGGAGGTCTCAAAGAGGCGCTTCAAGGAACAGGTAATTTCCGTTACCGATTCTTTCATCTTTATTTCTTCTTCCACTTCTTCTTCATTAGTTGTTTCATTATGAAGTAATAAAATAATTATCACTGATATAATGATATGTTATTATAAGTATGAAAGAACCCTATTTCACCATCTATCTATCCTTCGGAAAAGAAATCACCGCACGTGCGTACGTACGGAATACCGTCTCCACGCCGTGGTGAAATCTATTTTCCACCACCACCTTACTTGGATGGGTATAATGGTGTAAATAATAACTATATATTATTATTTTAATGTGATATTGATTCGGAAATAGTATACATACACTCTAATACAGTCCCACGATCATGAGAACGATATCATCGCTCGTGCGTACGTACGGACTACCGTCTCCACGACGCAATGAGATTCATTCTCCACTTTAAACATTCATGAATGATTATAAAGTATATATAATAAGTAATCATGAAATATATGACATAATAATGAAACTGGATTTATGTGTATATATATGTATTTCATCTACTTAATTCCATTCAACTCAATATGGAAACGAAAACAGCGTTCATGCGTACGTACGGCCTACTGTCTCCGGGAACGGTGTATTTCATTCCATTTACTGATTTATTATATATATGTTTATTATGAATATATATTATATATAAATCATGTTTTATATTCTGGAATTAAGTAATCATGATCTAT
The DNA here is from genome assembly GCA_963277665.1 of Viscum album. NCBI lineage: Eukaryota > Viridiplantae > Streptophyta > Magnoliopsida > Santalales > Viscaceae > Viscum > Viscum album. The sequence continues at coordinate 176,541,539 of OY728147.1, read as the reverse complement.
GTAATCATATGAATAATTACAAGTCAAAACACGGACGACAAATGAAACGATTTTACCCAAAACGCTCTTTAACATGGAATTTACAAAAGAACGGGTAAAATAAAGTCATAAGATAACCAAATATGATATCATAACAATGAATATGATTCTATAATAAGTTAATGACATTATTTAAATCATTATACAGGAGGTTCGGACACTTACGAAGCAAATCGGACTTAAGGTAAGGGAAATATCACAATCTCATTTTTATCCGAGATTGTTTATACTTTGGTATTTACTGGGGTGTATTTTATCATCCACATCCATGTTTCCTAAAAATTTAATATTTATATCCTTCTAAAATAGTTTATTTCAAATTTTACCCTTAGGTGAGTTTATAGTAAAAGATATGAACGGAATCTTTTGTCGTTTTTCGTACAAAGTACTTTTTGACTTTTCCAAAAAAAGTACGAAGAATGTTTTTTCTAATTTATACGACATGAATGGATTTTTAAAACATTATTTCCAAGAAGCTTACTTTAAAAGTTTTCAATTTTATTTTTAATCAACTTCTTTTAGTTTAAAATTGTATGACATGATAAGAAAGGAAAAGTGTTTTTAAAGTAGAAATGATATTTTCCTCAAGAATGGAGTTCAAGTGTTTTATCAAAATTATTTTCCATATAAGATAATAAAGGGTTATGTTTTTTATCCATATTATTACATTGATTTGATTATGTTGTGATGGAATTATTTTTATGAATTCCTTTATCTCATATGAATTGTTTTATGATGTATAAGATTCCCATTTTTATTACATGGGTTATGAAATGATGTATGATTTTGTGGAACACATAAGAATGGTATCATTATGAGATGGTTGGGACCTATATCTCCCTCCAATGCATTGGGTAAAGATTTTATATCTCATGAGATAGACATGGCTGGAATGGTAGGTGATACTGATTCAGTGAAACAGGACTGAAACGAGGGTGACTCGGTTCAGAAAGGGACTTTTTCCACTAAGATAGTCTTGAAAATGAGTTTTGACTAACAAGAAGTGATTCTCTATGATTATGTGTGTGTGAAAAAAAGTATCATGTTTTAAGTTATGATTATTGTGATTTCATTTCACTACTATGATTTATCCCATGTTATGAAATTATGCTCTCTTTTGCAGGTTACGTTTCCCAAAATGTTATGTTCTTATGAAAATGATGTGATTGATATTTCTTTTGTTTACCCTTACTGAGCATTTGAGCTCACCCTTTTATGTTTTCTTTTCCCCAGGATATATAGAAAGGATTTAGGTATTAAAAAAAAGGAAGATCTATATAGGAGATGTTGAAGATATTTCACCACAATTAGAAGATTATATTCCGAGTTTTCCAAAGACACTAAACTATTACGGTCCTTGTGTGTGTGTTTTTTTTACAATAAGTATTCCGCAAAAGTAATGTAATGTCCATGTACGTCAGGCTTCGGGTCTCTACTGTTCGTATCAGAGGAAAGGTTTAGTCATCCTTTGGAAACTAGGATGCGAAAACATTAGTGAGATCCCTAGAGATATTTCTAAGGTATGTCTAGGGATGTACCTAAGGATAATTATACGTATAGGATATAGTCCTAGAACTTTGGTAACGATATTAGATTAAACCAAAGATGTTAGATATTGAATTTACTCCCCCTTTATTATGATTTTTGCCTCTCACACTATTCTTTTTGGGTTTTAGAAAATGGCTGGAAACAAGATGATTCACGATAATGGAGGATATGATGGACAATGGAATGATATTCTTCATGAGAAACCAAATGAAATGGGATTTGGAAGTCCTAACATCATTATTATTCCAAATCAGCAATCTCATAATATGATCAATAAAGTAAAATTTGGTAATTTTCCTGACTCAGCTAATAAGAGAAAGATGGAGTTTCATGATGATCATAGAGGAAAGAAAGTTCAATTTACCCTATGTAAATCATGTGGGAAGAGGCATCAAGGAGAATGTTTCAAAGGAACTGGAAGATGCTTTGGGTGCGGAAAAGAAGGACACAAAGCCATTAAGTGCAAAGGAAAAGGTTCAGTTAACACCAGGGATGAGGATAATGGTATTGCTATGACATCAACAACGGTTAAATGTTTTAAATGTGGAATGTACGGGCATTATGAAAACCAATGCCCTAAGGGAAAGTCTCATGAAGAGAATCAGTACGGCCGTATGGGTAGTATTTATGTCGATGATGATGAAGAGACTGCAAATGATATGTGAGATGAAAGAATTGTTGAAGCTCGGTCAATGGTTTAAGAAGGTAGTGGAATGATTACATGTTTATCATGTGTAATGTTGTATAAAGAATCTCATGGTACTATGGAATAAAGAGACATCTAAGGATTGTTACATTGTTTTCTTTCCTTGAGTTTTGAAAGTGCGTGATTAATGCTACCGGTATCCATGAAAGGTTATTCAGATATTTTTGGAATGAAGATGATATGCGCATAATGAAGGGATAAGGAGAAAATTAAATGTTTGATAGTATTCATGAGCTCATGACTGATATAAAGAGAAGGTTATATCATGGTTTGAGTATATAGAATTTTTGGATTTTGGTATGTGGAAAGAGGTATCTTTTTACAGCACTCATGTTTTCACTATGATTCAATGGGTATTCATTTTTCAAGAGATTACATGATTGTGGTATTCACATGACTGGAATGTGACGAACAAGATATATGAGGGATAAATGATGGCATTCACGTAATCATTTTCTCTAAACTATGAGCTTGGGCCGAAGTATTTTCGATAAGTCTAAATATTGGAATGGATTATGTTGGACATAAGTTAGTATTGTTTGTTTTTCAATATTAATGATGGGATGTTGTAGTAATATAGTTTTAGAAAAAGGACAACATGTAGGACGGGAGACAACCATCGCGTCGGACAAGGCTGTCGGAATCGAACCCACAACTGAAATGCGACTGGCCTTTATCGCCTACCACTGGCCTACAAGAAGTCCCTGGTTAGTATAAATTAGTTTTATTTTATTAAGCGGTATGATATATGAAGTATAAGTTCATTTTTGGAACCATATACGATTAATCTAACCATAATATGGACTTATAACTTTTTATAACCTTTTGTTTGAAAGAGATGGAATGACCCATCATTCTATCACATGATCTGCTAACACATCACGAATAAAAAATTCAACTTCATTTCTTTAAAGGATGAAGTGGAAATTGTTCAATTCATGAACAACAGTGATATTTTACCAAAATCATGCAAGTATTTCTTTTAATTCATCAACTTTAGGGAAATGATCTTGAAAACCAAAAATGTTGTCCTAGTTCCCTTATATTCGATTAATCAGATGGTACCTTAGATCATCACAAATCAATAGCTTTGTGATTGTTGGTTTTTTCATAGCCATGTTTTCTACCACTCTCCATCAGAACTTGATGGTTAGATTTCTCTTCCATATCCATATTTTAACCTATGTGGAAACCCAGTGATTAGTTTATTTGGGTAACCGTTACGTCTCATACTTTTTATTTTAAAGATTGGTTTTGGTATTCCTTTTTACGATGTGGGTTTCTATTAAAGAAACTTTCGAATAGTAAACCATTTATAACCCCAACGAATTTCAAGGGAGAAATTCATTTTAAGGGGGGTAGAATGTAAAGACCCAAGATTTTATGAAAAATATTCATTTAATTAATGTCTTGTGTTGTATGCTACACCAGGATTACCTTGCGCTATATGCAACACCGTATTAGCTTGCAGTATACGCAACACTATTCTTGGATCGTGTTACACACAATTTTGATAATAGTTATTCTACGCAACATTGAGTATATATATATATATATTCAATGTATAAAAGAAATATGGTTGGATTCTGTTATATGAAACAATGAAGGATTCTTTCACAACACGCAACCCTGACTTGGCTTGCATTACACGCAATCACGACCTTCCTCGATAGTGTGTGTTGTACGCAATACTGGGTTTTACTAAACAGCGATATATTATTATAATATTGTTATGAACTAGCCGTTATGAATATTATTAACTATATTTTTAATTTTATAACATTATTATTCATCTTACACATTTCTAAAACATGGTATAAAAACAAAATAAATTTTTTGGGTAAAATAAGTATTTTTCAAAAAATGCAGTTTTGCCGCCTTTTGATGGCGCACCCAAATTAAATCTAGTTTTTGACATGTTTATAAGTTCAATTTGACAAAATAAAATTCTTATTTTGAATCAGGATATAAAAATTTATATTAGATAAAGTTTTGATATTTTTCCGATAACTTTCATATTTTAATGAATAGTAAAAACACGCTATATTTTAATTAAAAACAACTTTTTTCATCGTAATATCTTATGTGGTTAAATTATAATATTGAATGGTTTTAAAGTATAAAATAGAATATATTTTTACCATTTAATATAATTTATGTCATTAGCATTGATTTTACCTTGAATTCGTAGGTTAAATCAATTCAATCTTTTGCAATGTTTTAAAGAAAACCCGTTCTCTTTCGACAACGGGATTAATTTTAATTTAATTTCGGCAACTTTTGTGTATTGAATTTGTAAAAATGGATTCCATATTTGGAATCAGTGGATACAAATTATGTTAATAAGCTACTTTTTATTTTTGGGAATTATGAATAGTAACTACGGTAAATTTTATTTACCCTAGTTATATGTAAATCGGGTAATTAAGGGTAAATATAATATTTTAAAATTACCCTAACAAATGTAAAAATCCTATTGGATGACTAAAGGTTTACTCATATCACCTAAGGGTCGGATTAGATTCATTTAGTTAAATTTTGTCGATGAATATAAATTAATTATTATTAAAATCAAAGAATGTGACAACATGTCACTTTCTTAAATATTATAAGTATAACAATTTTAATCTAGTGATAAACTTCATGAAACTTAGGAGATGAATAGTATACAGAAATATAACACAATTATCTACATCATAGAATTTATTAAGATTTTTTATGGATTAAATAATTATCATTTATTATGACACAAAGATGATGCAGTAATTGTCTTATTAATGAAATATTGACATAATTGATGTTATAAATGCCCAAATAAATGTAATTTGAGACTTTTTATGACTTACAATAATTTTATAGGTTAATATGACATGTTATGGTTGATTTAAGTAACTAGGTTCGAACTTATCATTCTGTTATGAATTTCATAAAAATCATGTACCAAATAGTGTCAAAATTGACAAAAAATAGTTTTTAGAACAAATATTATATTATTAATTGTTATTTTATTCCTAAAAATCTAAGGTTCGGCCAAATTACTTAGATAAGATTATATATATTAATAATAAACAACTTGGGGTTCTTTGGGCTTGATAAAGTAAGTTTATTAACCATATAGTGTAAGAAAACAAAAAGACACGGTAAAAGTTAAATTATTTAACTTAGAGTTAAATCTAATTGATAAGGTTAAAATAATAACCTAAACTTGTCTAAATACTATTGGATGAGAGGATTTCGATCCATCCCCACCTTATCCTCGAAATAAATCAATTTTCAGCTATTTAAAACCGAACGTGAATTTATAATAAAATAATATTTTTAGTTATTCCAAAGGTGCCCCTCTCCTCCCTTATAAAAGGGCATCTCCTCCCTCTCTTCCTCACACAACATTGAACCTTCAAGCTCGTCCAAACCATGCCAAATTCTCTTCTCCACTTCCCTAGAAACATCCTAGAGGTTCTGGTCTTCCTCAAAGACCAATTTTAGTGCCCTAAGAGGAGGTCTCAAAGAGGCGCTTCAAAGAAGAGGTAATTTCCGTTACCGATTTTTTCATCTTTATTTCTTCTTCCACTTCTTCTTCTTTAGTTGTTTCATTATGAAGTAATAACATCAGTATCACTCATATACTGATATGTTATTATAATTTTGAAACAAACCTATTTCACCATCTATCTATCCTACGGAAAAATAAATCACCGCGCGTGCGTACGTACGGAATACCGTCTCCACGCCGTGGTGAAATTTATTTTCCACCACCACCTTACTTAGATGGGTATAATGGTGTAAATAATTACTATATATTATTATTTTAAAGTGATATTGATTCTGAAATAGTATATATACACTCGAATACAGTCCCACGATCATGAGAACGATATCATCGCTCGTGCGTACGTACGGACTACCGTCTCCACGACGTGATGAGATTCATTCTCCACTTTAACCATTCATGAATGATTATAAAGTATATATAATAAATAATCATGAAATATATGACATAATATTGATACTGGATTTATGTGTATATATATTTATGTCCTCTACTTAATTCCATTCAACTCAATAAGGAAACGAAAACAGCGTTCACGAGTACGTACGGCCTCCCATCTCCATGAACGGTGTATTTATTTCCATTTACTTATTTATTATATATATGTATATTATGAATATATATTATATATAAATCATGTTTTATATTCTGGAATTAATTAATCATGATCTAAGTAATCATATGAATAATTACAAGTCAAAACACGGACGACAAATGAAACGATTTTACCCAAAACGCTCTTTAACATGGAATTTACAAAAGAATGGGTAAAATAAAGTCATATGTGAAACAAATATGATATCATAACAATGAATATGATTCTTTAATAAGTTAATGACATTATTTAAATCATTATACAGGAGGTTCGGACACTTACGAAGCAAATCGGACTTAAGGTAAGGGAAATATCACAATCTCATTTTTATCCGAGATTGTTTATACATTGGTATTTACTAGGGTGTATTTTATCATCCACATCCATGTTTCCTCAACATGTAATATTCATATCCTTATAAAATAGTTTATATCCAATTTTACCCTTAGGTGAGTTTTTATTAAAAGATATGAACGTAATCTTTTGTCGTTTTTCGTACGAAGTACTTTTTGACTTTTCCAAAAAAAGTACGAAGAATGTTTTTTTAACATATACGACATGAATGGATTTTTAAAACATTATTTCCAAGAAGCTTAATTTACAAGTTTTCAAGTTTATTTTTAATCAACTTCTTTTAGTTTAAAATTGTATGACATGATAAGAAAGGAAAAGTGTTTTTGAAGTAGAAAGGATATTTTCCTCAAGAATGGAGTTCAAGTGTTTTATCAAAATTATTTTCCATCTAAGATAATAAAGGGTTCTATTTTTTATCCATATTATTACATTGATTTGATTATGTTGTGATGGAATTATTTTTATGAATTCCTTTATCTTATATGAATTGTTTTATGATGTTTAAGATTCCCATTTTTATTACATGGGTTATGAAATGATGTATGATTTTGTGGCACACATAAAAATGGTATCATTATGAGATGGGCGGGACCTAAATCTATCTCCAATGCATTGGGTAAAGATTTTATATCTCATGAGATAGACATGGATGGAACGGTAGGTTATACCGATTCAGTGAAACAGGACTGAAACGAGGGTGACTCGGTTCAGAAAAGGACTTTGTCCACTAAGATAGTCTTGGCAATGAGTTTTGACTAAAAAGAAATGATTCTCTATGATTATGTGTGTATGCCACAAAGTTTAATGGTTTAAGTTATGATTATTGTGATTTCATTTCACTGCTATGATTTATCCCATGTTATGAAATTATGCTCTCTTTTGCAGGTTAAATTTCCCAAAATGTTATGTTCTTATGAAAATGATGTGATTGATATTTCTTTTTTTTACCCTTACTGAGAATTTGAGCTCACCCTTTTATGTTTTCTTTTCCCCAGGATATAAATAAAGGTTTTAGGTATTAAAAAAAATGAAGATCTTTATGGGATATTTTGAAGATCTTTCACCACAATTAGAAGATTATATTCTGAGTTTCCAAAGACACTAAACTATTACGGTCCTTGTGTGTGTGTTTTTGTTATGTACTAAGTATTCCGCAAAAGTAATGTAATGTCCATGTACGTCAGGATTCAGGTCTCTACATATATGATTCTTGTATAATTTAATAACAATTAATTCACCATTATATAGGAGGTTAACCTACCCCTAACCAAGGAAAAGTACAAGGTAAGGGGTTTTAATCTCACTCCTTATTCTCGTGAGATTCATGCCATATTTCCACTATTACATTTTGTGTGGTGTATGTACTGCCCATAATTATTTTCTTTGTGTAATACACTTTAATTTATATGTATTTACATATTCATTTTATGATACCTCTTTCATGGGTTTTACTTTTCGTAAGTTACCAAAATGGTAAGGGTTTATTTCGCAATCTCTTCATTATCCGAGGTTGTTTATACGTAATAATCTACTAGGATTTCTTTATCATCCACATCCATGTTTCTTCAAAATGTATTTCAAAACATTTTTACTATTTACAAAGAATATGGGTTAAAGTCATTTATACCCTTATGTGTTTTTAAAGGAATCTTTCCGTCGTTTTCCAAACAAGGAACTTTTAACCTTTTGACAAATTTAAGGTAAGAATGTTTTTTTAACTTATACGGAAGGTGCAGCTATTTACCGCCGTTATAAAATCGTCAAATCTTCCCTTTCAAACTTATAAGAATATTTTCAAAGAAAATGTTTTATTTTATGAATATATGACTCTTATATGATTTCAAAATAAAAAGAGATATTTCTCTAAAAAGATTTTTGATTTCATCTATGTCAACATCCTTTGATGGATTTTACGCTTATTTGAAGTTGATTTATTATGATACAAAACTTCCATATTGTTTTGAAGGTTTTGTGATATGTTTGACTGTGAATGTGCTATTTTTATTCCATTCATAGTTTATGGTGATAGTATTGACATTTCGTATGCTAGTTTCAATACGAATGTTTATGTTATGTTTAACCTTTTCATATGGGAATGCATTGAACTTATTATGTGACGGGTGGAGCCCGCTATAGCTCCTCGATGCATCGGTAGATCTAATGAGACAAACTAGTGTCTTGGCAGAAGGCCTTGAAAAAATCTTATTTGTAGTCTTGGCATGAGGCCTTGGCTATGTGGTTATGATAGTCTGGCATTATGCATTCCATTATTATGAAAGTGGTTATTGATATTGTATTTTATTATTCGATTAGTATAATATCCATGTGAATAAGTAAATGGCATTATTTCAATTTATTTTTTCCATACTATGTTGAAGTTCAAGTTTAAAAGGCTTTTTTTTAGTTATACATTCCCTTAAATGTTTATGCTTATTTATAAAAGTTTCCGCTGTATTGTTATCCTTACTGAGCGTTTGATATCACCCCTTTTCTATGTTTTATTTTCCCCAGGATTCCAAGAAGTATATTGTGATTGATAAGAAGGGTTAAGAAAATGGAATAACGGAATTCATAAAGGATTATTTATGTTGTTTTGTATATTATTAAGTGTAATGTAACATTCATGTATATGATCTATTTTTCCAAGATTGCTAAACTTATCGGTCCTTCGGGACTTGATTCCTTGTAATCATGCCAATGTATTAAAATAATACACCGACTCTGGGTAACTGGGGTCGGGGTGTTACAGTTGGTATCAGAGGAAGTTTAGCAATAACCTTAGAAACTAGATTTAGATAAACTCTGATTAGAGCACATACCCCTAAGATAGACTTTGAGGATTAGTATAGAAGAACTTCCTAGAATTTTGGTATTGTAGAGATTTTGTGAGTTTTCCGAGCAATACATCCCTGTCTGGATACGACCTGGTAGAGGCGGCTCTGGCATAGATGTACTTAGGGGTAAAACCCGAAAACACCACTTTTAGCTAGACTCAAACAAGAACTGGTGCACGACAACGGGCCTTGCTGCACTCTTGGTTACGACACTCCCAGGGGATATGTTTAGGATAATTCTCATTTTTTTTTACAAACCATTATGAAGGGTTTATGAGTATATACTTCCTCAATGGAGAAATTTTTATGATTATGGATTATATCCATAAACTATTTTATTTATGTTATGTGTATTACAAGTTTGGGATTATGTATTTTTATTTGTAAACTAATCTAGTGTATTCCATTGTTTAGAAGTGGCGCCCAGTAGAAGGAATGAGAACTCCAACAATACACATGATCCAATGAGAAAGAAGGATCATATCTTTCATGGTCTTAATCCAGAATTTATAAGAGAAATAGTCTCCCATGTATTATCATCATATGAAAAAATAATATCATGTGTTGATAAGATAAGTAAAGAGTTTACTGAGTCCTATAGATTTGAAGGGAAGCAAGAGAAGAAAAGGATGGAAGAGAGAAAGATGGATAAAGGGATGATGGAAAAAAAGAATTTTCCCATATGTGATAATTGTGGGAAGAAACACCCTTGAACTTTCCTGAAAGGGCTGGGAGTTTGTTATAAGTGTGGAGGAAAAGGGCACAAAGTACGTGACTGAAAGGGTAAGAAAATGGTTTCAAATGTACAATGATTCATTTTCAAGGAGTTTGGACACTACGCGAACCTGTGTCCCAGTCATCAGACTATGCCGTAAATGATGCTATTGGATAATAATCAAGTTATGATACTACCACAGATGAAGAGGAATGATTAGAGTTCTTATGTTGATTATGTCATTTGAGAGTTGTATCAACAATGTACTTGTTATACTAATTATGGAGCATATAAGGATTGTACTGCAGTACTATTTTACTAAGGACTTGAGATTGTGTGGAACAAAGAAAAGTGACTCAATAACAGGATAAATTTTTGGAAAATATATGGTTGAGAGAATGATAAACCATAATATAGTTCTGATACCGAGGTAGTGATTTTGGAATAATACATGATTGATTTGGATATATTATATTGGATATTACTGACTACCTTGAAACTGATCAATGATTTGTATGTTCCATCATTTTTGGGGTTTAAAACATTTTTGGATTGAATGAGTATATCTATTATTCTTTAAGGAATAAGGGATCATGAATGTAATCAATAAGGTTTTATTGTAATTCGGGATGTTGCAGTGTTTTAAAAGAATATGTGATGATGGTGTTCACATGTTATTACGCGGGAAAAAGGATATTTATTGTCTTTACCTTCCTTATAAATTTTGGACTGATGTATTTTGGATAGTTCTGGTTTGGATTATTTTGGATTTCAATAAAAGGACAACCCGGAAGTCGGGCGGCAACTCGTTGCGTCCGACAAGGCTGCGAGACTTGAACCCACAACCGAAGGGCGACAAGGGTGTATCACCTACCACTGACCCACGTGATGTCCGGGATTAAATAATGTAGTTTTTTTAAGAGATCTGGTAGATGAATTGTCAATTCGTTTTTTAACCCTATTCGAATAGGATAAATAGAAAATTGTTTTTACGTTCTATTATCTTTTAGAGTGAAAGATGATTTTGTGATAGAAATTAGTTAAAGGATGGAACTCTACTGGTCAAGAATATATTTTTCTTCTTCTCTTATTCTATGAAGAAATTAATTCTTATACTTTATTTAAGGAATCCTAAAACCAAAAATGTGTTATCCTAATACCTTATGTTTTGTTGAACTGATGGTATTTCATATCATCACAGATTGATGAATTTAAGGACCTCAATTTTACACTTGTTTGTGATTGATGAACTCAATCACTACCTATAAATATTTACGTTTTTCTTCCAATTATATGTCTCTAATTTCCACCAATGTTCTCCTAATCGAGATCATAATTTGGTGGTGACCCTTTCATTTCTCTTTTCCTCATATTAAGACTAAATTTTAGTAACCCAATTTCCGATGTGGGTTTTCCCACAAATATATTTTCTATTTTCAACCATTTATTCTTGAAGAACAATTTCAAATTTCGAGTATGCAATTTATTGAAGGAGGGGAGAATGTAACACCCCAAGATTTCATAGTGTGTTATTTCTTCAAAATAATTCAATAACTTGCACTACATGCAACACCGAGTTCAAGCGCACCATGACTTACCAAACAAGCCGTTCAAAAGAGAATATGAATAGTATTAACTAAATTTTAAACTTTATATAATCCTTATAATTTTAGAATCCATATTATGAGTTTCTTAGACATAATGTAAGAACAAATTCATTTTCAGTATTGCACTTTGACCAACTTTTAACCGTGAACCCTTTTTAAATACAATATTTTAAACTTTTTGACTAAATGGTGACAACAAAAATTTAAAATGAACATCCCAAGCTTCCACGTTACGCTTCTCTTTGAATAATACAATAGCGTGTGTTGTACGCAACTTCGAGTTCTAACACACACCATAACCAAATCAAACTAGCCGTTATGAATAGTAATACCTACTTTTTGAAATTTTATAAATTTTATCTCTCAAAATGGAATTAATTTTTGGATTCGGAGTATTGAATTTAGCCTATGGTGAAATTTTGGTACTTTTCAGTTAACTTTAATATTTTGATGAATAGTGAAAATTACTAAATTTTAGTTAAAAACAACTTTTTTAATCAAAATAATTAACAGGGATAAATTATGAATTTGAGTGGTTTTAAAGTATATTTAGAATATATTTTTACCATTCAATACAATGTTGGTCATTGTACATAATTTCACAATTAAACCAGACATAAAAAAGTATCAATCTTTTGATAGTTATTATATCTTAAAAACACGCTTTTTGTTTTGACAGCGGGAATTAATTTTAAATTAATTTCTGCCACTTTTGTGTTTCAAACATGGAAAAATTGATTCCATATTTTGAATCAGGATGTCCAAATTGTGTAAATATGTAACTTTTATTTTTAGAAATTTTGAATAATTACTTAGGTAAATATTTTATTTACCATGGTTAAAGGGTAGATCTGGTAAATAAGGGTTAAAAAATAATATTATAATAATACTAAATTACCATAAAACGTGTCCTAACCTTATTTGTAGATACATGGCCGACCATGGGTATCTTTGGGTCGATTTTGGGACCCCATGAAGGTGATAGGGACAATTTATTTTAATTAAGTTAAAATAAGTACAAAAATGACATACGCATATATATTTTAAAAACAATTTTTACATAGAGTTATATATGTTGGATTTTAGACTATAAATATTCATTAGAAAGATGAAAATATTTCCTTCATAATGATAGTTTATTTTTAATTTTTAGACATTAAATATGTTAATTTATTTTTGACACAATGATGACGTAGTAATTACCATAATAGTGAAAAATTAAAATAATTGATATTATAAATACCAAAATAAATATAATTTGAGACTTTTATTGAATTAAACTAATTTTCTAGGTTAATATGGCATATTAGTATTGATTTAACTAACTTTTTTCTAAGTAATCATTCTATTATGAGTTTCACAAAAATCAATTATTGAATAGTGTCAAAATTGACATAAAAGAGTTTTTAAAACAAATATTATATTATTAATTGATATTAAATTCCTAAAAAATCTAAGGTTCGGCCAAGAGACTTATATCAGGATAGGTGTGTCATTAATGGAGCACTTGGGAGTCTCTTGGATGTATATAGTATGTTTAATAACCATACAATATAAAAAGACAAAGAGACATTGTAAAAGTGAAACTAATTAACTTAGAGTTAATACTTAATGATAAGGTTAATATAGTAACCCAAACCTGTCTAAATTCTATTGGTAGAATGGTTTTTGACCCATCCCCACCTTAACATATAAATAATAAACTTTTGATCCATTATAAACCGAATATGAATTTCTTATAAATTAATATTCCTAGCGTTTCCAAAGGTGCCCCTCACCCCTCTTATAAAAGGGCACTCCCCCTTCTCATTACTTCACACCTTAAAAGACTCTTGGTTCTGCCAAACCCTGCCCAAATACTCTCTAAAATTCCCTCACTACAACCTAGAGGCCTTAGTTTGATCATAAAGCCACCCTAAATAGCCCTTTTGATCAAATCAAAATGAAGAAGGTAATGTTTTCACCACCCTTTTTCAAATTCATTTCTTCTTCAACTTCTTCTTTCTTTGTTATTCCCAATCTAAAATACTGAATCCAGTATCTCCTATATACTGTAATATTATGATAAATATGGTACAACCATATTCAGTATTCTATCTACCCTTTTAATAACATGTCACAATACGTGAGTACGTACGGCTTACCGTCTCAACGTCGTGGTGTAATTGTTATTCAATAAATTATTATTTTGGATGGGTATTATTATGATGTGCAATTAATTTAAATAATAAATATAACATGATAATTATTCTTTATATATGATATACCACCCAATTATATATTATTTTAATATCAAAAGAATGATATTGTCGCTCATGCATACGTACGGACTACCGTCTGCACGAACACGATGAGATTCATTCTCTATCGTATCCATTCAAGTATAATTATCATTTGATGATTTAAAAATAATTTTTAAGGACTTGTTATAATTCTGGATATTAATAAGATACAACCTATCCATGACAACCACGGCTTACGTAACAAAACATATAAAATAAAACGAGTAAGTTAACACCCGAAACAACGATAATTCTAAGATATTATTAACAAACCAATGTTAAAAGATCATATATGATATCATATGAATGTATATGATTCTTGTATAAACTAATAAAAATTATTTCACCATTATACAGTAGGTTAACCTACCCCCAACCAAGGAAAAGTTCAAGGTAAGGGGTTTTCATCTCACTCCTTATTCTCATGAGATTCATGCCATATTGCCACTATTACATTTTGTGTGGTGTATGTACTGCCCATAATTATATTCTTTGTGTAATACACTTTAATTTATGTGTATTTACATATTCAATGTATTATACCTCTTTCATGGGTTGTACGTTTCATAAGTTACCAAAATGGTAAGGGTTTATTTCGCAATCTATTCATTATTTGAGGGTGTTTATACGTAATAATCTACTGGGATTTCTTTATCATCCACATCCATGTTTCTTCGAAATGTATTTCAAAACATTTTTACTATTTACAAAGAATATGGGTTAAAGTCATTTATACCCTTATGTGTTTTTAAAGGAATGTTTCCGTCGTTTTCCAAACAAGGCACTTTTAACCTTTCGACAAATTTAAGGTAAGAATGTTTTTTTAACTTATACAGTAGGTGCAGCTATTTACCGCCATTATAAAATTGTCAAAGCATCCCTTTCAAGCTTATAAGAATATTTTCAATGAAAATGTTTTATTTTATGAATATATTACTCTTAAATGATTTCAAAATAAAAAGATATATTTCTCTAAAAAGTTTTTTGATTTCAACTATGTCAACATCCCTTGATGGATTTTACGCTTATTTGAAGTTGATTTATTATGATACAAAACTTCTATATTGCATTGAAGGTTTTGTGATATGTTTGACTGTGAATGTGCTATTTTTATACCATTCTTAGTTTATGGTGAAAGTATTGACCTTTTTTATTCTAGTTTTAATACGAATGTTTATGTTATGTTTAACCTTTTCATATGGGAATGCATTGGACTTAATATGTGACGGGCGGAGCCCGCTATAGCTTCTCGATGCATCGGTAGGTCTCATTAGACAAACTAGTGTCTTGGAACAAGGCCTTGAAAAAAATCTTATTTTTAGTCTTGGAACAAGGCTTTGGCTATGTGGTTATGATAGTCTGGAATTATGCATTCCATTATTATGAAAGTGGTTATTGATATTGCATGTGATTATTCGATTAGTAGAATATCAATGTGAATAAGTAAATGTCATTATTTCATTTTATTTTTTCCATAATATGTTGAAGTTCAAGTTTAAAAGGCTTTTGTTTTAGTTATACATTGCCTTAAATGTTTATGCTTATTGATGAAAGTTTTCGCTGTATTGTTATCCTTAATGAGCATTTGAGCTCACCCCTTTTCTATGTTTTATTTTTCCCAGGATTCCAAGAAGTATATTGTGATTGATAAGAAGGGTTAAGACAAGGGAATAATGGAATTCATAAAGGATTATTTATGTTGTTTTGTATATTATTAAGTTTAATGTAACATTCATTTATATGATCTATTTTTCCAAGACTGCTTAACTTATCGGTTCATCGGGACTTGATTCCTTGTAATCATGCCAATGTATTAAAATAATGCACCGACTCTGGGTAACTTGGGTCGGGGCATTACATTAAATTTATTATAATGAAATAAATTGTATTATTAATAATAAATTTTAACTAATTATACATTGAAAAACATTTTAAAATAAAATGGATCTTTGTAAAATTTTTAAATTAAAATGAAATTTTCAATGAAAATCAGTATTTTCTAGTATTCATCGAAAAATCATCCTTTTTAGAAAATTTTCAAAAATTCACACTAAGATAATTTTTATATTAAAATTAAAAAATTTAAATTAATTTTATTAAATAAATTTTATAAAAGTGTCCTGAATTAATTTTAATATAATTTCTGAAAATTTAAAGAAAAACTGTTTTTAGAAAAATGCATTTTTAAACATAAAAATTATCTTATATGATAATCAAGAATATTTTTGATTAATATGGAAGTAATTATATTATTCTAAATAAATTGTATAGTATTTCACTTTAAGACCAAATATTAAATATAAAGGGACCTCTAATTTACTTTATTTAATGAAATAGAATAAGGGTATTTGAAAAATCAGTATTTTTCAATATTCACTGAAAAATCAATCATTTCAAAAAAATAACAAATTGTAAACCTAAGTTATTTTTATATTATTATTTAAAGAATTGGTTAAAATTTATACTTTTAAAATTTTAAAATTCATAAAAATCAATCATAATTTCAACACATAAAAAAATAAAAAACTATATTTGAGAAAAATGTATTTTTGAATCATAAAATGACATTACTAGAAACTAAGTGATTTTTTCCTAAGAATTAATAAATACCTTTCTATTGAGTTGTAACATTATGAATATATGTAATAATGATATTATTCATGTTCATACCCACTAATTCTACTGTTATGTCATATTTAAATAATAATATTTTTATAATATATCTCAGTTCGCATAAAGATCGGTGTTGCATGTTAAGCAAGATATCGAGTTTATTATTCTTTTAAAATAAATTGTTATGATATTACATAAGTAGATATGAAAATGAGTGTCACCTTAAAACCCATACTGATTATAGGGACCCAAAATTATCATACATATATATTACATCTTTTTAGATAAATATACAATACCTTACACAAACACACGCCTGAGGAACATAATCGTTTAGTGACATCAGAGACTAGTTACAAAATATTCTAATTTGGTGAAAAATATTCAATGTTTCCCACAATGATCTATCTATTTAGTACTCATCATAGAAATAACCTACTTAAATTCATTCTTCATTACCCATGTAAAGGAAACATAAGAAATGATGAGCTCAAATGCATAGTAAGGGTAAACATAAAAGATATAAATCTGTGATCATATGAAATTATAAGATAGGAATAAGGGTATGTGATCATGAACATAACTTATGAAGTTAATACCCAACCTATCATAGATTATAAACATGAGTCATGGCATAAAACGTTATTATTTCCAAAAATATGACCCATTAGAGTGGTAAATCATCATAAATTAACCATAAACCAAAATCCGATGCCATGAAAGTATAGAACAAACATAAAAATTGAAAACCATTTCATATTTCATGGTTGAATAATAATACCATCATTATATTGGATCACGACTCATCTCCTATTTCCCATTGTGGATTAGGACACACTTGTTTCCTATAATGGATCAAAACACATCTAATTCCCATAGTGGATCAATCCTATAAGCTTGTTTCCCGTTATTATATGATTAGATATAAATATTTACCCAATTAATTTGAGAGAGATATAGGTCACACCCATCACATATTGAAATTCATACATATGAGTTCTATAAGATCATAACTTATTCATTATATCATAACCCATGAAATTAAATGGGATTCATAATCATTTCATCATATCATATCCTGTGGAAAATTGAAACATTTCATAATCATTCCATCATTTTATCATCGTATGATCTGTGAAGAAAGAAGCGTGTTCCATAAGAATTTTATCATGGTAAAACCCATGGAAGAGAAATGAGTTTCCTAAACATCATTTCATTATTAATATAAACCATCAAAATAATAATAACAATTATTCATTATTTCATATCCCCAATAAAAGATAATTTATATCAAAATATTTCATCTTGGATGAAAAAATATTTTGAAATATAAATCACTTGGAATTTTTCTTGAGGAAGATAACTTTTCTTTAAAAATCAATTTTTAAAACTAAAAAATAATAAAATGTTTTGGACATAACTTTATTTGAAAATAATTTTAAAAAATTATAATGAAATATTTAAAAAACCATTTAAAAAATTTCATGAAGAGAAAATCATTTCCACTTTGAAAAAAACTTTTTAAATCATTTTAAAATCCCCTTTTTCATTGAAATAATATAAAATTTTTCGAAATATTAAGTATAAAATTTTATGTAAAAATAACTTTGAAAACTTTTAAGGAAATATGGAAATATTTGAGCGGTCATGAAAGTGATTAATATTGTTCATGTCATGCATATTAAAAATAATGCTTCTTTTCACATTTTCTCTAAAAGAAAAACCAAAAATTGTTTGGATGATGACAGGAAGATTTCTTCCATTTTTTTTAAAAGTCAAATATGGGTAATTGTGTCTTTAATAAATAATTTTAAGAACATGAAAAACATTTTAAAATACTTTTTTTTATAAAAAATGGATTTAGAAGAAAAAATTCCCGACCAATGGGAGAAATAAAGTCATATTTTCTTAAAAAAAATTATATTATTTAAAGAAAAAAAGTGCGTAAAATGCTATTATTATATGAAAATATCTTGAATAACCATATTGTAAAAAAACTCTAATTTTTTCAGTTGGTGGATCATAATATTTCATTATTGGAAACATAATTATAAATAATCCTGATAAACGATGAGATAGTAACATAAAAAATATACCACATTGGTAACTTTTAATTGTTATACCCATGAAAGAATAAAATAAAATTAATCATATAATATTATTAAAGAATTATAATCATTATGTAGCATGTCAACCTTTCAACTATTGATTCTCTATTAACCATCTCTGTATAATTTGATATAAAAATATTTACAATCATTGAGAGAATATTTGGCCGTAACCCTGATTCAAAACACTGTGTCTTTGAGGAAAAACTCTCAGAAAACAATAGTGAAAATAGTACTAAATTAATAAATTTTTTCGCATACTCTTTCACTATGATGTTATCTTTCTTTAAACTAATGATGTATTTTGTTTTAGAAATTATGAACATATGGGGATAATTTTTTTCGTTGAAAAATTCTTTAACATCCTATCATGTAATGTCTTGGTAAAATTTATCTTGAACTACTAAATACCACCACTGGAATTTTTGGCCCTCTTGTCTATATGTTTCAGACTATACTTTCAACTCATCTAGTGTTCTAGGAAAATCAATTATTTGATTCATATAATTTATCTAGAATTCTTCTTTTTTTGGGTTCTAAATCACCCAGAATAATGAGTGGATTCTTCTTTTAGAATTAAACTGAATGATCCTCTTGACTAGTTTTATCCCTTCTATTATATCTATCCATATCCTAATAATACTATACAATACTTTGAAAAAACTATTGGTTCAACTTATCTCAAGTGCAACCACATTCTCAATAGCCTTTTCGGATTGATATTTACGATGCCTACGAGGTTCCATTCTCTATAACCAAAAGAAAATTCTATTTAGTTTCACTATCTAGAAATAGAATTCTTAGAAATTACGATTTTACAATACAAAAAATATCATAATAATGCCTTCCAAAATTAAAAATATTTGACTTTCAAAATAGTTTTTAGAATTCCATCATGTTTTTGAATTTGAAACCATTTTCAACTATTTTTTAAAATCAAAAATAAAATCTCCAAATCATAAATAATTAATCAAAATTAATTATACACTCTTAGTAGAAGTAATTTTTATAAATTAATATAATTATATTCTCAACAACTAACCCCAAGATGATGAGGTGAAAAGTCCTAGATGTGTCTCAAAACACTCATGTTCCCAAACTCTCTAGTAACCTTAAGTTCTTCATAAATATGTTAAATATGCCTTTTATTCTTTACATTTTATGTTTTTATGATCGTAATCTTTATTACCATACCATGTATATAAGAAATTACCAAGATGGATACTCAAGGATCAAACAAACTGATACCATTTTTAACATCCTTCCCCTCCTCATTGTCCTGAGAAGTGACAGGTGTGACAGTTGTGCTTAGGTGACATCCCCAAGACACCAAATGCAAGAAATAAATTCCAAGGGATTAATAAAAAATTGGGGGATGATTTTCCCTTTAAATATAAAACAGAAAAAACCAATATATAATGCACAAGTACAAGGAAATACAACTCAAAGTATAACCAGCCTAATAATAAAACCAAACTATATAAGAGAAAAAAGAGGAATCAAAGACTAAAAAAACTCAAAGACACAAAAGATATCAACTCAGAAACTCCCATCCCACTCCAATATTTAAAACTAAATTCCTAGCCCAAGGTATCAATAATATTTAGTCATTAACTAGGATACCTTTCATTTACTTCTGTATCGATATATCACATTGGCAAACACACCAATGTTCTCAAGAAGGGGGTGAATATAAATGATCAAGTTATGGTTCCCTACTCATGAGAGATATCTCATAGATATACTATCCGAGCATAAGATAACCAATACCAAGTTCCCCAAAATCACATACCCCTTCCACAAGGTCAGGTCAATAAAAAATAACTCACTCCAACCATTTATTCCAAAACAATGTCTAACTAATCATTCAAATCCATTTCAAAAAATATATTTGTTTTATTGAAATCATTTATAAAAAAATTTAAATGAATAAAAAAAACATATTATAAAAAATACACTTTTAAATAATGAAATAATGAAATTTCAACAAAACCAACCAATTTCCAAAATTTTACCAAACTATCACTAAAGAGGTTTTCAACAAATCACACATCAATTTATAAATTAAATTAAATAAATTCAATAATTTTAAAACTAAGACATCATGTTTGAATTAATTAGAGTTTAGAGAGAAGCCACATATGTGTCAAACAAAGGCGAAAATGAGGAATAGAAAAAAAAATTCAAAAATATAGATTAGATCTTCAATATTTGACCATATATCTTGTTCCCTTCACCCAGAACAATCATATCTCATCATGGTTGACATCACACAAAAAATATATATCCCCAAAATAATAGATCAGTGATTCCAATAGAATGGAGAAAAATAAAACAATGAAAAATGACGAAGAACAAACACTTACTAATGGATTTGGGCCTCTAACACACATAGATTATCCTTTGAATCATTCTCTGATTGAGAGGAATGGTATCCACAACCTAGGTAGGGAGAGTAATTCATGAAATGAAGAATTTTTTTGGGGGCGGGGAGTGGCCTAAGAGGTTAAACAAATTAGGACCATGATTTTAGATCCAATTATCTATAGTGAGTTATTAGGGTTATTGGTTAGGCAAATTATATGGTAACCATTCATGAGACAGTCCCTCCAAACACACATCGCATGGTTAGATCACATTGTTACACAAAACATATGCAAACCATGCTAAACCCCCCATTCCACCCATGCATAATTTATCCAGTTAATCCACATGGTTTATCCAAATTTTGTGCCTAACCATGTACCTACTTAATGTCCACTTTTTAATTTCTTGGTTTCTTGGAGGAGTTTCACGATTTATATTAACTGTGATCAAGCTGTTCACCTCCAAGAAAGCCAAAAAACATTCCAAAACTCTTCCAAACCTCCCAAAACATAACCCAAACATTATATAGCCATAATATACATGAAAGAAGGTTCAGTTAAATGAAATAGAGGGTGATAAATCAAGATGTATTATTAACAACTACAAGACAACAGGAATTCATACAAAAGTTAGTTCAAAAAAGTTTATCTCAATAAGAAAAAAAAGAAATCCCAGAAAGAAACATGGAGTGCTTCTATGGATTCAAGTGATGTTTTACCTTTAGAATTAGAAGCTGGACATTCTAATCAAAAGGTTAACATGTTCTCTATGGAATGCTCTAATGATGTACATTTATATTATTCCTCTAATAATGTGTTTGAATATAAAAATAAAAATTTTCCATATGAGTAATTAAATGAATATCATACCACACTAGAAACTTAATATGATTCTATGAAAAATAAAAAATGATACTAAAAAGTCAAATAGTGAAGTGTTTAATGAAACATTCTCTAAATACCCCAACCCTAGAAGCATAGAGTGAGTGTTTACGTTATTACATTGGAACTAAATACAAATAATAGCATCCTAAAAGACCTATTAGTTTATTAATATCACAAATAAAGATAAATAGATGAATTTCATTTATATTTGAAAATATAAAATAAAAATAGCTGTTTCTCTGAGAACATCATTATTCCCCTTAGCATATCCATACATATAAATTAAAAAACACTTCTTGGTATCCTAGGGAAAATAAAACATTAGAATGGGATGAGATCAGATGCTCAGTAAGTGTAATAATTTTGAAAATTATATTATTAATAAATAAACATAATAAATATGAAAGGATATATAATTTAAACAAATTCCATTTAAACAATAACATGAGAATAATATTACTAGAATAAATGATGATCAAATAAATGCATAGAATTAATCACTTGATCTTAAAACTTATCCATAGATATCATAAAAATTAGAATAATCACATGGACATCAATAACTAATCTTATAATTAATTAATTCAAAATTTTATTCATATAAACATACTATCAAGACCTTTAATAGGACAATTTAAATCTATGGGAAAAAACTTGTCTAATTTGGCCAATTAACTTTTCTCATATGACCAGTTGATGCATCATATAATATATATAACTGGGTTCCACCCATCACTTACTATGTACAATTAATTCCTAATATTAATGTGGTTTAATATAAAGAACATAAAAATTATTATTAAAAACAAACATAATAAATATTAATACTTACCCCAATCAATTAAACATAATCATAAAACATCCATAGTAATATGGTTAATGGGGGTAAAAGATTACATTCTTATTAAAAATAATCATAAACCACCCAAAGAACTATTAAGGATGAAATTAATAAAATATATCCCTAGTTTATTATAATTTAAATAATGTTTTTATGCCATTGATGAATATAAATACCATAATAATGTTATTAAATTTTTTTGGAGGGAAATAACTTTTTACATTTAAAATATACTTTTTAAAAAACTAAAAGATCCGAAAATATTTCTAAAATACTTTTCTTTTAAAATTACATTCTATACATATAAATTATGTTTTCAAATAATTAGTGGTCATGATGAGAGTAAATATTTTTCATGGTTTACAAATTTAAACAAAGATTAATTTTACATTTTTTGGTAAAAGCCAAACATGATTTTTTTTCAAAATGTCATGAAGATTCATTTCAAATAATTTTGTAAAAATTAATAAATAGTAAACTTTTGTTTAAAAAGTCATTTTATAAAGGTAAAAAACATTTTTGAAAACATTTTTTGAAAACATGTATTTTGATATACAAGGAATTTTGACCAAAGAGAGAAATAATGTTGTATTTTATTAAAACATTTTCAATAATTAATGTCACTAAAGAGTGGAAAATGTTAATATTAATAATAAAATTCATGAATAAATTTTGGAAAATTAAATATATTAGTTTTGTGGTATCAATACCAAATAATTCCCCCAAAGGAGGCTTAAACAAAAACTATCCAGAATAATGATGAGATTGTGAAATATACCCTTATCAATTTGGTAACTTCTGAATCATAATACCCATGAAAGAAATAAGTTTAAATGAAATTTTAAATAAAATAAATATAAATATATTCATCATATAAAATATAAACAATTGGAAATTTATACCCCACAGAAATTAATAAGTGTTGAATAAGGTGTATGTTTCATGAAAGTAAAAGTGAGACAAAAAACCATTACCTCAGGTTCGCCTTCCTTCATATGTATCTAAACCTCCTGTATAATAAATATATATTAATTATGAATATATTATAGAACTATAATCATATATTTCATACCATATAATATTTACTTACATTCTTTTATCACCTTTTTATTAACATTTCTTTTTTAAAATCACTATTTTGGTTGATAATTGCTTTGTTTTTCATGAATGTTTTGGATTAGTAACTTTATTATTTTTAAATTTATCATTGTTACATCATATCTAGTATATAAAATTATTTAAATATAATATATAATAATTTAAATATATTTATTTTAATCTATAAACATTAGAGATAGAAAATAGACTACACCATTCATGGGGAAGGTATGTTTTACAGACGCATGAACATTGTTTCTATTTTTATTGAAATATGGAATGAAAGGAAAATAAATATTAATTCACTTTTATAGACTCATAATTATTTTATATATATAATTTATATTAATCAAATACATCCTTATTATTATACATGTAAAAATGAAATAAAATCATTTCACATCGCTATGTGGAGTCGGTTGTGCATACATACACCTGGGGGACATTATTGTTTTCCCAAAAATTAGAAGGTAAGCAAATGTTATATGTGATATTATATTTATAGAACTATTTTTATTTAGTAAATATAAAAAATATTAAATTAACATTATCCTTACTAACTTTCATGTAATGAATAATTAAAAAATGAATGATGTATCTTCGCCGATGCGGTAGTCTTCCATACACATGAGCAACGTTATTGTATCCCCCCCCAACAAAATGGAAATTAAGAATGAATATATGATTTTACAATTTAACAATTATAATATTTTAATAATTATCATATAAATATGTTAAATAAATCATTTTATATAGACTTTAATGGTGGTGATGGAAAATTAATAACATTGATTCGCAAGGTGGTAGTTCACTATACATAAAATCGAATGTTTAGTTTTCCATTTGATAAAAGTGGAGATATATATGGTTAATTAAAAAAAATAATACCATATAATTATATAAGAAATTTTTGTGTTATTATATTATAATATTTGATAATGGTTTTTCGGAGGTAAAAGAATAACTAAAATAAATATGCACATTTAAGAATGTTACCTCTTTTCCAGAGGGTCCCTTTAGGTTAATTCCTAAGGCCTTATTAGGATAGATTACTTATCAAAATAAACCCTTTAATATGGGTTAATTTAATTAGTAAATTTATATGGTAAATTCTTGGATGAAACAAATGGTTTTGGAAGTCTGAAAAAGAGAAGATAGGGGTGACCTTTTATAAGTGGGTGAGAGGACACACATGGAATTTTTGAAAAGAAAAAGTGATAACCACATTTTTATCATGAAAAAGCCTCGAAAATGGGTCATTATCAAACCTTATAAGTTATAAGGTCCAATTATGATCATATAATCAGTTTTTAACAAGTTTTTGATCATTTTTATCCCTTATCTATTTAGTTTAATCTGAGGTAAATCCATTTTTACCTAAAAGTGATAATTAATTTTTAATGTTTTGCACATTCAGTATGGAGAAAAATTAATTTTCACTTATAATATAATAAAAATTATTCAAATTCCAAATATGGATTCAATTTTTCCAAATTTACTTCACTAAATTAGAATAGTTTTATTTAAAATTAAACTAGGAGGTATGGAGGAAAAATGAGTTTTATGAAGAAAAGCATTCAAAAGTATAAAAAGTTTTTTATTTCATAGTTCAATATTAATTTTTTTATAATGAAATAAATTATTTAAATATTAATACTATTTAACTTAAATCACTTTAAAACCAATTTAAAATATTACTTAACTTTTTATATAATTTAAATGAAGCATCAGTTTTCAATAAAAAATCAGTGTTTCTGAAATTCATAATTTTTTTTGAAAATTATATAAAATTCCACAATTTTTTTTTAAAATTTATATTTAAAATATTAAAGATTATTTTTAAAATAAATTTTATAAAAGTGGTAAAAATTAATTTTATATTATGTGAGAAAAGCGCAACTCGACCACCTTTTTTTGAAATAATGTTTTTTGGAAGACATTTATTTCTCTTTCAAATGATTATTATTTTATTTATAATAAATATATATTCATTGAATTTATTTTATACCTGTTTAAAAAAATTTATTTTCAAAATTCTGTTATTATAATTCATACTCTCTAACATAGTGGCTAGGTTATAATTTTCATGTTTAAAAGAGTATTGTGTTCCATTTAAACATGATGTTTTGTGCATTGAAAGCTATTGAATAGATAAAATTTATTTTAAAATAATTATATCATAAATTATTGCGGTGTTAAATTATCTTATATCCTTGTTGTTTCATGTCATATATGCTATCGAATATGATGTTCCTATTTTAAAATATCAGGGTGGTACATTCTACAAAATTAAATAAATTCCATTCTCAAAATTTAATCCTGATCTCAGTAATCAATGGTTTGACATTTAAAAATATATTTTTGAAACTGAAACTTTAAAAAGCGTTAATAAAAAATCATATTTATAAGAGATAAATTTAAGTACAAATTCTATCTAGAACAACACATTACTATGTCTCTATTTAGGAGAACACTGTTGGGAAATATAGATATGGACCTAGAAGAAAAGCGTACATAATTATGAAGAGTGATAGAGATTATTGATCATAAGAAAGTGAATGATCAATTGGAAGTTAATGACCTAAAAACCATAAATATATTATTATTTAAAATACTATTTGATTCATTTTATATGAACGCAATGTGATAATTTTTTTGAAGATCCTTTTTTTAATTTGATTAATTTCTTCATCAAAAAAATGGAAAAACAAGAAACTATAATTACTCGATATCTTTCTATTTTATAGTTATATGTTCAACCTTTGGTTCTAATTTGATAAATTCATAATTCATCTCTTACACAAATAAATTAATATCTAACAGTAATTTTTATTCTTGAAGCACTAAGATTAACATTTAATATATTATTAGATCAATAAAAGATTGAAAAGGAATTCCTTATGTCTATATATATTTTCCAATACCAAAATGGTTTTCCCAAGTTATACAATGTAATACATTAATCTATAATAACTCAATAGTGACACCAAAAATTCAACATAATCCATTATATAAATGGTTAACCTTAATAATCATCCAAAATATGTCTGACCAAATTCAATTTCAAAAAAATTATAAGGGAGGTCACTAATTCAAAATTATGTTCCCCAAAAATTATAATGTGTCTCTTAATGTCACATTAAAAATATATGAATACCTTGACCACCGTAAAACCTTAATTAAACCATGCATTATTCCAAAAAAATCTCATGTTTTTGAATATATTATATAAATCCAGACATTCAGTTAACTCTGGAAAAGATAACTTAAATAATTAAATCACTAAACAATGTTAGGGTTAACAATTATATCCTTTAAACATCTATTAATCATTATTATCTAAACATCGATCACTTTTCAAGGGTTATCTTCCCCCAATAATTTGTTTTCCAATATGCTCCACATGCCACTGAATCATTTTTGTTGGTCATCGGTACCATTCAACATATCCTCTCAAATACTTAAAAAAAATTACTAGAGTACAATCCCTCCATACTTCTTATAACTACAATATCATTGATAAACTAATTCAATAAAATAATTTTTCAATCTAAATACATTATCAATTTAATTATTTCACTTCATCAATAGTAAAATCCTAATCTTTATGGTGATCCATTTGTTTCTTCTTAGGAACATTCCTTTAACTCTTGGGGAATTCATTTGTGTACTACATGTTTTTTTATTAGAGGTAATATTGTTGTGTGCCCATATAATGGGAACTTTGACTAATAAATCATGGAATCCCGTTATGGTATGATTTATTTTTTAGGGCTTTAATATTTCAAAACTATTCTTATTGGGTTCTCTATTCTTATATCACACCCACTTGTGACGGGTCTATTTTCAACAGGGTTTGTTTTTCGAATATAAATAACCCAATGGTTCTCATATCTATGATAATTCATGAACCTACTTTATAAAAGAAGGCACTCATTGGGTAAATTTACCAATAATATTTAATAAATCACATTGGTTGAGTGGATTGGATGTTTGTTCCATCATACCCTTTTGGGGGAATTATTTCCAATTCCGGGACTCTCTTATAGATATAACATATGTTCATGAATTCTTTGTTCATTTTGATGTATGAAGTAAATCCCCTTGAATTAATGATCAATAGTATGTAGGTATTAATAATCATTTGTATGTATCTATAGTTCCCCATTGATGTGGATATATATTTTTATATGAGGTTGTCCATCAATGGGAACCTTTTATGAGTTTATTATAGATTATTTGGTAATTAATTGGGAAGATTCTTGTTTTAATCCACAAAGTGAGGAGATCTACAGTTTACAATCATCTTGGGAGAAAAAATATGTTTTATTGTTAGGATCAGACACATAATATGGGCTTCATATGTATCCATGTGAAAGGAATCATAACCCACATTGTTCGGTGCCAGTTAGTAAGACACATTACCTTTTACGGTCATCTAACAAGGACCAAAATGTGCAGTTTAACATCAAATGGAAAAGATATCTAGGAGAATGTGCATGTCCAATAATAGTGTGGGGATTACTCTAAGGAAATCTGAGGGGGCCAGAAGAGATGTGGTCTCTCAAGATGTTTCATAATCTTACTGGGGTGTGACCCAATAATGATAGTGATGAAAGGGACCCAGAAGGAATATGTACCCCTGGGTTGGATATAACCCTATCAGTAATGTGGCCTGGAGAACATTATTTTAAATCTAGGTGTTGGGTTTGGACCTGAGTTAATCTTCCTACATATCCTAGCTAGTTAGGAATCAAATCCTATGTAATCCAGAAGGGTTGAGGATTTATTCTATGAAAGAGGCCCATTTTAATACAGATTGGGGTTTATATCATTGGGGAATGACCATTTGGGATGATAGGATTAGGTCTTATAATGTACAGGAGGCCCACTAGTGTTTTGGAATCATGTAGGTGCGATAATCCCCATTAACCTCTAAGACCACATGATTCATTCTCCATGTGAGGAAAAAGAGTAACAAATAGGTCGGAAGATTACACGATAAACTATGTCTAATAGTGGATAGATGCTAGAGCCCAAAGGGAGATGGAGAGATCTTTGAGTGTTCTTATTCTACTCTATTATATTGGTAACTAGGATAGACACATCTGATGAGCATTATGAATATTACCTTATCTGGAATAGAGTAGAAAATCTATCGCCTCCCATAAGAAATACTAGGGGATTATTCAAGGAGAGATTCCATTTTGGTTCCTGGGGAATAAATGAGGATAATCCTCTTTACCTCAAAAGTAAAGGAAAGCATGATCCCCTCTGTACCCACCCAGAATGGGGAGGTCCACATTAGCCCCTTCCATTTTCATGACCCTTTCTACCATGGGAATGTAATCTTGAAAACATTTTGAGGGTCTTCCATGTCATGGAGGATACCACCAAGACACCGCTTACCATGGGTACGTAGACTTGAAAAGATACACAAATGTGTCTGATGATCGTATCATACATGTTAGGTGACCATGGAAGTGGCCTTGTCCTAATGTCATTAGACTATTTCGTGAGGGGGCCAATGTGGGTTCTGGTGGTATGTCAAAAGGAAGTTGTGGGAGTTAGAGAGTATAACACCATAAGAGTCCCCATTCAGCGTAGAATACTCTTCTATAGAATGGGGTTACCTCCGCAGAGCATATTGGTAAGAGGGTGACGGTAATCTATATGTAGCATTGTGTTACGCAGGCTTGGGTTCCTCCCATGTAGCACATTTTCTAAATAGGGTTGGGTTTTACTTGCGTAGCATTTGGCTACGCAGGGTAGGTATCACTCTATGTAGCTTTTGGATATGCGGGATGGTGGTCCGAAAAGGGGTCATCCACTTATGATCTGTGGTGTGGTTTTCATGAAGGATTATTGGGTTTTTAGATGTCTGGATGAATTTAGTTCCCTCTTTAACATTATCTGTTGGGTTTATCTACTAGGAATTGATGGCTCCATCCCAATTCTCTTATGTGTCATTTCTCTTGCATGTGTATTCCCTTTTTCCAATTTCCCTCAGAGTATTTTATAGAATAATGGAGAGACCAGATAATGGGATTGATGGTCATCCTTGTTGAGCTATGGGACATTGTTTACAAGAGCCCATAAATGATGCCTCATCCCATGAATGATTTCGTTCAAGGGGGGTTGAAAATATCATCAGCACCCTCTAACAATTTTTTTCAATTACTCGGACGGTCATTCATAGGGGATGGAAGTCACCTTCTAGACCCAACAATGACTTGGTTTCATTTAAAAGATCCAGTGGTGCCATCTCATCTCATGAATGATTTTTTTGTGGGGTGATTTGTGGAGTAGTAGAACACCATGCAGAGAGGTGGTTCATATAGCATTTTTTACTATGCATGACCAAGCCACCCTTCATGGCCTCGCCCCTTTTGAAAATTTTCTTCAAACTCTTCATTGAATCTTTTTTACCTTTAAAATATTTATAAAATTATTTCCCCCTTTTATATATGGTTTTTAGGACCCAAAAATCCCCCCATCAGAATAGGCTCCTATTAGGATAAAGAGGAGGCACTTCTGATGAAAAAAGAATCTCTTTTTTGAACTGGTAAGTGGTATGCATCAGGAATCGAAATGATTTATTTATTTTTTCTAATCCTCGTTACTTAGAAGAAATATTTTTACTATTTCTAGGGGTTCATGGAAAACCCTAAAAATATTGCGTCTTCTTTGTTACCACCATAATTATATCCTAAGTCTAATATGGTATGGGATTAACAGGTGTAACATGAATTTTTTTAGGCCACCCTTTATGGTGTTTCAAAACATGAATATTTTGTGCATTTTTTTATTACTCGATTGTTTCTTGAACCATTTAAAGTGTAGTTTTAGTCAGATAAAACTCGACTTTTATCTGGGGTACCCTTTACAGTTTTTCAACCTGGTCAGTATTGTGTCTCTCTTTGTGGGTAGTTTGAAGTCTTTCCAATCAGACTAATGTTACTGATGCTTTAGGTAAAATGACCTTGACCATGAATTATGGGGTAATAACCCCAAGAGGGATTACTAGATGATAATGTCCAAATATTTTTCAGACATAAATGGGTGATTATTTAGACCATGGAATTTTTATTTTTCAATATGATGTATGATATGGGAGAAGTATGTCAAGAGTAACTGCAAAAATAGTTTCCAGCATGATGTTTTCAAGGTGTATAGAGATAGGAAAATTATCTCTTGAAGATGAATTTCTCTTAGATTGATAGGCCTTTTTTGTGGGCATCTTCTGCAGATCCAACTGGGGAAAATTATGAATTTTTAAGAAGAGTTAAACTCAAGACACTAACCCTCTATTTTTGATGGCTATGTAGTTTGTGAAAATTCAGATTCCTCATTACCAATAAGGGTGTTATTTCAAGGTTTTGATGTCTGAAAATGATGAGGGAACCTATACTGGTTTTATCCATTAATGATAAAACACTTATACATGAATTTGGATTGTATGATAGAGGGTTAGAGCATGTTTTAGTTTATTATCGTGTGACTAGTACATGGACCATGTAGTTTAATGTATTATGACAAGGACATCAAAAGGATACAATATAAGGTCACTTAGATTTGACATGGAGATAAATAATTTTATATTTTCAAGGAAATATATCCAGGAATAATCCATCAACTTTAGGAATGAAGGAGATAGAATGAAAGCTACAATCTAAGGATTTCTGAATCTAACGAGTGATATGGGAAGAAAGAGTTGTTGGGGAATACAAAGATAGAATATGTCTCTCATGAGGATGAATTTTTATTTGGATTATGTTCCTTTTTATGGGAGAATTATGTAGATCTAACAAGCTAATATTGTGCATAGTCAAACAAAGTTTTCCTCAGGAAAATGATCCTCAGTTTTAAATGGCTATGGAGGTTTATGGAGATTCATAATTCCTTGGACATAGAGTTTGGTTTGTGAAAGGAAATTCCTTGAATATGAAAAGATAATTTTATGTTGAAATTTCTTGAGAATAGGTATAGGTTTTTCATTTATGTGGGTATTATCCATATGTAGGGAAGAATTATTTTATTATTTTTTTATTGTTATGACTGGGCCTAAGATATAAGGTCTAGGCATCAAAATGTATCCTATTAAAATTAGGATAAAACCATAAATAGTTTTAGGGAGATTCCCTTTGTAGGTCTAACTTGTGCACAGGGAGGGGACCTTTTTAACTTATTCAACAGTTGGACCTAGGATTGGAGATTCAAGCATCACTATTTATCCTTTGATAGTATAAATCAAGCTATACATAGTTCTAAGAATGTTTCCCCACACATCAATCAAAATATCTGGTGGGGAACGGGGCATCTTCCTTTGAATATGGGATCACAAGCAGGGTGAGATGCATATTGGAACCTTTAATTTATATTGAGCTCATGTATAAAAAAATGGGTGATTTTTTTGTGTTCGGACCAGCAAATAAGATCTAGGTGTCTCTACATATCTCATCAATGAAATAATTATTCCATACATAGTTCTTGTGTTGGAATCATATTGTGTAGTTCTGACC
Organism: Viscum album; assembly: GCA_963277665.1. Classification (NCBI taxonomy): domain Eukaryota; kingdom Viridiplantae; phylum Streptophyta; class Magnoliopsida; order Santalales; family Viscaceae; genus Viscum; species Viscum album. The sequence continues at coordinate 176,508,876 of OY728147.1, read as the reverse complement.
CATACACAAGAAAAGGGGATACATTTTTATGATATGGATAAGCCTTTTATTAAAGATCTATGTATCTCTATATATCTAATTATAATAAGAGTCAATCCAAACATAGTTCTTATAAATCATTTTTCTTAGTTTCATGTAACTAGGACATCATAAATGTAGATTAATGTCATGCTGTAAGAATGACATGGGGTATTACAATTTTAGGTCACACAACTAGGACCATATGTCAAGGAAGTGGTATGTTGTAAAAGGCTCATTGGGCCTAGATATTCTGACATGCCTCATGCGTGAGGGGGAAAGAAAACTTAAACCATCATTTTGGGGTTTCTTGGACTAGGATAAATAATATGGGGAAAATCGATTGGGGATTAAGGATATAAAATAGGCCCCTCTTAGGGGTGAATTTCTTTTTGTTGGCAAGACATTTATTTAGGAAACTTATGTCAATCCAAATAGGGTATTTAATGCCTAGTAATAAAATGTGTCCTCAAGACACTGACCCTCCATCTTCGATGTACAGAAAAAGATTATGGATATCAAAATTTTCTCAGAAGAGTATGATAAATGTACGAAATGTGTCTGAGTACATAAGAATCATTCAGATCGTGATTTTCAATGGACCATGGAGTTCCTTGCATAGATTTAATTGATATGAAGCGGAGAATTTCTGTTTTCTTAATAGATCCCCAAATGAGGAACCCATATTTGAGATATCTTACAAATATAATTCTTTATATACATGAGATGGGGACATTTTTTTCTTTACCCCATGGCTGGTAATAGGAAACGAGGTTGAGTCCTCACTACGAATCTTTTTAAAATGAGAATCAAGCCTCATGTAGTTCTCAAAGAACCATGTAGTTTAATTTCTTGTGTTAAATACATTCACCATATAGTTTAACATCATGAGGTAAGGACATAGGTTCCCTTACATGAAGAGCAAATATTGTAGCTAGTCTCAAGATTAAGGAATTTGGTGCCACTACCTATCCTTTTATGTCATGAATCAAGCCATACATAGTTCTCAAATTGGCTTCAAGTGTTCATTTTAATTTCATTCATTGAGAAAATTTGGTGTTCCTTTTATGTTCATGTGATTTATACCATAGTAAAACTGATTTGAATTGATATATCTTGATCATGTGGGGAATCGCTTACAAAAAATCCTAATCCCACATGATCTATTATTGGTGTGATTAAAAAGGGGTGGAAAAGATTTATTCCACCACATAGAGGTGATAAAGATGAAGGATATGGGAATTCTTATTTTTAGGTGGATTAATCGGGATTGTAGATATGGGTGTCTCTACGTATCTCATTAGAGTGAGAATCAATCAATATGTAGTCTATAACTGGATCCTTGTGTAGGCATGACCCGTACACAGTGAGGGGCTATTCTCCCTTTAATTTTTTTATTGTTGTGGCTAGACATAATACTGGAGACTTGAGGTGTCACTATGTATCCTATGTGAACAAGAATCAATGGAAATGTAGTTCTGGATGGGAACACTCTATATAGGTCTAATCCATATGCAAAGGGGGGAATTTTTCTCATTTATTACATTTGTTTTTGTGGTTAGACACAAGATTAGAGATCTGGGCATCACTATGTATCCTATGTGGATAGGAATCAAGACACACATATTTATGGATCCTATATAGTTTAACTTCATTCAGTGATGAAAAATGTGACTCAAAGTGAAAGATAGCGAATGTTGTGAATGGACCCATGATTGAAGATCTGGGCATCACGACTTGTCCTATGATGGAAGGAATTGGTCCACATGATGTTCTAGAAAGGAAATATCTATAAAGGTCAGATCTATACATAGAGTGGGGAATTATTCTAGTATTTCATAGATGGGTCCATGATATAGGGTCCAAGTGTCACTACGTATCCCATTGGAATTGGAATAAAGTTACACATAGTTCTTGAGGGACCATGCAGTTTAACGTCCTGTTGTAAAGACATGGGTCACTCTCTATGAAAAGAATGTATCATTGTTATTTCTACCAAAAATAAAGTTTTAGGAATCACTACATTTCTTGTGATTGCAGGAACAAAGACACACATATTACTTAAAGAAGAAACACCCCATATGGATCTGGATCTCATGTGGGGATAGAGGAATTTCTTCTTTATTCTGAACAGATCAAGCTCGTGGGTTGTGAATAACCAGTGAGATGATGATTCCAGTGTAGTTTAACAACATACAGTTAGTACGTTTGTATCTTTTAGTTATGGGAAATATGAATTTTTGGACTAGTAAGAAGAAAAACCATAACATGAAGAGAGGCATTGAGGCCAAAGGCTGATACAAATTATCTTATGAATGGAGGAAAATTTATGGACGGTCCTAACATGAGAGGTCTAAGAATCACTATATTTCCTATGATGATAGGAATCAAGCCACATGTAGTTACTGAATATGGTATGGTATATGACTGATGTCAGGGGAAATTTCATCTATTGTGGGGGAAATATAGTGTTATGTAGTTTGACATCGTATAGTGAGTAAATTGGTGCCGTGAATTTTATTTTCATGCGATATGGAGAAAGATGTCACGCTTTTTTAAGGCCATGCAGAAATGACCATATAGTTTAATGTCCTGAAATATAGACAATTCACCCTGAAATTTAACATCATGAAATCAGAACAATTTATCATGCAGTTTAACATCATGAAATCAAGAATATTTGTCATGTGATTACACAAAATACTTCTTAACGAACCTTGAAATGGTGGGAGTCATGGTAAGCTATTAGTCCCTTGAAATCAGAGAATAATCTCCATTAGAGAAGACCTTGTATATGGTGTAAGTTCCCTTCAATTTCTATTCCAACATTAGTGGTTTATTTATGGGTATCATCGAAGTCCTAAGAACCTACAACATCTCTATTCCGAAAAAATATCAGAGGAAAAACATTTTTTTCATGGCTCAAGTGATCTAGTTTTGGTTGACTTTAAAATGATGCAAGTTATAAAATATATTCTCATCTAGTTGATCCAATTCATCCAGCCTCTTCTAGGATTTCTCATCTGTGGATAACTGGTCATAGATGGAAACATGGAGTGAGGATAATTTATATTTGATGGGAATGACTGCCTCTATCCCATATACAAATGAGTATGGGGTTTCATGTGTGGGAGTGTTGGTCATGGTCTAGTAAGACCACAAATAATGTAAGATCTTTTCTAGAAAATACTTTTACCCTTATCTACCATCTTCTAGATTATATTTGATAGTTCTTTATGAAGGTCTTTATATGTCCCTTAGCTACTACATGGTAGTGTGATGAAGTGTTCAAATTGATTTCATACTTCTGATATAGATTCTCTAATTTAGTAGAATAGATATTGGTGAAATTTTCCATCAGTATTGAATGAGAGACACTAAATATGGTGATGATATTTTATTTCAAAAATCTTATGAGGTTTATTTCCCTAACTTCTTTGAGAGGTATGGCTTAGCCCACTTTGAAAAGATGTTGATCGGTAGAGAATGTACTTGAATTGTTTGTCCCTAGTATGAGCATATGGTCCAATGATGTCAATTACCCATACATAAAATGGCCAAGAGTATTTGGTACTAGGTAGAAACTATGAGGTTTGGTTTGTGAAGTTGGCATGAACCAATCAGGGATAGAAATTTTTTGTAAATTTAGTGCATTCATGTGTTATAGTGGGCCAGTAGTACCCAATATTTCTTATTTGATGAGAAATATTGAATCCCAACTGGTGGGCAACACAAGCTCTAGTATGAACTTCTTTTATGATATTAGAAGTCTCTTCTCCATCATTTCACCTAATAAATACCCATTAACTCTCTTCTTATAGAAGAACTTTTTATGATTCATTCTATCATACAGAACAACATTAATTTCTCATCTTCATATCTACTCCTTCCCCACTGTATCAAGTTGAATCTCCCCATTTTAAAGCTAGTCTATAATAGGTGTCATCTAGATGGGGGTAGAACCATAGCGTTTGGGGATAGAACTAAATTCATTGATCTCTTATGTGTTGGCCTGAATGAAAGGTGAGACTATCTAGTGGTGTGAAATGATAATGACCATTTCATCCGAGTCTAGATCTTATAGAGTTGTGGATTCATTTTCCAGTGCATTGGATTTGGAAACTGGGGACATCGGGATGTCAAACAATGTCTAATTCGAAATAAATTCTTCCATTAGACCTCGTATGTGGTTTAGTAGGGGTTTATCTCTTGATTTTTGATTTCATAATCACTATTAACCTTCTTGATGACCAGTTTTGAATTTCCTATTATCTTCAAGTGATTCACTTGTACTTGAAGTGCCATATCTTTCCCTACAATGAGTGCATAAAATTAAACCCCATCAATCATGAAACCTTATGACAGTAGAAAGGAGTGAGGTAGGACCTCTTCACTAGAGGGACCATTAAGACTCCCATACCTAATTTTTTTGAGTTTGGGGTTTTCCATCCACTTCCCTGTTGGGCTTCTAGATGGACCATCAAAATTAATTTCCAATATATGGGTGACCTCTAAAAGAGAGAAGACCTATTTGTTGCATAATTCCGTATTCATTAAGGTCATTTGTACTTAGGTATGCTCTTCCAGAAAATATTCTAATTCTTTTCTATTCACCACTTTTTGATGAACAAACTGAATTTCAAACTGTTATAGGATGACTACACACCGTGACAGACACCCGATCAACATTGGACGACCAAGAATGTATATGATTGGGTTTCTATGAGACACCAGTTGGACCTCGTGATGTTGCTGGTAGTTCCTTGGTTTCTAGACTATAAATATTATCATTATACATCCCTTATCAATATCTGAATAATGTGCCTCAGCATTGATCATGGTTTGGATAAAGTAATAAAGGTTGTTTTTAATGATGATGTCATTATTTATTGTGAGGAAGATGCCTAGTAATCACTCTAATTCATCACATAAAAAATAAGTGGCCTTATTTTGATAGGCGGCATCAGTACTGGTTGGATCGAGATATATTTATTGAGACTATCGAATGCTTCCTCACAATCATCAGTCCACTAATATGTTACCCAATTTTCCTTATCCTGTTGAATGGAACACTTTCCAGCAAGTTTGGCTATAAAAAACTGAATATAGGATAATTTTCAATAAAGTCCACTCAAATATTTAAACTTATGAGGAGGTTAAATTCACTGTATAATCTTGGTCTTCTCATGATTGACTTCGATGTTGCGATGATGTATGACGAAGCCAAAAAAAATTTCTCAGGTAATGACAAAATCACATTTTAAGGGGTTTATTTTTAGACTGTGCTATAACATTTTTTGAAGACAATTTCAAGATCCTCTAGGAAGTGATTGATATATTGAGACTTAACCACCAAATCCTAAATGTAGAATTCAACAAAAATTCCCAAGAAGGGTTTTAAAATTCGATGCATGGAACATTGGTATGTAGATCTAGTATTCTCTAGGACAAAGGGAATTTCCTGATAGAAAAACACTCCCTGGGGGACTTGTAGGAATTAGATTCTTACTATTCCTAGGATATTAATATTTTATTGTTTCCCAAATATACATCCAAGAAGGAGAGGTCCTGATGTCTGGTTGTTGTGTTGATCTTTATTGATCAAGAGAGGGAAATAATCCATTGAGCAGTGTCGGTTCAGATCACTAAAATCGATGAAGACTCTGATTTTTTTGTTCTTATAAAAATGGAAAATATTATCCAACCATTTTAGATACTGGACCTCTAGAATAAATTTGTATTTGATAATCTTTCCAAAATCTACATTGATTTTGGTAGAATGTGCTAGTTAAATCCTTCTAGATGCCTTTTAATAGCCCTGGTTTTCCTATGGTAAGACCAAGTGATGATGGTCACCCTGGTGTTGAGGTCCAATATTTCAATGCAATTCAAAGAAAACACATCCCAATACCACTTCAAGAATAATTTATGTACCTATTGTTATTTAGAAGATGTGGCTGCACGAATGAATGTGGGTTGTGTGTCTTCTTCCATAACAAGGATTATTTCTCTGAGTTCATCAATGGTGGTAGAGACTCCGTCCTCAAATGTTGTAGGTCTATCCCAAAGATCATCCTCCTCCTCTCCTTCCTCATCTTCGTCTTCTTATTGTAACATAATGGGATAAAGTGGTTGGGTAAGCTCACCTAGGTTAGGATAGGATTCTATATCATCACATTCAAAATATGTCATAACATCCTATAGCTCAACTGAAAGTGTGGTATTTCCTTGAAACTATGGAGAGGTTGGAGTGAGGTATGATAAAGAAGTGTCTTCATCCTCTTTGGTTGGTGAGACAACAAATTTTTCCTCAGCTTGTGGGGCATGGATTTCTTGGAGCTAAGGAGATGGAATGAAGGCATTTTCCTTTGATATTTCACCATTGAATATGGAGTAAAAAAAAGTTTTCAACGCTACTAGAATTAGTGTTCTGGACTAAAATCTTGAATGCTTATGAAGATGCATCTAAACTTAGACCACTATTCTCAACCTGAATGATGGGTAACACACATCTTTACTAATCTATTTGAAGGGGTTTTCCATGATCATTTCCAAACTATTTAGGGTAGTGACCCAAGGAACACCATAAACTAGGGGTTGTTTCCCTTACATTTGATAGAATCCTACATTGATATAATGTGATTCATATGATTTGAAAAGGGCTTTATGAGCATGAAATATCCCAATTTTATCATTAATTTTCTATTTGATTAATTGATGGTAATATAAGGGAATTTTCTCATTTTTATACAACTAGGGACTTACTATAAAGACATTGAACGTCATATCCTTCCAAACATACAAAAACCATGAGTCAGATATGAGGTCTCAAAATTGATCCCTGAGCTTAATTTGGCCCAGTGGCCTTTGCTCTCATTCTCCATAGCCCTATAGTGTCATAGAAAAAGGTATTAGGTTATCTTCATTGTATCCTAGCCAACAAAGTTTCCATACTAAAATGAGAATCACTCTAGATCCATTGTCAAAGAAATATTTCTAGATATTGAAACCATTTATCCTTCGATACACATATAAGGGTCTAATATATCCCTGAATAACAAAATCTTTCATGCTGATCTGTGATGTAGATAACCATGTGACATTGAGAATGGTTGGTCTCTATCTAATAGAACTCAATAGTGAGAATTTTGGATTCAAACTCCTAGGGTCTTAGAAAATCTTCTATGTTTTCTTCCCTGAGGAATTTTGATATGCTCAAAGCATCCAAAATCAATACCTTGGCCAGTACCATGGCTATATATTTCAATATATCACACTTCTGGTTTAACTATATGTGCCATACTGCTTAGATATTCTCTTTCATAGGCACTCTAGCGGTAGGATTACTCAATGTAGAGGGATCATCCCTTTAAATAGGAGTTAAAGGTGATCATTTCCTCAGTGGGTTAGGTAATACTAGACTACCTACATGTCCAGGGTGATTGGACACCTATAACCCCTATGATTGAAATTACAGAGTGACTAAGTCACGGTGGATTTTGGTAGGTGGAGGGGGTTTTCTTGGTCCTGTTGGATTTTTTGAAGGAAACTTTTGTGAGTTTCTACTGATAGTCTGAGTATGGATGTGACTTGAATTATGGTTCCTACTTGGAGTACACCTTCCTTGGTATCTATAAATCATACGACCTCTTTATTTGGTTCCCCAATCAGGTGTAAGGAACTAGTTTCATATCCATACTCATCATTGGAGAAGGGATCCATTAAATTAATTACATTAATGGAACCAAATGTCAATTCCTCGTCTAATGATGAATTTACATGGATGATAATTTATTGTTGTACCGTTTAGTGGGGAAGAGCCCGTTGTTTCAAATATGAGGTTGTAAAGACTATGGAAGTGAGCGCCAACTTTGGCCTTGATACAAGTTCATCCTCCTATTCTTTCTCTCATCCTTTTCGACCAGTCTACTTTTTTAAAGGATAGATTTTGTAGGTTTTTAGGGCTGATGACGTCGATTGTGTTGTAGTAGAAGTCTCCGAAAATTTATTTTATTGTTTCAACTACTTTTATAGAATACCACGAGTTCAGTTGATTATCTTTAAAGTCATCCAACCATTGAACATCAATACCCTTATTCTAAAAACTTTTTTATAATCATCTCCTCCCTCATGGGAAGAAGAGGAAACATACAATACTTATGTTGTTGGATTTCCCTACCTTAATTTCCCAAAATCAACTATTTTATGTTAGGTGAATTTGATAAAAAATAATTCTTCAATGGTGTGCCCCAGTTTCCTATAGAAGAGAAAATAATCAGGCTGGTTGTTGAGACCTACATAGTGAGGTCATTTGTGCTCTATCGGGTGGAGTAAATAATTTTCAAGGGAGGCTATAAAGTAGATGTGATGTTGATCATATCAGAATGTGTAGACTTTGTTACTATGTTCCTCAAATTGATTCCTCGGGGGTTCTCTCTTCTTATCAATATGAGGTGGTGTATTTTGTTGATGTATAGGGGGTTCCAAAAGATATGTTGTTTTTTATGGAGTTGGGGACAACATACAGTTTGGATTTAGTGTGAAAGATGTCACCTCTTCCTTTCCACTTCATTTCCTCGATACTGATGGAGTTATTTGGGACTTGAGCTTAGTCTGCTATATGAAATATTCTATTCTTTGGGAAATGAAAGAAAAATATCAAAATACACCTATATATTTCACTAGGATGAGTGGTTTTCATAGCACTTCATGAAAGTACCCTGTGAAAATACAAAGCAGATCTTCTTGGAGATGTGGTAGGTTTAGGGGTATGACATTCTTTTCCACCTATCAATGAAATATGACTGTCTTGTTATCTTATTTTTTGAAATTCGAGAGGATAATTAATGTTGAATTTTATGTCATTTATATGAAATGAAAGCTGAAATTCCAATAGATTTATTTCAATCCCATGATTAATTGATATAGAAGATTGGTGTAATATATGAAGGTTGGCCCCTGGAAAATTCGTATGAAGCATATGAGTTTCACAAATTCTTTTTTCTTGGCAGTTCCCATCCTGGGGTCATAATGGGACACATAGTACATCATATTTTATTCCTCATCTCTTGGTCAATTGAATATCATAAATGTATGAATCCCAAAGTTTGTAAGGGGTTGGGTGTCACTCACCCATTTTGTGTAAGTTTTATTTTCATGTTGTATTGTCCCAGTTCACCATTTTCCCACTCTATTTCCCATAATCCTTAAGAACTGTATTGATACATTGGACTGATCTTCTACTGCCTTTGAGAAATAGTATTGTATCATCAGTGAACATTATATGAGAGAGACTTCAAGACATGTGTCTACTCTATTAAGTTATAATTTTTCATTGTTCAATTTTATAATTAAAATAGTGGATTAAAACATCCGGGGTGATAATGAACAATGATGGGGATAGTCAGCCCCCTTTTCTTAAACCCCAAATTGCTTTTATGAAACCATATTTCTTTCCCATGAAGGAAGTAGAAATATAGGGTGAGCTAAAACACAGAAATAAAAGGTCTGTAACCATAGAGGAATACCCCATACCCAAAAGGACTCTTAGGATGATTTCCCATTCAACGTATTAATAATATTTTTTCATGTCCAACTTAATAACCATGTTGGAATCAAAAGTATTTTTATTAACTTCACCAATCACCTCCGATCCAATCCGATGGTGCCTTGAATAGTCATCCCATTGATAAATCCATGTTTATGTTCAAAGATCCAGTGAAAAAGATAAAACTATATATTCTTGTTAAGTAAATAGGAAAAAACCTTATATGGAACATTTCACATGCATATTTGATGTTATTGGTTGATGGAGGTGGGATCTTTGACCTTCAAAAACAACACAAGATTCATGGAGCATACAAAACATGGAAGTTTTCCCCTTGAAAGTAATATTTAATGGATTTAATAATATCCCCTTTAACAACATACCATGAATCCCTATAAAAGGAGTATGGAAATCCATCTATCCTAGGTGCACTCTCTAGTTCAAGCATCCATACAACATCATGAATTTCCCTCTCAACCTGAACAACCTTCAAATGATCATTCTCTCTCTCAATGACCCAATGTAGGATATTATTAAAGATCTCATTTGTACACCATGTATAACCCCCTTGCATGCATGGATTTTTTCATACTAGGATATATTGTAGGTGAACATCCCCCATCACCCTAACCTTATCATGTTAATCTGAGAATGAGTCGTCATACATCAAAATGTTGGGTCTCATAACTCATATTTTTTTTCTTTAATGCACTCCTGAAAATACCATATGTTATTCTCACCATCCTGAATTCATATTTCCCTTGATCGTTCTTGATACAAGTGTTTCTATTTGATAAGAATGTCATTTGAGACATACTACTTATTCTAAATATCATCAAAAATGGCCCATCCCATTCATCATATGAATGCAATTATAATTAATCAATCTCCGTACTAAACTCATCGATATATAGGCCATGATATTCCTTGTTATTTATCAATGAAAAAGAGAACCTATAATGTACCATATTTTTGTGAAGGTTCAACCATAGATTCACATGATGGGTTTAATTCCATGGCTCCCTTACAACCACCTGAAAGCATAAATATTCTGTCAACAAACTGGAGAACTGGAATCGCTCATCTCTAAAATTCCTGGAAGCCAACAAAATGCAATGGGTTGAATGATATGAAAGGCTTCGAGTTAGATGACTAACCTTGATGTCTGGGTAGGATGAAAAATCATGGCCATTCACCAAACACCTATCTAGTCTATACCACATCTGATGAACTCCTTGTTGTTTGTTGCACCATGTATATCGATCCCCCACATAACCCACATCCAAGATCTCATTACTAGCCATAAATGACACAAAACAATGTCTTTCTCTCCTTGGGAAAGTCCCCCACCATTCTTATCCTCTAGGTTTTCTATAATATTAAAATACCTACCCACTATCTAGAAAGAGTGACATGGGTTGAAGGATCCTAAATCCTACCATAAAACCGCCCTAGTTTTCATGTCACATTTAGTGTAAACAAACTAGAAGAAGGAACTTTGAGACCACACCTTAATATCTATCTCCAAGAATTAATATGAAGAAGAAATAAGATCAATAGAAACAAAATCCTTACATAATAAATAGATGTGTACATTTATGGGTTTGGAATGAAATTAACCATTCTCTTTTAGCCTATGTGAAAACTATTGAATCATAGATACATATTTTTTAGGTTTGAAGACCACCACAACTGAAACCAAATTTGAATAATGTTTGTTCAAGATAAATTCTGATTTCACCTATTCCCTTAACACATGGGAATTCCATATCATCACAGAAATCATTGAGAATATACATGTCTAGTTCTAGACCCAAACCGACGGCCAGATGAAAATTGATACGGTGAAAGATCAACCATAATTTTGGACTATGATCAAGTACAAACTCTATGTCCCTACCTTAGAGAAAATATTTCTAAAGCACTAATCTGAAGATCCAACACCTGAAGTGTTCCACCAAACCCATCTATATATCTTCAAGTGGATCCTTTGGATAGGGAAGAAACCACTAGTGATGATGGAGGAGATGACTACTTAGGAGAATCAATCTCTTTAGAAGAGTTTTCACATATCTAGAGATGAGAGAACAACTGAAGAATAATTTATAAAACATTGTTCCTCTAAGTTAGTGGTGGGGGTGGCAGAAATGAAGGATTGGGTTCCCTAATAAGAGAGGGAGATCCCGATCTAGGATTTAATAGCACCATCTCTGAACCTGAGGGCCCTTCACTTAACTATTGACCAAAAGATGAAGCTACGTCCACTGACACTAAAAAGGATGAGATGACCTCCATTCCATGAGAGAGGATCTCAGGGGAAGATTGAGAAAGCATAGGTAAACTGATGTCTAAAGGAGAAGAATCATAGCGATGATGAAAATCCTCTTGCCCACTCTTTGACTACTGTTAATGGATTTTTTGACAGGAAGTTAATATATTTCCTTGAAGGTTACAACATGTGTAGAACTGAGGAGGTGATGGGTATATCTAATCCTAGGACCATTCACCCTAGCCCTCCGCATAGAGGAATGCCTTCTCCAAAATTGATCCATCTCCATGCATAATCTGGATCCTGAAGTTTCTTCAAGCCGTAGGGTCCAATCATCCACGCAATGTAAAGAAATTATGGAGTAGGGATGCATTCCAATTCCTGAATGACCATCCCAATGTGCATATGAGTCAGACCACTTTGGAATGTTGTGTTATGGGTCTGACTCCTTGTTATTTCCACTGATACAATCATATCTTGAAAGGCTTGTAGTATATGGTTAATAATTGTTTTCCGGCTATTTATCATTGTTAAGATGTGCTGAGAAACATCCTTGGAAGGAATAATAATATATATCCATTCTGGTGGTGGGGAAGGAATGTGAGTCTTCCCATGATTTTTTTTCAATATATATTGACTATATCCTCAAATTATCATTGTATTCTCATGATGTCTTTATATACTAGTGTAGGTATTTTCTTCTAATTATTGTTTTCCATGGTATTTGAAAATAAGGATTGATATTAATCTTCTTGAATGTTAATATACTTATAGTTTTCTAATGTATTTTCATGCAGATCATGATTTGAATGAGTATGAATTTTCATATGCTAGTAGTTTTCCACTATATTTGACTATTTGGAATCTTCTATAGGAACAAGGGAAAGAACTTATTGCAAAAAAAATTATCATTATCCTTCATGAGACGTCCTAGGGACATGGGTCCACCTGACTTCTACTGGGATCTTTAGGTAGTATCATGTCCATGGTTTGTATATTGAGTCACATGAAGTTAGCGGTGGTGATTACTGGTAGGGGCCCTTGGGAGGGCCCCCTGTACTGCTAGGATGAAGTTGTTGGAAAGAACATCATCAGCCTACCTAAGGTAAGGGGGAAATCATTATCGTGTTCTGAGGACTATCTCCCTAAATAGTTGGGGATGGCTATTAGGTTTTTCTAGTTCTGAATCACCAACCATTTTTGGGAAGATGTGTAACATCTAGTTACATTTTCCAGTACTTTTGATGTTTCTAGGTACCTCTATTTTGGAGTAAATACGTGGGTTACATTTGGGTGAACTTTTAAAGAAAAACTAGAGGACAGTGTGTTGTTCACGGTTTGTGCATGATTTCACAAACTGTGCGACCAAACCGTGCCAGCCTTGAAACTTGGACAGAAGATTCCGCACGGGTGGCGCACGGTTTGTCTAACTGTGAGGCCAAGCCGTGCGAGAGGGGTGGCTAAGGCAGTAGCTCACGCACAGTTAGCACACGGTTTTTCAAACCGTGCGGTCACTTAAAAGAGATACTTAAATTGTGGATCTCGGCCATTTTACCTCTAAATGCTTCATTTTTCCTCCTAAGTGGCCCTAACTCGTGATTTGTCTTCTACTGGGGTCAGAGAGAGTTCTCACATCATTCAGGAGGCGATCCAAAGGCTCCTCTTGGTGAATCGAAGCCGGACACTTGAGGTATGTGATCGTTCTTCATCGTTCTGGATTGGTTTCTTAGATCTACTTAGATCTACTTCTCCTCTTCTCTTGGTTTCTTAGATCTACACCAGTTATGGGTAGATCTAAGTGTGTGGTAACAATTTTGATGAGATATGGTCTTAATCTTTCTAGGAGAAGAGATCTAAGGTGGGTTCCTGAAGAAGAGACCCATTTTTCTTGAGCATTCTCAACCTTCGTGTTTTTGGTCAAAAACATCGAGGTAGGTGTTTCCATCCCGACTTGCCAAATTGATTATCTTTGTATATTCTTGATTTATTTCAATCATTGATTTAAATTAAATTTCTTTAGTTTCTTTCAATTAAATTGATAAAAACTCGATTCCATTGAATTGAGTTATTTGACATGGTTTTGGCATGAAAATTTGGAAAACCCCAATTCCATTGAATTTGGTGTGGTTATGGAAAAATTGGTCGATTTAAATTGTTGGATTTAAATTGTGGATTTTATGTAACTGTTTTCAATTAAATTTTTGAATTTAATTGTGGAAATGAATTTGTGAAATTATGGAATTGGTTTTGAATGGATTTCAAACTAATGATAATGGATTAGAATGATTTGATAGAAACCCATTGGTTTTATCTTATGAAAGAGGCATGTTTTGAATAAAACCTATTTTGGTTTTAAATAGAATGAGATTGGAACTTTTGAAATGGAAGAATGGGAATGATCATATTTTATGCTTTCTTAAAATAGTCTGCCCATCATGTAAGATCACATGCAAGACTTAGATAGTTAGTGAGTTATTTGGATACACTCTATGCTGCTACAAAGTTATAAAACATACATGCATTGGGCCACATCCCTGATGGGTTGGTGACGAGTCTCCTTTGCCCAGTCTCATAGGCATGTTTGTATACACATCTTGCTAAGTTCACATAGAGAGTGTGGAATCCTGTATCTGGTTAATACTATCGTATCTTTTGGCAGATGACCATGTCACTCGCCTGAATATTTATATTTGTGATATAAATGTATGCCAATGATTTTGAACTATTTTACATGCCTGAATAATTTATATAAATTGTTTTATATAAATGTTTGACTTAAGCCATTGTTTTAGAAATATTCCATCATTGTAAAGCCATGCCTGATGAATTTTCCATCATTTGAAAATGTATAGCATGATTTGTTAAAAATATGCTTTTGAATTGCCAATCCTGTTTATTTGAAAATTGAAATATTTTCTCTGGATAATCTATATTTGGCATATTTTATGGAATCTCTGGTGGTATCCTGCTGGGCTTAGGCTCACACCCTACTTTTGCCTTCGGGTGTTTGTAGACATTCTTCTTCCAGGATCGAGCAAGGGAAGGGACCTCTTGGAGGGGGATCCAGTTTTTGATTTATGGACTTGGTGAGTTGTGTCCTTTGGGACATTGGGAATGTTTTCCATTTTTGGTACTTCGGTTGTTGTTCTTTGTCCTTTTTTTCCTCTTTTTTTATAACTACATTACTCCTAGTGGAGTTTATTTTGTTATGCATACTTCTTTGTTTTACTGTTTCTTCTACATTCTTATGGAAAATTTATTCCCACTTGTATGTTGTACGATGCCAGGTGCTAGTTGCCTACCCGTGGGGATCGGGAACGCCCTTCAGGCTATGTCCGGGTTGGCTCGGTTATCCGATTACCAGGGTACCCGGGCTGGTTCGTGACGAGATGGATTTTGGGTATTCATAAGCTGGAGGGCCTTCCATGAAACCCGGAGGATGGGGAGAGTACCATTTTAGTGTTACTCCATGACCAGTGTATTTGAAAGATATCATTGAAGATGTTGGGTGGTTGATGGTTTCTTTTATTTGTTCAAGGACCTGGCCTGTGCAGCGGATTATGTGCATGACTATGAGAACTTGTAAGATTCCATTGGATTGAAGATAGTTTTAGTGAAAAGTGTCTAAAAAATTTGTGAAAAAGACAAAAAAAACAATACCCCATCAAATTAGAATCTCCATAAATTATCACATTTGTCATTAATAACTTTTTTGGAATATATTCATGTTGATATTAAAAGGGGATAATGTAGGGTATCATCTCCACCTTGGTTACAGATTCACATATGGTTCACCGTTTTTTTCTAATGAGAGTGAATCTTGGTGTTCTACTATGTGATGAGAACTCTGATGATAGAATCATGGAATCACTTTATGGCATGATTGATTATGGGGGGTTTTAATGTTTCACAATCATTCATATTGGGTTTACCATTCTTATCTTGCACTTTCTTGTGATGGGTCATTTTATAATGGTGTTTGTTTAGGGAATTGGAAACACTCATATCGGTGATGATTTGAGGTCCTACTTTCCAAGGGTTGGTGCTCGTTGGGTAACTTGTCCCACGATACATAAAAAATCACACTGGTCAAGAGGATGGGAAATTGTGCTCATCACACCCATTCAGGGGGATCTATTTCATGTTTCCAGAATTTATTATAGATTTAATATATGTTCAAGATTTGAATTAACCTAAAACTAATGATCAATTGTCTGCTTGTGTTCAGAATCATCTGTATATATCCATACCTCCCCATTGATGGGAATATCTATATGCAAATGATGTTCTGAATAAATTTCACCCTTTTATGAATAGATTATATATTGTTTGTTTTTCATTAGGAAGATGATAGTTTTACACTACATAGTAAGGTGTTCTGGATTTTACTATCATCCAGGAATAATGAAGTTGTTTTGTGGTTAGGATCAGACCCATAAGATAGACTTATGACATATCCTTGTGAAAGGAATCAGAACCCACATAGTTCAGTGAAATGTAACATGACACATCACCTTTTAAGATTGTGTGATGAGAAAAAATCATTATATTTAATTTCATCCATCAAGGATATCTAGGTGGAAGCTTCCCAACTTAGGATTGTGTGAGACATACATCAAGGCTTCCCGAGGGACCCAGAAGAAATGTGGTCCCCTAGGTGGTGCTCATGATCTTATTGAAGATGTTTCCCAGTAAGGATGGTGATTAAGGGACTCAGAAGGAATATGGACCCCTCAGTTTCAATATAACCCTACCAAAACTGTGGCTCAGAGAACATTAGGATGAATATGGGTGTCGGGTTTGGACATCAGCGAGACTTTCGATGGAGGAGGCCCACCTATGGAAGAGGCCCATTTGAATGGAGGTTAGGGATTACATCTATAGAGGATGCCCATTCATGTGGATATGATTGAGTATTATACCATACAGGAGGCTCAATATAAGTTTCAAATCATGGGAATTTCATGATCGCCACTAACATTTAAGACAACATGAGTCATGCTTAGTTTGAGAAACAAGATGAAGTTGTAGATCTAAAGATTACATGATCCACGTTTTCCTCTGGTGGAAAAAATGCAAGATCCCAAAAGGAGAGGGAGATGGTTGTGATTATTCCCATTATCCTCCCTTATTTTGGTAACTGGGATAGTCACATATGATGAGATGTCCTTCTACGAACCAGGATGGTGAAGTGGAGAAAAAGTATCGCCTCCTGCAAGAAACACTAGGGGATTACTCAAGGATGGATTCCCTTCTGGTTCCTAGGGAGGAATTGAGGATAGTCCACTATTCCTCAAAAGGGAAGGCTAGAATGATCCCCTATCTCCCTGACTGGAATAGGGAGTTCCATGTTAGCAACTCCCAGGTTAGGACCCTCATTACCATAAGAATTTGGACATGAAAACATTATAAGGGTCTACCATGTCAAGAAGATTACCACTGAGACTCTACATACTATGGGTATGTTGGATTGAGAGGACACATTAATGTGTCTGATGATCTGATAAAACATGAAATGTGGCATTGTAATAGGCCTTGGCCTGATTCCATTAGACTGGTTCATAGAGGGGCCAATGTGTTACCTGATGCTACGACAGAAGGAAGTGATGGGAGATGGAGAGTATAACACCCTAGGATTCCTCATTCAATGAATCACATTCTAATGTGGGATGGGGTTCCCTCTACATATCATTTTGTCATTAAGGTGAGAGTACTCTCTGTGTAGAATTGTGCTACATGAACCTGGGTTTCTCCTATGTTGCACTTTTCTATAAGTGGATGGGTTCCACTCAAATAGTGTTTGGATATGTGGTATTTAGTTCCTATTGTGTATAGTTTTTCTACACCTGGAAGGGAGCCCTCTAGGTAGCTTTTTTCTATGTGGGGTGGTGGTCTGAAATGGGGTCATCCACTTTATCCTTGGGGTGTGGTGTCCAAGAAGTAGAATTGGGTTTGCGGATGAATGAATGAATTTATTTTCTTCCTTAATGTTTTACAGTGGGCATACCCTCTTGGAATCGATGGCTCTCTCCCAATTCTCCTCCATGTCTTGTCTGTTTTGTGCGTCTTCTGTTTTTTTCTTAGTACACCTTAGGGTATTTTATATAAGAATGGGGGAACAATATATTGGGATGTTCGGTCATCCTGATGGGCCCTAGGGCTTTATTTGTGGGAGCCTAGAAAGGTTGACCTGTCCCATGAATGATTTCCTTTTTGGGGATGGAAAAAAACAATCATCACATGCAAATAATTCAGTTTGTTTGTAGGGAAGGTCATTCACGTCAGACAGAAATAACCATCCATCACTGCAAATGACTTGGTTTTATTCACATACATTGATGGTACTGTCTCATCCCATGAAATATTATGTTCTTGGGTTGCTTCACGGAGCAGAGAAACCCCTTGCAGAGCGATGGTCTGCGTAGTGATTTTTAATATGAAGTACCAAGCGTCCCTTTATAACCTTACCTATTTTGATTATTTTCTTCAAAACAATTCTTTGTATTTGTTTTTCCCTTTTCCAAATCTATGGAATTTGTTTCCCATTACATGCATAGTTTTCACGACCCAACAGTGCCCTATCACCTTAAATATAAAGCATTGAATATTGGAAACTTCTTCATTTCCCTTTAAATCATGTGAATGGTGTCCTTTCTCTCCACAGTTATGGAAAATTCCCTTTATCTTCAATCAAGTACCGTGGTTTTTCTTTCCACAATTATCCCTTGGGAGAAAATCATTCTTTCCATTCTTTTCTTTATCCATTTTTACACTTACTTCCTCTTCCTCTCTTGCTTCACTTCAAATCCATAAGACATAGAGAATTATTTCTCTACCTTGATAACATATGATAATACATTCTTGTATGATAAGATTAATTGGGAGACTAGTTACCTTCAAATAATTGGAATTAACCCATCAAATAAGTGAACAATATTTCTTTTTGGATTATGTACGTGGTCCATTGTATTCCTTACCAACCTTGTAAGTATTTCTTCATACATAGACACATTTTACATTTACTTTGAATTGGACTCAATAATTTTCTCTCCAAATATTCTCATTGGTCATGATGAAAATACATTTCTAAGAAAAATTTATATAAAACATTCCATTCCACTCAAGTTATTCTATATCCATCATTAGTGTTTTGAATTAATGACCAACATTGACCTCTGTCTCCTGATAGATAGTAAACTGTCCTGAAAACTTCCTCCCAGTCATTAATACTCAGAACAAGAAATATATTATCTAAGGGTCTTATCCATTTCATAGATACAATTGAATTTTTAATCCCATTAAATGATAGAGGTTTCTAATGCATGAAGTGGTCTAACATTGTTTCACCACATTATAGATCGGTATGCTACTCTATATGGGAAGATTTGTTTCTCATAACTTGATCCACCATCCCCAATATGTTTATAATTTGGTTAGTTCTAGTTTTACCTCCATCTCTAGAGTTATTATCTTTCCTAAGAAGGAAATATCTACATTAGTAGGTTCGTTGATATGCTTCCCATTCTTTCTAATGGGAATCATTTCTAAATAATATAATGCACTAGATTAGATCATAACATTATGATACATAATGTATAATCCCAAAAATAGTAAGACACTTAAGAAAATTTGAAACTTTTATGTATGGGTAATCTCATAATTAAAAACATGGTTTCTTCTAGAAGGGTTTAAAATAAAAAAATATTTTCAAATCATTAATAATGGATTATAAATAAAATGAGAATTAACCAGTGCATATCCCCCGAGAGTGTCAAACTCTGTGAATAGTAAGACCTGTTTTTGTGTACTTGGTAACACTCAAGTAAATCCAAATACACATTTTTTAGATTTATTATCCTTATGTACATATGTTCTAGAGCCATATATACTTGTAGTATCCAATCATAGATGTCTTTGTAGGAAAACCACATAATCTCTACCTTACCAAAACTTTAGGATGCCATATTACAATTAGAATTTTCCTTAATGTATGTAATAATTTTTTATATATCCTAATAAATTATTTCCTAAATATATTTTAAAATGTTTCTACTAAAAACCCTCTAATACCAACTATAAAGACCCTAACTCTAATATCCCAGAGTTTATTATTACTTTTTTACATTAGCACTGGATATAAGGAATCACATCCTGAAGGACAAACTATTTTAGTAGTCTTGGTAAACTAGATACATACTTGAAATTAATTTACATTTAAAAACATAATATACACAAATTGTTTTCTTTGAGAATGAAATAATTCCAATTACCATATCCCTGCACAATAATCACAAAACATTTCCTGGTATCCTAGGAAAAATAAGACATAAGAAAGGGTTGAGCTTAGATGCTCAATAAGGTTAAGTATATAATGAATTATATCCTGAATCAATAATATTTGTAAAAATAGCAAGGTAAATAACTGAAATAGATTCCATTTAAAAAATAACTTGAGCATAATATGGTAGGAATAAATTATAGTCAAGTAAATCCATAAAAATAATCACATGATCATGAAAATTTCCCTTGCATATTCTAACTAATCGATTAATAACGTGGAAATAAATTATAATCCAATAATTAGGGAACACATAATTATAAACAATTGAAATAAACTCTCTAGACCTTTTATGAGATAGTTTAAATCTGTGGGTAAAACCCCATCTAATTTGGCCAATTTCATTTTTCTTCTGAGAGCTTCGATTCATTAAAGTGTTATCTATAATTGGGCCTCTTCCATCAAAACTAAGTTAAATTCATTCTTCACATTAAATGGGTTAAACAAAATTAACATATAAATTCATATTAAAAAACTAAAAAAATGAAATTTTAATACTTACGCCATCAAATAAACATAATCATAAGCAATCTAGAGTAATATGGTGGATGGTAATAAAATAATGCATCATCAATAAAACTAATCACAAACCATATAGGGAAAGAATAAGGATAATATCAATAAAACATATCCCTAATAGATCATATGTAAAATAAAGGTTTTATATCATTAATGAATATAAATGTAATTAGAATATCATTAAAAACACTTTTGAGGAAAATAACTTTCGCACTATGAAAATATAAGTTTTAAAAACAAAATGTTCCCAAAATACTTCAAAACTAATATTCTTTGGGAATTGAATTTAAATAATATAAATTAATATTTAAAACATTTAGTGGTCATGATTTAATGAAATTTGGTTCATTTTGTACACACTGAAATAAATATTCCTTTTAAATTTTCACTAAAATCTAAACAAAGACTTATTTTAAAAAGGACAGGCAGATTCTTTTCAAATTTTTTTTTAAAAAGTAAAAAATATGAATTTTTTTTATTAAATCATTTTTAAAAAATAAAAAACCTTTTTTTAGAAAACATGGAATTTGAGGAAAATAGATTTTTGACTAAACTAAGAAATAATGGTAGATTTTATTAAAAGCATTTTTTCAACAAGTTTAAGTACTAAAGAGTGAAAAAATGGTACTATAACTTTAAAATATGATGGATAAATATATTATAAATAAATATATTAGTTTTCTGATTTAAATTCAAAAACAATCTCCCAAGGGAGGATTAAATAAAAATAATCTTGAATAATTATGTGATTATGAAATAAACTATTAAAACATTGGTAACTTTTGAATCATAATCCCCGTGAAAGAAATAACATCAAATTAAACATTAGATACCATCAGTAAAAAATTATTCATGATATAACATATAAAAAGGGTCAGTATATATACCTCACAATGGAATAAGTGTTAAATATGGCATATGTCTCATAGAAGTAAACGTTATATGAGAACCCCTTACCTCAAGTTTGAATTCCTTTATATGTGTGAAAAACTCATGTATTATTATTATAAGACTATTATACATCTATTAAAAAATATTTATCATATATTTAATACCATATAATATTTAATTATATTTTTTATCACCCGTTTATTAACATTTCTTTGTTAAAATCATTATTTCATGTGATAATTTCATTGTTTTTCATATATGTTTTGGTTCGGTATCTTAAGGCCTTTTACTTTGATCATGTATCCAAATATCCATAATTTTAACCATGATTAAAATATCATAATTATAAATTATATTTAATTATAGTAATCTATAAAAGCAAGATATAGAAAATGGATTACAATGTTCACGGAGACGGTAGGTTGTACGTACACATGAACATTGATTCCATTTTTCTCGACGGATGGAATAAAAAGAAAATAAATATTAACTAACCTTTATAGAATAATTTTTATTTTATATATATCATTTATAATAATTAAATCAATCCTTATTACTATCCATGTAAAAATTGAATGAAAAACATTTTACATCACTATGTGGAGGTGGTAGTCTACATGTACACACGAGTGACGTTATTATTTTCCAACATATTGGAAGGTAAAAAAGTTAGATGTGATATTATATTTCCAAAATTATTTTTAGGTCATAAATATAACATATTTTCATTAATTTTATCCTTATTAACTTCCGGGTAATTAATAAGAGAAAAATAAATCACATCGCATTGCAAGGCGGTAGTCTGCCGTACACATGAGCGACGTTTTTATATCCCCTGCATAATGGAAAGTAAGAAGGTATATAAGATATAATAATTAAAAGATTATAATAATATAATAATTATAATATAAATATTTTAAATCAATTATTATATCCATCCTTGAATGTTGGTGATGGAAAACTAACCACATTGGTTCGTGAGGCGGTAGTCCACTTTACATATGATCAATAGTTTCCTTTCGCATTTCATGAAAGTGGAGATAGATATGAGTTATTCCATTAACATAATAAAATATTATTATTAAACATATATTTTTATTATTATAATATAATATTATAATAAGTTTTTACAGAGGTGGAATAATAAATAAATCAAATAAGCATGTTTAAGAATTCTACCTCTTCTTCAGAGAGCCACTTTTGGTTTATACCTAAATCCATCATTTCAAGGATTACAAATTAAAATATGTCCTATTGTATATGGGGAGATAATTGATGTATTTTAGAAGGTATTTTATTAACCAAAGGGTTTGGGACGAATGTAGAGGAGAGTAGAGGGGTGGCCTTTAATAAGTGGGGGAAAGAAAAACTTAGTATTTTTGAAAAGAAAATGTAATACCTATGTATCTATCTTGAAAATAAACTAAAAAAGGATAATTATAAAATATTAGAGGCTATAAGGTCTGAAAATAGAAAATGATTTTATGACATGTTTTACACCATTTTTAACCCTTATCTTCTAATTGTAACTTCCTATTAAACACGTTTTTACTTTAACCAAAATAATTAATTTTATTATTTTCACTATTTATTATGGTAAAAAATTAAGATGGAATTATTATATAATATAAATTATGATTATTCCAAATATGTAATCCAATTTTTCAAATTCAATTCATTTAATTTATATGATTCAATTTAAAATTAAACTTGCAGTTGTGTTGAAAAAAATGTTTTTCCGAAGAAAAATGTTTTCATTTCATTATTTAATTTAAAATTAAAACTACCTTTTTAAAAAATAATGTTTTTTTAGAAAAAATTTCTCTTTATTTAAATTGATTTATTTTTTATTTATAATAAATATATACACATAGAATTCATTTTATACATGTATAGAATATCTAATTTTCTTATTTTATTTATTACAATTTATACCCTCTGACTTAGAAACTAGCTTATAATGGTGATGTTTAATAGAGTATCATGTTTCATTCGAACCTGGTTTTGCGTGAATTGAAATCCATCGAAGAGATTGAATTTATTTAAAAATAAATACATAAAAAACTATTGGGATATTACATTATCTATTTTTTTTGGTTTTGTGTGTCATATTTGGTATTGAATATAATTTACCTCTCTTAAAATCTCATGGTGTTACAAAGAGGGCGTGTATAAATATTTTTTAGAATTAAAAATATATCATAAAAACTTTTTGGATTCACTTGTTAAATATGATAATATGATTGAACAACTAAAAATATTTAGTTAAAGACATTAAATATGATTCTATTGTTTTTACTGATTGATACAACTATTTAAATCAAATCCTTGGGAACAATAAAACTCAAAAAAATAAATTTGGAATATGAATCAAAGTTGATAAGCTAGAATTTTGTACAAATTATTTTCTGGTGATTTATAAAAATATGAAACTTTCTAATGTAACTTGTTTTCATTGTGGTGCATTAGGAAATTATTTTATCAATTTTGATTTGAAACACGGTCAATTTTTTATAATTACAAATTATTTTATTTCAATGGATTTTTCAAATTTCAGTACTTGTACTTATGGAAATCATAAACATATTTGGGTTCCAAAATATTTAGTTGATAACATTTATGAACTCAAGAAAGTATGGGTATAGAGAAATTATTATTTTTATTTATTTTTTTAGGGAAAATTTTAAAGATAATAAATGGTATATATTATATGGACAGTGGGTGTTCAAGAAATATTAGTTTGTATTTATCTAATTTCTTTTCCTTAACAAAAGTTTATAGAGGTTTTGTCACTTTTGGTGATAATGTAAAATGAAATATTATGAGAGTTCGATCTGTTAGAAATCCAATATCAGTCCTCATCAAAAAAATCTTTAGGTATAATGATTAAATAAAAATATTATTAGAGTTTCAAACTTTATGATTAAGGATATTTAATTTATTTATTAAATAATTATTTTTCATTATTTGAAGGAAAAATTATTAAATTTTAGAAACATATAATAGAGAATGTGTATACACTACATTTAAATGCACTGAGTAAACAATTGGTGAATTGTTTAAAGTCTAAAATAGATGAATCTTGAATGTGGAATATGGTATTGGGACATTTTAATTTTTATTGCTTTACAAAATTATCAAAAAAAAGAAATTAGATTCAAATTTACCTCAATATAAATTGAATAAAGAGAATTTGTGTAATTCATGCTAAATTTAAAGGTAACACAAGTCATCTATTAAGCTCATTAAAAAAAGATTCTACATCTAGACCCCAAAAACTAATTCATTTGTATTTTTTGGACCATTTATAGTTTCAAGCCTAAGAGTAAAATCCAATATTTATGTTTCTGTTAATTATTTTTATATATTTACTTGGGTTTTATTTTTAAGTGTTAGGAGTGATTATTCCTCTATTTTTATAAGTTTTGCTAAACTGGTTCAAAAATATAAAGATTCCAAAATTATTACTTCAATAAGATAACATGGGGGATAATTTGAAAATAATGATTTTAATACCAATTTTTCAAAACATCGTATCAAAAAAACTTTTTCTCCCCCTGGACACCTTAATACAATAGTGTTGTTGGGTGGAGAAATAGAGAATTTCAAGAAATTACAAGAAAAACGTTATGTGAATATTGTATACCAACTAATATTTGGGTTGAATATGGGTATAAAAAATGGTATGTCATAAAAATATATCTTATAAGAACTATTTTTTATTAAAACACCCTATGTGATATAGAATAATAGAAATCCAATAGTTGGATACATAATGGTTTTTGGATAAAATGTTTAAATTTTAGACACCTAGGATAATCTTGGTAAATATGATTCAAAATATTATGAAGGAATATTTCTTGGATATTATACTACCGATGTGGAATATAGATTTTTTAATCAACGTTAAATGATTTTTTAAGAATCATCTCGTGTGAAATTTGATAAAAGTGATCCATTTGATCACATAATATCTCAAATTGATTAACTAAGTGATTAATTTGAAAACATGAGGCCTGAAACTCCATATAAAAGTAAAATGGATAATGAATTAAAAATTTATTTTCTAGAATCAAATCCTAAAATGTTGGATACCAATGAAAAAGAATGTTTTTGCTTATTAGATAGTATAAAACCATTAAGAACTATACCATATAAATAGTTATAGGAAGAATAGATGAATGAATTATGAATAGTCGGGGTGTAGGAAACCTAATAGAGTTTTATTCCTTTTCATCTTAGTTATAACACAAGTCTATAGAAGAATTTATATAATATAAGATTTGGGTTGCAAAAATGAAATAGGAATTAAACTAGTTCAAGATGAAAAAGAAATTCGAAGTAATTGATAGAACCTCTTACTATACTGTTAAAAGAAAAAATGGGATTTTAGGAATAACTAGGATGATCATGGTGTGATCACTAAGAATAAGGATAGAATGGTTGTTCAAGGATAAAATCAAGAAGAATGTATAGATTATGAAGAGTAATTTTACCTATAGCTAGATTAGAATCCATTAGGATTCTATTAGCCTATAAATCATATATGAATTTTAATTTATATCAGTTAGATGTAAAATATAGTTTTCTTAATTGTTTTCTCAGGGAGGAAGGTTACGTCGAAAAATATCCTATTTTTGAAAATAATCATTTTTTGAATTCAGTTTTTTAACATACCAATGCTATATATGGCCTTAAACAAGAACATGTATCTTAAAATGAACATTTATGTTCTATTAATTTATCAAATAGTTTTTTAGTGGGTGGGGATGATCCTAATTTATCTATTGAAATTTTATCTTTAGATATTTTTTTGTTAGAATATATTTTATTGATGTGATATTTTCTTCTACAAATAAAAAATTGTGTAACGAATATTAAAAAACAATGAAAAAAGAATTTTAAATTATCATTATGGGTGATTTAAATTATTGTCTAGGTTTTTTATATTTTAAAAAAAGATTTTGGTAATGTAAGTAATCAAATAAAATACGTACTAGACTTACCTAAAATATTTAGACTTGGAAGTGGTAAAGTAAAAAAAACATTTATAATTTCAAATAGAAATCGTGACATTGATGAAACTAAAAAACCAGTTGACAAAAATATTTAAGAAGAAATAATTAGAAATTTTTTTTATTTTGATTCAAGTAGACCAGACTTTATGTTTATAGTGTGTGTTTATCCTATATTTAAGGAAAATCCTAATGAATCTCATTTAAAAGTTGTCTAAATAATTTTATGATATTTAAAAAGGAGAAATTTTTCACTCCTTAATATTTCCAAAAATTTATGATTTTAATTTTACTTTATATTATGATATTAAATTTAATGGTTATAGATTAGATATAAATATTTATTAGGAACCTTCTATATTCTAGGAAAACTATTGGTATCTTGGTTAATTAAGAAACAACACACTATTGCATTATATATTAATAAAGTATAATATATTTCTGTTGGTAGTTGTTTTTCATAAATATGTTGGATGAAACACACCTTAATAAATATGGGATTCAATTTTAATCATTTTTTAATTAGATTTTATAACACTAGTGCTATAAAATTTATATGAAACTGATAAGTCATTTAAGAAAAAAGAATATTGATTTAAAGCTTCATTTCTTGAGAGATCATGCTCAAAAGGTTACATTACTCATGAATTTATCCCTCATGAGAATCATTTGGTATATATTTTTAATAAACCCAATACCTATGATCATTATTATTTTCTTAAAATATAATTGGATGTTTTCAAATTTAAATGAGTTTAATTTATTTTATGTCATTTATATTAACTTTTTCGTCATTTTATAATTTTGTTAACTATAGCGCATTTAAGAAAAAAATATTTGTTTTAAATTTTATTTTATTTAATTTATTTATTGTATGGAATCTACTTAATAAATAATTCTTGTATATAAGAATTTATGGATTCAGGTTTATGACCTAAAATAAAAATCTCATTCAGCACATTCTGCATTCATATATTTATGTTTTTTATAAATCCAAATAAATCTATAAATATCAAATATTTTGATTCCTCTATATCTCAACCTTCAAATGACCTTATTAACTATGGGAAAGTTGAAGAGTGAGGATAAAGGATGTTATATAACTCTTAATAAATCCAAAGGTGAAAAATTGAGAAGAGTTATTATTGTAAAAACCATTGATATGGAATAGATGAAATAGATGAAGATATTTCATAATAAAGTGATTATGTTTCAAAGATTGGAGTTTTTGTTTGATGAGAATAAATATGGATTTATATTTGAGTAATAAGTTCATGAGTTTACTAGTAATGTGGAGTTTCATTTTAATCAGAGGATGTAGTCTCATCAAATTCCAATAAGAATCCAGTGATGGTTTAATCAGTCCAAATGGATGAGATATTCTATTAAACCCATGAGAGAGAGTTTTTTTAAGTTAGAATCTTATTGGAATAGGATCAGTTGGAATAATAGAGGTTTTTACATTTTTTTCCTCTACTTTTGAAAAGAAACCTGTAAAATATTTTATAACATAATAGAAGGTGTAGTGTAAGTTCAAGCATACTTGAATAGCTCAACGATCTCTTGAGATGGTGAGTTTTTTTAGGATGTGTATTTGTTTTAAATTCTTATAAATATCCTGAAATTGAATATGTTATGGTAAATGATGAATTTTATGAATAATTGTATCAAAGTAAATGGCATTATTAATTACTTCACTTACGGAAGGATAATTTCCATAGTTTTGAAGAGAAAACAAGTAGATCTCAATAAAGGGGATGCAGTGAAGTGTCACAAGAGTAACACTTTTTCTATTGTATCATTGAAGAAAATTGTTTATTTATAGGATTATATTTCAAATTCCTTGAATATAGTTGGCTATGAAGTTATAGATGCGGGATTGGAATATCAAACCTCACTTCCTATGGATGAAACACCCACTGAGATGGTTCTTGATAGGGGAGTAGAGGAATAAATACCAACAAGAATCAAAAAGTTTATTCCAAAAGTATTTCCTACTATGGTTGATCCTATTCAAAGTCAAGAATAGGCTAGAGTTGCTGAGTCTACTAAAGAATATCGGCATAAAGAACCAATTGTTGAGGAAACTGATTATGTTCCAAGGTAATGGAAAAATTAAATATGTACCTAAAGTTTATATTGTTAAAGGAAGGTATAAGGATATGGTAGATACTCAGATAGTGGATCTAATTATTCTTAGATCACATACTATTAGATAAAGGAGTGATGATGTGGTAATGGGATCTGGTAAAAAATTCCTATAAACCTTCTACATAATTTCCAACTCTAGTTAACCATGAGGATATACCCTCTCATAGAAAGATCTCATATATCTCAGGAAATATATATATATTTTCTACTGTATTGTATGATTTTGATAATTTCACATTAGATTATTATAATTTTATAGTGGGTCTTATTTTATAGAAATCTGATATTAGAGAACTAAAAGATCCCTCTATTTCTAAATTTAATTTTAATAAGATAGTTGGATTGTTATCTAACTATAAATAATTGACAAATAATATGAAATATTCTCTTATTGTTTATCCTATTTCTAGTTCTAAAGTTAGCTTTATGGAATTTGGAGAGATGAAATCTTTGGTGAAAGGATTGAAGGATTTTTTTCCCTTCCAAGGTAGAGTTTAATTAGATAGGTACTTTTCCTCCATATTAAATATTTGTGTATTAGAATATTACATCAGTATAACTAAGTTTATATCAAGACGTTATTGATGATTTTATGTATTTTAAGACTTAAATGAATGATACTTTATACACTTTATGATGTGTGGTGATAATCCAATTAAGATTTATAAAGAAGCTTCAACCTAATTTTGTTGTTGTTTCTCCATCAGAGTCATTAGTTGTTCCCTATTTTCAAAGTGGATTTGATCAAGTTATGGAAAAATTAAGTTCTATTTACACATAGATCTAGTTTCATCAATGTGATCTAATTTCACATAGAATGATACAAGAGTTAAATAAGGATCTTCATAGTGAATTCTGAAACCCAAAATAATTTATTAGGAAGCTTAGATTTTGAATTGATATGTTCATGAATGATCATGTTGGTCATCTCATGGAATATCTTTTATCAATCATAGAATAAAACATTGGTGTCTATAAGAAAAAATATATAACTATCTATTGCATGAAACCAATTAATAAAATCACTTAGATCCTTTGCAAGTGGATAAAGGAAATATTTTTAGCGGCTATATACATGAATTCTAGTTCTTCATTGGATGAATCATGTTCAAATTAAGAAAAATATCAAAAATATCTTGATTCAGTTGCATTAATGTAGTTTGTTGTTTACAAACTACTAATTATTTTCCGTTTTTTGGAATCTTTTTATCCTTCTCATATGGTATTAATTTAAGTTTAATATGAGATTCCAATTATTAGTGCTCATGTTTCTAAATCCTCTATAAGTGTTGTAAAAGAAGTTGTTTATATTTTTAAAGATAAATTGAATGTCAAGGACAAAAAGTTTCAATCAATGAATGGTATAATTATGAACATTAAATTTTTAGTATAGTGTATTTGGAAGATTCTTTTAGTTTATATTCCTACATCTCTCACTACTTCAAACATTTCTCCTTCGATCAAACCTTAATAAGTCTGTTCTCCTTTGAGTTTCAAATTAAGTCTTCTTGAATATTTTAAGGGGATTCCTAGGAGTTATTTTCCTTTAGATTCTCACATGCACAAGAAGGACTCTATCATTTTTCTATAATTCTACAAGCCATATATTATTCCAAGAATCAACATGTGTGATGAATCTTTGATTTGAACAAGAAGGACACCACTTGGGTATAATATTTCTAAATTTCATTGAGAGACTGGTTAGAGAATTTATGTGGTTTATGATCCATCATATATATAATAAGAATAGGAAAAAAGATTTATTTTTGTCTAGTTGTCAAAACTTTTCAAGAAGAACCCACATTATCTTCTAAAACCTTTTAAAAAAAATCCCTTTTTAGGTTGTTGGAACCTATGACTTTACTCTTAGTCCATTTCATCTTGAAAAATTTCTTAAATATACTATTTAGTGTTCACATGTAAAATATGAAATTAGATCACGAATTGGATTTATTTTGATCTTGTAGACAGAAACAATTTTTTCAGCAATGCCAACTCCAACTACCTCCAAAAATGAACCTATTATCAAGTTACCTCCACTAAAACCACCATCTTAGTTTAAACCCATTAATAATCTCAGGTTATCTATCTAATCTATTTAATATATTTTTTTTTGATTTTTTAATGGACGTATATTTGAATTTAAAAACATTTTAATAAATTATTATTTATTCATTTCATATGATTATCTTAGTGATTGTTTTCATTTAATATTTAATTTATTTATTTATTTATACTAAATTCCATTCTTTCCATTATTTAATATTTATTTTTAACACAATAATAAAATGGTTTATTACTTTAAATGTGCTATATTAAATGTTTTTTCCTCTATATAACCTTTATTTTTAATGAAACAAAGGGGTAGATGTTATATATCCATTACCCTACATTTAATCAAAGTGGGAGAAGTTTTTCACGATTCCTTTTAAAAAAGGGGGAGAAGGTTTCTCTAGGATAAATGAATTATCAAATTAAGTGGTAGAAATAAGGGATAGTACTAAATATTAAAAATAAATATATTATATATAGTTTTGTGTGAAATCATATTTAAATGTTTTCAAATTTCATGAAAATTTTTAAATGGGTTTTGTGATC
This sequence comes from Viscum album, assembly GCA_963277665.1. Lineage (NCBI taxonomy): Eukaryota > Viridiplantae > Streptophyta > Magnoliopsida > Santalales > Viscaceae > Viscum > Viscum album. The sequence continues at coordinate 176,477,530 of OY728147.1, read as the reverse complement.
ATCATAAAGGAGAATATTTTAGAACTAATAATGTTGTGTTAAAAAATCCCATGTACTTACGTTTTTATGATCTCAAATATTCTTTATAATTCAATAATTATTTTTTATTTATGTGTTTTCATTAGGTTTTATCTAACTTCTAAGTGATTTGGTAGTTAAATCCATTAATTATGAATTCTTGTTGTTTTTACTAAAAATTTCCTATGTATGAAACAATCGCATTTGTGAGGATTTTGGCTATTTGAAAAAAATAGAAACATGAGAATTTAGCTATGTAAAATGACTATATAAAGGATTCACTTATGTGGAAATCTCCTATACTGATAAGATAACCTATGTGATAAAATTATCTACGTAGATCTATCAGCTATGCAAAATTATTATATAGAGTAATAGGCTATATAAATTAGATACGTGATGAAATCGACTATGTTGTTCCAAATGGTTATGTCAGTTTCTGTTATGTGAGTAAAAATAACTACATGATTCAATTTTTCTATATAATTCACATCATCTACATTAGTTTAGAAGTCAAAAATGGCTATATGATAATCAAAGTTCAACTACTTAAAGTTGCAATTTTAATTTAATACCATTATGTAATTCAAATTATCAATATGAATTCAAAATTTCAAATCTGATAAATGGTAATCTGGAATTGGCTATATCATGTTGTAATACGTATTTATTTCCTATGAAGAAATTGAGTGAGATTTTAATGTTTCTATATGATCATTAAATTATGTATTCTCTCTTTATAGTTAAATTGATTATAATAAGATCCAAGTACTGAGACATAACATAAGTATATAATTTTTTTTTCTTTTCTATTGTTGAGTTATTATTAGGATAATTATATATCTTAGATAACATATTCTATAGATCGTACGTTATTCATATAAAAGAGAATTTATTTTCATGCATTTTAGATTATCTGATTTTTCTGCAGCATAAAAGATCTCTATTGTGGGGAATAAGAGATATAAAGATAAGAAGAGAAGTGCCATTACAATACCCATTTTTTTCCTAAAAAGAAGAATAAGATTCATATTTTATAGTTGTGCTATAATTTCTTTAAGTACTATTTCATAGAATACTCTCCCTGAGCATTATTATTTACTTATCATCTCTCTAGCAGATTTCTTTCTTCCATTAGTTGTATCTTACAACTATATGCCACCCCTATAATCATTTTTATATTCTTAACTTTTTTAAAGATACACGGTAAAATAACCTATAGGATCTTATTTGTAATGTCTTGCAAGAGCCTGGTAGAAATATCCTTTGATTTTTTAATAAGTGTCAAATTCTTTCACTCAGTCATGTAGTCCCATGAAAAAGTATTAATAGCCCTTGAAAAAAGTATTGGACAATTTAAAATCACCAAACTCATGGGAAGAAAGTTTTTAGAGTGGACTAAGGGACTTCTATTCCATGAGACCCTATAAATATCCATGTATATTTATTTTATCCATATTCCTTTACTTTCTTCTCTTTCTTGTGATAAGTAAAGATTGAAAATTTAGTCATTACTGAAAAGAATAGTTTTCTAAGTGAATAATTTTTGTAAAGAACTCAATTAACCCCCCCTAAGACTTTTTCTATCCTTACCATCCAATCGTATTTACAAGGATAAAGTGGATGAAAGTAAAATAAATTAATGCATGTATTGATCATTATAGTATAAAATATCATAGAATTAATTATGGTTCAACTACATTATGATAAGAAGAACATGTGTGGATTTTATAACTAGTCCTAATATTTAATACATGTGCTGATAACATGTAGAGATATCATAACAAACTTCTAGTTCTAATATGAGACAAGTTATTTCACATGAAGATAATGAATTTCATGAATGGTTTTTTTAAACAATGACCCATAGTTAAAAGAGAATATATGTGGAAGGTGAAATCAAGATAAAAAACATATAAATTATTGTATAGCTATATTAATATATCAATAATAATTGATGAAAAGGGTGATGAAAGTGTAACGTAATTCATTTTCCTTTATGACTAATGTGAGTAAGAGAACTATGCACAAGGAAATATATGAAAGGAAGAAAATGATCCTGCAACCTATGAATACTCATAAAAAGAAAGGGAGCATGAATAATTATCCTGATAATAATATTAAAAGGAATTAAATACCTTAGTTGAGGGATAAATCTGATCATTTATTTTTTTAATAAGGAACTAATATTGTCCTCCTTATTCCCCTATTTATTTTATTTCTACTAACATGTATTTAATTAAAGGAGATAAATTAAAGGGGATCTTAATGAGTATTGTAGTAGTTTTTTAATAAGAAGAGGTTATCATAATGGTATTATATAACTACCATGATGATGAATGGATTTCATTCCTTGAATGGTATCATATATATGGAATAATATTTCAAAGAAATTTTTTTGTATAAATTTAGAAACTAGAAAACATATAAAAAATTTGGAAATTGAGATATACCCATCACACTTTTATAAACCCGTTATGATTATGATAAATATGTTCATAAAGGTGTGTGATGTCTGATGGTAAAAAATTAAAAATGGGGATTTATATAAATTTCACATGAATTTTTCTAATATATTTTGTGATGATGAGTACAAATTGTAGTCTCCATAATGAGTCCAAGTGTACAACCCCTAGAATGAGAAAGTTGAAGTGGTATCACATAATGAAGTGGTTAATAAAAAAAATTATATTTAGGTTTATTAACTATTTTTTCTAGATTCTGTTAAACTAAGTATACTTATAGTTGAATGAATGTTGACTCATTGTTGAGACACATGTAATTTCATCCTTCTCAAAAAAAATATTGGAGAATTCTTTGATTCGAAATTGAAATGGGAAAAAAATTCTTAAGATTCATAGAATATGATTAATAAGAGAATAACTTAACTTATATTTCCTTTACAATTATTTTTAATAAGGGGGTATTAAAAAGGAACAAATATTTAAATGAATTATTATATTTATTAGCAATAATCATAATTTGGGACTAAACAACCTAGGTGGATTGTATTTATCTTTAATATAGAACATTTCCATTATGAAATATATATCACTATATACCTAGAAGAGATGAGGTGTTTCTCATAAATAAAAGAAAAAGGGGTAATGTATAGTGATTATGAAGTTAATCTTCTTATCATTGAAGGATTCTAAAATGATGAATTTACATGTATGAGGTTGGAAAAGATAAAATTAGTCAATGATTGTATTGATCATTAGAGTATAAGATATTGAAAAAAGCATTGTGATTCAAGTTGTTTCAGGATTAGAAGAAGATGCGCCCATTTTAGAAATGGTATTGATATTTAATACATGTCATAATAATACATGGAGATGACACATTGTTTAAAACATGAATAAAGTGACTTATTACTAGTCAATGATAAGATTTAAGATTGGATATTTGATTTATGAAACCATCCATGTGAAATAAGTTTTCAAAAAATATCTATCCAGAGGAAAAAGTTTTTTATATTTTTAGAAAAGGTTTTATGTTTGGTCTTATTATTATAGCTATGCATTGTAAAATACAATTATTTTTTACTAAGTAATAAAAAATAATCCAATGGTGGAGACCAAAAAAAGGAGTATGGGTGAAGTAGAGACTATACATGGTATAGAATAGGTTTATGCAGAAAATCATGGTGAAGGGTTCTTAGCATACACAAGTGTGGGTTAGCATGGTGGGTCATATGATAGCACCAGATCCCATTAGACTTCAACAATGGTCCTAAGAGGCACTATAAATAATAAAGTGATCACATTCCATGTTATTTTCTTGTGTGGGATAACCTAAAATCTATATTATTCTTCCTCTTCAAAAAAATACAAGTGTGAGGGGTATTAGATGTCATTGCATTACATCGTTAACTACCTAATCTCCGGAGGGTTTCTACCTACACCGAATGTCTTATGCCATGATTTTAAAATTCATTCCATTCTTTCCATAATTAAGTGGGGCCCTCAATAGTGTTTTGAATCATCATGAGGGATCATTAGATTCTCAATAAATCTATAACATGATAATTTAAATGTTTTTACATGAAGAAATAGTTTCATGATGTAGTGATGGTGACATTATTTCATGTTACAATACAAAAACTCCATGAAGATTGATGACTAAACAAGTGAAATATATACATGTAGTCTCACTTTCATGAATGAGTGTTTCTTTATAAATAGAAATACCACATACTATTGTTTTTCTTGTGAATAAATATGTCCACAATCCAAATAACTATAAAATCAAGTATATAAATTGTATATTCGATGATTTTTAGCTTTGTAAGAGATGATAAGATCACCTTGATTTTCATATGGTCTAAATTGGTGGAACGTTTTATTAATTTTGAGGCTATGACGTGAAATAATGAGACATAAAGGATAAGATAAACAATAAGATAGAGATACATCTGTTTCTATGAAAAAAGAGTGGAATCTCCACACTTATTTGTATGAATAAGATAGCGAGTGTGTGAGATATTGTATATATGATAATAAGAATTAGAATACATCATGGACTCCTCATTTAACATGATAAATTTATGAGTTCAGTAATAAAAATTAGTGTGAAGGAGTAGGATAATCAACACAATATTTTTTGAATGAAGGATAATTTTTGAGATCAATATTTCATAAAAGAAGAATAAAACCCATGTACATATACTTCCATGAAGATATTTTGAGAAAAATGAATGATATATGTGCAAGGACCATGAAATACACTTTTGTGAATTGAGATATGAAAAAAAATTGTTTATGAGGTGCAATTTTCCTAAAAGAGTATATGAAATAAATGTAATAAAATAATAATAAAAAAATTATTTACAAGATTTTTCAAAAGATTCATGAACCATGAAATTTATCAACATTGCATGAGTTATAAACATTGTTATTCATTTGATATTTATAAATAAGTGGAGTGAAGTTGTATTGAGTTGTCTAAATTTTTACTTTCATAAATAATAATTGAACTCATAGAATGAAGACTAGGGTTGGGTATATTTCAAATCATAATTTGAATCAGGTTTGAGCATTTGAAAAAATAAGGTGAAACATGATCATTGAAGATCATAAGACACTACTAAAAATACGGGCATTAACAGTGCTAAAAACGGGCTTTAACAGTTCTAAAAAAGCGTTGTAAAGCTCGGTGCTGATAAAGGGGGTACCCCTTTATCATCGCTTTGTAAGCGCTGATAAAGGGTTACTTTATCAAAGATAAAAAAGCGGTGATAAAACAACCCTTTATCAGCGCTAAAAGAGTGCTGATAAATGATTATTTTATCAGCGCTCCTTTACCGCTGATAATCTTATCTTTTATCAACACTTCTTTAGTGCTCATAAAGTTGTAGTTTATCAGGGCTTTTTTAGCGCCGATAAAAGCATGATTTATCAGTGCTAATAGAGCGCTGATAAATGCCCTCTCTGCTGCTCTGATAAATCTACAACAGCACACCCGAACACCTGCAAAAAAAATAGCTTCTCAATAAGTCAATTAAGGCAAGTATACCCATACAAAATTAACTCATAAATCATAAGAAAATTAGACCAAGTATACCCATACAACAATTATACCCATACACCATTAATACATAATTTATAATTTAATCAAGTACTTAATGAAATCAATTCAGAATTCAGGGGGTTTGGGGGCTGTTCAAGGGTTTGGGGTAGTTGTCCAAGGGGGGTAGGGGGTGTCTGGGGGGCTTTCCAGTTCAATCTTAAGGCTCCACATGGGTGTGTTTTATCAATACATAAATCTTTGCACTTTTTTCCATCCACTATGCATAATGTTATCAACCTTAAAGAAGTTATAAGGTTTGTAAACACACAAAGGTGCACATAATTGGGGGGGGGGGGTGAATCTCATTAATAAACACCCAATATTAAACCTGCAATAGGCTATTGTAAGTGCATGATCAAGAAATATGCACAACCTAGTTGAGAAAGAACTGGAATAAAACTAATAAAAAATCATCATTGATCCTCAAATCCATGACCATGATTAAACCCAAATTAATTTTCAAAGTTATGAACTTTTACCAAGCATTTCACAAGGATCGTGTCGACATTATAAAAATATAGTTTGACCAAGTCCTACCCCATCTTTATTAAGACACATTGATTCTCAAGTATTAAAGCTTGATCAACCATACCTACTTCATCCAATATTAGGGTTTCTCTGAGTAAATCATAGGAACCACACAAGACATATAATATACCATGGTCTCCCCACTATATACATAATTATTATTGAACTCTAATATGTGAGTTTTATTTATAATACATCATGGAAATCCACTTATGGGAGTTTTCTCATCCAGGGAATACCCTCAACATTATCTCAGACCACCCATATGTGTTCTTCCAATTCCGAGGCATAAGAACTACAATGATCTCATCCCTATACTATGGGAGTACCCTTATTTAGGGAATAATACTAAGAAGAATTTATTCATTACTATATGGGAGTGTTATCATCCAAATAATAATCCCTATAAGCATATCAACCCTTCAATATGGGTGTATTCTCATTTGAGGTATAATCTATATAATCATTTTTGCCCTCCCCTATGGGATTATTTTTATTTAGTGAATATTCCCGATAAGAATCTCATCCCACTCCTATGGTTGTATTCTAATTTGGGGAATAATACCTATATACATCTCATCCCTACCCTATGAGAGTATTCTCATTTAAGGAATAAGACCCATAAGCATATCCACCCTCCCAAATGGGAGTATTTTCATCCAGATATAAACCCATAAGTATCATAGTCCCAAACACATGATCACCCTAGTATACCAGGGCAAACATGACTTGATATATATGAGGCCCCTAATACATCACATTCCATGACCCCCCATTTAAACGATCAATGCAATCCGAATGCGTTTGGACGGATTTGCGTAGGTCAGTTGTTGATTTCAATTAAAATCGTGTCCATATTAAAAAAAATAGAGACCCTTTGAGTGCTACTGGCCACACTGTGCCTCGGATTGAGGAGGGGTTGACTTGTACACGTCACAAAGGACCCTTTGATCGTTCTTATAAAATATCAATGCAATCCGAATGCGTTTGGTCAGATTTCCGTAGGTCAGTTGTGGTTTTCACTTAAAATCATGTCCAATTTAAACAGAATAGAGACCCTTTGAATGATAGCGGCCACACTGTGCCTTAAATTGAAAAGGGGTTGACTCTTACATGTCACCAAGGACCCTTGTATTGTTATTATAAAATATCAATGCAATCTGAATGCATTTGGTTGGATTTATGTAGGTCAGTTGTTGATTTAACTTAAAATCTTGTCCATTTTAAACAAAATAGAGACCCTTTGAGTGACAGAAACCACATTGTGCCTCTGATGGAGGCGGGGTTGACTTATACACGTCACCAAGGACCCTTGGATCATTCTTATAAAATATCAATTCAATCCTAATGCATTTGGTTGGATTTTTGTAGGTCAGTTGTTGTTTTCAATTAAATTCTTGTCCATTTTAAACAAGAGAGACCCTTTGAGATATAGCGGCCACACCGTGCCTCAGATTGAGGCGAGGTTGACTCTTACATGTCACCAAGGACCCTTGGATCGTTATTATAAAATATCAGTGCAATCCGAATGCATTTGGTCATATTTCCGTAGGTTAGTTGTTGTTTTCAATTAAAATCGTGTCCACTTTAAACAAAAGAGACCCTTTGAGTGCTAGCGGCCACACCGTGCCTCAAATTGAGGTGGGGTTGACTCATACACATCACCATTTACCCTTGGATCGTTCTTATAATAGATCAATACAATCCGAATGCATTTGGTCAGATTTCCGTAGGTCAGTTTTTTTTTCAATTAAAATCTTGTCCATTTTAATCAAAATAGAGACCCTTTGAGTGATAGCGGCCACACCGTGCCTTGGATTGAGTCGGGGTTGACTCGTACACATCACCAAGGACCCTTGGATATTTATTATAAAATATCAATGAAATATGAATGCGTTTGGTTGGATTTCTACAGGTCAGTTATTGTTTTCAACTAAAATTGTCTCCAATTTAAACAAAATAGACACTCTTTGAGTGCTAGCGGCCACACCGTGCCTCAGATAGAGTTGGGGTTGACTCATAATCATCACCAAGGACCCTTGCATTGTTATTATAAAATATCAATGCAATAATAATGTGTTTGGTCTGATTTCCATAGGTCGGTTGTTGTTTTCACATAAATCGTGTCCATTTTAAACAAAATAGAGACCCTTTGAGTGCTAGCGGCCACACAGTGCCTCCGATTGAGGTGGGGGTGACTCTTACATGTCACCAAGGACCCTTGTATCTTTCTTATAAAAGATAAATGCAATACCAATGTGTTTGGTTGGATTTCCATAGGTCAGTTGTTGTTTTCACTTAAAATCTTGTCCATTTTAAACAAAATAGAGACGCTTTGAGTGATAGAGGCCACATCGTGCCTCAGATTGAGGTAGGGTTAACTTTTACATGTCACCAAGTACCATTGGATCATTATTATAAAAGATCAATTCAATCCGAATCCATTTGGTCAGATTTCCATAGGTCGGTTTTTGTTTTCAATTAAAATCGTGTCCATTTTAAACAAAATAGAGACATTTTGAGTGCTAGCGGCCACAATGTGCCTCGGATTGAGGCAGGGTTTACTCATACACGTCACCAAGGACCCGTGTATCATTATTATAAAAGCTAAATGTAATCTGAATGCGTTTGGTCAGATTTTCGTAAGTCAGTTGTTGTTTTCAATTAAAATCGTGTCCACTTTAAACAAGAGAGACCCTTTGAGTGGTAACAGCCACACCATGCCTCATATTGAGGTGGGGTTGACTCATACATGTCACCAAGGACCCTTGGATTGTTCTTATAAAATATCAATGCAATCCTAATGCATTTTTTCTGATTTCCGTAGGTCGGTTTTTGTTTTCAATTAAAATCGTGTCCATTTTAAACAAAATAGAGACCCTTTGAGTTCTAGCGGCCACACCGTGCCTCGTATTGAGGCGGGGTTGACTCATTCATGTCACCAAGGACCCTTGGATCGTTCTTATAAAATATTAATGCAATCCTAATGCGTTTGGTCGGATTTCCGTAGGTCATTTGTTGTTTTCACTTAAAATCTTGTCCATTTTAAACATAATAGAGACCCTTTGAGTGATATCTTCCACACCGTGCCTCGGATTGAGGTGGTGTTTACTCATACATGTCACCAAGGACCCTTGGATCGTTATTATAAAAGATCAATGCAATTCGAATGTGTTTGGTCAGATTTCCGTACGTTAGTTGCTGTTTTCAATTAAAATCGTGTTTATTTTAAACAAAATAGAGACCCTTTGAGTGATAGCGTCCACAACGTGCCTCGGATTGAGGCAGTGTTGACTTGTACACGTCACCAAGGACCCTTGTATCATTATTATAAATGATCAATGCAATCCGAATGCATTTGGTCATATTTCCATATGTCAGTTGTTGTTTTCAATTAAAATTTTGTCCACTTTAAACAAGAGAGACCCTTTGAGTGCTAGCGGCCACACAGTGCCTTGGATTGAGGCGGGGTTGACTCTTAAACATCACCAAGGACCCATGGATCATTATTATTAAAGATAAATGCAATACGAATGTGTTTGGTCAGATTTCTATAGGTCAGTTGTTGTTTTCACTTAAAATCTTGTCCATTTAAAAAAAATGAGGCCCTTTGAGTGATAGTGGCCACAACATCACTTGTATTGAGGCGGGGTTGACTCATACACGTCACTTAGGACCCTTAGATCGTTCTTATAAAATATCAAGGCAATAATAAAGCTTTTGGTTGGATTTACGTTGGTCAGTTTTGGTTTTCACTTAAAATCGTGTCCATTTTAAACAAAATAGAGACCCTTTGAGTGGTTCAGTATTCATGCATGTTTTCAGTGCATATCATCTGTTAAAATGTAAAACTGACTCATTGGAGAAAGGCTATTCTACTTAATAACAATTACAATTTTCCTATGAACATTTAAATACAACAATGTTTCATCTTTTGATACCCTTAACCCCTATAAAAAATGAACACAAATTGTACATGTCCCCAAGTCAGATCTTCATTGTATTTGTGTATAATCTTCCATCAGGTATGCAGAACACTCATTTATGAACATATCTATTTAGGAATGTGAGTATGAGGGTTTTCGGAAGTCAGTGTAGTACTGAAAAATAAAAAAATATAGAATTAATAAATAACTTAAACGAACTAGTAGTTGTTTTTAAAAATACCTCTTCAGGGATGCTAGTGTGATGATGAAAAACGATCTCCTTCATAAATTTACAAACATAATAACCAAAATCAATATTGTTTTTTTGTTTTGGATACTGAAAAAAAATTGATCATTAAGAGAATAAGTAACTTGTGTTGAGATGTGTTTGGATAGTGAAATTTTATTATATATACCCGGATATTTGTCCAGACGTAGTACATGCTCGCCTCCCTATGCTTAGCCCCTGTCCTCATTCCTTTTTTAGACGATAATGATACACCACCCTATCGTAACAGAATCCTCAGTAAAAGATAATATAAATTATATTACTTGATGTTTAGACCTAAAACTTAAGATGTATTGTCTTACAGATTCACAAACTCAATCATGTATGGTCGGTTTGATGGATATCCTTGCTTTGAATCCAGAAAATAAATCCTTGGAGTATCTAAGTTCACCACAATTAGCAACCAATGTTTCCTAAAAACACAAAAAGGAATAAATAATAAAAGAAGTGAAAATATAATTGATATGATTTAATCGTATAGTATTACCCCTTCATGGTTGGTATTAGGAAAAGTCTATCATCTATAATCTTGCGTTCAAATGATTTCAGCAAGCTGTTCACTATTTCATCCCTTTTTTATGGCTCTATTTTTTTAGGTGTGTTGATGTGATATGAGGACTAACCAGTCCAAATCTTGGCTCATGGGAAAATTCATTCAATTGTTTTTCATAAATGCTTCTGTCAACAATATAAAATGTATTTAGTCATAATTTTCACATTAGATCATATTTTTGAAAATAAATTCATGGAAACATACCTCATATATACATTTACAATTGTGACGCCTGGCCAACCATTTTCAAGGATTTCATTTACATTTTTAGTAGGAATGAAATCTTGACTTTCCATTCCATATATATTCTCTTCGAAAACCACTATATGACTATTTCCATCTTTTAGCTTCATATCCACATGAGTCTTCAATGCTAGTAAATGTGGATAGATAACATGTGGTGTTATTGTGCTTTTAGTAGCTCATTGGGATCGGTTGGTTGATCCTTTAGATGGTTTTGAGCCGATGTTTGTCACCCCCTTCCCTTTCTTCGTCTATAACAAAAATCATTGGTTCAGTCCCTTTTTTCATTAATTGTTAAGGGTTTATCTTAAAAAGAAAAGGAAATAAATACCTCTTTGTCCGCATGTACTCTTAAAAGTTGTGACGGCCAGGCAATGAATGTCCCAGTAGAATTTTCGACCATATGAATATCATCGTCATCAAGTGGAATAGGTAGCTCTTCCTTGGTCTCATGAGCTACAGAAATCATCACTTTCAGATGATCATTCGGAAGTTGTCTATTATGTAGTGTAGAATCTGGGATATTTAACATTGTATCCCTCACTACAAGGTTATAGGTGGGTGTTGACAGATATAAATCACAATCATTATCACCCTGTAGAATATGAGTACAGAAAAATTATCAGTGTTTGTCTGATTCATATTTCATGGGAACAATTATTATAATATTGATTACCATGGAAAAGACAGTTCTTTGACTCGAATGGATCGCCTCAAAGCTATTGGGGGTGGGGTGGTATGTTCATGCGGTGGTTGTTCTTGAGTTGTGCCTTACCTTTGCTCCCCACCCATAAAAGTTGCTAGCAACTCTCCCTACCATTGCAATTTTTCTTCAAAGGTTGCTATTTTTTCGCTCATTTGTTCCAGTTTTTCATCTGTATCATCCATTTTTTTCTTCTTCTATAAATATACTAGGGGTGTCACCCCAAACCCGGCACCTCTGACACTACCATATTTTTCTAGATACTTCGAAGCCGTCGATAATTGGTCTGTATCAGCTACAAGAGTAGATGATTCCTATGACTGTCGAATATAGAAAAATAACTAACTATTTTTAGGTAATAGAAATTTTAAACAAATTATTTTATCTTCATGTCATACTTACAAATATTTCCCAAACTTTCTGTGTGTTCTCATCTACTAACTTTCCTTCATTGTTCACACAAGCCTCCTTCTATAGCACATGACGTGGGATGGAAGTGCATTTGGTTTTAGACTCATCAATCTACATATAAACATAGAAAAATAATTATGATGTTGTTTATTGGCACCTAACAATATTATTGTAAATTTAAAATCCATACCATTTTCATTTCTAATGAAGCGTACCCCATTCTTGCTTTACGATAGGGGTATGTTGGTTTTGAAGCACGTTCCTTATTTTTAGTACAGGGTTTCTATTTCATAAATGAAATATTGACAATCATTGTGATGAATACAGGTATCCTCAAATAATGTATTATAACTCACAATGTACGTGAAACTTCTCATCCCCACGATGGCCAATAAATGCATCCCATTCTTCTTGGGATATCATGTGAGCGTAGAGAATGTGTGGGTGCGGGTTTATTTTACCTTTAGAATTTTGAGGTGACATCTTGTTAAAATAGTGTGAAAATCTCGATGAATCATTCCTCCAAGCCATATAACATAATACTTGTGTGAATCATATACTATAAATGTACTCTACAAGAGATTGAGAAGAGTAAGACATTGTTTAATTATTTTATTTGCTAGTAAATTAAAGAAATAAATTCATAATGTCACCGTGATTTCTTCCTAGATCATAGCCTTCAGCCAGGACTCAACATGGTGCCATGAATCTATGTCAATCTGTACGCGTTTCCGAGTGACAACTCCAATGTAGATGATAAACATAGCCTTGTTGGGATTCACATGTTGGCCTTGTGCATTCTATACGACTTCAAATTTAATGCCTTTGCTTTTCGCCTTAATAATTTTGGCTAACACCATTAAACTACGACGCACCTATGATTTTTGCGTCGCTAGTCCTTTATTCCCGAACATTTCATCGATATCAACATCATCTATATGTTATTCTATAATGGTATCAACGACATGTGTTGATTGTTGTTGGACCTCAGTACTAAGAGCAGTAGGAGCCGCAGCAGCAGGAGCATCAGGAGGAGCAGGAGTAGCAGGAGCCGCAGCAGGAGGAGCAGCAGGAGAAACCAGAGCCGCAGAAGGAGCAACAGCAGCAGCAACATGAGCTGTAGGAGCCGTAGGAGCAGCAGCAGGAGCAACAGAAGTAGCAGCATGAGCTGCATGAGCAGCAACACCCACAGCAGCAGCTACTTGAGAGACTTGTTCAACCTCAAGGTTAGGAGCATCAAAATGTGCAGAAGTCATTATCTGCAAAAGTGGTTGAACAGTTAATTCAAATTACATAAATTTAGTAATGATAAGATAATAACATGAGATAACAAGATCTATATTATAAACAAAATATAACTTGTTCACTGAACTCTCTTTCTTTTTTTCAAAGGTTGAAAGGATTTGACACCTCTATCGACTATACAAATCCCTTCATTGTGTTCTCCTCTAACATACAAAACATAATCTGCATTGGGACCACTCTAAAATGATTGAAACGTACTACTAAAAGGATCATCCTTAGCTGAATTTTCATTGGAACCTTAAGTAGTTTTGGACGATAACAGAACAATCGACCACTTTCAGTTTGCGGGATCTGGAACATAAAAAACTTGTACCACTTTTGATGAAATAATAAACTGTTCGTCTTTGTACCCTTTTTTACTAAAATAATCTTTCACAAATCCCAATTCATCTATTTTAACACTACTTTTGTTAGCAATCCATTGCATTGAAAAATTGGCAATTGGAATGTTGTATAATCCAACTCCCATATTAGTTTGATAATGCCAAAGTATGAATTATTTGCATAAATTGGATTTCTGACCTTACTACCAGAAACATGAATCGCATTAGTGACTAGTGTAACTCCACTATTTTGCATGGTACTATCTTCATCATGTTAATCTGTATAGAATGTATAACAATTAATTTCATAACCACAGTAAGATAATACATACACACTTGGTCCAACAGCTAGCCATCGAAGATGTTCTGAAATTGAATTTGGATTTTCATCCAACTGCTTAAAAATTTGGTCCTGAAACTATCCTATAAACTGGTTATTATGTGTATCTGATAACAATTTTTCATCCCTCGATGGATTCAACTACCTAAGAGTTTCTTTGTTAGTTTCAATATATGGAGAAACCTCCCAACTGTTATGAAAAACATAAAGATGAGCCTCCTCTCGATCTGTAATACTGATTGTCACAACTTCTCTTACAGAAATTACCTCACCCTTAATGCGTCCAGTGTGACGAGATTTCGGGAGACCAATGCTTTCCACATCAGATAGGTATTCAGTAAAAAATTCAACGGATTCCTCAAAAATATATCGCTCCACTATACAACCCTCTGGATGACTTCAATTTTTGAAATACCCTTTTAAAATCTTCATATACCGTTCAACAGTATACATCCATCTATAGTGCAGTGGACCACAAAGTCAAATCTCTCTCACGAAGTGAATCATCAAATTAACCATCATATCAATGAATGTTGCAGGAAGAACATTTCTAACTCACATAATATGATGACAATTTCTTTTTCCATAGCTGGAAATTTCCCCGGATCTAAAACTTTTCTAAATATAGCAATGAAAAAGAAACAAAGTTTGGTTAATGTATAATAGACATTCTTGGGAAAAATGCAATGTAAAGCTATAGGAATTAGATCTTTCATCAAAACATGGAAATCATGTGATTTCAAACCTTTTAACTTCAAATAATTCATTGAAACAATGTTATTGATATTTGATGTGTACCCCTTTAGAACCTTTACATCATTGAAGAAGTTTCAAAACTGATATCTCTCCACCCTAGAAAGATTATAAGCAGTTGGAGGAAGAAACATTAGATTTTTACCCTTCATGGGAGCCAACTCTTCTCGTATTCCCATGTCAACCATG
Organism: Viscum album; assembly: GCA_963277665.1. Classification (NCBI taxonomy): domain Eukaryota; kingdom Viridiplantae; phylum Streptophyta; class Magnoliopsida; order Santalales; family Viscaceae; genus Viscum; species Viscum album. Next base: position 176,462,381 of record OY728147.1, on the reverse strand, counting down.
TCCAACCTGGCCTTAATTCCATCTTTTGTTTTGTTAGGGGCATTTAGCAATGTTCTGATAACACTGTCACATACATTTTTTTCACATGCATCACATCAAGAAAATGTTTTACATACAAACAATTCCAATATGGTAATTCAAAAAAAAAACGGATCTCTTTTTCCAACCGATTTTCGTAAGCTTTTTCAAAAATGGTTTAACAAAAACAGTGTTCAGATCATTTACTTTCTCAAACAGCTGATCACCTGTTAGTGGAGATGGTGTTGTACATTTTTCTGAACTTCCATTGAATGATGTCATCCAAGATCGGTACTTATGCCGATGAGGTAGAAATATTCGATGTTCTAGAAACAAAGATTTCGATGAATGTTTCAACCTAATTGATTATGTATCTTCTTTGCACACGGGACACCCTTGAGTTACTTTAATGCTATAGCCTGACAAATTTTCATAAGCAGGGAAATCATTTATGTTCCTATACAACATTGCTCTCAATGTGAAGTATTCACTTTTATAAGCATCATACAACACTACACCTGAGTCCCAAAATAACTTCAAATCCTCGATCAAAGGAGCCAGATAAACATCAATATCGTTACCTGGTTGTTTTGGTCATGATATAAGCATAGATAACATGATGAATTTCCGCTTCATGCATAACTAGGGTGGTAAGTTATAATTTACCAACATAACAGGACATGTATTATGAGTGCTGGTTTAAAAACCAAAAGGATTCACTCCATCTGTAGATAATGTAAGACGAAGGTTTCTCGTCTCTTTTCCAAATTCAAGATACTCATGATCAATTTTCTTCCATTGAGGAGAGTCAGCCGGATGACATAATAACCCACCTTTATTTGTTTTATCTGCATTCCATGACAATTGTCTTGTAGTTTCTTAACTTCCATATAGACACCTAAACCTTGGAATGATTGGAAAGTACCATACAACTTTCGTAGGATTGGATTTATCTTTCTTGTATCGAGAAGCACCACACTTTGGGCATTCTGTAAGTGATTTTTTCTCTTTGCAAAATAATATACAGTCTTTCGAGCAGGAATGTATTCTTTTAGAAATCATTATCATCGATCGTAGTATTCATCTAGCTTCATATGTCTGGCTTGGGAGCTCATTATCTTCCGAGAGCATGTCATTCAAGAGAGCAAGTAGTTCCGTAAAACTGACATCACCCCATCTGTTTCCTACATTAAATTTATACAACCTCAGTACAACTGAAAATGATGTATACTTAGTTCAAGCAGCATACAATGGAATCTTTGCACAACGCTTCAACTTCTTAAACAATTTTGGGAAATCACAGAGTTCATATTGAGTTGTCTTTGTCATTTCCTCAATACGATCATCATCATCATTGACATCTGTAATCAAAACCTCCATACAGTCTTCTTTATTATCCATATTTGTATTCATATCTGACGATCCATAAAATGCAGTTTTATCCCAGCCAGTAGCTACATTCGCTTTTTCTCCATGTTTATTCCAACAGTTATAACTTTGATCTATTCCATGACATATCAAATGTTCTTCCAACTCCTCTAGAGTAAGTAGTCTAGAATAACAACAATTTAATCATAGACAAAGGATTTGAGAAGAATCCTTTGCATGATCCTTTGGAAACTTGATGAACTCCTTCACTCCGTTCTCGTACTCTATTATTAAACGATTGGCATCAATCCAATCATTATTCATCTCCATCCTATTTGAATCTCAAATATTAGTATTTATGGTTTAAGTACACAAAACAAGAATTCCAAATACTGTAGAAGAGAACCACTTCCTTATAAAAATGGACATTAATAGAGCCTAACCATTAGTATTTATTCATCTTCATTAAATATAATTACTTTAGATTCATTATAGTTTCCTCAAATCACCCAAGACCAAACACAAGAATAATCAAGAATGATACATCTACCACTCCTAGGTCTCTGCCCTACATTCAATATCATCATGCCAAAATACTCACTGCTGGTGGAAGTGAAACAGTTCCTGAAGATCATTCCAAGAATAAATGGAATCCAAAAGGGGAAGTGAATAAAAATACCCCAAACAAGATGAAAAAACATGGAATTTGATAATAGGTTAGTGGCTTTCATGTTTGATAGACACCTATCCAATAGACTCTACAAGCGGTGATGGCCCTTACAGTTGTTGCACCAGGTGAAACTGTCACCTGAGAAGCTGAGATCAATGAGGCACTTCCCAACCATGAACTGAACAAACTCTATGATGGCCTTCCTCTGGAATGGGCTTCTACCTTTCCTTTCCTTTGGGTTGGAAATGACATTTAAGTCACCCCCAATAAACAATGGAGGATTGTCGAGATTGAAGGTATTTTGTTCAAAAGTACAATCAGTCCCCCTCAATTATTTAAAATACCAATACCATAGACCATTTAAAAATAATACATTTGAATTTATTTTGGAAATCATTCCCAAAAAATTCAATAAACAAACACATGCCAATCCAATTGGAATTTTATTTATAGAATCAACTTAAATTTATTTTAAACCATGATTTTAATTTATAATATCAAATCCACCAATGGTAGAAGGAAACCTAATTTATTTCAATTAAAATTGTTAATTCACAACAAGATACCGTCCATTCCATATATTATTTTCATTAATAGGGTTATTTTGTTCTTCAAAATGATCAAAACATGTCTAACCAACTTCAAATGGATAAAATATGAATTCATGAAACACATGAATCCCAAAAAAGAAGACATAGTATAGAAACACCCACTTGGAATCTGAATGAGTCTACTCAAATGAAGAACATAATAAATCTCAAACTACATCGATGATTTCCCATATACAACGACACCACTAGCTAGATAGTGGCCCTCACCAAGAACATCATACATCTCCAATAAGATACTGCAACCACTAAACATGAAGAACATCATAAGATGGAAATATACTAAGAAAACATCCCTTCGCCCAAATAAGAGACCACAACCACTAACCATGAAGAACCACTAAGAGAATAATATGAAACCTACGGAAAGGTACACCAAAAACATACCAATGAATTGAAATGAAATACTTTCTAAACCAAACCATTGAAATCCTCAAATGTTTCTAACATCAAACCCCATCATATCTCCTAATAAAATTCCTTGATAACACTATTTCATGGCCTATACCCATTTAGACCCCTCTTTTGGTTAGTACATTATAGTGTAGTGACCCCCTAAAACCATCCTCCAACATGTCATGGGTTAGTGAATACACCGAGGGTATTTATCACAACCATGTGCAATATACTTCTAATAATAAATAATTGATATAGTTTAACATCAAGTTGTATAGATGATTTTTAGAATGATACCAAGTGAAAGATAGTATAGTAAATATGTGTGATAAGACATTTTTTGTCTAACTAAAATGGGATATAGCCTAATGAGTGTATTTTGGATTCACCAAAAATATCACTCTATGTGGTATAGGGTTTTTTCAACTAATAGGAGTATGGACCACTTAGTGAATATGGTCCTCTATGAGTGGGAATGTTTTCATTTAGAGTATGGACTAATATGTATGGTTCCCATAGAATGAGGCGCATTTGAATTGGATATTTGGGCTCATGGGTAATTTTCTGATTCCTCTACTGGGGAAATCACTCAGGCTTGAATCTGTTTCCTTGGGCTAGCCACAATCCTCATAACCTACCTTACCTATTTCCAAAGGTGGAAAGTGTCCACCTCCACGGTTGATAATATTTTTCCCTTTATTGGAATGAGAATATGGGATGTTAGATATTCCTTCTATAGTTTCCTTCTTGGATTATGATTCCTATTCTGGGTCTTTGTTCCAGATATAAGACATGTTTCGGAATCTAGTTTTTCGTTCGACTCTCTAGTGGACACAAGTTAATTACAATTATTATTCTAGTTATAGGGAATATACTTTTAGTTGAATATAATAATGGTTATGAGTGTATTGATAAACTATAAAATTCATCTAAAATTGGGGTTATTAATTTTTCATTAGCTCATGACATGAGGTGTATTATCTGTAATACATGAGTCATGCCATGATTGAAAATTGGTAGCTTATTCTTATTGAAGAACGAATTCGAGTCTTATAACCTCTATAATCTTATTCTCATTTCAGAAGGTGGATCACATTTTTCATCTGAGGAATCTACAACAATTTGGTTCAAAAAATATATTCATAGCACATAAGGATTTCTATATTCATCAACTAATGAATCGTGTTTCTATCACACCAGGTAAGAACATAAGATAATCTACTAAGGGAAGTGTTTAGACATCGTATGCTCATCACATAGGGGATTCTTTGGCACATCGCTTAAGGAATACCATGCTCCTCATGTGAGGTATAATCCTAGGATCATTACCTAGGAGATGAATAAGAGATCTTATGTTCATCACATAGGGGATTCTTAGGAATATCCCCTAATGAATCTATTTATAATATCATGAGGTATAATCAAGGGAACATTATTTGGGAGATAAAGAAGATATCATATTCCCATAACATAGGGACTTCATATTCTCGTCACCTAAGGAAAACTAGGATTATCACCTAGAGTTGGATGTTCCCTGAATTAAGAGTGGTCATAGGTTTATATCTCGATAAAGGAACTCACATATTTGAATTTTAGAAGAGGGAACCACCCGATACACTCATCGCATAGGGGGTGAGCATAGTTTTATAGCCACCATTTCATTTTTATCCATGAAGTTATTCAATTCCCACCCAACCATTTTCAATTTCATCATTAACAACTATATTCTAGGTCATTGGGAAACTAAAAGGAAAACCCATATCAACTAACGATTTCATCTCCCACAATATCCCACTCATTATCTCTTTTTAACAACGGAAAGGTTGATGCTTCCCCACTGCACGATTTACCACCTCAACCATCTCACATTTTCCCACAATGGAATATATCAAAACCAAACTCACAAAAAACTTCTCAAACAACGCCACCAAAAAACAATGATGATTTTCAATAATAAAAGTAAACAAGCACCATGTTCTTGAGAAATATAATGAAAATTAGTAAACACATGTGAATCATCCCCTTTACACCATTTTCCATCAAGTATGGTTCATTTTATTCAATCGGTCAATCCATAATACTCACCCATAGAATAAAAAACATGTTAAAAAATGATATACAAATTGGAGAGGAGAAAAATATTGATAAAATATTTAGAAAACATGCCTTAAAAGAGGTACATAAAACTGAATCTTGAAAGCGTTGGGGACAACAGAGGTCCAGCAAACTGAAGCTCGAGGGCGGCGGAGGTCCGACAACGCGAACTCAGCGAGCGGCAGAGGTCTGACAATGAGAAGCGTGGGCGGCGGAGGTCCAGAAACGTGATCTCAGTGGGCGGCAGAGGGGAGTCGCATGGTTCCAGTACCGTGAGAGATTTAGGTCGCGATAAAATGAGGGCACTGTGTGACCAACTTTATAAAAAATTCACTATGGTTTTATCAATACTAAAAAAGCGAGGATAAAGACTAACTTTATCAGTGGTAATATTTTAGCGCTGATAAATCCTTACTGTATCTACGCTAAAATTTTAGCGCTGATACATTGAGTCTTTATTAGTGCTTTTCTAGCGCTGATAAAGGGACTTTCTATCAGTGCTATTTTAGCACTGATAAATGTAACCCTGTATCAGCGCTAAAATTTTAGCGCTGATAAAGGAGTTCTTTATCAGCGCTTTTCTAGCACTGATATAGGGCCTCTTTATCAGCGTTAGAAACGCACTGATAAAGAATCCATGTATCAGCACTAAAATTGTAGCGCTGATACAAGGTTTCTTTATCATCACTTTTCTAGCGCTGATAAAGAGGCCCAAGATCAGTGCTAGAAAAGCACTGATAAAGAACTCCATTATCAGTGCTAAAATTTTAGCGCTGATACATGGTAACCTTTATCAGTGGTTTTTCTTAGAGCTAATATAAGGGGCTGCTTCCCTTACCCGTATTTGTAGTAGTGATATACTAAGAAAGAATAATAGTTTTATCCTTAGACATAGAATAAAATAAATATGGAACTCAATAAATATCGACATATTTTATTGGGATAATTTTTTATTGAATTTCTCAAATATGTACACATGAGAGAAACCATTGATCTAGTGAGCATGTGGAAGTGTATTTACATTAGGTGTTGAAGAATGAATCAAATTCAAATCCAGAACTTTTTTGTTTTTGATTAAACTATTTTTAGTGGGTAGTGGGATGCTATATTCTCTAGTGGGATTCTGGTTCGACAACAAAGTGTGACTATGTATTAATGGGATTAGGAAGATCTTTGGAATAACCACTTTTGATTATTATTTAGAATCTATGATTTGGGCATTTAACCAATCACCAAAATTAGAAGGATTTCCCATTATGGTTGAACATTGTAAAAACAATTATATCTTATCGTATTTACTTTTTGTAATATTCAAGTGATAATGTGGGTCTTACAAGTGAGATGATCACGATTATTACTGGTCATGGAGGTTGAATTAAAAGAAATAATTTTTAATAATAGATCACTCATTCACCCTCTCTATATGGTATAACCATATCTAACCACTTCAATATAGTCCAGTCATATTAACTTATTACCAATTAAACCATGTTAAAAAAATTTGATTCATCCTTCTAGATATATAATTTAATTATGAAGTACTCGAAGTGTTAGGTTATAAAACAACTCCACATTATCTTAGATGGTTAATAAATTATTGAATTATTTAATCCCTACCTTTAAATAATAAAATTATTTTAATAACATTATTAAATTTATTGTGTATTTTGTTTTTGAATATTTTGAACATTTATAAATGTTAAAACATTTGTTTCTTAAGAAATACATAATTGTACCGATAAAAATCCTCAGTAAAATTCATAAAGTATTGATAACCACTCTTGGAATGTGTGTTCATTAAACCTCTACATTAATATATATTCATATTAGTAAATGATTAAATCTCCATCCTTTTCTACTAAAAGGAGTTACTTTCATCTTCCCTAATAAAAAATATTTTCCGGTATCTAATAAATCATAATCAAAAGATTACAATAATAAATATTAATGTTGTATTTGCGTATATTTATCATTTATATATACAATTCAATGATGATAAATGTAAGTGGTGTTAGAATCATTGGAAATTACTATATTATTGTGAATCTTATAAACATTATCATTCATGAATGCAATATATTAATAATTAAACTTATGTATAATTATATAAAACTTTTAATTTATATATATATAATATTTATTTCCAATAATAAAAATGAAATTTCCATTTAACTGAAAATGAGTCATAAAAAACAATATATTTATAGAAGATGCATAATAAATTTTTCCATTTCTTGAATCAATCCCCCATAAAGAGTAGATCATATGTTGTTAACTCCTATAAAACAACCCTTTTTCCATTTCCAACACATAGATTTACTTATATCTTAACCAATTGTGTCATATTTGTTAGTCCATGTACACTGGCATAAAAGTGTGATGGATAACCAATATCAAACACACATGAATCAAAATTAAAAATATTTATTTATATAATATTATTTTCTTTTTTTCTTGATGTTTTTATTTATAATTGAAAACACTTATCTTGTTATAATTCCTATATATTATTTTTAAAGAAAAATATATGATATGTTTTAATTATATTATTTTTAATGTCATTATGATATAAAAAATTGATAATTTTTTATTTAATATAATTTTTTATATAATTATTTCTTTACAAATATTATTTAATATATTATAACTGAATTAATGAACTCATAATTCATATCTATTCATAAGTAAATATTCTTATATCACTATATTTTTATTTTACTTTAGTTTTTTGTCAAACCATGGCTATTTAGGTCGATAATCAGGTTAATGATATCAAATATAACTCTTTGATAACTACTTGGACAAAAAATTTACTAGATTTATCAAGTAATTCATCCTAACTATAGTCTTATTAGAACTTAAAATTTATGGTTAACCAACTAATTGAAACCCAATTTTGATAGTTAAATATTGTTACCAAAATTTTTCTTTTATTCTTTCCATGAACATCTCACAAGTGATAATTCATGGGAAATAACTTTTAGGTTCACTTATACAAAATAATTGAGTTCATGATGAGTTTTTACATTAGAATAAATTTAAAACCTTCATAATTTTATGAGTTTTAAAAAATAACACTTTTTATATGCATCCCATGTGATCCCTATATGTATGCATTCTTATAATGATTTAATTTATTTATATCATACATTCAACCAAATTAACATAATTCGAGTATATTTATAAAATTATTATATTACTAATGATTCTTGTTAATAATATAAAGTAAAAAAATTATTAGAATATACAAAATATATTATCTTATATCACATAAAATTTTTATATGAAAAAAAATTAATCTAATGGATTAAAATTATAACAAATGAAAAACGTCCTCAAGAAAATGTATGGAATGATATGAACTTAACCTCTATATTACTAGATTGACTCTCATCCCCTTGGCTGGTCAAAAGTCCAAATAAAAGTACCATTATCCATATATCATTACTCAATAGTGATTTAAAGTTTCAATATAATTACAATTCTAAATATTCATGTATAATTATAATAAATGGTCACCTTTTAATTTTAATAAAACAAATAATAATAATTTGGGTTGAAACAAATTAAATATCACGTTCTACATAGTATAAAACTCCATAGATTCATTGTATGTAATTTTTAAGAAAGAAATTGAAAATTTATTTCAATATAAAAATAGTGTGACATACACCAAAAAACCAAAAAATACAATAATCTCAAAAAAAAAACTGCATAACTACCCCAACACATCAAAAAACCTCTCATTCATCCAATATAATGATAGAAAAGACTCAATAATAGATGTTTTATGGAAAATTAAAAATAATAAATTAAATAACATATAATGAATAAAAACCATGAAATTATATATATACCCTTTTCAAATAGTAATTTGAAATATGTTAGTAATAAAAGGTCAATTCTATTTGATCCATCATGGGGACAAAAACATCATAACTCTAACATCCATCAGGATTTATTTGATTTATTACTAATCTATATTCATGAAAATGTGGTTATATCCATGTATGTATAAATAAATAAAGATATAAAATATCCATTAAAAATATAACAACAAAAGGAAACTATACATCATCACATCACATTATAAAATGTATCATTTTCAAGATAAACATCCCACACAATTCCTTGAAAAAAATGAAAATGTAAATTCAAGCACCCTAAGAATGAAATTGAATCAACAATGACCAATACAATATCAGAGGAAGATAAATATGATGTTTTTAATAACTCCAATATCTTTAAAATGGAAAGCAGTGAGTGATGAAAGAATCACCAAAAATATAAATTACATTTTCTTCTCAACTTGTCTAATATTGTGATCATATATTATTTATAAAAACAAGAAAATACTATAGAATACACCCAATTGATGTAAACAAGAAGCTTAATAAACAAGGGAATTTTATATGAAATTAGTTTAGTTCAAATCCTTTATTAACTATATAATAATAATAAATTAATAAATAAATATCAAGAGAAAACAAGAAAAGTATCATCTCATTTATCATGAAATTATATTCACCCTAAACAACATAACATCATCGAGAGGGTAAAACCCCTAGTGATTAAAAAAAAATCAAGGGAAGATATTATAACACACTCCATCACTAAAGTATAAAAAATATTTATAGAAGTCCATACAGTCAAATTTAATGTAAATACATATTTTCCAACAGATTTGAAGTCATATCCATAAAACAATAAGGATTATAATGGCATGACATTGAATATTTTCAGAGACAAAAGAAAACATCATCCATATGAACATGAATATGAGAATAGATTACATACCATAGTATCATAGATTTATTAATCACACATTTATAAAATTTATTTATGTAAATATAAACAAGACGATAAACATTAATTATATAAATAATTTAAATTCCATGAATATTTATTAAAATAAATAAATAAATAAACACATAAATATTAAAATTCGTTTATGAATTTTTCATAAATTTAAAATAAATTTTTATCCTTTTTTTATTTATATATATTTTAAGAATTATTATACATTTCATAAAGGGAATCTTTTTCTATTTTTTACTATATGATATAGTTATAATGTAAAATATGATACAACTTCCTCCTATATCAAATATTGTAACACCCTTATCATTTCCTGCATTTAGACTATTCTGATATCAAATTTTATAATTTATAATAAGATATTTCACACTATAATATCCCAATTTCAATTATTGTTATATCAGAAATTATGAAAATTTGAACTATACCGTATCTTAAAAAATTATTATTTTATACGATACAATTCAATGCCATTGTTTATTATATTAATGAATATATATTTTTTGGATATCATACCACATAATATAGAAAAAAAATGAAGAGAAATTAGATGATTCAAGGTGGAAAAAATATATTTCTATATGCGATATCAATTATGCCATATGACATCCTAATCCAAATGATATGAAAAATGTATCCATAACCTAGATATAACTATGACATACAGTATAATATGATATAACAAATTTTTTATAAAAATATAAAATTTTCAAGAAAATTTAAAATTCTTAAAGTCTTTAATATATAAGGCTATGATACCAGTTATCGGTTTTAAAGAAATTATCCATTTAAAAGTGAAATAAAAAAACCCAAATTATAGGATTATCTATAAGAATAAAGGAAGAATCAATAAAAATATAATGAATAAATTTTACTGCTCTGGAGTATATATTTTACTAGTGATATTTTTTATGATCACCGGGAAGTAACAAAAGGATTCTTGACTCAATGTGTTATCCACCACTTATAGAATATCAAAATAATTTTAAAGGATCCCATTTGATTTCCAAGGTATGATATTTTCTCATTATATTGAAATAATAAATATAGATTTGGATACTAAATTGAAGCCTTTGACATATGATTTCTTATTTTCTCTTATAAGGTTATGAATTCATTATATTTAACTTCATCATAATATAAATATTACATGTGATGTTTATTTATTTCACCAAATCGTATTCATAGTTTATTTATTTACATTATAAATTATAATAAATTTACTAAAAACTTATGAATGGTTTATTCTTTAATAGTTAAATGATAGATATTACATTTCATTAATTATATCATCCAATAGTATATAATGGAAATTAATTAAACGTATTAAAAATGGATAAATTATACCCATAAAATATAATATATCATTTTATATATTGTTTTATGAACATTATACAATACATCATGCTAATATAATAAAATATGAAATAATCCATAAGGCATATATCTTTCAATTTCACCCATTATACTTTCTTTAAAAACATGGTCTTCATAAAACAATCACAATCTTATATTTTAATTAGAAAAATATTAATATTTTAATAACCCTTATTTTAAAATAATTTTCACAATAAATAAATTATTGGGGTTGCCTACGAGGCTGAATTATTGGCGATAATTCATGCTATTGGGTATGTTTTCTGCTATAGATGGAACATGTTATGGATTGAATCAGATTCCCAACTTGCGGTTCATGCCTTAAAATCAAGAACGCGAAATGTCCCATGGAGAGTGCTACCTCACTAGGTTGAATGTCTCCGCAAGGTTGAAAATTTACAAGCGGTGTTCTCACTTGATTTTACAGACGCCAATGCGGTGGCGGATGCTTTGTCCAAGCAGGCGATTTTGGAGATGGATATGATGTGGTCCTTTATGGCCCTTGATTATTGTGCTTCAATGGTAGAGGCGGATATGCTGGGTGTTGTGCACTCTCGGTTTTGTAATGATCCCCTGTTTGTCTGACTCATTTATATTTTTATTTAATAAGTTCCCTTAGGACCAGTTTCTACCGGGTCCTGGGATTTTGGAGTAGATTACAAATAGTTTTCTTTTTTATAAATATTTTTATTATCCTTTACGTTTTTTTGAAAACAATGCTTCTAATGATCTATTTTACCATAATGAAGATTTTTCTATTCCTTAATTATATATTTTTTTTTCTTTAAAGAATCAAGTGTGGACTTTCGACGAACATTCTTCATTTTATTCTTTTAGATAACATTTTAAACCTTATTTACTTAACTATTATCATGGTAATTAACCTTAGATATATCATATATTACTAGGACACCATATACATATTAATGTTCTTGGGTAAAGTGAGTTTAACTCATTTGTGTTAAAATGAACTATGAATTGGTGAAACCTTTACAATAATGATTACAAGTTTAATTACATATCCAGACATATAATTTTTAATGATATCGACATCAATAGATCATTAAAATTCTAAATAATAATGAATACATGAATCAAAATTAAATTACCCTAAGTTATCATTCATTAAAATAGTTCCTTGGAAAACAAACATCACATACCTTTTTTATTCTTGATAAATCCTCCTAAAAATGATTATCATTCCATAAGACTCTATATTTTCATATTTATTTGTAAACTTATGATATTTGGATAGAATCATGAGTGTATAACTAAAAATTAAATAATTAATATCCTTACTATGATAATTATTCTCTTGTTGACTTGATTTATCTTAGGGTTCATTATCAAAAAGTAGTTACTCATATAAATAAAACATTTCTTTTTTCTTATGAATGATAATAATGTTATGAATATTATCGAAAAAATTATTATAATTTGGATTTTTATTTTTTTAGGACCGATCATAAAGACTAATTTTATATTGTATTCATTATTATTTGTATTCTATAGTAGAATTATTTATCAGTTGAGTATAATGTTTTATAATTATTTAATAAAAAACTTTATTGGACATACTCTCATTGATATAATCATCATATATTAACATTCAATCAATTAGTGTCCAGATATCCATATTTTACTATGTTTTGGTTTAGATTTATCATTTCTCTCAATTTTATCTACATATATATACAAATAAGTCAACTATATCATATATTACTCTTAGATAGTTAATACATAGATAACATTCCATATAATGAATTGGATCAACTTACTTTCAATTTTTACATAACATTTAGTATTTCCCAACTAAGTATATCTATAATTTCAAATTAGGAATTGACATATATCCATTACGGTTACCTGTTTCTTCTCTCCTTATATAATATAATCCATGTGCACTGAACAATTAGAGTCACATATCCGGAATGATTAAGGCCTTAAAAGTGTTTATTTTGAAAATAATCTAATGCCTTAGTATTTTTAGGGGATTTTTATTCTCCCATTATCTATATACATATCATTTATAATTCATTTTATGATTTTTTATATGTATTCATGCTTCTATTGGACTTTATTTGAACATCGTATGTTATCCAAACAAATTAACATGATTCAATTACATTAACGTATAACTATTTATATAGTCAATGATTTGTGTGATGAATATGTAGTAAAATTTAATTATAATATTCAATATATATTCAAATGAATTGTATGAATATTTCACATGAAATTATTTCATTTAAAGATTTCAAATCACAGTACATTTAAAATACACTCAAGATTATATGTGCTATAACATTTATTCAATCCCACCTTTTATACAGAAGTATAGTCCCCAGTTTAGTGGGAGTCCAAACCAAAGTCCTACTATCTATAAATAATTACTCTAGTATTATTTAAAGTTATTAAATTATTTTAATAATAAATATGTAAGAATAATTGCAATAAGATATCTTGTTTTTATATGTATCCAAGAAACTACTAATATTGATTTAAATAAATTAAAATGTATGTTATACCTAACATACCACTTTTTTAACCATGATAAGAAACATTATTCTGAATGAAGGTAAATGTATAAACAATATGAAAAACCATAATACAAAATTAAAATCTTATATTCAATATTTTTTTTGTAACGAAAAACTTCAATGTAATCTCATAAGAAAGATCTATTGTAACACCACAAGCTTCCACAGTACGTTTCCCTTTGAATAATACAATAGCTTTTGTTGTACAGAACTTCGAGTTCAAACACACCACAACCAATCAAATTAACCATTATGAATAGTAATTCCCAGTTTTTGAAATTTTATGAATTTTATCATTCAAAATGGACTTAATTTTTGGATTCAAAATTTCGAAATTTTCTCAGGGTGAATTTTTTGTATTTTCTGAAAACATTCAATTTTGGAAGAATAGTGAAAAAACACCGCGTTATTTGTTAAAACTGACTTCTTTTTTAAATAATCAGTTATTTTATTTTAATTTATTTTCAATAAAAATGGATACATAATACCGATATATGTTTAACTTAATTCATTGGAGTCATTTTATAAGAAGTTTTGATATATAAAATTTTATCGAACATTTTACTGACTTTTACCCACCTCCTAAGAGCATTTCCAATTTTGTATAAAACTTAATTTTACCGCTTCTATGAATGGAATTTCAAAAATCCAATAGAAACAGTTAATATCAGTAATTAAAATGTGGTTCAATAAGATGAAAATAAGTTTCGGTCAATTGTATCTTTTAACTTTTATTTACCACGGTTAAAAGTAAATTAGGTAATTAAGGGAAACAATGATATCATAATTACCCTAAATCATGTCCTAAATCTATTGGATAAGTATAATTCGATGAAAAAAACCTTAATAATAAAATATTATCCACTTTGGTCTACTTGGATTTGATTAGGACATTTATTATTATTTTATTTAAAGAAGAGTTAAAAGAGTTAAATTCAAAGTTTAATAACTAAACCATTTTTAATATAGGGTTAAACACAATATAAATTAGACTATAAATATTCATTAGAAAGATAAAAATATTTCATACATTATGGTATTTTATTTATTATTTTTAGACATTATATAATTTAATTTATTTATGACACAATAATGATGCAGTAATAACCTTATTAGTGAATGATTTAAATAATTAATATTATAAATATCCAAATAAATAAAATTTAAGACTTTTAATGAATTAAAATAATTTTATATGTTTATATTAAATGTTATATTTGATTAAATGAATTTTATTTGAAGTAATAATGCTGTTATGAATTAAAAAAACAAAATACCAAAGAGTGTCAAAATTGACATAAAAGAGTTTTTAAAACAAATATTTTATTATAAATAGATATTGTATTACTAAAAATATAAGGTTAGGTATAATGTATTAAATAATATTATACATTTTATTAATGAAGCACTTGAGGTTCTATTAGATGTATATAGTTAGTTTATTTACTATATAATATAAAAATACAAAGATACGTGGTAAATGTCAAACTATTTAACAAATTGTTAAATATAAAAGAAAAGGTTAATATAGTTACCTAAACCTATCTAAAAACTATTGTTTGAGAGGTTTTAGACCCATCATCACCTTATCCTTTAAATAGTTTATTTTTGAGCCACTAGAAATCGAAAATTATTTTATTATAAAATAATATTTCAATCTTTTCCTAAGGTTCCCCTCACCCCTGTTATAAAAGGGCTCTTCCCCTTCTCTCAATTTCAAACCTTTAAAGCCATTTTTCTCAGCCAAACCCTACCCAAATATCCTCTATAATGTCCTAAATTAATCTTGTAGGCCTTTATTTTGTCATAAATTAATCTTAAGGAGCCCTTTTAATCAAATCAAAAGTAAGAACCCGAAGAAGAGGTAAATATTTCATCAACTCTTTCATGTTATTTTCTTCTTCCACTTCCTCTTTATTTGTTGTTTACATTGTAAAATAATAACTCTAGTATCTTCTATATACTGTGATGTTATTATAAAAATGTTACAACCAAATTCATTATTCTATTCATCCTATAAATGAAAAAGTCACCATACATGTGTACGTACAGATTATCCTCTCCACGTCGTGGTATAGTTTGTTATTCAAATACTTCATCATTTGGATGGGCATAATAATGAGTATAACTGATGTAAATAATATATATAACAAGATAATGATTATTTATATATGATATAAAATCCAATTATATACAATTATAATATCAAAATAATGATATTGTTGCTCATGCGTACGTACGGATTACCCTCTCCACGAACGCGATGAGATTCTTTCCCCATCATATCCATTCAAGAATAATTTTCATTTTATGTTTAAAAATAATTATTAAGGACTTAATTTAATTATTAATATGAATAAAATACATCCTATCCATAATTAACATTACTTACGTAACAAATTTTAAAAAAAAAATGAATCAGTTAACATGTGAAATGATGATACTACTAAAATATTATTAACAAACCAATATTATAAGATCATATATGATATCATATTTATGTATATAGTTATTTTATAATTTAATAACAATTTTTTAACTATTATACAGGATGTTAACATACCATGGAATAAGTAAAAGTACAAGTAAGGGTTAATTTCACACTCTCTTTATTATTCGAGGTTGTTTTTATGTAAGTATATATTGGGACATCTTCATCATCCACATATGTGTTTCTTAAAAATGTATTTCAGAACATTTTTACTATTTAATTGAAAATGGTTTAATGTAATTTATACCCTTATTTTACCTTATATTTTTTTGAAAGGAATGTTTCCATCATTTTCCAAACAAGGTACATTATGATCTTTTCGACAAAATTAAGGTAAGAATGTGTTTTTTAACTTATACGGTGGGTACTGCTATTTTCCCCTGTCATAACATCGTCGAAGCATCCCTTAAAATATTATAATAACATTTTCAAAATAAATGTTTTCTTTTATGATTATATGAATTTTAAATGATTTCAAAATAGAAAGAGATACTTCTCTAAAAAAAGTATTGATTTCATTTATTTCTATATCCTTTTGATGGATTTTAAGATTATTTAAAGTTGATTTATTATGATAAAAATATTCTATATTGTATTGAAGGGTTTTTGATATGTTTGACTATTTACGTGCTATCATTATAACATTCATGGTTTATAGATAATGTATTGACATTTTGTATGCTATTTTTGATACGAATGTTTATGTTTTGTTTAAACATTTTCATATGAGAAATGCATTGGACTTAGTAAGTGACAAGTGGAGCCCAATATAGCCCCTAGATGCATCAATAGGTCTCATGAGATAAAATAGTGTGTTTGCACAAGGCCTTTTCAAAATCGTATTTGTAGTCTTGGAACAAGGCCTTGACTATGTGGTTATAAAGTATGGAATCATGTATTCCATCATTATGAAAGTGGATATTGATATTTAATGTGATTATTAGACTAGTAGAATATCCATGTGAATATGTAAATGACATTATTTGATTTTATCTTTACCATATTATGCTTAAGTTCATTTTTAAAAGGCTTTTGTTTTAGTCTTATACATTTTCTTAAATGTTTATTCTTATTTATGAAATTTTCTGCAATATTTTTATCCTTACTGAGCATCTGAGATCACCCCTTTCTATATTTTATTTTTCCCACGATGTGAAGAAGTATATTATGACTGACCTAGAGGGATAGTATAAGGGATATGAGTGTGGCATATAGAGACTATGTTGTTGTAGTTTTTCATTTTATAATTTAATGTAATACTTATGAATGTATCTAATACTTCCAAGGCTATAAACTAATCGGTCTTTTGAAACATGATATTTTGTGATCATGCCAATGTTAGGTAATAATGCACCGACTCTGGGTAACTGGGGTTAGGGCATTGCATCTATGATATTGGATAATCGTAATAAAACATAATATCAAAAACATAAAGGATCCTTTATAAAAATATGAAAAAAATAAAACTCCATATGGAATAAAAATAATAATCAAAGATAACACTAAGGTATTGAAATAAATGTACTCAAGAAATAAAAAGAACATTCACCATATATTGGTAAACTTTTCCACATAGCTTCAAACATGAAATATTTTATCATATAATCACCACCTATGAAGCCTAAACCCAAATAATGTTCTTAAGTACATATAAAATACATATCATTTATTTTAAAAATCATTTAATTTTAAAAAAATTGAATATTTTTTATGAGAAAACATACCGAACATGAAATAACCAAATTTACCTTATCAAAATTCATCTGATGCATTCTCTGTTTTTTTAGGAATACAATTATCAAATTTTTTTCTAGTGTCATTTCAATAAAGAAGTCAAATATTTTCCAAATTACATAATTTATTTTAATGGAATTTACTAAGTATGAAGAAAATAGAGTAAGATAAATGACTATTATGATACATATTTGAGGTTAATGTGGTCACAGAGGGGATGAAAGAAGGTTGATGTCATTAATGACATGTGGTTTTCAGACTATTGGTGACTAGGTTGGTGGGTGTTTATTTTCAAGGGCCCTATTATATATTGATATCATATGTTATAGTATATATATAATGGATATATCCCCTCAGTATATAAATACATAATATATAAAAATGGTCTATATTATGTTTTATGATACAGATATGTCATATGGAATGTCATATAAACTAAATGCATATAGTAAAATTTGATATGGTGATAACATAACACCACTTCAATCACATATCATATTTTACGATATATAGATATCATAATATATTTATAATTGTAATGTATAATTCATATGGTTTATATGACTGATAATGACAATAATGTCAATTTTTAATATTCAGGAACCTTCTGTAAAAAATTAACCTAACATAGAAGATTTCATATGATGAAACATCTAGGAAAATTGAATTTTTTTAGAGTTTATAATGAGTTGTAACCATAATAAATTTACTAATATGTTATGAACATATGATTATATGATTGACAAGGACTGGTAGTGTCTTAAAGTCTATATAAGGAATCGATATCCCCGAGAATTGGTGTGTGTGTGTGTGTGTGATCTTTAAGAAATCCATTTCTAAAATTCTCCTTTCTCCTTCCTTAACTCTTGATATGTATTATAATATCTTGTATGTGGGGATAATAGCACACAATATTTAGTAGATTCAGTTAACCCATGGATTCACCATAGAGGGAATATTCCTTGGTTGTTCTATAGTAATCTTCATTAGCCACTATGATTGAAGAACTAGAGAAAATACTATTTTTTTGAAAGATCCATGTTATTTATTTTATGTATATACAGATTATTTTTTTCATAGCATATAAATCCTAGGAATGTTATTTCAAATGACTTATAATATATTGATAAAGTGAGGTTCGATCATTATAAACACTTTTGTGGTATCAGAGCCTTCAAATTCTTCATTATTCTCAAAATAAATCTACAAAATGAAGAAAAAGTATATCATATTGGATATTATATGTAACACCCCGAGCTTCCACGATATGCTTCTCTTTCAATAATGCAATAGATTGCATTATACGCATGTTCGAGATTCTAACACACCGCGACCAATCAAAATTGCCATTATGAATAGTAATACCCACCTTTTGAAATTATATATACTTTATACTTAAAAATGGACTTCATTTTTTTATTTTGAATATCGAAATTAGCCTATGATGAATTTTTTATATTTTTATGAGAACTTACAATTTTTTATGAATAATGAAAATACTTAAAAACAAATTTTTTAATCAAAATAATTTATAGTGATAAATTATACTATTTAGTGGTTTTAAAGTTTAATTAGAATATATTTTTACCATTTTATCCAATTTTGGTCATTAGAATTAATTTCACTTTGAAATTAGACATAAACAATTGTCAATCTTTTGATATATATTATTTCTTAAAAACACGCTATTTGTTGTGACAGCGGAAATTAATTATAAAATAAATTAATGAACCTTATATGTTTGGAATTTTTTAAAATAGGCATAATTTTTAAATTTGGAATATCAATTATAGCTTAGGGTGAAATTTTGGCATTGTTCTGAAAAACTTCAATTTTTGATGAATAGTGAAACCACTAAGTTGTAGTTAAAAAACGGATTTTTTGTTTAAATGAAACATTAACACTTTTGTGTTTTGATTTTCAAAAATTTGACATACATGGTTTTAATTAGGAAGTAAAATGTGGTTCAATGGGATAAAAATAATTTTTTGGTGAATAGTAACATTTAAGTTTCATTAATCGCGATTAAAGGTAATTAGTGAAATTTAAGGTAAAAATGATATTATAAAAATATGAAAATACCCTTACACATGTCCTACCCATATTGGATGAGTCATGGACGACCAAGACAATCCATGGGTCAACTTGGGGACCCCATGGATCCACTTTGGTAGGAAAATGACATGAAAAACATTTTATTTAATGTTAAAATAAAAATGTCACAAACATGAGTTGTTTTACTAAAACAATTTTTAAATGAGGTTATACAAGTCATAGTTTTTACTAAAAATATTCATTAGAAATATAAAAATATTTACTACATCATGATATTTGTTTTATAATTTTTAGACATTAAGTAAATTAAATGTTTTATGACACCATGATGATGCAGCGATTACCTCATTAATTAACGATTTAAATAAAATGAAAAGATAATGTAAAATCTAAGACATAAACTTGTCAAAAACCTATGGGATGAGTATATTTATAACCCTTATCACCTTATCCTAGAACTATATAAGTTTGGGACCATTAAAATTTGAAACTCATTATATAATAAAGTAACATTTCATTACTTTCCAAGAGTGCCCCTCCTCTCCTCTTATAAAAGGCCCCCACCTCTACCACCTTATTCATACCATCAAGCCATTTGGCTCGGCCAAACTTGGCCCAAATACTCTCCCAACTTCCCTCTATTACTCTTAGAAGCCTCACTTTGGGCAGAAGTCTACCCAAGGAAGCCTTTGGCTCAAATCAAAAAGAGTTACCCGATTTTAAGGCAATGTCCTCTCTAATGTTGTTTTGTTTTATTTTGCTTCTCCAACCCCCTAAACTCTTTTTATTATTTTCCTTTGTAAAAAAACCAGTGTCTTAAATATTCTAGGATGTTGTTATGATTAGTATTTTATTTACACTTACACACACCTACATCTAATGGTTAAAGAACATACTGTTTCTGTGGATGGCGAGTTTCTGCCTCACAAAACGATGATTGTTCAACACACATATAACACCTCTCATGGTGGCCATTATGATGATACTATTTTTATATATGATACATATTATGTTTTTGTTTTCCTTATGATTCTGTATTTTTCATTTATGGCAAACCTTTACGATTTCCATTATGGGTAAAGGCGATAATTTCATTTTAGGAATTGCGGACTATCGCCCCCCTCAAAGTGATTTGAATCATTAATGCCATATGTGGGATGTATAAAGGATGGATTAAATGTTATTATACATTATATTATTCTGTAATTATATTATACCTTTATATAATTATAACCTAATTCCATTAAATACGAAATAGAAATGAAATTAATGTTCATGTGTACGTACGACTTACCGTCTCCATGAACGGTGTATTCCATTTCTTACCTATAAATGATATGTAATATTATAAATGAATGTATATACTGGATATATATGATATATATGATATATACATCATGAATATAATTCTGGATATAATGGATATTTTACCACATGAACAACTTGTAATTATAAGAAGTTTATTTTTGACTCAAGTACCAAAGATCGACAAAACGACCGTTATTAACTTAAATAATTACATAATGTTCATAACATGGTAATAAGTGATATAAGAGGAATAATGAACTTGAAAAAGTTTCTTAAGAAAGTATAAATTAACTCTATTTTATTATCTGGGACATTAAAGAATGGTCGAGTCAAGTCGGACACGTGGTAAAGGAACTTCTTAACCTAATTTCTATTCTTTGGGTTAATCTCCTATTTTCAAATTATGTCATGATATTATTGTTTCCTATCTTGTATTTATACTTTATTTATGTGTATATATAGTGCATCTATTTTATTTAAAAAATTATCTTTGTAAGGGACTTCGTCTCAATCTCCTTTCATTGAGGCATATTTTGTTTTATACACAACTATCTTTTTTACGGTGTATAAACCCCTTTGAATTTTACGTTTATTCAAAAGGAATTTTTTTATACAACGCATTTTACTATACGACAAAAGGGAATGTGTTTTTTGTCGTACGTATGTGGCAACAATGACTTCCCTATTTTCGTGACCGTTATTTGAGTTCCGGCTTCCTCTACAAGCCATAACATTTTTTAAATGAAAATAATTACAACGTTTTAATTTTCTTTTATTTTGGTATGTAAAATGTTTTTGAAAATGTTTTTATTATATCAATGTGTTGTATTGATATCTTTTGATTGAAATGTGGAAATTTTATTTTTCCTTTATGCATGTTTTATGTGATACGATTATGTTATGGTTTATGATATATTTAAAACTGTTCATATGAGGAATGCATTGGACTTAATAAGTGACGGTTGGAGCCCGATATAGCTCCTCGATGCATCGGAAGGTCTCATGAGACAAAATAGTGTCTTGGAACGAGGCCTTGACAAAATCTTATTTGTAGTCTTGGAATGATTCCTTGGCTACGTGGTTATGATATTCTGGCATTATGCATTCCATCATTATGAAACTGGTTATTGATATTGCATGTGATTATTTGACTAGTAGAATATCCATGTGAGTAAGTAAATGGCATTATTTAATTTAATTTTTTCCATATTATGCTAAAGTTTATCTTTAAAAAGGCTTTTTTTTTAGTTATAAATTTCCTTAAACGATAATTTTTATTTATGAAAGTTTCCGCAATATTGTTATCCTTACTGAGCATCTAATCTCACCCCTTTCAATGTTTTAATATTTTCTAGGATGTGAAGAAGTATTTTATGAATGAACTGCAGATATAGTCATAAGAGGATATGAGTGTGAACTATGGAGACTTTTTTATTGTAGTTTTTCACTTTATGATGTAATGTAACATTTATGAATGTATCTAGTGTTTCCAAGGCTACTAAACTAATCGGTATTTCGAGACTGGATCTTTTTTTATCATGCCAATGTTACAAAATAATGCACCGACTCTGGGTAACTGGGGTCGGGGCATTATAGTTGGTATCAGAGGCAGTTTAGTACTAACCTTGGAAGCTAGATTTAGATAAACTCTGATTAGATCACATAGCCCATAGATAGACTTTGAGGATGAGTATAGAAGAACTTCCTAGAATTTTGGTATTATAGTGATTTTTTGAGTTTTCCGAGCAATAAATCCCTATCTGGATACGAGCAGGTAGAGGGGTCTCTGGTACAAATGTAACTAGGGGTAAAACCCGAAAACACCTCTTTGAGCTAGACTCAAACGGGAACTGGTGCATGACAATGGGCCTTGCTGAACTCTTGGTTACAACACTCTCGGGGGATATTCTTAGGATAATTATCATTTTCTTTACAAACCATTATGATGGGCTTATGAATATATACTTCCTCAAAGAAAAATTTTTTATGATTATGGATTATATCCATAAATAATTAAATTTATTTTAAGTGTTTTGCAAGTTTGTTATTATGTATTTTGATTCATAAACTAATCTAGTTTATGACATTGTATAGATATGGCACACAATAGAAGTTATGTGAACTCCATCAATACGTATGATCCAAAGAGTAAGAAGGATCATATCTTTCATGGTATTAAGCAAACATTTAGAAGGGAAATAGTCTCCCATGTGTTCTCAACATATGAAGAAATAGTATCATGTGTTAATAAGATAAGTAGAGAATTCTCTGAGTCTTATGGATTTGAAGGGATGAAAGAGAAGAAAAGGATGGAAGAGAGAATGATGGATAAAGGGACGAGGGAAAAGAAGAATTTTCCAATATGTGATAGATGTGGGAAGAAACACCTTGAAACTTACCTTAAGGGAATGGGAGTTTGTTATAAGTGTGGAGAAAAAGGACACCAAGTGTGTGACTGCAAGGGTAAGAAAAAGGTTTCAAATGTACAATGCTTCATCTGCAAGGAGTGGGGACACTACACAAACCAATGTACAAGTCATCAGAGTATGCCCCAAATGATGTTATTGGATAATAATCAGGTTATGACACTACCACAGATGAGGAGGAATGATTAGTGTTCTTAGGTTGTTATTAAATAGTTTTGTCATTTTAGTGTTGTATCAATGATGTACTGGTTATAATAATTATGGAGTATATAAGGATTGTACTGCAGTACTATTTCGTCAAGGACTTGAGATTGTGTGGAACCAAGAAAAGTGACTCCACATAAGGTTAAATTTTTGGAAAATATATGTTTGAGAGAAAGATAAACCATAATATGTTTCTGATACCGAGATAGTAATTTTGGAATAATACATGATTGATTTGGATAAATTATATTGGATATTCTTAAAACAGATTAATGATTTGTATACATTTTTTGATAGAAGGAGTATATCTAGTATTCTATAAGGAATAAGGGATCATGAGTGTAATCAATAAGGATTGATGGTAATTCCGGATGTTGCAGTGTTTTAAAAGAATACATAATGAAGGTGTTCACATGTTGTTACGCGGAAAAAAGGATCCTCATTATGTTTACCTTCCTTATAAAATTTGGACTGTGAGTTGGACAAAAGTATTTTGGATAACTATAATGGTTGGAATGGATTAATTTGAACCTTGGATAGTATTTTTTAAGGTTAAAACATTTCTGAATATTATTTTTTGAATATTATAATACTATAGTTTTAGGAAAAAGACTACCTGTTGGTCAGGGGATAACCCATTGCGTCAGACAAAGTTGTTGGAATCAAACCCACAACCATAGTGCGACAGGCCTTTATTACCTACCACTAGCCTACAGTAAGTCCCTAGTTATTAAAAAATAGTTTTCCTAATCTAAATGGTATGTGTTAATATTTTGAAACTTGTATTATTAGGATAAATATAATATTTTTGATTTCTATTATCTAATTGAGTGAAAGATGAGTTTGTGGTCGAAATTATTTGAAGGTTGAAACTCTACTTGTCAAGCATAAATAAATATATACCTATCTCTTATTCTATGAATAAATTAATTCTTAAACTTTAGTAAAGGGATATTAAAACAAAAAATGTGTTATCCTAATACCTTATATCTTGTTGAACTTATAATATTGAAGGCATTGAGGCCCTCAATTTTAAACTTGTTTGTGATTGATGACCTCAATAACTCCCTATAAATATTTAAGTTTTTCCTCCAATTATATGTCTCTAATTTCCACCAATGTTCTCCTTATAGAGATCATAATTTGGTGGTGACTTTTTCATTTCCCTTTCCCTCTTATTAAGGCTAAATTTTATTAACCATATTTTCGATGTGGGTTTTCCACAAAGGTATTTTTCTATTTTCAACCTTTTATTTTCAATGAAAAATTTAAAATTGTGAGGACACAATTTATTGAAAGTGGGTAGAATATAAAACCCAGAGCTTCCACGATACGCTTCTCTTTCAATAATGCAATAGATTGCATTGTATGCAAGTTCGAGATTCTAACACACCGCGACCAATCAAAATAGCTATTATGAATAGTAATACCCACTTTTTGAAATTATATATATATTATATTTCAAAATGGACTTCATTTTTGGATTCGGAATACCCAAATTAGCCTATGATGAATTTTTGGTATTTTTCTGAGAACTTCAAATTTTTTATGAATAGTGAAAAATACTTAAAAACAACTTTTTTAATCAAAATAATTTATTGTGATAAATTATAATATTGAGCGGGTTTAAAGTGTAATTAGAATATATTTTTACCATTTTATCCAATTGTGGTAATTATAAATAATTTTACTTTGAAATTAGACATAAACAATTGACAATCTTTTGATATATATTGTTTCTTAAAAACACGCTATTTGTTGTGACAGCGGGAAATAATTATAAAATTAATTAATGCAACTTATATTTTTTGGAATTTTTTAAAATAGACATAATTTATGAATTTGGAATATCAATTATTTCTTAGGATAAAATTTTGCCACTGTTTTGAAAAACTTCAATTTTTGATGAATAGTGAAACCACTAAGTGGTAGTTAAAAAACTGATTTTTTGTTTAAATGAAACATTAACGCTTCTGTTTTTTGATTTTTAAAAATCCAAAATACATGGTTGTCATTACGAAATAAAATTTGGTTCAATGGGATAAAAATAATATTTTGGTGAATAGTAACTTTTAAGTTTAATTAATCACGATTAAAGGTAGTTAGTGAAATTTAAGGTAAAATGATATTATAAAAATATGAAAATACCCTTACACTTGTCCTACAACTATTGGATGAGTCCTGGCCGACCAAGACAATCCATGGGTCATCTTGGGGACCCCATGGAGCCACTTTGGTAGGAAAATGACATTAAAAACGTTTTATTTAATGCTAAAATAATAATGTCACAAACATGAGTTGTTTTACTAAAACAATTTTTAAATGGGGTTATACAAGTCATATGTTTTACTATAAATATTAATTAGAAAGATAAAAAGATTTCATACATCATAATAATTTTTTTATAATTTTTAGACATTAAATAAATTAAATGTTTTATGACACCATGATGATGCAGCGATTATCTCATTATTTAACGATTTAAATAAAATGAAAAGATAATGTAAAATATAAGACTTAAATTTGTCAAAAACCTATTGTATGAGTATATTTAGAACCTTTATCACCTTATCCTAGAACTATATAAGTTTGGGACCTTTTAAATCCGAAACTCATTATATGATAAAGTAACATTTCATTACTTTCCAAGAGTGCCCCTCCTCTCCTCTTATTAAAGGCCCCCACCTCTACCACCATATTCACACCATCATCCCATTTGTCTCAGCCAACCTCTACCCAAATACTCTCACAACATCCCTTTATTACTCCAAGAAGCCTCACTTTGGGTAGAAGTCTTCCCAAGGAAGCCTTTGGCTCAAATTAAAAAGAGTTACCCAATTTTAAGGTAATGTCTTCTCTAATGTTGTTTTGTTTTATTTTGCTTCTCCACCCCCCTAAACTATTTTTATTATTTTATTTTGTAACAAAACCAGTATCTTAAACATAATAGGATGTTTTTATGGGTAGTATTTTATTTACACATACACACACCTACATCTAATGGTTAAAGAACATACTGTTTCTGTGGATGGCGAATTTCTGCCTCACGAAACGATGATTGTTCAACGCTCATATAACACCTCTCATGGTGTCCATTATGATGAAACTATTTTCATATATGATATATATTATGTTTTTGTTTTCCTTATGATTCTTTATTTTTCATTTATGGAAATCCTTTATGATTTCCATTATGGGTAAACGTGATAATTTCATTTTAGGAAGTGCGGACTACCGCCCCCGCAAAGTTATTTGAATCGTTAATGCCACATTTGGGATGTATAAAGGATGGAGTAAATGGTATTATACATTATATTATATTGGAATTATATTATACCTTTATATAATTATAACCTGATTCCATTAAATACTAAATAGAAATGAAAGTAGCGTTCATGCGTACGTACGGCTTACCGTCTCCATGAACGGTGAATTTCATTTCTTACCTCTAAATGTTATGTAATATTATAAATGCATGTATATACTGGATATATATGATATCTAAATCATGAATATAATTCTGGATATAATGGATATTTTACCACATGAACAACTTGTAATTATAAGAAGTTTATTTTTGACTCAAGTACCAAAGATCGACAAAACGACCGTTATTAACTTAAATAGTTACATAATGTTCATAACATGGTAATAAGTGATATAAGAGGAATAATGAACTTGAAAAAGGTTCTTAAGAAAGTATAAATTAACTCTAGTTTATTATCCAGGAGGTTAAAGAACAGTCGAGTCAAGTCGGACACGAGGTAAGGGAACTTCTTAACCCAATTTTGATTCTTTGGGTAAATCTCCTATTTTCAAATTATGTCATGATATTATTATGTCTTATCTTGTATTTATACTTTCTTTATGTGTATATATAGTGAATATATTTTATTTAAAAAATGATCTTTTTAATGGACTTTGTCTTAATCTCCTTTCATTGAGGCATATTTTGTTTTATACACATCTTTCTTTTATACGATGTATAAAGCCCTTTGACTTTTATGTTTATTCAAAAGGAATTTTTTTATACAAATAATTTTATTAAATGACAAAAGGGAATGTTTTTTTTGTCGTACATATGCGGCGACAACGACTTTTCCACTACCTTGACCATTATTTGAGTTTCGGCTTCCTCTACAAGCCATAACTTTTTTTAAATGAAAAATAATTACAAAGTTTTAATTTTCTTTTATTTTGGTATGGAAAATGGTTTTGAAAATGTTTTTATTATATCAATGTGTTGTATTGATATCTTGTGATTGAAATGTGGAAATTTTATGTTTCCTTTATGCATGTTTTATGTGATATGATTTTGTTATGGTTTATGATATGTTTAAACCTATTCATATGAGGAATGCATTGGACTTAATAAGTGACGGGTGGAGCCCGCTATAGCTCCTCGATGCATCGGCAAGTCACATGAGACAAACTAGTGTCTTGGCATGAGGCCATGACAAAATATTATTTGTAGTCTTGGCATGAGTCCTTGGATACATGGTTATGATAGTCTGGCATTATGCATTCCATCATTATGAAAGTGGTTATTGATATTGCATGGGATTATTCGACTTGTAGAATATCCATGTGAGTAAGTAAATGGCATTATTTAATTTTATTTTTTACATATTATGCTGAAGTTCAAGTTTAAAAAGGATTTTGTTTTAGTTATACATTTCTATAATTGTTAATGTTTATTTATGAAAGCTTCAGAAATATTGTTATCCTTACTGAGCATCTGAGCTCACCCCTTTCAATGTTTTAATATTTTCCAGGATGTGAAGAAGTATTTTGTGAATGACCTGCATGGATAGTCAGAAGAGGATATGAATGTGGACTATGGAATCTTTTTTATTGTAGTTTTCCACTTTATGATGTAATGTAGCATTTATGAATGTATCTGGTGTTTCTAAGGATACTAAACTAATTTTTCTTTCGAGACATGATCTTTTGTGATCATGACAATGTTACGCAATAATGCACCGACTCTGGGTAACTGGGGCCAGGGCGTTACATTATATTTACTATCATACAATACGATATTTTTTTTACTATGGATAAGATTATTATATTCAATATAATATGCTATGACATAATCACCTGATATAATATATGATATCTTAGTAGACGGTGCAGATAAATCCTTTTCTTTTCCATTATATTGAAGCAAACAATATGGAAATCCTTAGTTGATGATAACAACAAGCCTCATATATAAAACAAATAATTGTATCATTTAATTGACATTTATTCCAATCATATAATATGAATTTCAAGCACTGAAGTGTTATTATTTCATTAAACACTATACATATGTATGTCATAATAGATAATTTACAAGAACAACTGATTTAATATTATTTTGGCCACAACGACCTATAACAAGACATGTATTATCTATCATAATTTATTATAGATACCACCCACATTATTAACTATATATAACAAGCCACACCTTATGATATAAGACACATTTTTTAATATTATGTATTTAAAAAATTTAAAATTTAAATTTTTTATTTATAAAATGAATTATATAATTAATAAAATGTTATAAATTAAGGTAAAGGTATTATTGGATATTTATTATATTTATAATCTGTTTATAAATTAATTAATTATAATGTCTTTATAGTTTATTATCAAATGTTAATGAATAATTTACTAAATAAATATCCATAATATTAAAATTTGATATTAAATACATTTTGAAATTATATTATATGGATTATAATTTAGATATAAAATTATTATATGGAAATTATAAGAGTAATTTATAAAGTGTATATAGATTAAAAATTATGTACATATATGAAAATTCTTATATTTAAATTTATGAATTTTTCATAATATTATTTTAAAATGATCCAATTAATTCCCTTTTTTGGGAATTTATTTTAATCAAATCAAATGGTTTTTTTATAATTAATTTGAATTACTAATGATGAATATTGACTATATAGAAGAAATTATGAATATCATTGTTATAATTATAGAAAAAGAAAAAATATTGAAAGGCCATGATATAAAATCAACTGCAAATGAAGAAGAGTTGAGTAAGGCACAATCTAGGAATCTTAATGTTGAGAATACCATTAATAATAAGGTATAATATTAAAAAAATATGGTTGTTTGGATGAATAATATTAATCCTTAATGAGTTATAGCCCAATTAATATGGTACAAACTACTTCTATTTATTTCATGGTTAATAATCATATTTCAACAAATAATGAAGGTAAAAAATCCAAAACGAGGCTTTCATGGTATGGCAAAAATCATAAAAACAAGAATCCTATATCAAGAGAAGTTTGAGGAAATTTAAGATGAAAACTTTTCTTAGGATGGTGGTAAAATGAATTTTTTAATACACTTGGACATTAATAAAATTTCCAATGGCAGAGTTATCACTACTATAAAATATCTTCTTTTAAAGGATATTATTGGTATTTTTTATGAGAATAAATCTTATATTTTATGATATAATATGTGATTTACATGTATTCAGAGAATAAAATAAATTAGGGGGCTATATAAGTAGTTGATAAATTATTCTTAAAATAATCAAGATGTAAGAAAATTTTCATCAAGTTCTTCTACTCAAAATATATTTGATCGCATGGAATAAAGATTTGGAAGGTGTGATTGTTGATTCACACAAAATAATCAATCACCACTTCAAATAATATCATAAATAAAAATGGAAAAAGATCTTTTATTAGACTAAAACCCATCATTTATTAATAACATGTGTTTGTTCATGCAATTCATATTCATTATAGTACCATGATAATAATATTTCATGACTACATAATATTGTTCATAGATAGGGATCACTTTCTAGGGGTGAAATGCTAATACTTTATACACAAGTAACATGTTCACATATAGCTGTCACTTGTATCTATGTGGTGAGGATCCTTTGTGTGAAACATAAGAGATTAATATTATGGTGTTGATTTATGAGGATGTTGTGGGGATCCATCTCACCAGCCAAACATTCAAGTGTTATAATATAATTTTTATTTATGAATTTTTAATAGTTCAAAAAAATTTATGTACTTTGAAATAGTAATTTGGGGGATGGTAGTTATGAAAATTTATTATAAATTCCAAACACACACTTCAAAGGGGGAAAAACTTTGAGGAAAATGTTTTCTTTAGTTGAACATAGAATGACAGAGAAATCAAATTATTTTTGATTTTTTTCATTTTCACTAACATTAAAATAAATATCTTGGTTAATATTTAAACATAATCCAGATAGAGAGGACACTGTGAAAGGATTTAACTGTAATTTATTTTTGACACAAGATCTTTTCAGGTACTCTTGTTTAAAATTATTTGTGATGGATTCCCATGAAATTTCATTATAGAGGTAAACATACATAATACCTTCATGAACATCGTATTAAAATTATATAACTTTAATAAACTTTACCTAATCTCATAACAACTAGATATTATGTGAAATTAGTGTTTCCTGAATTAAATTTCATTATATTCATAATAGTATACCTTCGGGAATGTTTTTACTCCAGGTTGTCTACCCCACGAATGATCCCTATAGTGGGTATTTGACCCTCTTTCATACCCTTTATTTATGTAAGTTCTTCTTCCTAGGGTAGATAAATATAAATGTCATCATCAGCCTATTTTCACAATGGTCAAATCCCTAGTTATCCCGTTCCATAAAGGCCTCATCCACACCTTCCTGAGATAGATGATTTGGTTATATACATCAAATTATCCCCCTTAGATCATGTATTCCTTTGATAATGAATCTTACATAGTTTCCTTTCAAATAAATTTGGCCCTCAAGGTGTTTATAATCTCATTTTTCCATGACAATGAGGGTCTCTATCATTATGTTACCAATAAAACCCCTACTGACTTAAGATACTCATCCTAGTTGTCCTGTATCAAGAATATTGAAATCCATTAAGCACTCAATGTGCCTCTTGGTCTACTCAATGATCCATACATACCATGGGCCTCCAGATCATTTTTATCCCCAACTTTTCTATACTTGGCCATATCTGTAACGCCCTAAGAGTATACTATATATAAATCCTTTAAATAAATACGACGTATTCAGTAGATTTGTAAACATGAAACACTGAAAAAAATGAGCAGTGGCATATTAAAAAAATATTAAGAAAATTATAATAATATTAAAACCTATAGTAAATAAAAAATACTACTCAATTAAAATTTCATACATTTAAAGGATAAATGTTAATATGATTTAATATTAAAAAGGATTATTCTTTCTCAAATAACATTTTAAAAATATAATCTATCTTATCCAAATAAATTAGATTTAAAATATTAAATATATTATTATATATGAAACAAGATATTAATATTATTTAAATTTTAAATTGATGGGATATAATATTAAGAACACATAAAAGCTTCATTTTCAATAAAAAATGGTTTTTCATTGTATTTTTTTATAAAAAAGAAAATTTTACGATTTAACAATTTTAATTTTATAAAAATAAAATTATTTTATAATTATGAATTTTAAAATTAATATAATAATATTTTTTCCTAAAAAATTGAAATTTGGGTGAATAGTAAAAATATCGATTTTTTCAAATACTATCAAATTTATGTCATTGTCAAAATAAAAGAATGATTCAAAAGTATAAAAACCTTGATATAATAATATATATTTTTAAATTAAAATAAATTATTTTAAATTAAAATAATGAATTTATTAAACTGGTCTTTATCATTTTGGAAAATTAAGTAATATTTTACTCAAATAAAAACTATTTTTGGCCTGTTTCTTTTAACTAAATATCCAAAAGGTGGAATTCAATTTTGGATTATATTGAAAAAACACATATTTTGTTAATAATAAACCATTTAATATAAAATAAAACAAAACCATTGATAATTTGATATTAATCATAATTCTTAATCATAAAAATAATTTTTTTCTAAAAATGTGTTTTACACATTATGTGCGCTAATATTAAAATTGATTTTTATATCCATTGGAAATTTAATTTTAAAAAAAATTATTACATATTTGGAATAATTATGACTAAATGTTTTAATAATTTCCATTTTATATTTATTCATTAAAATTAAATTAAATAAATAAAGATTAGTTACCATAGTAAAAACCAAAAATAGTAAAGGTAAAAATATATGAGTAAAAGTCCAATAAACATGTTAAAAACATATTTCAAAATATGTTTTTGAGGATTTATTGACCTTAAACCTCCCCCCACTCTATTATTTTTTATTATTGGATGAACTTGTCCTTTGAATAGTGACTTTAATATTTATATTAACAATAAAATGTCACTCCCCTCTCTTATAAAAGGACCCATCACCACGCCACTTCCCTTCATGCCCTAGGCCACATAGATTCGAAAAAAAAACTTCCCAAAAAACTTCTCAACACACTTAGAAATTTATTATAGGTTTTCGGATTCTCAAAATGCATCCTCTCATAACCTTAATCCTATTCACAAATGAGAGATTCCAAGGATTATGGTAAAATTATCAATTTCTCATTTTTCTTTCTTTTCCCTTTATTTCTTCAACTACCTCATCCAAATGTAATTTTATCTTGTTGAAATAATTATATTCATATCATATGTATAGTGAAATTTTATTATGTTTATGGTATAAACATTTTCTACCTTTCTCTAAACCATTCCAAAAATGAAAATATCACTTGTTTTATACGAATACTACCTTTTTCATAAGCATGTGATACATTTTTCATAACCATCTTAAATATCTGGAACAAAGGAGGTACTTAATAAATAAATATTATATTTATTACATTATTATGGTTATGAAATTATTAAAATTTCATAATCTTCCTCCTGTTCCATGGAAAATAACGCATCACCTATTCTTACGTGAGGACTACTACCTCTATAAAAGTGATGTATTTTTTCATCTCTCTTTTTATTATTCATCAAAATTTCTTCAAATTTGATTCAAAAAATTAAAAAAATCTAAATAATGTCATTTATATTTTTTAATAAATATATTATTCATAAATAATCACTTTCTTAACAATAATAACATTCTTAAATACTGTAATTATTATTAATAAATTAGAAAATAAGGTTTGGTGTCAGGATTTGGAAAGTTTATATTAATATTCACTGCATTATTAAAATACCACATTTTTATCATAAAAAATTACTAAAACAAGATCATAACCAACTTTATTATCATATTCCCCAATTAAAAAACATATAAAATAAAATTATAAAATTATAAATAAATATTAAAAATCTACAAAAATAACTATATTTTTTTAGAATGGTGAACTTTGAATATACAAACAAGAATTGACAATGCCATTATGAATGTAGTATTAAAAAAACAAAACAATTAACATCCGATGATGAAGATAAAACATAACTAACTAAAATATTTGTAATAAAAGACTATAAATGATGTTAATAAAATGTTATTAGCATGAATAATGATCTAAAATGTGTAATTAATATAGTTAATTATGTTATAAATGAAGTTAAATGAATTTCATAGAATTTGAAAATTATGGTAAGGTTTTTTGTCACAATTTTCTTTCTTTATAGTTGTTTTATTTTATACAACTAATTTTATTTTAATGGTGTTAATATTTCATACTAGAAATATAATATAATGAATTATATATTGTTCATTGTATTTATATTTTAATTTCATTCTATCTCTTTAAAAGGATTTTTATTAAAATATTATTAAGTTGTAAGGGTTTATCATCTAATTCTATTTCATTGAGGGACATTATATATCCACCAATTATTTAATTTTTTGTGGTTTATATACTTATAATGTTTGAATTTTTATCATTTTATTCATGAAATTTATGGTTTTTTCAATTCCATGTAATTTTATAATTTTCATGGGTTTATGATTCGAATGATAATAAAGTTGTATGGGTTTTTTTGCTCAACATATTTTATTAATTCATTAATGTTCCACTTTGAATAAGGTTTTACAAGATTGATTTATTTTATTCATTGATTATATTATAAATAATCACATCCTTATTTCTTAGTTAATTACATTTATGGATTATTTTTCATAAATTTTATGATGTAAAGAATAACTCCAATCCTCTCCCAATGAGCTTTTTACGTTCTTTATCCATATTCAATCTTCTTGTTAATGTTCTGAATAATTAATTTAAAATTTATTTTTGTATCTACTCAGATACATTATTTATCAGTATATTTAAGATATATGTTTAAATAAAATTATTTTCATAATATTATAATATATTTACCTTTCAAGTTTAAATTTTTATCATCCACTATAAATTTCTCAATGAAAAACTTTAATCATTTAACAAAGATCCAGTATTTGGATATTTTTAATGTGGTTTAGAAAAATATTTTCATGTTACCCTCACGAAAATGATTTTTTAAAGTTATTCATAGTTTCAAATCTTTATAAAAATGTTAATTATTTTTTAAAAAAGTATAATTTTCAGGGTTTCATTTAAATTTTCCTCTTTAAAATATCTAACTCTTATGGGGCTATTATTTATGAATCACAATATAAATTCCCCTATTAAATACTCTATTTGGGAGATTGAATTTTTCTATCAATAAATATAATCCCTAAATTCATTTTATGGGATAGATTTTGAAAATTATATGAAACCCATTTTATTTCCATGGTTTATTTATGATATGATGATTTGTTGATTTCAAATGGCATAAATATGTGTGGATATTGATGTGTGTGGACCTATATAACCCAAAAATAAATTAGTTATGGTTTTATATATCATGATATAATATAGTATGAGCCTTCTTATATATTATAAAAAATTAATGGGTGATACTTCTTGAATATTATCATGAACAAATGGGTGATCCTTATTTGATATGATCCCAAATTAGAGGGTGATACTTCTTAGATTTAATCATAAATGAAATCTGATAATTATTGGATATCAGAAAAAACTAAAGGGTGGCCCTTATTGGATATTCTAATGATCTAGAGGTTGGGAATTAATTTATATTCTCACAATCTAAGTGGTTTTATTTTGTATATATGATCACAATATGATGTTTCCCTATGATTCTATTTGTGAAAAAGTTTTTCATTATATTATATTTCAAGGGAGTGTTACCATTATCTATCATATTCTAATAATGATTTTAAAACATTCATATTTATTATTTAATGGTATATGTTTATTCATTTGATATTACACATTCTTATATCATAACTTTTGTATGACTCTTATTTTTTAAGGTTTTTAAATAAGATATTAATCCCCTCCTCATGTTTTCTCATATTCTTATGATCTAACCCTTAATTACTTATTGATAAGTATTCATTTATTGAGAATTTGAGAACACTAATTTCCTATTTTTTCATTCCTGAAGTTATGAATATGACTATAACTTATAATATGTCTAGAAAGAATTATAGTGTCGCTTAATTATGGATAAATGTTCACAGGTGTTGTAAAATAAGTTGTATATGTAGATATTTCTTAATGACACTAGACTTTACATTCTAGGGATTGTGTGATTATTGTGATATATAATGTTTAAATTACATAAATGATATAAAACAATGATATTTTTAGGTTGGTTATATAA
Organism: Viscum album; assembly: GCA_963277665.1. Classification (NCBI taxonomy): domain Eukaryota; kingdom Viridiplantae; phylum Streptophyta; class Magnoliopsida; order Santalales; family Viscaceae; genus Viscum; species Viscum album. The sequence continues at coordinate 176,425,666 of OY728147.1, read as the reverse complement.
CTTTATATCTAAGATACTATTTAAAAAACTTCTTTTTCACATCAGATCTATGAGTACAATCCTAGGTATCTTCAATTAGAATCACATAAAGGTCAAATTATTTTTTACGATTAGTTTATTGATTTTTGGAATTAAAATGAGACAAATTTTTTAAAAACCATAGGGATGATTTTAATTATAGGTTAACATAATAGAAATTTGGAAAAGTTTTGAGTATGTGATTTTCCTATAAATTAAATCCTTTCCAGACATCTGAAAGTGGATATGGTTTTGGAGTAGATAAACCTAGGGGTAATCACCCTGAAAGATTCTTTTTGAGCATCAAATCAATATTAACCTATTACATGATGAGTGGGAGTAAGATTACACAATTATATTGCCACTCTAGGGGTATATTATTTGGTCAATAAAATTATCTTTATGAGATATTATGACAGATCCATTATCTTACGGAATTAGGTTAAGGACTATGAGGGAACCCAATCTAAAGAAACCTATATTTAAATGATTTTGGTTAATATTAAAGCTTGTGTGATGGTTTTAAATAGTAATACATTTTGATGTTTTTTTTCATGAGATTATTTATGATAATTATCTTATGATGTTCATTAATCACATAACCTCGTTTGGTTTTAATGGATATTTTTTGAAAGAACAAAGTTAATGATGGGTTCTATAAAAAATGTATCATTGGTCATAACGAGAAACCAAATGGGATATAATCTATTTTTAAAATTCATGTGGTTATGATCACAAAACTATCTCGGGTTATTATTAATAACTTGAGTATTTCTAAATAGATCAACACCAAATAATAGAAGAATGATGTTTTATTGAATATCGAGTTATAAATATGGTAAAGGAATGAAAATTTAATATATCACATTCCAAAAAAATGGAAGAATAACCCAATTAATTGAATAAAAAGAATAATAAAAAGTTTCAATTGTGGAAGGATTGTTTGTTGATCTCATGAATTCCATGTTGGGGTGAATAATCTGATCAATGAAATGAATGAGAAGAATTTTAAATTCTTTAAATTTAAAGAGATTTATAATTTTTCAAATAGACTCCCTAATCCAATGGATAATAAGGATTATAAACCTCAAAAACCTCCAAAGTATATAGAATAAGGAAAATAATATGAAAATAATCCCATGGAGGTGGATAAGGATAATTAAGCTGTGTGAGGTACACTAATCCTCTATCATAGATATCAAAATGTCTTCCTAGATTCTGGTTTAGCTACTCTTTTATACCTAAGAATTTCTATAACAGTTTCAAATAACCACCCCAATCATTTGATATTATAAAGTAAGAACTTACATTATTATTGTATCCAAAGGTTATGTTTATGGAATATTATTAATGAATGTCTTATTATCCTTCCATTAGACCACTTTTATGTGATTTTGGAAATAAATTTTCCATATCCACCCAAAATCTATATTAATTACTGAATAATGAACTCATATTCTAAATATCAATTAAACATATGATTAATTATAATTGTAAGTTTTAATATTAACACTCTAGGAGAAATTGATTCCACTATATAGGCCATAACACCCAATCATGAGGAGTATTTAGCTTAAATGGTTAGGAAGAAAGTCAATATTGTGATATTTATATTATGAAGAAATATATGAGTTTCCTAGACTTATCCAAGCTACTAAGGTTTATTCCTAATTATAAATCAAATATAATGTCTTTTATATATTATAGTCATCCTTAAATATTTTATTTATGATCAGTAAATAAAATTGTTCTAATGCAATTTATTTGTGGGGGAGAATGCAACATTACATGATTTTACTATATATCCTTTAAAATAATATAATTTGTTTGACATATTTCTCTATATGAAACAAAAAATAAAAAATATTCATGAAATATTTAATTAATATTATTAATAAAATTATAAGAATAATAAAACCACTAGAAAATAAAATGATATTAGTCAACTAAAAACTCATATATTTAGATGATAAATATTTAATATAATTTTATGTTAAAATGGAATATTCTTTATCAAATATTTTTTTTAAAATATGGTTTATTTTTTCAATATAAATTATATTTATCAATTTTGATATATTATTTTATATGAACTAATATATTAACAATATTTAAATTTTAAATTGGCATGTAATAATATTAAGAACATTTAAAAACATCATTTAAAAAAAATTGTTTTCATTATATTTTTTGTTTTCATAAAAAAATATATAAATTTTAAAGTTTTAATTTTATAAAATGAAATTAAATTTTAATTCATAAATTCAAAATTAACTTCGGTTTAATTTTTACAATTTTTATAAAAAGGTTTAATTTCAAGTGAATAATGAAAATACCATTTTTTGAAAATACTATCACTTTTATGATATGGTCATAATTAAAGAATGGATTGAATGTTTATAAGACCGTTATAATTTAAAATATATTTATTTATAAATTGAAATAAATCAATTTTAAAACTTTTTTGAATTTATAAATCCCATGTTTAATATTTTAAAATGTAAGTAATATTTTACTATAATAAAAATTATTTTTGGCCAGTTTCTTTTAACTATGTATCTATAAGGTGTAATTAGATTTTTTATTTTATTAAAATAATCATAAAAAATAATTTTTTAATAATAAACCAGTTTATTTTATATAAAAAAACATTTATTATTTTATTTTACTAATAATTGTATACATTAAAATACACTTTTTCTAAAATGATTTTTATACCTATGTGAAATAATATTAAAATTAATTTTTATAACCCATAGAAATTTTATTTAAAAAATTATTTCATATTTGGAATCATTTGGTCCAAATTATGCAATAATTACTATTTTATTTTAATATAGTAAAATTAAATTACTTAGGTAAAAATTAGTTACCACGGTAAAAACCAAAAATGAAAAAAATGATAAATTTATGATTAAAAGAATTATAAAAATGTTTTAAAGTATGTGTTTAGTCTTACTCAACCTTAATCATTACCCCAATCAATTTTATTTCATTATTGGATCCACTTTACCATTGAATACTAATTATTCCCATTATATTATTATAAATAATAAACTCTTATCCTTTATAAAAAGAACCATCACCACCCCACTTCTCTTCACATAGTAAGTGAGTTATATTCATTAAAAATATACCAAAATTACTCCCAAATACTAATAGATATTTCTTAGAGGTTTTAAATTTATCAAAATATGACTTCTTAAGGTATTAATTTAATTTCCAAAATATTTTTTCCAATGAATATTCCAAAATTCTCAATTACTCAATTTTCTTTCCTTTTCAATTATTTTTTATACTACCTCCTACAAATATAATATAAATATATTGAAATTATAAAATCAGTATCATAGTTATATAGAAATATTATTATGCTTTTGGGAAAACTATTTTCTACCATCCTCCCAATAATTCAAAAACTGAAAATTTCATTTGTGTTATATACAGAATACTACCTCCATATATGATATGATTCATTTTTCATAGCTTCCTTACATGGGTTGTTAAGAGTTGGTACTTAATAAAAAAAATATTATATTTATTATATTATTAATATTTTTAAATTATGAACTATTGGAGTCGGTTCCCTAGAACCAACTTCTGTGTACTTTATGATAACATTGTATTCATAATTTTGAATATTAATAAACTTGTTATCACATCATGATTGTTATTATGCATAACATAGTATGGGATAATTTCCTAATAGTATCAGTTGCATTAAAAGGTCATAGTAGTTCACCTCTATGATGAGAACCTGGAAGTGATAAGACTCTATTCTGGAATATATGTTTTATAGTCAGATGATATCATTTTAGGGACACAAATGATACGTGCTATCAGAGGTGGAGACTCGTAGGACATTGAGTCCCCTTCTCATGGTGTAATACCTTGGTAATATCTAGTAAGATATTATGAGAATGAGACCTACCATTAGAAAATCCACATTTTTATGTGTCATTGGACGTTCTTATCTTCGGATGTGAGGAACCGGCCTCAGAATACCCAGAGTCGGCGCCCTGAATCATGATATATAATTTTTACCAAAAACATGCACTGATAAATTACACATCATGTCTCATACATAAGATCGAATTCTGTTCAGGTTCTGGTAAACCAGTCACTTCTATCAAGATTCTTCAGGTAAAAACTGATACCTGAAAATTTTATTCAAAAACGTTGGGTGAGTATACGAATAACCATTAAGCGGTTATAAAACAGAATAAACTAATTACAACTTTCGAAATCATTCTTTTAAAATTTTCTATAAAACATTTTCTTAAAAATTTTGTAACACGTGTATCATAGCATAACAATTAAAAGAGCACAATTCCGAGAATGCTTACAGAGATAAAAGGAAACATGATTTATATATAGGCATGCTCATACGGGGTAATAATTAAAAGACATTCCATGCGAAAATGCAAGTAAAAAATTAATTACTAATATTCTTACATGATCAGAGATATTGTTAAATAAAAACTTCAATTTCATGAGTAACATACACTGGCAAAAGACATTGAGTACTGCTTAAATACATTGTCATGACTTTTAATTCTTCTGGTTCTCATGTTCATAAGCTCTTAACCAAGAATATTATACTAGGCAAATATTATTCTGGTTAATTAAACTTCATAACCATAATTAGGAAAGTGAATATACCAGACATCATAACCATACTGTCCAGGCCTCGTGCCAGGACCATAAAAAATAATTTTGTCACATCCTTGTGCCAAAACCGTAGTTTGTCTCATGAGACCAACCAATGCATTGAGGGGTTATAGCGGGCCCCACCAATCACATACTTTATCCAATGAATTCTTCATATCTATAAATTAGAGTTCACATACCACTTTGATTTAGTAAGTTACTTATTACATATCATTTTGAGTTTCATGTATTTCTTGTTTCCATATTTCACATTATTCAAAGTGTCCCATACCACCTTGAATAATTTAATTAAACATTTCATATTATTCAAAGTGTCCCATACCACCTTGAATAATTTAATTTAACATTTAATATTATTCCTAGTGTCCGAAACCCCCTTGAATAATTTAATTTAATCCATATTTGGTCATAGTAGTTAAATTTATTCCTTTTACATATATATAAAGTGATTCATGCACTACAAGGTTAATAAAAAAACCGTCAACTACATGAATTTTTCATTAAATGGATAATATAGTAAGTAGACTATGGAATATGTGATCACAACCAAGGTACTAAAATAAATACCTGTTTTGTCACATACAATAGTAACCGTAAAATTCTAAAACCTTATTAAATAATATTCATATTGGGATTTCTTCACGATTCATAATTAATTAAAAGAAAACCTAAATTTTCATGTGGGGTTATAATCTTTCATATTATCAAACATTTAATGGTAATATGATTTTTTATAACACATCATAATGTCAAAAGTTGAAAGCATGAAACTCATCCATAACCAATAACATTTATTATGTAATAAAATAAGTGATTCATATATATGAACATAGAATTTGCAAACACCAAATTATTTTACTCATGAATCCTCTACAATTATTAAACACAACATAAGAATGATATTTGGAATATCCAAAATTGGGGTTACATGTTGTATAAATTGTTTATAAAACAGTGTGTATTTAAATAGTAGTGTTTAAACAATAATAAATATATTTTGAAAACACATGTTTCATATTTCCTTTGCAAACCTTGGAAATTTCTAAATAAAATTACGAAACAAATTTTATGTGTACATCCATATTTTCACAAATCTGAAATCATATCATGTATAAAAGAGATTAAACCCAAAAAACCATGACACCCAAATGACATTAATATTTAAGTTCCATTAATTAACAAGAGTTCCCAAATCATAATATAAAATTTTAAATGTTTATTTATTAAATTGTTTTATAAAAGTGTTATCCTAGATCACACATATAACGTATGTGAATAATCAGGTATACCTAGGGGTCTTACACCAAAATCGAACGACACATACCTGTTTATCAAAATGTCAATAAAATCATTTAAGTCCGATGTGGAGGGAAATTAAACTAGTCTAGAAGGTGAGTTATACATACTATACAATTATATAAGTCTGTGTATATGATTTATAAACATATTTGAAAATATAGTTACATATCTTTAAAACAAAAGTTCAACTTCATCATGAAAACTCAAATTGTAGAGGACATAAAACCAAAACATCATAGAGGTTCTTTTTAAAACATTTATGGTTATATATAAAAATATTTTTAGATATATAATCGGATATTAACATTGAATGAGGAAAGAAAATATTCCTTCTTGTTTAAAATTTTGCATTACTCAAAATTCGTAAGACTTAAGGTTGGGATTTGAGGGTTTTCACACAAAACTATATGTTCATACATGTGTTTATATATAAACCAAATTTACAAACAACTATATATATATATAGCACATCATTAAATTTAATATATATTGTGTAAACCCTCAAATTCATAAAACTTCTTGGACTCAAAATCTTGGAGACTTAGGTTCGGTTTAAGAGAAAGTTTTAACTAAACCATAGTGTTAAAATACATATTTTTATGTGTATACACATGTATACATAAATAAACTCAAACCATAAATACAAGATAACTTAAATCCCTTACATTGGTTCAAGGAGGAAGGAGAGTCTTGTGGAAAACTCACGGAAGCTTGCTGGAGGAAGAATAAAAGCCGAGGGATTCTCAGGGGGGTGAATCCAGGTTGTTTATATGCTATACTATATATAAAAAAAGATGAAAAAATTAATGATACCATTGGTAAAATGATTCATAACCGGTACATTAAATGGCTAGGGGTGGTCTTTGTGGAAAAAATGAGGGCAATGAGGGTCCACCGGCTGTCATGGGTGATGTCAAAAATTGTGCAAATAGGGTGTAGGGGTTACTGGTGATGTGAATGTGAAGTAGAAGAAGATGATGCCACGAGAAGAGAAAATCCAAAGATTAAATGGAGGGCCAGGATCTGATTTGGCCTTGATCCGATGGTTGGGGTGCGTCCGTGGATTTTAAATGTGATGGATGGCTCGGATTACATCTGTGGCTAGATCGGATAGCCCTAGTTTGACGTGAAGTTTTAGAAATCTTGGACGGATGAGATTAGATCCGTGTTGGATTTAACGGTGTGAAAAAATGCTGAGGTATTCCACGATTGCTGAGGTCGAGCTTTGGATCAAAATTTGAAGTCCCAGATTGTGTGTGATGTGATCCAACGATCCGGATGTGATCCCAGTTGAAATTTGTCATCCCTTATCGAAATGGTGAGAAGTTATGTAGCTCTTTATAAGCCTGAGACTCTGATGGACGCTCATAAAAAAACACAACACACGCACAATGGGGGCCTTTATGCGGGATCCCACCCCTGTAGGTCTCAGCTTACCTCGGCGCCATCGTGGCCTAGCTCCCACGGTGACACGCTCTGAACCCCCATGAGCTTCTGTGTTCTATTTAGGGAAGCTATTCCCATGCGTAGGCAAGCCTGAAGTGAGGCTGAGGGCTAGGCTCAGCCGCCTGTCACGAGCTGCCTCCCTTGGCCCGGCAAAAGGGCTGTCCCTAGTGGCATTTATTTTATAAAAGCCAACTTTAAAATTTTCAAAGTCATTAGAAAATAAATACATTCATTTTAACTATATAGTGAATATCTTATATTTTATAAAATGTGACTTTTATTTAAACTTAGAAAGATTAAAGAATTAAAATTAAATTATACTTTCTCTAAATTTATAAACACTATAGATTTAAAATAAAAATTTATAAATTGAAATTTAATATATCCACATGAAAACTTTTACACTAGTATTATATAAATCAAAAACATAGTTTGGTTTTAAGCTTTAATAAATAGAACACTTTCAAGATATTTAAAATATTTTTATATTGTTTATAATCCTCATCTCATTTTAAAAATCACCAAACTATAACTAATAATATTTAATAGTTTTCCTTTAAAAGCTTAGAATAAGAGGTTGTGTTACATTTTCATAAAATAAATGTTTTGAAATACTACATTAGATATTTTTTATTAAACCACCGAAGATACCAATGGCTATAATTATAGCCATTCGAACTCAACGGTCACAAATATCTCAAACGGTTACCCAAGGGGTAATGGTCGGGTAGATCCCTTATAAAACCAAACATTACGGTGTTCCAAAACTCAATAAAATTGATGAATATGGTTCTTTATATACCACTGATGATCAGTGTAGTTTTCATGATTATTGTGGTGATGTTCATTATTATTACTGACCCGAGGGAGAATCTCTATTTACGGGGTCTTGTTGTTACTTTAGGTGGCCTTCCAGTGGATTTGATAGGGTTTTTAGATGGTATTTTTGGTTAACATTATTTCATTTGGATCTTGATGTAATGTAAACTCTTTAGTGTTCTGATTTAAATAAAAATATTTGTTTCTATTTTGTATGTTTTATTCAGTTTGCATTAAAATAAAATAAAATAAACCCATATTATTATTATTATTACAAGATAAATAATCTTAGGAGCATCACATTATCCCCCCTTAAGAGGAATTGCGTCCTCGAAATTAATTTCATAAAAACACACAAAAAAGAATCTCTGATGATCTTTACCACATCCTCCATTGTGGAGGATCCTCAGGTAAGGCTAGATGAATACCCAAGTTGGTGTTCGGTTATTATGGTTCCCTAACCCATACACAATTCAGATAGAATGGGCTGAACTCTTACCTCGTACACTCGGGTTTCCAAAGGGAGGATCAAACGATAGAGAGATCAGAGATGTCCGAATAGACAAAATCTCTAAGGACTCATCGAGCCATCTGTAGCCTGAGAATTTCAATGACATTAACACGGTCACACAAAATAATACTCAGGATCTGGTACATGTAGGCTGCATGTAGGTCTCTCTCCAAGGCAGCCTCTGGAAACCTTACCCTGGTTGTGAAGTTTCAAGATTTGGTGAAGCATAAGAAAAGACCTTATTGGTACTTTCCCCTTCTTCTATACTCATCAAGTTGAGCATTGGCCATACGGTGCTAGATGTAAGTATTCTCTTCATAGGAATGGAGAATGTCTGGAATGTTCAATATCTTCTAAAGATATTTTCACGTTCTCTGTATGTTTGTGAATGGAAATTAATCTTCTGCAAAGGTTTTGACCATGATGGTCTCTAGTATCTCAATAGGGAGTGATAAGATGTGAGTTTTTCCTTCCATCTGAAGAAAAATTTAGGAAATTTCAATCAGTGAAACATAAACACTGAATTGTAGAAGGATAAAGAAACATCAAGTTATATTTTCATAAAAAACCAGTACATATCACCCAGGACAAACAGTTTCCCTAGTTCCCAGTTACACAAATCCCCAAAACAATTTCAAAACTCTCAATCTCCCTGATCCATATGCAACCCAAATAGTCTGGTTTAATCTCATGGGTGTACTTATGGTGTCCCCAGAGTCTGACATGAGGGGTGTATATCCAAGAGACATAAGTATGTACTTGATGTATGTACACAAAATATGAGGCTTCAAATTCATGAATTTCAAAGTCCATTACATAACCAAAATGGACATAGGACAAGACTTGCCACATATATGTTGCGCGGAGGTCTCCTACTGCTACAGCTTCTTGGAAGGCCATGAGGGATGAGATGTCTTCCACTGTAGTGAAGCATCTAAAATATCCTTCAAAGTATCTCCCACATCATGCGTAGGATGGAAATTGGGTTTTCATCATAAAAAGATAGTCTAAACCCTCTACTCGGTGGAGTTGAAGTACCTGGGGAGAGTTGGACACATCGTAGAGGTGTTTTCATGTCATACAAATATGGGCATAGTTCACAAAGTTTTCATGACTGGCTATAGAAATTATCATTTTTAGGGCCTCAGTTGGAAGAGACAATAGACTAGTACCTTTGTTTTTCATCTGAAATTTAAGAAAACCCCATATTTAGTAATGCTTAAGTAAATTTTTCAGTTCTAGTTTTCTAGAGTTATCTAAACGGAATCCTATGATACCAACTGTGAGAACACAGCCCCAGAATACCCATATTTGGTGCCTTTAATCATGATGTGTAATTTTTAACAAAAACCATACACTGATAAATCACACATAATGTCCCTTATATAGGATCGAATTCAGTTCATGTTCTGAGAAACCAGTCACTTCTGTCAAGCTTCTTCAGCTAAAAACTGATACCAAAAAAATTATTAAAAAACATAGGGTGATAATATGAATTCCCAGTAAAGGGTTCTAAAAAATAATAAACTTATTATAACTTTGGAAATCATTCTTTTAAAATTTTATATAAAACATTTTCTTAAGAAATGTTGTAACACTTGTATCATAACATAATAATTAAAAGAGAACAATTTAAAGAATACTAACAGAGTTAAAAGGAAACATGATTCATCTATAGGCATGCTCATACGGGGTAATAAGTAAAAGACATTCCATGTGAAAATGCAATTAAAAAATTAATTACTAAGAGTATTACATGATCAGAATTTCACTTAAATAAAAACTTCAATTTCATGAGAAACATACACTGGATAAAGACTTTGAGTATTGTATAAATAAAATTCCATAACTTTTACCTCTTCTGGTTCTCATGTTCATAATCCCTTAACCAAGAATATTCTACTAGTCGAATATTCTTCTGGTTGAGTAAATTTCATAGCAATAATGAGGAAAGTGCATATACCGGACATCATAACCATATTGTCCAGGCCACGTGCCCATACCGTAAATGACCATTTTGTCAAGGCCTTGTGCCAAAACCGTAGATTGTCTAATGAGACCTATCGATGCATCGAGGGGCTATAACAGGCCCCACCCATCAAATACTAAGTCCATTTCATTCCTCATATCTCTAAATCAGAGTGCACATACCACTATGATTTAGTAAGTAACTTATTACTTGTCATTTCTAGTGTCACGTATTTCTTGTTTCTATATTTCACTTTATTCAAAGTGTCACATACCACCTTTAGTAATTTAATTTAATATTTCATATTATTCAATGTGTCCCATACCACCTTGAATAATTTAATTTAACATTTCATATTATTCAAAGTGTCCCATACCATCTTGAAAAATTTATTTTAATCCATATTTGTTCATAGTAGTTAAATTTCATCCTTTTACATATATATAAAGTGAGTCATGCACTAAAAGTGTCATAAAAAACTGTCAACTACATGAATTTGTCATTAAATGGTGAATATAGTAAGCAGACTATGGCATATGTGATGAAAACCAAGGTACTAAAACAAATACAAGTTTTGTCACATGCAATAGTAACCTTAAAATTCTAAAACCTTTTAAACAATATACATATTAGAATTTATTCAGGATGCATAATTAATTAAAATAAATCCAAACATTTCATGTGGTGTTTTAAGCTTTTAGATTCTCAAACATTTAATGATAATATGCTTTTGTATAACACATCATAATTTCAATAGTATAAAGCTCGAAACTCAACCATAACCAATATCATTTATTATGTAAGAAAATTAGTGATTCATGCATATAAATATAGAATTTACAAAGCCCAAATTTTATACTCATGAATCCTCCACAATTACTAAAAACATCATAATAATCATATTTGGAATATCCAAAATTAGGATTATGTGTTGTATAAATTTTTCATAAAACAGGGTGTATTTAAAGAGTAGCGTTTAAACAAACTAAATATATTTTGAAAACGCATGTTTTATATTTCCTTTGCAATTATTGTAAATTTTTAAATAAATTTACCAAACAGAGTTTATGTGTACACCCATATTTTTACAAATCCAAAAACATATAATGTATAAAATAGGTTAAACCCAAAAATCCATGACACCCAAATTACTTTTATTTTAAAGTTGCATTAATTAAAAAAATCTCCCAAATCATAATATAAAATATTAAAGGTTTATTTATTAAAAAAAATTTATAAAAGTTTCAACCTTGATCACACATATAACTTATGTGAGTAATTGGGTATACCTAGGGGTCTTACACCAAAATCAAATGACACATACGTGTTTATCAAAATGTCAATAAAATCATTGAAGTCCAATGTTGAGGGACTTTATAATGGTTCAGAAGGTGAGTTATACACACTATACAATTATATATGTCCATGTATAAGATATATAAACATATATGAAAATATAGTTCCATATGTTTAAAACAAAAGTTCAACATCATCTTGAAAACTCAAAGCATATAGGACATGAAACTGAAACATCATAAAGGTTCTTTTTAAAAAAATGTATGGTTATCTATTAAAATATGTGTACATATATAATCGGATATATAAATTTCATGAGAAAAGAAAATATTCCTTCAAGTTTAAAATATTTTATAACTCAAAATCTGTAATACCTAAGGTCAGGATTTGAGTGTTTTCACCCAAAACTGTATGTTCATACATGTATTTATATATAAACCAAAAGTACAAACAATTGTATATATATATGTAAATCACATCTTTAAGTTTTTTATGTACTATGTAAACCCTCATGTTCATAAAACTTCATGGACTCAAAATCCAGGAGACTTAGGTTTGGTTTAAGTGAAAGTTTTAACAAAAACGTGGGTTTATATATATTTTTATGAGTATACACATGTATATGTATATACCCTCAATCCAAAAAGACAAGACAACTTAAATTCCTTTCCTTGGTTCAAGGAGGTAGGAGAGGCTTGAGGAAAACTCACCGAAGCTTGCTGGAGGAAGAAGAAAAGTCGATGGATTCTTTGGGGCGGGTTCAACTGTGTTTTTTATATGCTGTACTATGTATAAATAAAAGATGATTAAAAATTAATTCTACCGTTCGAAAAATGATGCCTAAACAGTACATTAAATGGGTGGGGTGGTCTTTGTGGAAAAAAGGAGGGCATGGAGGGTCCACTGACTATAATGGGTGAAGAAACAAATGGTGCAAATAGGGTGTAGGGGTTACTGGTTTTGCGCATGTGAAGGAGAAGAAGAAGACACCATAGGAAGAGAAAATCTAGAGATTGAATGGATGGCCAGGATCTGATCAGGCCTTGATCCGACGGTTGGGTTGTGCCCATGGAATTTGAAAGTAATCTATGGTTCTGATTAGGTTTGTGGCCAGATCCGATGGACCTGGTTTGATGCAATGTTTTAAAAATATCGAATGGCCAAGATTAGATCCGCGTTGGATTAAACGGTGTATGAAAATGTGGAGGTATTCCGCGGCTGCTGAGGGCCGAGCTTTGGATCCAAATCGATGGCCCAGATCATGCGCAGTGTGATCTGACGGTGTAGATTTGATCCCAGTTGAAATTTTCCATTCCACGTCGAAAGTGTGATAATTTCTGTGGCTCTTTATAATCCCGAGACTCCGATGGATGCTTAGAAAAAACACAACACACACATAAGCGGGCCCTATACATGGGCTCACGCCCCTGCAGGCCTTGGCCTACCCCTGCCCCGCTGTGGCCTCACGCCCACAGTGGCACGCTCTGAACCCCCATGCACTCATGTTTTCCCTTCAGGGAAGCTATGCCTACGCTCGGGCTGGCCTGAGCTGAGGCTGAGGGCTAGGCTCAGTCACCTAGCGCAAGCTTCCTCCCTTGACCCTCTTAAAGGGCTGGCCCTAGTAGGATTATTTTCTTATAAAATCCAACATTCAAAATTAAAAAGTAATTAAAAAATAAATACATTCATTTTAAATATATAGTGAATATCTTAAATTTTATAAAATGTGACTTTTATTTAAACTTCGAAATATTAAAGAGTACAAATTAAATTATACTTTGTCTAAATTTATAAACACTATAGTTTTATAATACAAAGTTATAAATTGAAATTTAATATATCCAAATGAAAACTTTTGTACTATTATTATATAAATAAAAAAATATTTTGGTTTTAATATTTAAGAAGGAGAACACTTACATGATATTTAAAATATTAGTAAGATGTTCAAAATTCTCATCTCATTTTAAAAATAACATAACTATAACTCATAATATTTCTTTGTTTTCCTTTAAAAGTTCATAATAAGATGTTGTGTTTAAGTTTCATAACATAAATATTTTGAAATACTACATTTTATATTTTTTATTAAACCACTGAAGAGACCAACAAATATAATTATAACTATTATAACTCAACGGTCACCAACATCTCCAATAGTTACCCAATGGGTAATGGTTGGGTATATACCTTATAAAACAAAACATTATGGTGTTCCAAAACTCAAGACAATTGAAGAATATGGTTCTTTCTATACCATGGATGTTCAGTTTGGTTTTCATGATTATTGGGGTGATGTTCTTGGTTATGACTGGCCTGAGGGAGCTTCTCTATTTAACGGGTCTCGTTATTTCTTTAGGTGGCCTTCTGGTGGGTTTGATAGGGTTTTTAGTAGGGATTTTTGGTTAACATAATTTCATTTTGATCTTGATGTAATTTAAACACTTCAGTGTTCTTATTTAAATAAAAATCCTCGTGTCCATTTTTTATGTTTTATTCAGTTTGTATAAAAATAAATTAAATTAAAACCATATAATTATTATTACAAGAGAAATAAACTTTGGGGAATCACATAGAACATTTTTATTGGTCCTTAGACTTTAATCATATTATTAATGTGTATTATGAGTCATTTACTTTGATGTATTGATGAAAATGGTGATGACAGATGTTCCTGGTGAAGTAGGATATGTTGGGTACGTCGCGGTTAATATTTCATTAATGAATAATGTGAAAAAGGATTTTTTTCTTTTTTTCTTTAATGGAAGTTGATATTTGAGGAAATTTGATGGAAATGATGTAGCTTAAATAAATTCATATCCATGGAGTTCTATAGGCAAGTTCTATTTTTTGTAAATTCAAAGAAAGAGACATAGAGCACATAGGCTGATGGCACTAAGTGTATCTGTAATCTCAGTTAAAATATATATTATTATTTACTATTTAAAAAGTTGAATAAATATTATTCCCGCATGTGGTTTAATAATTATTCAGGTATGATTGGTCGCATAAAAATATTTACTTGTTATTTTGGTAACTATAATATTTATTTATTGTTTTGGTGAAAAATGAAATTATATTTATTCAATAAATAAATAGACATTATTCAAGGTCTGATAAACATTATGGAGGAATGGGAGATCGATATTTTAGTTATGGTGAGAAATAATAAATATAGAATATCATTTGATTAAATAATATTTAATTATAATTGTCATGTTAAGTGCATGTTGATAAATAATGATATTATTATTATTATTTGACATGGGGTTTATATAGTATTACATAAATATTAAGGTCACTTGTGAAAATATTTTATATTAACCTTAAAAATATATAAACCCAGTTATGTTATTTTCTATATATACAATTCATTTTTTGGGTGGTTCACAACATATTTGGAGAATTATCTCAATCCTAGAGAGATCCCTTCTCTAAGAACACTCCAAAGAATGGAGAGAAATCCTCCTCCACCAGATCAAGGAGAATGCTTTGGAAGTGGTTCTCTAAGTGATAAAAGGTGGACAATTTAAGAACAAAGATCTGTCTTTCTAGCACTTGGAGATTTCTTCCGCAACATTTTTAGATTCATATAGCATTTTTGGATCACCGCTAGAGGGAATATGAAGTTAATTCCTAAAAAGAAAATATGCAACAACACAGATCTGTTTCATGATTCATCAAAAAAGAAATAATTCCAAAAAAGGAAATTATTTAATTAACTAAATTAATTATAAATAATATTTGAAGATCCTCCCTTTGGTTCTAGTGTAATTTCTAATATCTAATTCTTTGATTTAATTCTGTTGATCATCACATTTAACGTTGTTTTAAATCTAGTAATAATCATCAATCATTGAAAAAATCAGAGTTTGTTGATTCCCATCTCACGCTTCCACTATACCCAGAACCTTTAAGTCGTATCAGAGTGTTTATATAATTATTTATAATTATTTAAAGATTATAATTGATTTATTTATTTTTATTTATTTTTTCAACTCATGTTTAATTTTTTTTAATCTGAATTGAAAGATATATTTTTTCCTCCTTAGTTTCTCATAGATCTAGTTGATAAAATTAATTTAATGAAAAAAATAAAATAGAAGATATCATATAAAGGTTCCAAATATTCTATCTAGATAACACAGGAGTACACGCTGTGTAATTAGAAATACATGCCATGTACTGGTGTTGAATGCATCAGGAATTAGTTTGGTAATTAATTCAAAATGTGGGTGTTGATTACATGTGGTTCAATAATTACCTTACACCATGTGTTGACTAGGCTAGGGTGGAACATGGTCAATGGAATTACATGTCGTGTATCCCACATACACGGCGTGTATTCCCTTTGGGTCATAAATGGGCCATATATTACCACACATGACCAACCCAACTGGTGACCAAGTAATTTGGTGGTAACATGGTTTGTATCTCAGTGGAAACACATTGTACTCCATTTCCTAGGGTACACATTACATGCAACGTCCTTAATCATGTACCTTGAATAGACGGTGATAGATTTACATGTCGTGTAGCTCGGATGCACATGTCATGTACTTACACTAGGTTACATAGATTTAAAATTTTATTTATTTTACTTTGTAAACCTTGAGACATGTACTTGTGTGTGGTTGTAAATATTGGACACACAATGTGATAGGTTTTAATATACATAAATATTTAAATTTTTATTTAATATCTATGTAATATTCATATCTATAGATCATGTATTAGTCGTATTACAAGTTTTTACTCTACGTGCATTTAAGCATAACATTTGACCGAAAAATCATTCAATTCGTTTGATTATATGTGATGTAAACACCATGAAAGTACACGAAAAGGATTGTATGATATATGTCACAAATAATAAACAAGAATACAATTATAATACATGTTCGGTAGATTAGGACTTCTATTCACTATATTACCTCCAAGGTACATTTATGTACATAGTTAATTTTAAAACAATTAATATAATTTGTTTAAAATTATAATGGATGAGAATTTCAAGGAAATTCCAATAAAAATTAAGATAAATGAATTGATTAATTATATATGTTAATTAATTTATTTGAGCGTTATTTATCTTAAATAATAATGAATAATAATTGAATTCTAGTTTTATTAAATCCATAATTCCTTGAATGAATGTGCATGATCATGAGTAAGACCAGACCTTTTATATGTGATTCGTTTTATATAATTTTTATATTAAATTAAATTGTTGGCATGCGTGCATTCTCTCCTTTCATTATGTAAGGTTTTCATTCCCATGTATTCTTTTATGTAAACCCCCTTTTCCCCAAACCTACATGTGATTAAAAGTCATATGTAATAGATGGAGCTCTCAAGCTAGTGGAGGCGGTTCATTTTTTGGATCCAAGAAGAAACCAATCAAAAGAGATACATAGGTGGATAGTTGGAAATATAAAACATGAACCTTAATTAGTTCGAGGTTTTTTTCCATAGGTCAATAGTTAGTTTATCAACTACTAGATAAATTAACCACTACTAAATGATCATGATCATACCCTTTATTATTTTATGTCTATCGTGTTTCATGGTTATTTCATTATGGTTGTTTTTTTATGATCACATAATTAATGAAATTAACAATAATGTAAGATATAATGAAAAAAATTGGTTTATTTATAAATATTATGTAATAAATGGTTAAAAACATAAGTAAATACGCTTAAAATTAACAGGCATGTGATAAATATAATAATTGTAAATCTTCACATAGAATGGTAAAATACCTTAATAAAATATTAATTTTGTATAGACTTCCACTACATCAGTTAAAATTGAACCATAGATCCAAGTCCTTGATCAGCCAAAGTTAGGGTGATTCCAATTGTTGGGGAATTTAATTTGGGGTTTTGGATTGACAAAACTTGGTTCACATCAATGGATGACTACCAAAGAAGGACTTAGTGTAACTAAGAGTCTAATGTTGAGGAAATAAAATTTAATGATTTCCAGATTGGGGAGTCCACTCAGTGGATCAAGGAACTATGAGTTAATGTAGTTGGAATTTTGAATTCCTACCTAAAACTATTCATGTTTCTTGACCAACAAAAGTTGGGGTAATTATAAGGGTAATATGTATCCTTTTTATTATTATGTCCAAGTAACATGATATTCCAAATCAAATAGTGAAGGCTATTAGGTTTCAATAAAATAGTGGGAGACTAATAAATTTAATGTTTATTTATTTGCCTAAATTTCATTAGATAAAGTATTAAAATTATAGCCATATTATTTTTTAGAATTATCAACAAAATGAAATCAAACATATCATCGTGATCCATACATGTAGAGGAAAACCTTTTCACTAGCACAAATTTATAGGAGTGGTAGAGGCACCTACATGTCATCCTTTTCCCTGAAAGGAAATTGTATGTGATTGAATAACCTTTTCTAGTTGTGCCTAGGGATGAGCTAAGTGATGAAGAGCTATCTCTCTATGAGAAACATCTGAATGATGTTGCAGATGTTCAATGCTTCATAATACCATCCATGACCAATGAGATTTTAAATAAATGTGAGAATATAGATTCCTCTATCATGATATCTCACCTTCAAAATATCTATTAAGAGAAGGAAAGATAAGAGAGGTATGGGATCTCCAATGCTTTGTTAACAACTAAGCATAGGGAGTATGTGCCAGCTAGGCCTCATGTAGTCAATCTTATCAACTAAATTGAATGCCTGGACATCTTAGCGATTAAATTACCATATGAGTTGTGTGTATATCTCATAAATTCATTACTGCATAATACCTTCTTAAGTTTTATTGTAATTTATAATATGAGAAATAATGAAAATATTATTTGGGAACTTTTTAATTTAATTCAAAATGTGGATAAGGAAATGGGGAATGATAAACCCTTAGTCCTTATATTGAATAAGAAAAAGAAGAATAAATATAAGAGGAAAAAGACTTATAATTTAATTCAAAATGAGGCAGGGCATGGAAAATGAGGCAGTATGTTTTTCATGTGGCAAGCTAGGACACTAGAAGAGGAACTACACCCAGAAGTAATGTAAAGCTAAAGGGTCATTCATTATGGAGTGAAATCTTTATATTCCTACGTATTGGGTATTATATATAACTTATGGTGCTCACATATATATAAAAAGGTTGTAACCAAGTAGATTTTAGAATATTTTCAAAAGATAGGTGGATCTGTGATCTCTTAATGGTGTGAGGCTGGATACTCTGGCCATTAGTGACTGACACCTTTTATTACCAATGGGAATGATTTTGGATTCAATAGATTTGTATTATGTGCCTACAGTTACCAAGAACATAGTTTCTATGTCATGTTTAGAAACAAATGAGTTTCTTTTCAAATTTGGAAATAAAATTTGTTTCTTTTATAAGGAAAACATGTGTTATGGTATGGAACATAAAAATAATGGTGTTTATATATTAAAATACAAAAAAAGTGTTAGAAATCGATAAAAAATCATTTTCACATGACTCATATAATTCCCAACTATGGCATCACCATCTTGTTCATGTAAATGAGAATTGTTTCACGAAGCTCTGTCAAGATGTTTATTTAGAATCTTCTGAGAAAATACCACTTGATATTTGTAATGCTTGTTTACAAGAAAAAATGATCAAACAACTATTTGGTGGACATGTTGAAATGTCCACATAACTTCTAAGATTGGTAGACACCAATTTGTGTGGAACATTTCTAGTAGAATCTAGAGTTGGATGTTCTCACTTCATAACTTTTACTGATGACTTGAGTAGATATGTATATATCTAATTGATTATGTATAAGTCTAATTCCTTTGAGAAATTCAAGGAATTAAAGAATTAATAATAGAATCAACTAAGTAATAAGACAAAGAAGATTGAATTGGATTAAGGTGGTGAAAATATTAACTAAGAGATCATCAACTTTCTACACGAGGTGGGATTCTGTCTCAAATCACTCTAAATTATAGACCATAATGTAATGGTGTTAGTAAAAGAAATACTTGTACCTTGTTGGGATGGTAAGGTCGATGATGAGTCATGCAGATCTTCCAGTATCCTTTTGAGGATATGCATTACAAACTGCATCTTACACATTAAACCGAGTTCCAACTAAAGAGGAAAATAGAATTCCCTTTGAGTTATGGAGTATAAAGAAACCCATTTTTTGGATACACATATATGGGGCTTCAAGGAATTTATTAAGGCCTTATTAGGAAACAAACTAACACCCTAGGATATGAAGGGTATCTTTATAGGGTATCCTATGGAAACAAAGGGATACACCCTATACAAAACCTTAAATAAGAAAGTGATTGGCACCAGACAATCCATATTTCATGAGAGGGAGCACATCCTAAAAAGGATAGTAGGAGAAAGATTTACTTCAATGATGTTGATTCTCAAGATACAAAAGAGTTGTTACAGGAACATATTACACAATTCCCTATGGAATAAGTAGTTCCTAAAACACAAGTACTATGTAAGAGTGTAATAAAGGTAAGATAACCTGAGAGATATGGTTTTCTAGTCAGCCAAGATGGTAATTATTTATTTGTTGAAAATAATGAACCTATCTCCTACAAGGAGACAGTAGATTGATCCAAAGCTATAAGATGGAAAGAAGACATGAATTCTGAAATGGATTCTATATATCATAACTAAGTTCGGATTTGGGTCGATACCCCAGTTGATGTAAAGCCTCTTGGATGAAAATGGGTATTCAAAATAAAAATAGACGTGGAAGGTAAATTAAAAAACAAATAAAAAAAGGTTGGTGGTTAAAGGATTTAAAAATAATCAATGAATTGACTATGATGAAACCTTTTCACCAGTTTCAGTGTTTAAATCCATTAGAATTATATTTGCTATAGAATATTACCATGACTATGAGATTTGTCATATGGATGTAAAAATTTCATTCCATAATGGGAACCTTCAGGAATATGTCTATATGACACAACCATAAGGGTTTGTGACTCCAGTTGATGTGAAAATAATTTTCAGGTTGTAGAGATCCATTTATGGATTGAAGCAAACATCTAGGTCATGGAAAATTTTATTCGATCAATCCACCATATAATTTGGTTTTTTAAATAAGTAATATAATCCATGTGTTTATAAGATATTTAGTGGGATTTTGGTTGTTATCTTATAATTATATATTGATGAGAAATTATTTATTATAAATTACATACCAGTCCTAAAGTTGGTTAAGGACTGGTTAAATAAGTGTTTCTCTAAGAAGGAGTTAGGTGAAGTATACTTTATTCTATGTATCAAGATCATTCATGATAGATCCAATAGTCTGATTGGACTAATTCAAAGTACATATGTTGACTAGATAAAAAATATATTTATTATGGAACAATACAAGAGGTTATTGGTTCCAATGTAACATGGACTACATCTTTCTAATAAAAGGTGTCATCAAACACAACATGAGAAAGAGAGAAGGAGTAAGATCTCATAAGCATCAATGATAGGATCAATCATGTATTCCATGTTATGTACTATACTTTATGTTGCCTATGCACAAAGCATGGTAAGAAGATATCTATATAATCCATGAGAACATAATTGGACAACTTTTAAAGATATCCTTAAGTATCTAAGGACTCCGGATATGTTCTTAGTGTATGGAGCAGAGGTGGAGCTGGTCATCAAAGGTTATACTTATGCTAGTTTTCAGATAAATCTAAATGATCAAACATTTCAATAAGGATATGTTTTTGGTCTCAATAGAGGATTTGTGAGCTGGAAGAGTTCAAAGTAGCCAATTTTTTCAGATTCTATAGTAGATTTTGAGTATATAGAGGCTTCTAATGTATCCAAGGAATCGATTTGGATTCAGAATATTATCCAGGAGCTTTATACGGTACCTATCAGTAAAGACCCTATCACATTGTATTGTTATAATACTATAGTAGTGGATCTTACAAAATATCCAATGTCACACCAATGGACAAAGAATATACTCCATAATTATCACCTCTTGAGGTATTTCTATCATAGGGGTGATGTTATAGTGAGAAGAGTACCCATGAAGGAGGAAATGGTAAGCCCCTTGACTAAAGGCCTATCTTAGTAAAATAATGAGTATCATGTGGGAAATAGAGAAAAGATTGTCATTTTCAATTGGATCTAATGAAAATGGGAGTCTTTGGAGTTTTTACCCTAAAACCAATTTTTTTGTGCGTTATGATTACCTTGTATTAATGGTTCTGAAGATTAATAAACAAATTATCACATCATGATTTTTCTTCTTCATAACATAGTATGTGATAATGTCTTAAGAGTAGTTGTCGCACTAATACATCATAGCAGTTCCCCGTTATGATGAGAACCTGGAAGTGCTATGACACTATTCTTGAATATATGATCTATAGTCGGATGATATCATTTTAGGGACACAAATGATATAGACTATCAATAATGGAGACTCAAAGGAAATTGAGGAACCTTATCCTGGTGTATGCCCTTGGTAAAATCTAGTACGATATTATGAGAAAGAGACATGCTAGTAGGAAATCCACATTTATATGTTTCATTGGATGTTCCTATATTTGGATGGGTTTATTGGTCCTTAGACTTTAACATTTTTATTAACAAGTATATTAAGTAACCTAATTTGATGTATTGATGAAAATTGTGATGAAAGATGTTCTTAGTGAAGTTGGATATATTCGGTGTGTCACGATTAATATTGCATTAATAACTAATGTGAGAAAGTATGTGTCCCTTCTTTTCTCTAACAGAATAAGATATCTTATGCCCTTTTATGTAAATGACATGGCTTAAATAAATCCATGTCCATGGTTTTCTATAAGAAGGATTTATTTTTGGAAATTCAAATAAAGAGACATAGACCTCATAGGTTTATGGCATCGGCATGAAACCTTCTTGATTTAAGATATCATTATAAAGGGATTATATTACACAGTAATAATTAGTATGAGGTACTATATCATTACGACATAAACTTATTTCTCTATGGGTTCCTTAACATGTTTCTAGATGATATCCTTGGACTTTAGGCCACTCTGCTTAATGACACTGAGAAAGAGGCCTATAGGGTTACACAGTAAGTGTATCAAGAATCTCAGTTGAATAACATATTAATGTTTTTTATTTAATAGGATGAATGAATATTTTTCCAGGACATTATTTAATAATTATTCATGTATTATTGGTATAATATAAATATTTATTTTGTATTATAGTAAATATTATATTTATTCATTTATTAGATAACAATCCAGTGGTATTTATTTAATCAATAGATAGACATAATTCAAGGTATTATAATATTATGGAGGAATGAGGGACTAAGATTTTTGGCCTGATGAGAAATAATAAATATTTAATATTATATGATTAAATAATATTTAATTATAATTTTCAAGTTAATCACATGTTAGTAAATAATGATACTATTATTATTATTTGACATGGGGTTGAACTAGGATTCAATAAATAATTAAGGGTACTATTGAAATTATTTTATTTTAATCCCAGTGATGTATAAACCTAGTTGTGTAATTTTCTCAAGATATAATTAATTTTCTTGGGTTTTTTCACAAAACAATTAGAGAATTATCCCAAGAATAGAGAGCTACCTTCTCCCAGAATTCTCTAAAGAGTGGAGTTCAATCCTCCACCACCAGATCTGGGAGAACGCTTTGGATTTGGTTTTCAAAGAAATAAAATTTTGATGACACAAGCATATGGATCTGCCATGATAGCACCCAAAGATTCTTTCAGCGATGTTTGGATATTCTTGGAACATGTGTGGATCAACGTTAGAGGGAATCTGCACTTGATTCCAATAAACCAACGATGCAACAACACATTTCTATTACCTGATTCATAAATGAAGAAAGAATTCCAAAAAGGTAAATATTTAATTAATTAAATTAATTATAAATAATATGTGATGATTCTTCCTCTGGTTCTGACGTGATTTCTAGTATCTGGTTCTTTGATTTAGTTATGTTGATCATGACATTCAATGTTATGTTAAATATCAGATTAATCATCAATCATGGAAAAAATCAGAGCTTGGAACAACCCATCACATTCTTCTCCTACACCCAAAACCTACATACACTATTCCCTATCTTCCTTTCATTCTATGGAGATGAACCCATCACTTTTGTGTATGTGTAGATTACTGCTTCTATGAAAGTCACATATATTTTCTCATATAGTATTTTATTATTTATAAAAATATCTCCAAATATGAATCAACATAATAAAAAATATAAATAATTTCATTAATATTTTATAATAATTATATTATTTTAAAATAACAACTTTCTTAACCATACTCACTCATAAATTATAGCCTATTCTGGTTTAAGTTAGTTTATCCACCTATAAGAACAATGATATAAATTTCTATCATGGATTTATATAGAAACTTATATTATAGTATTATTGGGAATAATTTTGAAAATAATACTTTTTTAGAGGTTTTAGATAGGTTATATTAATATTTTACTTATCATTAACATACCAACTTTTTTCATAAAAAATTATAGAAACAATATCTTCACCAGCTTCGTCATCATGAATCATAATTAAAATACTTATGAAATGCAATTAGAAAATTAAAAATAATTATAAAAACCTATAATGGTTACTATAATTATCTCAAAATGATGAACTTTTAACATACAAACAATAATCTACACCTCCCTTATGAAACTAGTACTATACAAAAAACTAATAACATCAAATGATGGAAAATAAAATATAACAAACTAATATATTTGTAATGAATGGTTATAAATAAACTTTATAAAAGCTTAGAGACATGTTTTGTTTTATGAACCTAATTTAATTTTAACAGTGTGAATATTTCCTATTATACATATAATCTCATGAATTATCTTTTATTCATTGTATTTGAAGTTTAATTTCAATCTCCCTCTTTCAAGTGATTTTTATTAAAATGTTCCTGAAATCACAGGGGTTTATCATCACATTTTTGTTTCTTTAAGACGCATTACATATCCACCAATTATTTAATTTTTTGTGGTTTATATATTTCCAATGTATCAATATTAATAATTTTATTCATTAAATTCAATGTATTTGAAAATCCATCTCTGGTTATACCTCTCACGGGTTTATGATTCCAAAAATAACATAGTTTTAAGGGATTTTTATTAAATCAAAAATTTTTATTGATTTATAGTTTTTCCTTTTTGAATAAGGTTTAAAAATAAAAATCCATTATGTTTATTGATGATATTATAATTCCATTACTAGTTCATTTTCATGTTAATAAATTTATGAATTTTTTTATTTAAAAAATTTATGATGTAAACAATAACTTCCATATTATCCAAATGATCTATTTATCTTCAATATCCATATTCACTATTCCAGTTAATTTACTCTTTTATTATATTGAAATAAAATCAATCTTTATTTCTAGTAATCTAAAAATTTCTCTTTACCTCATTTTAAATGAAATATATATCACTTTATTTTTGTTTTTGTTTTTAGTAAAGGTATTTCTAAAATATTAAAAAGGATTTTCTTTTCATGTTCATATTTTTATCTTCTACTATGCATTTCTTATGTAAAACATTTATGTATTATTCAAGGATCCATTATTTGGATTTATTTTAATGTTATGTTTTAAAAATATTTTCTTTATACCTTCTAGACAATGATTTTTAAAAGGGATTTGTAACTTTTTCACTTTACAACAATGTTAAGAAGTTTTTTTCTAAAATACCTTTGTCTTGATTTTGTTTTCATTTTCCCCTTTAAGATATATAACTCATATGGAGTTTTATATTTTGAATCACCCAATAAATTCTTCAATAAAATACTCATGTGGGGTGATTGGATATTGGTATCAATCAATATAATACATAATTTTTTTTTCAATACCAATTTGAAATGATATGAAATCCATTTTTTTCAATGGTTCTTTATGATATGATGGATGGTTAATTTCAAATTAAACATATATATAAGGATATTAATTAGTGGGGTATTATATAACCCTCCAATACAATGGTTGTAGCTTAATATCTCTAGATATATTACATTATGGGACCTATTGGATATTCTCACATATTATAGGGTGATCCTTCATAGATATTGTCAAACAAATGGATGATAATTCTATGATATTTTCATAAATTAAAGGGTGAGACTTCATGGATATGAACAAAATTAATGGGTGGTCCTTCTTGTACATGCTAAAAAAATAGTGGGACTTCTTAGATTTGATTAGAGACTAAATGGTTGTCCTTCTTGGATAATCACACAATTTAATGGGCGGTCCATTTTGGATATACTCTAAATATTATGTTTCTACGGGATTATGTTTGTGCCAAAGTTCTTTGTTATGTTATGTTATATAGGCATGTAACATTTATTTCACCATATGCCTATGATTATACTCCATGGACCATGATTATGATCTTATGGTATATGTTTGTTCAATTTATATTCCATTTTCTTATATCTTTAATTAAAGAAAAATATTAATTATCGATGTTATTTTTAATAATATATTTATCCACTGAATTTTTTTCCTATTTTTATGATCTAACCCATGATTAAATTTTGATAATCTTTAATGTACTAAGAATTTAAGCTCACCCCTTTATTATTATTACATTCCCTAGGTTATGATGATGAGTATAAATGTAACGACCCAGACCCGGCCAGCCACCCGAACAGTGCCGAACGGGTCAGGTGTCACTACCTTAGGTGCACCTTCCCTGAACGCTAAAGGCTTCCGACTAGCAGTGAGGGTCTGAATAGGTATAGTGGAGAGGCTATACCCTCTCGGAGGATAATATTAATGCTACTGGTCCGATTATAACAGTAGAGATGCAGCGGAAATAAATGACTTTATAGACTCGCACCAGACCCGCATAGCGGAAGCACATTCAATAACAATAAATAGAGGAAGCAATATAGAAACAATAGCAGCAGAATGCAAACAGAACATCATGCCAGCAATCAACTGCAATAACTGCTAAAACATCCAAGCATGCATCCAAGCAAGTCATACAATCAATATATATATAATGGCACAAATGGATAACCAGTAGTAGCTACAATATAAAGTAATCATGCTGATGCAAGAAAAAGAATACTAAACAAGTCACTCCAGTACGGCACGACCTCATGGTCCATGCCAATCTCCATGTCAACGGTACTAAATCCCAGCTCCTGAGGCTGACCCTCTACCTGCACACAATTTCATAAAGTCTACACGCGTCTCGAAGGGCCCATGTAGGGTGTGAGACAAGTCTCAATAGGATACAACCCAAGGGTGCATACCAAATATAAGTGTTTAGGCAGGCATGCTTATATAAGAAGAATAGTAAATAGTTAAATGCCCAAAAGTAAACGAAGACTTCACTGGTGCTCAGCAGCCACCAGGAAAGAGTCACCTGCCTCGGCCAATGCCGGAATGTCTGATCTGCAGCTCCGCACCCCGTGCCACCTGACACTATGTGTCTCCAGTACCGACGTCCCAAAGGCACGCCCAATAGTCGTAACCCAGCTCGAAATCTCAACCTGCCCATGGCACAGCATCCGGAGGAACAACGATACCTATCCTCAAAAGATAACCAGAGGGACAACGATGTCTACCCTCAAATCACGGCGAGCCTCTGCCCCCAACCTGGCCTCCTCAAAGCTGTCTCCCGAAGGCTCCTCACCTTCCACGTGGCTTCCTATGGCAAGCACCCCCAAACCAAAAATACCTAACCGCAACTATCGGAGGCCTCTACCCAGCGATTGGTCGTACCACCTCATCTCGGAGTCTATCTGTGTGCACACTACTCAAAAGTACCCGGTGAGCAGTAATCACCTCAAAATGTTCCCAAGCCACAAGACCTCTGACACCTAGTGTCCCTGTGAACCATTCACTCATGTTTGATGGCCTCACCATCCAAGTAACCCAGGCCAAGCCCAACCAGACAGTCCAACTGCCTCAACCGACATCCGTGACGCCCAATCCTGCGGTAGAAACCACCCATGTAACCCGAGAAAAAAGCCCCAACCTGTGATGCTCATCACTCAACAAAACATATCCGGGCCATGCCCAACAATCAAGAAGTCCAACCCAAGAAAACTACACATTGAAAAAACATAATTGAAAGCATAACTTTTAACAGACAATTACTAAACAGTCAAATTTCACTAACTTGTGCTATCCCAAACTAGCACCTAAGGTCTTAACACCATTCACAAATTAACACCATGCCTTAACAAATCAAACTCAAAAATTTAATTTAATAGCAACACAGGCAGTCTAAAATCAGCAGTTTAAATACTGGTCCAAAACATATGCATTTCGTCACCCCTGACCGAATTTCCCCAAATGATCCATGACCTCTCACCCGAACTTGCTCTAGCACAACAAGGGTCAGGGAATACCCAGAGGCATCCCACAATGTAGATAATTTATTAAAAACAACTAAAAAGGGTTTCTCTCAACACCCAATGTTGCGCCCGAAGGTCGCAACCCCCAAAAGTCTACGAAAACACGAAAGAAGGTATGCACTACCCACCTCGTACTCATACAATGACACTCCTTTGATTTCAGCCTCTGCATCGGACTGAATCATGGTAGATCTATGTTTCTGTCAAATCTGGAAATTCCGTTTGGATTGAATCTACGGAGGAATAGGTGAGGGATCAAGGAAGAAGAAGGTTACGTGGGGTTAGCCTTTCCAATGCGGTCCCGCTTCCACCGATGGATCGAAGAATGGAGGTTGTACAGAGATTCTATGAGGGTTTGAGTTTTCCAGAGGTTCTCGGATGAACTATTCATCCAAAGGGGGAGAATAATAGATTTATGGGAATAAGGCATGACGACGTCTCGATCGCTCAAATAAAAAAAGTACACGATGTGTATTTCCAAAGCACATGCCGTGTAGGTGTGTTTCCGTACTCCGACTTAAGCGGAGTCCAGCACACGTCCTGGACCGTGTACACGGTCAACACACGGCCAGGGTCTCGGCCGCTACATGGGACAAGTGTACACAGCATGTCAAGGAAGGCTACACGCCGTGTAGATGGAAATTTACACATGTGCACCACATGACATGCACTTGGCCTCGCACGGGTAAGGGATACACAGTGTGTCTATAAATACATGTCGTGTAGTAAGAAACTTTTACACGGTCTTCACATGAAATGTACTCGGCGAGCACACAGTCGGTCACTCGGGTGACTCATACACGGCGTGTACCTAATGTACAAGGCGTGTAGTATAGAAATATCCAGAAACTGCCCAGATTTTCCAGACTTCTCAAAAACTAGTCAAAAAGTTTAAACAGGGTCGGGATTTGACCTGTTTCTAAAAACTCAGGTTCTTACAATAAATTATAAGAAATATAAAAGGGATTCTAGTGTGACTCATTTATGGAGAAATGTTCATAGGTGTAGTAAAATATGTTTCTTATGCTTCCTATTCTCAAAAACACAAAACCATCCATTCATGGGACTAAATGATTATTGTAAGATGTAATGTCTAAATTATGAAAATGATTTAAAATTAAGATATGTTTTTATTGAGTCATAATAATTTGTATCTAATATAGTGTTTAAATAAATTATTTTCTGAACCATATTCGAGAGTACGTGTTTTGGAAACTTCAATATCTTCTACGATTTTAATAATCCTTATTTGTCTAATAATCAATAGATAGGAGTTATAAACACATATGGGCCTATTAATTAGTGTAAGCTCCAAATTTTCCACACTAATCCACATCCCAAATGATTTTAGTCATCCTTCCTTGCCCAAATATCAAAATATGAGTGTAAACACACAAATGGGCCTCTAATTATATATAACCCTCAAATATTCTTCAAAGGGCCATATACCCTGTGATTCTTGTCTTCCTTCCTTACCAAATTATCAACAGATAACATGTGTCGACACATACCATCTTTGTACTATGTGTAATACCTAACTAGATCATCACTGATTCTCTTACCCTCATACCCCATCAGTGATACATATTTATTTTGGGCTTCAAACTGGGTGTATGACCAAAACATATACTCACGTATTTAGTTACCAATGAACATAATGATCCAAAAAGTTCAATATGTGTGTATTCCACACACAACCCATTACATGGAACCTTTTGCCTAGTAGTTCAAGATACATAAATTTAAACTATATAGAAATTAGTGCATTTAATGTAATTTTAAACTTCTCAGAATACGTCCCAGACACATAACCTTAAAATCACTTCAAATGTTCATGGTTGGACGACCATAAAATTTTCCATTATGGACCTTGTTAATTGGCCATAAATAGTAATTCATGTCCCATTAAGTGGAAATGAACTATGTTGGTTCTTATTTCCTTCATATAGATATATATGAATCCCCTCTCATGGGGTCAATCGTAACTCCATAACTCTTACTAACTCCCTGGATAATGATAAATTCTATATCACCATAACTATGTGACTTTTAACCTTAATATAATCATCCACTAGTAAAATAAACATGAAGAACATATGATATATAAAGAAATCTACATCGATGCATGGTTAATTGATCAATCACATTGAGGTAACCAATATTTTTACTAGGAAGGATTTCAGGAATATATTTTAAATATATTAGAGTTTCTTGGAATAGGAAAAAAAACCCCTTAAGGTGTGAGCCAACCTCTTATACTCTCAACCAACAAGTATTCCAAAGATTCTCTAATAAATCATAATAACCAACTACCTTTAGAAATAATGTCCAAGAAGATTCTAAACACACTGGTGTATGGGTATATCAGAGGGAAAATGGTGAACCCATCATTAATTCCTTTACCCGTCAAAAAAATTGATTGGACATTCATTTTCTAGTGATGCTAAATTGATATGTTCCTCCTTTATGGTTATTTTTTCCTTTATATCTCTGTTTTAATCCATGTGGTATAATCAAATGAACTATCATACATCAGGATCCTGTGAATATTTGGTGGAAACTAGAAGGCATATTAGATCATTTCACACCTCTATTCAACACCCAAACATATTCCTTTTCTTTATTAAAGGTCACAACATTAGATCTAAGACGTACGCTATCACCAAACCATCACCTTCAGCACTAGTTTGGGAATTACTTAGTATTATAGTATCATCTTAGTGGAAATATCTTAAATATAGAGGTGACACATGAAATCTTATAAGAGATAAATCAATGTCAGTTGTCATATCAGTGATGGACCACATATAATCAAGTAGACCATATGAACACATCTATCTGCATTGAGAGCCTACACATGAAGTGAAACAATACTTACCCATGTTCTCTAATGGAGTGGGAGATGGATTTATATTACATTCATACTAATATTTAGTAGATTCCATAGAGGGATCCTATCCACCATCATCATTTCTAATGATGCAAGTCGCATACCTCACACGAATATATAGAAGAAGACACATTTGATATATCATCCCTGGGTTTTCAAACCAAGGCATGTAGGAGGATGTATCGTTAGGGGAGATGATCCAATAAATCTCAAGAACATTCTAAAATACCATTTCATATGTAGAACCCTGAATACCTCTATCATATCATAAAGGTGACTGAGGATCGGGCTCATATTCATGCTCGGACCTAAGAAGCCTATTGATATATCTTGTTGTAAAATGAGGGACAAGATTTTATTCCTGGTATAACCCATGAAGCACACTAGTGTACTCTAATGGAACCAAAGTATTATGATCATATCCTCACTCCCACTTATAAATATCAGTAGTGTATTCCAATAGAAACCATGGTTCCTCCTAGGAGGGATGCGACTCATGAGGGTCACCTCCCATGCTATGATATCCCAATTACAATTGAGGTTTTGGATCTAATTTCTCAGTCACTAATTTTATGAACGATGGATATTCTTGGAAAATCTCTAATCCAGAAGTAGGATATTACCACTATTCCTATCAATATTCTCAAAGCTCATCTATATATTCCAATAGTGGCATGAGGATTTTATATTTCTTTATCAATGAGAGAAGATAGTTATAGCAAAGGATATCCTATTTATAATGAAATTATTAACAACTCTTGAGGTCCTACCTAGAGTATCAACTGTGATGGTCCTCCCCATTTCAGTATAAATATTTCACATGAAGATTTTCCTAAGGATGTCTATATTGAAGGACCTCTAAACAATTTAAATATACACTAATAAAGAGGTCCTCTAATTTCCAACTAATTAATAATTAATTATTAGGGTGTAACTCTCTATAAAACTCAAGGAAATAATTCTATAGGTCCTCCAAAAATCTTCTATTGTAGATGTTTTTTCTCTATTTTTTAACATGATGTTCCTACCTATAAATGCAACCAACAAGATAATAAATCTGGAGGTCATCCCAAGGTTGTATGCTATATAGGTCCTTCACATGATGGAGTAAATAACAATAATGGAAGTCCTCCACATGATGTTGAATATGAAATTAATAACAATGGAATCCATCCCCATGATGTATGTTGCAAAGGAATTTTGTGTGATGAGTCAACATTTCAGTATAATGTTTTTCCTGATATCAAAGATGCTTCACAATTTCTCTTATACTAAGTGGATCTTATGAAATCAAGTATAGCTACACCAGGAATTCCATGGTGAATAATTAAAATCTCATTCTGTTAATAAAATATCACATGAAAACAATAATCTTATAAATCATCCTAAGATCGGTTACCCTATGATGAAATTGATGATAATATGAATAAAACTACTTATCTTGAAAAATAAGTATAGAAACAATTTTTATGGTCAGATCTGGTCGAAGAACACCTCATAGAGGATGAAGAAAAATTCATGGTCATCTTTAAAGATCAAGATAAAGATAGAGTAATAGTCATATTTTATCCCATGGAAACTCTTCAATCTAACATTATAGAGTCATTGATAGAGGAATTAATATCATCTTTTCACAAAAAAATGTGTTAAAATATACATCAACTCAAGACCTAATACTAATGTTATTAAGAGTATGCTATCCATTTCAAGGTATTAAATGAGTTATGATACCATGTTGACCTAGATTTTATTTAAAAGAATCCTATATTAAGTTAATAACATGAGTGTCTCAAAAATAAATGCATTATCAGTATAAAGGCCCTTCTATTGACAATATCTGACACCACACCTGACATATTTAACATACGGTGGGGTGAATATAGAGCTCTTTAGTTCACCATTATCACTAGCCAACAAGGTTCATCGATGAGTGAAACCTATATTGTCATCACTTTAGGTGGGGTATTAGAATATGGGTCTTCATATAATAGTTGTACCATCCAAAAATGCCCCAATATTTATAATTCTCGAAAATGGTGTACTCAGTGAGAGTAATACATTGATATAAACAATCATCCGGAAACCAAGTTAGTGAAAAATGTCACCCATATACGAACAACGAAGACTATAACCACAAATAAACCATCAGGAGTGCGCATTTATCACCATAGAAAGATGAAAAATCTAGCTCATGATTTTATAGAATATTGAAATTCTAAGAAGTCTATTGTAATATATTCCTTAGCAATATTATAGGAGAAACCATAGACCATGAAGTTGAAGAACTTTTTAACACAACCACTACTCTAGGGTTCATAGAATCTATAATAGGGAATGGAAATCATTGTGATTTAAGAAAACCTCCCCTTCCCATAGGGATTGATACATTATTACCTCCCACACCTCTAAGAATGTTTGTTTTTAACAAACCAGGAATGACTTAATAGGAAGAAAAGTCAAGTTTTATTCTGATTCATGATCTATCTTCTTTATTAGGATCAGTATTTTTAAAATCCATCACAGATACCCTCAAAATCCTCATTTATAAACTAATTTTAGGGATGCTATGAGGAGAGAGAGAAACCATTTTCAAGGGCCTTAAGTCAAAATGAACCACCAAGAAAGCATATATTGGAGAGGATTAAAATATATCCCCCAGGATATATTTATAAGATGAAAAATCCTGGTAGTATTCAAATACAGATAAGGATATGATCCCCAAAACATGATTTTAATTGGAAAATGTTGCTAGTTTCATCCCCATAGATGGTATGGATCTTGACCCTAACATAGAATAATGCAATAAGAAGGAATCTTTTCAAAACATAGTATAAATAGAAATATATAAATATTTCATATGAACCTATAAATAAAGACAAACTCAAAATCAAAGAACTCCACCAAAAATACATATACCAAACACTTGTGGATATTTGGTAAAATATATAGGTAAATGTGTAACTTTATCTCACCCATCACATGAAGAAGTTGTGCCTCTCTCTACGAATGAGAGAATTGAAAAATTTGAAATTAGGTTGGATAAGCTAATGTGAATCAATATTGAATTACTCATAAGAAATATCCTTACTATGTGTATCACTTGGGCCAATGATGATGAAACTTTTCCAGAAAATACCCCTAATAAGAGGTAATTTATTGATTATAATGAGTAAATTCCATTCATTTAGATAACTTGAGGCCTAGAAAATAGGTTTATTTAACCCTGATGGATATGTAATATCAATGATTCCCTCTGTTAGGGTAGAAATCCCCAATGTTTCAGGAAAACTACTCCACGAAAACTCAAACCAAATATCAAATATAGTTACATAGAATCCTACAATATTAAGATCTACCAACCACATCCACTTGATCATAAACCCGATAAATAAAATTTCTAGCACTCCTCATTTCCATTAAGGTCCTTACTTCTTGAATCAAAACCATAGAGTGATGCCACATGATAGCATGGTTTTATTTGAAAATTTATACTGGATGGGTGGACTTGACTCCACCCACTTAACTTTTTGAATCCTAAATTTCTGATATTAAATGGTATGTGAGTTCCAGAGTACCATTTCACGCACTTAAACTCTTGATGAGCCCCCTTTATAGGAACACCAGAACAACATGAGGTAGTAAATCTCATTTGCTTCATGAAAACTTTGGAATTATTAATTATCATTTGGTGAAACAACACACTTTCTAGGTCTTTCACCAATTTCTAAGGTCTTAGGTGAAATTATATTTACCATTTCTATTTTACATAGAGGAGTACAATGCTTTTTAACCTCTATAATTTCAATCAATGTGATAATTAGAGAGTCTCTAAATTCATTTACTTATGGAAAGGTTTAACTTATTCACTAAATACATATCTTCCGCAAGAATAAAATTTCAAAATATTCATAGGAAATCTCCATGATGAGTTTGAAATGAAACTCATTCCCTTCAAGTTCCCTAGTGGTTTCATAGATTTTTTATCCATAGAATGATTCTTGGAAGATTCCATTTGGAATTAGAATTAATTTTCCTAGTCAGTGCTATTATCACAAGGGAAGAAACCTAGTAGACATGAGACCATGAATACCATACTCAAGCTATTGAAATACAAAATTGAACTCCTAATAACTTATAATATCATATGCTTTCTTCTCTTGAGAAAGAAAGTCAACAAAATCGACCATATAAAAATTTAAAGAAGTAGAAGAATCACCTAAACCCCATGGTCTAGGACAAAATTTTTTTTCTAAAAAGAAAACTTCCTTGGATTCATCACTACTTCTATATAAAATAATATAGTTAAATTTATAAAGATAAAGAGGCCTAATGATGTCAAAATAAATGATATCTTGGACTACTAACCTTTCGACTAGATATTGGGGAATATTTTCCAAGTTTACTTTTTCTTTAAGGTTATACATCAGAATATGGTTGACTTCAGATAGGCCAAGCTATATAATCCAATGAAACATGTGCCTTGTGTCTCTAATACTCAACTAAAAGGATAATAAGAGTGGACATAAGATAATAATAGGCCTATGAAGAAGTTTTATGAATGGATTACTAGAAAATTAATCACTTTGGAACATAAAATACTTAGGAATCAACTAAACTAACCATTTTTGACCCCAAATTCCTTGATACTTGGGCCAATGCCTCTATCATCACATCCTTCTAGGAGTATACGTAGTCAGAAATCGTGAATAAATGTACATGAATAAGAGCCCATGTTGGTACCCAATTCAATCTAGACTCTTTAAGTCTTCATACCCTCTTTACTAGGAGTATGGGAACTACCACCACTAAATGGTATTCTCATTAATTAAGAAGTTATAATATTGTTTTTTCAATATCATCCACTTGACTGAATACTTTCAAAATGAGGGTGAGTCAGACAAACCCAATTCCCCTATCTATAACTAATGAACAGGTCGTAGAGGTTAGGGAATATGAAATTATGATTGACCATGGTGTTCAAACATTTTTTTCATTAAAGATATATAAAATATTGAAATCCAAAGACAGATTGTTCAAAAATATCAACTAAAACATTGATCTAATCATGAATCATTTAGGAATCATTCGAGACTAGTTATATTCGAAATCTATGTAGCAGACACACAATTGTTCAATAAACATCAAAATAAAGAATGTTAAGTACATCTTAACCCATAGATATCAAGTATTCCTCCTAGTTCAAGTCAATAAAAAAGAGTTTTTGGCACAATTAGCTTTAGTCCTTAAGTCTCAGTCCTTGGATCAACCTCATAAAATGCCACATAGACCCTTAGTCTCGATATATTACATTTTAAAGAATATCACTATCATTGTTGACAAGTTTTCAATCATGGATTCTCTTTATCATTCAATATCACTAGGGAAACCCTTACTAAGTCTCTTTAATACCCTCATGAGTTTGAGACTAAAGTTATTGCATATGATACATATCACACATATACTGGCTCTATGGAATATAAAACATTCATTTCCTTTATATAAAAATACTAGTAATCTTATAAATAGAGAAATACCATTCCTTTATAAATTTCTAGAAATATTTATGTTATTGAAATTCATCAGTCCTAAATTGATAATGGTTAAGAGATAAATCTCATCCCGATCCAAATCCTCTAACGCTTGGGGTATATTGAGGCTGGCTTTTCTCCTTCCCACCTAAAAATTCTTGGGTGTGACAATAATGAGAAGATACCACTTTGAAGGATCAATCTCTAAGCCAAATTAAAGGAT
Source organism: Viscum album (assembly GCA_963277665.1). Taxonomy (NCBI): domain Eukaryota; kingdom Viridiplantae; phylum Streptophyta; class Magnoliopsida; order Santalales; family Viscaceae; genus Viscum; species Viscum album. The sequence goes on along the minus strand of OY728147.1, from coordinate 176,388,564 downwards.
CTCATTTTTGACAACAAATTTTTCGTGGTCCACCAAGACACAACCTTCAATAGCTCATTGGGAAGTACATAGTTCTACATATGCATAACAATTCCCTCATCATTTCATCAGTCTGTGAAATATTCTATTAATAGGAAATTAATGTAATTTTATGGAAATTGTTCTATTTTTGATTCGTGATAATCTCAATATAGAGACACATGATACTACAAAAAGGACAATAAACATACAATTTTAAATAAAACCATATAGATCACCACACCTAATAGCCTCTAAATTTATCTCAGCAATCCATGGGGGAAACTTGGTGGAGAATATTTATTTCCCATTAACCAAATTGTGGTGAAAACTCTAGATATGAGAATTCATGGGGTTATATGGGTCACATTGGATAATTAATTTATCCCTTTTATTATTTTCATCTTGTATAATGATTAAGCAAGTTCTCCCAGGTGGCATCCATTGCCAACTAATGCGAGGGACATCATTCTATCCATGAAAATGAATCTATATATTGAGTATATCTATCACAATTAAATCATGATGAATATCCAATCAAGAAATATATGAATTTTTTATCAACTAGATGTAAAAACTAGAATAAGAACATGGGGTTTAGGTGCATTCTCTTGAGTTTTCATGTTGCTAACTACATTAGATGAACCCATTAATTAAGAGGTAGAATGTGATACTGATAGTGGTAACAATACACCTATATCATCTACTAGGTATCAATATTTTATTCCATGTTCTACTCTACACAGTGATAAATAAAAAGAGAAGTAAATCTAGAATACTGATATAATATTCAAGGAAGACAGTTTGACCACCATCGATGAGCTCAGATAGGTTAATCTCTATACAATGATATTTTTGTGACCAATATTGATCAGTTCTTCTATAACCATTGAAAAAATGATAGTTTCATATATTTTAAAAAATATCCCTAATTTACATTTGTAAATAACTTCTTTGAAATTCGGTGTTTGGATCCCGAGTTTTCCACTCATCATTTCAGTTTTCCAGATGACCTACATTGTTATAAGCAGGTAGTGGGGGGATATATCTGACCCATGTTATAAAAGTAGACATTGAGGTTTATAATATCATTAATTAATACTTCATTTGGTATTTTTAATATCTGAAGTGTCTCAAAAAAAAATCCCATCTATAAAAAGGATAGGAAAATAAGAGTCTACTATGATTTCTTGGATCTTAGCTATCATTTTCCAAATTATGATTCCCGAGTCCTGATCATGAAACTACCGATCAATAAGATGTAAAAAATTTAAGAAATAACCTTTATATTTTGGTATTTTTGCTATAAAATAATCTAAATATCCCTTGAAGATGAAGAGGACACTACATTTAGGTAACCCTAGGGGTATAATGTAATCAATTAATTTCCCTTAGGCTGAGGAATGCAGGTTCTACATACTAATGCTCCATGAACCATATTTTCAAGACCTTTCTAAGGAAAACTATAGAGTGATAAGTGGATGATCTGGTGGTCATCACTCAAAAACAATATGGTTGTGTTATAGATATTAAGACAATATTCAATAATGTACAATGATATAGCATGAACATGAACCCCCTAAAATTATGTTTCTATGTAACATTGGTAAAATTACTTAGATTCATGGTATGTCATCGTAGTATCAAATTCAACCCTAAAAATATCAAATAGATACTTGATATGCCTACTTAAGACCTAAGATAATTTATAACACTTCTTGGATGGTTTATCAATATAATTTTATTCATATCTAACATCACATGGAACTGTTTCTACTTTCGATATTTTATGAATAAATGGGTCACCTATCAAATGGATGATGATTTTTTGAAATCCGTTGATGATATTAAAGTGTACATTTTTCATCCACTACTCTTGATGTTGTATATAGAAGGGGGTCCTTTTATCCTCTATATGAAAACCTTAGAGTGATTGTGGGGTTACCTCCTTGCACTGAATAATGAAATAGGAAAATAAAATAACCTACATTATATTATCAATATTATGTTAGATTCTACGAGTAAATATTCTAATATTTGTAAGAAATACTGTACAATGATTTTCATAGTGCAAAAGAATAATAATCTATTCATAACATTACAAGGATGTTTTGGCCTCTTGTTTTGACCCATTCAAATACACCATTTTTTTGCTAACAGGTCATTTATTATGATGGGTTCTCATTATACTATAAATTAACTTACAAATTGTTTCTGAAAAGGAAATAAAGGGGGGAATTAATATAATTCATCATGTCATACCTTATAATTTAAAATAAAATGTTGAAAATGGAATTCCTAGATAAAGAAGTCACATTCATCCTTAAAACCTCCCAAACATAAGAAATATACTTTGATAGTTCTTTTAGACGTCCGAAAGGTTGAAGGATGGAAAATTAAATACTCAATAGAGTCAGTTGGGTATTGAATTAGTCTCTCTAAAGAAAGTGATTATTTACTACTCTTTTTTGTTTTTATAGAGAAATACTAACAAAAAATAAGGATATAAATAATTTATTGAAGAAATTGAACATGCATTGTAAATACTAGTGTCCTATTAAATAATAAGGTATATTAAGAGTTGGTGATCAAGTAAATTATTGGTTGGTATGTAATAAAGAAGTAATAGTTGATTTTATCTCTTGACTTGTTTTTGAATATTTATGGATGAAATCAATTTATAACCAAAATTTTCTTAGATCTCTCATTCACATAATTATTAGTAATATGAAATGTAAAATGTAGTTATAGCCTTGGTGTATCAAGACTAGGATGGAATGATCATTCATATCTCAAATAATAGGGTGTTTTCTCCATTCATCAGTAGTGATATGAATGAAATCAATGAATGTAACACTACTCCAAGTCAAAGTTGTCATTTAACTTCTTTGATTAATACCATAGTTGGATGGATCTATCATTTCATTAACTAATTTCAAACCAATATTCTTCCACATTAACAAATTTTATCCTCTAAAATAGCCTAAATTCCCAAAAATTCCTCTATAAGTAAGGCTTTGTTGGATCCTTCCTCTGGTGAAACGAAGTAAGATAGACCCTCGTTATTGTGGAAGAAGTCTATACTGGCACATGTGGTGCACATAAGTCAAGAAGTAAAATCTACTATCAAATTAAGTAGCTTGAATACTTATAACCCTCAATTATATACAATTTTATAGATTTCAAAATGAGATTACATTCTTTCTAGATACATGAAAGCTTCATCTCTCAACCCCCATAATATTTCAATGATTCCATGCACTCTTTTCCATTTTCAATATGAGGATTAGATTTCACAATTTCATACCATCTAGACATAACTAAATAGTTCATGTTTATCCTTATTTCTATTGATTTCTTCTCCAAATGGGCCAAAGTATTTCCCTTAAAATAAGTTTTAATATGATATGTCATCAATTTTAAGAATTAAAATATCATTACCATATTTGGTGTCCGTTAGGGAATATTGATAGAAAAATAAACCAATTTCTGTTCATTAAAATTGAATATGTTATAACAATATTAAAACATAAAGTCAAACCATGTATCCCACTATCATGGAGTTACCAATAGGTATATATCAGCAATCAATAAAATTTATATAATATGCTTCAAAAGATTGTATATAAAGACAAGAATTCTTTATCAGATTATCTCATGAACTACCTGTAGGATTATCATATCTCAACTCATATAGCAATATGAGTGATCCCATATTTAGTTGTATACATGATAGAGGTATTCCTTCCCATCATGGTTCATGTTTCCTCACTTTTAATTAGTATCAATGATCAAATATTTATTGTTGAGACTTATCATATACGACTTGATTATTTGTAGAGGCTTGATGATAAAATGTTACACATGATGCACAAACTTGAGATATATAAAAATAAATTCCCATGGGAATTAAATAAACGTGTTTTCCTATAATCATTTAATTGAGTAGAATTTTTATTGGCTCAGATAAATCCTATGAAACTTGAAAATAAGCTCCTAAAACTTGTACCAAAATTGTAAGGACCATATTCTATACACATGGTCATCTTAAAAAGTGCATACTCCTTGATTAAAAATCAATAAAAAGTGTATCAAACCTACCACTAATGAAAGGTTTCTCAAGAATTACTCTGTATAATTTCACATACATGGCTGTAAGCAACATAACATATAGACCTTATCACATGATGTTAAACTACATGATATATAGTTCATACCACAAGATATTTAAATGACCTGGAGTGGTCCATCTTTTACAAATTGAAATTTTCTATAGAGGTATAATATGTGTTACCTTAAATCATAAATTCCCACTATATGATATCTTAATCTACATAAGAGTTTTTCTTTACGTGAGGAGTTGACAACCTTCACTACACTTTACAACCCTAATTTCAATGTTCACCCAACCTATGAAAAAAATACCCCTTACCAAAACTATATGTGGATTGAATCTTATTACCAGATGATTCATAGTGACACAAAAAAATTATATAAAAATACTAGGAATAGATTCTATTATATTTCTTAATTTCACCAAGATGGTGAGACATTAACAATATTATGTTAGGTATTATCATGTACATGAATTAAGATGGGACTATATAAGATTATCATGGTGTTGGACTTCATTCACAACAGGTTTCCTACCATCTCACACCAAGATAATCATTCATTCCATCACCATATACACTAAATATGAGTCATATATATGTTTAGGGACCATTTATATGAACTAAATGTCACGTATTCTTATTATATTAAAATATATATTAACACATTGAGGTATTGACTCAGGTCCAGCCACAATATCCATCAACATCATCCCTTATCCATCCTACTGTTTGGTTACTCTCACTCATGTAAGGTTTCTCAATAGACATAGAATTTAATGTAGATATATTTATCTTTCCCCTATACGTGATCTCGATATTCTCATAGGATACTCTCTAAGAACTAAGTATGTCTTGATTCTTATTATTTTAAAATGTTAAGTGACACTAAAAGGTATTGACTTGATTCTAGAAAAAATCATATTTTCTTTGATCCAAAGTTCTCAATATCTTTCTAATCCATATTATCTATATCATATCATACCAACACCGAAATGAATCCATTCAACTTTTCTATGAAAAGTAACCATATGTATGTAGAGAATCATTACCCAAAGCTACATGAAACTTGGTTCCGATTTCTCTAGGATACATAGAAACCACCAAATTGTCTATCATAAAATAAATCATGTTTTCTATCATAATCAATCCCCCCGTTTTGTATTTATATATGTGGCCTTAATAGTTTATACTAGGTTTTATACATGGGTTACATACTATGAACAATCCATTTGATTTTTTCACATGAGCCTAATCTACTCAAAACCCCTACATAATGGTCCCCATCATACAACCTCAAACTATATAGAATTTTATTCCTTATTAAATAAAACCAAACCAAATAAAATAGGATTCATCCATTAAGGTAATAAAACATTTATAATGATCTATAATATATGGTTTAATTTCCCTATATGATAGATATATCCATGTAAGGGTACCTGGCATATGGTTTCTATAAAGACTTGAACTCCTGTAGCCTCGAGTTGGTGACTTACTTTTCTATATTGGTATAGATAAAATATTCAAATCCCAAAGGGGGAGATAGTTTATAAGTTTTGGAAAACTATATTACATGCATGATATCCATTTTATATTGGGAATATAAAATAAAACATATTACATAACAATATATAATAAACTATATCCTTGAAAACACATTAAAAATTTTCTTCTTCATAACATGGGGAAACGAAAAAAATAAAGATGATATCAAATTCTTATTAAGGGTTAAATAAAGCGAATGATATCATGAATAACATAGAATAATAAAAATATCAAGGAAAATAACTGATTACACATTCCATTAATCAATAACTTGAGCATAATATTATAGGAATAAAATATTATAAAATAATTTCATATAAATAATCATATGAGCTTTGAACGTGAACATGCATATTCTAACTAATAGATTAATCACATGGAGTAACCGTAATTATGTACTGAATAATGTTAGATATCTATAATATTAAGATATATCCTCTCTATAGTTGCTTTCAAGATCAATCCTCTTGCCAGTTTATGTATGTTGGTGGAAACTCATCTGATTTGTCCAAGTGATTCATCTCATGAGACTACCGATGCATCGATGGGATTATATTAACCGGTCACCAAACTATGTATTTGATGTCCAAATAATTCATCATATATCAAATAATATATTTAATTCATAAACAATGTGCCTTATCAAATATCTACATTGACTAAAAGATATGGAATTAATATTATTTCCCCATTTATTCAAATAACGTTTTAGGTAAACACCATATGTAAAAATGTTATGTTGTTTAGGAAATAATAAAATGAATCATTTATGTGTATCCACAATAATTAAACATAAAATAATTGTAAATAAAACATAATATAATCAAAATTAATTTCACACATAGTTTTAATATGACACAATAAATGAATTATAAATTTAACCCAATGATTTGAAATTGAGTTAATAAACTTCTTACAATTTTGTAATCAGTCAAATCGTACACCCCATAAAAGTAACAATTTAAAATTGAGACATTTAATACCATGAATATTATGAGATTAATTATATTATATATAAAATGGTATTATATACACCACACAAAAGGAATAATTGGTGAATAAGTCATATATCTCAGAGATGTAAAAGTGAGATGATAAAATCCTTACCGCATGATTCTATTTAGTGTAGCATTGCTTAAACTATTGTATAATTGTTTAAATAATGATATTAGTTAATTAAAAAATAAAATCATATCTTTAATACCTTATTTTATTCTTTGATAACATATTACCACCTATTAATTAATAATATTTAATTATTTTCATTGTTAGTTCATTTGCGTATAATTATGGATTTTCTTATGGAATGGAAATAAAACTCCAAAAGTGAAATGAAATGGTATTAATTAGATTAAATAAGTTTATATTGTCTCATTTTTTATTCATTCGTACATGAGGATGATTCATTTGATAAAATTTTAATGATAAATTTTTAGTTTATTTTTTGGTGGTTTTTATAAACATCAAGAACCAGTTCCACTTTATTTAATATCATGTCTATGTATTATTTTAAAAAACATGAATTAAGTTATAAAATATTTATTAAAATATTATTTATCTATAATAAAAGTTTCATGACCATCCATGAAGGATGTAATGGAAAAATAATGAAATCATTATTCACAGAGTCAATTAACTAGAATAATTTGAATGATAGTTTTGTTTCATTGAATAAGTGGAGGTAATGAAAGGGATGGATATAATATATTCCCTTATAAAAATAAAATTATAGTATATAAATGATTATGGAGTTATTATTCCATGATGGATGAATTAGTTCAGGATAAAGTAAAAGAAGAAAAAAAAATAAGAGATGTGGTTTGATAAAATTACCACTTGAATATCACCTCCTAGAAGGATCCCTTAAACACCTTGGAATTGGTATTAAGGAGTGACCAGAAGAATGTGGAAATGGGAATAGTGGATTGGAGTGGGTTTTGGAGAGATTTTAGAAACATAAAGGCATGTTAGGAGAAATGGAGTGGTGATGGGTGGCATTTATACTTGAGAAGGGGTGGCTTTAAGTGACTAAATAATAATTATTTTAAAAGTAAATCCAACCACATTGAGGTGAAATTAATTTAAATGAATTTGGAAGATAATTAATGTTTAAGATGATTTTTATGGTCAATAAAAATATAAAAAAATAATTAAATGTTTTTTTTAGGTATTTGAATCCTTTACCTTTAAACTTTAATTTGTCTCATTATTTTACCTATACTGTGGTAAATATTTCTTTTTACCATGGTAACTTTTTAATTCATAAAATTGAAAATGACATTAAAAAATATTTTTAACCTTTTTATTAAAAATATGAAATCCATTTTACCAAATTAAATTCATATAATTTGAAAATTTTGATTTAAAATTAATCTCATAGATGAGATAATAAAGTAGGTTTTTAAATTGAAACTGTTCAAAAGTTTAATGAGTTTTTATATCAAAATTCAACATAAAAATGATTACAACGATCTAAATTGGATTAAAATATGTATTATTTATCTACTATTACTTTAAAAATAATTAAAATTATAATTTAACATTATAAATTATATATATGAAATGTCAATTTTCAATTAAAATGAAATATTTTTAGTTATTCATCAAAAAATGAATCTTATCATAAAAATAACAAAAAATATCCTAATATAATATTGAAATTAAAATTTAATAAATTAGTTTAATTTTCATATAATATTTATAAAATTGTCAAAATTTGGTTTTAAAATATGTGTGCCATCAATAGGAGGAAAACTGGCTTTAGAAAAATATAGCTTTTTATTCTTTAAATTGGATTTATTATTATCTTCATCCTATGAAAAATATTGGATGAATTAAAAATATTTATTGAATATATAAATTATAAATTTCATTAATATATTTCCCTAATAGTGAATACTTTAATTTATTAATATAAAATTTCATTGTGGGTATAAAATATTTTTTTATAAAAACATGTCATTTATATTTAATTAGTATTTATTTTGATTTACAATTAATTGGTAACCAAAGAATTAATTTTATAAACATGTTCAAACTATATTTTCATAATTTAGTTAATCTTGTTTATTTACTCTATTCCAACTGCTAGGTGATAACAGTCATGTTAAAATAATAGTATATCACGGTTCGTTTAAGCTCTGTGATGCTTACAACATATGCTACAGAAGATACTAAATTTAAAAAGAGACATACCATAAAATATTGGGGTATCAGATTCTCCCCTAATTTAATAGATTTTTTCCTATAAATTTGAAATTGAACTTTAAAAATAAAATTTTGATACATGAAAATTCCTTTGTGGGAAACCCACATTGTAAATAGGGTTAAAAACATCCCATTAATAAGAGGGAAATATAGGTGTGAAGTTCACCAAAAAATTAAGATTTTGAATAGGATAAAATTAATGGGAAGTGAAAAAATAGTCATGGAAGAGAAATATAACAATAAATTTTTGATGGAGAATAATCTAGTACATGTTCATTATAAGGTTAATGACCACAAAACCATAGACCAAATAGGTCTAAAAAGTTCATTTCTATCAAAAAATGATGGAAAATAGGATAAAATTTTACATAAAATAATTTTAGAAGATATATTTATGTTATTTCATCTCATAATTAAAATATAAATCTTTGTTTGTAATTCTATCTACATCCACTTCATTTATTAAACCATGATATAGCTATTCAAGATCAATTTTTAGGCTTATATAACTTTTATCAAAAGATACATAAGTCAATCATTTGGCCTATAAAGTTTTTTAAAAAGTAAACTCATTATAAAATTATATCCCATATGATAAATAATACTTTAACCTCAATTAATAATATATAAATATCATCTTAATCCATTTCATAAGTAGTCAATCTTAAGACTCATCCAAAATAGTTTTTTCCAAATTCAAAGGCCAAAAATTTAGAAGGTCACCAAATTTCCAAAATCAACATAAAATCAAATTTTGGTTAAAAAAACTGTGTATATATTATTTTCCAATACCAAATATAGGAATACATTGACCACCTTTAAACCATAATTGAAACAATCATGCTTACAAAAAAAGATCTCAGGTTGTTGAATATATTTCTTAAATCCAAACATGCAACAAACCCATCATAAATCATCAAATAACTAACCACTTTCATGGTCACTAATACTATCCCATAAACATCTATTTACCATTATTATCTCAACATCCAACACATACTAAGGTTATATTCTCCAAATCACGTGTTTTTAATAATATCAACTTAAAAAAGAATAAATTCTCTTGGTTACTAGTACTATTAAACAAATGCTTCCAAATCCTTAATAATAAGTACTTCAATAAAATACTTATATATGTCTTTATTTTTAAAACTAAAATATAATTGATAATTTTACAACATAATTCTTGAATAAAAAACCACAAGTATAGTAATCCTTCATCATTTTTTGTATTAATATCATAATCCTGACCTTGATTCCTTTGTTTCTTTTGAGGTATATTCTATTAACACCTTGGGAATTCACTTGTATAGTGACCCATAACCTTAAAATTTAAAATTTTATCATTTATATATTCTTTATTTCTCCTATAATCATGATCCCAGTAGCTATTTTCTCCACACTTGTAACAAAATCTCATTCTTTTTTGGAAAGTATCTGGGTGTTTCTTTCCATAATTTTTACATGTGGTGAAATACTTGTTTTTATTCTTTAATTTATCCATATTTTCCCATATTTACAATTATTATCTTGATTTCCTTTAAAAATATAATACATACTTTGATAATTTCTTCTCTATCTCATTAGAACATGATATTATGTCCTCATATGATGAGAATGTTTGGGAGACTATTTCCCTTCAAAATATTGTATTAGGACCATAAAGGATATGATCCATCTTACTATTTTCATTAGTGTGTTTCCCATTTATTTTGTTAAAAACCATTACTGAATGACTTTTTACACAGATTAGGTCATTTCATTATATATAATCTTAAAACAAGTGAAATAATTCACACAAATTGAAACTTTCATGTGTAGTTAATCTCATTATCATAAAAATGATTTATTTTAGATGTCCTTATATACTTATAATAAAACTCTATAATTGGGTTATTTTCCTTAATCTTTTATTTCCTAAATCTAGTTCCCAATGTTTCTACTAAACTTGCTCTAATACCAACTATAAAGACATGAAATCCAATATCACAGAGCTGGTGCCATAATTTATTACATTTTGATAGATAAAATATTAAAATCCCAAAGTAATGAGTATTTTAGAAGTTTTGTAAAACTAGATTATATACATGATTCACATTTAACATTGGTAATATACAATAAAATCTAATAAATAAAAAAATCAAATAAACTAAATCCTTGAAAGCTCATTAAAATATGTATTCTTCATTACCTAGGGGAAGGAAACAAAATAAGGATGATCTCAAATTCTGAGTAAGGGTAAAATATAGTGGATGATATCATGAATAAATTATAATAATCAAAATATAAAGGTAAATAACTGAGAAAAATTCCATTAATCAATAATTTTAGAATAATATGGTAGGAATAAACGATGATCAAATAATTACATATAAATAATCACATAAGCTTGGAACTTGACCACGAATATTATAACTAATTTATTAATCGCATAGAATAAAAATTATGGTGGAATACATAATTTTGGACCTATAAAATATCAAGATATATCCTTTATGTAGTTACTTTTAAGATCAACCATCTTTCATGATTAAGTGTGTGGATGGAAACCCATCGGATTTGGCCAACTGATTTATCTCATGAGAATATCAATGCATCGAGGTCTTTCATTAATCGGTCCACGTCCCATGTATTTATTTTCAACATCATTCATGATATATGGAATAATATATTTAATTAATAAAAAATAATCCTTATAAATTATCCAAATTAAGTAAAAGATATATATTTAATATTATTTCCCAAATTTTTCAAATAACGTTATATGTAAACACTATATGTAAAATAGTATACGGTTTAGGAAATAATAAAATGAATAAATTATGTGTATTTGTTTTAAATAAATATAAAAATTTGTAAATAAAACATAATACAATTAAAATTAATTTAAAACATAATCTTAACATGACACAATCAATTAAGTAAAAATTTAACCCAATGACTGGAAATTGAGTTAAGAAATACCTTACTAATTTGTAATCAATTGAATATTATTCACCATTTAATTAATAATTATAAAATGATAAATCTATTTGAATTAATATGATGAAATTAATTATATTATAAATAAAAGATAAGTTCATACACCAAACAAAAGGAATATGTGTTGAATAAGGCATATATCTCATTAAAGTAAAAGTGAGATGAGAAAATCCTAACCTCACGCTTCCCTTTTGCGTAATATTCTTTAACCTAATTTATAACAGTTTAAAGAATGTTATTAATTAGTTAAATAACTAAATTAATATTTATTATACCTTATTTTATCCTTTTATAACATCTTACCACCTATTCATTAATAATATTTCATTATTTTCATTGCTCCAGGTGCGTTCGTTTCAGGGTTTTAGGGTCGGTTCATTTACGTATAATTATGTATTTTCTTTTTAAATGTAAATTAAACTCCAAAAGTGAAATGAAATGGTATTAATTCACATAAATAATTCTAAATTTTTTCATTTATCAATTTTCTATTATCCATGAGTAAGATTCATTTGATTAAATATGAATCATATATGTTTAGTTTATTTTGAGTAGTTTTTTCGAACAACATGAACTAATTTATTATATAATATTATGTATATATATTAGTTTGAGAACCTGAAATATGTTATAATATAATTATTAAAATATTATTTAACCTTGATATTATTTTTTTGACCATCCTTGAAGGTGGTAATAGAAAATGAACAAAATCCTTATTCACAGAGATGATTAACCAGCATAATTTGAACAATAGTTTCGTTTCATTTAATAATACGAGGTAATAAAAGGTATGGATATAATATATTCCATTAGAAACATAAAATTATTGTATATAAATTATTCTGGACTTATTATTCCATGATGGATGAAGGATGTGAGAATAAAATAAATGAAGAAAAGAAAATAAGAAAGGTGGTTTGAGAAAATTACCTCTTCAATATCACCTCCTTGAAGGATCCCTTAAATACCATCAAATTGGTATATGGGTGACACTAGAAGCACATGTACATGTAAAGAGTTAAGAGAAGAGTTTTTTTTAAATATTTTAGGATCTTCAAGTATTTTTAAGAGAAATATGGTGGTGAGGGTTGGTATTTATACTTAAGGAGGTGTGATTTTAAGTGATTAAGTAATGATTATTTTACAATTAAAGTCAACCATATTGAGGTGGAAATAATTTTTTAAAATTTTGATGATAATTAATGTTTTAATGGATATTTAGTTTTGATAAAAACATAAAAAAACCCATTAAATGTGGTATTTTTTTTGTATTTTAAGCCTTTACCTTATAACAAAAACATGTCTCATTATTTTACTTATACTGAAGTAAGTACTTTTTTTACCACAGTAACTTTTTTTGCATAAAAGAGGAAAAGTATTATATGTACCATATGATTAAAAATTTGTAATCCATTTTACCAAACTCAATTCACATAATTGGAAGAAATATATTTAAAATTAATTCCATTGACAGGATGAAAAAGCGAGTTTTAAAAGTGAAAATATTCAAAAATTTAACGATTTTTTATATATGAATTAAATATAAAAATTCTTTAAATGGACTATATTGGATTAATTTATGTATAATTTATCTCATGTGACTTTAAAACTAATTAAAAATATAATTAAACATTAAAAATTATTTAGATGAAAAATTAATTTTCAATTAAAATGGAGTATTTTTAACTCTTTATCAAAAAATAAAAATTATCAGATAAATACCACAAATTATCTCTAATATAATTTTGAAATTACTATTTCAAAAATAAATTATATTATTTCAAATATAGTTTCTAAAAGTGTAAAAAAAATTCAAACAAATGTGCCATCAAAAGGTGGAAAAATATCCTTTAGAAAAATATAGATTTGTATGATTAAATTTGGATTTATTCTTATCTTGATCCAATCAAAAATATTTGAGGAATTAAAAAACATTTATTTAATATATAAAATATAAATTTCATTTATGTATTTCACAGTTATTGATTATCTTAATTTATTAATATAAAATTCCACTATGGGTATAAAAATTGTTTTTTTAACACATCATTTATATTTAATTGGTTATTATTTTAATATCTAATTAATGGGTAAAAAAATAATTCATTTTATATAAAACATAGAATAGATTTTCATAATTTAGTTAATCTCATTGATTCCCTCCACTCTAATATCTATGTGACAATAGTCGTGTTAAAATTATAATATATCATGATTCATTTAATCTCGGTGTCATGTGCAACGTATGCTATGGAAGTGATTAAATTTAGAAAGATACATACCTTAAATTTTTTGGTTGTTAGATCTTCTATCCATAAACCTAATAAATCATAAAATCCCCCCATTCATACTAATTATATCCTTGTTTGGGGAATTATTTATTAACATTATGATTTGTCTTCTATATCATGAGCCTATAGTGAAATCAGTATATCTTTTCCCAATGCATTATTCAGATCTGTATAGATAAACTATATGAAAACTTTGTGTGGATTTATTTTTATTATTTCAAGATACATAGTGATGCAAAACTCACTATCTTGGACCCAATCATAAAATTCACCATCATAAAATATTTTTCAGTGTCTGGATATTACAATTTTACATTGGGTGATTTAAACTAACCATAAACTGAGATACCATATAATGAGATGTGTAACTAAAATACTAGGTACAACTATAAAGATACATCTAGTTCTAAATTTTCCTCAGAAATAAAATTCCCCTTTTAAGAAGTATGTAAGTCTTGATATGAATTAATACATGATAATTAGTGATGTATGTATATTATATATTTTATGCCCAACTATGGGTTAAACCAATTTCAAACACCAATATAAATAGATGGACTCCATATTAATGTCAGTTCTACATATATTACGCACATTGATGGGGTGAAAAATCTTTTATAAGAACAAAATGTGGCTTGATACATGTTATTGTATTATACATAGTAATTTCTAAACCTTCTATTTCAAACTCAATTGTAAATTAGTATCAATTTCCACCCCCATAAGTATTCTAAAACATCTCATCCTTAGTTAGTTTTGGACTATAAATGTCCCAACTCTTGTTTAAATATCCTCTTACAAAATACTACACTTTATACATTATGTGTTTGATTCATCATAAACAATTCATGTCTGTTGGTAATGAGTGTATTGGATTCTAAATGGAAATGTATAATTGGTAATGATATTTATGTTAAAATATCTATCCTACCAACCAGATGTATGCCTCATCCTAAGTAGAAGGTCCTCTAACCCCATACTCCCTTAACAATTCAATAGTGGATCGTGTTATTGAAATTTATTCAACAACCATCCTATATATTCCTATTTTATTTCATCCTCTTTTGATTTAAATAAATTAAGATATGATTTACATTATTTTAAATAGTCTTACTATATATTCATATTTAATTTCATCATATTTTTATTTAAATAAATCAAGTTATGATATACATTATTTTAATTCCTTCATTATAGGAGTTAGAGAACTCAAATACCTTGATTTGTAAATACTCTGACTCTAGTATCCCAGAAAGTGTAGTTACATTATTTCATTATCACTATATATAACGAATCACATCCTAAATGACCATACAATATATTAGTCTTGGTAAACTAGATACATACATGAATCTAACATTACATTTGAAAACATAAAATAAAAATCATATTGAATGGAAATATTCTATATCCTCGAACTCATTCAAATATTCCTTCTACATATCCTAGAAAGAGAAACAAATTAAGGGGGAGATCTTATACGCATTAGGGGTTATATAAAATATAATATATTATAATTAAATAAGGAATAATAAATTTTTTAAGGTAAATAACTGAAAATATGATCCATTTAATTAATAACTTGAGCTTGAATAATAATATGGAAAGATTAAATAAAGTTCAAATGATTCCATATAAATAATCACATGATATTGAAAATTATACATTGATATTATAACTATTAAAAGATTCACATGGAAATTAATAAATTATTTTATAATGATGTAATACATAATATCGGATATATGAAACATACCATCGAGGCCTTGCCCCAAACAATTTAATCTATGTGATGGTATTCATTAAAAACCCATTTATTATGGTTATCCAACAAGTTTGTATCTTGATACCAACTGATGAATAAAGGGGATATGTAATTATAGGCCAAACCCATCGCTTAATAGGTATAATTAATTCATTATATAAATAAACATTATAACTTAAACAATATTACTTAAAAATAAATAACTATTCATATATGAAGAACTAGCATACATAATTTTAATACTTTCCCCAGTCAAATTGATCATAAACAATCCTAAGAAAGAATTAGTATGGAATCATTACAACATATCACTAGTGTATAATAAGTAATCTAAAGTTTCATTGTTATTGATTAATAAAAATATAATAAAAAAATTCTTGAGGAGAATACCCTTTTTATATTGAAATTCACATTAAAAAACTTAAAATTTCAAGAATATTAGGAAAACCATTTTATTTGAAAATAATAATGAAAACATATAAAGTAATATCAAATCATTGATAATTAGTTCTTATATGAAATTATACTCATGTCGTATATGTTAATAAATGATTCCTTTCAAACTTTGGTAAAACAATACAAAAAACAAATCATTCGAAAAAATGATAGGAATATTACATTTAAAAAACAATAATCATCTGTAAAAATGTTCTTAATAAATAATTTGAGAATAGTACAAAACTATTCTTCAAAAAAATTTGATGTAAACATGGGCATGGAATAAAAATATTCCCAACCCATTAGAAAAAAATTTTCATTTTCAATAAAAACATGATTTCGATATCTTGAGTACTTAAAGAGTGTAAAATAAAAGGAAAGATTCTAATTTATAGAAAATAAATATTATAGGATAATATTTTTTTAATATATAAATATAAAATAATTACCCAAGAAGGTGCTAAAACATAAAAAATATCAAATAATAATGAGATTGTGAAATAAACCATTTTTACTTTAGTAACTTTTGATTCAGAATCCTAATGAAAGAAATAACTTCAAATGAAAATTTAAAAAACATAAATATAAATGGATTCATGATATATCATATCAAAGGGGATATATATAAAACACATAAAATAAAAAAGTTTTTAGGTTATCATATTTCACATGAAAATAAAAGTGAGATGATAAAACCCTTACAATTATCATAACATTCAAGTGAAAATTATTCAATTAATTGATTATTTGTGAAAAAATTAATCCTAAAAAAGTATAAATTCAATATAAATAAAAAAAATCAATTTCCAACATAATATTGAAATAATATAATCAATGAAGAAGTGATATAACCCAATAAAAGAAATTTTATGTATAAAACACTTATCACATTTTAATTTAGGAAGAGCCTGCTTTTTGTTTTATTTGTATTTATTTTCAATGATTGTTCTTTATAGTCAATAGTAGTAAAATAAATATTAATATTTAATTGATTCAATTATGTTGAATAATTTATAATGAGGTAAGTTTTTGAAGGATCTACGATATCCATGCTTGATAACAATTTTAATGTATCTTGGATAACTAGATGAATAAGAAAGCACTCAAGTATTATTATTTTAAGGAAGTTCTTTTTTAAGACTTTGAGTTTATAAATCTGATGATTTTTTAACTAAAATTTATGTCAAAGACTTGTGTTAATGATGACACATTATTTACAACAATTAAAATACATTTGGAATTGATATTCCAAAAAGATAATAAGAGAAATTTAATAAATCCAGGAAAACCATTATTTATTGAGGAGATTATTTGATAAAAATGAAAATATTAATTCCAATGAAGAATAATTAAGTGAAGATAATGAAAATTATTAGTTTTTATGAACAATAATAAGTAAATAAAATAAAAATACTTTCATCAAGAATAGATAAAGGTAATTGAGTAATTTGTTTTGGAACATTTTGTTGAGAATTACATGAAACTTTTGTAATAGATTTGGCTAACTATTTGTGGGGAGATTACCAAAAAGGTAGTTGACCATAGGGTAACTAAGGACCAAATCAATAATATCTGTGGTACCGAAGGGTTCAACCATGTGGAAGGTAATTAACATACATATCCCATAGTGGTAGGTGAGGGAGAATAACATCCCCATGGAGAACATGGAGGTACCATAAGAGGGTGGATGCATGGTGCTCACAAGGCACATAGGAGGATGCCCAGGTGGGTTTCACAAAGGTGTGGAATGACCCATAAGGGGAATACATGGTGTGTGTCATTGTGCCAACCCTGATTCCTTGTAAAGAGTAAAATAAGTATCATGTTATATTGTTTATATGTTTCATACCATCATGGGCTCTAATGTGGGACACATAGAGTCCCACACACCGTTCATTTTTATTAAAAACATATGGATATATGTAAGGCTATCAAATGGAATTAATCTGGGTTATACAATTAATGAAATGTATTATCTTCATCCTCCTGATACCATAGCATGATTATCATCAGGTTTTATTCATTCAATCCATATCCAGTGATCATTCTACAAATATGATCAATACAATATTAGGCGATACATATGATATGAAACATTCTTGATCATCATCGAATTCATGTATGCTTCTATTTGAAGAATATGGTATAAGAAAAGGATAAAAATAAAGTTTCCAATGTACAATGGGAGTTATAAAGTGTTGTTGATGCATTTATGTGTTCAAACATTAATATAGTATTAAGTGATAATTTTCATGTATATGAGTTCACGGAATATAGGATTTATTGTGAAGACATAACCTTTTTCAGTGTCACATGAAAAACCATGGCATGGATCTTTTTGTAGGATATTTATTCCATACCTAGTAAAGCTTTCTTCTCAGTAATTAACATGTAATAAAACTCAAGATTTTAATTTTTTTAATACACAAAGAATAGGTAATTCTTCTTACTTTATAAATAATAATGAATATAAATTGAGACTCATAGATTAAATACATTAGATCTTCCTAAAAATAGATACTTCATAACCATTTTCAAACTTCTTGTTTGTGTGTAGAAGAACCATGAATCATTTGGCATCACAAATATTGGAGTCCCATGATTAACCAAAAATAAAAGAATAACTATGTATCACTATTTTTACATGTAGAATAATACATACCATGATACTCTAATATAAAGGAGAAGAGGAAACCATGATCCATAGACCATTGTTTCACAATCAAAGTGCTTCACAAAGAATTGGTTCTGCAAAGCCCTTTGGGTTTGAAAAAATATTTTATACAAATAACATTGATAATTCAAATATACTATTTATACAAATTTTCTTAAGAAACCATAAAAACTAACCACACTCTTTTAATGAAGAATATAGGAGGTATTTTGATCTTATTTCCATGATCAAGAACCAACTCGGGTCTATATAGGTAAGATAGTTCACGTTCAACACTTGTGATAAGAATAGAAGAAGAAAAAACATAACTATTAATGTTTTCATGAGGATTTTAGTTCATGCATTCATGAATAAGTACATGCAATTCAGATACATAGTTTGAGAAATAAAAACATAGTTCTATGAAATAGAACATGAGTTAAAGTGAGATAATAAACCAAATTGAAAATTATCACATAAAATTATAAATCAATCTATAAATGTGTTAGAGTTTATAAATTTGAGATGTCTTATGAATGATAAATTACACATTCATGAATTTTGATAAATGATCATTTCAGATGCTTTTTAGGAATAATTTGAAGTGAACGTGAGATTTTGGTTGGGAAAATGTCAAAAGATTTCATATCTAAGTTTTCTATGAATTCAATTGGTGTAAGATCATTCTTTCATATAATAATATTGAAACTGTGGTGTGATTTAGTTGTATAAATATTTTATGCACCTATAAGAACAAATGATAAATGATAATATTTTCGCAATTGATATAGAATCAATTAATAATAAATAATTATGATGATTTTGAGCTGAACAATCATCTCTTCAATAATAACAAATTAATTTTTTTTGATTCTAGAAAGATATGAAGAAAATTTATAACTTTTTATTTCTATTTAGTTCTAATGTAAAAATGAAGAAGAAGTGAAAAAGATATTGTTGTTCATATATGATTTCATGGTAATAATAAGATTAGAAATAGAATCTTTCTATTTATTGTTGTGAAGAATAATAAGAGTTTCTTTCTTACTTCTATGTAAGAAATAATATAAAATGTTATTGGAATAACTAAGAATCATGATAAAATTTAATAAAAGTCTAATATGGTGAAATAATTTATTGGTGTTAAAATTACCTTACAAAGAAGGTGAATATTGTCTTCATGTGTAGTATAAAGAACCATCCATGATCTATAAAATAAGCACTATCAATTAACTATATTTTTATTCAAGTTAATGGTTATTCCTAGATTGGTTTAAGTACATTAAAGGAATATTTTCTAGTATTTGTGTTGTATTATATTAATTTAAAACCCTTAAAAAGACTATAAACTCTTTTTATGTAGTGAACCTTAAAAATATATGATGTTTTATATTTACCTACTTTCATATACATTCATGTAATAAATAAAATCAAATAATAGAATCAATATCCTAATAGGTTAATAGGTAAATGGGCTAAAATTTATAATTGGTGAAAAAGTTAAAAACATTTACTCTATGCCATCTCAGTGTTGGGTATATCCCAAAGTGGACCTATAAATTGGTATTATAGGTAAGTTACACCACTATTTTATTCTCTATATCAATGTTATTCTCTTTTGAAGATTTGAGTTTATTTCCCATATTAATAATGAAGTTTGGTTTTGGTGATGATTCGTTTATCTTTGAGAAAAATTATATTTCATCTAAATCTATAATTAATAGGATAAATAAAGAGAAAATAAGGTTAAAGAAGTTATCCCACATATCTAATAAAAGTAAGTAAAAAATTCTCCATGCCTTATCAACAACGATAGCATAACATGCTTGGAAAGTGAAGAAGGGGTGGCTTAAGTTTCCATCATAGAGAAGGATAACATTCCCACCACAATTAATCATGAGGTATTTGATAATTATTATTCAAAATATCCTCTATAAGAATATCTTATCATATTTGGTTATGATTATAGATTAAAAACTTCTCAATATGTATCGTTTTATGTATCAAGATATATTACAAATTGTGTTCTCATAAAAATAGTCTCTCTTATTTTGGTAGTCATTTAATGTATACAGGAAGAAATTAACCAGCTGGAGGAAGAAAAAGATAACATGTATGAGGATTTACAAGGAAAAAGTCTAGAATATTTAAAAATATATAGATTTGTTTTATCCTTTAAAGAAATAAAGAGGGATCTAGAAATAAGTTATTCAAAACTGATCAAAGAAGTTGTTGAGAAAGATTGTGTCGAGAAGACTCTAAAATAAAATATCCATGCACTTGAAGAGAAATTGAAAATCTGTATTGATGTAAAGAATTTAGAATTGTATGTAAAATATAAAATTCAAATAAAAAGATCATTCATACAAAATAATATGAATTTTCATAAATAAGAAGCAGAAATATTGTATAATTCTTTTGAAGAAAATATCCTTATTATTGATGATTATAAAAACATAATAAATCTTATATTTATATAATTGGAAGTTATATTTTACAATTTTGAGAATAAATATATTCATACTTCATAAAAGAAGTAGATAGTTACTGTTTCTACTCAATCCTCACTGGGGGATTCTAAAGTCAAAATACCTTCACCACGTTAAAAGATGATCATGTTTCTATTCAATGATCTATCTCAAGTAGCTGTGAAGAAATAGGTACCATATATTCCATAATTTAAAAATATTTTAGAATATTTTTTCATTAATATATCATGCTATAAATCAAAATCTAAACAATTATATATAAAGGAAGGATAGAAAAATCCTACCCCCATATCGAGGGTGGATAAGAAAATGTGTTAAAGTCATTCCCTACAAGGATCCTAATAAGTTATGAAGAAAACCTAAAAAAATCATAAGAAATAAATAATATGATCAAGTATTGTAGTTCAATGTTGGTTCTTAAATATATTAAGGAATTATACATTATATTTTTGGTAAAATACTCTAAATTCTAAATCACAAATAAGTCCCTTGTCAAGGGGGAGAAAGTTATCGATGAATAAAGAAACATATATAGTGTAAGAAAAATATAAAAACACAAAATAGTTTTGTAAAGTTTGATAATACCTGTAATGTTGGAAAATATAGTGGTTTCAAGAATGGTTCCTGCTCATATCAAAATTTATCCAATTTTCATGAGAAAATATGACCAAACATTTTGACTATGATATAAGAAGAAACATTCTGAAGGAATCAAAAAAAATTTATAAACAATAATTCTCTTAAGAATATATCAAATAATAAATATGATATGGTCATGTATTATAAATCAAATACGTTGAATAAAATTTTAGTAACCAAAATAAAGTATAATTAGGATGGAACTCATAATAAAATATGTGGAAAAAAAATTATGTCAATGTTCATAATGAAATGTTACTAATCTAGACAGAAAATTTGAAGAGAATATAGAAAATATATGATGAAAATCCTAAGACCAATGGAAATGGAAAATAAAATATTCCACCTGATTAATAAAAATAACATGATATATTATTAACAAAATACAACTCTTATTTTCATGAAGTTATCTGTGAGATATTTAAGAAATATTGTCATATTGTAAAAGGTTTTTTAACCATTCTACCTGAACAAGATGCAGTCCTCAATAGGGTTAAAAATTAATCCTATATGACGGATATTAAAATGAAAAATTCTCTACACAAATTAGAAGAGAATTTGAATAAATTTATGATTTCCCAGTACAAATCATAATAAAATTTCAGATGTGTAAGCATAAAGATCGGAAGAAATAAAGAAACTTGGTTAAGAGAAATATCTCAACCTTTCTATTCAAATTGGGAAACAAGAAGTATTCACATTATTCCCCTAACCCATGTGTATTTTATTTATGGTTATAATGTATGGAATTGAAGGTCAAGAAATTTCTCATGGGGAGAATTAGAGAGGCAATGAGTGCATTCAATTCTTGACAGAAAAGATGAAGAATTCATCAATTGTGAATGATTTTTCAATTGGTATTAAAATAAAAATATAAAAGAGGTTACTATTTGATGAAGTAGAAGAGTGTTCTATAATTTTGTATATAGTAAAGATAAATAATATTCTATCTTGGTTTGATTATATATTTTTTTGTCCTGAAGAAAAATAATTGAATAATATCATTCCTAGTAAAGTTATTGATGTTTTCAAATATGGGAAGCCATAACATAACGATCTATTTTGGATTATTATATAAATTGGATCATATATAAATAAATTCTTAAAGATATCCACCATTATAAATATTTTGAGTAGTTTTTCCCTTGTGGGGATACAAATGAAGAAATATGAAGTTGCTTCTAGGGTATTTATATCAATTGGTATCCAATATAATTATTCTATAAATTTCATGAAGATCATGCAATTGAATAAAAATATTTTTTTAGTTATCTCACATAATTGGTTTAAAAATAATAATAAACATATTATAAAGGGTAATTAATTGGATTAATCAATGACATAAGAAGAAAAAGAAGTATGGAAGTGATCCAAGGCTGTTAATCCTTCTTGTTTCACTTTAATGTTTTGATTTGTTTGTTAAAGTGAGTACAACAGTTTTAGGTGGAAATTTCTTATAAATGTTTCATATATCATTTAAGTATCATCATTCTAGAATAAAAGTGAATAAACCTTAAAGAGAAGTATACTAGTTCTCAATTAATGCGGTGGCAAGATCAGTTGGTATGAGACAACTTTGTTGCCCAAATAAAATCCTCTAATTTTTTACAACGAGCATGTATCGCATAAAAATAGAGTGAAATATTAGATGATGCATTTCTTAAGTATGAATTCATAGGATTATACCATGAAAATTTTATTTCTTATAAACAAGGTTGGGAGAAAGTGAAATGAAATTTGAGAAAGTAAAATGCAAGAGATTCACATATTGACATATTCTTTTGGAAATAACATAGAAGATGTTAACATCAAATACATAAGGGGGTTGAAGAGCCCAATTTCTGTATGCATTGTCTTTCTTGTCATTGATTATTCATAGTAGTCAATAAAGTTCAGTTAAATAAAAATATTTCATTGTTTTTAATATGATGAAGTAGATATAAAGAAATAAGTTGATGAAGTATCCAAGATATAAAATCTTGATAAAAAAAGTGAATGTATCTTGGATAACTAGATGATGAAGAAATCAATAATGTATTATTATCTTAAGGATGTTATTTTTAATACTTTGAGTTTATAAATTTGATGATTTTTAAACTTATCATTATGATAATTAATTCTTTCAATGGAAAAAAATTGTTTATAACAATGAAGAGATCTTTTGAGTTGATATTCCAAAAGTAGAAGAATATGAATTGTTGAAATCCATACAAACCATTATTTCATAAAGAGATTATTTTAATAGAATGAAAATATTAATTTTCATCAAGAAGGGTTATGTAATAATTCTGAAACATATTAGTTTTCAAGATGATGAATAATTCCAAGTAATAAAAATATTACTTGTATAAGGAATGTATAAAGTGAATTGAGTAACTTGTTTTGATAATTTCTATTGATAATTATATAGAACTTATGTTTACGATTTTTCTAAATATTTATGCAGTGTTTAGCAAAAAAGTTTCCAACCATAGGCTAACTGAGGACCACCTCAATCACATATATGGGACCCAAGGTGTCAACCATGTGATAGGTAGTTAACTTGGACAGCCTTTGGAAAAAATTAAGGGAGTATAAAACCTATAGAGAGTACATGGGGGTTCTGCAAGAGGGTGGATGTATAGAACTCACATGACATGTATGAGGGTTCTCGGGTGGGCCATACAAAGGTGTGAAGTGACTTTTATAGGGTGTGTGTGGTGTCTTTCAAGGTTTTGACCATGGTTCCTTGATCAAGATGAAGAGGGAACATGTTATCAAATATAGAAGTTCCAAAACATGTTGTCGTATAATGTGGTACATGTATATGTTTGAACATAGTACATATATATTAAAAAAATATGAATAGAAGTATGACCATTAGATGTGATTGATTTGGGCTATCTGATTAACCCAACATGTTGTCCTCAACCTCCCATAGACCTAGTATGCTTGAGTTCAATATTTCCTTTTTTGACCATATATAATGAGTTTTCAATGTTGATGATCGATAGAAGCATGGATGATAGATATCATATCAAAAAATCATGATCATCTATGAATCCCTACATGCTTCTTTTTGGAGAACATAATATTGGTAATAAAAAAATGAAGTTTGAAATGTACATGGGAGTTTCAAAATGTTGTTGATGCATGGATGAGTTCAATCTTAAGAGAGGAGAATGTGATAACTTTCATTCACATGAGTTCCACAGAAAAAAAGATTTTTCTTGAAGACTCAACCTTTATTAGTGCCACATGAAACGACACAACACATCACATTTTTCGGGAGATTAATTCCATCCTTGATACAATTTATTCTAAATGATTTAAAAATAATAAACATGGGATTATATATTATAAAATGTATTAAGGTGAGGTGGTGGTTCCTTCTCTATGAATACTGAGGTACCAATTCTAAGACCCAATAATAAAATATGAGGGAGATCCCTGAAAAATAGAGACTTTGTAACTGTTCAATACACTTCTTGTTTTTTGTGAACAAGAACCATGATCAATTAAAAATCACAATATATAAGGTTTATAACATTGATAAGACCCTTTAAATTTTTACTACACATTCATGAATACTGAGAACTTAACATTCGATATGATTTTCATGAATAGTGTGTAGTGAACTTTAGACTGAATTAGGGAAGAATATTATAAGAGTTAATATTTGAGTTTTCAGTGTATCATGTTTTTATAAGATCATTATTGCATGAAATAATATTGAAAGTGAGGTAATATTCAGTTTCATATATATTTTTTTCACCAAAAATAACAATAGATAACCAATACAGTATTCACTATTTTTATTGAATCAAATAAGAAGAAATAATTGTGATGATGATGAGCTATACATTCATCATTTTAATAATCACAAAATAATTTTATGATTCTAGTGATATTTTAAGAACAAGGAAAACCATTTCAGTCTATTTAGCACTAAAGAATAGAAGAAGAAGAAAATAAGAAATGATATTTATATGTATATATGTTTTCAATGAAAGAAGGATAAGAATATAGATAAGATTTTATTTTCATTTTTTTAAATAATATTATGAGATTATTTATTTTTACTATGTATGTAACAAGGAAAAGAATTAGTGGAAGGAAAATGAATCACTATGTCATTCAACATAATTCTAATCTGGTGAAAGGCTTTATTGTTGTTAGAAATTACCTTACGAAGAAGGTGAAGACTGTATTTAGAGGAAATATAAAGAACGATATAGGAGATGTAAACAAACAATTATACTCACTACTAAACTTATGCCCTTTAAAAGTGTGAAAAAATACTTTTAACGACGCTGAAAAGGCATTGTTAATTACAGTGATGAAAAAGGGGACCCCTTCATCAGCACTTCAAAAGCATTGATAAAGGGAGTACTTTATCGATGTTAAAAAATCACTGATATAGGGGGCCTTTATCAGTGCTAAAATAGTGATAATAAGGGCTTAGATGGTTTCAATGTGTTGTTAATATACCAGAACATCCCAGAAAAAACTACAAAAAACTGTAATTTCAAACAATGCTAAATGCATTTAATTTTACTCTAGGAATACAAAAATTTCTACCCATGGTATATACAGAAAAACACTGCTATATACATTTCAAAAGAGAATTTTATATAATTACATATACAATTATCCAACAAAAATTAAAAAATAATAATGTTACATCTTTTGATGCTCATGAACCCCTCTTAAAAATGTCCACCCATGGTACCAGTTGTCGAACAAATCATCTCAAATCGATCAAAAGATTCACCCTATATATGAAAACAAATATTATGTTAGTAATACTATAAATAAATAAATTAACCATTAATATGAAAGAATACATTAATAAAATGTAAATATTTTATAAAAAAGACACATTTGGAGTCATATTGGTCACATTGTGTATCATATTAAGGTGGTTTTGATTTCTACATGTCAAAAATGAGTTATGGATAATTTTCCTAAACTATAAAAACAATCTGAATGTTTTATCATAGTTTTGAGTATATCACTTATTCTTTTACTAAAATTAATGTCATTTTTAAATAATGTCACATTTGGTGTTATACCAATCACACTATGTATTGGATTTAGGTGTGGATGATTCCTACCTATCACAAATTACTGATGGATTGTTTTTCTAAAGTATCAAAACAATCTGAATATGTTTTCTTTGTTTTTAGTATGTTGGTTGTTTTTTTACTAAAATGTCATTTCAAACTAGAAACACACATTATGAGTCACACTGGTCGCATCATGCATCGGTTTCATGTGAAACTACTTCATAAACATAAAAAAATTATTTATGAATTGATGTCTTAAATTATCAAGATAATCAGAGTTAATTTTCTTGGTTTTCATTGAGTGACATGTTTTGAACTAAATTTTAAATTTTAAACTCATAATGGACACTTTTAGTTATACTGGTCACACTGTTTGTTAGATTGAGGTGTGTTTGACTCCTACACATTAAAAATAACTCATGGATTGTTTTCCTAAAGTATCAAAACAATATGATTGTGTTTTCTCATTTTTTTAGTATTTCAGCTCTGTTTTTACTTAAATTAATGTCAATTTTAAATAAAAAAAGGAACTTTGAGTTATACCATTCACACTGTGCCACATATGGAGGTTCATACGAATCCTACATGTCACAAATGACTAATAAATCATTTTTCTAATATATTAATACAATATGAATTCATTTTCTTAGTTTTTAGTATGTCACTTGATGTTTTTACTTAAATTAATGTCCATTTTAAATAAAAAAACACACTTGGATTCATACCAATCACATTCTGCATTATGATGAGGTTTGGTTGACTCCTACATGTCAAAAATGAATCATGGATAATTTTCCTAAAATATCAAAACAATATGAATGTTTTTTCTCCATTTTCAGTATGTCACTTGTTATTTTCACTTAAATTGATGTCAATTTAAAATAAAAAGACACAGTTCGAGTGATACTAGTCGCATCGTGCGTCGGATTGATGTGAGACTGATTCTTATCTTTCAAAAATTATTAATGGATAATTTTCCTAAATTATCAAAAACAGTATGAATATGTTTTCTTATTTTTCATTATGTGGTTGTGTTTTTTTTAAAATATTTCACTTCAAACTTGAAACACGCATTATGAGTCATACCAGTCACATAGTGCATCAGTTTGATGTGAGAAAGGCAATTGAAATACTGAAAAATGAGCAATCACATTCATATTGTTTTGATATTTTATAAATAATATCTATTTGTCATTTTTGATGTGTATGAATTATCTGTACCTCAATATGATGCATGGTGTGGTCGGTATAACTCAAAGTGCCACTTTTTATTTAAAATTAACATTAATTTAAGTAAAAACAACAAGTGACATGCTGAAAACCAAGAAATTTCATTCTAATTGTTTTGAAACTGTAGTAAAATGATCCCTTAGTCATTTTTTATATGTAGGAATCTAGCACACCTCAATCTGATGCATGGTGTGACTAGTATGTCTAAAAGTGTCCATTATCAGTTTAAAATTTGGAAAAGTGGACCCTTTCCAAATGGTTTGGGAAAAACGTTGGGAAAAGTGGGGTCAAAGAACCCTTTCCCAATGGTTTTGGAAAACCCAATGGGAAAATTAGACCATTACCCAATGGTTTGAACAAACTATTAGGAAAGGTGGTGTCAATATACCCTTTCCCAACAGTTTTCAAAAATTGTTTGGAAAAGTTGCCTCAAAGTATTCTTTCCTAACGATTTTGGAAAAACTGTTGGGAAAAGTGGATCATTTCCCAACAGATTGGGAAAAGTGGTGTCAAAGTACCCTTTCCCAATCGTTTTGGAATAAATATTGGGAAATGGGACTTATACCAATGATTTTTATAAACCATTAGTGCAGTTAAGATTTATATTAGTGATAATCAGAGTTCATTTTCTTGGTTTTCAGTGAGTGACACATTTTGGATTAAAATGTTAATTTTAAACTGATAATGGACACTTTTTGTCATATCGGTCATATTGTGTGTCAAATTGAGGAGTGGTCGATTTATACACATCGTAAATGACTCATGGATCATTGTCCTAAAGTATAAAAATAATCCAAATGAGTTTTATTGGTTTCAGTATGTCACTTGTTGTTTTTACTTAAATTAATGTCATTTTTAAATAAAAAAAGACACTTTGAGGCATACCAGTCACACCATGCATCGTATTGAGGTGAGTTTAACTCCTACACATCACAGATGAATCATTGATCATTGTCCAAAAATATCAAAACAATACGAATGTATTTTATCAGTTTTCAATATGTTCATCGTACTTTTTATTAAAAGTAATGTTAATTTTTTAAGAAAAGACACACTTAAAGTGATACTAATCACTTTTTATTTTTTCTCTTTTTTGGGTAGGTAAGTTTCTCTTATTCCAACTATATTAACCCAAACATTTCATACATATATATCACCTCTTAGTATATTAATATCATTACCTAACATAATGATTCATGCCATAATAGTTTATGTCTTGGAATTTTGGAAACATGAAAACATAAAGAACTAGTTCATAAGAGTCCCTCATTAAGTTATTATTTACTAGAAAACTTCTTAGAAATATCATTCATAAAACCATTCTTAATAACCTAAGGATATGAAACAAAATAAAGGGTGATCATAGATGCTCAATAAGTGTAAACAAGGGAGATATAAATGATAATATAAGGACAACGTGAGCATAAATATGTTGCTATGATTTTCATTTTCTTTCTTTGTCGAAATGGAAACACTAAATTTTCTAAATTTATCACATTACTTCATGTTTCCTATACTTCATTTTAAGGAAAGTGATAAATACTGACAATTCAAGGGTGAAAAGGTTTTGAGGGCGAATAAGTCTATGGAAGACATTATCTTCATGAGTAGTCAAACATTTAATTTAGATAATATTAATATAGTAGATAGAAAATACTATTATGTTGGAAAATATAGTAAATTAAAAAACATTACCTTCTCATTGAATTTTTAGTTGCATCCTTGAAGACCGATCTCTCATGAGCATGATCAGTTTCGAATAAACCACCCCAACTAAAACAAGTAATCCACATGTATAAGAAAACAATTATTATGTGAGTAATAAAAAAACAATTTAAATTAAACATAAATATAAAACAATCCAATGTTTCTTTGTAAGTCACATCTTCATGCTATTTTTGTATATTCTTCTATCATGTATAATACCCATTCGTTTCTAATCACATCTCTATCATTTTTTGAATATGAGTCGCTTCGATAGTGATAGTAGTACTGGAAAAATATAAATACACAAAGGATTAATAAATATTTTATATGAAATATTAATTATCTTCGAAAATACCACTTCAGGGATGCTATATTGTTCATGTAACATAATATCTCTCATAAATTTACAAACATAACAACCATAGCCTTATCCATTGGTTGGTTTCGAACAATGTTGGAACATTGAGTAAAATAATTAATTTGTTTCGATATGTGTTTGGATAGTGAAATATTATTATATATACCATGATACTTGTCTTGTTGTAGTACTTTTCTTCTTTATCATCCTTAGCCCCTAGCCTTATTCATTGTTTTTCATGATAATGATGCACCACCCTATCATAAGATAATATTCATTAAGATATAATATAAATTATATAACTTGATGTTTAGTTATAAAATGTTTGATGTAGTATATTAAAAATAAAAAAATTTCATCATGTGTTGATGGTTTTTTGTATATCCATGCATTGAATCCAATAAATAAATCTTCAGAGTATCCAAATTTACCGCAATGGGCATCTAATGATTCCAAAAAGACAAAAAAGAATAAGTAATTAAAAAAATAAAAATATATTTGATATGATTAAATTATATATTATTACCCCTATATCATTGGTATTAAGTAGATTCTATCATCCAAAATTTTTCTTTTAAATGATTTGATCAGATATACCACTATTTCATCATTTTTGTTGGTATCTATTTTGTGTTGTTCTGTAGAGGAGATGTGAGGACTAATTAGTCAAAACAAAATTTCATGGGAATATCCATTCAATTTTTTATATATATACACCTTCCCAAAATTTGAAATGTACTTAGTCATAATTAACAGAGTATATCAACTTTTGGAAAATAAAATCATGAAAACATACCTCATGTATACATTTACAACTAAGCTGCCAAGCCAATCATAATCGAGTATTTCACTTGCACTCTAAACACCAATGAAGTCTTGATATTTCTATCCATATATATTTTCCTCAAAATCTACTATGTGATTGCGACCACCTTTTAACTTTGTATCCACATGAACTGTCAATGATATTAAATGCAGATATGGAACAGGTGGGTTAAAGGTGATTTAAGTAGATCTTTTTATTCAGTTGGTCGATCCTTTAGATGGTTATGATTCAGTCTTTAATTTCATCCCCTTTCCTTTATCCATCTATAATAGCATTTATCAATTTAGAACTTTTTTCATTAATTTTTAATTTCTTTTCTTGAGAAATAAATTGGAAATTAATACCTCATTGTTGACATGTTTTTTTAAACGATGTCACAACCATGCGATGAATGTACCAATAGATTTTTTTGATTGTATGAATATATTTCACATGAATTGGAATAGTAAGCTACGCACCCAGATCATGGTATCTGGTAATCACCACTCACAAGTGACCTGTTGGAAGTGGTCTATTGTGTATCTTGTTGTTTTGGATATTGAACACCATAGCCCTCTCTATAAGGAGGTGGAAGGGTGTTGAAAGATATAAATCATAGTCATTATCACCCTTTAGAATATCAGTATAGAAAAGGTTTTACTGTTTTTATGATTCACATTTCATAGAAACTGTTGGTCAGAGGTGATAATCAAGAGCAGGGTGAATTGAGTGACAATTAAAAAATTATGTTAGAAATACTTCTATTAAAATCCCCCAATTTAAATAACTAGCTAAACTGTAGTGAATTTGTAATACAGTAAAGGGTCAGTTAGGTTCTCAAGAGATTGATTAGTTCTCAGTTAATATAATCTGAAGATTATATTAGCTTTTGAAACTAACCTAATGCTTTATAATAAATACAAACACTCGCTAGTTTATCTATCAGAGTTACTTTAAAAAAATATTTGAATTTAAAGAACTTAGCAGTGGAATATTATATATAGTTTTAACAATGATAAAAAGCACAATAGTTTAAAACAAGAGGTTCAGTCTTACTCTGAGACTTATTCCTCTCAAACAGTTTGTATAAACTATGATCCACACCCTGGGTCGAGGGTTTTAAAATAGTACGCAGACATTTCAGGTCCTCATACCTCTACCACAGTTCTACGTGGGAAAAAACACAATAGCACACATGCTATCCAGGTCACACTTGACCTCTACCACAATTCACAGTAGGAACAAAAAAAATTCCGAAGGTCTGAATGATGATTTAGTATCCTCCAGTTCAGTCCAGGAGTTAGTGTGTGTCTAAATAGACAGATGCAGACACACTGCTCAAAAGTTAAACAAAATTTCACTATAGAGAAAATAAATAGACAATGATTTTAGAATGCTCTGAGTGATTGTAGATGTGACCTAGACTCATTTGGATGTTGTGGATGTTATTTGAGTCCGTTCTGGTGAGGATGACACAAAACAGAGTGTCGTTGTTCTTCCCAGCTACATTTATTCAGCATTGTGCATATGATATTTAGTAGGCACAACAACATGTCTTTTGTGTTTGTTCTAGGTTAATGATATTCTTGAAGCTCTTTGGTTTTCACAGGTGTTCTTCGAGTTCTCCTTTTTTTTATGGGGCTTCATACACACGTACACCCTCGTCATCTTATGTGTTTCTGTCTGTGTCTGATTTTTGTGTCATGTCTTTATTCTTTTTACTATAGATAGATCGTTTTTTTATTCCTTGAGATCTGGAATAAATAATGATTGCTTTTTGACAAGTACTAGGTATGGTTCCCTGACATCCAAAAACCAATATTAATTAATAGTAGGTGCATTAAATTATTCAAATT
Organism: Viscum album; assembly: GCA_963277665.1. NCBI lineage: Eukaryota > Viridiplantae > Streptophyta > Magnoliopsida > Santalales > Viscaceae > Viscum > Viscum album. The sequence continues at coordinate 176,355,415 of OY728147.1, read as the reverse complement.
TGACCGTTGGAATTAAATAAGAGTTTATAGAAATTCAAACAGTTTTCATGACTATCGGTGAGTCATGAGATCAGTAGGCCATTTGAATTTTCATCGGTATCGGTAGGTCATTTGATCAGCATCGGTATCTGTAGGTCATTTGATCAGCAGTTGTGTGACTGTTCTCATTTGTGTGACCATTGTCATTGGTGATAATATTCTCATCGGTGCGACCATTCTCATCGGTGAGACCGTTATCATCGGTGTGACCGTTTTCATCGGTACGACTGTTCTCATCGGTGCGACTGTTGTCATTGGTGTGACTGTTCTCATTAGTGAGACTGTTGTCATCAGTGCGACTGTTGTCATCGGTGTGACTGTTGTCATTGTTGTGACTATTGTCATCGGTGCGACCGTTGTCATCGATGTTGTAACATCCCAAGGTTTTCTAAAAAAAAAATAAATTGAAAATGCTTGAAATTTTGTTTAAGGTATATATTTATAAGTATCCTTTAAACATAATTTTATATCTTCTATGATTTGAATTTCAAGAAACTGTCATCTACAATTGTGTTCAGTATGTTATTTAGAGTCTGATGGAACAAACTTGTTTTTTTGGTGAATAGTAACATGCCCTTATGAATAGTAATATGAATTGTAATATGACCTCATGAATAGTAAATAATAATATTATTTTATTTTCCCATGGAAATAGAATAATGGGATCTTAATTAATTTTCCAATGTCACATAAAACTAGTTGCACTTAAATATTGATATTTTTCGAATTAACTGTGACCTTATTTAAAAATTAAATTAATAATATTAAGAAAATTATTTTTGAAAAATGGAGTTCATTTTTGAATTCTACACATCGAAAAATGGTAGGGGTAAATTTTTGGTATTTTTCTGAAACTCTTGAATTTTCAGTGAATAGTGAAATTCGATAAAATACCGTATAATCAATTTATCAGTAAAAATGCACTATTTATGACATCATAAGTGATGAAAGGCCACTTGCTTCGAACTCACTTGATATTTTCACTAATTAAGGCCACTTTATTTGAGATTATTCATAGTCTTGATAAAAATATTATAATAATGATTAAAATAATCTAAAAAACCTCCCCTCCTCCACTATAAATACCTCCCTCACTCCCCTCTTCCTCCCACACCTCTCAAGCCTTGAGCATTGTCTAAATTCTGCCAAATTCCCTCCCCAATATTCTTCCCCACGTCCTAGAGATGCTGGTCTCACCAAAAGACCAAGACCAATGCCCTTAAGGAGGATCTCAAGGAGAAGAGATCAAGAGGTAAACATCCTCTTTCATTTTCATTCTTTTCTTCCATTTTATGTTATCCTCTTCCTTTACCTTTGTCTTTTGATGGGATATTTCATTAAATGTTTCCCCTTACTGTACAAAGTTTTTATGATGATGGGATATTCCATTCCTCTCATCAATCTTGTTTTTATGAAATTTAAGAGACGCCGTTAGGCTGCCGAATTTTTGTAAGAAATTTCTCATGTTTTCTTCATTTCATGATTCCTTTCTCTTCTTTCTTCACCCCCTCTTATTCAAGAGGCATGAAATATCCAGAATCATGTATATTCTGGATGTTTTCATGTTTATGGAAAATTACAAATCATTATTCCTCTCCTCTCTCACTTATTTAAAGAATAAAAAAAACATTGTCCAGTTGTGTCGAATTACCGATATCGTGGACGATGTATTTTCAATTTCCATTAATTCTTTCAAGTCTGGTTGTGAAACCATTTATATGGTTGAACCAGGTTATAAGATATGTTTTATGACTCACATAAGGTTCTGGAATTATTTTTTACTCATGATTCAAATTTATAAGACTAAATGAATTTGTAATTATCAAAGAACCACTTAAATGATCTAAACAAACATAATTAATGTTTTAACTTATTAATCATCATCATATAAAGAATAAAAGTGATAAATGGTATAAATCATGGTACTAGAAATATGTAGATACTACTCCATTCCAATTCTGGAGTTTCACTTCCAATCAACAAGAACGATTCATCCTGAACCAATCATGAAAATCACAAAAGAACTCACCCAAAATAATGCAAGGAACAAAATACTAACAAATAAGGGGTGAAATGAGGTAATGAAATGACCATATAAGATGTTATAAACATGAACATGTTTCTCTAAAATACAAATAACACTCTTTTAACCATTATACAAGAGGTTTAAACAATTTTTAAGTAAGACAAGCCCAAGGTAAGGGAATTCTTAACCCGATTTCTATTCTTTGGGTTAACATTCTACTTTAAAATTTAGGTGCTATTTAAATTGTTTGTGTGATGGTTTTTGTTTATATTATGTCTCATTATGTGTATTTATAGAATATATACATATTAAATCCACTCTATTAAGCCTCACTTCAAGTGTATGATGTTTATAAGAGACTTTTCTTCTAAAATCCTCTTTTAAAATTCTGTTTTATAAGATTCAAAGGCAATGTTTTTATGATATTCTTTATGTTGTATGATTATGTTTTGGTAATTGGGCATTGTTTATGATGAAGGTTGGGACCTATATTTCCCTCCAATGCATTGGGTATGAGTAAGTTGGAGGTCGGCCGTATGGTTACTCCAAGTGTAACTGTGATGGTTACACAAAGTAAGGTAGCCGTGAGGGTTACAAATTTTAAGGTAGCCAAGATGGTTACAAGATTATGTAAGTAATGCCCCAATATACCTCTATGATTATAATTATGTCTGTGTGGATCTTGTGTAAATCTCATGTTACGCTAAGTAAGATTTAATGGGTGGAACTCATGTCTTTTGAAAATGTTTTCATACGTCATGCATATTCATGGACTAATGTGATTTTTCCTTCTTTTTCATACCTTACTGAGCTTTTGTGCTCATACCAAGTTTTTAAATGATTTTTCACAGGTTAATGATGAATAATACAAGGAAGAAAGACATGTTAAATGTTTAAGAATTGTCAAGGAGTCTTGTTTTATGTTTTAATGTTTTATATTCTAAGGACAATGGGAACTGATTTTATGGTATCCACTATGTAACAATGTGTAATGTTATGAATGTTTTGTCTTAATTCTCTAAAGCTCTAAACTTGAAAAGATCCTCATTGTAAAATGAACTGTTTTCTTGATTAAATTCAAGATTCTGTATGAAATAAGTGCGGGTCTTTATAGTTGGTATCAGAGGTCGGTTTAGACAACTTTAGGGATTAAGAGTTCTTGTGAGACACGTGATTAGTCCCTATATCTATTATTTCAGTTAAATCCCTGTTTTATAACTTTTTTTTCAGGTCAAGTAAAGTTGGTTACGAATGGAAGGAGAAGGATCTCAAACGACATTCCTATCTCTTCCTGATGACATGCTAGCAATAATTATTGCAAAGTCATCTTTGGATGATTGTGAAACTTTTTCTAGCATACAACTCACTTGCAAGCAGTTTTTTGAGATATCAAACACCTCCTCTATACCTCGTTATCATCATGGATCATGGGTTGTTTTTAGACAAATACTATTTTCACAATATTCACATAATTTCAAGAAAGGTAAATATTATCAAGGTATTTTCAAATATTTTACCTTATCACAAGAATTTGAAGCATATTATGATTTTTAAAATTGTGCTGAGGAAGGAGACCCTTGTGCAACCTATTTATATTTGCTTTTAAAATATAGTCTCACATCACATACTTATGGTATTTTAAAAGGACCCATAATAGAAAGTTTCAACTCAATTTCGGTCCGACTATTTTATAGAAATCATATTTTATCAGATGTTTTCGAACTATATGTCATACATGATTATTTTCCAAAACTGTTTTTCTGTGAACACCCATATGACCCATGTTGTATGAGGTGTATTTGGATGGAGGAAGCAAATGATTTTGAAGGATCTATAAATCATTTATGTAATGCATGGGACTTCTACCTACGTGAACAAGATGACGATGAAACCGAGTGGACACCTTGATCAAGGTACCCTCACTTGTTTAATAAGTAAATAAAATTGCGAGGACGCAATTTCAAAAAGGTGGGGATAATGTAACATCCCAAGGTTTTCTAAAAAAAATAAATTGAAAATGCTTGAAATTTTGTTTAAGGTATATATTTATAAGTATCCTTTAAACATAATTTTACTTCTTCTATGATTTGAATTTCAAGAAACTGTCATCTACAATTGTGTTCAGTATGTTATTTAGAGTCTGATGGAACAAACATGTTTTTTTGGTGAATAGTAACATGCCCTTATGAATAGTAATATGAATAGTAATATGACCTCATGAATAGTAAATAATATTATTATTTTATTTTCTCATGGCAATAGGATAATGGGATCTTAATTAATTTTCCAATGTTACATAAAACTAGTTGCACTTAAATATTGTTATTTTTCGAATTAACTGTGACCTTATTTAAAAATTAAATTAATAATATTTAGAAAATTATTTTTGAAAAATGGAGTTCATTTTTGAATTCTACACATCGAAAAATGGTAGGGGTAAATTTTTGGTATTTTTCTAAAACTCTTGAATTTTCAGTGAATAGTGAAATACGATAAAATACTGTATAATCAATTTATCAGTAAAAATGCACTATTTATGACATCATAAGTGATCCAAGGCCACTTGCCTCGAACTCACTTGATATTTTCACTAATTAAGGCCACTTTATTTTATATTATTCATAGTATTGATAAAAATAGTATAATAATGATTAAAATAATCTAAAAAACCTTCCCTCCTCCACTATAAATACCACCCTCCCTCCCCTCTTCCTCCCACACCTCTCAAGCCTTGAGCATTATCTAAATTCTTCCAAATTCCCTCCCCAATCTTCTTCCCCACGTCCTAGAGCTGCTGGTCTCACCAAAAGACCAATACCAAAGCCTTTAAGGAGGATCTCAAGGAGAAGAGATCAAGAGGTAAACATCCTCTTTCATTTTCATTCTTTTCTTCCATTTTGTGTTATTCTCTTCCTTTCCCTTTGTCTTTTGATAGGGTATTTAATTAAATGTTTCCCCTTACTGTCCAAAGTTTGTATGATGATGGGATATTCCATTCCTCTCATCAATCTTGTTTTTATGAAATTTTAAGAGACGCCGTTAGGCTGCCGAATTTTTGTAAGAAATTTCTCATGTTTTCTTTATTTCATGATTCCTTTCTCTTCTTTCTTCACCCCCTCTTATCCAAGAGGCATGAAATCTCCAGAATCATGTATATTCTGGATGTTTTCATGTTTATGGAAAATTACAAATCATTATTCCTCTCCTCTCTCACTTATTTAAAGAATCAAAAAAACATTGTCCATTTGTGTCGAATTACCGATATCATAGACGATGTATTTTCAATTTCCATCAATTCTTTCAAGTCTGGTTGTGAAACCATTTATATGGTTGAACCAGGTTATAAGATATGTTTTATGACTCATATAAGGTTATGTAATTCTTTTGTACTCATGAATCAAATTTATAAGACTAAATGATGTTGTAATTATCAAAGAACCACTTAAATGATCTAAACAAACATAATTAATTTTTTAACTTATTAATCATCATCATATAAAGCATCAAAGTGATAAATGGTATAAATTATGGTACTGGAAATATGTAGATACTAATCCATTCCAATTCTAGAGTTTCACTTCCAATCAACAAGAACGATTCATCCTGAACCGATCGTGAAAATCACAAAAGAACTCACCCAAAATAATGCAAGGAACAAAATACTAACAAATAAGGGGTGAAATGAGGTAATGAAATGACCATATAAGATGTTATAAACATGAACATGTTTCTGTAAAATACTAATAACACTCTTTTAACTATTATACAGGAGGTTTAAACAATTTTTAAGTAAGACAATCCCAAGGTAAGGGCATTATTAACCCGATTTCCATTCTTTGGGTTAACATTCTACTTTATAATTTATGTGCTATTTAAATTGTTTGTGTGATGGTTTTTTTTATATTATGTTTCATTATGTGTATTTACAGAGTATATACATATTACATCCACCTTATTAAGACTCACTTCAAGTGTATGATTTTTATAAGGGACTTTTCTTCTAAAATCCTCTTAAAATTCTGTTTTATAAGATTCAAAGGCAATGTTTTTATGCTATTGTTTATGTTGTATGATTATGTTTTGGTAATTGGGAATTGTTTATGATGAAGGGTTGGACCTATATTTCCCTCCAATGCATTGGGTATGAGTAAGTTGGAGGTCGGCCGTATGGTTACTCCAAGTGTAACTGTGATGGTTACACAAAGTAAGGTAGCCGTAAGGGTTACAAATTTTAAGGTAGCCAAGATGGTTACAAGATTATGTAAGTAATGCCCCAATATACCTCTATGATTATAATTATGTTTGTGTGGATCTTGTGTAAATCTCATGTTACGCTATGTATGATTTTATGGGTGGAAAGCATGTCTTTTGAAAATGTTTTCATACGTCATGCATATTCATGGACTAATGTGATTTTTCCTTCTTTTTCATACCGTACTGAGCTTTTGTGCTCATCCCAAGTTTTTAAATAATTTTTCACAGGTTAATGATGAGTAATACAAGGATGGAAGACATGTTAAATGTTGAGGAATTGTCAAGGATTCTTGTTTTATGTTTTAATTTTTTATATTCTAAGGACAATGGAAACTGATTTTATGGTATCCACTATGTAACAATGTGTAATGTTATGACTGTTTTCTCTTAATTCTCTAAAGATCTAAACTTGAAAAGATCCTCAATGTAAAATGAAGTGTTTTCTTGATTAAATTCAAGATTATGTATGAAATAAGTGCGGGTATTTATAGATGTTTCATTCCTTTAACGATTAGTGACTCAAAAAAAATAACTAACGGTGAGTCAAAAATATAACTAACAGTGAGTCAAAAAATATAAAATTCACATAGAGTGTCTGTATAAACTAGAATACTTCTAGGTGAATAGTAGACCATAAACAATCATAGATAATCATATGTAGACATGATTAGACATATATAAACATATATATAACAAATTGAATAAATGACTAAATTGACATATATAAAACAATGATTTGTGATTATTAAAATAACTATCACACAGAGAGTTCAACAATCTCCCCCTTTTTGATAATCACAAATCTATGGCATAAAAGAAGAGGAAAGATGATATAACATTCAGTATGCTCCCCCTATGTAAAAAAATATATAAACGATATAATGATATGAGAGCTTAAATCTTATTTATCCCCTTTCTCATATATACACTATTCTCCCCCTTAGATGTATACTTATACATGCCTCCCCCTTTGGGATTATCAAAAAGAAATGGAGAAAGTAGAGGATCAAGAAGAAGAAGGTTCCAGTGAAATAACATTTGAAAAGGGTACAAGAAACAGATATAATAAAAAGATATAAGGAAAAGGCACCCTATCGAGAACAACAGACACAACTATTTATTGGGGGTGCAGAGGAGCTTTTCCTTTGGAAGAGGGAGGAATGGATAGGCCAGAAGGTGGTTTGGTAGAATGTTGATCTGGATAGATGGAGAGAGGAGGTATCATAGCTCGGGCTGGGAGCATAGTGGGTGCTAAGGTCACTTGTCATTGAGTAGAAGATCTTCCAGAAGGTGGCTACTGAATGACTGCCGAATATTGTATACAGCTTGAGAGACTGATATCTGATTAGGAGCAACACTGGATGGACTGAGAGGTTCAGCAGTAGGAAGAAAAATTTTCTTTCCTTAAACATGAAGATATGGTTTGATCATATTGATAAAATCATGAATTACTTTACCACCATATTTCATGGACTTCTAAAAGTCATCTTTCTTTTGCATGAAGCTCTCCATATTTGAAGTAAAATCCTTCAACTATTGAACTTTATCCATAAAGGCTTGAGTGATTGGAGGAAGCCCTATATTTTCATCCAAGACATTAAACTGATGGTTCAACTCCTACTAGGTATAAATTTTATAAAAATAGTGATCCAGTTTTTCTTTGATCTCTTTCTGAGCCTTAGTAACATCAGCTGAATACAACTTCACCATCTTGTGATTATGATCACTATTTTCTTTTATATTTTTCAAAGATTCCAATTCCAGAGTCGGTCAAAAAGCTACCAATTGTTCTTTTATAACATCTTTTAACGCATTAATCTCATGAACAGTGATCTTGGTCACTTTGGAGGAGCTAACCTAAGAAACAATCGGAGTTATCTCAGCTTTCAATTTCCTAAAATCAGATTTCTTCAGGTGTTCTATCAAATTTCTCAAAACATCCATCATACCAGTGATAGTTGATCTAAATTAACCTAATAGAGATACTAATCCACTGCTCAAATCCTTGAGCGCTTGATTCAGATAGGTAATATGTCTTCCAATCATCTCACTAGTATTGTACAGGTCTATCTTAATAATATTTACCACTCTTTGAGTTATATCATCCATAGCATACTCAGATAGATTCATAGGAGTAGGATCAGGAGCATTAGATAATTCCTCTTTCTTTGTCTCTCTAACTACATGGAGCAACTCATCTTTAAATCTGTCAAAATCAGATCGTGAAACTAAAGGACCAGGTCTTTTTGATTTCACTTGCACATTCTCAGCAACTGGTCCAGCCATAACTGGATGGCTTAACCTTGAGATATTCACTTCTTATTCCTCTTCATTTGAATAATCCAAACCCATAACCACAAAACCTAGGTGTTCCTCCCATGAATATTTACAAGAAGTATATTGAGGCTTTACAAAATCAACTTTTCCATAATTTTCATGTGATTCTTCCCCACCTACATCAATCACTGTATGCACTATCCTTTCAGCCTCATGAATAGTTTCTTGATCATCTAATTGAGGTTGTGGATCAGCTTGGATTACATTGTGACCATCCACTGGTCGAGAACTTGTGTCATCATCATCATCACCATCATCACCATCATCACCATTATCACCATCGTCACTATTTACATGTCCATTATTGTTTACTGAAGTTTCATCAGTACTGTGGATTCATAGTACTCATAATTGGATACTTCAATGTCAGCTTCTTCTTCATCACCTAGAAGGGGTTCTGACTCAGGTAACTTAATAGGTGGACTAGCTGGTCCAAATTCCATTCTTCTTTTATTAGGACTTATTGTATCAGGGTCACTCCTATCATCAGAAGGTGACTCAGGTTCCTTTTCAGTATCCACATCATCATCATCTTTAGCTTCCCCTATTTCTTTCTTACTAGACTCATCAGGGTACTTAGGAGATTCTATCTTTTCTTCCTCATCAGGTTTTAAAACATGATCTCTCATCCCCTTTCATCTCTTAGAATGATTAGAAGGATTAAAGGAGTTATACAACCTATCTTCATCAGCAACCCATGCCTTCTTCCATGGATTCCAGTTGATTTTCATTCTTTTTCAGATATCCTTGTTAATACAAATGCTACTACTAGATGAGATACACTCATCTCCATCTTCAACACAGCCCAAAAACTTGAGCACGACAGATATTTTCTTAGAATAGAACAAGGTTGTATCTTTCTTGGATGGCATTATCATCTCAACAACATGAACATTAATGTATCTACACAATTCGATCTTATCATAATTCATCAATAAAAATAAAAATAAAACATCTTGATACATTACAGCAGCAAAGTCACCATTTGTGGGACAAATTTGGTGCTGAATAAACTTAAACAAGATTCTACTTTCTCCATCTAACTCAGCAGCTGTTATTCTTCTGGATTCAGACTTTCCAGTCAACATCTCCAAAGCAAGCTCATAAGAAAAATATTCTGTGGTATGAGGAATATTACCAGTGTAATCCTCATATATACCATTATGTGGTACCCCCAAACATTCAGCCCATTACATTGATGAAAAAGTTATCTTCTTCCCATTGATCACTGAAGATAATCTTGCATCTTATGCTCCATCCAATACAATATTTATTTTTGGATAAAACTCATGCACTATCTTTGGGTAGTTGAATCGATTATTATCACAGAACCAATCTTTCCATCCTTGTATCTCCAACACTTTTAAAAGTGCATACTTTCTGGATAACACCCATTCGGAACTCACTTTCTTTTCTGCGATGACCACCCAAGTTTCCAACTCCGGGTTCACAGACCTTTGAGTCATGCTGCTCGATTCTCCTTGAGCGCGTTTCAGAGGAGAGGAACCTTCAGATTCCTTGTTTTGTCACTTTTTCTTTTCCATTTGGAGATTCGTGAGGTTTGAGATGTTGGAAGGGTTCAAAACGTTCAGGTTTCAGAAAAAGTAAAGTTCGGTAGGAGATGGAAGGTCAACAGTTTTTAGAAAATGAAATAGCCACTGGTCATCAATTTTATCATTTAGGGTGACAATAATAAACAATAATAATGATTAAGTAAAACAACATCATTTTGACCAACACTAACGGTTTCATATACTGTATAACACAAATGGTATCAAAGATTGGTTTCACTGATCGGTTTCACATATCAGTTTCACAGATCGGTTTCACAGATCAGTTTCACAAATCGATTTCAATGATCGATCATACCTAACTCTTGTTTAATACAATCTATCCTATTCGAGCTTAAGGATTTGGTAAAAATATTAGCCTTTTGATGTTCAGAGTCAATAAATTCTAGAGAAATATCACCCGTTTGATAATAATCTCTCAAAAGGTGATGGCGAACATCAATGTGCTTAGTTCTAGAGTGAGACACATGATTCTTGGAGAAGTTAATTTCACTAGTGCTATCAAAATTTATAGAAACAAGTCTAAATTGATATCCATAGTCTAAAAAAGTTTGTTTCATCCACAGAATATGTGCACAATAACTACCAGTAGCAATGTACTCTGCTTCAGCATTAGACAATGCAATGGAGTTCTATTTCTTACTACACCAAGATACCAGGGACTTTCCCAAAAGATGATATGTTCCAGATGTTCTCTTCCTATCTAACTTGAATCCAGCCAATTCATCATCTGAATAACTCATTAAGTCAATGGATTGTCCTTTTGGATAAAACAAACCTAAATTGGTAGAATGTTTAAGATATTTGAAAATTCTTTTAACAGTAAGTAAATGAGATTATTTAGGATTAGCTTGAAATCTTGCACACATGCATTCATTAAACATGAAATCTGGTCAACTATTAGTAAGGTAAAGTAAGCTTCCAATCAAACCTCTATAATTGGTTTGATCAACTGGTTTCCCAGTTTCATCATCACCCAACTTATAGGTGGTACTCATAGGTGTGTCACTTCCCTTATTACTATCCCAAAAAAATGTTTTAAAATATCTTTTGTATATTTTCATTGATTTAAAATAATACCATATTTATTTTAAAAAATTTGAAAACCAAGAAAATACTTGATTTCTCCCATTAAACTCATTTCAAATTCATTTTTCATAATCTTTGAAAAACCAGTACATAATGAATTTTTAGAAGATCCAAATATAATATCATCAACATAGATTTGTACAATCAAAATATATTTAGAAATTATTTTAATAAAAGGATTGGGATCTTGAATTCCTTTAGTAAAACCTTTAGAGATAAGAAAATTTATTATTCTATCATACCAAGTTCTTGGAGCCTGTTTTAAACCATATATATCTTCAGAAAGTTTAAAAAGATGATTTTGAAAAGGGGGGTTTATAAGTCTAGGAGGGTTTTCAACAAAAACATCTTCAATTATAAAACCATTTAGAAATGTACTTTTGACACCCATTTGATATAACTTGAAATTTAGATGAGATGCATAAGCAAGTAAAATCCTAATGGATTCTAATCTAGCTACAGGTGCAAAGGTTTCATCATAGTCTATTCCTTCTTCTTGATTGTAACATTTTGTAAATAATCAAGCTTTGTTTCTAATGATATTTCTAGATTCATCAAATTAATTTATGAATACCCATTTAGTACATATGGTCAAGGTGTCCTGAGGTCATTATACTAATTCCCAGACTTTGTTTCTTTCAAAATGATTTAAATCTTCCTGCATTGCCATTACCCAAAATTCATCATTGATTGCATCATTGATATTTTTCGGTTATAGCTGTGAAAGAAAGTATTAATGTTTAACCTGAATTCTTAGAGAAGTTATACCTTTTGTTACTCTATCCAAATTACCTAAAATTTCATCTAGAGGATGGTTCTTTAGAATTCTAGTTGATCTAGTAAAGGTAGGACTAGAAATTTCAGGTTCTTCTCTAGGTTCGGGTTCACTAGAAGCAGATTCTGGAATATTTCCAGAACTGTTTGTCTTGACAATAGGGTCACTATTTTTTTCATTAAGATTTGGAATTGAAACATCTTCTTCCATATTTTCAAGAGGGGTCTTAGGCTCATTTGGATCAGTTTCATCAAATTTGCTGTGAACAGATTCTTCAACACATTTGGTTATCTTATTAAAAACTCTAAAGGCTTTGTTAGTAATTGAATATCCTAAAAATATTCCTTCATCACTCTTGGATGCAAGTTTATCTATATTATCCTTCGTGTTCAGAATAAATACTTTGAAACCAAAGACTTTTAAGTAACTAAGTTTAGGTTATCTATTATTCCATAGTTCATAAGGGGTCTTTTTAAGAACAGGTCTAACAGAGACTCTATTTATAATATAACAAGATGTATTTACAGCTTCATCCCAAAAATAAACAGGTAGGTCATATTCATTTAGCATAGTTCTTGCAATTTATTGAAGGGTTCTATTCCTTCTTTCAACTACACCATTCTGTTGAGGTTTCCTAGGGGCAGAGAAATTTTGATTATAGCCAATGTGTGATCAGAAGGATTCTAATTCATGATTTTCAAACTCATGACCATGATCACTTCTCAAGGTCTTAATTTTAAGTCCACTTAGGTTTTCTACATAGTTGGAGTATTTAATAAAGTAATATTAATATTCACTTTTGTGAACTAAAAATTATACCCAAGTATATCTAGAAAAGTAATCTACAAGAACATAAGCATAGTGCATCCCATTTATACTAGAAACTCTAGAAGGTCCAAACAAGTCCATGTGAACCAGCTCAAGAGGTTTAGAAGTTGAAACTTCTTTCTTTGATTTAAAATAAACTTTATGTTGCATTCCCTTTTGACAGGGATTACAAACTTTATATATTGGGAATTCAAGTTTAGGTAGGTCTCTAACTAAGTTCTTTTTAATCAGTTTTCTAGGAGAATTTATATTGAAGTTTCCTAATCTTATGTGCCAAATCTTGGACTCTTTATGAAAAGCATTTAAACAAGTAAGATTCTTCTTAGCTAAAGAATTCAAATCTACCGCATATACATTTTCATTTCTCAAGGTAGTAAATACCAAAGAATTTTTAGAATCAAAAACATTGCAAGCATAATTTTCAAATTTAACATTGAAACCATCATCACAAAATTGAGAAATACTTAATAGGTTGTATTTTAATCCATCAACAAATAAAACTTTAGAAATTAAAATTGAATCAGTGTTACCAATTTGGTTTAAGCTGATCATTTTTTCTTCTGAACTATCACCAAAGGAGTTATATCCTCCATCAACTTTGACTAAGCTCTTAAAACATGAAAAGTATCCTATCATATGTCTTGAAAATATACTATCCATGTACCATGTCTTCCTACAGGAACCTTTTAAGAAGGTTTCCTACAAAACAGTTTTAGACAGAATATGATTTTGGTACCCAGATTTTCTTTGGTCCAGACAGGTTAGCAAGAAAAACATTTGGTACCAAGATTTGTATTAAGGGTTTTATATAATCAATAGATTCAAAATATTTTGAAATATAAACTTTGTTTTAGCTATAACTATGTGAATACCTAGTTGAGGCATAGGAATTTCCCAAACTGGAACTAGCAGCATAATATCTAGATTTAGGAATAAATTTATTCTTAACAAACTATCTCTGTCCAAGCTGATAGCCTAAACCAGTAGTATATTTTTGTGAAACTTTTTTTCCAAGCATTTGAGTTAGAGTATTCTTTCCATTTGTGAAGTTCTCTAGATCCTTCTTGATTTTCTCATTAGACAGTTTGAGTTCAGTATTTTCCTTTAATAGTTGAGAAATATTTTCCTTTTATATACTAAGATAATTTTTAACAACACTAGTCATGGAATAACGTTTCTATAAGGTTCTATACTTATCTTTCAGCTCATTGCAGGTATCCTATAGCATGTTACAGTATTCAAATAATTCATTAGTAGTCATGTTTTCAGAATCAGAATCATCTTTAGAATAATTAAAGTTTGAAGTAGGAGTATCCAATGTTACCTGAGATGTGTTTGTCATGAAACACATATTATCTTTTTGAGATTTTTCATCCTGAGTTGAATCAGAATCACTTCAACTATCTTATGATGCGCACCAGGTTTCTGTCACAGCTTTCTGGTATTTTTTGTCATTATAGTCATATTTCCTCTTGAACTTTAACTTCGGGCAGTCAACTTTCACATTTCCTTTACTCTTTCATTAGTAGCAGACTATATCATCACTTTTATCAGTTCTTTTCCAATCTTTCTTCCAATGACCTTTGTTGTCATACATTCCCTTATAATTTTATTTTTTGAAAAACGTCCTCTTCCTACAAAACTTCTTAAATCGTCTGGCTATCTGAGCCATCTTAGCATCACTTTCTGATACACTTCCCTCACATCTTGAGCTACCACTTTCACTTTGAAGTTTCCCCCTGTCCTTATGTTTTGAAGTAGAAGTCTTGAAAGATACAAAATTCTTCCTTGGCTCATCATCTTATTCCTTATTTACTTTTTGTTCTTCTTCATACATAATTTTCTTACCAATATGTTCCTTGATAGATAGAGCACCAATGTCACAAGATTCTCTAATTGAAACTGATGTGCCTCTCCATCTGTCTAGCAGACATCTGAGTATTCTCATAATTTTCTCCTTTGCTGGAACAACCTTTCCAAGTGGGCTTATTGTATTAACTATCTCATTGAACCTAAGATACTTGTCAGAGATAGGTTCATCACGTTTCATTTTAAAATTATCATACGTAATGGTGTATGTGTTTAGTCTCATTTATTTAACATTGGTTGTTCCCTCATGAGAAATACCCAAAGTATCCCAAATTTCATAATCATTTTTACAAGAAGATATTCGATTAAATTCTTCATCTCCTATAGCACAATACAGGGATTTCATTTTATTACAATTATTTTTGTAAGCTGTTTTATTAGGTTCATCCCAACTAGTTATTTCTATTTCTAGGATCTTATACTGAGTCTCTATAGCAGTCCAAATATCAAATCCCATACTTTCTAAATGAATTTTCATTTTCAGTTTCCATTGATCATAATTAACACCATTAAAGAAAGGTGGCCTGTTAGTAGTAGCACCTTCTAATCTATTATCCATAATTAGATTTTAGCAAATATATTTAAAGAGATAAAATTTAGGACTAAAAAAATTTACGATCTTTAAGATATAGCTAAAATCAAAGTTGAAAAATAGAGTGTTTGGAAATCATTTATTAAGAACAGCCTTTGATACCAATTTTTTGTCATAGTGGATAATCAAGAGGGGGTTAATTGAGTTCCAATTAAAATTTTCTGTTAGAAATATTTCTATTAAAATCCACCAATTTATATAACAAGCTAAACTATAGTGAATTTGTAATACATTAAAGGGTCAGTTAGGTTCTCAAAAGATTGATTAGTTCTCATTTAATCTAATCTGAAGATTGTATTATATTTTGAAACTAACCTAATTATTTACAATAAATACAAACACTTTCTATTTTAAATATCAAAGTTACTTTTAAACAAATTTGAATTTAAAGAACTTAGTAGTAGAATATTCAATATAGTTTTAACACCGATAAAAAGCATAGCAGTTTAAAACAAGAGGTTCAGTCTCAAGCTAATACTTATTCCTCTCAAACAGTTTTTATAAACTATGATCTAAACCCTGGATTGAGGGTTTTACAATAGTACGTAGACTGTTCAGGTCCTCATACCTCTACAATAGTTCTAAGTGGGAATACAAAAACAATAGCACACTGGTTATCTAGGTCACACTTGACCTCTACCACAATACACAGTGGGAACTAAAATAATTCATAAGGTTTGAGTGAGGATTTAGTATCCTCCGATTCAGTGTAGTAGTCATTGTGTTTCTAAATAGACAGATTCACACACACTGCTCAAAAGTTAAACAAAAGCTCACTACAAAGAAAATAAATGGATAGTGAGTTTAGAATGCTCTGAGGGATTTCAGATGTTCTCTGGACTCATTTGGATGTTGTGGATGTTATTAGAGTCTAATCTGCTGAGGATGAAACAAAAAAGAGTGTCATTGTTCATCCCAGCTACAGTTATTCAGCCTTGTGCATATGATATTCAGTAGGCACAATAACTTGGATTTTGTAATTGTTCCAGGTGAATGATCTTTGTGAAGCAATCTGGTTTTCACATGTGTTCATTGAGTTCTTCTTTTGTTTCATGGGGCTCCATGCACACATACCCCCTCGTCTTCTTATGTGTTTCTGTCTGTGTCAAATTTCTATGTCGTGTCATTATTCTTTTTACTGCAGATATATCTTCCTTTTTATTCCTCGAGATCTGGAACAAAGAATGATTTATTTTTGACAGGTACTAGGTACGGTTCCCTGACATCCAACAACCAACATTAATTAATAACAGGTGCATTAAATTAAGAAAATATGACTGTTGTAATTAAATAACAGTTTATAGAAATTCAAACAGTTTTCATGATTGTTGGTGTGTCATGAGATCAGTAGGTCATTTGAATTTGCATCGGTATCAGTAGGTCATTTGATCAGCATCGGTATCGGTAGGTCATTCGATCAGCATCAGTGCGACAATTCTCATCAGTGCGACGATTCTCATTAGTGAGACCGTTGTCATAAGTGCGACTATTTTCATCGGTGCGACCGTTGTCATTGGTGTGACCATTCCCATTGGTGAGACCATTGTCATTGATGCGACTGTTGTCATCAGTGCAACCGTTGTCTGTGGTGAAAATATTGTCATCGGTGCGATCATTGTCATCGGTGTCTCATTCCTTTAACTATTGCTGACTCAACAAAATAACTAACGGTTAGTCAAAAATATAACAAACAGTGAGTCAAAAAATATATAATTCGCATAGTGACTGTATAAACCATAATACTTCTAGTTCAATATTATACCATAAACAATAATAGATAATCATATGTAGACATTATTAGACATATATAAACATATTTTTAACAAATTGAATAAATGACTAAATGGACATATATAAAACAATGATTAGTTATTATTAAAATAACTATCGCATAGAGAGTTCAACATAAATATTTTTTAGAACATTTATTACCTCAGCTAAGACATCTCTTGGGGGTGAATGGGTCTCCTAATATCTGCTGGGGTGTGGGTCGGGATCTCCACATAGTGGTTGTTCATGAGTTTCTACTTCTCTTTACATACCCCGCATAAATGTTGACATCATCTTTCTCTTCCATTAGAATTATTCTTCAAGGTTAGCTAGTTTTTCTATTATATGATTCATTTCATCACTTGGATCCTCCTCTTGTTTTTATTTTCTTAAAATATATTCAGGGTGTCACCCCAAAACCCACACCTCTAACATGACCATACTGTTCTGGCTTCTTCAAGGCCACCGACAGTATGTGTCCATTTGTTATAGGTGATTTTGATTCTTGTGACTATGTCAGATATACAATATAGTAAAATAAGTGATCATTGTTATGTAATATTGATTTAAAGGAATTTTTTATTATTATGTCATACTTATACATGTTTCCCAAAATTTATTTGTGATTCCAACTATTATTATCCCATCTTTATTTACACATTTATCTTTCCATAGAACATGGAATGGGATGGTAGTGGCTTTGGATTCGAAGTCATCAATCTACATATAAATAGGGGAACATAATTATGGTTTTGTTTCATGTCACATAAAAGTTTTATGGTATATTTAAAATATATACCAAGTTTTCTCAAGTGAAGCATACCCCCATCCTTGCTTTATGGTAGGGGGATGATGTTTTTACTGCTCGTTCCTTACTTCCTGCACTCAGTTTATATTTTATAAATAAAAATTATCAATC
This sequence comes from Viscum album, assembly GCA_963277665.1. Lineage (NCBI taxonomy): Eukaryota > Viridiplantae > Streptophyta > Magnoliopsida > Santalales > Viscaceae > Viscum > Viscum album. The sequence goes on along the minus strand of OY728147.1, from coordinate 176,337,346 downwards.
AAAGTGATGATTACATGTATCATCAAACAACATATTACTAGCTATAATGTACCTGAAAAGGCAAATCTTCATGATGGGTAGTAAACAAATCTCATGCTTCTGGGGTTATTAGGTGTGCATAGATATGTGGTGGGTGCAGAGGTTTATTTTCTCTTCATCATCTTTAAGATAATATCTTGATAGTATTGTAATAAATCCTCTATGAATACTTCCAGAAATCATTAATACATATTTCTTATGGGATTCATCTACTATCGATGCACTCTACAATGAATGATGAAGAGTAATTCAATGTTTCATTATTATTTTTTTTAGTAAAATAAAGAAATGATATCATAATGTTACTATAATCTCTTCCCACATCAATTTATTAATCCCAAGAACAAAATGGTTCCAAGAATCTACATCAATCAGCACGTGTTGTTTAATGAAAATTCCAATCTAACTACTGAACATAGCCTTGTTGGGTTAAAATGTTGGCCTCGTGCATTCCATCTAACCATATATTTGATGCCCTTAATTTTTGACTTAATGATTTTTACTAACACCGTAAAACTACGATGCTCTTTTTTTGGATCATCAGTTCATCATCACCTAACATTTCCACATAATCAACATCATCAATATGTTCTTCTAGATATGTATCATCAACATGTGAAGAAAGTCGTTGTACCTCTACACTAAGAGTATTATTAGGTTGAGAAACTTGTTGTTCCTCAATAATGGGAGCACCATCTTGTGTAGAAGGTCATTCCTCTATACTGTGAGTAGTAGAAGATTAATAAATTTGTTGTACCTGGGGATTGAGAGCACTATCACGTGTCAAATTCATTATCTATAGAAGTGGTTTGTCATTTAATTTGGAGAACACAAATGAAGTAGCAAAGAGATGGTGCTCCCAATCCCCAGGGATAATAAATGATAAACCACTATGAGTAGTATCAGGTTGATAAATTTAGTTTGTGGGATCCAAATATAAAAAATACTTGTACTTCTTGAGATTCCATTCTAAATGGTTCATCTTTGTACCCTTCCTTACTGAAATAAACTTTAAAGAATCCCAATTCATTTATTTTAACATAACTCCAGTTATCAACCCACTTGCATTGAAAAATTGGCACTTGGAATGTTTTATAATCCAACTCCCATATTTTTTTGAGGATTCCAAAGTATGACATATTCATATAAATTAGATTTCAATATTTTGTACTAGAAAAATAAAGCACTTCAGCCACAAGTGTTACTCCACTATTTTTCATGGTACTGTCTTCATCTTGCTCATTTGTATTGAATGTATAACCACTAATTACATAACCACTATAAGATAATACATATACACTTGGTCCAAAGGCTATACATTAATGTCATTATGAAATTGAATTTGTATTTTTATCTAACACCTTAAAAATATAATCCCAAAACCATCCTATAAACTTTTGATTATGTTTATTTGATATCCATATTTCATCCCTTGATGGATTCAAATGCTTAATAATTTCATTGTGGGTTTCAAAATATGGGGAATCCCTCAAAATATTATGAAAATTGTAAAGTTGGGCATGCTCCTGATCTATAATACTGATTTTAACAACATCTATTTTAGAAATTCCTTCACTCTCAAGGCGCCAAGTTTGACAAGATTTTGGAAGGCCAATGCTTTCAACACTGGATAGGTATTTGCTACATAATTCAACGGCTTCCTCAACAATATACCACTATGCAATACAAACCTATTACTGGCTTCTATTTTCTTACATACCCTTTAAAAATCTATGTATACCTTTCAATGGGGTACATCTATCTATTGTGTACAAGACCACATAATCGAATCTCTCTCACCAAGTGAACCATCAAAGGAACCGTCATATCAAAGAATGTTGGTGGAAATAACACTTCCAATTCACATAATATGATGACAAATTCTCTTTCTATACTAATTAATTTCACCAGGTCTATAATTTTTTTTTCATATATCTTTGAATAAAAAATAGAGCTTGGTTAATGTTTAAAATACCTTCTTGTGAAATATACAATATAAAGCTATAGGTATTAGATCTTGCATCAAAACACAGAAGTCGTGTGATTTCAAACCCTTTAAATTTAAATTTTTCATTGACACAATTTTATTGATATTCGATGAATAACCTTATAGAACATTTACATCATTAAATATTTTGCATAACTAATATCTCTTCTACCTAGAAAGAGTGTATGCAGCTAGAGGAAGAAAAGTTCATTTTTTATCCTTTTATTAGTGCCAAATCTTATCAAATTATCGTGTCAACCACGTCAAAACTAGCCTTAATTATATCCTTTTGTTTTTCCCGGTGAATTTAGCAAAATGTCAATGAAAATATCACATAATATTTTTTCAACATGCATAACATCAAGAAAAGTTATGACATACAGACAATTTGAATACGGTAATTCCAAAAAAACAATCTCTTTTTCCAACTAGTTTTCATAAGGTTTTTGAATAATGGTTTAAAAAAATAAGTGTCCACATATTTTAATTTTGCATACATTTTATCACCTATTAGTAGAGTTGGTTTTATATGTTTCTCTAAACATCCATAGAGTGATGTCATCCAAGATCGGTACTTATGTCGTCGGGGTATAAATCTGTGATGTCCTAGAAACAAGATTTTCATTTAATGTTTGAACCTATTTGACTCTGTACCTTGTTCGTAGATGGAAAACCCTTTAGATTCTTTAATTATATATCTTGATAAATTTATAGAAGTAGTAAAATAATTTATCGTCCCATACAACATGGATCTCAATGTGAAATATTAATTTTTTAAGGATTATATAGTGTAACACCTTAATCCCACAATAATTTTAAATCTTCCATCAATATTTCCAAATAAACATCAACATCATTACCTAGTTGTTTTAGTCCTACTATAGGCATAGATAACATGATGTATTTTCATTTCATACATAACCATGGTGGAATGTTATGATTTACCAACATAACCAGCAATGTACTGTGAGTGCTGCTTTGAAACCCAAAAAGATTCACTCCATCTTTAGATAAAGAAAGACAAATCTTCCCCAGTTTATTTCCAAATTTAGGATACTCATGATCAATTATATTCTATTAAGGATATTCTATTGGGTGATGTAGTTTCCCATATTTATTCCATTTATCTTCGTACCATGTCATTTTTCATATAGTATCCTCACATCCATATAGGCGTCTAAACCTTGAAATGATTGGAAATTACCATACAACTTTATAGTTATGAATTCATGTCTCTTGTATCAAGAAGTGGCACACTTTCAGCATTATATATGTGATTTATGGTCCTTGACATCCTAGTATATTCAATTATCATTTCATTCAATAGATTAATTAGTTTTTGTAAAACATTTGTTGCTCCATCTGTTTCCTACTTTGAAATTATCCAGCTTTAGTATGGTTGACTATGTTGTATATTAAGTGAACAAGGATACAATAGTGCCTTTGCACAACTCTTTAACTTCTCAAACAATTTTTGGAAATCATGAAGTTCATATTCAACTGTCTTGTCATTTCCTCAAAATGATCTTCATCATCATTCAAATATATAATCACATCCTTGATAGGGTCTTCTTCATTTTTCACACTATTAATCATATCAGATGATCCATAAAACACAGTGTTATCCCAGCCATAAGATATATTTTCTTTTCCCATTGTTCATTCAAACATTTATAAATTCTATATATTCTTTGATAGATAAAGTGTTCTTCCAACTCCTATAGACTAACTTTTCTTGAATAATAAGAGTGTAAACATGGAAAAAGAATTTGATAAGATTCATATGCATTATATTTTTCAATGTTGATGAACTCTTTCACTCCATATTCATACTCTTTTGTCGGATGATCAAAATCCATATATTCATTATTCGTATCCATCCTATTTAATTCAGTAATATTATTACTTAACAAAATAAATAAACAAAATTGATCTTTCAATTAAGGGGAACTAAAAATTTCAGTGATAGTTATTATTACATTTTGTTTCCCACGAATCATCCCCGAAAAAGATAACACAAAATTCCTTTGAAAACGATTTATAAGGTCACAGTTGGAATCCCATTAAAAAACCAACCATTTACACAAATTCCTCTTTAAAATAACACACCCTTTTTAAACATGAAATAACAATAAATAAACTTTGAAAACATACACATCCCTTTTTGAAAGTCAATCGATTGAGTTGACAAACACTTTTCATGAAACCTAAGTCCATTCCATGTGTTTAAATCATTTTAAATATACTTAAAACCAAAAAAGGGTATATTGAACACATATAATTTTTTACGAAACATTTCAAAACACATGAATAATTTTAAAAGAGCCACTTATAAATTTTCACAAATACATAAATGCAAATACAAGCACTTTATAAAGGATATATAAATAAAAAATAACCAACATTTTATAAAATATAATGCTATAAAAGTTTTATCATGTCTCTCATTAATAAATAGTATGAATCCTATGGTTTAATCACATAATACTACTGAGGAGTACATGAGTGATAGATAAAGACATCAGTGTCACTTGACCATGATACTTTTGAACCTAAAGTCACATCTCTTCAAATTGGGAAACCACATTTCACTTGATGCTTGAATCATGTAATACCTAATCTTAATACTTATAATATGGTAAAATAAAAAAAACCCCTTATATATGGTATACATTATGTCAAAGTTAAAGTACTGTAGGTGCTCAAACCTTCTCCTCTATTAATGGTTCATTTCACTTTGTGATTAAATATATTTCAAACATTTTTTAGTGTCTTCCAAAAATATCTCACCATAAAGATAATACCAATAACCCCTAAAAAAAGATCCACTATTTCTAAACCTATGAAAGGATTTGGGGATTTTCTGGTATAGTTTTTTAGCTGTATAGACCCATAAGCAACCACATGATCATTATGGGATGTAAATGTTGAAATAATAACTCTTAATACATCACAATATAATCCATACTCATTACCCAGCTCATTTATGGTTAATATTAGTGTTTCCATCAATCTCTCATTAAGATCTTAGATGGATCTCTCATGAACATCTAAGAAAAAGAACTATGCCACATTCTTGGTTAAGGCCTTTTTAGCACATCCAATGAGGAAAAATCATAGTTAAACCTTTGTTAATAACTGGAAATTCCCAAAAACATTTGGATCTAAAAAACATTCTTTTCCCCTCTAAATAGATTGTAACATCAAACTTCTCAAGTTATAAAAATAAACTATCCTCTAATATAATCTTCCCCATGATGTGAACATTATCAATCCGAAACATACACTTTGGGATCTTGGAATATAGTTAATTCTCCCTATGTTTTCTTAAAATGACCTCTAGATAACGAGCATGTTTCTCCCTCAACTGGGAATACATGATGATTTGATTGAAAAATATGGCTAAAAAAATTCTAAATAAGGATGGAAGACCCAATTCATCTCAGCAATGAACACTACCATTGTATTTTGTTTCAACATAATGACACCACTAGATACCCATAAAATACATATGTACTACTAAATATAGTATGTGGTATATCAAAATACCTCACCATAAATTGATGATAACTGGATATCAAATCGATCTTATAGAACACTTTATCACCTCTAAGTTGATCAAATAATCTATCAATGTATATAAGCATATATAATTTCATTAATCTCACTTAGCATAACCTCTAATAGTCCACACATATTCTCATTGATCCACTTATATTTTTTAAACTAAGGCACCCTAAGGGGACATAATCATTCATATAAACCCCTTCACCTCGAAGTCATTCAATTGAGCCATCTTCTCTCATAGCTCTTCAGGATCCATATTATATGGTGGAATAGATTTATTCTCCACACCTGGTAAGAACACAATCATAAACTCAACTTATCCTATGGGTGGAAACCTAGATATGTCCTTGGTAAATACATCTAGGAAATTTTCAATGACAGTAGTACATACTGATTGATGTTTCTTTCTACCATCCAAATTTACTATAAAAAAATGGGCAATGATTCTACCTAGCTATAGAAATATAGGTCCTATATAATTAGTTTTCATATCTAAATCTCCAATATAAACATAATAATCACCCTCAGAAAATATAATTCTACCCATTGATGAAAAAAATTGATATAGTAGATACATCACTACATGGGGGGTTTTAATTGTAGTCACAAAATAGACTCATAGTTTTCATGTCACTCAAATTTATTATTTATCAGTTATTATAATATTGATAAATAAAATTATATCAATCCAAAATTCACTTATGTATTTTATTTTAAATGGAAATAAAAATTTATCAAATGAGATGCATTATCCGATAGAAATAATAACATTGTGGAAATGAAGATGTAATGTAAAAAAAATAAACCAAAAATGAGAATCCTCAAGATTCTAAAAATATATTTATTAACAATCTAATTCCAATCAAATGAACATGTTTCTTCTACCCAATTTATTTGAAGGATCTATAGAGTTGATCCTAGCTATCCTAGATCCACACCCAAAATATCCTTGACTATATAAATATTTCAAATTATCAAGTTCTAATCCTAAATATTAATTTATTATTATATCATTGGTGGAAATAGGAATCCAATGCACCAAGACCCACTTCAATTTGATGATCAGAAAAAACTATACCGCAGAAATTAATCAAACCTAATGATTTGGACAATACATATTCTATCCCTAGAAGCTCATCAATATCCTTGATCAGAAATAGAAAATTTATAGATGTGGAATTGATCATGGAAAATTTTACAATGAGAAAATACAAAATAAATACAAAGAACATTACATGAATACTCATAGTGGTAGAACTTGGGAAGCCCAGTTCGCAACGGAGGTGGGTTCATAGAGGAGAAGGGATTCACAATAGAGGTTGGGTTTGAATGTAGAGGTGGGGTATGTAGAGGAGGTGGGTTCATGGGAAATGAAGGGTTCATGGCAGAGGTGGGGTTCAGTGCATGGTGGAGGTGAGGTTTGCAGTAGATGAGGTTCGGTGGTGGAGGTGGTGTTCACAGTGGAGGATGGCTTCACACCGGTGGAAGAGGGCTTTGTGGTGGCGGAGGATAGATTCGTGGTGACGAAGGAGGAGGAGGAGTTAGCGACAGTGGAGGAGGAGGAGGAGGAGGAGGAGTCAACGGCAGGTTTCGGCTTCCGTGAGAGCCTGAGGCGTGCGAGAGAGGGAGACTGTTAGGGTTTATTTATAAAAGTTTGAAAACATTTTATCATTGCTAAAAACACTGATAAAGGTCTATCTTTATCAGCACTAAAAAACACTGATAAAACTATAATGAGAATAAATTGTTTATATATATATATAATTATATGTATAATAAATAATTATTTATTTATTTATAATCTTAACTATAAATAAATATTTATTTATGTTTATTTATATATTTAATAAAATATATATTTATTTATAGTTGTATATATATAATAAGTATTTTTATTATATTTGTAGTTATATATAATCAATATATTTATTATAATTTTATTATCATTTAAATATATCTCTATTTATTAAGAATAATAATTATAAATATTTTTATATATTTATTATAATTTTATAATGATTTAATAACTATAAATTTATGTATATTTATTTAAATAAATATAAAGTTATAATAACTATATTTCTTATATTTATGATTTTATATATAATTAATATATTAATTATATATATTTATAAGATTATAAATATAATAACTATATATTTATATAAATATATTATTTAAAATATTATAATAAATATATATTTATTTATATATATAATTATAAATATATATTTATATAATTATAAAATTATAAGAACTTTATTTATTATACATATAATTTTATACATATACATAATTAATATATTTATTATAATTTTATAATTATTTATATATAAATATATTTAATTAGAATTAGAATTATAAATATTTTTATTTATTTGCAAATATTTTATTATATTATAAATATATGTTTTATAAATTTATAATTATTTAAATTAATATTTATTTATTTATATTTATATCAATAAATAAATATTTATTTATTTTTAATTAAAAATCATAATAAATATATTTTTTTGTAATTAAAAAATATAATAAAAATATATTTATTTATAGTTTGAATTATATATATATATATAATTAAAAAGTTATAACAAATATATTTATAATTTTAGTGCAAAGGCTGAGCATGAGTTGGCAAGCCAACCAATACCCACCATTATTTATTAGAAAATAAAAGTGACAACAAAGACAACAAAGAGAGGAGGGTGGGAACATTTAAGGCATACCATCCCTCCATCAGTAAAAAATTGGGTTAAAGTATAATCGTCTTTTGCCTCTACCACCAGTGTTTCGAGGAAAATGCCTCATTCCACGCGGATGTCGGACTCTCTTCTAGGATATTTTCTTTGAATAGCCAACATGATAATCAGCAACATGTAAATCACCATTTGATGACGAGCCTTCAGATAGTGACACATCATCCTCAGAAAGAATAACTAGGTTGAGTGGGGCACAATGTTTCCAGGTCATCCCCTTTATAATTAAAACTATTTGTACAAATTTATAAATATATATAATTATTATATTTATTAAAATTTTATAATTATTTAAATATATCTCTATTTATTTAGATTTATAATTACAACTATTTGTATTTATTAAGAAATATTTATATATATTTATTAATATATATATTTAATTATATATATTTATAAATTTATAAATATAATAAATATATTTATTAAAATTTTATAATTATTTACATATATATATAGTTATAATTATAAACTATTAATAAATATATTTATAAATATTTGTATATAATTATAAATATATTAATATTTATTTATTTATTTACAAAAATACAATGGATTCATTTATTATAATTTTATAAATATTGAAATATATATATAGTTATAATTATAATTACAAATAAATATATTTAAAATGTATCATGTATAATTAAAATGTTATAATTATAAATATCTTAAATATATTTATTATCTAAATATACTTATTGTAATTTTTAAGTATTTTTTAGAACATAATGGATTCATGGGTATAACATGAATGAATCATATACCTAGTGAAGTATAGATAATAAAAATGAGTCATCACATCTGGACAGCATGAATAATAAGAAGGGTGTAATGTATAAATAAACATTCATGATGAATAAATAACATATATGCATGTCAATTATACTCACGCATCAATATATTTATTGACCATGTTCATTGGAAACATATATTTATTTATTAATAATTATAATTATATATATATTAAAAGTATTTATATATAATTATAAATATATATACATATTAGGTTCTTGGGGTACAATTATATTAAATATACACACAAAGGCTGGAAAGGAAGGTCATAGCCCCCCAAGGGATAGTTCACCCATCCAAACTTATTTATTCAGTACATGGCCAGAAGACCTAGTAGGAATGAAGCTCATTACATAGCCCAAAGACCCACAAATGAGCCCAAAGGCCCAATATAGCATCATGCCTGCAGCATACTGCTTTTGTCACTAGGCTTACATCACCACATGCCTACGTCAAGCATCGTGCCTGCTTCACGACCTTCTTGCGAAATTTTTCTCCGACCCGAATTTGAACCCGATTCTGATGTAGGATTACATGGAGACTTTACCACTCAGGTAAGCCCCCAACTGCATATAATTATAAATATAATAAAAAAAATAAATCTAATAAATCTAATAAATCTAAAGAAAATAATAAATCTAATAAATATATTTATTATTTAATGAAATTTATTATAATCTTATAATTATTTAAATATATTTTTATTTAATTATAATCTTAGAAATAATTTTTTTGAACATTATATATATATATATATATATATATATTTGAATTATTAAAAAAATATATATATTAATTAAAAAATGTGTATTTTATTTAACGTATACAAATAAGCATTATTTTTTAACATAAATATAATAATTTAATATAAATTAATAATATTTTTTATTAATAATTTCTATCAGTGCTAAAAATAGCCCTGATAAAGGCCCCCCTTTTATCATTGATTTCTGCTTAGTGCTGATAAGCCTCAGTGCATCCCTTTCTTGGATTTATGGTAGCAACTTTTAAAACCAAACTTGAATGGTGGTTATGAAATGTGTACTATGTTACAATCATGGAGATGGTGGGCCGTAAGTACACATGAGTAACATTTATATTTTTTAGTGATCCTAATGGAAACAAATTAAGTATTGTTTCATCTCAAAAAAATGATCAATATATAATAAATATATTATTATTTCATTAAATACACTTATACATATCAACCAAGTGATGTGTTAATGAAAAATGAATCATATCACCTCGTGGTGGTGGTAATCCACACCTACACACAAACGACATTATAATTTTTCAATAAATAGAAAGAAAAGAGAATATATGATATATTATTTTCCTAGAACTATGAATATTACATGAATATCATATATATATATATATATAATAATTATAGAATCATAAATTGTAATGGGAGGCGATAATGGAAAATAAATTACTTTGGTTCGCGAGGCGGTAGTCCACCATACACAAGAATGATGGTTTTGATTCCCACTTGACGGAATAGGATATGTATATATATTATTAAAAAATAGTATCTCAGTATATGGTAGATACTGATTTTATTATATAATAATGTTTGATGATGATTTGAATGATGTAGAAGATGGAATAAAACAAGAACACTCAGTTAAGAATGACACCTCTTCTTCAGAAAACCTCTTTAGGTTTCCAAGAAAATCCCCCTTGGATGGTTTTCGTATCAAACCAAGTAATCCGAGAAATAGGAAGGGATTTAAGTAATTTATTTGAGTAGGTCTTGGTTTAACCAAAAGGTTTTTTATTTGTGATGAAAATGGGAGATAAGGTTCCCTTTTATAAGTGAGGAGAGGGTCATTTTTCAAATATATTAAAATATTAAATTAATATAAATCATTTTTCATTAAAAAAGGCTCCAAAGTGATATAATTAGAATCTAGGATAAGGACTGGTCACAATCCTAAAATATATTAAAACATAGAAAATTTTGGATTAGGTTTTAATCCTTATCTCTTTTTTTAACCAACATTAACCTTTTTGAAAAATACAAATATATCAAAGATTTTACTCTTTAGGTGTTAAGAGATTTACTATAAAAAGAAAATTAGTCTATGTATGAACCACATTTTTATTTATAAACATATAATAATCACTTTTGATAATTTTTTTGTAATTTTAAATCATTTGATAAATTAATATTTTTTAAAAAATAAAATTAATGTCATTTTTGGAACTATTAATAAGTTTGAGTTTGAAAAAAAAATCATAACAAAAAATAAATTTAAATACATTCTATTAGAACCTCTAAAAAATGTAATATTTATAAAAAATATTCATTAAACACAATAATTATTTCAAATTATATTACATTTATTATTTTAAAAATCATTTATAATATTTTTCTATTAATTAAAAAAATACAATGTCATTTAAGGAAATTATTTTGTTAATAAATATTAAAAATAAATTCCCATGATGAAAATAAATAATTTATCTTTAAAATGACTATTTAGAAATAAATTTTTTTAACCCCATTTATAAAATATTATAGTTATTGAAATAAAGAATGTTACATTTTTGTCTTTATCTTTTACTTAATTATTATAAAGGAAAAAAACAAAACATTTATCACAAAGTAACCATATGTTTGATAATTTTATGTATTTTTATGAATTAAAATAATAAAATAGGATAAAGAAAATTTTTAGGGTCAATTATTTGTCCTTATCATATAATTTTAATCCTTAATTATCTGATTTATCTTTACTATAGTGATAATTATTTACAATAGTTACTATTCATAATGGCTAAAAATAAAAGTGGCCTTTTTAGAAAATTTCACCTCCTAATAAAAAATATGGAATAAATATTTCAATATTCAATTAACAGATTTAGACTAATTTAATTTAAAATTAGACTCACAAGACATGATGAAAAATAGTTTATCAAAAAAATGATTTTAAGTATAAAATATTTTTATACTATATCCAGGTATAAAAAGCAATTAAAATACAATAATTATATTATTTACAATAAATATTAAATAATTAAATTTTAAAACTAATCCAAAATATTATTTTAATCACTAAATATTTGGAAATAAAATATACTTTTCAATAAAAATCAGTATTTTTTATTATTAATTGAAGAATAAAATTTTCAAAAAAATATCAAAATTTCCTCATATGGATATTTTGATGTGATTATTTCAAAAATGATATATTATTTTTCAAATAAAATTTATTTAATTACAAGAAATTATTTATAATATTCTCTCATGAAATTAATTAAAATCAATTTTTGAAGAAAATGTATTTTTGAAGAATAAAATGACTTTACTAAAAATTGAGTGATTATTTAATAAGAATTTATCAATAATTTTATATTAAAAGGAACATTATAGATATTTCATAATTCATTTAATCTTATTCATTCCAATCAATTTAATGTCTTGGTTATAATGGTCATATTTAAATAATAATATTTCATGGTTCATTTTGGCTCAGTGTTACATATCGTATACATTATCAAACATAGTTTTCTTTTATTAAAATCATAGGGTGTTATATAAGCCCTATTTTGATTGATATATCACACCCTTCATTTCTATTTTGATAACTATTACCTTAAACTTCATGCACTTATCCTAGATAACATATGTAATAGTAACGGGGTAAACATTCATGTTAGTTTAAATTATCTCTTATAACTATGTTGAATGTATCATCTTCTAGCCAAAATTTTATGACTTTAAAACTCCTGAATTTTTTTTATAAATCCATATGAACTTAAACGTTATCCCTAATTAGTCTTAATTTCAAAAACTTAAATTTTTAAATGCAAGAGACATGGTAATTTCCTAGTTGAAACCCCAAAAGGGGAATCAAGGAAAAAGGCTAAGTCTCTACTCATCAGGACAAAACCTCACATCGACCAGGAAAAATATTAAAGAATTTAATAGAGGAAAAGGAATAAAACTTGTTAGGTTTAAAATCCAAAAATAGAGGATTTAGTAAAATATGATTTCCTATCTACTAAGTCTCTCCATCAATGCCTTAGGAAAAAGTTTGGGAAATAATATAACATAAACAATCATACAGGGACTACTACACAACCCTAGAAAAAGCTAATCAATGCTAGCTAGGTTCATGAAACGTTGAAAATTTTAGAACACACTTCTCTCCCTGACAAAAAAATTTAATGATTTTTTTGAAATACACAAAGGTGTAATACTACGTTACTTTATCCCTTTTGAGAAGTTAAATCCTCATTCAAAACCCCCACCACAATTTTTCATTATGTTGAGTCATTCATCACCCTCATATCTAAACATTATAACTTTAGAACATGATGATAGAATATGTGCCTCCCTATTTAGCCTACCTATATCCTTTTAATAGTACACATTCTAGAGGAAATAAAATTTTATCATAGTTTATCTCATAGGATTTCTCAAAAATATGGTGATAGTTTATGTGTCTTTATATTCATCCAAAATATATCCATATATGGGTATATATTTAAAATATTTTGAATTAATTATTTTAAATCATCATTTACTAAAGTGTTTTAATGTTATGATTTACTTTTCACGTCCTCATATAATTTTTAAGAGGATTCAATTATTATGATATTAACCTCTTTGAGTTTCATGAATTATTAGGAATTGGTATTCTATTTAACATAGGATTTGAAATATTGAAAACATTTTAGAGATTAAAATTTAATTAATTCATTGGGAAAAATAGAGGATCATCCAAAATCGGAAGACCCTCTCTCATCATATAAAAAAGGAATCTTTGATCAAAAAACATTAATAATTCATACTTGATGGAATCTTAATCATGGGTCATTCCATTCTCTAAGACATTAACATTCCAACACAACTCAACCAACATTGACCCTTATAACTTTTTAGTAATTCAAAACACCTATACCATTGTAATAGCATAGATCTCTTCGTTTTCAAATTCATTGACTATCTTTTTCTAATCCTTTACATCCTTCTCAGTAGTGGCCATATCTTGGAGAATTTCGTCCACCAAGGACCTTCCTTTCTTGAACTTGTGTCACTTCTTTACTACCACCAATGCATGTCGATAATCCTGGTAAAGTGTAACATTCTAATAATTTATAAGTGGTCTATAGATTATATAGTCACTAATTTCAACTAGAGTAACCTCATTTTCTTCTATATTCCCATCACCACCTTCAAATGGGCAAGGCTTATGTGATAATAATTCATTTTATAACATATAGTAAGAAAATATGGTGAAAGTGATTCAATTGGACATTGACCTCACTAAAAGGGATTTCATGAATCCACCATTATATATTCCTCCATATATAATATCACATCCTTCATTGGAGAGAGAGAAACTCTTTTTTTAAGTCAGATACTATCAAAGAAATGAGTTCATAGTCTAAAACAAAATCACCTATCGAAGGACTAATGTCAATGTTCCCAAATAAATTTAGCTTTGGACAAGAATGTGCCCCAGTGAATTCCTCCAGATGTGACACCAAAGTAGAAATTTACTCAATTTTAATCTTATAAGGAAAGGTTGTCAAAGTAAGCATCAAGATATATTAGCTATTTTACATAAAGTAAATAAGTGTTCCATGTAGTAATGAGTGTGGATACACACCTTAGTCCATCATGGGATTGATATTCTCAACAATTCACCCCCCCCCCCCCCACTAAGAGGTTAAACAGAAATGTCTCCCTATAGCGGTCCTTGTACAAGGTTTAATAATGTTTAATATAACTTCAAAAACACCAAACCCTCTGAGGTAATTGAAACCCAAGATGAAATTAACAACCAAAATACATTTTGGAAAATACTATGAAGGATTGTGGATATAAATCAATAATTATTAGAATAAATTATAAAAATATGAAAATTCTTGGATAATTTATACTCATATATAGCCACACTAAATGAATCAATATCTAATTTTGGATGGTTGACTTTGTTTTTGATATCCTTGAGTTCATCCACTAAGTCTAATTGAGCCAGAATACTGGTTGAAACATTAATTTCAAGATTTTAATTTATCCTATATTTGGATTTGGCAATCTTCTCCTGAGCAACCAATATCCCCATGAGGATAAACATGATGACCAAACCAATTATTTTATCAGTATGAAATTATAGAGGCAATATTTAAACATATAATTTACCTTTAGATTCTATACAGATAAATAGATCTTTTTACCTCATCAAGTCCTAGATACATATTTCTTCTAATGATAGCTCAATGGGAATGACTACATGTAGTGACATCAAGAATTCCCCAAGAGGGTTAGGTAAAATTGTTCAAAGTTTTTTATCTAGGATGGGAAAGCCTCTTCTTAAACCATATTTCTTGAATAAGCACTTAATATGGAAAATGTTTCACCATAAAAATATTGTAAAGATGTCATAGGTGATCGATCCCCTCTAAACTCCTACAAGAAAAGAGGAGAACAATTGGAGAAAACAAATAAGGTATTTTATGTTCAAATGGGAATAAATTTTACCTCTTCATATGGAGACCTCTGAATAGATTCTTCTTCTTTAGTGGTGTACCTTTCCTTCAAGGACCTTCATTATCATTTTTTTCCTTATCAATACTCGAATCATGCCCTATAATTTTGAGTACTTGATTCAAGTGAAAAGTTTGACCTTTCTAGGAGTAGATCAGAGATTGAAGTTTTAAAATGTGAGCTTCCATTTATCAATGATGGATCTAATAAGGGAATATGGAAGGTGAAATCACATATTTAAACTCAATCAGGAAACGTTTTTCACATTAAGTGCATCCCAAATATGCTTTATAAATGATGTTCTTCTACTAAAGACACACACCTTATTGGATTTTAAAAATTGTGCATTAGTTGGGATTGGTGGTATATGTGCTACAACACATGATGGGGATTGATAGTTGAGATGGCTCAAAATTTTCCTAGGTATCTAGGTAATTAGAGGATTCTAAGTATAAGTATCTCATGAGGAATCATAGAATGAGGCACTAAGTTAGGAAAATATCCTTCAAGGTATGAACACAACATTAACTATTATGAAGGTGACTTGTATACTCATATCCTCATACATGATCATCAAAAAAAAATACTATAATACCCCCACGGGGTTACACTCAACTCATTCACATTGAATTTAAGAGAGACACATTTTCAAGACACAATATATTTACCACTTGAATCTATAGGCTTTATACCAGTCACATATAGTATCCCTGATGATACTAGCTTCATAACACCCTATATAAAATATATGTGGGAAGAAAAATTTGGTTATGATCTATTCTCATTGTTAGAAATTAACCCTAGTTTCGATAGATAAGACACAAAGATAAACTGGTTATAGAAATTTTACCTCTTTCTTATATCTCTATTGTGAAGTTGAGGTAGACAAAATATTATTATTCTATACAGATAATTCATGAACATAGAATTCAGAATAATTTGGTCATATATTAAATCGTTTCCTACCATATGATCTATGATGAAGCCCCATACCACTTGGAATGGAACAATAAGCTTGAATAGGGACTTCCCCAAGATATGTGTTCAAGAAGCTATTAGAGCTTGGACAACATTGGCACTGCCAAGTTCATCTTCCTGTCAAGTCCCAACAAAGAAACTATAATGAAACTATTTATATTTACTCTATTTTTTATCCCATACAATGAAAGAGGTATCCGATAATGAATATATATTGGAAGGCTTCCATGAAGACTAGTAAATGGAATTTGGGGGTCACCCACAACCCCATTTGTTATACATTATTTTCTCTAGATTCATATAATAAGAACCCTAAATCCCATGGGTCTCAAGGGTTTGGTATATTTGGGTACCCTTTCATCTTTTTCTTGGCCTTTTTTATAATTGAGTGTGTAACCTGAATTCTAAAAAGAATATAAACTTCCTTGGGGGTCTTAATCTATCATGAACTTCACAAAATAGATTAACTCCCTTATTAGTGGGTGGGTCCTCTTTACAATATCCCATATAGTGGTCATATGAATAAATATTTCCTACATATCACCCAAACTAAGTGACCTTATAATTATATATATATCCTAGAGGCCAATCTTGTCCCCTTCGTGCATCATGTAGAACAAGTTCATGTCAGGGCTTCACATACTGATCAAGTCTGGGATAATTTTATTATTATAGTGATATAATGAATGTAATATCAAGACCACTTCATAGAACCCGACTATCATGCACTCTTTTGCAAACTCTGCATAACTCTGCAACACCTAGAAAAGATAACCCTATACCACAATAAAAATTCCTCTGGAAAAAATATCCCAACATAAAACCTACCCCAATGATTGGTCAATAGTGTATTTCATTAGAATATTTTAATAAATATAGATATTAGGTTCTAGAATAAAAATAACTTTTTCTAGATTTATCAAGGTATACTCAAGAACAGAACCATCTACACGACCAACCTCCTTGATGAAAAATCATGCTATAAAAATATTTTCCCATGACTTGTCATGGAGATATTTGATCCATTTTCCTATTTGATTCTCTATTCCGGCATCTGAAATTGAGGCATAAATCTTCCATACAAATACATAAAGGTGTATCATTTATGATGACTGATAGTCTAACATTATTTCTTCTATTTTTTCTATGGAGTAATTTTATTGGTCGAAAACACTAATACCAATTGGATTAAATGATATTGATAATCTCTATTTTACTCAAATTTATGACTTGAGAATTTTTTATGGAGTCATTTTTATAAAGGGCCAAAATAATGTATGTTAATACAAATATAGATTGAAAGAATTTGGTAGAAATAATAATTTCTTTGGATAAGTATGAAATTTCTCATATGAATATTGTGAAGTGAATTACATATAAATATTATAAAATTAAGAAATGTTAAAATAAATATTTCTTGAAGATATAAATTTACATAAATCTTATACAAATACCTCAAAATATTATTTCAAAAAGAGTTTCATTTTTAGAGATCTTTATTTGTGGAAAGTTTCATTTTCAGGTTCAAAATGTTTAGATTATTCTATGATCAAGAGGAGCTTTGATGAGATTGAAAGGTGTTGAATAAAGGACCCTTGTAACACTATATAGGGGTATTGTATCTTAAGATAACTGTGTAAAACTTATTCATCCCCCTGAGTTATCTTTGAAATTAAATCCACTTCATTCTGATCAAATATAATTTAGAGGTGTGGGTGTAACACCTCGAGTTTTTATCAAGTTTTATTTTTTGAAAAAATTAAATTTATTTTATGGATTTCATAACCTGAAATAATAATTTAATATTTCAATATAAAATAATTTAATCTTATTCTAAAAGCAACACTGGTTTATCTTGTGTCAAACACAACATTGAGTTTAAGAAAACCCATGATTAATTTGTTTAAATGTGACAATTATAACCTTGCCATTAAATATAGTGATATGAATAGTAATAATTAATATTTAAATGTTATTTATAATTTATTTATATAAATTAAACATGTTTATAACAAATTATATAAATTTTGGTAAAGTCTTTATATGTTTGAAAGTACTATTTTCTCAAAGAATTGATTTTTTTTCTTTTTATTGAAAATAGTAAAAATAATATTTGAATATTTTAGAAAATTAATCCTATTAAAATAAACTTAAATTTCAATTCCATAATCTCCAAATTATATTTGGGTGATTGTTTTGTATTTTTCAAAAATGTTTCACTTTTTGATGAATAGTGAAAAATAATGAATTTTAGTTGAAAAATCTCTTTTTGTTAAATTTATTATAAAGTTAAATTATATTTTAAATTGGTTTTAAAGAATAATTAGTTTATTTATAAATATATTGATCTAATTATGGTCATTTCAATCAATTTGATATTAAAATTGGATATAAGGACTTTGTAAACTTTTGCTCATTTTCTCTTTAAAAACCATCTTTCTCATCATGTTGGCGAGATCAATTATACATTATTATTTTACACTTATGTGAATTGAATTTCGAAAAATAGATTCATTATTTTTAAATATAATGATTTTAAATTTCTAATAATTTCAACCTAATTTTTGACCAAAATGAATAGTGAATGCAATAAAAATTAATTACTGCGGTTAAGGTAAAAATGGGTTTACATAGGGGTTAAACTAAAAAGATAAGGGTAGAATTAACCTATAAACATGTCTAAAACCTATTTTATAGCCATATATATACCATTACATATCTAGGGTTTTATAATTTTTTATTTTTTATCCTTTTCACATATGAAACATATGGGAGTACTCAATTATTTCCAAATATATCATGTGTGTCCTCTCCCCCACTTATAAAAGGCCACCCCTCTCCTATATTCTTCACACATTAAAATATATTTGGTTCGGCTGATAAATTCCCATATCACTTCATAACCTCCTTCCCCTCATCTAATAATCCTTAGTTTGGGAAGAAATCTATCTTAGGGATGATTTTAGTGAAAACCTAATGAGGATACCCAAAGAAGAGATAACATTCATCAATGAGTATTTTAACTTTATTTCATCCTCAAATCCCTTAAATTATTTTTTTATCACAATTATATAATAAAATCTATACGTTACATATACTGAGATGTTTTTATATTAAGTTTAATACCTACAAAATTAGACACCTCCATTAATTAGGTTATGAAATCATCATTCGTGTGTACAGAGAACTACCACCTCATGAACTGATGTCATTCAATTTTCCATTAAAACCACTCGAGGCTAGTCATAAATGATGGATTTATTTTTTATAAATGATATATATGATACATATTATGTTATTATAAATTTTTAATTTTTATATCATTAATGCCTTCATGTATTCCATTTTTCGAAATATGATAACGTTATTTGTGTGTGCAGCAGACTTCCACCGCACAGAAGAAGTGATTCGGCCACGCATAAAATTGAATGTGTTAAGGATGGGTTTAAAACAAATTTGTGATAAATATGTCATAAACATTATTATGGAATGATAAAATATATCATTTACTTTTATTTCTTTCAACGCAAAAAGAATATGAAAAAAACACCATTTACACGTACGTACAACCAACCATCTCCATGAACGGTGTATTTCATTTACTATCACTAAATTTTATGGATTAGTATAAATACATATATAATGAATATATATTATATTTAAATCATGGTTAACGTTTTTCATATGATGGAACTATGATCAAACCAATAGGACCAAAAATATAACAAATCAAAACATATACAAAAAACAAAGTGGTTATTACATGAAAAGAAACTCTGACATGGAATTTTTAATAAACAGGTAATAAAAGGTCCTAATAAAATAATATATGGAATGAAAAATTTGAATATATTTTTTTAATATATGTTTAAAAACCCCAATATTAATTATACATGATATTTAAAAAAGTACAATCAAGTCAAGACTAAACGTAAGAGATTTCAATATCACTTTTACTTTCTGTCATACAAATGAAATAATCCCCACATGTTTCTTGTATGTTTTGTGTATAATTTTCATGAATTAATTTTATGATTATTATAATTAAAATTATTGGTATTTACACATCCATTTTAGGATCTCTATTTCATGGGTTTTATGATTAAAAGTTACCAAAGTGGTAAATATTTTATGTCACAATCTTATCATTTATTGAGATTGTTTATGACTATGCTTTTGATGATAAACTATTATGATCCATCTCTAAAGAAACACATGAACATTATTTTCACCTATTTATGTCATAATAATACATGTTCCCCACAATTATCCTCTATTTCTATACTCAAGAGTTCCAAATAATTTTTATGAAAAATTTCCTTTTAGGTTGAAAACTCTTTTTCTTCCAAAACATTGTTTTCTAAGAAATGCATACAAAAAATGTTTTCAAAAGTGGTTTTAAAAGAGTAAATGATAAGTTTATAAATAAATTTTTTAAATTATTCCTCAAATATCTCTTTATAAGGTTTCAATGTTATTTTCAAAGATAAATTTTTTCAAAATGATTCATGTTTTAGAAAACAATTTTCAAAGTCGAAAAGATATTTTCTTCAAGAAATGCTTCAATTGATATTTTAAATTTAGTTTATATATAATATTACTTCTTTTGCTGTTATCTATTACATACTGGGGATATTATCCAAGGATACCATTCATTTTCTTTCTATAAAAGTTTTATTTTTTGATGGCATGGTGTTTATTAAAATCATTTCCCTTCCATGGGTTATACCATGGAAAAATGATTATGAAGTATACTTATTTTCATAGGATATTCTATGATGAAATAATAATGAAAACTCTCTATTTTCCATAAGTTAGGATATGATAAATTTTTTTATGATACCCATTTAATTTAATGGGTAATGATATGATGAATTTTTATGATTTTGTAGCCCATATAAATATAGTTTTCATTATGTGAATGGTGGGACATATATCTCCATTATTGCATTGGGTAAATATTTATATCTCATGAGATATATGTGGATGGAATGGGGAGGGAACCTAGTTCAGTAAGACCAAGCTGGAATGGGGAGTGAAATCAGTATAGTAAGATAGGGATGGAATGGGGAGTGAACCTGATTTTGTAAGACATGGTTAGAATTAGGAGTGAACTTTTTCCAATAAAGGAATTTTTATGTTATGATGGTCTTGGTAGGGATAATTGAATAATAAAGAAATGATTTTATATTCTTATGTGTATGCCAAAAAATCTATGTCTTATTCCATTGGTATGTTCTCATGGATTTTTTTCTTTGATTCCCTAATGATTCATGTATTATGAACTACTAATACTTATATCATTACACATTATATAATGAATATTCATTGAAAATTATGTAATGTATATGTATCAAAATATTGTGTGACAAACCTATTTATGGAATAGTGTTTATTTTTTCAATTTTCTAAAAGAGCTAAACTATTATGATTCTCAAGCATGTGTTTATGCGAAATAATGAATATTCATCGAAAATGATGTAATGTATATGTCTGAAAAGATTGTGAAACTAAGGTTTGTATTATAAAAAAGGTTTAGTTGACCTTTTAAAACTTGAATGAGTAAACCTGAGCGAGATCCATAGGGACATGTCTAAGGATAATTCTAAGGTTCAGTCAAAGTAGAGTAAAATGTCCATGAATTTTGGTAAAGGGTAGAGTGAGTTTTTTTAGAAATAAATCCTTGTATGGATACCAAAATTGGATGTGGATCTAGTAGAGATGTACCAAATTGTAACAACCTAAAAAACACCATATTGAGACAGACTCGATTGGGAACTAGTGCATGACAATGAGTCTTGATGAACACCTAGTTTTACACTACTAGGGGATATGATTTTAGAATTCAAAAAACACTTTAAGAACCATCATGAATGATTTAAATAGAATATGACTATGAATAACCTTTGACAAACCTAAGGATTCATATATTAAGGAAGAGTGTTTAATTATTTAGGTTTCTATAAGTGATTTTCATGATTATATTCATCTCCATTATGATTAAACTTTCTTACTTTATGATTTTTGGTTTTATTCAATGGTTGGAACCCGAATAGAATTTGTTAATCATGAGTTCAATGAATAATGAAATGATTTTACTCTTAATAATCAAGGCGTTGTGGGAGTTATAATTAAAAATCACTTTTTCACTCTCACAAAACATTCTCAGGATATGAATGATTTTGGGCTCCCAAATGAACAAAAAAGGGGGAAAAATATGTTGAAACCTTCATGAAAAAAATTTCACCTTCCTTCAGTGGAACCACTAATTCTATAATTGATGAGAAATGTATTAGTACCATTTAAGTTATATTTTTGGTTCTCTAGTGTTCAAAACATGAAAAAGTCATTTTGGATTTCCACTATTTGAAAGGTGAGGTGGATCAATGGTGGACTCTTATCAAGAATATGACACAACCTGATGAAATTAACTCCATTATTGGGATGAGTTCAAGAACTTATTTCTCAATAAGTACATTCCTCTTATTCTGTATATGAATATTGATAAAGAGGACCTTGAGCTAAATCAAAAGTATGAGAAATTTTTTGGTACCTATGGTGAAAATTTTACAATATTTGTGAGTCACACTTTAGACATTATCATCCAACCAGAAATCAAGGTTTATCGATTCTTCGGCTGTTTAAAATCATGTATTTGAAGGGTGTTATCCATTATAGGCTTCATAATATATTAATAGATTATTCGACTTGCTATCAAGGTAGAAATGGAGGTTGGAGTTATCTAATAATCATATAGTTTTAAAAAGAAAAGGAATATAGAGTTAAAATGAAAATCTAAAAACCATGGGGAGAAGAATAAATTTTTTCCTTTATGATCTATTTAATGTATTAGAAATTTAATTTAATTTTTTTTATTTATATGGAATTATTCTGAGTCCACACACTCTAAAAACACATGATTTTGAGGTCCGGAGAGCCTAGAATGGAATTTTTAACTTTGTTAAAGGTATATTCAGTAAACGTGTAGGTGGATTTTTCTAACATTGAAACTGGTGATCAGATCAAGAATATGAGGGAACCGTCAAACTCGAAATGTTGGGATTCAACTATACATGACTTAACTTTGTCCTGAAAGGGTCGACCAGAAAAGTTATATTTTGGAATTTTTTATAAAAATAATAAAAGAATTTAAAAGAATTATTTTTTTTCTATTTCACACTGTTGAACAGTGAATGGAGACAATGTGGTGCAACGAAGAGAATCATTAATATTGGTTCATTAATGGACCATTTTTAACCATGATGTTTTTATCTTAATGGTTCTTTGACGGCTCATTAAACGTGGATCATTAATGAGAATCATTAATGAGTGAAACATCACTAGGCATATTTTCTTTTAATATGCACATGTGTTGAAGTTTGGGGAATAACTAACACGGAGAATGTATAAAAAACCATAGGTGTAATACCTCTCCAACAAAGAACGAAGAGCGAAGTGATGAATGTTGGAGGATCAGATCTGGAGGTTGGAATGTAGTGACGAATGCCAACGACCGCAAATCGACATCGATATGAATTGCATCCTTCGTCATCAAAGGATCCAATAAATCCATGTAAGGGTTTATGCATTTCTTTTAGTTGATAATTCTTTTCTCATTCTTAAAATTAACAATTAACTTGGATCAAATACTAATGGGTTGATCCATGGTCCATTCGTTTTTTCTGGAGTTTCTAATGTGGGGATTTGAATTGGGGTTTTTCTTTTATTGTGTGGTTAATACTTTCCCCCATGCTTAAACTCTAACGCAGAGGGCGTGGGCAGATATGAACAAGGCCTGGACCCTCCACTATAGTTCTTTATTTTGTGTTCTTTGAAGCTGAATGTTCAGGTTGTCAGAAACGTTATTATGAAGACTTCACAGTGAAAAAGGCATCCTGCAGAGGTCGTAGGTGCAAGCGGCTTAAGAAACACACCATCGTAGTGGCTTCGGTGGCCCGCATAAGGTGTCGTTTGTGCGTCGCAGTGATAAGTGGTCACGGCTGGCTAGTCACGATGGCAAGGAGGCACATCACCCATCGGTGACGCGTGGAGGACCGGACCGCTCGGGTGAGCGGGAGGTATGCGGACCCCGTCTGCATGCATGCGAAATGGTCGGCCACCTACCGGCCATGTGGCGAGAAGGGGCAGCACCAGCTGGTGTCTTCAGGTGGAAACCGAATGCACCAGCATCCGGGCTGACGAATCTTCCCACTCCATGCAGGTCGGGATTCTTCTGGTGGGTTGCGCCCCACCATATGGGCCGGACCCGCAGCTCAGCGGGCCAAACCCGCACCCCCGGATCAGACCCGCACCCCCTGTTCGGACCGGCCCACCGGGCCAGACCCGTTCTTTCGGGTCAGACCTGCGTCGTCAGGCTGGACCCACGATCCCAATGGTATGGCTGGTCTGGACCCATGCTAGACCCCCAGATAAGGTCGGGACCCTTGAGCAGGGTCTCCGACATGGTGTAAGACCCTTTATTTAGGGTATGGACCTTTGAGTAGGTACTCCAACGGGATAACAGGGCGTCGATGATTTCGATCAACATCCCGAAGCAGGATGGAGTGCCAGATTGAGCCCTACTGGTGGAGAGTTTCCTTGCTGAGAAGGAACCAATAGTGAAATCCACTACCGGATGACAGGTAGCTGAGTCATCTACAGTAGGTGGTAGGTAGATGACATAGATCCCCAAATAGGCTAGACCTTCTGGAGGACAACCCTAGGATGTATTATCGGAGGTGCAAAGCATGTTATTCAAAGGAGGTCATCAGAGGAGAATATTGTGCTATTTGTTTGGCGGGTAGGGTCGCGTGGCTCGCGATTGGATGACCCGCCATTCTGATGATCAATATACAGCCAAGCGACCATCGAGTCAAAGGAAGTGGTTCGAAAGAGGAGTTCTGTAGGGCAGTAGATGTGGTATTGGAGCGGGCTAAGTAGTAGGCAGTGGGTGAAAGTTTGAGTTGTTATCGACAGCACCCCTAGGTGGTCCACCCCAATCTCTGGGAGTAGGCAGATAGGGGAGATCATAGCTTCTGGGTGCAGAGGATTATAACCATGGCGCTCTAGAGATAAACTAAGGTACGATCTGTGTCTTCTCCACCCTAGTTTCAGTTCTTATATACATAGGTTCTAGTCATTCTATCCTTTCCACGACTCTCGTTTGGATCTCGTAGATTTTGGTGGAGCCATTGGCTCGGTCCTTATAGCTAGAGACTCCTACGAGAGGGGATTCAATGATTACACATAGGTTCTCGTAGTGTGAGCTTACTCTACGAGGAATGATCTTCAGCTGAAATATCCAAGGAGTATCATCGAAGCCTTACGATTTCATCTTGGGAATGGACTGGTTATCCATATTCTATGATCATATATAATTTTTTAGGCGTACAGTGTGGTGCTTCCACGGAGATGGGACCAGGTTTTCCATCACTTGAGAGAAGGAAACCCTTGCTGCACATGATGAACTTTCTCAGAGGAGGGTGCAGCCAATCACTCACTAGTTGGCTAGCCTCACCCTTGATGTAGTGGATGAGAAGAGTCTAATATTTCATTTAGTGGTGGAAGAGTATGAGAATTTTTATCTTAAGGATGTTCTGGGACTACCTCCTCACAGGGAGGTAGACTTCTGTATCGACCTGTACCCTATGATGACACCGATATCCACACCAGAATATCAGATGGTTCCGGAAGAGCTTCGTGAAAATAGGGTATAGAAAGAGAAATTGAAGGAGAAGGGGTACGTTAATCCTATTGTTTCAATATGGACAGACCGAGTTCTTTTTTCTAAAAAAGGAAGACGAGAGTTTGAGGTTTTGTGTGGACTTTTGGTTCCTGAACCAGGTGACCATGATGAACATCTATCCACTACCAAGGATCGATGACCTCTTCTACAAGCTTGAGGGAGAGAGGTGGTTCTCGAATATAGACCATAGATCGGGCTATCACCAGCTTCAGTTAAGAGATGAAGATATTTTAAATAAAGCCTTTATGTGTTGATACAGCCACTAAAATTTCTTGGTGATGCCTTTGGTGTGACCAATTCCCCAATAGTGTTTATGGGACTCATGTATAGGATCATCTAGTCTTACCTTGACCAGTTTGTTGTGGTCTTCATTAATGAAATCTTAGTGTACTCAGCGTTAGAAAAGGAGCATGCTACACACCTGTGGATATTCCTAGATACACTCGAAGAGAACCAGCTTTATGGAAAGCTCTTGAAGTTTCAGTTTTGGATTCAAAAAGTTCACTTTCTAGGACACATCATCTCAGAGGCTGCAGTTGCAGTGGATCCGAAAAAGATAGAGGTGGTACTTTCTTGGGATCCTCCTAAGATTGTAACTGAGGTGATGAGATTTTTTGTTCTGGTTAGTTACTATCGAAGGTTTCTGCCCAGCTTCTCCATAGTAGAATAACCCTTATCGGCTTTAACATGGAAGATACATCCCTTCGTATGGATGGAAAAATGACGGTAGTGTTAAAAGGATCTATGGAGGAGACTAACTAGTGCCCCCATCTTGAGAATACCAGAGGAGGCAATTTGGTATGTAGTTTACTACAATGCATCAGGGACCAGACTGGTTTGTGCCCTGATGCAGGAGTGAACAGTGATAGCCTGCGGCTCATGATAGTTGAGACAACATGGGAATAACTATGTGACCCATGACCTAGAGTTAGCAGTAGTGGTCTTTTCTTTGAAGATGTGGCAGAACTACTTGATGGGTGAATAGTTTACAGTTTACTCCAACCAAAACAGTCTTAGGTATATCTTCTCCCAAAAGTACCTAAATCTAAGAAAGTGGTGATGGAAAGAGTTCCTCCATAACTATGACTTTGAGATAGTCTATACTCATGGAACGGGGAATGTGGTGGCATATGTGCTCAGCATGAGTAATAGTTTGAAGCTGCTGAGTGAGGTGACATAGAAGTTGGTCATGATGCAAGTATCCTTCATGGATGATGGTGAAGTTGGTTACCTTCAGTCAATGACTGTTACTCCGAAACTCTCACAATAATTCTGGAAGGCACAACTGATTGATATTTACTGTGAGGCCTGATGTGTTCAGTTATCCTCAAGACAATCTCCTTATGATTTGTTGATAGGTGGGGAGCACTTCATCCTTTTCAGATGGTGCACTATAGTTCTAGTGACTTTGTGGGAGGGAGTGTTGAGGGAGTTCCAAGCATCCCATTTGGTGGTAAATCCTAGAGTGGAAAAGATGTATCAAACTCTGACATCAGTACTGTTGGCTAGGGATTAATAATGCGGGGGCCGAGTTCATTTCACAATGCCTCACTTGTCAGCAAGTGATGAACCAACATCAAGTTCCAGAAGACTTGGCCCAACCACTCAAGGTACCATAGTGGAAATCATAAGGTAACTTGACAGACTTTGTGATGGGGTTACCACATACATCTAGGGGCCACAACTCTATTTGGGGGACAATTGACCGACTCCCCTAGTTGGCTCACTTCCTACCCACACGGGAGCAGGGACCGGTAGAGGGATTGGGACGCCTCTACATCGAGGATATCGTGTGGATTCATGGGGTGTCTTTGATGATAGTCTTAGATAATGACTCTTGCTTTACATCCCGGCTGTGGAGGGGATTACAGGAGGTGTTTGGGAGGTAGATGTGTTTGAGCATAACTTTTTATCCCCAGACGGATGGTCATATAGAGTGGACAATACAAACCTTGGAGGACATGTTATGTGCTTATGTCCTAGATTTTGGTTGTAGTTGGGAGGACCACCTGCCACTGGTGGAGTTTGCATACAACAACAGATATCACTCTACCATTTGCATGACACTATTCGAGGACTTGTACGGGCAGCCCCGCAGATCACCCCTATGCTAGACAGACCCAGGGGAGTCAGCACTCATGGGTTTGGAGTTGGTATGGGCTACCACAGAGAAGGTGAAGATCATTTGGGAGCAGATGAGGACTGTACAAAGCAGGCATAAGTCTTATGCTAATAGGATATGGAGACCCCTAGAGTTTGAGGAGGGTGATCATGTGTTCCTTCAGTTCTCAACACAAAACGTATTGTGGATATTTTTTGGGGCAGAAAACTACCTCCAAGGTTCATCAAACCTTTTCAGATTTTGAGCAGAGTTGGAAAGGTGGAGTACCACCTAGCCCTTCACCCAAAGACGCACCAGGTGCATGATGTTTTCCACATGTCGCAGCTGAGGAGGTACGTGCATGATCCATTGCACGTCATCGATTGGGGAAAGCTGTACATTGATGATGGCGTGATGTTTTCAGAGTTCCCAATGGAGATAAAGGATCGATAGGAGCATGTCCTATGTGGGCGGTTGATTCATCTGGTGCGAGTTTGGTGGAAATATGGGAATCTCCATGAGAGAACATGGGAGCGGGAGGCTCAGATTAATGCTCAGTACCCCAATTGTTTGATTAGTTTTGGTTTGGATTTTGGTGGAATAAAGACCTTAGGTGTGGAGAATGTAATGTATCATAAATTCCTTATAATAGTTTCCATTTATATGGAATTTTTCGAAAATGAAACGCTCTTATGGCATGTTATTATGAGGCCCTAAGATCATAGAATGGAATTTTGAGCTTTTTTTAAGTTACATTCATTAAACATGTGGGGGGGGGGGTTCTAACTTTTGAACCGGTTCTCAGATCAGAAATATGAGGGCACCATTGAACTCAGAATGTTGGGATTTTCCGAGAAATGAATTAACTTCAGCCAGTAAGGGCCAAGAAGAAAAGTTATTTTTTATACCTTTTTGAGAAAAATAATAAAATAATTTAAAAGAATTATTTTATTTATTTTTCATACCGTTGAGCAGCGAACGGTGACGCTGTGATGAAATGAGAAGGATCATTAATGGAGGTTCATTAATGGACCTTTTATAACCGTGATGTTGTTATCTTAATGCTTCTTTAATGGATCTTTAAATTTGGCTTATTAATGAGTGTCATTAATAATGGAAACATCACTATGAATATTTCCTTTTAATATGAAAATGTGTTGGTGGTTGGGGATTATATAAAGTGGGGAATTTCTGAAGAACAACCGGTAGAATCCATCTTTAATGAAGAATGAAGAACAAAACAAAAAAAATGTTTGAGGATCAGATATAGAGGTTGGAAAGTGGTGACGAATTCCAATGACCATGGATCGATGATGACGTGAATCACATCCTTCATCATCAGCAGATCCAATGAATTCAAGTAGGGGTTTATGTGTTCCTTGTAATTGATAATTCTATCCTCATTCTTTCAATTAACAAAGAAAACAGATCAACCGACTAATGGGTTGATCCTCGATCCATTCGTTTTTGTGGGAGGTTCTAATGTGGGTACTTGAATTGGGATTTTACTTTTGTTGTGTGGTTAATACTTTCTTGCAGGCTTAAACTCTAATGCGGAGGGCGCAGGCCGACACGAACAAGGGCCAAACCCTCCACCATTGTGGTGTATTGTGCGTTCTTTGAGGATGAAAGATAAAGTTTTCAGAAATATGATTATGAAGACTTCGTAGTGAATAAGTCATCCTACAGAGGCCGTAGGTGCAACCGGATTAAGAAACATACCACTAGAGTAACTTTGGTGGCTCGAAGAAGGTGTTGTCGGCGCGCCTGTCGGCATGCCATGGTGGAGAGGAGGCGTGGTGGCGTCTGTTGGCGTTTCATGGAGGAGCGACCTCCTTGATCCCATCAGGTGAGCAGAAGGCATGTGGACCCCGTCCACGGGCATGTAAAATGACAGGCCCCCTACCGGTCATGCGGTGTGAAGGGGAAATGCTAGTTGGTGCTGCTGGGTTAAAACCGGACACGCCCACATAAATGATGGGGAATCAGACCGCACTATATGGGTCGGGCTTCTTTTTCTGAGTCACACCCCACCATGTGGGCCAATCCACCTCCGTACCAGACACGTGGCTCAGCGGGCCAGATAGGCACCACCTAGCCAGACCCGTGCCATCGGGCCGGACCCGAGCCACCAAGTCGGACCTGTGCCAGCGGGTCGGACCGGTCCTACCAAGCTGGACCTGCATGCCCAATGGCCCGGCTGGGCCAAAACCATGCTGGACCCATGCCAGACCCATGCTGGAGCCTCAAACAGGGTCAGTTTGGGTTGGTCAAACCGGGTCAGACCGAACCCAGACCCAACCGGTCCCATTTCACTAAAACAATTATAACTTGCAAACCGAACATCTGATTGATGCACCATCTATGCTTAGATGAACCTTGTAATGAGGTGGTCCTTTTGAGATACTCTACATGAGTTCTAGAAGAATTTGGATAATGTCCAGGTTGGACTGGACTCGAATCCAACCAAGCCCTTTTTATTAAAAAGTGTATAACGTACAGACCAGGAGTCCGATCAATGCATTGTCTATTACATTGGAACCGTTAATAAAAGACAGTCCTTTGGATTATATCTAAGTGAGACTATGTGGAGGTTGAAATACGACCGATTTCTTGAATAGAATAACCTTCAAAACTCATACGTACAAGCTACAAGAATCCAATGATTGGCTGTCAAATGAAGAACTACCCTTCGTGGATTGACAAGAGAGTGACCCACAATGAATCGGTAATGGGGAGACCCTATGTGGATTCGCATGAGAGTGACCCTCCATGGATCGGTATTAGCATGACCCTTTTTGTATAGGTAATAGTGCGAACCTCCATATTCTGGCATGAGAGTGTCCCTCTATAGATCAGTAGTAGTGAGACCCGCTGTGGACCATCCGTAGAGTGACCCGTCATGGATCAGTGGCAGAGTAACCCTTTTTGGATCAAAAACGGACAAACAATTCTCAGATTAGCAGCCAAGCCTCTCAAAATAATTAGATGATCGAGATTATGACTAATTAAATTTATTCATATTTTTTAAATTGTATATCTCATTGGAGTTGTCTTTTACTATGTGCTTTTTGATTGAGATCTTACTTTGTGGTTTACCTTTGAGGATTTCTAAAACACCTTATGGGGTCTCGGGGTCCCTACTAAGTATTGTTATAATCACCCCTACACAGGCTTTTTCCGGAACTATTTTGTCTTGTGAAGATGATGAAAATCTTGACTGAGACATGGGGAGTCAAGGCTAGACGATGCTCAGAGTGATCAATAGATGTGGCGAGCTGTAGTGTCATCAGATAGTGAGTTGTTCTACTCTTCAAGAATAATCATCAGTGGATGATCTAAAGAGCCTTTATTTCTTTCGTTTTTTTATGTTTCTTCCAGTTGGGATTGTATATTGGCCCCTTTACATTTAGAACTTATTTTTACTATTAGTAGTGGTGCCTGGTGTTATGCTTTGTGTGTGTACTCTGTCTGTGTGAATACAGGTTTAAAGGAAATGTCTTGCCTTTTGGGAAACATCTTTCTGGTGTAGGTCACCAACCCCTCGCCTATGGAAGGTGAGTTTAGGGTAGTCATGGAATGAGCCCTGGGGGATGGGTCATGACACTCATAGTGTTAGAACAAGAATGGAGGATATTTTCATAATGGGATTAATAATTTTTTTAAGTGTGTAAAATAAGTTCATCAGACATTTGATTTCTGAAGTGATGGAAATAATTTAGAAAACAAATTGAATAAAGATAAAGTTTCATAGAATTCACCTCCCTCACTTCAGTGATTCATGTTTTAGGAGAATGGGCATTTACTATCAAATTCTGAAACTTGAGGTTTAATGATGATGATTAATGTCAGCAACATATTAATTCAAGGTACAAGGTTCAGTATCATGTGATCACTCTTTTGAATAGGGGTTCAATAATGATGTTGTGAAAGGTATACATATCATCCACTCTAGAACTATTAATGTCTTATTTGACTCTGGATCTATTCATTCCTTCATATCTGAAGAATTTATTAAGGGTATAAGTATTCCACCCAAAATATGTGATGTCGAATTAGTAGTGAAAAATCCTGATGGTACGATGATCACATTTTAAGTATACGATTTCCCTTTGATTGACATTAGTGGGAATGTTCTTCCTTCAGATCTTTCATTCTTCCTCTAGTTGAATTTGATGCCATCTTAGGCATGGATTTGTTTTCTATCAATAAATCCCACATCAATTTTCAAGGAAGGGAACTATGATAGTCTATCAATGTGAAGATAAATATGAACTTCCAATAGAGATTACATCAATTTAATTGGTTTTAATTCCCTTTTAGAAAGGGTTTTTTATCTCAGATAGTTGGGAAAAACTTGAAACTAATGATATGCCTATGTTATGTGATTTTTTTATGTATTTATCTAATAATTTTTTATCCTTCCTTCAAAACATGGTGTTTAGTTCTCAATAGAACTTAAAACTAGTGCCACGAAAATTTCAATGACTCCTTATAGAATAACCCCAATTATGTTATAATAATTAAAGAAGAAATTCCAAGAAAACCTTTACAAGAGATTCATTCTTCCAAGTGTTTCTCCTTGGTTTGAAAATTTTCTATTTTTTGAAAATAAATATGGATTGATGCGACCCTTTTTTGAATATTGGGAGTTGAACAAGATCACAATTAAAAAAAAGTATATTTTTCCAATATTGATGACTTGCTTGATCAACCACATGGAGCTCAATAATCTTCCAAGATTGACCTTTTTTCTATATGTCATCAATTTTGATTTAAGAGAGAGTACATACCCAATATTCAATTTTGTATGGGGTATAAGCACTATGAATATATAGCGATGCCACTCAGTCTTATTAATGCCCCTAATATCTTCATAGATTTAATGGATAAATTCATTAGAAATTACCTTGATTATTTTCTAGTATTATATATAGATGATATTATTATCTACTCAATTTTAAAATTAAATCATGAAGATCACTTGAGAATTTTACTAAATACCCTAATGAAGGAGAAACTATATAAAAAATTTACAAAGTATGAATCTTGGCAGTGAGTTTAATTTTAAATTAAATTCTTCCACTTCTGTTATATTAATTTAGAAAAATGGATTCCATATTTGTAATAAGAATAATTTATAATATATAATAAGTTTAACTTAATGTTTTACCCTAATTAATAGTGAAAACAATAAAAATTATTCACTATGGTTAAGGTAAAAATGAGTTTAATTCTTTCTTTTCAAAAATACCAAATGTGTCCTCTCTCCCACTAATAAATGGTCACCCCATTTCCTTTATTTTCTTCACCTCCAAACCATTTTTTCCAATACATTCCTAAATAACTTTCCTAATTCCCTAACCACATCCTAGAATCATTTTTTTCTTCAAAAATCTAACCTATGTTGGCTTTTAATGCAAACAAAAATAATTTATTCGAATAAAACGTAACATCCTTAACCGAGCGTTGTATTTTATTTATTCCTCAACCTCCTTAAAATATTATTAAAACGTGATGATATAAAAATTTAATTATCTTACATATAATGAGATTTTTTTTATCTTAATTTAATGGCCTAATATCATATTCTCCTCCCTCAAATGGGAAACTAAACTGTTGATTGTATGTAAGTTGGACTACCACCTCACGAACCGATGTAATTAAATTTCTATAACCGCTTCTCATGTATAGATATAATGACATATATAATATTTATATATGATATTTATGATATATTTATACTTATTTAATAATAATATCATATATACCTTTTTACTTTCCATTTCAAATATAATATGATAATGTTGTTCATGTATATAGTGGACTACTACCTCACGAAGTGATGCGATTTGTTTTTCACTTACACATTACATGGGAGGTAATAAGGATTAATTTAATGTTTATATTTTATAATAATAAAATATTAAAAAATATATCATTTTAACATATCATATACTTTCTTACCTTACCATACATTAAAAATGATAATATTGTTCTTATTTGTGGGGGACTACCACCTCACGAAGCGATATGATTCGTTTTTTATTATTACTACTACATCACATGGATGGTATGAATAAGGGTATTTAAATAAATAATACTATATTAATGACATAATTATTATACTATAAATATAAAATAACACTTACCTTCTTTTCACCATGATCTTTAAAAAATGAAAATGTTACATATGCGTACGTACGACCTACCGTCTCCATGATTTTAACGTGGTTCATTTTTCATAACCATATTTAATGGTTAGTTTAAAAAGTATAATTTATTTATATATTTGATAATTATTTCATGGTTACCATTTTTTGTATTATTAATTAATAATCTCTTTGACCATAATCAACTTTCTAAAGTGGTTTAGGACATCTGATCCATTTATCTTTAAAACATCTGGTGTGGAATTAATTGGTTTATTAATTGAATATGACATGGTAAAAAATAAAATAAAATTAATTATAAACATTAAAAGGGTTATTAATAATGTACAAGAATTAACTTAAGTTTCTTATTCAGGGTGATAAAGAATGCACATGACAAATCGGGCTTGGGGTAAGGAATCTTTATAACCCACCCTTTTCACTAGGTTATGAAAATTCTCTCTCTAACTCATTTTATCTCTCTTTCAATTATGGAATGATAAAAAATCCTATATATATGTCTCTAAAATTTATACCTATATTATTATCCCATAATTTTATGGTGTATTACATGACTTATGACCATTTATAAAATTCCTTATTTAAGAAATGTCTTTTGATTATGTTATGAGAAAAGATTATTAACCCATTTTTTCCATGGGTAATTATTATGTTTCTACATTATGATTAATATTATTATGTGGAACATGTATTCATTTAAATTAAATTAATGCAAATATTTTTCTCAGAATTATATATACCTCTAATGAATTGGTTAATTTTTTAGTCTCATGAGACATCATGTATGGTATTAGGGACTGAACCAAATCCATTATGGAGCTCTGTCCACCACATGATGTTTTCTTGGTAATTATCCTTGACTTGGTTTTATTCCATGTTTTATGTCATTTACACTTTCTTTTTTCCATTATATTATGATACCATGATCTTTATTTTATTCTTTTACTTGATTTCTCATGTAAATTTTCTTTTATGATGTCATGTTATACCTTTGACTCACATGTTATGATTTCTTATCAGGATTATTCCCTTATAAGGTTTTTTAGATCACTCTTTTCTTAATGTATCCCTTAGGTTATCCCATATATATTTGGGATCTCGAATGATTTTTAAGATCCCTATATGAAAAATAAAATAATAATAACTTGTTTTATGTATTAAGAAACTAGTGGTAATTCATGTCAGTTAAATACAAGGACAGTTTTTGTATACATGTGTTGAAATAAAATGTATTTGGTTCCTCTATGAACTATGGGGGTTTAAAAGATGATAGATGAATTGGTATTTGAAGGGTTTCTAGGAATCTTGAGTCCGTGAATACTTTTATTTATGTCATGGTACTCTAGTATAACTCAATAAAGGATCACATATGGCTGATCAAAATTAATGTGAGAACTCCTAAGGATCATGAATAGAGCTGCATGACTGATAAGTTCAATGGGATTTCAATGAGTATGGTGCCTCGGTTTATGTGCTAGAAAATTTGAGGGGTGTTTCTATATGTGGAAATAGTGGAGATTAAATATAATTTTTAAAGATTATTTTTTAGTAAAATATATTCTTCTATAGAAAATAATATAATCTATACTTAATAGTGATTTAATTTTTTAGTTCTAGGGTATTTCCATTGAGAATTTAAAGTTTGATGATAGATCACAGGTATGACTAAACACTGGAAATGTATGAAACTAATATTTCCTTATTCCCTAGCATGATATGTATGTTGAGTTTATAGGGATGGAATGATCATTAATTATAATAAATGGTCCTTAAGTGATTATGGTATTTGGTAAAAGAAATGCTTGGGAATCAATGATTGGGATAGCCATATAATGGGAATGATGACAATAACAATTCAAGGATATGATCCTTATTTTGAGATAATTTAGTGAATTTAGTGGGTTATGTTTTCGGAAACTTGAATTTATAGTGTTTAATGATCCCAATCAACACATGACTAAACACTAGTCAGTCATGTTTAGTCAGTACATTTGATAACTAAATGAACATGGGATTCAAAAATAAAATATTTTAGTATTATAGGATGATAGTATACATTCACATATAGTGGGTATAACTTATTAGTCACATAGATTTTTACCCTAGTGTCGTATGGGTTTGGTGAAAATAAGGGGCATAGTTACAGTGATCTGTAATTTTTTCAACAAATCCATTGAAATATTTGAAATAATATTTTATGGATTGGTAATTAGGTCATTTTTTCTTAAATCACACAATGGATTCCCAAATATACAATATTGAAAATAAAATATTAATATAAAGTCTACATTAATTGATCATTAAGAATCTCAAATATCTCCTTATAAAATCCCAAAATGAGAATTTTTCACCATAGTGTGACTTACGACAGGGGGTTTACCATAGGGGTTGTATAATTTGAGTTCACAATTTGAGCCCTAAGATTAGTCTATATTAGGTCAAATAAAATAGTGAAAAAGATAAATTTTTCCAATATATTAATGCATAACTACTCTATTTATTTTTAGTCATATCCTACACTATAAACCCTAATTAGGGAGATATCTTTAATGTTGGGAGAAATGGATAAATTTGTGACTATTCTTAGAGGTATTGTCGATGGAGCCCAGTGATGATGTGAATTAGAATGAGAATTGATCCAATCTGGTGGTAGATCTTTTTATTTCTTTCATGTTTCATTGTTTTAATGTTTTATGATAATATTATTTATTAATGAATTATTTATCAGAATTAAAATCCCTTTTATGTGTTTTATAGTTATTATTATATGATTATGACATTTCAAATGTATTTCATCATTGGGAATATTTGTGCAAGATTATTGGTGGTTGTACCATTATATTAGCTAGCAATCTCCACCCTCCCTCCTCATTTTTCTCCCTTCTCACAACACATGTTCACCACTTGCCTTTTCCAAGGTCAGTAGTTCAATAAAGGTATCCTAACATGGTGGTCAGGTGGAAATCAGGATAATGGATTTCCATTTTAGATGAATCTATGAGAAATGAGGATATAATAGGTGTTAGAGGTGTGGTACATAGAACTTGGTAGCTAATATAGAAAAATAGAGGCATAGTGTCATAAGTTTTGATGAGTAGCAGCTGGAAACACATAAACGACATGGTTCTAGGTGACTTGTAGGTGACAAGAAGTTGTTTGAACTTTAGTGAAAGATATATATGGTTTATTGAGGCGATATAGTGATTATGAATCCTAGATATAATGCATCAGGTGAAAATATTGTTTGAAATATCAATAGTGGAACCATTCTCAGATGGATATAGTTATAAAGATTAAAATTGTGGTCACATGACATGTGATTTCATATATCAAATTATGTTGGTGGATAGGGTTTCTTTTCTATGTAAAATATCACATGAGTTTTACCTTATGATCACACATTGTGTGGTTTTTTATTATGAATCTTCGTAAGTACAAAATTACATGCTCAACTAACTTCATCGTCTCATGTGATGTATGGGCCAGTAGGCATGCCTTATACATATTCCACAAAAATCATGTTAGTGGAACTGGTACTTGTATCATGGAGTGTGTCAATGGAAGTTATTTTCATGTCATTATTGAGTTAAATAACCAAGATATACATAAATTAACATAGGTTTTTCTTTTTAAGTTCATTATATCACCACATATATAGCCATCAAGAATACTTAGGTGTGATTTTGAGGCACTCATGCCAATTCTAGAGAACTCAGCCTCTGATTGGGTGAGTGATGAGGCCATTATCTAGGGACCCATTTTCAGATGTTTCCATTAGGTGATAGAAGATCATATCCTTCACCAATATTATTTTGAGTAGTCCCTCTACCCACATTCTATTAGGTCGATCTTCCACCAGTGAAGCAATGCATGGTTTAGGTAATGTGGGGTTGAGGATTCCCATTGACTAGGTGAACTTCATGAGTTTCAGTGATAGAGATAACCAAGGATCTGAGGTGATCCTAAACCTTATGTTATAGATTATTTTTTAGAGTTAGTAACTAGATTGTTTTTCCTAGTTCGGTCACCCACAAATCATATGGTGGTTTTATATCTAATCTTCTACAGAGAACTGTGAGCCATTAGTAGACCTTGAAAACACATCCCAATGAAAATGATATTATTTCATAGATAGATTTATATTTCATGTTCCCTAACAGTTAATAATTTTAATATCCTAATATTTTAAGTTATATTTCTCTTTAAAAAATTTGAAGTGTTCCACACCATTATTAATATGCAAAATTGGGCTTTAAGTGATTTGGGATATAGTATAAAAATATTATTATTTAGATGTGATAACCTAGCCATTGAATTAGAGGGTAGTGAAATGAGTAGATTAATTATAAAACATATTTATAGTGTTCTAATCAATATAAATATATTTTTGAATGCTTAATAAATACAGACTATGTTATTAGGGATAAAATGTTATACTTCAAAGTGCATTTTCATCAAAAAATGATTTTATTTAATATTTTAGATGAAAATTATATTTAATATATAATAATTTTAGAAATTAAATTTTATAAAATGAATATCATTTTTTAAATAATAATATAAATACTTACTTAGGGTTAATTTTTTCAATTTTTCTAAAATGATTGAATTTTAGTTAATAGTAAATAATACCAATTGTTTGTAAAAATATCATTTATTTTAATTAAATAAATTAATTTAAAATATATTTTTTATTTCAAGTGATATAATGTAACACCTAAATATTTAACGGTATGTTATCTTTAATAGCTTTCATTACACGCAACACCGACTTGACTTACGTAACACGGAAGATTGAATTTTTGCGAAACAACACTTTAGTGTTGTAATTATTTAAATAATATATTTATAAAATATTCATTAAATATAGTAATATAAATATTAATAAATAGTTTTAAAATTTTATTTATAATTTTTTTTACATAAATAAAACATATTTATAGTGAAATTTATAAATTTCGGTAAAATAGTTATATGGTTAGAAATACTATTTTCTTAAAGGAACTACTTTTCATGTCCTTTTGTGTAAAAATAATAAAATTAATTTTATAAAATCTTGTAAATTTAATATATTAAAATAGAATTATTTTTTCAATTATAATATAAACATTATCTTTGTGTATATTTTTGGTATTTTTTTTGAAAACATTCAATTTTTGATAAGTAGTCAAAACACTGCATTATTGTTAAAAACTGACTTTTTTATTTAAATAATTATTTTACCTTAAATTTATTTTAAAGTCAAAATAGATAAATAATAAATATATTAACCATATTTAGGTCCTTGGAATAATTTTTATAATAGAAATAGATATAAAAATTCATTGAATTTTTTTTAACGTCTTTTTACCCGTCTTATAGCCACATTTGGAGATTAGTATTAAACATAATTTTACTACTTCTATGAATTGAATTTCGGAAAAAAAAAATGCTTGTAATAATTATGAAAAATATGGTTCAATTGGATCAAAATAATTCTTTTTAATAGTAAATTTTGAATTTTATTTACCATAGTTAAAGGTAAATAGCGTAATTAAAAATAACATTATAATAATATAAAATTACACAAACACATATCATATTTTCATTTGATATGTTTTTTTCGACCAAAATAAATCTTTGTTCAAAAATATGATTCTTTTTAAGCCACTTGTGTTAAATTAATACATTTATTATATTTTATTTAAAGAAGAGTTAAAAGTGTCATTTTTAAATTTTAATAACTAAATCATTTTTAATATAGGGTTATGCATAAGATAAGTTAGACTATAAATATACATTATAAATATATGAAATTTATATACCTAATTATAATTTATTTATAATTTTTAGAAATAAAATCAATAAATTTAATTGTAAAACAATGATGATGCTATAATTGATATAATAAAGGAAGATTAAAATAAATGATGTTAATAATATTAAACTAAATATAATTTTACATAATTAATGAAATCCAGTAATTTTATAAAAAACATAGAAATATTAGTGACATTTTTAAATTATTGGTTTGAAGTTATCATATTATTTTGATATTTTTAAAAATTTAAATATTGAACAGTAACAAAATTGACATAAATGATATTTTAAAATAAATACTAATTTATTAAATGATATAAAAGTCATAAAAGTCTAAGGATCAAAAAAATAACTTTGATAGTGATAAAAATTTCATAATTTATCCATTTTATGTTATTTTGGAATTCTATAGTAACCATATTAACCATGTAGTGTAAAAATACAAGAAGACAGAGTAAGAGTTAAACAGTTTTACTAAGGGTTAATTCTAAATGACACGGTTAATTTTAGAACATAAACATGTATAAAATATATTGGATTAGAGGATTTATACCCATACTCATCTTATAATCTATATAAATAACTTTTTATTTTTTTGAAACTGAAAATTAATTTATAATAAATTAATATTTGAAAATTTTCCTAAAGTGCCCCTCACCCCCTTATAAAAGGACAATTCCAATTCTCTTCACGACTCAAAATCCCTTTGGATTGGCCAAACCCCACCAATCTCCTCTCCCATATTCCCTAAAATCATACTATATTCTTTAATTTGGTAATAAAGCTAACTTAACTAATCCTTTTGTGAAAATCAATAGTAGATACCCGAAAAATAGGTAATCGTTTTATCAAACTCTTTCAATGTTCATTTCTTCTTCTACTTCCACTTCCTAAGTTGTTTGAATAATAAAATAATAACTTCATAATTTAATGTATTCTAAGATGTTTTTATGATTATGGGACAAGCATATTTCTCCTTTTACTCATCCAACATAAAACAATATCACTATGCATGCGTACGTATGTCTTACCATCTCAACAGCATATTGTAAACTGATTTTCACGTACAATTTATTTATATGGGTATAAATATGAATATAAAGGATTAAATAATAAATATAACATGATAATTTTTTTGTAAAATTTATATTCCATCCAATATTATACCATTTAACAATTAATAAAATTATATCGTCGCTCGTGCGTACGTACGGCTTATCGTCCCTATAATGTGATGAGACTCATCTTCCATGTTCACCATTAAAGAATGATTATAAAAATTATGAATAAGTATAAAATATATGACATAATAATGATACTGGGATAATATATATATATATATATATATATCATTCACTTACTTCCATTCAATATGATAATAAAACAGAAACAGTGTTCATGTATATGTACAGTCTACCGTCTCCATGAATGGTGTATTACCTTTCATATATCAATATATTATATATATTTATATTATTAATTTATATGATATATAAATCATTTCATACATTATGTAAGTAATTAGATCATGATCTAATTAATACGATCAAGAATAAAAAGTCAAAACAAGTGTTATAAAGAAAGTGATTATTTCCCGAAAAGTTGCTTTAACTAGAAAATTATTAATAAATGGGTAATATAAAGTCATAAGTGAATCATATATGATATCATTATGATTCTATTAGAATTTAATAATATGTTTAAAAACATTATACAAGATTTTTGGACATGTACGGAGTGTATCAGACCTAAGGTAAGGGAATTCCATCTTACTATTAAGTTTCCTGAGATATATATCATGTTCACCACCTATTTCTTATGTGTGGTGTATATAATTCCCCTATTATATTTCCTATCGTGAATATATTATCTTCGTGGGATTTAATGATTCATTTAAAGATATCATGCATATTATTTAAATGTCCAAAGTGGTTTGGGAGGCTTTGAATATTTAAAGAATTAACCCTATCTCCATTTTAATATTCTTGATATTATTTTACATATTTATTTATATATATATAAAAGTATTATAAAAGAAATTTTATTTCTATTTTTATGTTAGTTAAAATGTTTTCAAAAAGGAATAATTTAAAAGTTTTATGCAAGATCAAATTTCACAATCTCATTATTATGTGAGGTTTTTTATACGTAAGTATCTACTAGGCTATCTTTATCATCTAAGTACGTGTTTCTTAAAATGTATTTCAAAATATTATCAAAAAATGTTTATAGAAATTTTTACCTATGTTTTAATTTTCATAAAATGTTTTTAAATAAATTTTTCTGTCATTTTCCAAATGAGGTACTTTATGAAGTTTTTGAAAAATTAAGGAAATAATGTTTTTAAATTTATACAGTGTGAGTGGCTATTTCCACCGTTATGAAACCTTAACATTTTGAAGCCTCCCTTACAATCCTAAAAGGTGTTTTTTAAAAAATATGTATCTTTTATAATTTTGAAAACTTTTAATTAATATCAAAGTAAAAAAGGTAGAGTAAATAAAGTGATATTTCTAGTAAAGAGTATTAATGAATTTGTTAGATTATTTTCATCTATGTCAACATCCTATGTTGAATTTTATTCTTAATTAAGGTTGATTTATTATGATACAATCTTCCATATTTTAGTGAAGTTTTTATTTTATATCTGATTGTTGATGTGATATTTTGATACCATTCATGGTTATGGTTAAAGTATTAACATTTCGTATTCTAGTTTTAATTCAAATGTTTATGTTGCATATGTTTCACCCTTTTAATTTGAGTAATGCATTGCACTTAGAAATAAATGGGTTGGGGACCGATTAATGAAAGCCCTATGAGTTGGGGAATAGTTAATAAAAGCCCCTCGATGCATCGATAGTTATCACGAGACAAACTAATTTGGGTTTTTGACTAACATCATACCCATATGGTCTTGGAATGAGGTCTTAATGGTATATACGGAATTATGCATTCTCTCATTATAAGATTAGTAATTGATCTTACATGTGATTATTCACGTAGTATAATATCAATGTGAATGTTTAAATTTCATTATTTTATTTATTCTTTCCATATTATAATGAAGGTATTGTTTAAAAGGATTATGTTATAATTTTATAACTTTACTTAAAAGTTTAATATTATTTATAAAAACGTCCATTGTATTGTTTAACCATACATCAGATATGATCTCGCCCCATTCTTATGTTTTAATTTCCCAAGATGCCAAAAGGTTTATTATGATTTATATGTAGGTTTAATCTAGGATGATAATAGAATTCTCAAATGATTATCAATGTTGTATTTTATGTTTTGAATTTTAATATAAAGTTCTTGTATGTAATATATTTTCCAATACTTTTAAATTGATCAATCCTTCAAGATTTGATTCCTTTTAATCATGCCAATTTAGTAAAATAATGAACTAGTTCTAGGCTTTTGATGTTGGGTGTTCTAGTTAGTATCAAAGAATGTTTAGAAACAACATTATAAATAGATTTATAA
Source organism: Viscum album (assembly GCA_963277665.1). Classification (NCBI taxonomy): domain Eukaryota; kingdom Viridiplantae; phylum Streptophyta; class Magnoliopsida; order Santalales; family Viscaceae; genus Viscum; species Viscum album. Next base: position 176,293,409 of record OY728147.1, on the reverse strand, counting down.
AACCTTGCCTTGGGATTATAACCCTAAAATAGAATTTGAGGACAAGTATAGAAGAATATCCTATAATTTTGGTGAAATAGAGATTGTGTGGGTCTTCCAAGAAATGTATCCATGTCTGGATACTACATGTGGATGTTATTCTAGCACAGATGTACCTAGGAGTAATATCTCTGACAAGGTGTTCCGAGCTTGGCTCGGGTAACCTGGTACACAACAATGAGTCTTACTACGCACCTGGTTTGACACTCTCATGGGATATGCATAGGATAATTAATATTTTATTTACCTACCTTATAAAGGAATTATAATTAGAGATGCCCCTAAAGTGACCAATGTTTCAAATTCTATGATTCACAATGCACAAATTTTTGTTATGTATTATACCATATTTAGTGTTACACATAGTATATAAATTTATAAGTTAATAAAGTATATACCATATTATAGAAATGGTGCCTAGAAAAAGTAATGAGAAATCCAACAATTCACATGATCCAAATAGTAATAAGGGTCATATATTTCATGTTATTAAGCCAATAATCCAGAGTGAAATTGTCTTCCACGTATTCTAATCATATGAAGAAATATAATCATGTGTTAACAAGATAAGTAAAGAATTATCTATGTCTAATAGATTTGAAGGTAATCAAGATAAGAAGAGGATGGTAGATAAAAAGATAGATATAGGGAAGAAGGGAAAGAAGGATTTTCCCACATGTGATAACAGTTGATAGAATCACCCTGGGAAATGATTGAAAGGAATGGGAGTTTTTTCTAAGCTTAGATAAAAAATAAACCAAGTTCATGATTACAAGGGTAAGAAAAAGGTTTTTGATTTACAATGATTCATCTGCAAGTATATGGGACACTATGTGAATCAATGTCACAATCGTCAGATTATACCCCAGATGATTCTATTGGATAATAATCAAGTTATGGTACTACCACAGATGAAGAGGAATGGTTTATGTGCTTATGTTGTTATAGAATAAATATTTTATTTTATTATTATATCAATGATGTATTGGTTATATGAATTATGAAAATAAATCTGGATTGTATTGTAGAATTATTTCATTAAGGATTAGAGATTGTATGGTACCAAGTGAAGTGACAGAGTTGAAAGTTAAATTTTTTGAAAATATACGGTTGAGGGAATGATAACCCTTAATATGTCTGAGATAATGATGTTTGAATAAATAGATGTTTGATTTAGATAAATCATATTGGATTTTATTGACTACCTTATAACTTATTAATGATATATTTATTCCATCATTGATGGATTTTACAATATTTTTTTATCCAGGATGTTTATCCAGTATTCTATGTTTTACATAAGGAATAAGGAAGCACAAACATATTCAAATAGGTTTCTATGGTAATTCAGGTTATTACCATGTTTTCTAGAAAACATGACAAAGGTATTAATATTCGTGTTATCTGAAAAAAAAGATATTCATTATCTTATGTGGCCTTCCTTATAAACGTTTTGATAGAGAGTATGGAAAGACGTAATTTGGATATGTCTAATAGATATAATGGATTAATTTGGACATTGGATAGAATTGTTTAAGGTTAAAACATTTCATAATATTATTTTCTGAATGTTAAAATAATATAGTTTTTAGAAAATGACAACCTGAAGGTCGGGTGAAAACCCGTCGCGTCAGACAAGGTTGTGGGAATCGAACCCACAATTGAAGAATGATAAGGATTTATCACCTACCATTGGCCTATGCAATGTCCTGGTTTTTATAACATAGTTTTTTTAAATAAATAGTATGAAAAATGAAGTGTAAATTCATTTTTGGAACCCTATATTATTAAGATAAATAGAATATCATTTGAATTTTATTACCTTTTGGAGAGAAAGATGAGTTTGTGGTAGAAATTAGTTATAGGATAGAACTCTACTTTTCAAGTAAGTATGCTTCCTTTTTTTATTATTATATAAAGTAAATTAATTATTAGACTCTATAGAATGGATCTTAAAATAAAAATGTTTTCCTTGTACTTTCTTTTGTGATGAATCAAATGGACCCTCAGATCATCGCAACATTATAGTTTTCAAGTTGTTAAATTTCTCTTAATAATGTTCTCTATCACTCTCCATCAGAACATGGTGGTAAAATTTTCTTTCATGTCCAAGTTTTCATATATGTAACCCTATTATGTGTTCTCTCTGGTAACCTTTGTTCTTCCCTTTAATTTCAAATGGTGGTCTCATTAGTTCATTTTCTGATGTGGGATTTGAATAAATATATTTTGAAAAGTCCATCCCATAGATTTGGTTTCTAGGTTTAAATTATGAGTATTAAATTTATTGAATTATGGGAGAATTTAATGCCCCAATATTACGTGGTATGTTATTTTCAATATCTTATGCTACATGCAACACTAACCTAGCTTGTGTAACATGCGAGATTGAGTTTCTGCGAAACAACACTTTTGTGTTGTAATTATTTAAATGATATATTTATAACATATCCATTAAATATAATTCAATAAATAATAATAAATAATTTTTAAATGTAATTTATAACATTTTCTCATAAATAAAACATATTTATAGTGAAATTTATAAGTATCGATAAAATAGTTATATGTTTTGAAATACTATATTCTTAAAAGAAATAATTTTTATGTACTTTTGTGAAACCATAATAAATTTAATTTTAGACACTATTAAAAATTTAATTTAGTAAAATAGACATCATTTTTGAATTTATAATATCAATATTATCTTTGGGTAATTTTTTTTATTTTCCTGAAAACATTCAATTTTTGAGGACTAGTGAAAACACTCCATTATTGTTAAAAAATGACTTTTTCATTTAAATAATTATTTTAATTTAAAATATATTTTAAGGTAAAAATATATAAATAATAAATATATTAAAACAATTTAGGACATTAGAATCATTTTCATAATAGAATTAGATATAAAAATTAATTGAACTTTTTTTAACGTCTTTTTACCTATCTTCTAGCCATATTTTCATATTAGCATTAAACTTAATTTTACCACTTCTGTAAATTTAATTTCTAAAAAAGACATACATGGTTGTAATCAGTATAAAAAATTTGGTTCAATAGGGTCAAAATAATTTTGGGTGAATAGTATCTTTATTTACTATGGTTTAAGGTAAATAGGGTAATTAAATGAAAAAATAATATTAAAATAATATTAAATTACCCTAAAACATGTCCTCATTTCATTGGATAAGTTTTTTGAAACAAAAATTAATCTTAGGTCAAAATATGATCCCTTTTAAGCCACTTTTGTTAAATTAAGACATTTATTATATTTTATTTAAAGAAGAGTTGAAAGTTTCATTTTTAAATATTAATAACAAAATAATTTTTAATATAGGGTTATAAAAAAATAAATTTGACTATAAATATTCATTGTAAAGAAAAGAAATTTATCTAAATAATTATAATTTTTTTATAATTTGTTTACATTAAATAATTAAATTTAATTTTGACACAATGATAATTCGGTAATTGATTTAATAAAGGAGGAGTCAAATAAATGATGTTAATAATATTAAAATTAATATAATTCTACATAATTAATGATATAAACTAATTTTATAAATAAAATAGATATATTACTGAAATTTTGGAAGTATTGTTTCAAATTTATCATGTTATTTTGATATTTTTAAAAATGAAAATATTGAATAGTAACATAATTGACATAAATGATATTTTAAAATAAATACAATTTTATTAATTAATATAGAAGAAATAAAAAACTAAGGTTCATCCAAATAAATTTTATTGTGATAAAAATGTCCTAAATTATCTACTTTAGTTTCTTTGGTAATTTTATAGTAACTATATTAACCATGTAGTATAAAAAGTCAAGAATACACGGTAAGAGTTAAACTGTTTAACTAGGGGTTAATTCTAAACGATATGGTTTGTTTTATTACCTAAAAATGTCTAAAATATATTATTTGATATTACGTAGACCCATAATCATATTATACTCAAACAGAATCACTTTTAATCTTTTATAAAACAAAAATAAACTCATAATAAATTAATAATTCAAGACTTTCCTAAAGTGCCCCTCACCCCTTATAAAAGGGCACTTCTCCTTCTCTATAATTAACACCTCCAAATCCATTTTAAAAGTACAAAACCGGACCATTTACTCTCCACACTTCCCTCGAATCATCCTAGAGGCCTTAATTTGGTTAGAAAGAAAAATTAAGAATTCTGTTTGTGCAAATCAAAAAGAGATACCTGAAAAAGAAGTAATCGTTTTATCAAACTCTTTCAAATTTCTTTTCTTCTTCTACTTCCACTTATTAAGTTTTTTCCATAATAGAATAATAAATACATGATATAATATATTCTAATATGTTTTTATGATTATCGTACAACCATATTCCTCCTTTTACCCATCCTATAAAATACAATATCACCATGTGTGTGTACATACGGCTTATTATATCCACACCATGGTGTAAACTGTTTTTCATGTACACCTTATTTATATGGTTATAAAGTTGAATATAAAGTATTTAAATAATAAATATAACATGATATTGTTTTTTTTAAATTAATATTCCCCCAATTCCATACCATTTAACCATTAATGAAATGATACCTTTGCTCAGGCGTACGTACAACTTACTCTATCCACGACGCGATGAGATTCATCTTCCACGTTCACCATTCAAGAATGATTATAAAAATTATGAATAAGTATTAAATATATTAAATAATAATGATACTATAATAATATATATATATTTGTAAACATATATTCCATTCACATACTTCCATTCAATATGATAAGAAAATGGAAAAAACGTTCATGTGTTCGTACGACCTACCATCTCCGTGAACGGTGTATTCCATTTCTTATATCAATCTATTATATATATTTATATTCTGAATTTATATGATATATAAATCATGTTATACATTCTGGAAGTAAGTAAATCATTATTTAATTAATACGATCAAGAATAACAAGTCAAAACATGTACATTAAAGAAAGCGATTATTACCCAAAGTATTGATTTTACTTGAAAATTATTAATAAACATGTAATATAAAGTCATAAATGAATCATATATTATATCATCATTATTCTATTAGAAGTTAATAATATTTTTAAAAAATATATATATGATTATTGTACATGTATAGAGAGTATTAGATCTAAGGTAAGGTAATTCCATCTCACTAAATTTTTATGAGATATAAGCCATGTTCACCACTTATTTATTATGTGTGGTGTATGTACTGCCACTATTATATTTCATATCATGAATAAATTTTATTCATGGTATTAAAAGATTCATTTAAATATATCAAGATTGTTATTTAAAAGTCCAAAGTGGTATTGGATTCTTTTAATATTTAAAGAATTAATCTTTTCTCTATTTAAATATTCTTGATATTATTTTACATAATTATTATATGGATATAAAATGATTATAAAGGAAACTTTATTTCTATTTTTAAGTTCATTCAAATGTTTTCTATATGGCTCGAGCGGCTATTTCCACCATCATTGAATCTTAAGGTTTTGAAGCATCCCTTACCGGTTTACTAGGTTATTTTTAAAAGAAATGTTTTCTTTAATAATTACACAATCTTTTAAATGATATAAAAGTAAAGAAGGAAAACTAAAAAAGGGATATTTCTCTCAAAGAGTATTAATGAATTTGTTAGATTATTATCATCAATGTCAACATCGTCTATTGAATTTTATGATTAATTGAGGTTTATTTATTATGATACAATATCTAATATTGTATTGAATATTTTATGTTATGTTTGACTATGGATGTGCTATTTTGACACAATTCATGTCTTATGGTTAATGTATTAACATTTCATATGCTAGTTTTAATAGAAATGTCTATGTTGGTCATGTTTCACCCATTATAGATTAGAAATCCATTGGACATATAAAGAAATTGGTTGGGGCCGATTAATAAAATACCTATGGGTTGTGGAATGGTTAATGAAAGACCCTCGATGCATTGATAGTTATCATGAAACAAATTAATTTGGGTTTTGACTAACTTCTTACTTGTATGGTCTTGGCATGAGGAATTGACGGTGTGTCCAGAATTATGCATTCCCTCATTATGAAACTAGTTATTGATATTACAAGTGATTATTAGAGTAGTAAAATATCCATGTGAATGTTTAAATGGAATTATTTGATTTATTATTGAAAAATTATACTCAAGGTAATTTTTAAAACGATTGTCTTATAATTTTATACCTTTCCTTAAAATTTTATACTTATTTATGAATTCTTATGTTGAATTGTTTAACCTTACTAAGCATATGAACTCACACCCTTCTTATGTTTTATTTTCTAGGATGCCAAGAAGTGTATTATTATTTATATGTTGGTTTAAGCTAGGATAATAATAGCATTCTCAATGGATTATCAATGTTGTATTTTATGTTTTCAATTGTAATGTAAATTTCGTGTATGTAATCTATTTTACAAGACTTCTAAAATGTTCGGTACTTTGGGATTTGATTCCTTGTAATAATTAAAATTGGTAAAAACAAGGCACCGGTTCTGGGCTTCTAGGGTTGGGGAGTTACTGTTGGTATCAATGGATGTTTATAAACATCCATAGAAATAGATTTAGAAAAATTATATTTGGGATAATAACCCTAAAATAGAATTTTAGGAAATGTATAGAAGAACATTCTATAATTTTGGGAAAATGTAGATTGTGTGGGTCTTACAGGAAATACATCCATATCTGGATACTACAAGTGGATATTGTTCTATAACAGATGTACCTTGGAGTAATATCACATAAAAGGTGTTCCGAGCTTCAATCGGGTAACCTGGTACACAACAATGAGCCTTACGACGCACCTAGTTTGACACTCTCAGGAGATATACTTAGGATAATTCAAATTTTATTTACCTACCTTATGAAGTATTTAAAATTAGAGGTGCCTATAAGGTAACCAATGTTTCTGATTCTAGAATTCACGATGCATAAATTATTGTAATGTATTGTACCATATTTAGAGTTACACAATGTACATAACATTATAAGCTAATCCAGTGTATGCCATCTTATAGAAATGGAACCTAGAAAAAGTAATGAGAACTCCACCAATGCACATGATCCAAAGAGTAATAAGGGTCATTGATTTCCTAGTCTTAAGACAACATTTCACAGTGAAATAGTCTCCCACGTATTCTCGTCATTTAAAGAAATAACATCATGCGTTAAAAAGATAAGTAAAGAATTATCTGATTCCTATGTCTTTGAATGGATGAAATAGAAGAAGGGGTTGGCAGAGAAAAATATAGATAAAGGGAAGAAGGGAAAGAAGGATTTTCCCATATGTGATAACTGTTGAAATAAAAACCCTGGTAAATGAAAGAAAAGAATGAGATTTTTTTATAAGTGTGGATAAAAAGTACACCAAGGAGATGATGGAAAGGGTAAGAAAAAGGTTTCCAATGTATAATGCTTTATCTGTAAGGATATGGGACACTATTGGAATCAATTTCCTAATCACTTGAGTATACCCCATATGGTTATATTAAAGAATAATCAAGTTATGATATTTCTGTAGATGAAGAGGAATGATGAATATGCCTATGTTGTTATAGATTAATTAAGTTATTTTAGTATTTTATCAATGATTTACTAGTCATATGAAATAAGAAAATAAATAATGATTTTTTTGTAGTATTATTTCCTTAAGGGTTTGAGATTGTATGGTACTAAGTGAATTGAGACCGTTGTAAATTAAATTTTTTGAAAAATAAATAGTTGAGGGAATGATAACCCTTAATTTGTTTGAGATAATGATGTTCGAATAAAGAGATGATTGATTTGGGTAACGTTTATTGGATATTATTGATTACCTTGGAACCAATTAATGGTCTATTTATTCCATAATTGTTGGATTTTATAGTATTTTTGGATCTAAGGAGTATATCCAGTATTCTATGTTTTACATAAATAATAATGAGCCATAGACATATTCATATAGGGTTTTATGGAAATTTAGGGAATTACCTTGTTTTTTTAGAATACATGATGAAGGTATTAATATTCTTGTTATGTGACAGAAAGATATGCATTATGTTATGTGACCTTCTTTATAAATATTTTGATAGTGAGTTTGGACAGAAGTATTTTGGTTCAGTCTAATAGATGAAATGGATAAATTTGGACATTGGATAGTATTGATTAAGGTTAAAAAAATTTCATAAGATTGTTTTTTTAATGTTATCATAATATATTTTTCAGAAAAGTACAACTTGAAGGTTAGGTGAAAACCTGTCGTGTCAGAAAAGGATGTGGGAATTTACCCACTACTAAAGTACGATAAGGCTTTAGCACCTACCACTGGCCTATGCGATGTACAAGTTTTTTTATTATAGTTTTTTTATTTTAATAGTATTAAAAACGAATAGTAAATTAATTTTTGGAACCCTATATGATTAAGATAAATAGAATATCTTTTTAATCTTATTATCTTTTGGAGATAAATATGTGTTTGTGGTAGAAATTAGTTAAAGGATAGAACTCTACTTTTCAAGTACGTATGATTCCTTTTTTTATTATTCTATGAATTAAATTAATTCTTAAAATCTAGGGAAATTATCTTAAAACAAAAAAAATAGTTTTCCGTGTACTTTCTTTTGTGATGAATCAAATGGACCCTTGGATCATCACAACTTTATTTTTTTCAAGTTTTCAACTTTCTCCTAATAATGTTCTCTATCACTATCGATCAGAAATTGTTGGTTAAATTTTCTTTCATGTACTTTTTTTCCTAAATGGAACCCTAGTATGTGTTATCTCTGGTAACCTTCATACTTGCCTTTGTTTATTTTAAAATGGTGTTCTCATTAATCCATTTTTTGATGTGGGATTTGAATAAAGATATTTTGAAAAATCAATACCATAGATTTTGTTTTTGAGTTTAAATAGTGAGGATTCAATTTATTGAAGGAGGGTAGAATTTAATGCCCCAATATTTCATGGTATAGTATCTTCAATAGCTTTCATTTCAAGCAATACCGATGTAGGTTGCGTAACACGCAAGATTGAGATTCTATGAAACAACACTTTAATGTTTTAATTATTTAACTTATATATTTATAACATATCAATTAAATATAGTAATTTAAATAGTAATAAATAATTTTTAAATTTTATTTATAACATGTTAACATAGATAAAACATATTTATATTGAAATATATAATTTTCAATAAAATAGTTACATGTTTTAAAATACTATTTTCCTAAAAGAACTAAATTTTATGTCATTTGTGAAAAAATAATAAAATTAATTTTATATACTCCTAGAAATTGAATTTGTTATAATAGACTTCATTTTTTAATTCATAATATCAAAATTAGTTTAGGGTAAATTTTTTCTATTTTTCTAAAAACTTTCAATTTTTGATTAATAGTGAAAACACTGCATTATTGTAAAAAATGAATTTTTCATTTAAATAATTATTTTACATGAAATTGATTTTGAAGTAAAAATAGATAAATATTACATATACTAACCCAATTTAGGTCATTTAAATCAATTTTATAATAGAATTTGATTTAAAAATTAATTGAACATTTTTTAATGTCTTTTTACCCATTTTCTAGCCACATTTTCATATTAGTATTAAACGTAATTTTCCCTCTTTTATGAATTGAATTTCTAAAAATATACTTACATGGTTCTAATCAGAATGAAAAATTTTGTTCAATAGGATCAAAATAGGTTTTTCTTAGTAGTAACATTAGAATTTTATTTTCCATTGTTAAAGGTAAATATGGTAATTAAAAACAAAAATAATAATATAATAATATATTATTTCACTAATACATGTCATAATTTAATTGGATAAGTATATTTTGACCCCAAAAATTCTTAGGTAAAAAATATGATCCTTTTTAAGACACTTTTTTAAATTAATACATTTATTATATTTTATTTAAAGAAGAGTTAAATCTGTCATTTTATAATTTTAATAACTAAATAATTTTTAATATAGGTTTATAACTAAGATAAATTTGATTATAAATATTAATTATAAAGATAATAAATTTATCTATATAATTATAATTTTTTTATAATTTTTTTCAATTAAATAATTAAATTTAATTGTGACAAAATGATAATGCGGTAATTGATTTAATAAAGGAAGAGTCAAATAAAAGATGTTAATAATATTAAAATAAATATAATTTAAATTATTTAATGATATCCACTAATTTGATAAATAACATATATATATTAGTGACATTTGGGAAGTATTATATCGATGTTATCATGTTGTCTTGATATTTTTAAATATGAAAATATTGAATAGTAAAAAAATGAAATAAATGATATTTAAAAATAAATATTATTTTATTAAATGATATAAAAGTCATACAAAACTATGTTTCATAAAAATGACATTATAGTGATAAATATTTCATAAATAATACACTTTATCTTTTTTTTGAATTTTATAGTAACTATATAAACCATGTAGTATAAAAATACAAGAAGACACGATAAGATTTAAACTGTTTAACTAAGGATTAATTCTACAAATAAGGTTAATTCTATTACCTAAACAAGTATAAAATATATTAGTTGAGATTATTTAGAACCATAATCATATTATACTCAAAATTAATCACTTTTTAGCTTCTGTAAACCTAAAATAAAATCATATAAAATTAATATTTCAAGACTTTCCTAAAGTGCCCCTCGCCTGCCTATTAAATGGAACTTCTCCTTCTCTTTAATTAACACCTCCAAATCAACTTGGATAGCCAAAAACCTTAAATTCTCCACTAAAATCTTCCCTCAGATCATCCTAGAGGCCTTAAGTTTCCATAAATACAACTTAAGGAGTCCTTTTTTCAAATCAAAAAGAGATACCTGAAGAAGAAGTAATCGTTTTATCAAACTCTTTCAAAGTTGTTTTCTTCTTCTACTTCTACTTACTAAGTTGTTTTCATAAAAAATAATAACACTATAATATAATTTATTCTGATATTTTGATATTATTATGGTACAATCATATTCCTCTTTTTACTCATCCTTTAAAAAACAATATCACCATGCATGCATACGTACGGCTTACCGTATCCACACAGTGGTGTAAACTGTTTTTCATGTACACTTTAATTATATGGGTATAAATATGAATATAAAGTATTTAAATAATAAATATAACACGACATTATTTTTATTAAATTCATATTCCATCCAATTACATATCATTTAACCATTAATGAAATGATATCGTCGCTCATGTATATGTACAACTTACCTTCTCCATGACGCGATGAGATCCATCTTCCATGTTCACCATTCAAGAATTATTTTAAAAATTATATATAAGTATTAAATATATAAAATAATAATGATAATGGAATAATATATATATATATATACATATATTTCATTCACATAATTTTGTTCAATATGATAAGAAAACAGAAACAACATTCATGCATATGTACAGCCTACCATCTCCATGAACAGTGTATTCTATTCCTATATCTATCTATTGTATATATTTATATTATGAATTTATATGATATATAAATCATGTAATAAATTATGTAAATAATTAAATAATGATCTAAGTAATATGATCAGGAATAAAAATTCAAAACACTTTTGTTAAAGAAAGCAGTTATTACCTAAAATATTGCATTAACTTGAAAATTATTAATAAATGGGTAATATAAATTTATAAATGAATCACATATTATATCATTATTATTCTCATAGAAGTTAATAATATATTTAGAAACATTATATAGGAGGTTTGGACACATATTGATAGTATCAGACCTAAGGTAAGGGAATTATGTCTCTCTTAATTTTTGTGAGATATAAGTCATGTTCACCACCTATTTCTTGTGTGTGGTGTATGTTCTGCCACTATTATATTTCATATCATGAATAAATTTTTTTAATGGTATTAAATGATTCATTTAAATATATCAATATTGTGATTTAAATTTCCAAAGTGATATGGTATTCTTTGAATGTTTAAATAATTAATCATTTCTCTATTTTAATATTCTTGATATTATTTTATATAATTATTTATATGGATATAAAAGAATTATAAAAAAAATTATGTCTATTTTTTAGTTCATTAAAATGTTTTAAAAATGAAATATTTTAATGGTTTTATGTAAGGGTTAATTTTATAATCTCATTATTATCCAAGGTTGTTTATACATAAGTATCTACTGGTTCATCTTTATGATCAATGTCCATGTTTCTTAGAATTTCTTTCAAAATATTATTGAAAAATATATAAATTAATTTTTACCTATATTTGAATTTATATAAAATGTTTTTAAAGGAATATTTATATTATTTCCCAAATGATTAATTTATTATGTTTTCGAAAAATTAAGGAATGAATGATTTTTAACAAATACGGTGCGAGCGGCTATTTCCACCATCATGACGCCTTAACTTTTTGAAGATTCCTTACAATCTTCCAACGTTATTTTTAAAATAAATGTTTTATTTTATAATTTCACAGGATTTTAAAAGATATCAAAGTAAAAAATGGAAATTAAAAAAGGGATATTTCTCTCCAATACTATTAATGAATTTGTTAGATTGTTGTCATCAATGTCCACAACCTCTATTGGATTTTATGCTTAATTGAGGCTGATTAATTGTAATACAATCTTCCATATTGTATTAAATATTCTATGTTATGTTTGATTGTAGATGTGATATTTTTATACCATTCATGGATTCTAGTTAAAGTATTAACATTTCATATTCTATTTTTAATAATAATGGTTATGTTTGTTATGTTTCACCCATCTTAGATAAGGAATTAATTGGACATATAAAGAAATAGGTTAGGTATTGATTAATAAAAGCCCTACAGTTTGGGGACCAGTTAATAAAATCCCTATGGGTTGGGGACTGGTTAATGAAATACTCTATATGCATCAACAGATCTCATGAGACAATCTAATTTCGGTTTTGACTAATATCTTACCTGTATGGTCTTGGCACGAGGCATTAACAATGTGTGCAACATTACGAATTCCCTCATTATGAGATTAGTTACTGATATTACTTGTGATTATTAAACTAATAGAATATCTATATAAATGTTTGAATGGAATTTTTTGATTTATTATTTCCATATTATACTGAACGTGATAATTAAAATGATTTGGTTATAATTTTATACCTTGCCTTAAAAGTTTTTTCTTATTTATGAAATCGTTTTTTGTATTGTTTAACCATACTGGGCATCTGAACTCACCTTTTTCTTATGTTTTATTTTCCTAGGATGCCAAGAAGTGTATTATGATTTATATATAGGGTTAAGCTAGAAGAATAATGTTATTCCCAAATGATTATCAATTTTTTATTTTATTTTTTCAATTTTATTGTAAATTTCATGTATGTAATATATTTTCCAATACTGCTAAACTATTCAGACCTTCGGGATTTGATTATTTGTAATCATGCTAATGTATTAAAAAATGTACCGGCTCCGGGCTTCCGGGGTTGAGTCATTATATATATAATCCATTATAATTAAAATAATATAATTAATTCCAATAGTATTATCATTTTATAAGATTTTTATATAAGTAAATTTTTAGGCTTAGAAACGCATTTATCGGGAAAATCTTTTTTTGTCGCATTTTGTATATTTATTTTTAAATTAAATTATGAAAATTATAGGATTTGAAATTTTTAAAATGGATTACTTATTTTTATTTTTTATTTATAAATATATTAAATATATTCCAATTATTTTTAGACATTATGAATAGTAATATTGCTAAAATTTATCACCTCGATAAAGGGTAAATCGGGTAATTAAATCTAAAAACTAACATGATAAGTTTAGAATTCATTCAAAAAAATTATTTTATTTAATTTTATTAGTATATTTCTCAAATAAATATCCAAAATTTTAAAATATGGAATTTTTCATTTAACATTAATTTTGATCTTGATAATATTAAGTAAACGATAAAGTCAGAAATGTCACTTTCTTAATTTTAATATATATAATATTTTTTCAAAGTGATAAAAACAAATTATTTTTAGTTATAAACATTTATTTTAATTATTTATGATTTTTTATAATGGTAATCTATTTATAATTTTATTAATTAAATAATTACCATAAATCATATGCAATTCCAACGTAGTGTTTGTGCATGCAGTTGTGAAATCAAGTAAATTGTATTAAAAACTTTAAAAGTAATATTTTTTGGTGATTTATAGTGTCTCATAAATTTTAGAGATACATATAGCATGTTCATAATTTTTTATTATATTCAAATTATATTTCTATATTGATGACTTTAAATTCAAATTAAATTTATAGTGTTAAAATGACAATAATGATATTTTCTGTTAAATAATATTTTTATTAAATTATTTAAAAATCATAAAAATAGTGAAATATGACAATTAGGATGAGAAATGGTCTAACATTTCATCCCATGTCCATTTATAATTTAATTTTTACCAAATAAGTAAAAAATATAACTCTTCAATATTAATAGTAATTACCACACTTAAGGTAAATATTTGTTAACTAAGGGGTTAAACCAAAACATAAGGTATAAAATGATATCCAAACTTATATAAGTTTAATTGTATGATTATAATAAGACCATTTTCTATTGATATTCATGTCCATTTCATTTTTAACCATTTTACATAATTTATACTCATATTATATTATAATATTTCATATATTTCTAAAAATGGAATTAATAATATTTTTAATAAACAATATGTTATTTAATTTTATAAAATTAGTAAAATAATATATTCATCCAAATGAATGGAATATTATTTAAAATATTAACCATGATCTATTTATGGGCCAATTTTTCTTTTATAACTTTCTTTTCCCCTTAAAATTAGAATACATTAATATCATGGTAATTGTCAAATGGGTTAACGGGGGTTAAAACTAAGTGATAAGGGTAAAAAAATAACCAAAACTTGCCCAAAATTTATTTTATGTGATTATTTAGACTAATAAACATATTATATCTAAAATTTATCAATTTTGATCCATTTTTCTTGAAAATTAATTTATAGTAATTTAATACTTTGGGTAATTACAAGTGTCCCTACCCCTCACATATAAAAGGACATCCCTTATCTCTTATCTTTAAAATTTATTGAGAATAATATCTAAAAAAAACCATATAAAATTATCTTATAAACTTTTATATACACAAATTATAGTTTTTGGTATTCTAAAAAGACCATTCCAGGGGTCCTTAAGAAGGTTTCTAAAGAAACTCTACCGAAGATGTGGTAATCTTATTTACAAAATCAATGAGATTTATTTATTCTTCTACTTACTATAAATTTATTATGTCCATAATAAAATAATAAATTCAGTATCGCAAATATAATATTATTTTATTTCGATTTTTACAAAACCATTTTCCATCTATATTCCATCCTATAGAAAGTGAAAACATCGCTCAACTGTGCGTATGGATTACTGTCTCCACGCAATGAAGTAATTTATCTTTTCTCGTCACTTTATTTGGATGTTTATAAAGATGAAAATAATAAAATTATATGATATTTATTAAATAATTATACTTATTAAATAATAATATCATATATACCTATTTACCTTCCAATCTTTTGGAAAACAATAATGTCGCTCGTGCGTACGTGCAGACTACCACCTCTAAAATGAAATGTGATCTGTTTTTCATTTCTGATTTACATTTATGGTAATAAGGATAAATTTAACAAATTTTTATGATATATATGATTTAATAATTATTATATAAATTTTAATTATTATTTATATTTCTTTCATTCCATCCGTTGAAAAGTGAAATCAACGTTCATGCATACGTATGACCTACCGTCTCCTGAATGGTGAAATTCATTTTTCTATCACTACATTTTATGGATGACTATAAATATATATATATATATATATATAATAAATATTATATTTATATCATGATTAAAATTTTGGAGATGATTTAACTATAATTAAAGTACAAGGACCCGAACCATCAAACAAAAATTCTCATAAAAAACAAAGTAGTTAACACCCGAAACAATGATAATAATAACATATTATTAATAAATGGGTGATAAGATGTTGTAAATGGATCATATATGGTATTATATATAGGTATATGGTTATTTTATGTAATTATAATAAAACTAAATTTGTTATATAGGAGGTTAAAAGTGATTACATGGAAACTTAAATGTAAGCCAAGGGGTTTCTTAACTCAATTTATATTCATTAGGTTATACTTATAATTTATTAACTATTTTATGTGATTATTATATGTGAAATGAAACCTGACTGTGTTATTTTTTATTCAAAAAATGGATTTATATTTTTTACTCATAATCACTTCATTGACTAATTCTCACTTCAAGTATGCGATCTTTATAAAGGATTTTGTCTCAATTTCCACTCCATAGAGACATATTTGGTATTATGTACCTATTTATTTGTATGTGGTGTATATATTACCCATTTGATAAATTTTACATGAATAAATATTTATTCATGAAGATTAATGATTAAATTCACGTTTATACTTTCAATGTGTTACAATTAGAAAGTTACCAAAGAGGTAAGAGTTTATTTTATAATCACATTTTTTGTGTGATTTCTCTAATATTTATTGAAGAAATATTATAATATATCCTTTATAAAATCTATCTATTTTATTATAATTTATGTATTTAAATATTTTCCATGATTTATCCTAAATTTTCCTCTCTTTTTAACTTGAATCAAGAAAAGAAATTTTTAAAACAAAAGCTGATCATATTTCTCTTTTTGAGTTACTATATTATCTTTCATATCCATATTCTTCAAAAAAATTCTAAAAAAGTTTTTTTATTTACAAAAACGATTTATTAAAGAAATGTTTTGTTGTCCTTGACTTTTTAAAGGTTTTAAAATGAATCTTTTTAATTTTTTCTAAAACGTTCATTTTTAACTTTTTTTTATAAAAAGTGAAAAGGAATGATTCTTTTTAACATATACGACATTAATATATTTTCCAGCCACCATAACCATTTTACATTATTTATATTAATATAAAAAATTTCAACAGTTTAAATTAAAAATATTTAATGAAATATTATTTTAATATTTCACTCCCATTTTTTTTACTTCTCTAAAGTACTTGATTTTATTACGAAACCTATATTTTTTATGAACTAATGGCCATCTTTTATATATTATTAATTTTTTTCCATTAACTTTATATTTAAAAATTCAATTTATTATTATCATTAGACATTACATTTATCATAAATATACATATTATTTGTATCATGTATATGATTATTTCCTAAACCATATACTATTTCTATATGTGGTGTCTTACATTGAAAGTTATTTGATTGACTGGGTAAATATTGATATTTCGTATTCTTTAATCAATATGTACATGTATTGATAAGTTATATTTTTTATGAATTAAATTTATCATTAAATATTTTATGAATTCATTGGACATGTAGTGATTGGTGGGGCTCATTTATAGATAGCCCCCCCTGATGCACCGACAGGTCTCATGAGACAAACCAATTATCTAGCCATATTAAATGGGATTTTGGTGTATACCTACCCATTTATTAAATTTGTCTTTCCAAAATGCCTTGATGGTAAATATAGAATTATTTTGAAGATCATGACATCAAAAATTAAACATTTTCTTTATTTATAATTCATTTATTATTATCCATGAGATTACTACATTGATATTATCCATAGATGCATTTCATACTCAAGTTTTTGATTAAATGGAATGTGTTTTTAGTTATTTACCGTTCCATATTGATTATCCCTTATTCACTCATGATATATTGCACTCTATATAACTCTTATAGAGCATTTGAGCTCAAAATTATTTTATTTTCCATTCTAGAGGATATAAAGAATAAATTTTTGAATGAGTTCAATGATGTATAATGTTTACTATTACTATATTTTATATTTTTTTAATGTAAAAATGGTAATCATGTATGTATCGTATTTTTCAAGACTACTAATCTATTTGGTCCTTTAAGATGTGATCACTCGTATCTTATTCCAATATAATAAATTAACCACTATATTTGGGCCACTGGATTTGGGGTCTTTTTGTTTGGTATTATAAATAGTTTAGTAGAAACCTTGGGCACTATAATTGATAAATCATGGATTAGGGAACATGACCCTATGAAAGAATTTGATGATATGTCTACTTGTAGAAAAATATCATAAAACATTTAGTAAGGTATATATTATTTGGTTTTCCTATACATAATATCTATGTGGATACTATAAATGGATGTGGTTTTGGAATGGATGCATCTATAGGTAATAACCCTGAAAATAGTTAGTCAGATATATCTCATCCATCATTATAGTGAATAGTGAGTCTTCCCTTAATTGACACCCAGTTTGACACTACTATAGGATATTTTTGGGTTAATTCACATTATATATATGAACCATTATAAAGCATTTAAATAGATAATGATCATTAATGACCTATTTTAAACCTACGATTTCATAGATTGAAAACAAGGTGTTATTATTTATATATCCTACAAATTATTTTCATGATTATGTGGTTTCCCACTATGATTTTGTTTCATATACTATGAATTTTTGTTTTATTCGATGATTGGAACTTAAAAAGAAAATATGTTAACATAGAATATGATAGACAATGGAATGATTTTCTTAATGATAATCCTAATGAAACAAGAGTTGGAATGTGAAACCATGCTACTATGACTAATTAGATATCTCATTATATGATTAAAATCTAAACTTTGATGTGTTTCATAACAAATAAAATATGAGAAATATATATTTTCATGGAATTTAATATGATAAGAACCATGGTAAGAAAAGGATTAAACATTAAAGATGATAATAATGATATAAGAGGCAATATATGAATTGTCTTAAAGGAACAGGAATATGTTTTACATGTGGAGAATTGGGGCATCTAGAAATAAAGTACCCATTGAAATGTTTCGAGGTTGAAACATTGGGGGAATGATCAGTAAGTTCATGTGAATAAATGATTATAAAAGGTTTATTCTATATATATGGAGATAAAAACTTTATGAATAACATATAAGTGGTATAAATTATTTTAGTAGTTAACCTTAAAAGAAAATATTATTATATTATTATTGAAGAAATTTGAGATATAACACATATTTCTAATTATTGAATGCAAATATTATAGAATAAAACAAAAAATCTTCATTATAATTTTATTAAGTAAGTTAAATTATTGATGAACCTATTTATTGAGTTTTTAAAATCATGATTTATTAGTATTCAATGATGGTATTTTGACATCTAAGGATTATTATACAAATATTTAATGTAATGAAGTTGTATGAGAGGGTTAGAAAATTTGAATCTTGGGTATTTGTGATGAAAGATATTTATAACCTTATAATTAAAAAATATTTTAATTTGAGGTAATTATGGGTTATTACAGTTTGGGAATAGGTTTTTTATCATATAGATAACCATGGGATTTAAAATTGGTTTTTTTACTAAGTTATTAATGTTTTTTTAGTAGAACCACACTATATTTTTGTGGAACATTATATTATTAAGGGAATGGGAATATTATTTTCTAGTATGGTAATTATATTGAGGGACAAATATTGAGTTAACTTGTGGAGGTATATATGTTATTATTATAGTTTTTGGGTAATTCAAGAAATTTTGGGAAATTCATAGTATATTATAGAGAATATATGATTAAGGTATTCAAATGTTTGGTATGTGGAATTATAAGATACTTTATATTATTTGGGGATAAATTTTTGATCAAATCATTCATATTTTTGGTTATTTAAATTGGTCAAACATATTTTAGAAGAGCCTTAAGGTTAACTATTTACGGAATAGATTAAATTGTACCTTGGGGGTTATTATTCCTGTTTTAGATATTATTGTATTATATTTATCTATATTGTAGAAATTGTGATAATAATTTTGGTTTTGTGAATTATTTAGAGATATAAATAATGCATTTTCATTCCTTTATAGTTATTATTATCCATTAAAAGTTAATTTTATTTCTTTAGGCATGAAAAAATCATCTGGAATATTCATTTCTTATAATAATAGATGATGTGTAAATTCATAAAATCATAACCGAATAATAAAAATGTACTTACGAAATGGAAAGAAATTATGTAATTACATTTTATTGTGTTCTATATATTAATAGTAAAATAACCCCTCAAATTTCGGAAAAGGATCTGAAAATAATAAAATATTTTTTTTTACCTTCATTTTTGATGAATTGATGGTCTTTTAAACCCTCACTGATTTATGGTTTTGTGGTCGTTAACATTCTCTTGACCTTGTTCTATATAACTCTTTATTAGTACTTTTAGGTTAGCGTTCTCTACCATGTATATATTTTAACTTCCCAACAATTATATTCTTATATGGGAACCCAAGTATATGATATTCCAAGTAACCTTTTTGTTTCACACTTTCCCTTTTTAGAAGAAAAATTGTTATCTATATTACATTGTTGGTTTTTAACTAAGGTTGAACTTTTAATGACTGAGATAAAACTGAGAGGGTAAAATTTATTTAATTTTCTATAATTTATCATTTTCATATTTTAATTTATATTCCTCTTTAAATAATTTTAAGTGTTCAACAACTTAAATAACCCACAACATCGATATTTAAGAGAATTGAGATATATTATAAAAATATTATTATTTAAAATTCATAACCTATATGTTGAATTAGAGGGTATGGATATGAGTAATATAATAATAAAATATATTAATAATGTTCATAATCATTACAAACATAATAATTAATTCTCAGGAAATATGCCACATATTTTTAATGAAGTTGTTTTGTGCTTCAAAATTCATTTTCCTCAAAAATGATTTTATTAAAATTTGGGTATGGAAATTATAATTAATTTCTAAAACATATTGAATTTGATTTTATAAAATTAATATTACATTTTCAATCATAATATAAAAACTAACTGTGTGTGAAGTATTGGTATTTTAATGAAATTGTTGATTTTTTAGTGAATATTACAAAATATATTTTTTTGAAAATGTCATTTATTTTCTTTAAATAAATTAATTTAAAATACCTATTTTATTTGGGATTTAAATTTATATAAAATAAATTTTATTTTAAATAATTTAATTAATTCCATTATTATCATAATTTTACAGGATTTTTTTATAAGTTAATGTTTAAGCATAAAAAGCATTTTTCAAGAAAATCGATTTCCATCAGTTTTTCCAGTTTATTTCTAAATTAATTTATAAAAATTATAGGATTTTAATTTGATAAAATTGATTCCATATTTAGAACTATTAGTTTAAAATTTGGTAAATATTTCCCTTCAATTTTTAGACATCATGAATACTAACGGTAATAAAATTAATCACTTCGATAAAGGGTAAATCAGATAATAAAGAATATTAAATAATGTAATAAGGCTTAAAATTCCTTAAAAAACATAAATTTATTTCATTGGATGAGTCAATTTCATACATAATCATCCAAAAATTGAAAATATGACCATTTTTTTCATTTAACATTGATTTTGTCCTTTATAATATTTAAGTAAAAGATAGAGTCAAAAATGTTACTTTCTTACTTTTATTATATATAATATTTTTTAATAAATGTAACAATAACTTATTTTCAGGTATAAATGGTTATTTATGAATTAATTTTTATCATGGAAATTTATTTATATTTTTATTAATGAACTAACTACATTAAATTATTACGCAACACTGACATAGTGTTTGTGAAAGATGTAGAAAAATCAAGTAAATTATTTTAAAAACATAAAAATAATATTTTTTAAAGATTTATAGTGTCCCATAAATTTTATAGATACATATAAAATATTAATTATGTGTGAATTTTTTATATTATAATTCCATTTCTATATTAATTAATTTAAATTCAAATTAAATAAATAGTGTCAAAATGACATTAATGATATTTTATATTAAATAATATTTTATTAAATTATTTAAAAATAAAAAAAATATTTAAAGAGGTAAATTAGGATTATAAATAGTCTAAAATTTCATACCTTTTACATTTATGATCTAATTTTTATTTATAATTAAAATTATAACACTTTAATATTGAAAAGTTCATTACCACGGTTATGGTAGAAAATTAGTTAACCAAGGGGTTAAACCAAAAATAGGGCCTAAAATGATATTTAAATCGATATAAATTTAATTTATCAATTATAATAAAACCAGGTAATCATTATATTCTAATACATGTCATTTTGGAACCATTTTAGATAAAATAGACACATATTATGTTATATTATTTCAGGTATTTCTAAAAATTATATTAATGATATTTTATAACAAACAATATTTTATTAAATGATTTAAAATTCATAAAAAATCTATATTCATCCAAATTAATGGGATATGGTTTATAATTTCAACCATGTTCCATTTATTTGTCATTGGTTTTTTTATAGTAAATTTCTTGATCCCTAAAGATTAAAATACATTGGTATCACAGTAATTAACAAAAGGGTTAATGAGGGTTAAAACTAAGAATTAAGGGTAAAAAAAATAAAAACCTATAAATATTTTATTTTGAGAAATTATATAGACTCAAAATCAAATAATATCAAAATTATATCAATTTGGTTCCATTTTCCTATGAAAATTAAATTATATTTATTTAATAATTTTAAGTAATTACAAGAGTGTCCCTCCCCTCGCATATAAAAGGAATCCCCTTCTCTATTTTCATTACACTTTATTGGTAAATATATCTCAAATAATCCATACCCAATTCTCCTATAAACTTTTCTATACACAAAGTATATGTGATGATATTCTTAAAAGACTATTCCAAGAATCCTTAATAAGGGATCTAAAGGAAGTCTATCAAAAATTCGTAATCGTCTTTACTGAATATTTCTTGATTCGTTCTTCTTATACATTCTATAAATTAGTTGTAACCATAAAAAATTTATAAATATAGTATCATAAATATACTAACATGTTCTTATTGTTATTTGATGAATATTTTCCATCTCTTTTCTATCTTACTAAAAGTGAAAAAGTCGCTCTTGCATATGTTTTTCTTACCGTCGCCACGTAACGGTGTAATTCATTTTTCATCACCACTTTATTTTGATAGTTATAAATATGAAACTAAATAATATATATGATATTTATGCAATAATTTATATTATGGAATAATAATATCATATCTACCTTCGTACCTTGCAATATTTCTGAAAATAATAATGTCACTTATATGTATGTGTGGAATTCCACATCCTTGAAGCATTGTGTTCCATTTTTCATTTCCTCTTTAAATGTATGGTTATAAGGATAAATTTAATAAATATATATATGATACAATAATGATTCTATAAATGTTAACTATTATTTTCCATTCCTTTTTCTATTGGTCAAAAAGTGAAAGCAGCTTTCATGCGTATGTACGGCCTACCATCTCCATGAATGGTGTAATTTATTTTTCTATATCTACCTTTTATGGATGAATATAAATTTATATAATTAATATATATATTATATTTATATAATTATTTACATTATTTATAAGATGGAACCATAATAAAAGTACAAGAACCAGAACCACCGAACCCAAATTCTAATGAAATATGAAATAGTTAACAACCAAAATAATGATAATAATAATATATTGTTAAAAATGGGTGATAATATGTTATAAATGGATCATATATAATATTATACATGGGTATATGTTTATTTTATAAAATTTTAAAAAATATAAATTTATTATAAATTAGGTTAAAAGTGCTTATAAAGAGTGTTGAACATGAGGTAAGGGGTTTCTTAACTCAACTTTCGTTCATTAGTTTATACTTATATTTAATTGACTATGATATGCCATGATTATATGTGAAATAACCTATGATTTTATTGTGTTTTATTTCAAAAAAAATATGTATTAACATTTTTTACACATAATCACTACATTAATTAATTATCTTTTCAATTATATGATCTTTATAAGGGATTTAATCTCAATTTTCACACCATTGAGATGTATTTGGTATTATACACTATTTATTTTTATGTGGTGTACAAACTACCCATTTAATGTATTTAAAATTAATATATATTTATTAATTTTGATTAAAGTTTCAATTAATGTTTATTATTTCTAGGGGTAATAATTTTAAAGTTACTAAAGAGGTAATAATTTATTTTACAATCTCATTCATTGGGGATTTATCTTATTTTCATTGAAAGAATATTATAATATATCCTTCATAAAATATATATATTTTCTTGTAAAATGGATATTTAATTAGTTTCCATGTCTTCTTACTAATTTTAATCTCTTTGTAACTAGAAACATGTAAATAAATTTTAAAGTAAAAAAAGTGATCTTACTTATCTTTTTTATGAGGTACATTTTTCTTCCACATCAATATTCATCAAAAAAAACTATACAAAGTCTTTTTTATTTAATCAACAGATTTTTAAGGATATTTTACATTATTATTTAATTTTTATATGGCTTAAAAGTAATATTTATTTGTTTTTTAAAGGTTTATTTTTGGATTTAATTTACAAAAAGTCAAAATGAATGTTTTTTAATGTATATGACATTAAAGGATTTTCCGGCCACCAGGACTGCTTTATGCTATTTAGATTCCTCAAAATATTTTTGATGTTTTTCCAAGGAAAAATATTTAAAAAATATTATTTTCAATATTTCACTTTAATTTTCTTTATCTATCCAAAGGAAATAATTTTATTATATTTCCAATACTTTTGATTAACTTATGATCATATTTTATCATATATTAATTTCTTAGTCATTAACTATCTCCTGAAAAATTAATTTTTTTGATCATTGAACATTAAATTTATCTTAAATATCCATATTATTTTTATCATAGATATGATTATTCTCTAAACTTTATACAATTTCTATATACTGTGTTTTACTTTGTAAGTTATTTGATTTATTAGGGAAATATTAATATTTTGTATTATTTAATCAATACAGAAATTTATTGTTAAGCTAAATTTTTTATTAATTAAATTTATCATTCAATATGTGAGGAATTATTTGGAAATTTAGTGACTAGTGGGGATGAGCTATAGATAACCCCCTGATGCATCAGAAGGTCTCATGAGACAAACCATTTAGCCAGCCTTATTAAATGGTTTTTTGGTGTATACCTACCCATAGATTAATATATCTTTGTGTAAGAAATTTATAGTAAATATACCATGATGTATGATATCATGAAATCCAACATTAAGAATTTGTTTCACCAAGAATTCAGTTATTTGTATCAATGAAATTATTTCATTGATATTATCCATAGATTCATTTTATTCTCAAGTTATTGATTAAATGTATTGCGGTTTTAATTATTTTCCTTTCCATGTTGATTATTTTTTATTAACTCATGATGGATTTTGTAGTACATAACCCTTATTTTTTTATTTTCCCCGAGATATGACGAAGGGTTCTAGGAATTATTTCAAGGATGCATATTTTTTATTATTATTATATCTTATATTTTTTCTTATGTAAAAAAATGGGAATCATGTATGTATCTAGTTCTTCAAGACTACTAAATTATTCTATCATTTGGTATGTAATAAATTCTGTATTATTCTAATGTAATAAAGTAACCACGATTATGGGTTTCTAGAGTTGGGATCTTTACACTATTAATCCATGCTAAGGATGGTGTGATTCTTGGAGATACATGATCTATAATAGTGAAGTGTGTTCATGGAAGAGTGCACGTTGAGGATTATTGACCTCATAAACTACTCTTTAGATATGATTCAAGATTTATTATTTTGGGATCATAGGTTTTATTTTGGTCTTCATGATGATATTTGAGCTAGGGTTGTCCTTCTTTTCATCCTCACCTTCACTAGAGGTTTAGTTAGGGATCTAATGATCAAGAGCATATTAGTGGAGGGATAGTTAGTGATTGGAGTTTGTATAATTTTTGTGGGTGTAAATTTATTAGTTGTGGACAATAAATAAAGAGTGGTGGGATTAAGAAAACAAATCCATATGTAAGTTTTCTCCCAGTCTCAAGGATCAGTGAAAGGGGAATTATGAAGATAATCTGACCTTCAAAATGAGAGGTTATATTATGGATGAAAATGATGATGTCACATGGCTCATAAATACCTAAATTGATGTAAAGTAGAGGGTAGTGAGTGGGGCATAGTAAATAGACCACCATGATTGAAAGAATAGTGAAATCATGGGCCTCACTTTAATGACCAAGGAGTTCCCCTAATAGATTTATATGGTAGAGGAGCTGGTGTTGTAGCATGGGTTAGAGGTGGATGATGCTATGATTTGGATCCACCACCACTGCCTCAATGTGATCCTCTTTATACAATGTTATGTTGTAAAGAGGGATATAAGAAGATTTAAGTTATAATGGTATATGACTAGGAAGAACCCTTCACGGTTTGAAGAAAATTTTGTGTCTTCTCTATATAGGCACTGATACTTGTTAACATTGGTGAAATCCATTATTTTGATATACTATCCCTAGTATAAGGGGTAGAAGTAATAATAGATCCTTTGACTCAAAAAATGAAGGTAGAGACACCTACAAGAAGGGATCACATTCTCACCTATAACTACCAATGATTCAAAATTATGATCAATAGATGTAGGTTTTCATAGGTCCTCATTATATCAAGGATGAATCCCTATGATGTCATCCTCGATATCAACCAGATATAATCATTTTGTGACTAGATATACTGCTATCATCAGATATTGGTGTGTCATTTTGTAGATCATTTGAGGTTTTCCTTCATATGTGTGTGGGATATTTAGTTGAAGCATGTAGGAATTATTGAAAATAATTTTTAACGTATAACCCATTATTTGGAAGGCTAGTATTTTTATACTATATAAACCTTGAAGAGTCATCTTTCTACTTTTATAAGGAGTATATTGATTCTTTTCTAGCTTATGATATAGTATTTAACCATATTAAAAAGATTTATTTTTGTATTAATGTAAACCCCAGGACCACACCCATATCATAAAAATCTTATCATATGGTACCGGCCATGCTGAGTAATCTAAAGGTGAAGTTAGAGGACCTTTTAGAGAAAAGATTTAGCTTACCCAGTGTTCCCCCAAAATATTCTCTATTATATTTACTATAATCTATTAATTATGTTATAATAAACATAAAATACAGTATACCAAGATCAATGACCACTTCATCTTGATAAAGGTATTGATATGGTTCTTAAAGGCCAATCTTTCTTCCAACTATCACTATATTTTAGTAGGCAAAGTGGATATCATGAAGACAAAATTCAGGTGTCACTATAGGCATTATGAGTCTTCGGTGATGTCGTTTGGTGTGAAAAAATCTTCAATATTTTTCATAGAGCTCGTAAATTGTATATTCTAAACCTTCATATACTAGTTTATTATGTTTTTAATTGATGATATCCTTATTTACTCAGAATTATAAGATGAGGATGTGGGAGGATTTTAGTGTTTTCCTAAAATTTTATTGGGAGAAAAAACTCTATGATAAACTCTTAAAGTATTAGTTCCTTATTTAGAAAATCTAATTATTAGTTTATATCATCTCATATGGTTTATTAGTAGTTTACCCTGAAAATATAGTGATTATGGTTTCCTAGAATCCACCTAAGAGTGTATTTAAGGTGTGTAGATTTTGTGGGATGGTGGGATATTACTAGACATTAATATTGTAAATATCCATGATCTGGTCCCCCAGGAATTCCTTTTCCCAAAAATGATTCCCATTTTTATACTTTAGGTGATGCTATATAACTTTTGAGGACTTAAAATTAAAGGTTTACTATCACTCTTGTATTGCTACTATAAGATAATGGTGTTGAGTATGTTGTGTTTTATGATTCTTTTAGAATTGGGATTTTCTATGTGTTGACATAGAGTAATGAGGTAATTTATTATGGGACCAAGTTATTGAGACCACTTGAGAAAATATATACGGTCTACTACTTAGAGCTTGTAGAGGTAATATACACTTTAAAGACTTGGATCCATCATCCTCTAAGAAAATGATTCATGGTGTACACAAGTCTAAATATTGTTATGTATATATTCTCCCAGAACGATATCAACTTGAGGTAAAGGTAGTGGATAAATTTTTTATAGATCTATAACATCAATATTGTTTATAATCATATGATGTGAAAATTATTGGTGGATTATCTTGACAAAAATTTACATGCTTATTTGATAGAGGAGGCATATAAGTAGCTTTCTTTACTACATATTTCCTTAGTTGATGAGTAAGATATTGTATATATTTGATCGATGGCGGTGTCCCCCAAACTTATCCATCATGTGAGGGAGACCCAACTCAGTAATATCACTCAATTAATACAAAAATAAACCATAACATTCATGGTCTATCCATATATATCATGATCTAAAAATAAATAAAATATTATATTCATCCACAAAACTTGTCCTGAGACCTCCCTTAGTCCTACCTTCTAGATCTTACCCAATACCTCCCACTCAACCATAGAGAGTAAATATATTTACCATAATTATGTCACAAACTATAAAATATTCTTGAGTATTGAGACACTAGAGTAGGATATGAGTTAAACTGAGAAGACCACCGCCAATTTTGTCCCTAAATAAATCCATTAAATACAAGTGCATATACATTGTGATATTCTTGTAAATAAATAATAGATAATGACATAACTAGTAAATATCATAAAAATAGGTTCTAAAAAATCAATCAAATAGGTTCATCCTCACCTTCACTATAGGTTTAGCTAGGGATCTAGTGATCAAGAGCTTATTAGTGGAGGGATAGTTAGTGATTGGAGTTTGTATAATTTTTGTGGGTGTAAATTTATTAGTTGTGGAAAATAAATAATGTGTGGTGGGATTAAGAAAAAAAATACATATGTAAGTTTTCTCCCTGTCTCAAGGATCAGTGAAAGGGGAATTATGAAGATAATCTGACCTTCAAAATGAGAGGTTATATTATGGATGAAAAAGATGATGTCACATGGCTCATAAATACCTAAATTGATGTAAAGTAGAGGGTAGTGAGTGGGGAATAGTAAATAGACCACCATGATTGAAAGAATAGTGAAATCATGGGCCTCACTTTAATGACCAAGGAGTTCCCCTAATAGATTTCTATGGTAGAGGAGCTGGTGTTGTAGCATGGGTTAGAGGTGGATGATGCTATGATTTGGTTCCACCACCACTGCCTCAATGTGATCCTCTTTATACAATGTTATGTTGTAAAGAGGGATATAAGAAGATTTAAGTTATAATGGTATATGACTAGGAAGAACCATTCATGGATTGAAGAACATTTTGTGTCTTCTCTATATAGGCACAGATACTCGTTAACATTGGTGAAATCCATTATCTTGATATACTATCCGTAGTATAAGGGGTATAAGTAATAATAGATCCTTTGACTCAAAAAATGAAGGTAGAGACACCTACAATAAGGGATCACATTCTCACCTATAACTACCAATGATTCAAAATTATTATCAATAGATGTAGGTTTTCATAGGTCCTCATTATATCAAGGATGAATCCCTATGATGTCATCCTCTATATCAACCAGATATAATCATTTTGTGACTAGATATACTGCTATCATCAGATATTGGTGTGCCATTTTGTAAATCATTTGAGGTTTTCCTTCATATGTGTGTGGGATATTTAGATGAATCATGTAGGAATTATTGAAAATAATTTTTAACTTATCACCCATTATTTGGAAGGCTAGGATTTTTATACTATATAAACCTTGAAGAGTCATCATTCTACTTTTATAAGGAGTATATTGATTCTTTTCTAGCTTATGATATAGTATTTAACCATATTAAAAAGATTTATTTTTGTATTAATGTAAACCCCAGGACCACACCCATATCATAAAAATCTTATCATATGGTACCGGCCATGCTCAGTAATCTAAAGGAGAAGTTAGAGGACCTTTTAGAGAAAAGATTTACCTGACCCAGTGTTCCCCCAAAATATTCTCTATTATATTTACTATAATCTATTAATTATGTTATAATAAACATAAAATACACTATACCAAGATCAATGACCACTTCATCTTGATAAAGGTATTGATATGGTTCTTAAAGGCCAATCTTTCTTCCAACTATCACTATATTTTAGTAGGCAAAGTGGATATCATGAAGACAAAATTCAGGTGTCACTATAGGCATTATGAGTCTTCGGTGATGTCGTTTGGTGTGAAAAAATCTTCAATATTTTTCATAGAGCTCGTAAATTGTATATTCTAAAGCTTCATATACTAGTTTATTATGTTTTTAATTGATGATATCCTTATTTACTCAGAATTATAAGATGAGGATGTGGGAGGATTTTATGGTTTTCCTAAAATTTTGTTGGGAGAGAAAAATCTATGATAAACTCTTAAAGTATTAGTTCCTTATTTAGAAAATCTAATTATTAGTTTATATCATCTCATATGGTTTATTTGTAGTTTACCCTGAAAATATAGTGATTATGGTTTCCTAGAATCCACCTAAGAGTGTATTTAAGGTGTGTAGATTTTGTGGGATGGTGGGATATTACTAGACATTAATATTGTAAATATCCATGATCTGGTCCCTCAGGAATTCCTTTTCCCAAAAATGATTCCCATTTTTATACTTTAGGTGATGCTATATAACTTTTGAGGACTTAAAATTAAAGGTTTACTGTCACTCTTGTATTGCTACTATAAGATAATGGAGTTGAGTATGTTGTGTTTTATGATTCTTCTAGAATGGAGATTTTCTATGTGTTGACATAGAGTAATGAGGTAATTTATTATGGGACCAAGTTATTGAGACCACTTGAGAAAATATATACGATCTACTACTTAGAGCTTGTAGAGGTAATATACACTTTAAAGACTTGGATCCATCATCCTCTAAGAAAATGATTCATGGTGTACACAAGTCTAAATATTGTTATGTATATATTCTCCCAGAACGATATCAACTTGAGGTAAAGGTAGTGGATAAATTTTTTATAGATCTATAACCTCAATATTGTTTATAATCATATGATGTGAAAATTATTGGTGGATTCTCTTGACAAAAAGTTACATGCTTAGTTGATAGAGGAGGCATATAAGTATCTTTCTTTACTACATATTTCCTTAGTTGATGAGTAATATATTGTATATATTTGATCTATGGTGGTGTCCCCCAAACTTATCCATCACGTGAGGGAGACCCAACTCAGTAATATCACTCAATTAATACAAAAATAAACCATAACATTCATGGTCTATCCATATATATCATGATCTAAAAATAAATAAAATATTATATTCATCCACAAAACTTGTCCTGAGACCTCCCTTAGTCCTACCTTCTAGATCTTACCCAATATCTCCCACTCAACCATAGAGAGTAAATATATTTACCTTACTTATGTCACAAACTATAAAATATTCTCGAGTATTGAGACACTAGAGTAGGATATGAGTTAAACTGAGAAGACCACCGCCAATTTTGTCCCTAAATAAATCCATTAAATACAAGTGCATATACAGTGTGATATTCTTGTAAATAAATAATAGATAATGACATAACTAGTAAATATCATAGGAATAGGTTCTAAAAAATCAATCAAAGAGTGACGATACATTCTTTAGTAGATGTCGGGGAATCTGAATATATCACAAGTAAAATTATAGTGTCGGGAAAATTCCTTCCCATTCACAATATAATATATCTAATAGAAGTATTTTACTATATAAAAACTAGTGGGAATTTCATCTCATCATTACATGGTATTTGGTATATGGGAAGTAAATCCCAATAACGAAGTTGTATCTATGGGAATAGATTCCCAATAGTTTTGACCTATAAGATTCCATAGTGTCCTAGAGATATAACACATCATTGGGCACCACGTCCCGACTACAACATCATAGAAGTGCATAGATTTTATAACCATGAGCACATTAATAAGTAGGAAAAATGTCCCCAACCTTATTCCTCAACATAAGAGTGGGAATCATGTTCAAAATCATAAGTAACTATGCGTATAGGGGCATCGCATCCCCACCATGAAATTCTCACATAATAGACAGTGCATCCCACTTCCATGGGTAAAAATGGTAATAATATCTCTAATTAAACATAATATAAGGTAACTTGGTTTTATATCCCATACTATATCAAAACACAATATTATTTTCATCCCATTCCAATGGTATCATTGATACAAATTTTCATGTCATCTCTTTCCATATGCAATATAATAGTGAATGTGAAAGTTGTTCCACACAAAAGAAACACATTAAAAAAGTGGAATCTCATCCACCACATATAAGACATGGAAACATTCATAAACTACCAGAAATGGTTATGGACCACCTACCTCATGCATGGAGTTATCTCTTTAAGCAAGCTCACACCATCCATGGACTATCCCAACCAAATATATCTCAACCATCAATTACATCCTCAAGGTTTAACATATATCAAGTATCCACTTAAATAAATTATAAAATAATTATAATTGATTAACATAATTAATACAAAATTAATACAATTAGGCATAATCAAGGGATAACTCATTGAATGATGTATCAATGTTGATACCTCATCCAATGATGTGTAATACAATCCGAGGAAATCTCTAAGAATATAAACTATCACAATACTCATGAAAATATATGATATTATCATTTAATTCAACCCTATGTCATTAAAAACCCAAAAAAATGGATAACGAATCGTTGATAGTGAAAAAAAGTATCAATCATGTTAGAATTTACTCTCATGTAATCCTCCTACACCATATATGAAAACCCTATTATGGTAGGACAATTAAACCACGATTTTATGAAATTGTATCTCAAATACCTAAACTAAACTATTGAAATTAGTGGAAGAAAATGAAGAAAAGAAGAGGATAAACCATGACGGTAAGAGCATACCATAATTGTGGAACCAATGTCCTCTAATAATAATGAATAAATGGGTATAAATGGATGATAAAGGAGCATCTCTCCTATTGTTTCATCTTAATGAGGGAATCCAAACATGGATGGGTTTTTAAATAACCACCCATGTAATTATAAAACATCTGTCCACTTAAATGGGGATCAAGAATCTCCATTAGAAGTTTAGTGGGTTTTATCGGAATTATGGTAGCCCTTTGGGGTTCTGTTGGGCACCTACGGGCCTTATAGTGGGGTGGCTAGTTTCTATTGCCACATCCACTAGAACTTTAGTGGACTCCGCTAAGGTTTTGATGGATTGTTTCTACCACCAGTATTTTCTGCCATTTTTATCAAATAATCATAATCTCACTCCCAATCATCCATCACAAAATATCTCTTCAAATATTTAAAATAAATATATGAATAACAATTCCCAAACGGAAACAAAAAATTCCAACAATCATGGTCCCACTCTCACTTGAAACATATTTTCCTATAAATATATCATCAAGCACTTGTAGTAGTCATTACAACCTCCCCCACCCATAACACTTCTCATCTCTGAGAAGTCTCCATGAACATATATTGTAAACCACTTCGATCATTGATTTCAAATTTACATTCAAATTCACATGTAGATCACTATTAGATACATACGCTACTACAACTAAAGAAATGAAACTACCAAAACACTGAACATATTATGATTTGGCCTATCATACACATTATTCATCCTAAAAATAATGAATCAAAATCATAATTTTATCCATGATACTAGATCATGAATGAAAAAACTTACCAGTTTCCTACAACATCAACCACATCCAAAACCCATTGGCCAATGCACTAAAGTGTTATATAAAATCACCAACTCCAAGGTGGTTCCCAAATTCTAGTGATATTCATGAATAATCAATTCATTATCATTTTACACCCATGGTTGACATTAATAGTCTAAACCTGTCCATAAGATGACAGGTAATACACCTAAGTACCTCTAAAAATTCTGAGCCTCAAACCCAAAGCCTTACACTTAAGACTCAACCAAATAATTAAGTATCACACTTGGGAAAAACACCCTTGTTTCCCATTAGTGTCAATATTTACAGACTCAATCCTTTAATGATTCAATTTCTTGAATTTCTACCATTTGGTTTATAAAATCGTTAACTATGTCCACATACTAAATGTAAACTATAAACTCTACATCCCCGCAGATAACTAGATACATCATGACCACTCATATCCAAGTCCCAATGTAAAACCCCTTCCACTAATGGTCTAGGTTCACCATATGTGTCATAGCTTATTCTCATTATACTCTACCCAAACAAGGGTTAAAAAGGGGAACATCCAAATGGTTTTCTCCCCACTATATAATTTCTAACCTCATTGGTTGAAAAATACTAATTCACTCATGTCACATAATCAATAGAATGTTGATACTCATGATATCCCACTCGTTTCACCCAGATAGACCAATCCCATGATCCTCACTTTAGATCCAATCAAATCAAAATACTCCATGCATCCAGTGTAAAAATTGACCAATAATCCATCACTATATAAATGGTTTTGATGGAAATAATCCTAAAACGAAGGATCTATATTATTATAACACAACTCATGTGTTTAAGCATGTTATGGTCTCCATCCAACTTCACTAGCAGTCTCAAAATTTCATGGGTGCCTATCTTGCCACAATCACATTTAAAGAGACTCCCTAAGAATAACTAACCAAAATAAGATACTAAAATCTATGCCATTATTCCGATATACACAATCATTATACTATAATTCACATTCCTGAAAAGGGTCATAGCTTATATCTCATATGAGATAAAAAAATTTAATATTCATTATTCTCATAACCCATCAATAATTTCATGATCATACTATAGAGACATCATCTTACACACTCATAATATCCCAATGTAGTTATTTTTACTAGTCAATCACACCTAACAATCTCTAGAGAAACCCCTACCCTGGATAATGCTTAGTAAACATCAAGGGTTGGTATCCCAGGATATGAAAAGGTTTTTAACACATACCCAACCATTTTTTATTAAATCACAATTTACATATGATCATCCATGGAATCATACTATATTCCCTCTCTTAGTGGTAGGAGAAACTAAGGAGTCATAAACATATCATGATAATCTGAAACCAATCAAGGATTTAAACCCCATAAGTTTCTCAAGGGATAAGAAAAACACCCTTAACTAGACTAACCACACACAGTGAAGGAATCAAATTCCATCACCTTGCATTAATGAATCCATCGTGACATAACACTAGAAGTCAGTCGAACCGCATACACAATCTTCTTAACCAAAGGATTTTCTAAAATTCATCCACTAGCATATCTCACATGCCATGAAATTCAAAAAGTTCCTAACTAAAAATTAATATCACCATTATAAGGCTAATATTAAGCCATATCCATCACTTATGCTACACACATGTTATGGGAGACCATCCTTCTGACCAACAGAAAGGGAGGAGTAATGAAACCATGCCTGTAAAAATACACACATCTACCATTATTAACCAAAATATGATTATTATAAGTAACAAATCCTACTATTATATAATTAATAATATTACTCATATCATCAAGATTCACATCCCCATAATCCTAGGCCCACAAACCTAATAGATAATTGAGCTTACGTCATACAAATATCAACCACCTCATTGTATAGAGTATCACTCATGCTTCCATATCAATATTTATCAAGGTATCCCACATGCCTAAACCAATACACGAGCACCTGAAACTCACATGACATTTCTTCAAATAAATCATCTATCCATGCTTACTTTCTAGAAGAAATTCACGTTCCTAGTCTCACATCTCCCTCAGATACCCTCACATTATCACAACCCATCATGGGTATAAGCATGAAAATTTCTCATCCACATGGATAAAACTAAAATTTCATTGATCCTAAGATTGAAAAATATTCAATACGCTGTTCAACCAGGTCAATATACCATATCCCATGAAATTAAAATCCAATTAAGTATATCTCAGGATTTGGTTTATATATATATGTTAACTTATGTTCCATCACCATATTCTAGGCCTTTATCAACATCGGGCACCTCTATACCCATACCAAGACATCTACACAAGGGTAAATATCCTCACCAAGTACCCATGTACTGTAATACTCCCTCAAGGATCACTATCACAACTATGGGAACATCGATAATACTGCCCCCAAGAAATGTACCTCATCATGTCCTCGTAGAATGGAAAAGGTAAGTGATAAGAAACATATGATGTTACTCCACACTACCTTATAATATAAAGGTCTTATATTATTAAGGAATAAATCTCACCTAACCTACCTGCTCTCAAGGATAAGTATCAAATAAACATATAATAACAAAAAAAACCATTATATATGAAAAAATACAGAAACCAAGGTCCAATTGAGTATAATTACACCAATAAGTTATATATAGTGATACCATATAAGTTATTACTAACACATTACCAAATAATTAATCAGTTAAAACAATAATAATTTCATTTGAATAATTTTTTACAATTATTTTACACAAAAATCATTCCCCTTGTCACCCTAAATCAATACAAAACCCATAAATAAATAAACCAAAACATATTCCTTGGAAAAATCAAATCTACCATATTAAAAAAATAACCGTAATCATAACTCCCTTGAAACTTTTACTTTATCTCATGAAGATGATTTCTACGGACAATTATAGATATTATCCCAAGTTATGAGTAGCCTTATCTCTTTTTACCATATCTTAAATAATAGGACAAAGAAAACAAGGAACTAAAACCACTTTTTAATTCTGACACAATCCAACCCATCAGGGTCCCACATAGAATATTTGTATTCCAAGTGAGCCACCCTAATCATGTCACAAACATGATAGAGTCTAGTGACAAGCACCAAGTAGCCATATCACACATATGGGAGTCCTTATCCAGTAATAACCAAAAAAACATTTCATATATCCAATGCATAAGGTAAGTGACAACACCAGTTGAGGATAAAAAAATATAACTAACTAACCTGAATATAACACATGAATGATATATCTATTAAGATATCTATAATAAATAATATGAGTGACATAATATAAAAGTTTAAAATTAATGCTCAGCCACCAAAAAGAAAAATGAAATCTATCTACATTGAAGAGACCCACACAACATTATATCTCCAAAAATGAACATCACTTGCTACCATCAGCTCTTGGAACCACCAAGAGCTTCCTAAACTACATCCCCAATGATTCTCAATCATCATCTTTGAACAAGCCATGTCAACTCCTCATCTACAAGACTATATCAAACATGTGAATCATCTATACAGACACAACCTGTGTGGGCTTGAAACCCATGTAGGTTTGAGTATAAGTATACTCATTGGGATGCCCTAAAAACCAAAAATAAGTATAGGGAAACATTTCATTTCAAATATCCTAACAATAAAGAGTATAAAAAAATAATTCAAGAAGAATAATCTTGATATCATTAACCACTACAGATTTAAGGACACTGAGAACACTTGATCATCACATCTCTAATCCTCAAAATTAATTTAATATGAGTAATTAAAGGAAAAAATAGCATCATGGATTCCATGAAGTATGAGGTTGATACCCATATGTAACATCACATCTCAAAGGAAACTCAAGGGTGATGAGAAATCACTAGCCTCGTAGAATTCGTCACTGCATTATCCTCCAGTAGACACACTACCTATAGAATATAATAAGGGGAGTCTACTGGATTTGCAGTGTGTTTTCCTATTGAGGTAGTATGCACTACCTAATAATAAAGGATAAACTCATGTATAGATGTAGGGGGACTCAAAATATTGAGTATGTTTTTGGTATTAATAAATAGTGTACGGATTATAAATATCACCCAATATATATGTCTTATATATTCCTCCAACCTATATATCCTATCTATAAATATAGTGGGGGATACCATGCCCCTAGTAGTGCAGAGGAGAATACTTACCCTAATGGAGGATCCCATGCCCAGAGCGAGGTCATTCTAAAGGGGTAATACTAACTCTACAGATAGAGGATCACATGCCCTATAATAGTAGGGGAATACTAAACCTATATGATAAGTAGGTAGAGGATCTCTTGTCACAATACCATAGGGGGGTTTTAACCCTACCTAGGGATTTAATTAGAATACTACACCTGACCATCCTATCTGGGTTTGTTTCCACTCTTCATGGATATCCAAAAACTGAGCCAGACCTCTAAAGTGTCAGTGTGGTTGATCAAACTCGGTTCACTTCGATTTACATCACTAACTTCAATTATAAATCCAAAATAATGTTTCACATGGAAAACCACTTAGAAGGGACTACTTAAAGTCACTAACTGAAGTAAATGGTAAGTACATGGTTTGTTAAAGTAGTGCACATAGTTTCCTCCCAAGATGACCACCTAGGTGTGCACTGCTACCAAAAATGGAATGAAGAAGACCCAATAAAAAATGTGTGAAATTAGTTACATGGAATGTAGGGTTAGTGTTCAGAAATTACTGTGTGTATCTTCTTGAGTCATGATCTACCAGGAGTATATGAGGTGTGGCTTTGGGCTACATGGTGTATAAGTTACCTATATTACCTGGTTTTGTACTCCATGTACACATTGAGAAGTACCACTAGGGTCACATGGTGTATAGTCCTCGACACACATCCATGTGATATTTATCTCAGAAAAAAATTATCGATGTCTAATATATTTTACATAGTATGCATTCCTTAAAACTACAAGTTCTGTAGTTGGGAAATTTCTAGAAAAATAGTTTCTCCCACAAACTTCAACTCTGCCTCAACTACTGCCATGATCTTCACCAAAAAAACCTCAAGCCACACTGAACCACATCAATTTAATGGCATAATTAGGATTCTGTACATCCTTCATCATGAAATTATATATTTTATGCCTTCCACATCATCTGTATGTGTTTCCTCGCAAAATGGACATCTCTGATCTCATCCTCTTTCCTTCAGCCATTATTAGTCATTATCACTCCTTCAATAATTATCCCTGCCAATGGTTGAACAATGAAATCTGAATCTATGGTTCAAGTTTGGTTCAAGTAAGATTCATTTTCAAATTTTTGTCCTATTATAATCCAATGATGAGTATGTATAATGGAGTTAGAATGTCATAATCAATAAAGTAGATTCATCAGCCCTCATCAAAAACTCTAACAACAACCAAAATTGTGAGAATCAATAAAAAATGATTGAAATACCTATATGTTTAATAGTTATAGGTACAAAAAAAATAAACAATATGATAAGTCCATGCTATGGTTTATTTATTGGTTAATTTTTCAAAATAATCAATCTGAAAACACAATGATATCAAAGTGGGGATAAATCCACAAAACAAAAGTCCTTCCTCAAGAATGGATTGATCATTGGTACATAGAGAGTTTATAATCAATTTTTTTTAATATTATAATTTTTTATTCATTAGATCCTTGAATAACTACAAATTTTCGATGGAGAATAGAAACTCACATTATCATCAACGGTGATCCCATAGTGTTTGTTAAAGATCCTCGATCATGTGTCTGCTAATGAGATCTCCCTCTATCCTCCTATCAATACTATAAGGTTATGAAATTTACCCTAGAGAATCATCAAATAAATATTTATATAGAAATAAAATATTTCAAATATGAATTAAGAAAAATATATTATTTATTTAATTAATACATTTTAAATCCCCCCCATAACAATTCATCATCCAGAAACCTGATATGAATGAAAATTATGTTTTACATAGGATAAAACACATGTTCTAGACACTTCCACATACTTGTATTTCCCATAGAAGTTTTTTTCTAAGAACTAAATTCATTTATTCGTAAATTCTCACATGTGGACTAAATAATATAATATTTTTATTATATTATTTTTAAGGGAATATTTCAATCCCAATTTTGTGTTGGCTCTTCCCAGGGGTAAAAACCATATTCTAAATAAAATAGAACCCTTAAAATAATTTTCTATGATCATCTACCATGGTAAATTTAATATTTATCCCTAAGAAGGTCTTAATGCCTGAAACATCAAAAAATAGAGCTAATATGAAATCAGGGAAAATTAGGATCACTGCATCCTCCCCATTATTAAACAGTTCAAACAAGAAAATAAGACAAAGAGAACTACATAACAACAAAGATCAAGAACAACTCAAATTAGAGCTCATCATACCATAGAATGAACTTTCTTCACCTTTAAGAGTGTAAGTTCTAATAGAACTCAATAGGTCATTTTATATGAAAGAGAAAAACATTTTATATCTATGAAGATACAAGATCTGGTCTATATTAAAACAATTAGAAATTGGAAACATGAATCCACTCAAGGAACATCTTTCTCAGCCTATGCACTCCATTTGAGATTAACCCCAACTCATGGGATGTGGTAAAACCCACATGTATCTAACAATCACCCCCAATGATAGACTGTAATGGTAAACATTGTTGTGATCACCTCGATCCCACATTTAAATGAGTGTTTCAGATAGTCATCATATGGAAAAACATATATACTACACACAGATTCATTTATAACTTAACCAATTTATATTTTGACAATGAAAAATGTTACAATTTTGTAAGCCTTTCAAGATTTGTGTCAGCAACCTCCACCATCACCAGCCAACAAGGCATGGGATCTATCATCACTAGTTGGTAGCATAAGAGAAACATCACCCTTTAACCCAAAACTCGACTTAACAAATGTGATAATTCCTCATTCACACTATGACCTCCAACAAACTCACATTATCATTTGATGATATCCCGATAGCTCTTTCATAATTTTTTTTGAAAGCTATCAATGAGTACACCAATTTGTAATAACCACCTCATATGTTTAATTATTAACACTCCACTACTCATCAAGTGACCCAATATACCACTATCTGTAGTGAAGAGTCCTAGCCATTCAGATAACCCAACTCCATCATCTCTAGGCCTAATGAAATAAAATTCTTGATAAAAAAAATTCATAATCTCCAGATAGGACTCAATCCTCTACACAAAAAAGGTTCACAATAGAATGGGAACACTCAATCAAAACCACTATGAACAACATACAATGTGTCATACTTTACTATAGTGGTCTCTGTTATGTATGTTTGTCATGACAACCATCATGTGAACTAGGTAAGAATCACTATCCACATAAGGAAGTGGGTAAAGTTCATTAGGATTTTAAGAAAACCATCTAGTCCCATAATAGAACTAAGTCATCATCACTCCCATATAATCCTTCATAGAAAATATAAGTGTGAGGAAACTACCATTAACTAGAGGTGAGAAATGTCTCTATGATTTTTCTCTACAACAAACTCATCAACTATATAAACACAAGTAACCTTAAAAAAATTAAGTTTTCATACCAAAATAAACATAAGGATGTTAGTTTCCACCACGAATAATATCAATGGAATATTTGTTATACAATATCATATCCCTGCAAAGGTACTCATCATTCCTAATATACATTCTAATTCACAAACCATCTTCTTTCCAGGGGACAACAATATGCCACCCTTTTGAAGAATTCACACATTCCATGCTATTAAATGAGATTGGATGACTTCGATATGAACTTAAAGCATGAATCCATTCTAACCAACTAATGAAAAGCTAACATAACCCCTAAAGTGTTGGTTTCACCAGCTATAATCAAGGGATCTTACAGAAATAACATTCTCCATCAATGTAACCTCCAATCATATAATGATACCCATAATGGGTAACCAATTAATATTGAGGTCAATACCATCACACATTTTTTTATTTATGAAGGAATTTTTGAAAAAGTGTACTCCTCCATTGGTGGTTAACTCTATCCACCATAAGGATAAATGGATAATTACTACCATCATTGAAATATTTCTCACTGACTAGGATCTAGCTTTATATTCCACTGGGAGTCTCTAACTCTCAGACATATGACACTTGATGATCAGTATGTTCCTATAAAAAAAGAACAAGGTTCCATGAGGAAATAAATACAAGTCATACCCAGTTTACACCATTTACTACTCAGGAATAGGCACCCATTTCATGCATTACCCCCATAACTCAAGTCATTAGCACTATATTTTGGATAAGATCCAACCCAAGGGTGGTGATCATG
The DNA here is from genome assembly GCA_963277665.1 of Viscum album. Classification (NCBI taxonomy): domain Eukaryota; kingdom Viridiplantae; phylum Streptophyta; class Magnoliopsida; order Santalales; family Viscaceae; genus Viscum; species Viscum album. The sequence continues at coordinate 176,251,142 of OY728147.1, read as the reverse complement.
AGTAAAAATAAATACATCAGCCTAATGATAATGACTCTTTCACCACCTGGTCTCCATCAAGAACCTACTAATAAATATTAGGATCTATATCAAGGAGATTCCCAAAATTTTCATATACAATGTGTAATTACATCCATGAACTACCCTAGAATACTTTAATAATAACTCATTGATCCCCATGGATAAGGTTCTCATCTTCCAATATTCTCAACCTTTAATATCACACATAAGAGACTCTTATATTAGAGGAATTATAATGAGGACTAACAATAACTTGAAAGTATTTTCACTTGAAGTATTCCTGAGTCATAGAGCTCAAAAAACTACACCATAAGGCATTCCTAGAAAACACATTACAAATCCATCATACCCTAATGTGTAATTAAACGCAGTCATGCAACCCATAAAATGTTTCAACATCCTCTTATGTACACTCTATCTAGAAAAGAGCTCAAAATCTAACTGCTATAGAGAATTACCATCGTGAGTTAGATAAATACATCATCGACCAATGAGTTTTAGTTATTTGTATTATTATAACTACATGCATCAAAAATTGTTTATTAAAAGTCTAAACTAGATAGAAATGTAAGTTCCAGAATCAAGTGATCCCTTATCACCAAAGGATCATACTTACCTCGCAAAACTGTGAGGCCTTTACCATCAAATTCATATAGTGTTACCAGTCTACTAATAGCCTTTTCCAATCTTGGTGGGAACTATAATCCTCCTCATGAGAGAAATCAAAACTAAGAACAAGTTAAGAGGGGATGACTCAAATCAGAGGGTGATAACACCTATCATATGAGTCTCAGGAAACAATGCATCCTCACTCACTGTTTGGTGGTGAGAAGACCAACTGTAGGTTTGATCTCATTACATCCCTACCTCAATTTATAATATGGATATTAGAAAATGGAACCTTACAATCAATAAGACACACCCAAAAGGGGGTAGAAATTATATGTGTGATTTTATGTAATAAGGACATGGAAGATCATAATTTACTATTATATGATGCATCTACCAACTTACGTTTACACCGCAATCGATGTCTCTATGTTTCAAGTTGATTAATAGGTTATCATAGTTCTATAACAAGGATACATTAGTCACTTCACCTATTATAATTTCCCTAGTATATTAACCAAACTAAAGACCCACTTGACATCATTTCCCAAAGTTCCTAATCTAATCCTCACTTGACTACTAGCTCCAATATTTGTAACTAGGATAGACCCACTCTAATACCACTCTAACATAACTCAGCTATCAATGGTCCAACCTGGGATAGAGGTAAACTATGTTTTCACCCCAATCCTTCCAACAATAGGCCAGGCACTTCTGACTAGAATTGATTAGGAATATCTCACATATGGGAGGCCTTATCCTATAATAACATGCCATAGTCACATATCTCCAATGAATAGGGTGAGTAAAAAGACTAGTAGGGTATAATAAAATAAAACCAACTTAATTTAATATAACACATGCATTATACATCTAATGAGATCCACAATATTACCAGTATAATAGAAAAAACATAAAAATGGTAAAAATACATGCCCAACTTCTAAAAAGTAAAACTAACATCTAGCCAAAATGAAGTGGCCCTCCATGAAAAATGGATCCAAAAACCAATTTTACCTACTACCACCAGCTCATTGAACCACCAAGATCTATCTACACTACATCCCCAAATATCATTAGACATCATATAATAAAAAACCATAAATCCTTATCTACAAGAGAATTCTAGACCTATGTGTCATCCATATAGACACAACATGTGTGGGCTTCAGGCCTATGCATGGGTGAGTATAAACATGCTCAATAAGATTCCCCAAAAACTAGAAAGTAGTATATAGTAACATGTCATGTAAAATATACCCAAAAAGGATTAAATAAAAATAATTCAAGAATAATATTATAGATATGCCCAACCACTAGAAATCTCAAGGATACTGAGAAGTCCCAGCGAACGTAGCTTTCATACTCAAACTCATCTCACATGAGAAACCAGAGGTTCTCATATCAATTAGGAGTTCATGAATTCTAAATTTGATATCCATTCATAAAATCATATCTCAAAGCATCCCCATGGTTATGAGGAATCAAAATCCTCACAAAAATATGTACTAAATTGGTCTCTAGTATCAACGGTACATATAGAAGCCAAGAAGGGGAATTTTCTTAACCCTGATGTGTTATCAACTACAAAGGTATCATGTCATACCTGAGAGAAAAGGATATAACCAAAAATAAACGTTGGAGGAATCAATACACAGAGTATGATCTAAGCCTTCATAGTCAGCCCAAGGATTTTGAACGTCACCCAAGATCTTGGAATTGTTCATTCCTCTAACTTGTGTAACCTTGATGTACCTATAGTGTGTGATCCCATGCCCCTTGTACTATAATGGGAATTCTAGACCCAATAGAGGATCTCATTCCCATTCATCCTCATTAGATAGGGGAAATAATGAACCTACAGATAGAGGATCTCATTCCCTATAATGGTATGTTAATACCAACCAAAACCAATCTATTTAAAGAGGATCTCTCACCCCAATACCATGGGGAAAAATGGTGACCCCACATAGTGACAGAAAGAAAATACTACACCCAACTCTTCTATTATGGTGGCTTTAATCTTTTTATGTATTTTCAAAAGATGATCCTAACCTATAAACTGTAAGTGTGGTCAGTCAAGCTCACTTCACCATGATTTCAACCACTTCCTATTGGGATAAACCCACCATCATTTTCCATATATAAAACCACTCATATGGGACAACTTAAAGGCCCTAATATAAGAAAAAGATAAGTACACAACATGTCAAATGAGTACAAGGTGTGTCCTCCAAAAGTTTACCACCCAGTCTTGAACTATTTTTCAACATGGAACGTAGAATAGAAACTATATATTATGTGGAATAACCCACACAACATGTAGGGTCAGGGTTCAGTACTCAACATGTGCCTCAACTTAAGTCATTTTTTACTAAGATTACATGAGGTGTGGCTCTGTTCCCCATGACATGTAGGCTATTTGGGGTCCATAGGCATAAACTCCTTGTATAGGATAAGAAGTTCATATAATCTTACACAAAGTATTTTATTGACCACACAACTATGTAATATTTAACATAGACAAAAAAATATTGCACCACATAATGTATATTACATGAAATGTGGCCTTCTAAACTATATTCATTTTCATTGAATTTTATTTAGAAAAATAGCTTCTCCCACAAGAATCACCTCTTCCTCTTCCATTGTTTTGACCTTCACTGAAAATATCACAAACCATATTGACCTCCATCAATGACATACGAGAGTAAGACTTTATCCATCCTTCATAAAGAAATTGGATAGTTTTCACCTTTACCATTGTCTACATGCACTGCCTCACAAAATAGACATCTCTGATCTCATTCTACTTCCTTAAAACATCATTGATCTTCTTCACTCCCTCAATAATCATTTCTACCAATGGTCTAATAAAGAAACATTAATCATAGGTTCTCCTGTAATTCAAGCTAGATTTATGGTCAGATCAATGGCCTATCATAGGCTAATGGTGAGTACAGGGGAATGGGGGAGAAATCCACATTAAATAATCTAAATTCATCAGTGATCATCATGGACCTAAATTCTCTTCCCAATTATGAGAATAAAAAAATATTGAAATACCTATGAATTGAATAGTTCAACTACCAATGAAAAAACAATACTTTTATTTGGCCATGTTATGGTTGTTTCAAAATTATTTTTTTAAAATAATTAATCTAAAAACACAATTATATCAAAATAAGAGAAAATCTATAAAATAAAATTATTAAATCATAAAAAGATTGATCATTATTAGAGAAATAATCTACAATTAATTTCATCAATGATTTTTCTTTGTTTGTTATTATCTCCATGAATATCCACAATCATTCGATGGAGATGAGAAACTCACATTATCATCATTGATGATCTCACATTGTTGGTTAGAAATCCTCATTCCAGTTTCTACCAATGAGATATCCCTATATCCTCTTATAAATTTTCTAGAGTTATGAATCTAACCCTATAGAGTCATAAAAGAGTGGTTAATATAAAAAAACTTACATCAATGAAAAATTAAGTCAAATAAATTAATTATTTAATTTATTTAATTATTTTAAATCTTTGTGTGGCTATGCATCAACCTAAAACCTGATGTGAATAAAAATTATTTCTTTTCTAGAATAAACCCTACATTAAAGACACATATGTAGACTCGTATTTCCTATCTAATGTCCTTTCTAATAAATATATGCATTTCTTCCAAAAAATTTTGCACATGTTAAAAATAGTATAATATTTTTTCTATATTATATATAAGGCCAAAAGGCACTTTATATTCTATATAGTCTCTTTCTAAGGGTTAAATACCATAGTCTAAAATGAAATAAACACTTATAAAATTTTTCTGAGGTCATCAACTAAGATAAAATTACCATTTTATCTTTCAGGAAGATCCCAGGACCTGAAAATTTTAAAAATGGTGCTAATCCCATATCAAAAAAATGGTTCACTATAAATGTAAGTAGCCCAATTCAACTCTACCATTCCTAAACCAAAGTGTTACATGCCCCATGGGAACCTCCTTGTATTCCAACGGATTCCAACAAGTAGTGGGGGTCTATAATTGGTCATGGGGAGACTATACCCTGTGGTATAGATAACCATAAATATAAGCAGAAGCAATAAAATTTATATTCAAACATAATATAAAATCATATATGAAAATTGAAGCTATGAATCAATAATAATCAGATAATATATCCCATTTTATTGAAAAATAAACTAATTTAATGTCGCATGACTCAAACAAAAATAAATAAGATCACCCTTGAATCAATTCTATATAGCATGGGCCAAAAACATAAAAAAAAGGGTCCAAAAAACTAGACATAATACCTCACCCAGTTCATCCTCTAAGATCTAAACCATTATCTCTAACTCAATAATAAATAGTATGTCCCTTGACCTTACCTGAGTCACAAACCACAAAATCTACTCAGGTACTAGGTCACCTAAGTTGGATATGAGTGTAATGAACCACAACTCTATCAATGAAATTTCCCTGCTTATGATTATTTCATATAGTATAGATCACATAAAATCACTTATGGAATACAATACAGACATCATAAATGAATAATGAATGAAATAAGTGGTATTTCTAGAAGTTAAGGAACTTATACTGATGAAATAGTAACATGACCATGGGAATAGTAATATAAATCTAATGAATAGTAAACAAGACTAATGAATTGTAACATCACCCATGAATGTATAAAAAAAAGTAGGCACCTTATAAATGAAATTATCATGTAATTATATTATAGTATAATTTAATTAATATTTTAAAAATTGTTAAACTAAGTGTTAGTATTTCTATAAGTCGTAAATATTTAATTAAAATCTTATAATTAATCAAATGATTTAAAATAAAATAAATTCATATAAAATTTATTAATAAATTAACATTTAGTTTTCTTATGAATTTAGGATAATTTTATGAGACCTTGATTTTTGAAATTGTTATAAAATCAGTTATAGATTTAAAATATATATTTTCAAGTAAATGATGATTTTAATTAAAAATATATTTCTCACATTTATAAACTTATTTTCATAAAATGGAATTCATTTTTTAATTCCACATATTGAAAAATGGTTAGGTTTAATTTTTGGGATTTTTTTGGAATAATTGATTTTTTGTGACTAGTAAAATATGATAATTTATGATAAATGATAAATACACTATTTTATGAAGTCATGGGTGATGTTTGGATGATGTAAAAACCCTTAGGTTAGAATCATAGGAACTTATTAATTTAAATAGTCAAAAAAATCAACACTATTGGTTTTGTTGAGAAAAATAATAAAATAATTAATAAAATAATAATAAATCACCCCTCTCCTCCACTATAAATACCACCCTCCACCACAAATTCTCCTCACACCTTCCAAGATTTAATCCTTATCCAATTTATACCCAATAATCTTCCCAAGACTCTACCCCACATCCAAGATCTCTTTTTCTCATAAAAATACCAAAAAAATCCCGTTAAGGAGGTTCTCAAGGAGGTGTATTCGAGAGGTAAAATCCTCTTCCTTTTTCTTTTAGTTTCTTTTCAAGTTCTGTTCTTTTATATTTCTCTCGTCACCTCTTCTATCAAAATTATCATGATAAATAAAATATCACATATATACTATAATTATATCATGTTAATGTAATATCCTTACTCAAACTCCTTTCTCACTCTCTTTTATTTTAAAAATTAAATCATCGTCCGTGAGGTGCCGATTTACAACCTTCATGGATGGCGGATTTCCATTCTCCAATTTCACTTTCAAGGGAGGTAATGAAACCATTTTAATGGTTAAACCTGAATATAATATATTTATTACAATATTTCTTATTTTCTTTAAGTAAAATATTTAAATAATACTAAATGATAAAACATAATGAGTTCGTTATGCTCAATAATTGACGTAATAATGTAACCGATTTTCACTAAATATATTATCTAATGATTAATCCTAATAAAATATATTTAAATGATATATATAAACATATAAAGATTTATATTTTCATTAATATCAAATAAATTCAATTCTGTATAATTATAACCATTCCACATGAACTTCTATACTCATATACAAGTATACTGATCGTCAAAACCAAGGAAATGAACACTCCATAGAAATAAAATTGTAACTTATAACTCATCAAAAATGTTATAAATGAACTTAATAAAATTTTAATAAATAAAAAAACATGTATTTAATGTTATTAATTAATTAATTAGTGGATTCAATTTGATTATCCATGATGTTATGTTCCACTGCAGTACACATTCATACATAAGGTAAGGGTTTTCTTCCTGAACCTCTATTTTCATTCAGGTTATCCGTTCTTCCTATATAAACCAATGTAATTCTTTATTATTTTTATATAATTATTATAAATTATATATATGTTCCAAAATAATATATCTATATCATTTCATCATTATTTTATTGGATAAGAAATGTTTTACAAATTTCCCTTCTCATTTCTTCTCGATACGCAAGCCCAATTAAATGGAAAGTCTGGATTTCTTACTCATTTTCAAGTACACTCTATAATCTATTTTAAGACACCATTATTTTAATAAAATCAATAATTTTATATATTAGAAACAAATTACTTCATTTCTTGTTTTATACAAACATTTTTCCAAAATAACTCTTCTTTTCAAAGTAAAAAAGTGTATTTCTCCCAAGAATTCCTCGATGATTTTATTATAGAATTTTCATTAATTTTAAAACCATTATTGAATTTATGAATTATTGATATTTATGTATTATTATTTTCATCTATAATATGTTATTAAATATTTTATTATCGATTTTAATGTGGATGTTCAATCTTGATACCATTCACCATGCTACTTAGATTGATTAGTGCTTATGATTACAGATTGGCGAAAGTAATTTATATTACATATGTTAATATTTTTTAAGTTTATCCCCATTCATATGAGGAATTAATTTCACTTATAAATTGATGTATGGGTTATGATATATCCCCTGAATTCATCATCAGGTCTCATGAGACAAAACATAGTTGGGTTTTGGATGAGGCTATACCCTAGTATTTTCAGGCATCTTGGTCGAGCCCTTGATGATATGTTTCGGATGTCTAGAATTATGAATTACCTCATTATGATATTAGATATTTATAAGCCATGTTATTTTTTACTATTTTAATATCCATGACTAAGTTTCATTCTTTTATAATCAGTTATATGGATTTATTTACTCATCGTTAATTTCGGCCATATTATGCTCAAGATTATTTTTAAAGGCATGTGATTTTTTGTTATTCCCCATGCATAATGTTTATATTTATGAAACAATATGCTAAATAACATGGACTTATTGAAAATATAATCTCACACCTTTCTTATTTTTTATTTTTTCCACAGGATGCAAAGATGTGTATTATGAATGACCTGTAGGGATACTCTAGGAGTTTATGCGTGATTCAAAATAAGTTGATTTGTTTTATTTAATTTCATGATGTAATGTAACAATTATGTATGTATTTTATTTTCCAATACTACTAAACTATTTGTTCCTTTAGGATATAATTCCCTGTAATCTTACCAATGTAATAATGTAAGGACCAGCTCCGAGCTACTTGGGTCGGGGTCCTTACAGTTGGTATGAGAGGATGTTTAGTAGAAACCCTGGAAACAAGATTTAGAAAACATATATTAGGGAACATATCCCAAATATATAATTTTAGGATAATCATATAAGAAACATCTTAGAATTTTTTAAGGTAGTGATTATGTGGATATTCTTAGAAATACATCCTTGTCTAGAAACTTCAAGTGGACATGGTTCTGGAAGAGATGTACCTAGGAGTAAGAACTCTGACAAGGTGTCCTGGGCCTAACTTGGGGTAACCGTTATATGAAAAAGGTTCTTACTTCATACCTAATTTGACACTCCCATTGGATATTCATAGGATAATTCAAATTTTCATTACAAACCACTATGAAGGATTTAAAAGTAAATTTGACCCCAAAGAAACTATTTTTATGATTATGAGATTAGATGTGCTTAAAATTTAAATTTATGTTAGGTATTTTTCTAGTTTATGATTATCAATTATGATTCATAACCTAATCTATTTTATTCCATTATTTAGAAATGTATCCTAGTGGAAGAAATGGGAACTGCATCAATACATATATCCCATATAGGGATTTCCCTCCTATAAAAGATAATGATGTTGGTACTGGTGATGTGGCTGGTGCTGAGAAACTTATAACTACACTAGGACAGTTTAATCAGGTTATGAACAACAACGTTACCCATATAGATCATTCTGATCCACAATGTGGAGGGAAAATGTTAGAATGTTTAATGTGGCAAAAACCTCCATCATTTATTGGGACTACAAACCCATTTGTAGCTGAGTAGTGGATAAGTTCCTTAGAGATGATATTTCTAACATTGGGATGTAACTAGAGGGAGAAGGTTTTCTGGTCAGTTTATCATCGGTCAGAAGATTCATATCAATGGTGGTCACTAATTCAAAACACAAATGAATAAGAAGAAAATAAAAAATATGTAATAGAGGTATTTTAAGAAAATTTTCATTGAAAAATATTTTCCTCGCGAACAACAAGTATATATGGAAATGTAATTATTGAATCTAAGACAAAAGGAGGCTGAAAATGTTTCCAAGTATAAATCCACCATTTCAAAGCTATAAAGGCATGTCATGGACTACATATATAATCCAAGGAGAAAGATTGATTGATTATTTTATGTTTTAAAATGATTCTTTCAAAGGGCACTAGTATCACAAAATTTCTCATCATATAAATATATAGATTCATGTGCTATCAATATAGAAAAATAATTCTATAATTCTTATGAATTTATGGGAAATCAAGAGAAGAATAGTGTGGAGGTGGAAATAATGAATAAAGGGAAGAATAAAAAATTGTTTTTTCCAACATGTGATACTTATTGAAGGAAACGACCTAGAGCTTGGATAAAAGTAAGAGTATGTTACATGTGTGGAGAAAAAAGGACATTAATCCCATGATTTTAAGGGAAAGAAAAAAGCTACTAATATTCAATGCTATAATTACAGGGATATGGTACACTATGAAAATTATTTTCTGAAGCATCAAGGAAACATTCCTCAAAACATTCCATAGGAGTAAGGAAAAGCTTATGTGATCACAACTACTGAGGTGTAAGTTCATAATGATGTGGTGGCAGGTACTATAATTGTTTCCTCAAACATGGAAAATGATTTATTTGATTCTAGATCATTGTATTCTTTTAAATCTACCCATTTTTCTTTAAAAACAAGATATTTTCAATTATCCTTAACAAGGTATTTGTCGGTTAAAACCCTTAAGGGAAGTCACATTTCAAAAAAAGATGTGTTAGGCAGTCCCCATTATGGAATATAAATGTGATTTATCTACTGAATTTATCATCATACCTTTGGTCAACTTTGAAATAATCCTTGGCATAGACTAACTTTCAAAATATTGTGTGAAAATCTATTCAAAGAAGATGGAATTTATGATTTGTGAGGAAGGTGTAGAATCTATTATCTTTAGAGAAGATACATCACTATCTGATTATTATCTAGATCCACCACCAGCAGCTCTACTAAATTAAATTCTTATTGAGTAAGAGAAAATAATTGTTATGGGTAAGGAAATAAATATTCAATTTGAGTATGTAACTATTGTGAAATAATACCTTGATGTATTTCGAGAGGATTTACTTAGACATCCTCCATAACAAGAAGTTGAGTTCTCTATTGATTTAATTATTGTTTCAAGACCTATATCAAATAATCCTTATAGAATGAAAATGATGTAATTAGTGTAACTGAAGAAACAACTATAGGAATTGAGTGATAAAGGATTTATCCTCCCTAGTGTTTCTCCATTAGGAACCTATGTTCTCTCTTTTAAGAAGAAAGATGGATCCATGAGGTTGCGCATTGACTATAGAGAAATCGATGTTATGTAAATAATGAATAAATATTACCATCACCGTATTGATGATTTATTCGATCAAATTCACGAAACTCAATATTTTTTGAAGATTGACCTTCGATTTGGAAATCACCAGTTGTGTTTGAGGATGTAAGATATTCCAAATATAGAATTTCTAACCTGGTATGGGAATTATGAGTTTACATTAAAGCAATTTGTACTAACTAATTCACCCTCTATTTTCATGGATATAATGAATATAATTTTCATGGAATATCTTGATGAATTTGTTGTGGTATTTATTGATGATATCTTGGTATACTCAAAAAGCTACAAAGACCATGAGAATAACTTATGGATTGTTCTAAAGACTCTTAGAATAAATAAATTTTATGGGAAGTTTAGTAAGGGTGAATTTTGGCTTTAATCATTTTCTTTTCTTATCCATGTTCTCTCAAAGGATGGAATATCAGTTGATTCTACAAATAAAAAGGAAGTTCAGAAATGGACTACATCAACGAATATAACTAATGTACATGGTTTTATTATTTTATCAGGTTATTATCATCATTTCATTCATAACTTCACCTAATTAACGGACCTATTAACCAAGCTTACTCATAAAGGGGTTAAGTTTTTATGTAAAAAAGAATAAGAAGAATGTTTTGAGGAATTTAAGAAGAGGTTAGTGAATTCTCTAATCTTGACTCTATTATTGGGAAATGGTGGTTCTGTGATTTATAGTGATGCATCAAAGAAATGAATTGGTTCTGTCCTTATGTGAAATGATACAGTTATTTCCTATGAATCAAGGTAGTTAAAAACTCATGAATAGAACTATCTAACTCATGATCTTGAGTTAACAACTATGATATTTTCTCTGAAGATATGGAGACACAATCTCTCTATAGTTTAATATGTGAGATATATAATGATCACAAGATTTTGAAATATATATTATCACATAAATAACTCAACATGAGGAAAAGTAAATGTCTCAAGATACTCAATTGTTATTATTGTTCAATACACTACCACCCTGGGAAGGTGAATAAGGTAGCAGATGCATTGAGCAAGAAGGATCATGGAGTTCTAAACCAAATGAGGATTGACAAGGACCCTATATAGATGGATCTAGAAAATATTGATATGGTAATTATAAATGAATGTGAAACATCATTACTTTTTAAATTATTTTCCAGAACATTTTTATTGTAAATAATTAAAAGTTTTTATTGTGATGATGATAATCTTAAAAACAAACTTAATGTTGTGAATGATGGGAAGTCTCCAGACATCATGTGTGAGGGTGGAATTATGAAATTTGGGAAGAGGATATGTGTTACCTATATACCTGAGCTAAAAAGGGATTTATTAGATGATTCAAATATCTCAAATTTCCTTATACACCCTAGTAGAACAAAGATGTATAGAGATCTGAAGGAACATTTCTGGTGGGATAAGATGAAGTTGGAAATTATTGATTATGTATCAAGATGTTTAGTCTGTCTATAGTTGAAGGTATAAAGACAATATCCTAGAGGTTTCACGCAACAATTGACTATTTCTACATGGAAATTGGATGACATCACTATGTATGTTTTCACTCGATTACCAAAAACTCCAAGAAGAAATGATACAATATGGGTGATTCTTGATCAAATTAAAAAATATGAACATTTACTCACTATAAGGGAGGATTTTAAAATAAATCTTCTTCAAATAATTTATATTAATAAAGTTTTAAGAATTCATGGAGCACCTATTTCTATTGTATCTGATCATGATCCATGATTTACATCAAAATTTTGGAAATTCCTATAGAAATATTTGGATACTGAGCTTTGTTTGAGTACTGTTTACCACCCTCAAACTGAAAGAGAGTTTGAAAGGACTATTCAAACATTATAAGACATGATGAGATTATGATCCCTCAACTTTTAAGGTATGTGGGATCAGTATTTTCTTTTGGTAGAGTTTTACTATAATAATAGTTTACATTCTAGTATTCAAACGACACCATATAAAGTATTTTATTGAAAGAGATTTTGAACACCAAAATGTTGTGATGAAGTTGGTGAATGAAATATTGTAGGCCCATAGCATTTGGAGGAAACAAAAATAAATATAAATACTATACAAGTCCATATCAAAGCAACTCAAAGTAGGAAAAATAGAAATGTCAATAATAGAAATAAGGATTTGTAATTTCAAGTGGGTGATCAGGTTTTCTTAAAAGTATCTCTATATAAAGGTGCTATAATATTTGGGATGAAAGGAAACCGGATCCCCAGGTACATAGGTCCTTTTTAAATTTTGGAGAGAACTGGATCTATGGATTATCATTTGGAAATTCCACATAGCCTTTATATGGTACACAATGTGTTCCACATCTTGTTAATAAGGAAGTGCACGCTAGACCTAATGCATGTCCTCATTTCTAAAGGAAAATAATTGGAACCTAACTTATCTTATTGTGAAGAGCCTATTTAGATTCTAGACACTAAATAACTAGTGTCGAGTAATCAGATGAATCATCTACTAAAGGTACTTTGGAAAAATCATAAAATTGAAGAGGCAATGTGGGATCCTGAGAAGCTTATGATGAAGAACTAACCAAATATTTTTGTGTGGTGAAAAGTGAAAATTTCAAGGATGAAATTTTTGTAGTAGTGTAGAATGTAAAGACCCAGAGCTCTATCAATAAAATTCCCCTTATTATGTTTATTAAAAATCGTATATATCACATAAAATCACTTATAGAACACAATGTAAACATCATAAATGAAGAATAAATGAAATAAGAGGTATTTCAAGAAGTTAAGGAACCTATATCAATGAAATAGTAACTTAGACATATGAATAGTAATATAACCCTTATGAATAGTAAATAGGATTAATAAATAGTAATATCAACAAAGAAATTATAAATAAAATTTATAAACCTTATAAATGAAAGTATAGTTAAATCTTATCATAGTATAAGTAAATGAATATTTTAAAAATTGTTAAATTAAGTGTTGGTATTTTTGTAAGTCATAATTATTTAATTAAAATATTATACTTAATAAAATCATTTAAAATAAAATATATTCATATAAGATGTATTCATAAAATTACATTTTTTTCTTCTAATTTTCAGATAATTTTATGATACTTTGTTAATTTTTGTAAGTGTTATAAAATCAATTATAGATTTAAAATCTATATTTTATATTAAATAGTTATTTTAATTAAACATTAAATTTCACTTATTTAGAAAATTATTTTTATAATATGGAGTTAATTTTTGAATTCCACAAGTCAAAAAATGGATAGAGTTATTTTTTTCATTTTTTCTAAAATAATTGAATTTTTTGTGAATAAAAAAATACGATATTTTACATTAAATAATTCATGTTTTATTGAGTCATAGGTGATGTTTTGATGATGTAAGAACCATTTTTTCTAACTAAAATGAACTAATATAATATGTAGTCACAAAAATCAACAATATTGGTTGTCTTGAACAAAATAATAAAATAATGAATAGAAGAATGAGAAATCACCACTCTCCTCCACTATATATACCACCACATTTCATCACACCATCCAAGATTTTATCCTTGTAAAATATATACCCAATACTCTTTCCAAACCTCTTAACCACATCCAGGGGAACTTTTTCTCATCAAAAGAATAAAAAAAATCCCCTTATGTAGGTTCTCAAGGAGGTTTATTCAAGAGGTAAAATCCTCTTCCTTTTACTTTTTGTTTATTTTCAAATTCTTTTATTTTATTATTATCTCCTCCCATCCAATATCCAAATAATAAAGAAAACTATAGTATAATATATATACTATAATTATATCTTGTTAATGTAATATCCTTACTCAAACTCCTTTCTCGGTCTCTTTTATTTTAAAAACAAAATCCGCATCCATGAGGTGCAGATTTACAACCTTCATGGATGACGAATTTTTGTTCTTAAATTTATCCTACAAGGATGGTAATGATTCAATTCTTATAGTTAAACCAGAATATAATATATGTATTAAAATTTTTCTTATGTTATTTAATTAACATATTTACATAATACTATATGATAAAAAATATGAGTTCATTATGATCAATAACTATCGTAATAATTAATGTAAACGATTATCACTAAATGTCCAATATAATGATTCATCCTCATAAATTATATTAAAGTGACATATATAACCATTTAGACTTTTTTATTTTTATTAATATCACATAAATTAAATTCTGGACAATTATACCCATTCCACATGAACTCACATACTCATATACAAGTATACCGATAGTGAAAACCAAGGAAATGAATTCTCCGGAGCAATAAAATTGTATCTTATAATTTATAAAAAGGATTTAAATGAACTTAATAAAATTATACTAAATCAAATACATGTACATAAGTTTATCAATTAATTAATTAATATATTTAATTTTATTATCCATGATGTTAAGGTCAAGTGTAGAACACATTCTAATATAAGTTAAGGGTTTTCTTCCCGAATCTCCATTTTTATTCAGTTTATACTTTCTTCCTCTTTACAAACATGTAATTATTTATTATTTTTATATAATAATTATAAATTATATATATTTACCAAAATCATATATCTAGATCAATTCACCATTCTTTGATTGGATAATAAATGTTTTATATGGTTCCCTTATCATTTCTTCTCGATAAGCAAGTCCGATTAAAGGGTAAGTCTCGATTTCATACAATTTTCAAGTGAAATATATAATATTTTTTAAGACAAAATCATTTTTACACAATATCTAATTTTATGTTGGAAAAAATATCTTAGTTAATTTCAGGTTTTATGCAAATAGTTTTCCAAAATAACTCTTCTTTTCAAAGTAAAATGAGTGTTTCTCTCAAGAATTCCTCGATGATTTTATAAGAGTATTTTTATCTATTTCAACAACTCTACTGAATTTTATGACTTGTTGAGATTTATATCTTATTATTGTCATCTAACATATTTTACTAAGTTTTTTATGACTAGTTTGATTTTGGATGTTCTATTTGATACCATTCACCATGCTAATAAAATTTGTTGGTGTTTATGATTAGAGATTGGGAAAAGTTATTTAAATTTCATATATTTAAATTGTTTTTGTTTAGAACCATTCATATGAGGAATTAATTGGACTTATAAAGTTAATAGTGAGGCCTGATATAGCCTCTTGATGCGTCGATGGGTCTCATGAGAAAAAAAAAAGAATTTGGTTTTGGTTGAGGCCTTACCCTAGTATTTTTAGACGTCTTGGTTGAGGCTTTGACAAAATGTTTCGAATATCTGAAAATTTGAATTCACTCATTATGATATTATAAATTGATAATCCATGTAATTTTTTAAAATTATAATATCAATGACTAATTTTTGTTCTGTTGTGATTATTTATGTGGATTTTTTTAATCAACCTTCATTCCTACCATATTATGCTGAAGTTTATTTTTAAAAGCATGTGTTTTTTTGTTATTCACCATGAATGATGTTTATTTTTATGATAACTTCCACTAAATTACTTACCCTTACAAAGAAATTGGGATCACCCCTTTCTTATGTTTTATTTTTTCCAAGGATGTGAATATGTGTATTATGAATGACATGAAGGGATAATCTATGATTTTTATGTGATTCAAAAGAAGTTGATATTTTTTATTTCATTTAATTTTTTTAGGGTGGGAAGAATAAGGTTTCCGAAAAAGGGGAATTTATGAATGCCCCAATAAGAAGAAGGTTAAGGAAGTCTTATTCTTATCTGATGAAATCGGGGTTAACCAGGTCTTCTGTCTGGAAGGAAAGTAGGGTTTTCCCTGGTCTGAAAAAGGGAAATTAATATTTTAAGGAGTTTTTATCTTTTGAGAAATTTAATCTTAGAAATAAGTATGCCATGATTCTGAAGCACTATGAAAGCTCATAGGGGTAATCAGATACTTTGGAGGAAGAAACCATTCATGGATGTACTGATGGGTATGAATTTTTTGATATATAGTTGCCTTTTTTTGGTTTTTTTCCTTGATTGATGTACTTTTTTTTCATTTTATTAAATTGTCATAGGTTCTCCTCTGACTGAGATTTTCTGGTATATATCTAGTTTTCCAATGCTACTATAATATTAATCCTTTAAGATGAAATTCCTTATAATCTTAGTAGTTTAATACAGTAAGGCACCGACTCTGGGCTACTGGGGTTA
This sequence comes from Viscum album, assembly GCA_963277665.1. NCBI lineage: Eukaryota > Viridiplantae > Streptophyta > Magnoliopsida > Santalales > Viscaceae > Viscum > Viscum album. Next base: position 176,234,355 of record OY728147.1, on the reverse strand, counting down.
GGGTCCTTACAATGTGTAAAACTTAGTAGGTCACCAAAAATAGTATCCCTAAACAAATCTAGTAAATAAAAGTGTTTATAAAATGTGATATACTCATAAATAACTAACATAAAGTGAAAATAATTATAAATATCATAGTGATGGGTGCCAAAAAATCCACTAAGAAGTAACCCTGCCTATTTTAACCTATGATAGGGGTATCTTAACATACCACAGGTGACATCTCATGGTTGAAAAAATTCATACCCAGTCATTGTATAAAATATAAACTAGGTATCCCACCCAAAATAAAAATTGGTGGGTATTTCATCCCATAATAATATAATATATAGTACATGGGAATCACATTTAGATAAAAATTTCACATATGTGGGCATAGAGTCTTAATGGTTTTAGTCTATAAGCATCCATAGTGTCCCCAAGTGGCAACACACCTCGAGGCATAATGTCTCGACTACAACATCATAGGATGGTATAACATCCCAATTCATGTGCACAATCACAAGAGGTAAAATGCCTCTAACCCAAGGTCTTAACATAAGAGTGGGAATCATATTCCAAATTATAAGTAACTATGCTCATAGGGGAGTCATGTTCCCTTCCATGTAAGTGTAACATAAATGATGGCTGTCCCCCTTCCATGTACAAAAATGGTCATAACATCCCTCACCAAACATAATATATGGTAATTGTGCAATATATCCCATACTATATCACAACACAATTGGAATTTTAAACTATACCAAAGGCATCAACAATATTAATGGGCATGTTGTCCCATAAAATATGGATTTTTAGAGTGAATGGAAAATCCATTCCACACACATGACACACAATAAAGAAGTGGCGTATTTTCTATCTCATAATAATAATAACACAATTAGAAAATATACCCCAGAATATAACTAAAATAATATAATGACATAATAAATATCTTAAATTAAATAATATAATCAATTCATGTTGTGGTTGGTATAACATCTAATACACTTTAAACTATATCATGTTCAGTACACACATGCTAAACCTATATACATATCCAAAATTGAGGTATAATCTACCTATATATATACGCTCTAAAAATGGGAGGAACACTCACCCCATATAAAAGATAATCTAGACTAGAGAACGGTAAGAAAACTCAATAGTTCCATACTAGTCAGGCCTCAAGAAAAATGATTGTTAATAGAAGACTTTATATTCATCTAAGAATTATAAGGGAATCTTTTCAACATTCATAAGGACACAACATAACCAAGTAAAACTCAAAATGTTCCTTCATTAATTTTCCAACTATCTTAGTACATGAACACAACTATCAATGGATATGGAATTATAATTCATAACCCTCAAAGGACCCCTCACGATTCAAAGAAACATTTCATGTACTCAAAGAAAAAGAGAAACTATTTTAATTAATTTAGAGTAAAAACACTTGATTGGTGTGGAAATATATCACATGAGCCATGTAAACAAGCATTAACCATCGATAAAGGTTATGGATAACCTACCTCATGAACTAAGTTATCCCCTTAAGAAATTTCACTCAAACCATGGCCAAGTTGGACTAAGTCCATCTCCTCCATCGATCATATCCAAAAGTTTGTGACTCCATCAAACATACACTTAAATTAATTATAAAATAATTATAATTAATTAACAAGATTAATCTAGATTTAATCAATTTAGGCATAATTAAGGGAATGTAACACCCTGATATTTTATTATCAATTTAAATTTAAATAAATAAAATATTGTATATCTTGTTTCATATGAAACTATGAACTGAAAAAAAACTAGGATATATATTATTATGATAAAAATATTATAGTGCAAGATAAATTCATTATGACAATGCCATATGAGACGATACTAAGAAAATAACAAGTGGAATAAATACACAAGTAAATAAAATGAAAAATAAAATATTTATCCTCATGGAATTCCATGAAGATCCTCACCTTGATTGCAACTATGTAAGTAAGGAAGAGAATTATAATTACAATAAACATGTGGAAAGATAAGAAAATAAGATGAAAAATTTTATGTTATATAGGAATAAAATCTCACAATTATTCATATGGTTATTAGATATATGGTTTATGGGTATAGACGTATCCAATAGGTATATTGAAAATGTGTAAAATTTAGTAACAATTTCAAAATAATATCATCTATAAGGAAACAAAGAGAAAATATTTAATTATAAAATATATATTTTTGTGTTATATATTATTATTAATATTATTTGATGTACTTATAAAATTAAAATAACTATTCGAATATCAATTTATTGATAAAATTTAAATAATTCCTATTAAATATGTAATCAACCGTAATGAATTGGGAATAAAATAGTTTATTGATAAAAATACGTTTTCTTAAATAATTGTACATATTCTAAATATTGTGTATTTTTAAACAAATCGATCACTATTAAAAAATGGTGAATATATTAATAATATATAAAAATAAATAAATAAATGTTCAACTAAATATTTTTACTTGGAATAAAATGGGAATATATTTATTTTATGATTAAAAGATACACTTTTTCTAAAAAGTGATTTTATGTGTTATATACACTTATATTAAAATTAATTTTTAATAACTCTAGAAATTGAGCCTAATAAATGGATTTTATATTTTTTATCATACTAATAAAATTATTTAAAAAATTTATTTTCATTTCTAACATAATAATAAGTTACTAAAGTAAAAATTAGTTACCACGGTAAAAAATTATTTTTTCAAAGAACTGTTTTTATAAACATTATTTATTTTTTAAAAAAAATTTAATTGATCTCTTTTTACGAATCTTATATAATGTTTAATTTTTTTTTAATAATTAACTATCATTTAATTTTTAATTTATTGTAAATAATAATAAAAACACTTAATGTATAAATATACATTTTTGTACAAAAACAATTTTTTTATTTATTTCTTATGATTTGATTTAAAAACTAATTTTCTCATAATTAGAAATTGAACTATATTAAATGGAGTGAAAAATTAAATTTATATAATTTAAATTGGGTAAGAATTTTCATCTTATATTTTTATTAAATAAATTTCCATGGTAAAATATTTAATCAATGTTAATGAGCGTAAAAGTGTGAAACTTAATGTGGATAAATTTTGTTACACTAACATGACACTAAGACCTTATGGGAAACAAAATATGTTATAAATTCACACATACATGTCTCATAATCGTTTTTCTACTAAATCACTTATCTCCCATTTGATTCTATCTTTTCCCATTCCATAACATTAAATTTCATGGAAAATTCCATCTTTTTCACCTAAAGAAAGAGCACACTTCCACCCACTTTAAGACACACATACCCTTATAATTCCTATATAAATAATAAAAATATATCCTATAATAGAATACACATGCATTTTTTAAATCCCTTTTTGACACAAATTTGATCCAAGTTATCAATTTCAAAACAATCCTTCAAGAGAATATTTAAACTCTCAATGTTAGTATTATCCACACCCTAACTTTTACTTCCCCGTTTTTATCACCCACACTACTCCAAAATTTCCTAGCCATAATAATATGAAAATATTATTATAATTATTGTGGAAATTTTTTATTATATTAATGTAAAAACCATTATATATCTCCTTCTCATCTATTCAAAAAATGAAAATGTCGCTCGTGGTACATGCATATTAACGCCAGCATGAATGATGTATTTTTTTCATCACCGCCTTCCATAGATGGTTCTAAAAATTGATTTCATAAATAAATAAAATATTTATGATATTATTAAGATTATGTAAATATAAATTATTCAATATATTAATAATATTAACAATAAGTTATTTTTGTGAATTTAATCACCTAAAACGAGCATACAAAGAGGAAAAATGATTTCTTCTTTATAACTAATAGCTTTGAATGAATTATATTGTTATTATAAATATTAAAAATTATAATTGTTAACATTAATTAAACATAAATAATATATTTATAACTATTTAATAATTATATTATTACTAAATCACTTCATAATTATACTTATCCATTGGTTATAGCATGTTCTTGTTTGGGCTGGTTTAACCACCTATATGAATGGTGCTATAAATTTTTATCATGGGTGATTTTAGAAACATAATTTATGATAAGATTAAATATTAATTATTTAATAATATTTTTTTATGAAATAAAATATTAATGTATAATCTTGTTATTAATATACAATTTTTTGTTCATTAAAATTTATCGAAATAAGCTCTTCGCCGATTTCAACTTCATGAATCATAACGAAAAATACCATGGAATGAAATTAAAACATTTAAATAATTATGGGATATATATTATAGTAACTTAAATAATATATGAACAATAAAATTGGTATCAAAAAATGGAGATCGACATCGGCATTACAAAGTGAGTGGGAAACTATCCAAACCACCAACATTTGATGATAAAAATAAATAATAACTATATAATAAATATGTAATAAATGATTATAATCAGAGATTACAAAGGGTAATATATTTGAATAATTTCCTTCAATATTTGATTAATATGGTTATTTTAATGATTCAAGAGGTTAAATCGATTTCATATGAATTAAGAATAATGGAAATGGATTTATCATCTCAATTTTTATTCATTGAGACATATATAAAATTCAACAATTGTTTTATTTTGGGTGTTTTTTATTCTTCCCTACAGATTACATATTCATAAATTTCATTAAATTCAATTGATTTACACATTAATCTCATTTTATTTTTTTTCAATGTCTTTTGATTCAAATGTTTCGAAAATAATAAGTAATTTTGTAAACTCAAATATCATTTCTTTGAGTTATAATGTTTCCTCTTCAACTTATTTCTTATAAATTTGGTTTATTCCACCATAATACTTTATTATAGTGTAATTTCTATGTTTATATATGGAAAATAACATTTTTAATTCAAATACTCTACCTTGATTAATTTATTTCTTATAAAACTGTAAATTATTTAGAATAATTATCATCCTCTTAAAACACTTTTTTCCTATGTCCATATTCATTATTTCTATAAATATTTTTATTTCGTTAAAATAATAATATATAGAACCTGTTATGATATTTTTATTTCTCTTTAAAACTTTTTAAAAGGGGGTTTTTTATCCTTTTTATGATGGGGTTACAATAAAGGTATCAAAAAGTTTTTTATTCTACGATCATATATTTTATCATTCACTCCGAATTTCAGTTAGATAACATTTATGTATATTTCAAGGATAATTTATTATGTTTACTTATAATGATGTTTTAAAATGAATTTATTTCAATTTCTAAAAAAATATATTCTTGAAAGTGACTCATAACTTTATCTTTTTATGATATTATTGAAATATTTTATGAAATCTATTTTATGAATTCACGTTAATTTTCCTAATTATCTACAATATATATATCTATTTTGAAGTTTTATTTTATAAATCACCCTCTAAATTTAATTATAAAATAATTATTTTTAGGTGATTGAATTTTTGGTATCAACCAATGTAATCCTTGAAGTCATTTTATGTGATACCATTTGAAAATTTTACCAAACCCATTTTTCTTTCCATGGGTTCTTTGAGATATGATATTAGATTGATTTTTCATGGCATGAATCAGTATGTATTATCATTATGAGATTGTTTAGTTTGATTAAATACTTTAGATGGGTTGGGTCCATTATATTTTTTATATGGTTTGGGTTCATTAAATCTCTATGATGGGTTGGTTCTATTAAAGCCCTAAGATGGGTTGGGTCTGTTAAATCCCTAAAATGTAGTGGTTTATGTTTTAGGCCTCTTGAGATAAGGATGACCTGTGTAAATTATTATTATGTCTACAACATGATGTATGTACATTATTGTTATCTTCATATCATGATGTGTGTATATTATTACTTTATTAATAATATGATGTGTAGAAATTATTGTTTTTTATTTTTATGTTCAAAACATGATGCTTGTATATTATTGTTAGGTTTATGACAAGTTTCATGTATATTATTATTATATTTACAACATCATTTGTGTACATTATTATTATGTTAGCAACATGATGCATGTACATTATTTTTATGTTTAAAACATGATGCGTGTATATTATTTTTATGTTCACAGTATGGTGTATGGACACTATTGATATGTTAAAAATATTCATCATGGAAATTATTTTTATTTTCATGAATTTATGAATAAATTTATTTAATGATAAATTTTCACACAATGATATGATTTTCTATTCTTATTCTTATACTATATTTATTTTTTTATATGCCTATGTTATGCTTCATGTATTATGATTATTGAATCAATATTCCACACATTTATTCGTTGGTTTATGTCTAATATTTTTAGGTTACATGATCTTCTATTATGTCTTATGGATAACCCTTATTGTTCTATATTCATTTTTATTATATATTTCTCCCATAATCATGTTTTATCACATGTTTATTATCTGAAACTTTATGAAATTTTGATAATTTTCCCCTTACTAATAATTTGAACTCAATACTTTTATTTTCCACTTCCCCAAAAAGTTATTTACAGGAATATGTTCAAAAGGAAACATTGTAGAGATGTATTGTGGGTGATGTTAAAGAGATTATGATAATAAATTATTTATGTATCTAATACCCAAAATGATAAACCTTTATGTTATATTATTATTTGATTATCATGAAATTTAATTTATAAATTATGGGAATATATGTAAGTTTCACTTGACTCAACTCACTTGGAATCAAAACTAGCAATATAATAATTTTCATTAGAAGCAGACCATGATGTGTGTGTTTAGGGAATCTCAATTGGTATCAAAGGAAGGATTAGATATTTTTGGGGATTATTTTAGTTATTTTTAAGTTTTAGGAATAGATAACATTAGTTAAAACCCTAGGGATAAGTCAAAATATACGAAACATACTAAAATTTTGATAAGGTAAAGAGTGTGTTGTTTCCTAGTAATGAAATATCTCTCTAGATATAAATAAGTGGATGTTGTGTCTATAAATGATGCACATATGGATAATAATCCTTGAAAAATGTTTTTTGACTACTAACCCAATCTTCACTTAGTTAAAAAACGTGGACCTAAATAAAGACCTCGTTTGACACTCCCAATATATATGATTTGGTTGATTCAAATTCTTTTTATAAACCACTATGATGGATTAAAATGGAATTAAAAGATGTAATGTATAATTAGTTGGTTTGATAGGAAAATGAATATAACAAACCTATCTTCAATTGAAGGAGTTGTAGGTTGGTCCAATTATATCATAGTTGAAGCAAAATTATAATAGGTTAAAATAAATATCTCATAGAAGAAGACATATTAGGATTGATTTCTAAAATTCATATGATCATTTACTTTGATTTTATTAGATATTGTCATTTTGGTTTTAGTATTTTGTTAGAAATATGATCATGAAAATGAAGTTGTGAAAGGTATGTCTCTATAAACTCATAAGACTTATATTCACCTAAGTAGGTATATTTGAAAAAAATATGATTGATAATCTCAATATATGCCAATTATGAAGGAAAACGTGAGTTTTATAGTATTACTTGTAATAGTGGTTTATAAATTATCTCTGGCTTCTTTTTTGTATTATTGATACAATTTTTTTTCTTTAGAATGAGATAATCCAAATTGCGAGGATGTAGTTCATTTAAGGGGGAAATGTAACACCCAAAGATTTTAGTATTAATTTTACTTTAAATAAATAATAGGTTAAATATATTTTTTCACACATAACTCTGAACTAAATCATATCTGGATACATTTTACTAATATAAAAATATCACAATGAAATCTAAATTTATTATGATAATTCAATATGAAACATCATTAAGAAAATTACAAGTGGAATAAATCTATAAGTAAAAAAAATGAACATAAAATATTTATTTTCATGGTTCATCATGAACATTTCAACATCAATTGAATATAAGAAAGTCAGGATAAGAATTATAAATATAAGAGACATTTGAAAAGATTATAAAATAAGATGAATGGTTTTTGGTTATATATAGGAATGAAATTTGACCATCATTTATATTGTCATTGGAAATAAGGTTATTAGAGATATAGTTGTTGGATATATGGTCGTTGGATACACATATATCCAATGGGTATATTTGAATTTTTTTAAATTTTTTGTATCAAATTAAAAATTATATAATCTATAAAAAAACTAAAATGAAACATTTAATTCAAATATTTTATTATAAAAATTATTTATTTATTTATTTATACATTATTATTATTATTATTTTATATATATAATTCAACAAAATATTTTTATTCTAATGTATTGATAAAATTTAACTAACTATTATTAGAAAAGTAATCAATCTTAAAAAATTATTAATAAAATTATTTAATGATAAAAATACTCTCTAAAAGAATTAATCTTTTTCTAAATATTTTGTATTTTTATACCAATTGATCAATATTAAAAAATATAAAATATATTAATAATATATAAATAAAATAAATTAATTTCCATCTAAATATTTTCAGTTGGAAAGGAATATGAATAAAAAAATTTATGCATCAAAACATTTATTCTAAGAACTATTTTTATACATTATGTGCACTTATATTATAATTAATTTTTATCCATTATAAAAATTTATCCTAATAAAATAGTTTTTTTATTTGTAATCAACATTATATAAATTTTATAATAATTTCAATTTCATTCCTAACATGAAAATAAGTTAATAAATTAAATATGATTTACTATAGTAAAACATTTATTTTTTAAAATAATTTTTTTTGTAAAAAATATTTTCTTAATAAATTAAATCAGCATATTTTGTAAGAAAATAATATTATTTTTAAAAATTTACAAAAATATATTAACACTCAATTAATTTTTAATTTATAATAAATAAGAATAATGAAATCTAATGTATAAAAAGATATTTTTTTATAAAAACAATTTTTATCTATATCTTATTTTTTTAATTAAAAAGTTAATTTTATAATATTTAGAAGTGTAATTACATTAAATGGAGTCCAAATTTTGATAAATCACATAAAAATTTGGTTAAATGTTCAATATAATATTTTTTTAAAAAAAATTACCATGGTAAATATTCAATCAAGGTTAATAAAGGTAAAATGGGTAATGTGAAGTGGCTCAAATTTTGTTAAGTTTACATGAAACTTAGACATTATAGAATAAATTTTTTAGGTTGTAAAGTCACAAACAAATTTCTTACCAAACCTTCCCCACATAAATCTACTAACACCCATGTGATTCCATCATTACCCCTCACCTAACTTTCAATTACAATGAAATATCCCATTTCACCTATTAAAGGATCCCACTTCCAACCACTTCAAGACACACTTAACATTAAAATTCCTCTTTAAAACCTTCAAATTTTACATTTTGATAGAATCATATTAAATTTCTAGAAGAAAATTTTTGTAATAAATTGATCAAATTCCTCCATTTCTAAAGGGTCCTTCAAGAGAAGATTCAAACTCTAAATGTGAGTATTATCCGCTCTCTAACTTTCCCTTTACTATTTTTATCATACATCCACCTCTAAACCTATTTTATCCATGCTAATATAATGAAATTAATTTAAATATTATACATAAATTTTATTATATTAATGTAAAAAAACATTATTTATCTCCCTCTCAACCATTTGTAAAATTAAAATGTCACTCTTGTTATGTGTGGACCACCGCCTCCATAAATGATGTATTTCATTTTTCATCATTTTCTTTCATGTATTGTTATAAAAATTAATTTAATGACTAAATATTATATTTATGACATTTTTAATATTATAAAAATATTAATTAGGTGTTATATTAGTAATGTTAACAATATTTTATCATTGTAAATTTAACTGATTAAAGAGTTCAAACCAAGAGAAAAAAACTATTTCTTCATTAAAAGTAATAGCATCATATAAATTATATTATTATTATAGACCTTCCTAATTATTATTTTTCAAATTAATAAAAACTAAATAATATAATTATACTTATATAATAATTATAATATTACTAAATCTCTTCTTAATCATACTTATCCATTGGTTACAACATGTTCTTGTTCTGGTCAGTTTAGCCACTTACGTGAGCAATGATATAAATTTTTATCATGGATGATTATGGAAAATAACTTTATAGTAATATTAAATATTAATGATTAAATAATGTTTGTTTTTTTATTAAAATTAATATTAATATTTAAAATCGTTATTAATATACCACTTTTTGTGGAACATGAGCGTAAAGGTAAGGTATTTATCATTTTAAGTTTTATTCATTGAGAAATATATCAATTACCCAATTGTTTTATTTTTTCTGGTACATATACCACCAAATAAATTCTATTTTCATACATTTAATGAAATCGAATTTATTTACACATCCATATCAAGTTATATTTTTGATGTTTTTTTAATAAAAAGTTACTAAATTCATAAGGGGTTTTGTTAACTCAAATATCCTCTCTTTGAGTTATAATTTTTTCTTGTAATTTTATTTATTATAAATTTGGTTTCTTAAAAATTAATAATTTATAATAGGTTAATTTTTATTTATCTCTGTGGATAGTTAAGTTTTTAATTCAAATATTAACCCTTAAGGAATTTATTTCTCAAAAAATTATAGAGTTGTTAATAATTATTCGCATCCTCTTTCAAGACTATTTTCCCTCCATGCCCATGTTATTTATTTCAAAAAAAATTTATTTATTTGAAATAAAAATGTATAGAACCTCTTGTGATACTTCTATTTTTATTTAAATAATATTAAAATGATGTTTTTATCCTTTTGATTATGTGGATTTCAATAAAATTATTCAAAATCTTTTTCCTTTTATGATCATATATTTTATCGTCCACTCCATATTTCATTTTCATAGAATTTTTTAATTTTTTAATGATCCTTTATTAATACTTCCTTATAAATAATGTTTTAAAATTTCATCATTTCAATTTCTCAAAAATTATCTTTTTGAAAGTGATTTGTAATTTTATCTTTTTATGATATCATTGAATTTATTTTTATAAAATATCTCCAGGATTTCACATACATTTTATTATTTATCTTTAAAAGATATATATCATATGAGTATTTTTTTTATAAATCCCCCTCTAAATTACTTTATGAAACACTTCTTTTCGGTGATTGAATTTTTGGTGTCAACTAATCTAATTGTTGAAGTCATTTTATGTGATACTATTTGGAAACATTATGAAACCCATTTTCTTTTGTAGGGTTCATATATATATGATATAGGATTGATTTTTCATATAAAACATGCCTATATATTAGCATTATGAGATGGATTGGGTCCATTAAATTTCTTATATGGTTTGGTTTTATTAAATACTTAATACAGATTGGGTGTGTTAAACCCTTGATAAGATTTGAGTTCATTAGATACCTGAGGTAGGTTAGGTTCATTAAAGACCTCTAATACATTAGTTAAGCTTTTATTTATCATGAGATAAGGATGATTCATGTATATTATTGTTATGTTCACAACATGATTAATGTATATTATAGTTATGGTCACAATATGATGCTTGAACATTATTTTTATCTTTACAACATGATGTGTGTACATTATTGTTATTTTCATAATATGATGTGAGTACATTATTATTATGTTCAAAACATGATGTTTGTACATTATTGTTATGTTCATAACATGATGTGTTTACTTTATTTTTATATTCACAACATGATGCATGTACATTGTTGTTATGTCCATAACATGATGTTAGTACATTATTGTTTTGTTCAAAACATGATGTGTATACATTATTCTTATGTTCATAGACTGACACACATACATTATTATTATATTCACAATATGATGTGCCTACATTATTGATATGTTTACAATATGATGCATGAATTTTACTCATATGATAGTAATATGATGTATGAACATTATTTTTATGTTCACAGCTTTATGTACAGACTTAGTTGAAGTTAAATTTTTCCTAAATGTTATAATTTACTATGACTGTACTTATGCCACATTTCTATGTTATAAAACTATATTATACTCAATAGTTCACGATTATTGATTCTTCATTCCACACTCTTCTTCCACGGTTTTTTTTGTTTCTTGAGGTTACATATCCTCTTATCACACCTTATAGAAAACGTTTATAATTCCATGTTCCCTTTTATCATATATTTCTCCTATGCCCATGTATTATCACATTCCTATGATCTAACCCTTTATGAATCATTGATAGATTTTTCCATTAATATGCATTTAATCTCACTCTTAATTTTCTTCCACTTCCCAAGGAAATTATTTATACTATTATGTTAACAAGGAATCCATGTAGAGATGTATTATTGAAGATGTTGAAGAAATTTTGAGAATTAAGTATTTGTGTTCTTAATCTCCAAAGACACTAAACCTTTGATTTCTGGGATTAGGTGATTGTTTTAAGATGAAATGTATGAATTATGTGAATATATGTAACTTTGACTTAAAAAATATCACTTGGTATCAAAGCTAGTAATTAAAGAATGTTTTTTATCACTAGACCCAAATGATTAGGTCTGGGGCATCTCAGGGACTACTTATAATATGGCATAATGATATCAATACCACATCCAAAGGGGTGTCATCTGCTCCTAGGGAATCCCTGAGAAAACTTCCATCACAATTCCCATAAAAATAGATTTTTATAATTTAATTCAACCCCAAGTAATTAAAACGCAAAACAAATAAGGAAATGACTCACCCTTAGTGAAAAAACTCCTAATATTAAGCAACCATCCAATATTAGCCTTCAATTTTTCCCATATATGAAAACCACGTCATAGAGAAATTATATCACCATGATATAGTGAAAATATATCTCAAATTCCAATCCAAAACTTCAGGAATCAATATAGTATGAAGAGAGACGAAGATGGTAAGATCTCGCTTCAATCACTAAACTGATTCCCTTTAATAGAAATGAATACTGGGGGAAAGAGAGGATGAAGGAGGATACAAGGAAGAGATATCTTATTAATTTTTTAAAATTGGGGAAGCTAAACATTAGTAGGTGAGTATTACTAGATATATTCACATTTCATCATCAGTCTCTAAACGGATCAGAGGATGAGATAGAGTGTAGTAACTCTTATCTCACTTTAACCCCGGATAGAGGGTGAGTTCCTTAGATATCCATCACCATATACAATCACCATAAATATCAATAAATCAAACAATAAATCACATGTCAATATAGTCAGTATACATAATAAACCACTAAATCAAAATCGAGGTACCCTCTTATCAGTCACATAATACTTCCCATATAGTAATCCATCTACAACATCATCTATAATAAAATACCATTTCCCAAGCCATATGGAGTAATTTATAAATAAATAGATGATAAAATGTTTTTGGTTAATTACATATAAATCGATATAACCACGCAAAATATATTAATTTCGTCACTCTAATCCATGTCTAGTTCATTTAAAGAATCTCAAGGTACTTCACTAAGAACCTAGGTCACTGAAAGGCCACCTAAATCCTCATAAAAAGGATTACACTTTAACATCCTCCATTCTCTTTTAATTAATAATATAATGGTTTTTATTCCATTAATTAACATTCCATGATTTTATATATTTAGTTACATTTCACATTATTTAGTTAAATGTCTTGGAGTTAACATCTCATATAAAAAATCATAGTGATCACCAAATACCCTTGGCATAATTTTTCAAATAAGGAATTATATTTTGGTAGTAATACTCACTCACTATTATCATGGATCTTAATTAAATTAAATTTTCTTGTATTTAATATAACAAGATCTTTTGATTTTAATTATACCATCCATGTGGGAATGCAAATCTTTTTCCTTGTAAGAGGTTGAGTACAAGCTACTCAGCCCGAATCCTATCATTTGATTGTTGATTGTACATTCAATATTGAATGTGACACCAAGGTATGGATCTTGTGAGGGTCATAGTGGGGGTATAGATACATTGAGAAATCAGTTCCATCTATGGCTAGACCAAATGGTTGTCGATGCCCCATCGCATATCCCTCTATCAGTGAGTAACACCACCACCTATAATGGATTTTTAGAGAAAAATGTCTCCAAAACTCTCCAAAATCATATAAAAATATTTTAATCCCATATATCAAAAACTGATGTAATTCATTTTCCATTTACAATATCCATAAAATGGGAAAATAATATATTATTCATCTGTATGATAGACTACTACCTCACGAACTAATGTAATTAATTTTACATCATTATCTCTCAAAAATGGTTGTAATGATGGATTTAGGTTATGTATATAATAATAATGACATATTTATTACAATACCACCCTGAGATGGTGAATAAGGTAGCAGATGCATTTATTAGGAAGGATTGTGGAATTCTGAGCCAAATGATGATTGATAAGGACCCTATGTACATGGATCTAAAAAATATGGATATGGGAATTATCAATGAATGTGAAACATCATTAATTTTTCAAATGTTTTTCCAACCATATTTATTGGGAATAATTAAAGGTTCTCAGTGTGATGATGAGAATCTTCAAAATAAAATTAATGCAGTGAATGATGGGAAGTTTCTAGACTTTATGTGTGAGGGTGGAATTGTGAAATTTGTGAGGACGATTTGTGTTACCTATATAAATGAGATAAAAATAGGGTTATTAAATTATTAATATAGATAAAATTTTCCTATACACCCTAGTATTACTAAGAAGTATAGATATATAAAGGAACGTTTCTGGTGGGATAATATAAAGCGAGAAATTGTTCATTATGTATCAAGATGTTTTGTCTTTCAACGGGTAAAGGCTAAAAGACAGTATCCTAGAGGTGTCATGCCACCCCTGCCTATCCCTACATAGAAATGGGATGACAACACTATTTATTTTGTCACTGAACTACCAAAAACTCCAAGAAAGAATGATACAGTATGGGTGATTGTGGATCGAATTACCAAATTTGCACATTTCCTCACTATAAGGAAGGGTTTTCATCTAGATCACCTTACATAAATTTATATTAATGAAGTTGTAAGAATTCATGGAGAACCTATTTCTATTGTATCTGATCATGATCCATGATTTATATTGAAATTTTGGAAAATCCTATAGAAATATTTGGATATTGAGCTGCATTTGAGTATTTTTTACCACCCCCAAACTGAGAGGTGGTCTGAAAGGACCATTAAAACATTAAAAGACATATTGAGATCGTGATCCCTTGAATTTCAAGGTATGTGGGAATAATATTTTCCTTTGGTAGATTTTTCCTATAATAATACTTTACATTATAGTATTTATATGGCACCATATAAAGTATTGTATGGAAAGAGATTTCGTACAGCAACCTTTTTGGAGGAATTTGGTGAAATAAATCTTGTAGACCCAGAGCTTGTGGAGGAAACAACAATAAATATAAAGACTATTCAAGACCATTTCAAAGAAACTCAAAGTATGAAAAAGAGATCTATTGATAATTTAATGAAGGATTTTTAATTTCATGTGGGTGATCATGTTTTCCTAAAAGTATCACCGTGGAAGGGTGCTATAAGTTTTTGGAAGAAAAGGAAAACGAATCCCCAAGTACATTGGTCTTTTTGAAATTATAGAGAGAATTGGAGTTGTGTATTATCATTTTTTAATTCCACCTATCCTTTCTAAGTTACATAATTTGTTCCAAATCTCTTTGTTAAGGAAGTGTATGCTAGACCCAATGCATGTCCTCACTTCTAAAGGAATAGAATTAGATCCTAAATTATCTTACTATGAATAACCTATTCAAATTATAGAAACTAAAGAACAAGTGTTGAAGAATCAAATGAATCAACAAGTAAAGGTACTTTGGAAAAATCATAAAATTGAAGAGGTGACATGGGAACCTGAGGAGCTTATGATGAAGAACTACCCAAATCTTTTTGTGGGGTAAAAAACTGAAAAATTCAAGGATGAAATTTTTGAAGGAGGGTAGAATGTAACGACCTAAAATGATATCAATAAAATTCCCCTTATTATGTTTATTTAAAATATTATATATCACATAAAATAACTTATATAACACAATTTAAACATCATAAATTGATAATGAAAGAAATAATAGGTATTTCTAGAATTTAAGGAACCTATATTGATGAAATAGTGACTTGGCATTGGGAATAGTAATATGAACCTTATGCATAGTAAATATAACTAATAAATAGAAAAATCACCCAATAAATTTTAAATAAAATTTTGGAACCTTATAAATGAATGAATTATGTAATTATATCATAGTATAAGTAAAATATTTTAAAATTTATTTAGTATTGGTGTTTTTGTAAGTTATAAATATTTAATTACAATTATATAATTAATAAAATCATTTAAAAGAAAATATTTTCATAAAAAATTTATTCCTAAATTAAAATTTTGTTTTCTTATGATATTAGTTAATTTCTAGTTTTATATAAATATTTTTCCCAAAGAACTCTTCTTTTCCAAGTAAAATAAGTATTTCTCTCAAAAATTACTTGATGATTTTATTAGATTATTTTCATCTATTTGAACACCTCTGTTGAATTTTATATCTCATTGAGATTTTTATCTTATTATTGTAATATACCATATTTTATTAAATAGTTTATGAAAAGTTTGACTATGGATGTTCTATCTTGATACTATTCACCATGCTACTCAAATTGGTTAGTGTTTATGATAAAAAATTGGGGAAAGTTATTTACATTTCATATGTTCATGTTGATTATGTTTAGACACATTTATATGAGGAATGAATTGGATTTATTATGTGATGGGTGAGAACTGATATAGCCCCTCGATACATCCGTAGGTCTCAGGAGAAAAAAAAGGGTTTTGGCAGATACCTTACCCTAATATTTTCATACATCTTGGTTGAGGCTTTGAGGATATATTTCTAATGTCTGACAATATGAATTCCCTCGTTATGATATTAAAATTGATAAGCCATGTGATTTTCTAAAATTATAATATACATGACTAAGGTTTATTCTCTTATGTTCAGTTATATTGATTTATTTACTCAACTTCCATTCCTACCATATTATGCTCAAGTTTATGTTTAAAGGTATGTGTTTATTTGTTATTCACCATGACTAATGTTTATGTTTATGATAACTTCTACTAAATTACATACCCTTATGGAGCATCTGAGATCACCCCTTTCTTAGGTTTTATTTTCCCCCTGATTTAATGACTTGTATTATGAATGACATGAAGGGAAAATCTAGGAGTTTTATGTGATTCATAAAAAGTTGATATTTTATATTTCATTTCATATTATAATCTAACAATTATGTATATACCTGGTTTTCCAATGATACTACTCTATTTAGTCATTCGGGATGAAATTCCTTGTAATCCTACCAATGTAATAATGTAAGGCATTGGATTCAGGCTATTGGGGTTAGGGTCCTAACAATGAGTAAAACTCAGTAGGCCACCACAAATAGTATCCCTAAACAAATTTAGATAACAAAAGTGTTTATACAATGTGATATACTCATAATAACTAACATAAAATGAAAACAATTATAAATTTCATTGTGACATGTAAAGACCAGGAAATTTCAAGGAAAATTTTTTCTTAAATACTTTGGAATTTTACGATTCCACAGTTTCTGACGACACCAGATTCTAAGGCCCAGTGTTTCTGGAATCAATTTATGATGTTTTGTTCGGGTACGTTCAGTAAACGTACGTGTGAGTTTTCCTATCTTTTGAACCGGTGCTCGGAATCAAAATCTGAGGGAACCTATAAACTCACAGTGTCGGTATTCGCCTAAGGGGACCTCTAATGTAGTTGCGTTTTGTCATATGTGGTAGTTAAAATTTTGGGATTCATTAAGAATTAAATAAAATTGTCATGTAACAATTTTAGTAAAAAGTTGTTAGTTATATCCTACAAGGGGAAGTTATAGGTTGGGAGCACACCCACATAACCTCCCATGAGAGGATAGTGTGAGGTGGAGCCCACACGAACCCCTAACCTTTCAACTCCCTTAAACCCCCATTAATCTTCCCTTCATTTATTATGACAACTCCCCTATTAAGGATATCTCTCTACCTCCATCTTAATAAGTTTGTCAACGCAATTAAATTAATGAATTCATTAATTAAATTGGTATATCTCAATTTGAATTAAGGGGATTTTCATGGCACTTCTTTAAAAATTTGAGAAGTCTTTTATGATATTTTCGATAGAAAATATTTTGGTGGGGAACCTCAAAGAAATAAAAAAATTGTTCTTCTGCAATGAAGAACACGAAGAACGCTCCACGAATAGAAGAACATAAAGCAACTTCATCTTTTCTTCTTTCCCCGACGTCAACGGAATCTACATCGTCATCAGCGACGCATGTTCTTCTGCGATGATTGTCTTCTGTGGCTCGATGACGTGCGATGTTAATTTCAAGGTTGGGGTATTTTGATTAATTTTATTTATGTGATTTATACCCATGAACATCGGTGATTGTTTGTTGAATAATTGATTTAGCCTCTAACGCGGTGGGTACAGGCTCAAGAACAAGTCTGGACCCAATGACATATCGTTCTTGATGCGCGGAATGTTTGGATATGGATGAACGGAAGGGATAAATTGATTTGAGGTCGTCGCAATGAAGAGAGGGACCCGAGGAGGCCGCAGGCGCAGACGGGAGCTAAAATGGACCACTGGATTGACTTTGGTGGCCCGCGGAAGGCGTCGGCGGCACGGGTCGCCGTCATGGCGGTGCCTGAGAGCGCCACCGGTGGAAGACCGCCGCGGCACCAGCCGCGACGGAAGAGGAACGGAACCCTCACTGCGTGGGTTTTGGGGAGGTTGGGCGGTGCTAGCCTGGCACCGCCGTTATGCGAAACTGGGGGCCGAGTCCCCCCCGCTCGGCCCGCCTGGCCAAGCCGCGACCAGCCGTGGGCTGGGCCGCACATAGATGGGTTGGTCCGCACCCTACCGGTCCGTCCCAGACATGGGTCGGGTTGACCCGGTTAGGGCTGACCCAGGGTCAGTTAGGCCGGGTCGGATTGGGCACACACCCCCTTCTTCAGACCATTTTCGCTTAATCACCCATAACATGAGATAATGACCTCCGATCGATGCACAGCCAGTTACGTAGGATTCCTCAGATCGAGATAGTCGTTTCGGTATATTACACTCAATGTTTTGGCGAAGTTTTTGTATAGAGGGGTTGGTTCGAACATGAAACCAACCGGGCCCTCGGAGCGAAAACAATTATAACTTAAGGATCGGACAACTGATTGTCGTGTCGTAAACTATGTTGGTTTACTTTTGATGAGACAGTTCATTTGGTATACTCTATATGGGGTTCGGGTAAGATTGGAGTATGGCCAGGTTGGATTTTACTCAAAATCCAACCGGGCCCCTAGTACGGAAAAGCTATTAACTCTCAGACCGGGCGTCCGATTGACGCGCCGTCTATCACGTTTGCTTCCTTATGATGAGACGGAACTTCGGAATACATCACCTCTGGAATTCGTGATAGTTGATGTATCATCCCCTTTGCTCGAGGAGCGGACCCTCTTGGAATCGAGCGTGTTGTGTGCGAGAACCCTAGAGCTAGTTGTGACTACGACAACTACCGTACTGGGATCCTTCATGGGTTCGACGACGATGACTACTGTACTTGGATCCTCCATGGGTTCAGTAGAGATGACTACTATACTTGGATCCTCCGTGGGTTCGGCAGTGATGACTATTATAATTCGATCCTCTGTGGGTTCGGCATTGATGATTACTGTACTTGGATCCTCCGTGGTTTCGGCATCAACGACTTCTGTACAAGGATCCTATGTGGGTTCGAGAGAGGAGATGATTCAGAGGCTACATCTAAACATCTCCATCCTTCTTCGTGAGTTATATACCTGTGTGAGATGAGTTTTGACTTTCAGTTATTACCATCGATGTGATTGACTTCTTTCCTGTGTGGACTGGGTTGTGCTTGGGCTCAAGAGTTGGAGCTGAACTAGAATTGATGAAATAGATATATGTATGGTAATATACCTAAGTAGAGTTGGTTGATACTTCATTATTGTATCTTTTCTTTGTGGTTTATCCTTCGTGGATTCTGGGAGACCTTCGAAGGTGTCGGGGTCCCAACTGAGTATCATTATACCCACCCCTGCATGGGAAATGCCAGCAATACGTTGTGTTGGATGCAGACGATGGACAGTGCTGATCATGGTAGAGACTTATAGAGCTAGTCGGTACTCGGAGGTGGACCACATGGAAGGATGTACACGGAGCAGACGGACGGACCCGAGGTGCCGAGGGGACCATTCGTACCCACCCATCAGGTGGGATTCCCAGAGGACGACTCAGTGGTTGCTAATTTAATTTACTGTTGTTGTACTAGACTTTCAGTTGTATTGTACTTACTTTTGGGTGTGTATTCCTGACCCCTTTCTTTTCAGCACTTACTTTTGTATACAGTTTTACTTAGTTCTTACTTCTGTTGCGTACTCTGTTGTGTTTGTTTACTATATAAAGGCAATGCCTTCCCTTCTTATCGGGATTTACGCCTTTGGTGCTAGTCTTCAGCCCCTGGCCTATGGAAGGCGGGTTTGGGTAGCCACGACACGGGCCCCGAGGATGGGTTGTGACAAATTGGTATCGGAGGAGTTTGTTCTACCGCAGAACTTAGGACTCTAATCTGTCTTATTGTAAAGTAATAGTTTTAAGAGTATTGAGTGTGGTTTTCATTCCAGGGAGTCCCGTGTTGGTGTGGCGGTAGACGTATCCATACACCAGGACCCTGACCTCTGATTTCCAACTCAGTGCATGAAAACACTGATTGTGTGTGTGTTTTAATAGTTTCCTTTGTGGCCTCTTTGAGTCAGTGCACAAGGTATAACTTATGGACCGTGGAACACCTGTTTCTTATCAGGATTCCGATGCGAAGACAGCCAGCTAGGGTTCCCGAGAGAGTACACGATGTCGGCCCACCAAGCAACAAGGCTCCGTTGTATGGACCTCTTACTATGTTGGCACCTTCGGGTGGTGCACCAGCAGCACCACCACCCGTTAGGCAGCATATTCCACCAGTCACATTGGAGGATGGAGCATGCCAACTGAGCGCATTGCACGAGTTCCAGTCGCATAGGCCACCGAGGTTTCAAGGTGAGACAGATTCCCAGGAAGCAGAGGACTGGATGGAGGTGATTACTAGAGTTTTCCACCAAGTTGAGACACTAGTAGAGCATATGTTGATCTTAGCTACTAATCTTTTTCAGCGAGTGACCATGAGGATGGTCTGTATAGTGATGAGGTTTTGGTACTTGAATCATTTTCTGAGATGTTACCTTTGGGAAGTGTGCCAACTATATCATTGTCTATTGGTCAACAGACACTATCGGTGGTACCAATAGAGGAAACTTGTAAGCTTAGTGCCTTATATGTGTTTTAGCACCAGATATCCCTCATGTTCTGAGGTGAGCTCGACCCATAGGCGGCTAAGGATTGTCTTGTGGAGGTGGCGGAAAGTTTTCTAGAGCTTTTACAACTTCGACAGGATGATGTGTCAGTAGTTGAGTATTCATCAAGGCATACAGATCTTCCCTGGTACTCAATGGATATTATACGACCAGTGCTTTAGAGCTCGGACTTCTGAGCGAGGTGTGTTTTAGGATATCTGAGCCAGCTCTATTTCCACTATGAATTCCTACTTATGTGAGAGTTCTAGAGAGAACCATTTTGGTTGAATATTCATTGGATGAGCGGTAACAGCCATCGAATGATAGTAGTTGGAAGCATGAAACTGAGGCCAGTATTAGAGACTTGAGCATGTGAAATGTTTCTAAGAGGAAGTGTTAAGGATAGATGAATATGCAGGGCAGCAGACGTGGAAGCAGAGCTGGGAGAGCAGCATGAGGTGGTGAACATTTTGACATGATGCAACCACCCTCCTTTGTAGTCCCCGCTAGGCTCAGGGAGTTGGAGGATAGGGGGAAAGAGTAACTGCATTCGATCAAGGAGTGTGACCCAAGGGCTCTAATAATGATTCGAGGTATGATCTGTGTCTACTATTATCTGTCGTATGAATAGACATAGGTATAAATCATTCCTTTCTTCCACGAATCTTGTCCCATACCAAGAGTTTCCGGTTAATCTGTTGACTTGATCCTCACGTCTGGAGATACCTTTGGGAGGAGACTCGATAATCACACTTACACCGATGGTGTGATCTGACCCTTGAGGTGATAGTTTTGGTTGGAATCTCTTGGTGGTAGCGTCGAGACCTTACGACATTAATTTGGGTATGGACTGGGCAACCATATTTCATTCATATATTGACTTTATTAGGCAAAAAGGTTTTGGTTTATCTACAATGATGGGATGGGGTTTTCCTTGGTCGGTGAAAAGGAAAACCCAGGCAGCACAAGATGCAATCATGCATAAGAGGGTGCAGTCGATCACTCAAGAGTCATCCAGACATTCCATTGTGTCAGACTTCTCTAGATATGCAACACCACTTTCAGCATTGATGAAGAAGGGGCATCCCTTTGTGTGGTCAGAGAGATGCCAGCAGAGCTTTCAGAAGTTGAGGTAGAGGTTGACTAGTGCACCCAACTTGAGGTTACAGGAGGAGGTGCTGAGGGAGTTCCACACTTCCCATATAGAGGTACATCTTGGAGTGGGGAAGATGTATCAGGACCTTAGATGACAGCAATGGTGGCCGGGTATGAAGAAGGTAGTAGTAGAGTTCGTTTCATGATGCCTCATTTGTTAGCAAGTGAAGGTGGAGCACCAGTTACCAGCAAGATTAGTACATCCCTTATAGGTCCCATAGTTGAAGTGGGATGGGATATACATGGATTTCATGACGGGGCTTCCACATACATCCAGGGGACACGACTCTATCTGGGTGATCAGAGACCGACTCACCAAGTCAGCCCACTTCGTACTGATCAGAGGGCAGGGTTCAATAGAGAGCATGGGATGCCACAACATTCAGGAGATCGTACGGCTTCATGGTGTGCCATCGTCTATCGTTTTTGACCGTGATGCTCGTTTCACTTCCCAACAATGGAAGGGATTACAGGAGGATTTTGGGATGCAGCTACGTCTGAGCACCGCCTTCCATCCTCAGACAAACGGTCAGACTGAGAGGACCATTCAGACACTTCAGAACATTCTCTGTGCATGTTTCCTTGACTTTGGTCACAGTTGGGAGGATCACCTACCCTTTGATGGAGTTTGCGTACAACAACAACTATCACTCCACCATCAGGATGGAGCCTTATGAGGAATTGTACGGCCGACCATGCATATCACTTCTGTGCTGGATTGACCCAGGGGACTTAGCACTTGTAGGACTAGAGATGGATTACGCTATGACAGAAAAGGTGCAGATCATCCAGTAGTGGATGATTACTATACAGAGCAGACAGATGTCCTATGCTGATATGAGACGAAGACCACTGGAGTTCTAGGATGGCGACCATGTCCTCCTACGGGTCTCACCTCGACGAGGTTTGTGGTGATTTGGCTGGGGTGGCAATTTATCTCCATCTTTCAACGGACCTTTCTAGGTCCTCAGCAGAGTAAGCAAGGTGGCTTACCGCCTGGCCCTTTCACCTTAGTTGCACCTAGTGCATAACGTCTTCCATGTATCTCAGCTGAGTAGATATGTGCACGACCCAACCCACATCATCAACCACGGGGAGCTGGACATCGATGACGGGGCGATATTCAAGGAGGTCCCAGTGGAGACCGAGGATCGATTGGAGCGGGTCCTATATGGATGGTCGATTCCTCTGGTTCGCATTCGCTGGAAACACGAGAAACTCCAGGAGACCACTTGGGAGTGGGAGGCTCAGATGTGTGTACAGTACCCCCATTTGTTTCTCTAGTGTGTTTTGTAGCTTTATGGGGATTCAAATCCCGGAGGTGGGAGTAATTTAAAGACTTGGAAATTTAAAAGGAAATTTTTTTCTTAAATACTTTTGAATTTTACGAGCCCGCAGTTTCTGACGGAGCGTGATTCTGAGGCCCGGTGTGCCCAGAATCAATTTCTGATGTTTTGTTCGGGTGCGTTCCGTAATCGTACGTGCATGTTTTTCTATCTTTTTAACCAGTGCTCGGAATTGAAATCCAAGGGCACCGATTAACTCACATCACCGGTATTCACCTAAGGGGACCTCTACTGCAGTTTCTTTTTGTCATATGTGGTAGTTAAAAGTTGGGTACTCATTAAAAATTAAATAAATTTGTTGTGTAACAACTTTATTTAAAAGTTGTTAGTTATATCCTACAAGGGGAAGTTATAGGTGGGGCCCACACCCACATAACCTCCCATGAGAGGATAGTGTGAGGTAGGGCGTACACAAACCCCTAACCTTTCAACTCCCTTAAACCCCCATTAATCTTCCCTTCATTTATTATGACAACTCCCCTATTAATAAGATCTCTCCACCTCCCTCTTAATAAGTTTTCCAATGCAATTAAATTAATGACTTCATTAATTAAATTGGAAAATATCAATTTGAATAAAGGGGATTTTCATTCCACTTCTTTAAAAATTGGAGAAGTATTTTATGATATTTGAAATAACAAATATTTAGGTGGGGAACCTCTGGAGAAATAAAAAAGAAAAGTGTTCTTCTGCAACGAACAACACAAAGAACGCTCCACGAATCGAAGAACACGAAGCAACTTCATCCTTTATTCTTTTCCCGATGCCAACGGAATCGAAATCATCATCCGCGATGCCTGTTCTTCTGCGACGCTCGTCTTCCGCGGCTCGACGACGTGAGTTGTCAATTTCTAGGTAGGTGGTTTTTGTATAATTTTATATATGTGATTTATACCCACGAACATTGGCGATTATTTTTTGAATAATTTTTTGAGCCTCTAATGTGGTGGGTACGGGCTAATGAATAAGTATGGACCCATCACCATATCGTTCTTCATGTGTGGGATGTTTGGTGACATATGGACGGAAGGGCAACGTTGATTTGAGGCCATCACAATAAAGAGCGGGACCCAAAGAGGCCGCAAGCGCAGTCGGGAGCTAAAACATACCACTGGAATGACTCCAGTGACCCGCGAAAGGTTGTGGCGGTGCGGTCCACCGGCGGGGAGGCGCAGGAGACCGGAGGCGGCGGCGCCCCAGTGTGCCACCGGCGGAAGACTGTTGTGGCACCAGCCGCGGCAGCGAAGGAACAGAACCCGCGCTGCGCGGGTTCTGGGGAGGCCGAGCGGCACCAGCCAGGCGCCGCCGTTAAGTGGAATCGGGGGGATGTGCTCCTTCGGGTGGGGCCGCGCCCAGCCGGGCCACGCCAGCCTAGCCGGGCTGACCCAGGGTGAGTTGGTCCAGGTCAGACCTGGCCCAGACCCCCCCCCCCCTTCGGACCATTTTTGGTTAATCTCCCATAACATGAGATACGAACCTCCGATCGACGCACCGTCAATTGCGTAGGATTCCTCGGATCTAGACGGTCGTTTTGGTATATTACACTCAAGGTTTTGGAGATGTTTGGGTATGGCCGGGTTGGATCGAACTCAAAACCAACCGGGCCCTCGGAGCGGAAACTCTTATAACTTAAGGATCGGACATCCGATTGTCATGTCGTTATCTATGTTGGTTTACTTTTGACGAGACGATCCTTTTGGTATAATTCATATGGGGTTCAGGTGAGATTGGAGTATGGCCAGGTTAGATTGTACCCGAAATCCAACTGGGCCCCTGGAACAGAAAAGCTAATAACTCTCAGATCGGGCGACCGATTGACGCGCCATCTATCGCGTTTGGTTATTTATGATGAGGCGGAACTTCGGGATACATCAACTCTATACTTCGTCATAGTTGACGTATTGTCCCATTTTCTCGAGGAGCGAACACTCCCGGAATCGAGCGTGTTGGGTGCGGGAACCCTAGAGCGGGTTGTGACTACAAAAACTACCGTACTGGGATCCTCCGTGGGTTCGACGACGATGACTATTGTACTTGGATCCTCCGTGGGTTCGACAGCGATGACTACTGTACTTGGATCCCATGTGGGTTCGTCAGTGATGACTACTGTACTTGGATCCTCTGTGTGTTCGGCAGCGTTGACTACTGTACTTGGATCCTCCGTGGGTTCGGCAATGATGATTACTGTACTTGGATCCTCTGTGGTTTCGGCAGCGACGACTTCTGTACTTTGATCCTACGTGGGTTCGGCAGAGGATATGATTCAGAGGCTACATCTAAACATATCTATCCTTCTTCGTGAGTTGTATAAATGTGTGAGCTGAGTCTGGACTTTCAATCATTACCATCAGTGTGATTGACTTCTTTCCTATGAGGACTGGGTTGTGCTTGGGCTCACGAGTTGGAGTCGAACTGGAATTGATGACTTAGGTATATGTATAGGCATATACCTAAGTAGAGTTGGTTGATACTTCATGATTGTTTATTTTCTTTGTGTTTTATCCTTCGTGGATTTTGGGAGACCTTATGAGGTCTCAGGGTCCCTACTGTGTATCGTTATACTCACCCCTGCACGGGAAATGCCCACACTACGTTGTGTTGGATGCAGACGACGGACAGCGCTGATCGTCGTAGAGACTTATTGAGATAGTTAGTACCCGAAGGTGGACCACTTGGCGGGATGTACACGGAGCGGATAGATGGACCCGAGGTGCCTAGGAGGCCATCTGTACCCACCCTTCATGTGGGATTCCCAGAGGATGACTCATTGGTTGATGCTTTACTTTACTACTGTTGAACTAGACTTTCAGTTGTACTGTACTTACTGTTGGGCATGTATTCCCGACCCCTTTCTTTTCAGCACTTACTTTTGTATATAGTTTTTCTTAGTGCATACTTCTGTTGCGTACTCTGTTGTTTTTGTTTACTATATAAAGGAAATTCCTTCCCTTCTTATCGGGATTTACGCCTTTGGTGCTAGTCGACAGCCCCTGGCCTATGGAAGGCGGTCTTGGGGTAGTCACAGCACGGGCTCCGAGGACGGGTTGTGACATGACAGGTGCCAAAAAATCCACCAGGATGTTACCATGCCTATTTCAACCTATGTCAGTGGTATCTGAATGTATCAAAAGTGACATCTCATGGTTGAAAAAATTCCCACCCAATCATGGTATAAAAAATAAACTAGGTATCCCACCCTAAATCAAAAATTTTGGGTATGTCATCCCTTAATAATTTAATACATAGTACATGGGCATCACATTTAGATAACAACTTAATATATGTGGGCATAGAATCCTAATGGTTATAGTATATAAGCATCCATAGTGTCCCCAAGTAGTAACGCGCCTGTAGGCATTATGTCTCGACTACAACATCATAGGAGGGTATAACATCCTTCTTTATATACCCAATCACAAGAGGGAAAATGCCTCTAACCTAGGGGCTTAACATAAGAGTGGGAATCCTATTCCACATTAAAAGTAACCATTCTCATAGGGGATTCATGTTCCCTTCTATAGAAGTGTTACAAAATACATAGGGTGTCCCTCTACTATGCATAACAATGGGCATAACATCCCTCATAAAACATAATATATGGTAACTGTGCGATATACCCCATACTATACCACAATACAATTGGAATTTCAAACCATACCAAATGAATCATCAATATGAATGGTCATGTCGTCCCATAACATAGGGAATATTACAGTGAATGGGAAATTCCCTCCACACACATGAAACACAATAAATAAGTGGCATATTTTCCATCCCATAATAATAATAACACAATTGGAAAATACATCCCACAATATAACCAAAGTTATATAATAACATAATAAATATCTTAAATAGCATAATATAATAAATTCCCATTATGGTTGTCATAACATCCAATAAACTTTAAACTAGATCATGTTCAATCCACACATGCTCAAGTTGTATACATATCCAAAATTTTGGTATAATCCACCAAGATATATACACTCTAAAAATGGGAAGAACACACACCCCATATAAAAAATAAGCTCCCCAAGATATGGGTAAGAAAACTCAATAGTTTTATACTGCTCAGGCCTCAAAACAAATGATCTTTAATTGAACACTTTATCTTCTTCTAAGAAGGATAAGTGAATATACTCAACATTCATAAGGTAACAACATAACCAAGGACGCCTCAAAAAGTTCCTACATTGATTTTTCAACTCACTTAGTACATGAACACAACCATAAATGGATATGTAATTATAATTTATACCCCTAAAAGGACCACTCATCATCCAAACAAACATTTTCTATACTCAGATAAAGAAGGAAAACTATTTTAATTAATTTAGAGTAAAAAACACATCATTGGTGTGGTTGTATATCACATGAGGCATGTAAACATGCATAAATCATAAGGAAAGGTTATGGATCACCTACCTCATGTACTAAGTTATCCCCTTAATGAATTTCACTCCAACCATGGCTAAGATCAACTAAGTCCATCTCATCCATCGATCATATCCACAAGTTTTTAACTCCATGAAACATAAACTTAAATTAATTATAAAATAATTATAATTAAATAACATAATTAATCTATATTTAATACAATTAAGAATAATTGAGGGAATGTAACACACCGAAATTTTAGTATTAATTTTAATTTAAATAAGTACAATATTGTATAGATTTTTTCATATTAAACTATGAACTAAAAGAAAAATTGATTATATATTATTATGATAAAAATATTATAGTTCAAGATAAAATCATTATGAAAATACAATATGAAACAATACTAAGAAAAGTTAAAGTGGAATAAATAAACATGTAAATAAAATGAAAATAAAATATTTATCCTCATGGCATGACATGAAGATCATCACCTTGATTACAACTATATAAGTAAGGAAGAGAATTAGAAATACAATAAACATGTGGAGAGATAAGAAAATAAGATTAATGGTTTTATGTTATATAAGAATTAAATATTAAAATTATTTATATGGTTATTAGATATATTGTTTACGGGTGCGGATGTATCCAATAGGTATATTGAATTTTTGTAAAATTTAGTGACAAACTGTAAATAATAAAATCTATAATGAAAAAAAAAAGAAAATATTTAATTATAAAATATATATTTCTGTGTTACGTATTATTATTAATATTATTTGATGTACATATAAAATTAAAATAACTATTTCAATATCAATTTATTGAAAAAATTTAAATAATTCTTATTAAATTATTAATCAATCCTACTAAATTGGGAAGAAAATAATTTAGTGATATAAATGCTTTTTCTTATTGAATTGTACTTTTTCTAAATATTGTGTATTTTTAAACAAATTGATCACAATTAAAAAATGTGAAATATATTAATAGTATATAAAAAAATAAATTAATAGTCATCTAAATATTTTTACTTGGCATGAAATGGGAATAAATTTATTTTATGATGAAAAGATACACTTTTTCTAAAAAGTGATTTTATGTGTTATGCACACTTATATTAAAATTTATTTTTAATTACTCTATGAATTGATCCTAATAAATGGTTTTTATATTATTAATCACAATATTAAAAAAATTTAATATCTTCTTTTTAATTTCTAATATAAAAATAAATTACTAAAGTAAATATTTGTTACCATGGTAAAAAAGTTATTTTTTTCATAGAACTGTTTTTATAAAAAAAATATTTATTTTAAAAAAATTAAATTAAATTTATCCCTTTTTAAAAATATAATATAATTTTTTAAATTTTAAAAAAAAATTAATTTTCATTTAATTTTTAATTTATTTTAAATAATAATAATAACACTTAATGTATAAAAAGGCATTTTTCTACAAAAACAAATTTTAATTTATATCTTATGATTTAATTAAAAAATAATTTTCTAATACTTAGAAGTTGAATTATATTAAATGAAGTGAGAAATAAAATTTATATCATTAAAATTTGGTAAGAAGTTTCATCTTATATTTTTATTAAAAAATTACTATGGAAAATATTTAATCAATGTTAATGGGTGTAAAAAAATTGTAACGTAAATTGGATCGAATTTTGTTACACTTACATTATACTAAGACATTATAGGAAAAAATAGGTTATAAATTCACACATACATTTATCATAATCCTTTATTTGGCTAAATCACCTAACCCCCATGTGATTCCATCTTTACCCATTCCCTAACATTACATTTCATGGAAAAGTCCCTCTTTTTCACCTATAGAAGGAGCACTCTTCCACCCACTTCAAGACACACTTACCCTTATAATTACTATTTAAATACTAAAAATTTAACCTATAATAGAATCCTAATATATATTTTGAATCCATTTTTTTACACAAATGTGATCCAATTCCTCCATTTACAAAGAATTATTCAATATAATAATTAAACTCTCAATGTGGGTATTATCCACTCCCTAACTTTTTATTCCCCATTTTTATCATCCACAGTACTCCATAATTTCCTATAAATAACAATATAAAGATATAATTATAATTATTATTCCATAATATTATTATATTAATTTAATAACCATTATATATCTCCCTCTTATCTATTCCAAAAATGAAAACATTGCTCGTGTTACATGCAAACCACCACCTGTATGAACGATGTATTTTTTGTTCATCACCGCCTTTTATGGATTCTTATAAAAATGTATTTTCTTAACTAATAAAATATTTTTTATATTATTATTATTATATAAATATAAATTAGTATTTATATTAATAATATTAACAATAAGGGATTATTATGAATTTAATAACCTAAAAGGATCATACCAAGAGGAGAAAAATGATTTCTTCTTTATAGGTAATAGATTTGTATGAATTATATTATTAATATAAATATTAAAAATTATTATTTTCACATTAATAAAATATAAATAATATATTTATTCTTATTTAACAACTATATTATTACTAAATCACTTAGTAATCATACTTATCGATTGTTTATATCATGTTCTTGTTTGGGCTTGTTTAACCACCTATATGAACGATGCAATAAATTTTTATCATGGGTAATTTTAGAAACATAGTTGATGATAATATTAAATATTAATTAGTGAATAATTTTTGGTTTTTTTCATGAAATGAAATATTAAAATTTAATGTCGTTATTAATATACCACTTTCTGTTGGTTAAAATTTATCAAAACAAGCTCATAGCAGATTTCATCTTCATAAATCATAAGGAAAAATACTATGGAATGAAATTAAAACTTTATAAATAATTATGGTATATACATTATTTTAAATTAAACAATATATGAACAATAAAATTGGTATCAAAAAATGGTGATCTTCATCGGCATTATAAAGCGAGTACGAAACTATCAGAACCACCAACATTTGATGATAAAAATAAAAAATAACTAAATAATAAATATGTAATAAATTATTATAATTAGAGACTAAAAAGGGTAATATATATGAATAATTTCCTTTAATAGGTTTTAATATGGTTATTTTTATGATTCAAGAGTTTAAATCACTTCCGTATGAGTCGAAAATAATTGTAAGGGATTTCTCATCTCAATTTTTATTCATTGAGACATATATCATATTCACCCATTGTTTTATTTTGTTTGGTGTATAAATTTACCTTTGGATTCCACAATGATACATTTCATTAAATTGAATTTATTTACACATTAATCTCATTTTATTTTTTTCAATGTATTTTGATTCAAATGTTTCTAAAATAATAAGTAATTCTTTAAACTCAAATATAATTTCTTTGAGTTATAATGTTTCCTCTTGAACTTATTTATTTGTCATTTTGTTTATTAAACCATAAAAATTTACTATAGTGCAATTTTTTATTATATATGAAAAATAACATTTTTAATTAAAATACTCTCCCTTGATTAATGCCTTTCTCATAAAACTGTAACTTTGTTGAGAATAATTCTCATCCTCTTAAAATACTTTTTTTCTGTCCATATTCATTATTTCAATAAAGATTTTTTTATTTCTCTTTACCACTTTTTAAAAATATTTTTATCCTTTTTAGGATAGTTTTACAATAAAGGTATAAAAAATTATTTTACAATCATATATTTTATCTTTCACTTTTCATTTCAGTTAGGTAAACTTTATGTTTTTATAAAGGGTAATTTATTATATTTACTTCAAATAATGTTTTAAAATTACTTTATTTCAATTTTTAAAAAAATGTCTTTTTAAAAGTGACACATAACTTTATCTTTTTATTATTTTATTTAAATGTTTTATGAAATATCTTTTATGACTTCACTTTTGTTTCCCTCGTTATCTACAAAATATATATCTCATATGGAGTTTTATTTTATAAATCACCCTCTAAATTCCATTATGAAATAATTATTTTTGGGTGATTTAACTTTTCGTATCGACCAATATAATCCTTGAAGTCTTTTTATGTGATACCATTTTAAAACATTAGGAAACCCATTTTATTTCCATGGTTTCTTTGAGATATGATATTAGATTGATTTTTCATGGCACACATCAGTTTTTATTTTCATTATGAGATAGTTTGGTTTGATTAAATACTTGAGATGTGTTTTTTACATTATATCCTTGATACAGGTTGGGTTCATAAAATCCCTAATATGGGTTGGGTCTATTAAATCCCTAAGATGTGTTGGGTCCATTAAATCCCTTCAGTGTATTGGTTTCTGTTTTAGGCCTCATGAGATAAGGATGATGTGTGTAAATTGTTGTTATTTCTATAACATGATTCATTCAAATTATTTTTATCTTCATATAATGATGCGTGTAAATTATTACTTTGTTAACAATATGATGCGTGGAAATTGTTGTTGTTTTTTTTTATCTTCCAAACATGATTCTTGTACATTATTGTTATGTTTACGATAAGATGCATGTAAATTATTATTATATTCACAAAATTATGTGTTTACATTATTATTATGTTTGAAACATGATGTGTGTACATAATTGTTATGTTTAAAACATGATGTGTGTATATTATTGTTATGTTCACAATATGATGCACTGACACTATTGATATGATCAAAATATGATTCATGGAAATTATTTTTATGTTTAAAAATTTATGAATAAATTTATTTAAAGTTAAATTTATAAACAATGGTATGATTTTGTATTCTTATGCCTATACTACATTTCATTTTTTATAATTTTATGTTATGCTTCAGAGATCATGACTTTTGAATGAAGATTCCACACAAATATTCATTGGTTTATGTTTCATATTTTTAGGTTACATTATCTTCTATTATGCCTTACAGATATCTCTTATTGTTCCATATTCATTTTTATTAGATATTTCTCCCATAATTATGTTTTATAACATGCATATTATCTGACACTATATGAATTGTCGATACTTTTTCCCCTTACTAATAATTTTATCTAAATTATTTTTATTTTCCCCTTCCCAAAAAAATTATTTTCAAGACTATGTTCAGAAAGAAACCATATAGAGATATATTATAGGAGATGTTAGAGCAATTATGACAATTAAGTGTTTATGTATCTAAAATCCAAAATGATAAACCATAGGGTTATAGGATTAATTTATTATCATGAAATTTAATGTATGAATTATGGTAATATATGTAAGTTTCACTTGACTCAACTGACTTGGTATCAAAACTAACAATTAAAGAATTCTTTTTTAGAAGCAGACCCTGATGTGTGGGTCTGGGGAATCTCAATTGGTATCAAAGGAAGTATTAGAAATTTTTGGGGATTATTTTAGTTATTTTTAGGTATTGGTAATAGATAACATTAGTGAAAACCCTAAGGATGAGTAAAAATATAGAAAAGATACTAAAATTTTGATAAGGTAAAGATTGTGTTATTTTCTATTAATGAAATATTTATCTAGATATAAATAAGAGGATTTAGGGTATAGAGATGATGCACCTATGGGTAATAACCCCTAAAGAAGGTTGTTTGATTACTAACTCAGTACTCACTTGGGGCACAAAAGGTGGTCCTAAATACAGACATGGATTTACACTCCCATGTTATATGATTTGGTTGATTCACATGCTATTTATGAACCACTATGAAGTATTCAAATGGAATTAAATAATGTAATATATAATTAGTTGGTTTCATAGGAAAATTAATATGAAAAACCTAGAATAAATTTAAGGAGTTTTAGGTCAGCCCAATTATATCATAGTTGAACCAAAATTATCATAGGTTAAAATGAATATCTCATAGAAGAAGAAATATTAGGATTGATTTCTCAAATTCATATGATTATTTACTTTGATTTTATTAGATATTATCATTTTGGTTTTAGTATTTTTTTAGAAATAGGATCATGAAATTGAAGTCGTGAAAGTTATGTCTCTACAAACTCATAAGATATATATTCATCTAATGAGGTATACTTGGAAAAAATTTATTGAGAATCTCAATATATGCCAATTATAAAGGGAAACATGAGTTTTATAATTTTACCTGTAATAGTGGTTTATAAATTATATCTTGGGTATTTTTTTATTATTGATACCATTAGTTATTTTCATTAATTATAGATAATTTAAATTGTGAGGATTCAATTTATTTAAGGGAGAAATGTAACACCCCAAGATTTTAGTTTAAATTTTACGTTAAATGAATAATATGTCGAATAGTTTTTTTCACACATAACTCTAAAACAAATAATATCTATATACATTTTACTAAGATAAAAATATCGTAATGAAAAAAAAATTATTATGATAATTTCATATGAAACAAAATTATGAAAAGTACAAGTGGAATAAATCTATAAGTAAATAAAATGAATATAAAATATTTATTTTCATGTTTCATCATGATCATTTCAACATCAATTGAAAATATGAATGTAAGGAAGGGAATTAGAAATATAAGAGACGTGTGAAAAGAGAATAAAATATGATGAATGGTTTTAGGTTATATATAGGAATGAAATATGACTATTATTTATATTGTCATTGGAAATAAGGTTATTGGAGATACGGTCATTAGATATATGTTCATTAGATACACATATATCCAATGGGTATATTTAATTTTTTTAAAATTTAGTAACAAATTAAAAATTCTATAATAAATAAAGAAACCAAAATGAATTATTTAATTCAATTGTTTTATTATAGAAATTATTTATTTAATTATTTATACATTATTATTACTATATTTATTATTATTATTATATATATAATTAAAAGAAATATTTTAATTATAATTTATTGATAAAATTTAACTAACTCTTATTAAAAAAGTAGTCAATATTAAATAATTAGTAATAAAATCATTTAATGATAAAAATACTCTTAGAAAGATTTAATCTTTTTCTATATATTTTATTTTTTAAAACCAATTGTTCTCTATTAAAAATATATAATATATTAATAATATATATAAAAAATAAATTAATTTTTATATATATATTTTCACATGGAAAGGAATATGAATAAATCTTTTTATGCATAAAAACATTTTTTCTAGGAACTATTTTTATACGTTATGTGCACTTATATTATAATTAATTTTTATCCATTATAAAAATCTTCCCTAATAAAATCGATTTATTATTTGTAATAAACATTATCCAAATTTTATAATAATTTCATTTTCATTTCAAATATGAAAATAAGTTACTAAATTAAATATTAATTACTATTATGAAACATTTATTTTTTTCAAAGAATTGTTTTTATAAACGTTGTTCATTTTTTTAATAAATTATCTAAATATATTTTTTAAGAAAATCATATTATTTTTAAACATTTCAAAAAAAATATTGACACTCATTTAATTTTTAATTGATAGGAAATAAGAATAAAAACATCTAATGTATAAAAATATATTTGTTTATAAAAACAATTTTTATCTATATCTTAATTTTTAATTTAAAAGATAATTTTATAATATTTAGAAATTTAATTACATAAAATGGAGTCTGGATTTGGATAAATCGCATTAAAATTTGGTAAAATGATCAATATTATATTTTTATTAAAAAAATAATTACCATAGTAAATAATTAATCAAGGTTAATAAAGGTAAAATGGATAATGTGAAGTGGATTGAATTTTGTTAAGCTTAAATGAAACATAGACATTATAGAAGTTTTTTTGGTTGTAAAGTCACAAACACGTGTCTTACTAAACCTTCCCCACCTAAATCTACTAACTCCCATGTGATTCCATCATTACCCCTGACTTAACTTTTAATTACAAGGAAATATCCCTTTTCACCTATAAAAAGAGCCAACTTCCACCCACTTCAAGACACACTTGACCAACAAATTAATTTTAAGACCTTATAATTTTACCTTTGATAGAATCATATTAAATTTCTAGAAGAACTTTTTTATAATAAATTGATCCAATTACTTCATTTGTAAAGAGTACTTCAAGAGAAGATACAAACTCTTAATGTTATTATTATCCACTCTCTAACTTTATCTTAACTATTTTTCTCACACACCTTCCTCTAAGACTATTTTATCAGTGATAATATAATGATATTATATTAAATATTATACGTAAATTTTATTATATTAATTTAAAAAACATTACTTATCTCTTTCTCATCTATTTTTAAAATTAAAATGTCACTCATGTTATCTGTGGACCACAACCTCCATAAACGATGTATTTAATTTTTCATCATTTCCTTTCATGGATTGTTCTAAAAATGAATTTAAGAAATAAATATTACATTTATAAAAAATTTAGTATTATAAAAAGATAAATTAGGTTGTCTATTAATAATGTTAACAATATTTTATCATTATAAATTTAGCTGCTTTAAGTGTTCATACCAAGAGGAAAAACGATTTCTTTATTAAAAGTAATAGCATCATATAAATTATATTATTATTATAGATGTTAACCATTATTATTTATAAAACTAATAAAACCTAATTAATATCATTATACTAATATAATTATTATATTATAACTAAATCTCTTCATAATCATACTTATCCAATGGTTATAGCTTGTTCTTATTCTGGTCAGTTTAACCACCTACATAAAAAATGCTATAAATTTTTATCATGGATGAATATGGAATATAAATTAATAGTAATATTAAATATTAATATTTAAATAATGTTTTTTTATTTAAATCAATATTAGTATTTAAACTAGTTCTTAATATACCACTTTCTGTTTGAGAAAAATTACTAAAACAAACTCGTCACTGATTTAATATTCATTAAACAATACTAAATATATTATGTAATTTAATTTAAAATATATAAATTATTGTAGAAAATATAATCTATTACCTTAAATAATCTAGTAATGAGGAACTTTGTCTCAAATAATTTGTATTTACATCGATGATACAAAGTGACGGTGAATCTATCCAAATATTTAACATTTGACGATGAAGATAAACAATAACTAACAGATAAATATTAAGTAAATGATTATAGGTAAATATTATATTAGTTAATATATTTTAATAATATTATGAACTGGTTGATTAATACGGTTATTTTTATGATACAATAGGATGACATGCTTTTGTGGAACTCGAGATTAAAGGTAAGGTATTTATTATTTCAATTTTTATTAATTGAGATATAAATCAATCCCCCACTTGTTATATTTTTTTATGGTGCAAACACTACCCAATGAATTATATTTTCATACCTTTAATGAAATTAAATGGATTTACACATCCATATCAAGTTATATTTTTCAAGGTTTTTTAACCAGATGTTACTAAATTCATAAGGGATTTTGTTAACTCAAATATATTTTCTTTCAGTTATAATCTTTCCTCCTAACTTTATTTATTATAAATTTGGTTTATTACATATTAATAATTTATTATTGGTTAATTTTTATTTATCTCTGGGTATAGTTAAATTTTTAATTTAAATATTCTCCCTTAATTAATTTCTTTCTCAAAAAAGTATAGCTTTGTTCAGAATTATTCTCATCCTCTTTTAAGACTATTTTCCCTCCATTATCATATTATATATTTACACAAATGTTTTTATGTATCTGAAATAATAATTTATAGACCCTCTTGTGATACTTCTATTTTTATTTAAATATTCTTAAAAGTATTTTTTTATCCTTTTTATGATGTGGGTTTCAATAATGTTATTAAAATGATTTTCCCTTTTATGATCATATATTTTATCTTCCACTCCGTACTTCCTTTTGATAGATTTTTATTTTTATTTTTTTAATGATCCTTTATTAGTATTTCCTTATAAATAACATTCTAAAATTCTTCATTTCAATTTCTCAAAAATTATCTTTTTGAAAGTGATTCGTTATTTTATCTTTTTTTAATATTATTGAATTCTTTATATAAAATATCTTTATGACTTCGCATCTATTTTCCTATTTATATATATAAGATATATATAATATGAAGTTGTGTTTTATAAATAACCCTTTAAATTCCTTAATGAAATACGTATTTGGGGTGATTGAATTTTTGGTGTCAACCGATCTAATTGTTGAAGTCATTTTATGTGATACCATTTGGAAACATTACGAAACCCATTTTCTTTCAATGGGTTCTTAGATATATGATTTTGGATTGATTTTTCATAGAAAAGATGCATATATATTCTCATTATGATATGGATTGGGTCCATTAAATCTCTTATATAGGTTGGTTTTATTAAATATATAAGATGGATTGGGTCTGTTAAATCCTTGAGAGGGGTTGGGTTTGTTAAATTCCTGAGGCGGGTAAGGTTCATTAAATCCCATCAATACATTAGTTAAGGTTTTATAATAATTAGATAAGGATGTTTCATGTAATTTATTGTTATGTTCACAACATGATTCATGTACATTATTGTTATGGTCACAATATGATGCATGAACATTATTTTTATCTTCACAACTTGACGTGTGTACATTATTGTTATGTTCATAATATTATTTGTGTACATTATTATTATTTTTACAACATGATGTTTGTAAATTATTGTTATTTTCACAACATGATGTGTTTACAATATTTTTATGTTCACAACATGATGTATGTACATTTTTGTTACGTTCACAACAAGATGTTTGTACATTATTGCTATGTTCACAACATTATGTGTATACATTATTATTATGTTCACAACATGATATGCATACATTATTATTATATTCACAATATGATTCATATACATTATTGATATGTTTACAATATTACAAATTAATTTTTCTGATATGTTCACAATATGATGCGTGAAATTTTTTTTTATGTTCATGACTGTATGTACAAACGTAGGTGAAGTTAAACTTTTCTAAAATGTAAAAATATACTATGATTGTAATTATTCCACATTTCTATGTTATATGAATATATTATTATCAATGGTTCATGATTATTGATTCATGATTACATACTCTTATTTCATGGTTTGTGTTTTTTTATTGATGTTACATAACCTTTCATCACGCCTTATGAAAAAATATTATCATTCCATGTTCCTTTTTATCATATATTTCTCCCATGCCCATGTTTTATCACATGTCTGTGATCTAACACTTTTGGAATCATTGATAGGTTTTCCCTTAAATATGCATGTTATCTCATATTTTTTTCACTTCCCCAGGAAATTATTTATAGTATTTTGTTAAGAAGGAATCCATGTAGAGATGTATTATTTGAGATGTTGAAGTAATTTTGAGAATTAATTATTTGTGTTGTTAATCTTCAAAGACACTAAACCATTGGGTTCTAGGATTGTGTGATCATTGTGAGATAAAATTTATGAATTATGGGAATATATGTAAGTTTGACTTAAATAATCTAACTTGGTATCAAAGCTAGTAATTAAATAATGTTTTTTAAGCACCATACCCAAATGTTTTCTCTTGGGCATCTCAGGGACTTCTTGACATATGGCGTAATGATTTCAATACTACATAAAAAGTGGAGTCATCTGATCTTAGGGAATCCTTAGGAAAACATCCATCAAAATCCCCATAAAAAATAGAGGTCTATAATTTAATTCAACCCCAACTAATTAAAACCCAAAACTAATAAAAAATGACTAACCAGAAGTGAAAAAACTCACAATATTAAGCAATATTCCTATATTATCCTTCTCTATCAAACATATATAAATTACACATAATATATGATATATTGAAAATATATCTCAAATTCCAATCCCAAACTATAGGAATCAGTAGAGTGTGAAGAGATCCTAAGAGGGGAAGATCATACTTCAATAACTAAATTGATTCCCTTTAATAAAAATGAATTGTGGGGGAAGGAAAAGAGGAAGGAGGATCCAAGGAAGATATATATTATTAATTTTTTCAAATGGGGGAAGATAAATAATAGTGGGTGAGTAGTAATAGATATATTCACATTTCATCATCGGTCTCAAACTAGATGAGAGGATGAGACAGAGTGTGGTCACTCTTATCTCACATTGACCACAAATAAAGGGTGAGTTTCTTAGAGATCTATCACCATATACAATCACCATCAATATCCATCAATCAAAATATACATCAAATATCATGGTAGTTAGTATACATAATAAACCACTTAATATAAATCAAGGTTCCCTCCTATCGGTCACATAAGACTTCCCATATAGTAATCCATCTACAACATCATCTACAATAAAATCCCATTTCCCAAGCCATATGGAGTAACTGATAATTCAATAGAAGATAAAATTTATTGGTTAATTATCTATAAATTCACATAACCACACAAAATATATTACTTTATTCACTCCAATCCAAGTGTAGTCCATTTAATTAATCTCAAGGTACATCACTAAGAACATAGGTCACTAAAAAGCCACCTAAATCCTCATAATAAGGATTACACATTACCACCCCCATTCTATTTTCGTTATTAATAAAATGTATTTTATTACATTAAGTAACATTACATGATTGGATATATTCAATTAAATTTCACATTATTTATTTAAATGCCTTTGACTTAATGCCTCAGACAAAAAAATCATAGTGATCACCAAATACCCTTAGCATAATTTTTCAATTAAGGAATTATTTTTCAGTTGTAATACTCACTAACCATTATCATGGATATTAATTCAATTATATTTTCGTTTATTTAACATAACATGATCCATTTAAATTAACTATACTATCCATGTGGTAATTCAAGGCTATTTCCTTGTAATAGGGTGAGTACAAGATACTCAGCACAAATCCTATCATCTGATCATTGATTGTACATTCGATATTGACTATTTCACCAGGGTACATGTCATGTTAGGGTCTAAATGGGGTGAGAGATATATTTATAAATCAGGTTCATCTCTTGATGGATCAAATGGTTGTCAATGCCCCATTTCATATCCCACTATTAGTGAGTAATGAAACCACTTACAGTGGATTTTTAGGAAAAAAATCTTCAAAACATACCAAAATCATAAAAAGAAATCTTTTCATCCCTTAGATCACAGACTTATGTAATTCATTCTCCATCTCTAATATCCATAAAATGGGAAGATAATTCACTATTCATGTGTATGAAATACTACCACCTCACAAACTATTGTAATTCATTTTCCATCACCGTCTCTCAAAAATGTTTGTAATGATGGATTTGAGTTATATATATGATAATAATGACATATTTATTACACTACCACACTGGAAAGGTGAATAAGGAAGAATATAAATTGATAATAAATGATCCTTGAGTTCTAAACCAAATGAGCATTAAAAAGGACCCTATCTACATGGATCATGAAAATATTGATATGGGAATTATTAATGAAGGTGAAACATCATTACTTTTTCAACTGGTTTCCCAACCATATTTATTGGATATAATTAAAATTTCTCACTATGATGATTATAATATTCAAAAGAAAATTAATGTTGTGAATGATAGAAGGTTTCCAAACTTCATGTGTGAGGGTGGAATTCTAAATTTTGGAGGAGGCTATGTATTACCCCTATACCCGAGATAAAAATGAGTTATTAGATGATTCCCATAGCTCAAATTTTTCTATACACCCCAGTATTACTAAGATTTATAGAGATCTGAAGGAACATTTTTGTCAGGATAATATGAAGTGGGAAATTGATGATTATGTATCAATATGTTTAGTCTATCAACAGGTGAAGGATGAAAGACAACATCCTAGAGGTGTCATGCAACCCATGCTTATTTCTACATGTATCAATTGTTGATTATATATTACTAAGATGTATTTTGTCACTGGATTGCCAAAAAAATCAAAGAAGTAATTATTTAATATTGTTGATTGTTTATCGAATTACCAAATCTGTACATTACCTCACTATATGAGGGGATTTTAAACTATATAACCTTTCACAAATTTATATTAATTAAGTTTTAAGAATTCATGTAGAACCTATTTATATTTTATGTTATCTTGATCCATGATTTACATTGAAATTTTGTAAAATCCTATAGAAATATTTGTATACTGATCTTTTTTTGATTACTTTTTACCACCCTCAAACTGCCAGGTAGTCTGAAAGAATCATTAAAACAATAGAAGACAT
Organism: Viscum album; assembly: GCA_963277665.1. NCBI lineage: Eukaryota > Viridiplantae > Streptophyta > Magnoliopsida > Santalales > Viscaceae > Viscum > Viscum album. Next base: position 176,191,874 of record OY728147.1, on the reverse strand, counting down.
GTTTACATCATGATCCCTCGACTTTCAAGGTATGTGGGATCAATATTTTCCTTTGGTAGAGTTTTCCTATGATAATATTTTACATTCTTGTATTCAAATGGCACCATATTAATTATTGTATGGAAAGAGATTTCGTACACCAACTTGTTGGGATGATGTTGGTGAAAGAAAGATTGTAGGCCTAGAGATTTTGGAAGAAACAATAATAATGATAAAGGAAATTTAATCTAATATCAAAGAAACTCAAAGTAGGAATAAGTTTTGTGTAAATAATCGAAGGAAGGATTTTAAATTTCAAGTGGGTCATCATTTTTTCCAAAAAAGTATCTCCATTGAAGGGTGCTATAAGATTTGTGAAGAAAGGAAAACTAATCCATATATACATTGGTCCTTTTGAAATTCTGGAGATAATTGGAGCTGTTGTTTATTATTTGGCAATGACACCTTACCTTTCTAAGGTACACAATATGTTCCACGTCTCGTTGTTAAGGAAGTGTATGCTAAACCCAACGCAGGTCATCACTTCTGAAGGAATATAATTGGAACCTCACTTATCTTACTGTGAAGAGCCTATTTAGATTCTAGACACTAAAGAACAAGTTTTGAGGAATTAGATGAATCAGATAGTAAAGGTACATTGGAAAAATCATAAAATTGAAAAGGTGACATGGGAGCCTGAGGAGCTTATGATGAACAAAACCCCAAATATTTTTGTGGGGTGACAAACAAAAAATTTCGAGGATGAAATTTTTGTAGGAGTGTAGAATGTAACGACCCATAACTCTATTAATAAAATTCCCCTTATTATGTTAATTTAAAATAGTATAGATCACATAAAATAACTTATGGAGCACAATACAAACATTATAAATGAAGAATAAACAAAATAAGAGGTATTTCTCGAAGTTAAGGAACCTATATTGATTAAATAGTAACTTGTCCTAAAGAATAGTAATATAACCCTTATGAATAGTAAATAGGACTAATAAATAGTAACATCACCCAAGAAATTATAAATAAAATTTATGAACCTTATAAATGAATGTATCTTGTAATTATATCCTTGTATAAGTAAATTAATATTTTAAAAATTATTAAAATAAGTGTTGGTATTTTTTTAAGGTCATAAATATTTAATTAAAATTTGATAAATGAAAAAATAATTTAAAAGAAAATATATTCATATAAAATGTATTCATAAATTAACACTTTTTTCTTTTGATTTTACGAAAATTTTATGAGAATGTTAATTTTTGAAAGTGTTATAAAATTAGTTGTGGATTTAAAATCTATATTTTCTAGTAAATGGTTATTTTACTTAAAAAATAAATTTCTCCTATTTAGAAAAATATATTCATAAAATGGAGTTCATTATTTAATTCCACATGTCAAAAAATTGTTTGGGTGAATTTTTTGTATTTTTCTAAAATACTAGGATTTTTTGTGAATAGTAAAATATGATAATGTATGATAAATGATAAATACATGTTTTATTGAGTCATAGGTGATGTTTTTTTAATGTAAGAACCCTTGGTTCGAAATCAAATGAACTATTACAATATATGGTCACAAAAATCTACACTATTGGTTGTCTTGAACAAAATAATAAATAATGAATATAATAATGAGAAATCACCTCTCTCCTCCACTTTAAATACCGGCCCTCACCACCACATCTCCTCGCACCTTCCAAGCTTTTATTAAAATATTTTTCCTAAATAACTCTTCCTTTCAATGTAAAATGATTATTTCTCTCATGAATTCCTCAATTATTTTATTATAGTATTTCCGTCTATTTCAACACCTCTATTGAATTTTATAACGTATTTAGATTTATATCCTAATATTGTCTTATAACATATTTTATTAAATGGTTTATGAAAATTTTGACTATGGATGTTCTATCTTGATATCATTCACCATGCTACTCAAATTGGTTAGTGTTTATGATTACATATTGGGGGACATTATTTACATTTCATATGTTCATGTTGTTTATGTTTAGTCCCATTCATATGAGGAACACAGTGGACTAAACAAGTTATGGGTGAGACCCATTATAGCCCCTTCATGCATCGGTAGGTCTCATGAGACAAAACATAATTGGGTTTTGGTCGAGGCCTTACCCTAGTATTTTCAGACGTCTTGGTAGTGTCTTTGCCAATATGTTTCAAATGTTTGACAATATGAATTCCCTCATTATGATATTAGGAATTGATATGCCATGTGATTTATTAAAATTATAATATCCATGAATAAGGTTCATCTCATCTGATCAGTTAAATGGATTTATTTACTCAACTTTCATTTCTACAATATTATGCTCATGTTTATTTTTAAAGGCATGAGTTTTTTTGTTCTTTAACATGAATAATGTTTATGTTTAGGATAACATTCACTAAATTACTTAACCTTACCATGAATCTGAGCTCACCCCTTTATTATGTTTTATTTTTTCCCAGGATGTGAAGATGTGTATTATGAATGACATGAAGGTATAATCTTAGAGTTTATATGTGATTCAAAATAAGTTTATATTTTGTATTTCATTTCATGATGTAATATAACAATTATGTATATATATGGTTTTCCAATACTACTAAACAATTTATTCCATCGGGATCAAATTCCTTTTAATCTTACCAATGAAATAAAGTAAGGCATCGGCTCTGGGCTACAGGGTTTGGGGTCCTTACAATGGGTAAAACTCAGAAGGCCACCAAAAATAGTATCCCTAAACAAATATAGTAAATAAAAGTGTTTATTCAATGTGATATACTCATAAATAACTATCTTAAAATGAAAAAAATTATAAATGTCATAGTGACGGGTTTCACAAAATCCCCCAGGAAGTAACCATACATATTTCAACCTATGCCAGGGGTATCTGAACATATCACAAGTGAAATATCATGGTAGAAAAAATACCCTCCCAGTCATAGTATAAAATATAAATTATGTATCCCACCATAAATCATAATTGGTGGGTATGTCAACCCATAATAATATAATATATAGTACATGGGCAGCACATTTATATAACAATTTCGCATATGTGTTCATAGAATCCTAATGGTTGTAGTCCATAAGCATCCATAGTGTCCCAAAGTCATAACACACCTATAGGCATCATGTATTAACTACAACATCATAAGAAGGTATAAAATCCCTATTCATGTGCACAATTATAAGAGGTAAAACGCCTATAACCTAGGTGCTCAACATAAGTGTGGGAATAATATTCCACATTACTTGTAACCATGCTCCTAGGGGAGTCATCTTCCCTTACATGGAAGTGTCACATAATACGTAGGGTGTCCCTCTTCCATGAATGAAAATGGGAATAACATTCCTCATCAAATATAATATATGGTAACTATGTAATATATCCCATACTATATCACAACACAATTTGAATTTCAAACCATACCAACGGCATCGTTAATATGATTTGGAATGTCATTCCATAACATAGGGAATATTATAGTGAATGGGAAATTCATTCCACACACATGAAATACAATAAATAAGTGGCATGTTTTCAATCTCATAACAATAATAACACATTTTAAAAATACATCTTACAAAATAACCAAAATTATATAATGTTATAATAAATATCTTAAATGACATAATATAAGCAATTCACATTGCAATTGGAATAACATCCAATACACTTTAAACTAGATCATGTTCAGTTAACACACGCTAAACCTATATATATATCCAAAATTAAGGTATAATCCACCTAGATATATACACTCTAAAAATGGGAGGAACACTCACCCTATATAACAGATAAGTTAGCCAAGAGCACCGCAAGGAAACTCAACAGTTTCATACTAGTCGTCCTGAAGACAAATTATCATTAATTGAACACTTTATCTTTATGTAAGAAGGATAAGGGAATATATTCAACATTCATAATGTCACAAAATAACCCATGAAACCTCAAAAGGTTCCTATATTAATTTTCCAACTCACTTTGTACATGAACACATCCAGTAATGGATATTGAATTATAATCCATAACCCTAAAGGACCACTCGTGATTCAAACAAACATTTCTTGTACTAAAAGGAAAAATAAATACTATTTTAATTAATTTAGAGTAAAAAAACTTGAGTGGTGTTGTTGTATATCACATGAGGCATGTAAACATGCATCAACCATCAAGAAAGGTTATCGATAACCTACCTTATGCATTGAGTTATCTACTTAAGAAATTTCACTCCAACCATGTCCAAGATTGAATAATTCCATATTATCCATTGATCATATCCAAAAGTTTATAACTCCGTCAAACATACACTTAAATTTATTATAAAATATTTATAATTGATTAATGCAATTAATCTATATTTAATCCAATTAGGAATAATTTAGGGAATGTAACTCCTTGAGATTTTGGTATCAATTTCAATTTAAATAAATACAATATTTTATAGATTGTTTCATATGAAACTATGAACTAAAACATACTAGGTTTTATATTATTATGATAAAAATATTACAGTGCAAGATAAATTCATTTTGACAATACAATATGAAACAATACTAATAAAATTACAAGTGGAATAAATACACAAGTAAATAAAATGAAAATAAAATATTTATCCTCATGGAATTCCATGAAGATCATCACTTTGATTGCAACTATGTATTTAAGGAATAGAATTAGAAATACAATAAACTTGTGGAAAGATAAGAAAATAATATGAATGGTTTTATGCTATATACGAATTAAATCTCACAATTATTTATATGGTTATTAGATATATAGTTTACGGGTATGGATGTATCCAATAGGTATATTGAATTTTTTTAAAATTTAGTGACAAATTGAAAATAATATAATCTATAATGAAATAAAAAGAAAATATTTAATTATAAAATATATATTTGTGTGTTATGTATTATTATTAATATTATTTGATGTACTTATAAAATTAAAATAACTATTTGAATACCAATGTATTGATAAAATTTAAATAATTCTTATTAAATAATTAATCAATCCTAATAAATTGGGAATAAAATAATTTAGTGATATTAATACTTTTTCTTAAAGAATTGTACTTTTTCTAAATATTGTTTACTTTAAAAAAATTGATAACAATTAAAAAATTAGATATATATTAATAATACATAAAAACAAATAAATTAATGGCCATCTAAATTTTTTTACTTGGAATGAAATGGGAATAAATTTATTTTATGATAAAAAGATACAGTTTTTCTAAAAAGTGATTTTAAGTGTTATGCACACTTATATTAAAATTGATTTTTAATAACACTTGAAATTGATCCTAAGAAATGGTTTTTATATTATTAATCATAATATTAAAAAAATTTAACAATTTCATTTTAATTTCTAACATAAAAATAAACTACTAAAGTAAATATTAGATATCGTGTTAAAAAGAAGTTATTTTTTTCAAAGAACTATTTTTATAATCATTATTTATTTTTTCAAAATAAATTAAATTTATATTTTTTTTAAAATATAATATAATGTTTAAAATTTAAAAAAAATATTAACTGTCATTTATTTTTTAATTTATTGTAAATAAAAAAACACTTAATATATAAAAAGACATTTTTTCTATAAAAAACAATTTTTTATTTATATCTAGTGGTTTAATTTAAAAAATAATTTTCTTATCCTTATAAATTGAATTATATTAAATTGAGTAAAAATAAAATTTATATCATTTAAATTTGGTAATAAGGTTCATCTTATTTTATTGAAAATAAATTACTAAGGTAAATATTTAATAAATGTTAATGGGTGTAAAAATGGGTAACTTAAAGTGGATTTAATTTTTTTACACTTACATTACACAAAGACCTTATGGGAAACAATATGTTATAAATTCACACATACATGTCTCATAATAATTTCTGCTCCTAAATCACATAACCCCTATCTGATTCCATCTTTACCCATTCCTCAACATTAAATTTCATGGGAAAGTCCCTTTTTCACATTTAGAAGGAGCACGCTTACAACCACTACAAGACACAATTAACCTTATAATCCCTATTTCAATACTAAAAATTTAACTTATAATAGATAACTCATACATTTTTTGAATCCCTTTTTTACAAAAAGGTGATCAAAGTCCTCCATTTCCAAAGAATCCTTCAAGAGAATATTTAAACTCTCAATGTGAGTATTATCCACTCCCTAACTTTTTATTAACCATTTTTATCATCCAAACTACTTCATAATTTCCAATTCATAACAATATAAATACATAATTATAATTATTGTGCTAAAATTTTATTATATTAATGTAAAAACCATTATATATCTCCCTCTTATCTATTTAAAAAATGAAAACGTCGCTCGTGTTACATGCAAACTACAGCTTGCATGAATGATGTATTGTTTTCATCACCGTCTTTCATAGATGGTTATAAAAATGGATTTTCTGAATAAATAAAATATTTATGATATTATTAATGGTATTTAAATATAAATTATTTATTTTATTAATAATATTAACAATGAGTGATTTTTATGAATTTAATAACCTAAAACGAGCATACCAAGAGGAAAAAATGATTTCTTCTTTATAAGTAATATCTTTGTATAAAATATATTATTATTATAAATACTAAAATTTAATTTTTTTTCACATTAATGAAATATAAATAATATATTTATACTTATGTAATAATTATATTTTTATTAAATAACTTTATAATCATACTTATCCATCGGTTATAACATGTTCTTGTTTGGGATGGTTTGACCACCTATATGAAAGATGCTATAAATTTTTATCATGGGTGATTTTAGAAACATAATTAATGATAAGATTAAATATTAATTAGTGATAATTTTGTTTAATGAAATGAGATATTAAAGGTTAATCTTGTTATTAATATACCACTTTTTGTTTGTTAAAATTTATCGAAACAAGCTCATCTTAGATTTCATCTTCATGAATCATAATGAAAAATACCATGGAATGAAATTAGAACATTTTAAATAATTATGGGACATATTTTATAGTAAATTAAATATTATATTAACAATATAATTGGTATCTAAAAATGGGGATTGACATCATCATTATAAAGCGAGTGTGGAACTCTCAGAACCACCAACATTTGATGATGAAAATAAACAGTAACTAAATAATAAATATGTAATAAATTATTATAATAAGAGATTATAAAGGTTAATATATTTTATTATGGTCCTTAAATAGGTGATTAATATAGTTATATTTATTATTTTATCGGTTAAATCACTTTCGTATGAGTTGAGAATAATGGAAATGGATTTCTCATCTCAATGTTTATTCGTTGAAACATATATCATATTCACCAATTGTTTTATTTTGTGTGGTGTATATACTTCATTATGGATTACATATTCATACCTTTAATTATATTCAAGTTATTTAAACATTAATCTCATTTAATTCTTTTCAATGTATTTTGATTCAATTTTTTCTAAAATAATAAGGAATTTTGTAAAATCAGAAATCATTTCTTTGAGTTATAATGTTTCTTCATGAACTTATTTCTTATAAATTTGGAGTATTCCACCATAAGACTTTATTATAGTTAAATTTATATTTTTATATATGTAAAATAATATTTTCAATTAAAATATTTTCCCTTGATTAATTTATTTCTCATAAAAATATAACTTTGTTGAGAATAATTCTTATCCCCTTGAAAGACTTTTTTTCCTCTGTTCATATTCATTCTTCCCAAAAATATTTTTATTTCTTTAAAATAGTAATATATAGAACCTATTATGATATTTTTGTTTCTATTTACCTCTTTTTAAACAGATTTTTATCCTTTTTATGATGGGGTTATAATAAAGGTATAAAAAAGATTTTATTTTACGATCATATATTTTATCATTCACTCATTATTTCAGTTAGATAACCTCTATATATTTTTCAAGGATAATTTATTATATTTAATTCCAATAATTTTTTAAAATGACTTTATTTGAATTTCTAAAAAAATATCTTCTTAAAAGTGACTCATAACTTTATGTTTTTAGGATATTATTTAAATGTTTTATGAAATGTAGTTTATAACTTCACTTCCATTTTCCTCATAATCTACAAAAGATATATCTCCTATGGAGTTTTATTTTAAAAATCACCCTATAAATTACATTATGAAATAATTATTTTTGGGTGATTAAATTTTTGGTATCGATCAATATAATCCTTGAAGTTATTTTATTTGATACCATTTAAAAACATTACAAAACCCATTATCTTTCCATATGTTATTTGAGATATGATATTAGATTTATTTTTATGGCACACATCAGTATATATTATCATTATGATATAGTTTGGATTGATTAAATACTTGATATGGGTTGTTTCCAATATATCCTTTATATGGGTAGGGATCATTAAATCCCTAAGATATTTTGGGTCCATTAAATCCCTAATATGGGTTGGGACTATTAAATCCCTAAAATGTATTGTTTTATGTTTTACTCTTGATGAGATATGGATGATGTGTGTACATTATTTTTATGTCTACAACATGATGCATATACATTATTTTTATCTTCAAAGAATGATGCATGTACATTATTACTATCTTAATAACATGATGCGTGGAAAATATTTTTTTTTTGTTCAAAACATGGTTCTTGAAATTATTGTTATATTTACAACAAGATGAATGTAAATTATTATTATATTCACAACATGATGAGTGTACATTACTATTATGTTTTCAACATGATTCGTGTACATTATTGTTATGTTTAAAACATGTTGCGTGTATATTATTGTTATGTTCACAAAATGATGCATGGATACTAATGATATGTTCAAAATATGATCCATGGAAATTATTTTTATGTTCACAAATTTATGAATAAATTTATTTAATGTTTAATTTGTATATAGTTATATTATTTTCTATTTTTATGCTTATACTATGTTTTTTATGCACATATGTTATGATTCATGGATCACGATTATTGAATCAAGATTCCACACTCTAACTAATTGCTTTATGTCTGATATTTTTATGTTGCATGATCTTCTATTATGCCTGATGGATAAATATTCTTGTTCTATATTCATTTTTATTAAATACTTATCCCATAGTCATGCTTTATCACATGCATATTATCCAACACTTTATGAATTGTTGATAATTTTCCCCCCGAATAATAATTTTAAATTAATCCTTTTATTTTCCACTTCCACAAAAAAATATTTATATGATTATATTCAGAAGGAAACCTTGTAGAAATGTATTATGGGAGATGTTAAAGTAATTATGATAATTAAGTGTTTATGTATATAATATCCAAAATGATAAAACTTTGGTTTATAGGATTATTTGATTATTATAAAATTTAATGTATGAATTATGAGAATATATGTATGTTTTACTTGACTCAACTCACTTGGTATCAAAACTAGTAATCAAAGAATTGTTCTTTAGGTATTAATAATAGATATCATTAGTGAAAACCATAAGGATAAGTCAAAATATAGGAAACATACTAAACTTTTGATAAGTTAAAGATTGTGTTGTTTCTTAGTTATTAAATCTCTATCTAGATATAAATAAGTGGATGTAGGGTCTATAAATGATGAACCTATGGGTAATAATCCCTGAAGAAGTTTATTTGAGTACTAACCCAATCTTCAATTAGTGTACAAAAAGTGGACCAAAATACAAACCTAGTTTGATACTCCTAGGATATATGATTTGTTTGATTCACATGATCTTTATGAACCACTGTGAAAGATTCAAATGGAATTAAATGTTGTAATATATAATTATTTGGTTTCATAGGAAATAGAATATGAATAACCTAGCTTAAATTGAATGAGTTGTAGGTTGGTCCAATTATATAATAGTTGAACCAAAATTATCATAGGTTAAAATAAATATCTCATAGAATAAGATATCTTTGGATTGATTTATCAAATTCATATGATCATGTAATTTGATTTTATTAGATATTATCATTTTGGTTTTAGTATTTTGTTAGAAATAGGATCATGAAAATGAAGTCATGATAGGTATATCTCTATAAAATCATAAGACTTATATTTAGCTAAGGAGGTATATTTGAAAAAAATGATTGAGAATCTCAATATATGCTAATTATAAAGGAAAACATGAGTTTTATAGTTTAACCTATCATAGTGGTTTATAAATTATATCTTGGGTCTTTTTTTATTATTGATACCATTAGTTATTTTCATCAATAAGAGATAATTCAAATTGTGAGGATGCAATTTATTTGAGGGGGAAATGTAACGCCCAAAGATTTTAGTATCAATTTTACTTTAAATAAATAATATGTTGAATATATTTTTCACACATATAAATCTAATCTAAATAAATTTTATTAAGATAAAAATATCACAATGAAATATAAATTCACTATAACAATTCAATATGAAACAACATTAAGAAAATTACAAGTGGAATAAATCTATAAGTATATAAATTGAACATAAAATATTTATGTTCGGGGTTTTTCATGAACATTTCAACCTCAAATGAAAGTATGAAAGTAAGGAAGAGAATTATAATAACAAGAGACATGTGAAAAGATAATAAAATCGTATTAATGGTGTTAGGTTATATAAAGGAGTGAAATATAACCATTATTTATATTGTCCTTGTAAATAAAGTTTTTGGAGATATGGATGTTGGATATATGGTTATTGGATACACATATATCCAATGGGTATATTTAATTTTTGTAAATTTGAGTAACAAAATTAAAAATTATATAATCTATAAATAAACGAAAATGAAATATTTAATTTCAATATTTTATTACAAAATTTTTTATTTATCTATTTATAAATTATTATTATTATTATTTTTATATATATAATTATAGTAAATATTTTTATTTTAATGTAGTGATAAAGTTTAACAAACTTTTATTAAAAATGTAATCAATCTTAAATAATTAGTAACAAAATCATTTAATGATAAAAAGAATCTAAAAGAATTAATGTGTTCTTAAATATTTTTTATTTTTAAACCAATTGATCACTATTAAAAAATATAAAATATATTAATAATATATATAAATATAATTTAATATCAATCTAAATCTTTTAACTTGGAAAGGAATATAAATAAATTTGTTATGCATAAAAACATTTTTTCTGAGAACTTTTTTATACGTTATATGCGTTTATATTATAATTAATTTGTATCCATTATAAAAAATTTATCCTAATAAAATATATATTTTTTTTAATCAAAATTGTCCAAATTTTATGATAATTTTATTTTCATTCCTAACATAAAAATAAGTTAATAAATTTAATATTTATTATTATTGTAAAACATTTATTGTTTTCAAAGAATTCTTTTTATAAACATTTTTATTTTTTAAAATAAATCAAATAAATATATTTTTAAGAAAATAATTTTATTTTTAAACATTTAAACAAATATATTAACACTCATTTAATTTTTAATTGATAAGAAATACAAATACAAACATCTAATGTATAAAAAGATATATTTTTCTAAAAAAATTTTTTATATATATCTTATTTTTCTAATTTAAAAGTTAATTTTATAATATTTACAATTCTAGTTACATTAAATGGAGTCCAAATTTGGATAAATCAAATAAAAATTTGGTAAAATGTTCAATTTTATATTTTTATTAAATAAATAATTACCATCGTAAATATTTAATCAAGGCTAATAAAGGTAAAATGGATAATGTGAAGTGGCTCGAATTTTGTTAAGTTTAGATGATACTGAAACATTATAGAAGAAATTTTTTGGTTTTAAAGTCACAAACACTTGTCTTAACAAACCTTCCCCACCTAAATCAACTAACTCATGTGTGATTCCATCATTACCCCTCACCTAACTTTCAATTCCAAAGAAATATCATTTTTTCACCTATAAAAGGAGCCCACTTCAAGACACACTAAACCTTAAAATTATTCTTTAAAACCTTCAAATTTTACATTTTTATAGAATCATTTTAAATATATAGAAGATATTTTTTATAATAAATTTATCCAATTCCTCCATTTCTAAAGAGTCCTTCAATAGAAGATTCAAACTCTTAATGTGAGTATTATCTACTCTCTAACTTTCTCTTTACTATTTTTATCATACACCCTCATATAAATCTATTTTATCAATGCTAATATAATGAAATTATTTTCAATATTATACCTAAATTTTATTATATTAATGTAAAAAACATTATTTATCTCCCTCACATCCATTTGGAAAATTAAAACGTCACTCGTGTTATTTGTGGACCACCGCCTCCATAAATGATGTATTTAATTTTTCATCATTTCCATTCATGTATTGGTCTAAAAAAATTTAATGAATAAATATTATATTTTTGAAATGTTTAATATTCTAAAAAGATAAATTATGTGTTCTATTAATAATTTTAACAATATTTTATCATTGTAAATTTAACCACTTAAATCATGCATACAAAGAGGAAAAAAGGACTTCTTCATTAAAAGTAATATCATTGTATAAATTATATTATTATTATATATCTTCCCAATTATTATTTTTCAAATAAATAAAACCTAAATAATATAATTATACTTCTGTAATAATTATATTATAAATAAATATCTTCATAATCATACCTATCCATTTGTTATAGCATATTCTGGTTCTGGTCATTTTAACCACCTATGTGAACAATGCTATAAATTTTTATCATTGTTGATTATAGAAAATAAATTAATAGTAATATTAAATACTTCTAATTCTTTATTTTTTTATTAAAATTAATATTAATATTTAAAGAAGTTATTAACATTCCACTTTCTGTTTGATAAAAATTATTGAAACAAACTCATCACCGATTTCATATTCATTAAACATAACTAAATATATCAAGGAATTAAATTTAAAATATATAAGTCATTATTCAAAATATAATCTATTAACTTAAGTAATATAGTAATAATGAAATTTTTCTCAAATAATTGGGATTGACATCGATATTACAAAGAGACTGTGAAACTATCAACATAACTAACATCTGATGATGAAGATAAAAAATAACTAACTGATAAATATTTAATACATAATTATAGGTAAATAGTATATTAATTAATATAACTTAATAATATTCTGAAATGGGTGATTAATATGGTAATTTGTATGATACAATAGGATGACATGATACTGTAAAACTCGAGAGTAAAGGTAAGGTATTTATCATTTTAATTTCTATTCATTGAGATATATATCAATTCACAACTTGTTTTATTTTTTATGGTGCATATACTACCCAATGAATTCTATTTTCATACCTTTAATGAAATTAAATGGATTTACACATCCATATCAAGTTATATTTTTCAAGGATTTTTTAATTTCAAAAGTTACTAAATTCAAAAGGGATTTTGTTAACTCAAAAATCCTTTCTTTGAGTTATAATATTTCTTCTTAATTTTCTTTATTATAAATTTGGTTTCTTAAAAATTAATAATTTATTATAGGTTAATTTTGATTTATCTCTTTGGATAGTTAAATTTCAATTTAAATATTCTCTTTTAATGAATTTCTTTCTCAAAAAATTATAGTGTTGTTGAGAATTATTCTCATCCTCTTTCAAGAAAATTTTCTTTCCATGCCTATATTATTTATTTCCACAAATATTTTTATTTATTTGAAATAAAAATTTATAGAACCTCTTGTTGTACTTCTATTTTTATATAATTATTCTTAAAAGGATGTTTTTGTCCTTTTTACGATGTGGGTTTCAATAAAGTTATTAAAAAGGTTTTTCCTTTTATTGTCATATATTTTATCTTCCACTCCATATTTCATTTTGATATAATTTTTTAATTTTTTAATGATACTTTATTAATATTTCCTTATAAATAACGTTCTAAAATTTCTTCATTTCAATTTCTCAAAAATTATCTTTTTGAATGTGATTCTTAATTTTATATTTTTATGATATCATTGAATTTCATTTTATAAAATATATTTATGACATTGTAAATATTTTATAATTTATCTCTAAAAGATATATATAATATGAAGTTGAGTTTTATAAATCACCCTCCAAATTTTTTTATTATATACTTCTTTTGGGTGATTGAATTTTTGGTTTCAACCGATCTAATTGTTGAAGTCATTTTATTTGATACAATTTGGAAACATTACGAAACCCATTTTCTTTTGATGGGTTCTTAGATATATGATTTTGGATTGATTTTTCATAGAAATCATGAATGAATATTATCATTATGAGATGCATTGGGTCCATTAAATCTCTAATATGGTTTGGTTTTATTAAATTCATAAGATGAATTGGATCTGTTAAATCCTTGAGAGGGGTTGGGTTCGTTAAATACCAGAGGAAAGTTAGGTTCATTGAATCCCTCCAATTCGTTAGTTAAGGTTTTTTATATCATGAGATAAGGATGATGAATGTACATTATTGTTATGTTCACAACATGATTCATGTACATTATTTTTGTGGTCGCAATACGATGCATGTATATTATTGTTATCTTCACAACATGATGTGTGTACATTATTGTTTTGTTCATAATATGATGTGTGTACAGTATTATTATGTTCACAACATGATGTTTGTACAGTATTGTTATGTTCACAACATGTTTTATGTACATTACTGTTATCTTTACAACATGATGCATGTACATTATTTTTATGTTCACAACATGATGTTTGTATTGTATTATTATGTTCACAACATGATGTGTATAAATTATTCTTATGTTCACTGCATGATATGCATACATTATTATTATATTCACAATATGATGTGCATAAATTATTTATATGTTTTCAATATGATGCATTAATTTTAATTATTTGTTCACAATATGATGCGTGAACCTTATTTTTATGTTCACAGCATTATGTAAAGACTTAGTTGAAGTTATATTTTTCCAAAATTTTCTAATTACCTATAATTGTACGTATGCCACATTTCTATGTTATACGACTATATTATACTCAATGGTTCATGATTATTGATTATTGATTCATGATTATATACTCTTCTTACATGGTTCATTTTTAATTTCTTTAGGTTACGTAACCTTTTATCATGCCTTATAAAAAACTCGTATTGTTCTATGTTTTTTTATATCATATATTTCTCCCATGCCCATGTTTTATAACATACATGTGATTTAAAGCATTATAAATCATTGATAGGTTTTTCTATTAATATGAATTTGATCTCACTATTTATTTTGTTTTTCACTTCCTTGGGAAATTATCTCTAGTATTATGTTAAGAAGAAATCCATGTAGAGTTTTATTGTTGAAGATGTTAAGGAAATTTTGAGAATTAAGTATTTGTGTTGTTAATCTCAAAAGACACTAAGCCTTTGGGTTCTAGGATTGTGTGGTTATTGTGAGATTAAATGTATGAATTATGGGAATATATGTAAATTTTGTTTAAATAATCTCACTTGGTATCAAATCTAATAATTAAGGAATGTTTTTTTAGCACCAGACCCAAATGTTTGGGTCTAGGGAATCTAAGGGACTACTTATCATACGGTATAATGATGTAAATACCATATCCAAAGGGGTGTCATATACTCCAAAATAATCCCTAAGAAAACTTCCATCAAAATCCCCATAAAAATAGGGTTTTATAATTTAATTCAACCCCATGTAATTAAAACCAAAAACAAATAATGTAATGACTCACCAGTAGTAAAAAAACTCTCAATATTAATCAATAATTTTATATTTACCTTATCTTTTACCCATATATGAATTCAAAATAATAGAGGGATGATCTCACCATGATATAGTGAAACTATATCTCAAATTCCAATCCAAAACTACAGGAATCAGTAGAGTAAAAAAGAGATACCAATAGGGGAAGATCCTGTTTCAATCACTAAAATTATTCCATTACGTAACATTACCATCCCCCATTCTCTTTTCATTATTCCTAAAAAAATTATTCCATTAAGTAAAATTCCCTGATTTGATATATTTAATTAAAATTAATATTATTCAGTTAAATGTCTTGGAGTTAACATCTCAGACAAAAAAAAATAGTGATCAATAAATACCCTTAGCATAATTTTTCAATTAAGGAATTATATTTCAATAGTAATACTCAATCACCATTATCATGTATCTCAGTTCAATTATATTTTCCTATATTTAATATAACATGATACTTGTACTTTAATTATACTATCCAGGTGGGAATACATGGATATTGCCTTATAAGAGGTTGAGTACAAGCTACTCGGCACAAATACTATCAGTTGATCATTGATTGTGCCACCAAGGTACATATCATGTGAGGGTAGGAGTGGGGGTAGAGATATGTTGAGAAATAAGTTCTGTCTATGTCTGGATCAAATGCTTGTCGATGCCCCATCGCATATCCCTCTATCAGTGAGTAATAAAGCTACCTACAGTGTATTTTTAGAGAAAAAAGTCTCTAAAACTCACCAAAACCATAAAAGAATCTTTTCATCCCATATATCACAAAAATAAAATTGTTAGATCATAAATATATCTTTATGGTTTTTAATTCTTATAGAGAAGTGTGAATAGTGGAAAACAACTCACTATCTTATATACTATTTCTTAGATTGGAAAAAAATTAGAATCATTAGATTCTTCATATTAATACCCATAAAGTAGTATATTTCTTTCTATCTGATTTTTCCTAAATCACATTAAATATATAAATTATTAAAAACTGAAAGATTTATTCTCTTAAGAATATATCTAGATTTATAAGTCCAAATTTAACAAACCAGGAATCATTATAAACTTCTAGAGAAAAAGAACAACATGTATGAATGTTAATTTTTTTATTTATGTTTTGAGCCTACTAAATCTAGAGATAATTTTTTAGAGTCCAAAATTCTCTCAAGATTTTCTCAAAATTAATTCATCATATTTAAAAAAAAATCATTTTTTAGATATTGATTTCCAAAATATTATACTCCTATTTCAGTTTTTTAAATTCATGAAATTCGTTTAAAATTAAAAATGAGAGTTTTAAAAGAATAAATTGAGATAGATAGTGAGAAAACGATTTGAAGAACCATACCTCACGTTTGAATCCCTTGATAACTGCTTTATATTTATCCATTATGCCTCTTATTACTCTATAAGGTAATGGGAATTAAAATTTATGGTGAAATTTTCCATTAAAGTTCATATATGTAGCACTATGTGAGAATTTTAATCTTAAGGAATAATATTATTTATTATTAATTTAATTAAAAATTCATAAATTGGATTGCTCAACAACTCCACATTTCCCAAAAATTATTCAAAAAATAATCTAAGGGAAAAAAACGCATTCTATACTCAATGATGTAGCATATCTTTGAGTATGAAATCCTAAAGAATGCGAATTTACCATTTCACACTTGTAATAAAAAATTCATGATTTCAAAAAACATTCCATTTAAAATTAATTTTCACACAAGTGAAAAGGTTTCCTTTAAGGTGAAACCAAGGATATTAAATCCTCCATTCCATAAAAATTTGTTCCTTTTAAATGAAACCAACCCTGCAAACCTAGTAAACATATTCATCAATATTTTATCCTATATCTTCCAATAATTTCTAAGAATCAATGGAAAACACTGAGTATTCAAGTAGTCAACTAAAATTACTACCAAATAGGTAAAAGATTTCCTTTGTGAAGTTTTAAATTATTCAATTAGACTTGAAATGAACCCTACATTCCAAAAACCATTCCCAAAAAAAGGAATCTTGATCACCAGGCTCAACTATATTGATACCCCCCACACAACTGACTAATTGGATCCACTTATACAACTACTCAATCATCAACCAATATATTAACAATTTTATTATTATAAAGTGTGAGTCTCACCCAAACAAATCTTCCATACCTTTCCATCATTTACCATTCACTCTAATAAATAGCATCCATTTACCAACCTTTAAATAACAGCCTGGGGTTTCTTATGAAAACACATCTGATATTTACTAATTTTTTTATCAACCATTTTCACGATTTAACACATAACTCAAGGATCATAAATAATCAATAATAATTTTCTCATTGTATCCTCACAATCTTAAACATATTAAGGATCATAGGTCAATCAATAATATCATTAAGATTTCATCTTCTAATAGCTAATACAACCATCGATTGAATTTTTATAAGATCTAAAAAAGAGGTTATAAATATATTGATATACTGTTAAATCAACACTTAAAACTATAAACCACTTTTAAAATCCTACTTTTAAGGAATCCAAGGGTTCCTCCAAGTGTCAACCCAGAATGAAATAAGGATATCATACATATTGCAATTAATTTGATGATCAGTATAAAAATAAAACCATGAAATAATTCAATTTCAGATTGTGATGATTAATAACCCAACCATGTCCAGTCACTTTGACTGATTCATCATTTCCTTTCCACATCATACAAGAATCCCCATTTCAAGGATTATCACTCAAGTCATTAACAAAATCTACTGAACATATGCTCATATATATGCGATATTTCCCAAATATATTGAATAATCCTATTACACGTGGATTCTTTACTCTTTATGAAAATCATTTCCATCTGTTAATAACCACTAAGGGTCATAATACATAGTTAATACTAAAATGAAAGAAAATACTTCCCAAGATACACATAACCATAGGTTTTATAGGAAAGGTGACACTTTTATATATCCGTATTCCCATTATCATAAAAATATAGACCATGATTCTTCTTCACTATTATACCACCAACACATAACAAATACAAATTCACTACTGCATAATCCATCCTAATTCCACATAATCCATCCACCACTGAATTAGGATATTTATAATTCATCCATACTCAAATAACGGTCTGATCCAAACTCTATAATATAACTTATCTAGAGTATAATTACACTGATTATTCCATGTAATGACTCAACATCAATATTTTTTACAATCCCAAAACTAATATATATAGTGAATTCCGAGAATTTTCTTATATTCCAAACCAATTTAAAACCTTGATTTGAATGAGAAGAATCAAATTATATCCCCATATGAAGTTATATCACTCATAAACGAAGTATAAATATATTTTTTACTTCCCTTTATAGAATTATAAAAGCCTATTATCTATGAGAATTCATATTATAGAAATAATTCCTCATAAATGTGTGTATCGCCACCCGATCCCCTGGCTCCCACTATACATCAGTGGTGCTACTCTGTTCACAAAACTTTATAAACAATATAACACCCATTGATAACACTCCAACCGATGAAAGATCAAGGTTATATCTCTTTAATTCTCAAAAAAGTACTTAGAATATCTATTTTAAAATCAAAATAATTTCATATCCACATCAATACATAACACAAAAGAGATAAATTTGAAAAAAATAGAATAATTCTTCTGTTATCTCATAAGGATTCAATACCACCATGGAGGAAGAATACTCTTTTATTCTACTCGATTCCATTTAAATTATTTATCTTGGGCCATTAAATAGTATATTATCAGTAGTATAAATATTATATTGTCATAAAAACAAATTATATTTAATGAAATATTTCAATCTAGTCAATCCCTCCTATTGTATCTCAAATAACACCTCAACCTCAAACTTGTAGTAAAAAATGAGGATATCGATCACTTCTCTGCTAGTTCATCCCATAGAGGATATCCATAGATGAAATAATAAAATAATTTCATGGATCTATATGATTTATGATACCCCTTTACAATCCTAGTTCACTTACTGAGGCCTTATTCATGTATCAAAAATAATATTCATGATTAAGAATATATCAGAAATCACATCTATTAGAAAGTCCTCTATTGTGATTTCATGTAATTAAGATACCTAATAAGACTCATTATAACTATCCCAACTAATACTCACAGGATTTTAACCCTGTAATCAATTTTATTTATCTAGTACCAATCTATCTTGTCCTGGATCATTGATATGTGACCTCCCCAAACCCACTACCACTAGGATAGGGGATAGTGACTAAAATTGTGGTATTAGCATATTTTTGGAAGAATTACCTCTAAATTTACATGGAATCAATTTTCATACATCACTATCTACCATGTCATGTGTGAAATGTAAACCAAAATATAAAATATAGGTATACATTAAAAAAAACTATGATATAATGTATTGGATACAATAAAAACTACTTGATTACAAAGTGAACTAACAAATTTCAATCATAATTCACAACTGAAACACTAAATACAACTTACATAACATGGACGGTGATATATAGAATATGAATGGTTTGAGGGTATCTTCCATAGTGATCTCTACTCCACTAGTTATCCACATCTACCACCATATCTAAGATCCATGGCCATCCATCCTCTACATTGTTATATTTTCATAGATATGAGGTGAAAAACGAGAAATTATGCATGTAGAGGTGAGTATGATAATTCCCAGTACGGTCATCATAGACAATCGATTTTCCTAAAGGAAACAACTAGTGCCAACATGCAAAAATCAAAAATAATTTGCAAACATCTAGAATCCCTAATGTCATAAAAAATATAGGAATAGTCCTAATAAAAACTTATCAAAATACCCATATCACACTTTTATAATGCTCATGAAATAGATAGTCCTACCAATAATATATATATATATATATATATTAGTGAATAAAAACCAATCACACATCTTGTTATAGATTTCCAACCCAATAATTCACCCTAGAAACATTAATCATGAGATACTAAAGGGAATATATATCCCCATATATATTAATATTACTATAGAAAATACACATGTCTATATATCTTATATGGGATAAAGAAAACACACATATCCAGCAAGAGGAAATACATATCTCTAAAGACAGCAGTGTAACATGTCTACATATCAGAGGAAATAATCATCTATAGGGATAAATTTTTATATTGAAATTCCATAGGAAATACACATATCTAGGGACATAAATATATATATAATCCCCCTGGGTCTCAAGGATATGTGTGGGAGGATAGATAGTATTGGTGAATCATCATCCACCACAATCATAGTGTTATGGGTAAGAAGGGGGTGTCACCAGTCTAGTGAATTGTTTTCATTGCATTCCCAATCCTTAAGGAGTGAATGATAAGTTTGAAATAGATACAAGTTATTATTTAATTAACTATCCAGACACATCACCACATAGAATATATTGATTTTCTCACTGTAATAAATTTTTATTCCATAAAAATAATCTTAAGGTACTTCACTGAGTTCTCAGATTACTGCCAATACACTTTAATCCTAATTATAAAGATTTAATATTACCATCCCCGATTATCTTTTCATTATTCATATAAAATTAATTATTTTATTAAATAACCATAATTTCTTTAATATATTTGATTAAATTTTATATCATATAGTTAACTCTTATAGAGTTAACATTTCAAACAATAGAATCACAGTGGTAACTAGATCTCCTTAGAATAAATTTTCAATTATGGAGTAGTCGTTCATTAGTAATACTCACTCACTATTATCATGGATCTTAGGAAAATTAAATTTTATTTCCTTTAACATAACATAATCCTCATACTTGTATTCTATTATCCAAGTCATTTCATTTCTCCCAATTTAACCATTGTATAAATTTTTCATTTTAGAATGAATTTATAATTCCCAAAAGTTTAATTAGCATATTATTAAGAAAAATCATAAAAGATACAAATGATCTCATTAGTTTATTATAACCACTTTTCATAATAATTGTGTCATCAATGTTGACTTATCACCATCTCTTCAGGTAAAGTAACACCTTCTAGTTGTTAACTAATGTACCTATCTTGGGATCACCAAATATCACTAATTGTTATTATTATCATCATCAAATAATAATAATTAAAATATCATTACATGAATAATTAAAGTAATTATAGAAAATAGTCCAACAATTATATAAGATCAACTATCTCAATAACACTGTATCTAGTGATCGGTAATAATGAAGCACAAATCTCCATTTTATTTTGGCATTAATTCAATTATTATTATTTTATAATAATATTGTTTCCTATTTATTGAGTCTTTAACTCCTAAAATTTCGCATCAATTGATCTCAAATTGGACCAAACATGATCCCAATGTGTTTAGGGCATAGAGAAATGTCCAAAAAGACTTTTAGGGACCGAATTAGTCCTGAGAAATGCCCCCATGTACTAGGAGACGTCATGGACACTCTAGGGGTGATTTGTGGCACCCCTTATATGCTTCTAAGAATTATTTTATCTGGTCCATACTAGTCCATGGGGTGGGTCTCTCCAGTTCATTTGATCAATGATCAAATGGTTGAGTCTGGACACCTCAGTTTCAATCATGTGGCATCCCCATGTGGTAATATGGCCATATATGGTGTCATTTTATCAACATGAGATGATAACTATGGGAATGCATATTTATTACGACATACAGGTTCAAGTACAGAATAAAGAATAAAGATATCATAATTTGATCATTGATTGGATAGTAAACATCAATTATCCCTCTATATTATAAATTGAATGAGGGTTGAACTAAAGGTAGGTCTATGTGGTGAAATTCAGGCTATCCGCACTCGAATTGAATGATTATTGATTCCCCTTCTCTGGTGAATCTCATTGTCTTGTTCCCCAGCCAATGATGAATTTTTAGAGAGATAAAGTCTCCAAAACTCACCATGATCATACAAAATCATCTTTTCATCCCATAGATCACAAAAAATCAATTTCTAGCCCATAAATCAGTCATTAAGGCACCTAATTATTAAAGAGAAGTATAGATAGTGGAAAAAACTATCTATATTGACATATAAACTATTTATTGGCTATCACACAAATTGATATAATTAGATTAGTTTTTTTCGTACCTATACAAGGTAATTTTTCCTAGTAGGCGATTCTTCCTAGATCTTGGTTAATATCTAAATTACCAAAATAAAAATATTTATTCTCTTCGGAATATCTATAGAATTAAATGTATAAATTAAATAGACTTGGTGAAATTATAAATGTTAAGAGATATTTAAAGACATACATTAATTTTATTTTAATAATTTTGGTATTAAACCTCTGAAATATATAGATAAATTTTGA
Organism: Viscum album; assembly: GCA_963277665.1. Classification (NCBI taxonomy): domain Eukaryota; kingdom Viridiplantae; phylum Streptophyta; class Magnoliopsida; order Santalales; family Viscaceae; genus Viscum; species Viscum album. Next base: position 176,168,769 of record OY728147.1, on the reverse strand, counting down.
GAGTGTAAACTACTCTCTATATTTTCTCAAAATTCATTCATCTGATTTTGAACAAAAGAAATCCATTATTTATATCATTATATATAGAATATAATACTAAATTTTCATTTTGAAATCCATTTATTATATTTATAAATGAGATGTGATAGGTTTATTTAGATAAATCCAGATAATTGGTGAAAAAATGATCCAAAGTACCATGCCTCATGACCAAATACCTTGATTCTTTTTTTCTCCTCCTATATTAGTCCACCTACATCACTATAGAGTAAAGGTAATTATGTCTTGTGGAAATAATATCTATAAATGGAAATACATATATAGAATTAACAGATAATTATAATTTTGAGGAATAATATTACCACTTTTATATATTTAATTAAAAAAATAACTGAAGACACAATAACTTCATGTTACTTAAAAACTATTCAATGGAAACCCTAGTGTAAAATATTCATTCTGGACTCAACGACACAGTCTATTTTCCAATCTAATTCCCTAAAAAAGGTGAACGTACATTTTCTTCTTTTTTAATCAATAATTAGTATTTTCAAAAAAAAACATTGGAAAATCAAACTTGACCATGGATAGAAAAAGTGTCCCTTAAGGTGAAACCTAGGATATTTCACTTTTAGAATTATAATTCAACCTTATTAATATCAAAACATATCAGTTAAAATTCTATATAATGGAAACTAAACTCAATTTCTACCTTATTGAACATGTTGGATTAAAATCCAAAAAAATACTAATATTTCCACTAAAAAACACTACTTTTACACAAATTTAAATGTGTAATGTAAACATAAATTATATTGGTTTCTTGGATGTATTAATTTTAAAAAAATATTAATTGAACTTGTTAATTGGACCCTATAATTGAAATATCTCACAAATCGATCTTAAATTTGAAAATTGATAAGATAAGTTTCTTAAAGAAGTTTGAGTGAATGAAGGGAAACTTTGGAAATTTTTTATTTTAGATTTTGAAACATTATATTTGTATAAAAAATTATTAGAGTGAAAATTAAAACATGGATTTTATGGATTAGAAAATGGTTATTAAACCATTATTTTTCTTTTAGTTTTTATATATGATAAAAGAAAAAAGTGAGGACTTAGGATATAATAAATTTTTTACCTTGATTTAACCCCATAGTAATGACCTAGGTCATTATTAACAGTGATATGTAAATTTTGTTTCTTGATTTAACTTTTATGATAACTCAACCCATGGGGAAAAATTTTATGAAATAAAAAATACAAAAAATAGAATATAATCGTTGTATGTTGGTTAATTGTTTTCTATTGTGTAAATAGATGAAAATTTAGGGGAAATTTATTAATTTAAAAAAATTATTAATCTCAAAAAATTCTTTAAAGTGTGTAATATGGATATAATAAATTTTACAATTCTTAATTAAATTTTCTTAATGTATATTGAGTTTAAAAATTGATGAATGTTTCCTAAAACAAATATTCAACACTTGATGGTCACTTGAGCCCCATTTTACATAATGTTTACTATTTTATTTTTTTGATTCATTGATGATAATTTTACATGTATTTGATTCAACACGAAAAATCTAAAGTGTTGAGAAATTTGATGATATTGTATTTTACTAATATTTTCATATATTTATTTATCAAATCCTAGTTTATTTATTAGAAAATTTCTATGTATTTATATTCTTTATGAATTATTCGATAAATAGAGATATAATAAAACATTTAAAAGTATATTAATCTATTGTCGTATATTTGAATTTTTTGGTATATATTTTGAATTGATACATATATTTAAATTTTTTAGTCTATATTCTTTGTTTCTATTCTATGTTGGGGATGTTCCATATAAAAATATTTTTTCCCACTATATTAAATCATGGTGGTTAAAACTATCATCAAATAATTGAAATAATTCATAGTGGTTTAGACTACTGCTAATTTTCATAAAAAATGTAAATGAATAACCTTGTAAAATATTAATGAACAGTTATGAAATATTAATTTTTTGGAATTTTAAAAAAACACCATGTAATTATAATAACCATCAGTAAATATCCCCTAACACTGTATTTCATAGTATCTTACCTAAATCGTTACTAAACCAAAATTACCATCGCTAGAGACTAATTTTTTTATAGTGATGGATATGAGATAGTTTTATTATGATTATTTAATACATGTGATATAAAATAGTTTATTTGAATTTATGTTTCAACTAGGTAGAAATAGAGGCATGCGTTGGCAATAAAATATAGGGGATTATTGGACCCCATGGTGTTTGACCTATTGGATTTTTTTTCAATAATGATAAAGATGAATTCTTGGTGAAAGCAGGATACAATAGAGGTGAGGTGAAGTAGAATTTATATGTTATGTTAAATATGGATGAATTGAATTATCTATACAGTAAGTAAAGGTGAAATAAACACAAAGGATAAAATTACTTATATGGGTAAAAAAATATAGATAGATAAAATATCATTTGGTAAAAATGAGTAATTCCAATAAATGTTGTAATGCCCAATAATTTTACTATATATATTTCTTTTAAATAAACATAATGATTTTCATAGCTTTATTCAAATGAAGAATCTAACTAAAACAAAGCCATGAGTTATTGTATTAAAATAAAATTATAAGTAGTAAATACATCCATTATAATGTATCCCTTGCATTGGTGGGTTTAAATAAAAGTAAGGTTGAAAAAAAACCTCCTGGTGGTGCTTTTGGGTTGATTGTGATTTTTGGAATGTTCTGAGGTTGTTGATAAAGGCTAGTAATCGAAGGAGGTATGATGAGTGAGCATGAATTTAAAATATTACAAAGAGTGAAATGTCTAATCTCCTTGAGTGAAAATGTCTGATCTCATGGAGTTTGAATGTATGATCCTATGAATCGTGAAATTCCGGATCTTGAAGAGTAAGACGGTCAGAACTGATCTCGAAAACCAATAACATAATCACCACATGTTTTTTATAAGATCTCATATTGAGATCATGTGAATCACCTAACAACATATCATTATTTTCATTGGATCTCATGAATTGATATTGTAAACTACCTGAATACATCACATGATTGTCAGAGGATCTCATAAAGAGTTCATGCGAAGCACCTAAACAAATCACATGATTGTCATAGGATCACATGGAGATATCACGTGAAGTGCATGAAATAAAAAATCTGGAAATAATAGAATTATCTCATAGTCATTCAAAATAAAGTGAATCCAATGATTGTTAGTGGATCTTGTGATGATATCAGAAAAGTCACATAAAGAAAAAGAATATTGAAATGAGGGAGGTATCACACGGTCATTCCAAATATTGAAACTGCATGATTTTCTTTGGATCATGTGATAGAGACTCACAAAGCATTGGAAGACAATGTCACTGACCTCATAATTGTTATTGGATCTCATGAAGGGATCACACAAAGAACTCGTGATTTTTTTGGATCTCATGATAGGATCACATGAAGTGCCATATGAAAGTGAATCTAACCACCTAAGGAATATTTCTAGATCTTATAATGACCCAATCCTTTTTGACATAATATTACATGATTTTAAGCATAATTATACATCAGAATAAAAGCCATGGATCGTGAAGTCTAGTGACTTTGAAGTCTAGGTACATAAAACTAAAAATATGGGACTAAATAAAACATTTATTTATTTAATATTTATAAAGTGATCCTAAATTTAATTGTGCTCATATATCTTTATAGGGTAACCTAGGGATAATATGCATAAAGGGATGAGCTAAAATCTTAGTAAGGTAAAAAGTATAGTAATAAAGTTGTAGCACATGGGTTAGAAGGCATGGTATAATGATATAAAAGGGTATGGAAAATGTGGAATCATAACATATAAACATGGGGTCTTATAAAAATGAATACATAGTAATGTGTCAAAAATATAAAACATGGCTACATCATAAGTCAAGGATCATTTCACATAGAGGATCACAAGTAAAGGTTAACCACAAAGACCATTGCATGTGGTAGTATGCGTCAAGGCTAACCTCCAAGACCGTTGCACATAACATCTCATGAGACTAAAATTTACCCAATTCATTGGAGCGCTATCTAGGAACACCCATTTGAACATGTTCATGAATATTATTTCCACAAAATTAATAATACATAATCAAACATACATAAACATAAGGGTTACCCAGATAAAAAATTGGTTATTATGATCATGATGTAAAGCATAAAAAATGAATATATCATAAAATTTTCCATAATGGAATGGAATTAGATAATTCATGGAATATAATTGGTTAAAATATCCATAAATCATGATAATTGATGTCAACTTGAAGTAATAACATGCAAAAAGAGTTTTTGGGAAACTTATGAATTTAAACATTTTCTTGCGGTTAAAGGAAAATATATAAGGCCATTTAAAAAATAAAAGGGAGTGACCTTTTATATAAAAATATAAGTTAATGAGGAAGTTTTTCATAATAAAAATTTTGATTTTATAAAAACAATGGTCTCTTAAAAATATATTATATAGTGTACATGATAATGAGTAAGAATTTAGAAAGTTACCTTAAAACAGGTTTTCTTATCAAAAAGTATTGAAGAGGGAACATGTATATCAGTGAAATAGAATGAGTAATGGATATTGAAACATGAGTTTGGAGTATATAAACAGTATGTATAAGTTTTAAATAATAAAAATACAACTTCATCTGGTTAAAAAGAATGATAGATCAACCTGAAGGAATATAGAAGGTTCGGGTAGAATCCCTTACATAATAATGGCATGGTATCGGGTGTACTATGGAAAGAATAAAGAGAGAGATAAAGAGGTTTATCATCTTTCATAAATCATGAGGGATGTATGTTGTAGGTGAAAAATCATACCCCATCATTAGAAATTGCACATAAAAAGGGAATAACGTAGAGGAGATTCTTAAATAAATGTGAGAAAGAGAGGATCCCTTACCTTAAGTCTGAAGGTGTTCCCCTATTGATATTAATGACCTAAATAATAAAATTAGGTTCATTAATTAATAATTCCAGAACCTATTTTAAATTTAATTTATTTGGTATAACATTTTTGAGTTCATTCATAACCCTTTTGATTGGTTATGAGGTTCAATTTGATTGTTTGGATCTGTTTGTTTCATGACCGGTTTACTTATGAATAGATAATCATGTAAAATGAGGATGGTTGTCTATAATTGGAGTTATATTTTTTATTGAACATATATAAGGTTACATGGTTTTAAATTTAATTTCTTTTCTTGGAATGAAGTTGAATCATTATATAAAACTTCAGTGATAACCTTTTGGATTAATTGGCGGTTTTTTATCACAACGAACCCATTTTGTTTTATAAATCAAAACCATGTGTAAAAAAATATTACAAAAACATAGTTGAGAAATAACACATATATTATCTTATGTTTCAACCATAAAATGGTTTCATGGCCATAATTGAAGATGGTAACGGAAATTGAAAACCCATCATTCTTGAATGGGGTAAATTAACACATCTCGGATGGTGTTTTTACTACTAGTATAAAATAAGGGTAAAGGAGAGGTGATAATAACTTATTCCATTATCATAAAGACATTATATTACATATAATGAACTATAGTATTCATAATATTTGTATTAGGATAGGTATGGATATAAAATAAAACAATTCAACTTGAAAGGAAAGTAAAATAATTGAAAAGTGGAATTTACCTCTTGAGTTAAGCTTTCTTGAGAGCCTCTTAAGGGGGTAGGATTTGGTATTTTGAGGAGGACAATGGTTTTCTGGACATGGGGGAGGATCTTGTGGAGTTATTTGAGAATAATTTAGTCATGGTACAAGGCTTGAGATGATTGAAGAGAAGAGGGGACTGTGGGTGGTTTTTATAGTGGAGGGGAGGACGGTTTTCTTGATATTTTAATCATTATTTTATTATTTCCCTATAAGACAATAAATAGTTATGATTTCATGAAAAAAATAGTAATAAGTGCACATGATTTCTAACCAAGGTTCTTACATCATCAAAACATCACCCATGACTTAGTAATTAATGTATTTAGCTTATTTTGTAAATTATCTTATTTCACTGTTCCTCAAAAATTGATGTATTTCAGAAAAATCACAAAAATTCACCCTAAATATTTTTTGATGTTTATAATCCAAAAATGAAAACCAATTTTCAAAAAAAAAACAAAATATGATTAATTTAATTTTTAATTATAATCATAATTTACTTGAAAAATATATATTTAAAAACTATAACCGATTTTATAATTCTTTCAAAAATTACCTAAGGTATTATTAGATTTTTTTAAAATCAAAGGACATAAAATTTTTAATTTATGAACACATTTTAGGAAAAAAAAATTTCTTTTAAATTAATTAATTATTTATAATTATTTATTTATGACTTAAAAAAATACCAATACTTTTACTATGGTCATATTATAACTTATAAGATGCCTAAATTTTATTTATACATTCAAGGGTGAGGATTCTATTCTTTTGAATGAATTACTATTCATAAGGGTTATATTAATATTGATAAGGGTTGGTTACTATTAATAAGGGTAGGTTACTATTCACTAAAAAATAATCTTGTTCCATCAGACTCTAAACATCTTACTGATCACAACCGTGTATGTCAGGTTTTCAAAATTCAAATCACATAAGTGACAATATTATGTTTAAAGGTCACATTGTTATTAGTAGTTAATTGAGTTGTGATTTCATGTGATTATATGACATAATTATAAGAATATAATTTTCATTGATAAAACATTGGGTTGTTACATTCTTCCTCCCTTATGAAATTTCGCCATCGAAATTTCATTTTGCTTTCTAAGCCATAAACAGGTGCATGTAATTTTCTTTCATTGCCTCAACGAGGTCTTTATTTTTTTTTTGGCATTGCTTTCAAGTATAAAGGTTTCATTCATCACAATGGTACCTTTGGATATTTTCAAAATAATCTAATTCTTTTTCCCAAAAATACCTCATGTGTCTGGGATTATATCGATGGTATCATCGATATGTCATTAAAAAAGTATTTCTTATATATATTTTTGAAACACCTTCATGAACTAGTTTTTATAAAAAAAGTATTACTGATTTATCTTAAAATATTTAAAAGTAGGGTTTTGGTAAATTAGTTTTGGTATTTCACTAGAGACAGATATCTATAATTTGATACATATAGGCTTTTCGGAGGTCTCCCTCTTTTGAAGTATCTAGAAAATCATTTAGTGCTTCGTCATTTTAAAATAAAAAGAATAATTTGAAAAGACCATGATGGTACATCCCCTTATTATCATGGTAAAAAAGTTTATAGAAAAATATTACCTAATAGACGGTACTTGATCCTTGATAGAATTGGTCGATGCTAGAGGTATAGGATGCCTCATAAATTTGTTTGCATGTAACTTGGATATTTAAAAAAGATTCAAAGTCATCTAAGCAAGACTTCAAGAAAATCATTCCAATTAGTTCATTGGGAAGATAGAGAAGAGTTTTTCGTGATCTTATTACATCCATATGTTAACTAAGAATAAGAAAATATAATTACTGGTATTGAATAATTAACTAAAAAGCGTAAAAAAGAAAATTTAAACAGAACAATATAAACTTGTAATGGGTAAGTATATCCTAAATTGTGATTACCTATGTTTAAATATAATTTATCCTTGATCTATTTCTTAACTTATATTCTTATGGGATCTTTTTTATTACATTAATATTGGTTTGTACTATGCTCATGAATTTACCGAACCATATCCCCTAGGAGGGTCAAACCAAGATTGTAGCAAGGCTCATTGTCATGCACTAGTTCTCATTCGAGTCTAGCTCAGAGTGGTGTTTTGAGGTTTTACCCTAATATAAATATATACCAGAGCCACCTCTACTTGTTTGTATCCAGAAAGAGACATATTTTCATGATAAACCACTTACTCTATACTTACCAAAATTTAGATATGTTTTCTTATACTTTGTATCATCCTTAAGGTTCTTACTAGAGTGCCCTATTTCTAATCTCCAAAAATAACTAAACCATACTATGATACCAACTACAGTGACCCAAGCCTTTTTCACATAATATTACATGATTTTAAGCATTATTGTACATCAAAATACAATTCAAGGATCATGATGTCTAGTGTCTTTGAAGACTAGGTCTATAAAATGGAAAACATGGAACTAAATAAAACATTTTTTATTTAATATTCATAAATAGATAATAACTCTTATTTTTCTCATACATATTCATAGGGTAACCTAGGGATAACATGAACATAGGGGTGAGATAAGATCCCAGTAAGGGAAAAGTGTAGTAATAATGCTTTAGCACATGGGTTAGAAGGCATGGGATAATGATATAAAAAGTATTGGAACATATGGAATCATGACATATAAACATGGGGTATTATAGAAATTAATTCATAGTAATGTATTAGTAACATAAAAAATGGATTTAGCACGATTCAAGGATCGTTTCACATGGAGGATCACAAGTCAAGGTTAACCACCAAGACCATTGAATATGGTAGCACGCGTCAAGGAAAACCGCCAAGACTATTGCACATAACATCTCATGAGACTCAAATTTACCTAATGAATTGGATAACTATTTGGGAACACCCATTTTAACATGTTCATGAATATTTTTGCCACAAAATGAATCATACATAATCAACCATACATAAACATAATAGTTACCCAAAGAAAAAATTGGGTATCATGATCATGTAATAAAGAATAACAAATGAATGTATCATAAAAGTGACCATAATGGAAATGAATTAGATCCTTAATGGACTATAATAAGGTAAAATAGGCATAAATCATGATAAGTGATTTCAACTTGTAGAAATAACATGCAAAAATAGTTTTTGGGAAACTATATAATTTAAACATTTTCGTACGGTTAAAAGAAAATATCAAAGGTCATTTAAAACATAAAAGGGAATGACCATTTATATAAAACCATATGTGAACCAGTATGTTTTTCAAAATAAAAATTTTAATTTTATAAAAACAATAGTTTCATTAAAATATATTATATAGTGTACATGATTATGGTTAAGAATTCAGAATGTTCCCTTAAAACAGTTTGGATTATCAAAAGTATTAATGAGGGAACATGTATATCCCAGAAAGAGAATGAGGGATGGATATTGAAACATGAGTTTGGAGAATATAAATAGTATTTATAATTTTTAAATAAAAATAACATACAACTTCGTTTGGGTAAAAAGAAAGGTAGAGAAACTCGAAGGAATATAGGAGGTTCTGGTAGAATCTCTTACGGAATATCAGAATGGTATACGGTGTACTAAAGAGGTATTAAAGGGAGATAATGGGGTTTTTAATATTTTATATATCATTAGGTAAGCATTGGTGAGGTTCTAAATTATACCCCATCATTAGGAATTACACATTAAAAGGGAATAACATAGAGGATATTCTTGAATAAATTTGAGAAAGAGAGGATCCCATACCTTAAGTATAAAGGTGATACCCTCTTGATAATAATGACCTGAATAATAAAATTAGGTTCATTAATTAATAATTTCAGAACCTATTTAAAATTTGATTTATTTAGTATAATATTTTTGAATTCATTCATAACCTTTTTGATTGGTTATGAGGTTCAATTTCATTGTTTGGGCCCATTTGTTTCATGATCGGTTTACTTATGAACGGATAATTATTTAAAAAGATGATGGTTGTCAAGATTGTGGGTTATATTTTGTTATTAAACATATAAAATGTTAAATGGTTGTAAATTTAAATTTTTTACCTAGATTAAATTTGAATCATTATATAAAACATTAGTGATAACATTTTTGGATTAATTGATAGTTTTTTATCACAATGAACCCATTTTGTTTTATAAATCAAAACCATGTTTAAAAAATGATTATAGAACCATAGATGAGAAATAATGCATATGTTATAGTCTGTTTAAACCATGAAAATGGTTTCATGACCAGAATTTAATATGGTAATAGAAATTGAAAACCCATCATCCTTGAATGTGGTAAATTAACGCATCTTGGATGGTGTTTTTACTACTAGTATAAAAAAGGGTAAAGGGGAGGTGATAATAACTAATTACATTATCATAAAAATATTCTAGTACATATAAGTTACTAAATTTTTTATAAAATTTGGATGAGGAGAGGTAAGGATAGAAAAGAAAACAAAGTAACTTGAAAGGAAAGTAAAAGAAATGAAAAGAGGAATTTACCTCTTGATTTAATCTTCCTTGAGAGCCTCTTAAGGGGAGATGATTTCGTATTTTGAGGAGAACAAGGGTTTTTGGAAGTGGGGTAGGATCATGGGGAGATATTTGGGCAATATTTAGGAAAGGCACAATTTATGAGAGGAGTGAAGAGAAGAGGGTAGTGTGGGTGGTTTTTATAGTGGAGGGGAGCGGGGTTTTCTTAATATTTTAATCATTAGTTAATTATTTCTCCATAAGACAATCAATAGTAATTATTACATGATGAAAAATAGTAATAATTGCATGTGAGTTAGAACCAATGGTTCTTACATTAGTAGAACATCACCCATGACCCAGTAATTATTGTATTTATCTTATTTTGTAAATTATCATATTTCACTCTTCATCAACAATTCATCTATTTTAGAAAAATCCCAAAAATTCCCCCCAAAGTTTTTTTGACATGTAGAATCCCAAAATGAAATCAATTTTTCAAAAATAATTTTGTAAATATGATTAGTTTAATTTTTAATTAAAATCATAATTTACTTGAAAATACATATTTTAAAACTATAACTGATATTATAAGGCTTTAAAAAATTACAAAAGGTATTATAAAATTATTTGAAAACAAGAAGAGATAAAAAGTTTAATTTATGAAGGCCTTTTAAGAAAATAAATTTTATTTTAAATTAATTAATTAATTTTAATTAATTATTTATGACTTACAAAAATATCAATACTTTTACTATGGTCATATTATCCCTTATAAGATGCCTAAATTTTATTTATACATTCATGGGTGAGGTTTATATTCTTTTGGATGATTTACTATTCATAAGGTCATGTTACTATTCATAATGGTTGGTTACTATTCATAAGGGTAGGTTACTATTCACTAAAAAATTAAGTTTGTTCCATTAGACTTCAAATATTTTACTGATTGCAAATGTGTATGTCAGATTTTAGATATTAAAATCATATAAGAGAAAATATTATGTTTAAAGGTCGCATATTTCTTAGTAGTTCATTGAGTTGTGATTTCATGTAATTATATGACATAATTATAAGAATGGAATTTCCATTGATAAAACATTGGTTCGTTACAGATATCATGATGAGATCACGTGAAGTATATGATAGAAATTTTTTAGGTGGTGCAATGTATGGATGATCATGTTTTTTGTAGCTATGGCGGTGGTATTTTCCCAATAGATTCCCAGTGACCAATCCTTAATATGTGATGATGTTTTTATTAAAATGATTTATTTGAATAAAATTCCAAATAATGGGTTTAATGTATAGTGAAGAAGTGTACATGATTGACATCACATATGTATTTATCATGAGCATAATAAATGCTTGTGATTGGATATTACAATTCATGTAATCATTTGATGGCCTTTTTAAAGGATCTTGTGAAAGGAGTCTCATGAAGTGAAGTATGAGTTGGGTGGTCAAATGCAAAAAAAGACCCATTGAGATCTCATGATCTACATGATTTGAACAAGGTCTCATTATTCAAATGAACTAAAGAAGATCTCCTGATCTATGTGAACTGAACAAGGTCTCATGATCTGCATGATCTAAAAGAGGTGTCACTAACTACATGAACTAAACAAGATCTCACGGCCTGTATGAATAGAATAAGGACTTGTGGAGGATTCTCATGGAGATGTCTCATGAGAGAGTCTCATGGTTCAGTTACATGGTCCATGTGATCTAAATGGTGTCTTTAATATGGATCTTATAGAGGGTTATTTCTCTAGAATCTCATACAAGGCTTATCTACTCGAATCTCAATCAAGTAGTTATGTGATACAGTCTCATACAAGGGTATCACACTAGGGTATTGAATAAGTAGATATGCACCATCATTACCCTTTGAGAAATATCATTGTCATATCTAAATTCATAAGAAGAATATATAGGATTTTAACCATTTGAAAATAATTTTAGAAGGAGTCTATTCACTGCTAAGGTAGTGAGAATAAGAGGGAAGTGTGAGGGAAGTGATCTTAAGGAGATAGTTCATCTTCCCCCAAAATTTTGAGGGGGGTGATCCCAGGTTAGAGTGACCTATCCTAAACCAACAATAGTGTAATTTAGTAGATTTGGTATATTAGTACATTTCCTTTCTATGCTCCTTATACGTAGCACAGTTAAGGTTAACCAAGTGAAAAAATGTGTGTCCTTATGATTTCTTTCTTGATTTAATTTCTATGCATCGTCATTAAATAAATTTGGAATGCTTAAGATCAATATAAACACTAAAGAGAAAAAATAAGTGACCCTCATAATATAGATGTCAATATTCAATGGGGCAAGAATAAGTTTGAAGAGAATATCCATAACCTAATTCACCCCCACACTCAGGGTATCTAAGCCCCTTTTGTGCCAAAAAAATAACCATATTTTGAAATATAAAGATAAATAAAAAAGGGTCATTTTTAATATAAATTCATTGATAAAATTCAATTAGTATAGCTAAATAAATAATTAAATAATTTTATGATTAAAAATGTATTTACCTAAAAATTTCTTTTCTCGGCAATATATATTTTTATTTTAAGAAAATAAATATGTTATAATTTAATGATAATAAAATATAAATTTTATATTAACAATATATTAAAACTAATTTATTTATTAATTTATAGAAAATAATAATAACAATAGTTAACATCTAAAAAGTCATTTTCTTGTTAAAAATAGTTTTTCATTATATTTTATATTTCCATTTAAAAGTAAAATTACTAAATTTTAGAATTTTAATTTTAAAAAATTAAATTTATTTTTGGATTCATCTCTTAAATATTATCTTTAAATTTATTTTTATATTTTTCAAAAAAAGGTTTGTTTGTATGTGAATAGTTCAAAATACCTTTTTCATAAATACTGGGACTTTTATGACATCATTATGATATCAGCATAATGTAAAAATATATTAACCATTTTTCATAACAAAATATGTATTTAATAATTAAATTATATATTAAAAATATAAAATTTAATTTATAAAACAGGTGTTCAATATTTGGGAACTCAAGTAATATTTTGTTCCAATAAAAACAATTTTTGGTCTTTTTATTTTAATTAAATATTCACACGGTGAAATTCGATTTTAGATTTATTGTAAAACCACATAAAACAATTTGTTTTATAATAAACCAATTAATTTCATGTAAATAAAAAACATTGTCTAAACATTATTTTTATGCTTAAAAACACATTTTTTTTCTAAAAATGGTTTCTACTTGTTTTGTGCGCTCATATTAAAATTAATTGTTATCACCCTTATAATTTTTTTTAATAATTTTTTTTCAATATTTGAATTAATAATTTAAAAATTATTCAATAATTTTTTTTCATTTTTTTCATATAAATTAGTTATGAGGGTTATAAATGTTGTTACTCAGGTAAAGGTAAATTTAGGTAAAAGGATTTTGACCAAGTGAAAATAAGCTAATTTATATTAAAAAAAGTCTCAAAATGAATATTTGAGGTGTGGATTGACCATAACTTATCTCTTATCAATTATTTACCAATTTGGAGCCCACCTTCCATGTGAAACATGTTTTTATTTTTTACTAATTGGTTAAACTTACAAAATATGTCATTCCATCAATTTATAAAAGGGACCTTCCACAGAACCTTCAAGGGAACTCTAAAATTTTATTTTATCTTGATAATATTCCCTTTTTAATTCCCCTATATCCCTCTAAAAAATTTAAAGCATCTTTAACCAATTAAAAACCCTGAATCCTTTATTTCTAGAAGGTACTCTTAGAGGAGGTTCAAATTTTTAACTTGAGGACTAATCACTTATTAACCTTTTTCTTCACAATATTTCTCCTAAAAATATATTTTTCCCATTATAATATAATTAAATAAGTATTATCAATATAGTTAATTTTTATTATGTTAATTTTAAAACCATTATATAACCTTCCCCTTCTATAAAAAATATAACATCATTCATGTGTACGTGTGGGATACTGACTCCATGCAGTATCATATTTTATTTTTCAAAACCACTTTACATGGAAGGTTCAAAAAGGGTGTTTAATGAATAAATATTATATTTATAACATGTTTAATATTGTTATATTATAATCTATTTTTTCCATTCTTACATTATATGGAAAAAAAATTGTATTCTTGTGCATCTGTACTACGGACTCCATGGAGGGACGTCTATTGTTTGTCATCACTACCCTACATGTATAGTTCTAGAATATATTTTATATCTATATATGATGTTGACGGGTAAATATTCCATTAATATTTATAAGTAAAAAGCCTCAAATAATACATATTCTAGTGAATTTATACTATAATTCACTTCCTTTCATTCCCAAAGATCATTTAGGTTTAGAGTTTTAGAAATTATGAAAAACTATTACATAATAAACACATTCATTGTAAGTGGACGCAGTTACTTAGAATCCATTTTTTCTATAAAAAAACTCTTTAAAATAAAAAAAATGATTTATTATGGTTAAAAATATTCAGAATTCTTATATTAACATCATACTTGTCCCAAATCATCCTTAAAACCCTCTAAAAAATATTAAATGTTGGATGAGGACAAAAAATCTCAGTAAGTGACATAAAAGAAAGAAATAAATCATCAGTCTGTGAACACGTATAAAAATTTTCCTTTTCCAAAATAAACTTTGGGTTTAAAAAAACCCTTTTTATTCACAATAAATCATCTCATCTTACCAAAAATTTTCAAAAATATATTAGTAATTTTTATGTAAAATAAAATCATAAAGTTTTATTTGAAAACTTTATATGAAAACTTTTTCATAAAGTAATTCTTTTCACTCATACACATGGAATAACCATCACAGTTAAATTTTAGTATCCATCATAGCAACTCATGGAAGACCTTCACGATAATCTTATGAATATTACCTTAGAGTAACCATTATAGCTACTCATGAAAGAGCTAAATGGTTAACTTACAAACATTACCTTACAGTAACTATCATAGTTACTCATGGATTAACCATCATAGTTAATATTGGAATAACTCTCACGATCAAATTCCAAACATTAACCAATGAATTGTAGTGATATAATTGGTATATACCTATGTATAAAATATATATATCTCAGCCATGAGATATAATAGTTCTTAACCATTCGTATGTTTTATAAAGCTCACCAATTTCACATATAATGTTCAAGTATAAAACATTTTATCCTTTCAAAAAATATTTTAAATCCATATTAAAAACATATTTGGATTTAAAAATAAACTTTTATTTTTAAATAGCAATTTTCAATACCAAAATATCCATAAAAAGAGAAAGAACGTTTTTCTTTGATGAAAATATCATTAAAAATATTCTTGAGTAAAATAACCTTTCAATTTTGAAATCACTTACTAAAAAACTATGTAGTTATAAAGGTAAAACATTTTAAAAGAACCTTGTAAAATTTTAAATGAAACTTAAAATAATTGATTCATCATGAAATAATTAACTTCTATTCACATCATATATGAAAAAAATACATTCTTTTTTACTTTTGTAAAAATAGTAAAAATATTCACTTTAAAAAATGATTTTTAAAAGAAATCCCCTTACCACTTTAGATACATTTAAATCATAATACCTGTGAAATAAAAAACATAAAAAATCTTTCAATATCATAAAAATAGAAATATTCATAATATAACATGTCAATGGGGTTTTATATACTCATTATAAAATAATATAGGTGCATGAAATAAAAATATGCCTCAAAGAAAAGAAATTGAGATGAAGTCCCTTACATTAAGTCTTACTCATTACATATGTTATTTATCATCCTGAATAAAAAAATTATGTTATTTTTTACTTAACTAATAGCCTTTTTAGAGTCCATTATTCCTTTATTTCATTAAATTCCATGTTATATATAATTACTTAATCAATAAATTTCACATCAGGTGTTTTTTATGATATTTGGTTCATATATTAGAAATAAATTTGGTAGGTTGACTATGGTGAAGGTGGTAATTAATCCACCATATATAGAATAATAATAAAGAAAGAATTATAATTTTTATATATAAATTATACTTTTAAAACCAACCATAAAATATGGTTATGAAAAATGACCTACGTTACAATCATAGAGATGGTAGGACGTACGGACGCGTGAGTAACATTTCCATATTTCCATGATCATTGTGGAAATAATGTAACTATCATTTTATATCTACAAAAATATAATAATATCATAAATATTATTTAATTTATTTAATTATACTTTTATATATCAACCATGTGATGTGGTGATGAAAAACAAATCACATCGCTTTTAGAGGTGGTAGTCCACACAGACGCACGAACGACAATATCATTTTCTTGTATATGAAAAGGTAAGAAAATATATGTTATAATAACTTTAATTAATTTTAAATATGTCATTATTATAATATATATAACTTAAATCCATCATTACAAACATTTTTGAGATATGGTGATGGAAAATTAATTACATCAGTTCGTGAGGCGGTAGTTTGTTGTACACATGAACAATGAATTATTTTCCCAAATAATGGATATTGAAGATGGATATAGGTTATTAAAATAACATAATAATATATAATTATATTTAGGATAATTTTTATTATTTTATGATGTTTTGAAAATATTTTAAGGGGTAGGAAGAAGACATAAAACTAAAACATGTGTAAAAAAACTATACCTCTTCTTTGGAAAATATGCTTTTCTTAATACCTTGAAACCTATAATATTGGAATTATTCCCAACATAAATCCTATATAATGATTTAATGGATTTTATGAAGTGATTTTGTAATTAATTGGATGATCCAACTTGGTTTTTAAGTGTGAAGGATTGAGAATAATAGGTTCTCATTGATAAGATATGGGAGGGTCACTCTTAGAATTTCTCAAAAATATTAAAATAAAAGAAATTAATTTTCAATTAAAAATCGATCCAAAATTATTTTATTACAATATAGGATGATTATGAATCTAAATAATCTCATACAATAAAAATTAGATAAGTTTTACTCACATTTTTACACTTATCATTTAGTTTTAACCCCTTATTAACCCCTTTCACACTTACCATAAAAACAATGATGATTAGTCTTAGGGTCTATATAGTTACTATAAATGGAAAAAGGCACATAAATGAACCATTTATGATATAATAAACCATATACTCATCAAGTTTATAAATATAATATTTTAATGAATTTAATATCATTAAATAAAATATTATTTATTATAATATATCATTAATATCAATTTCTTAGAACTATTAATTATTTGGACTTTAATAATATCAAGACTATACATAGAATTATACCCAAAATTTTAAAAACATTCCAAAAGTTTAATGTTAATCTATAAAATTCATGGACCACATTAATTATCTCAAATTATAATACTTTTAATATTTTTAATAACATTTATTTAATTTTTCCATTAATTAAATAATTATTGTGTCAACGAAGTGAAAGCATTTAAGGTAATTATTTATCCATTAGAAATTAAAAATAAAATACCATGATAATGATAAACATTTTATATTTGAAATGAATTTTTATAACTAAACATATCTTCTCATAATCTCTATGTAAAAAATATTATATTTTTTAAAAATAATAATGGGGCATTTTTTAATTTTCTTTAAAATAAAATATTTTAAAGGTCATAATCTAATCCAAATGGAAAAATTGACATTTACCAAACATTTTATGATTATCGATGAAATATACTCATAAAATAAATTTAATTCAAGTTTTATGGTCATTTTATAGTCCTTATCATTTTACTTTTAACTCTCAATTACTCGATTTACCCTTTACTGTGGCGACAAAAATTACTAAGGTTGTTATTCATATTGAAAAAAAATAAAATATAAATATTTACTAAATTTGGGCCTCATGTTTCAAAATATTAGATAAATTTTTAAAATTTACAAACCCATAAGTGGTATTATTTAATTTAAAATTAAACTGGAAAAACGCAACGAAAAAAAGTTTTTTCTAAAATTTCCCTTTTAAGTATAAAATGTTTTTATACTAAATTCAAGTATAAAATTCATTTAAAACCCATAATTAGATTATAATACATAAAATTTACTAATTAAATTTTAAAAATAATCCAAAATAAAATTTTACCAAATATATACTTTGAAAGAAAATATTGTTTTCAATAAAAATCAATATTTTTCACTATTCATTAAAAAATCAATCTTTTCAGAAAATTCTAAATATTTCACTATAAGATAATTTTGATATTATGATTCAAAAAATTAAGTTAATTTTAAAAAATAAATTTTCTATAATTTCCATTAATTATTTATATTATTTTCATGCAAAAAAGTAATAAAAATAATTTTTGAAGGAAATGTATTTTTGAAGAATAAAATGACTTTACTAAAAATTGAGTGACTATTTTATAAAAATTGAGCAACACATTTATATTTAGTGGGACCTTTATATTTATTTTATAAATCATTTATTCCTATTTATACCCACCAATTTAACATCTATGTTATAATGGTCACATTTAAATAGTAATATTTCATTATTCATTTAATCTCAATATTATTTATCTTGTAGACAATCAAACATAGTCATTCTTTTAAAATCATAGGATATCCTCTGTTTTAAGACACCATTGTCTTTGTAAATTCAGTATTATTATTATGAAAACTGTCTTGGTTCAATTCTGGTTTCATATAAAATAATGCCAGCTTTACTATTTTAAAAGCTTAGTAGTATTTTCCTTAAAACCGCACAAGAAATGTTTTAATGCTAATGTGTCTGAAATACATTTCTTATGTGATGTAACTTATATTTGTTACCATCTACCATGTTTTATGCCTAAATTACCTTATGAACATCCATGTATGTTTTAATCCCTTTCTTTCATGGACACTTTCCCGATACACTCATTGGTTATGCTTTATGTCATGATTGTGGTACCCAATTCTCTTTATGGGTAACCTTATGTTTATGAACAATTGATTATGTATGATTACTCATGTGGAAAGAATATTTATGTTGTTATAATATTTATGTGGCAAGAATATTCATGAAAATTGTGATATGGGTGCGCCCAGATAGTGCTCCAATGCATTGGGTAAGGATAAGTCTCATGAGATGCGATGTGAAATGGGATTGACAGTTAGCCTTGACCCATACTGAAATGGGAAACAGGATTGGCGGTTAGCCTTGACCCATACTAAAGAAATGTTTTATGATTCTGCTACATTTATATGATTCCATGTTTATATGATCCCATGCTTAAATTAAATTTTTTTTATAAGATTCATGCTTTGGATATAATTATGTCATACCTCCTAACTCATGTGCTTGAGATGTATCCTTATGTTCATTCCCTTGTTGGGATTTTTATCTCATCCCTTTGTTCATTTGTTCCCCAGGGCACCCTATTTAGGTGTAAGGGATCAAAGGATGTTGGAATCCCTTTATGGAGGTTAAATAAAGAAGTTTGCTTCCCATGTTTTATGTTATGTGTACCTAGTCATCCAAGACACTAGACTTAACGATCCTTGGCTTGTACTTTGATGATTAAATATGTATAAAATCCTGAAATGTTTTATGTAAAAGGCTCGGGTTGCTATAGTTGGTATCAAAGGATGGTCTAGTTATTTTTAGATATTAGGAATAGAGCACCTTACTGAGAACCTTATGTATGAGACTAAGTATAAGAAAACAGTCCTAAATTTTGGTGAGTATCTAGTAAGTGGTTTATCAAGAAAATATATCCATCTCTGGATACGAGCAAGTAGAGGTGGATCTGGTACAGATGTATCTAAGGGTAAAACCCGAAAAACCCGCTTTAAGCTCGACTCGAATGGGAATTGGTTCATGATAACGGTCCTTGCAGCACTCTTGGTTATGACACTACCAAGGGATATGTTTCGGTAGATTCACGAGCATAGTATAAACCATTATTAAGGGACAAAAAGAATCCCATAGGAATATAAGTTAAGAAATAGATTAAGGATAACCTGGATATAATCCTAAGGAAACACAATTCTAGATATACTTCTTTCTTATAAGTTTATAGTTTTATCTCCAATGTTTCCTTTTTATGATCAATAGCTAAGTATTCAAGACCTCTAATTATATGTTCTCTTTATTAGTTAATGGCAAGAAATAGAATAACATGTTCCAACTACCAATGTGATAGGCAAGGTGATGATTGCCCTAATGATATGCCTAATGTGACAGAAGCGGGTGCTCAAAACATCAAGGAAGTACTTGATCAGCTGGCTCGAGTTATGAATAATAACTTGAATCGGGTGAAATTTCCTCCTCTTCCAAGGAAAGATCATATTTCCATATAATCATTCATGCGGAAAAGGCCTCCCATGTTTAGTGGGTCTTCTGATCCCCTCCTCACATAACAATGGATTTACTCCATTGAAAAGTTTTTCTCTATCCTCCAATGCTTGGAAAAAGATAATGTTGTACTAGAAGTCTATTGTTTTGATGGGGAAGCTGATCAGTGGTGGACACTAATCAAGAATACAAAGTCCTAAGAGGAAATTGATTCCATAGAATCGGAGGAATTCAAGAGGATATTTTTCAACAAATAATTTTCTCGAACCCTCTATCTCTAGATGGAAAGAGAGTTCCTTGGACTCACGCAGATGGAAGATGAGTCCAGCGGGGTGTATGAAGTGAACTTTATAAGGCTTTCAAGGTATGCCTATGGCTTTGTCATGAACACCGAATTCAAGGTGGATTGCTTCTTTAGCAGACTAAATCCCAGTCTATGAAAAGTGTTGGAAATTCAAGACTTCGACAGCTATGAGGAGATTGTCCATTGTGACGTCAAGGTTGAAATGGAGATTGGAGACTCTCTATGGTCTCATGGGCCTAGTGATAAAAAGAAGAAAATGGAGAAAAACATGGGTGTTTCATCAAAAAAATTCCATGATGGAAAGAAGCCTCACTTTCCCCATTGCAAAAATTTTGGGAAGAAGCATCTTGGTGACTGTATCAAGGGAACCAAGAATTGCTTCAAATGCAAAAAAGTTTGGCCATCTGGACAAGAACTCTAGAGGGATATGAAAAATCCCACTAATGTTGAAGAAGAAAGAAAGGTTTAGATCAATACTCAGCCTACAATGTAGTGTTATAACTGCAAGTAGCTTGGGAATTATGTGTAAAATTTCCCTAAGCCGAGGGTTGTCGGAGGCCATTAGCAAAAACCTACAGGGAAACATGGAAGGTCTTATGCTATATTTACTATTAAGGCGGAGCCGAAAAATGATGTGGTTACAGGTACGCTTGTTATTCATTAATGAATATTGAACGTACTATTTGATTATGGTTCTACGTATTCTTTCATATCTTGCATGTTTAGTAGAACTATTCAAACCCCACCTCAAATTTTGGATGAAAAGTTATCTGTGAGAAAATTTAATGGGGAAATTATTGCATCCATGGTTTATAACTCCTCCCCAGTTAATGTTTGTGGACTGAAACTCCCAGAAAATCTTGTCATACATCCTTTAGTAGAGTTCGACACTATCTAAGGCATGGATTGACTATCTTTGTACAAGGAAAATATAAATTGTTGGGAAAGGGAGATCACTTTTCACATCCCTAAGCATCCTTCGATTATTTACATGTGTAAGGAAGAATATGAGTCTCCTTTAGAATATTTGTCTCATGTTTGGATATGGTTTCCTTGTGACCAAGCATATCTAGCACAATCATTAGGATAAAGGATATAATCATTCTGGAAGACTTGCCCATTGTGAGGGGTTACACTGATGTATTCCCCGAAGAGTTTCCTGGTCTTCCTCCTGACCGAGAGGTTGAGTTCTCAATTGAACTTATCCCTAGATCTCTGCCAATCTCAAAGACACATTACAGAATGGTCACCGTAGATCTATAAGAGCTGAAGAAGAAGTTACATGAGAATATAGAGAAGGGTTTTATATGCCTGAGTCCTTCACCATGCGGTGCTCCAATCCTGTTCATCAAGAAGAAGGATTGATCAATGTGCCTCTTCATTGATTATCGTGAGCTCAATAAAATCACTATAAAGAACATGTATCACCTTCCACAGATAGATGACATGGTCGATCAGCTTCGTGGGGCCAGTTATTTCTCTAAGGTGGACTTTCGGTCGGGATATCACCAAATAAAGGTGAGGAATGTTGATATTCCTAAGACTAACTTTCGAATGAGGAATGGATACTATGTGTTCATAGTGATTCCCTTCAAACTCACTAATTCTCTAGAAATTTTCATGGATTTAATTAATAGAGTCTTTATAGATTACCTCGAAAAATTTATGGTGGTCTTTATTGATGATATTCTGATATACTCCAAGAGCAAGGAGGAAAATGAGGAGCATTTGGGAACAATGTTAAAGACTTTGCGAAGGGAGAAGTTGTATGCAACATACCGTAAATGTATGTTCTGTATGGAGGAAGTAACATTCTTGGAGTATGTTATCACCGGGAAAGGGATATCTGTGGACCCTTCCAAGATGAAGGAAATTGAAGAGTGGCCAAGGCCAACTTTTGTAACAGAGATATGTAGCTTTTTAGGTCTAGGTGGGTATTATTGATGATTCGTGAAATTTTTTTTATGATTGTCAAACACAATGACCAAGCTGACATGGAAGGGAGTAAAGTTCATCTGGACACAAGACTATAAAGACTGTTTTAAGGAGTTGAAAAAGAGGCTTATCACTGCACTGGTACTCACACTCCCTTCAAGTGGAGAACACTTTGATGTGTATAGTGATGATTCTAAGAAAGGCTTAGGGTGTGTGCTAATGCAAAATGATAAAGTGATAGCCTATGCCTCAAGGCAGCTGAAACTCTATAAGCAAAACTATCCCACACATGATCTGTAGTTGGCGGATATGATCTATGCATTGGAAATCTGGAGGCATTATCTCTATGGGAAAAAATGTGAGATATATACTGACCACAAGAGTTTTAAATATATATTCACACAGAAAGGGATTAATATGTTCCAGTGAATATGGATAGAGCTCATCAAGTATTATGACTTCTCAATCCACTACTATCCTGGTAAGGAAGACAAGGTGGCAGATGCTTTAAGTAGAAAGGATACTGCATCTTTATCTATGATGATAATTGAAAATTATCCGATCATCTTAGATTTGCAAAGGATAGAAATTGGACTCATTAAGGGAGTAACATCATCAATAATTTCTCAAATTATTACTCAACCCTATTTCTTGGAGAAAATAAAAGATGCTCAAAGAAAGGATGTAGATGTTTAGAAAAGGGTGGAAGCTATTAAAAATGGGAGAACCACCATTTCCAAAATTCACGAGGAAGGAGTTGTATGATTTGGGACACGATTATGTGTACCATATGATCCAGAGATAGAGAAGGATCTATTCAATGATGCACATATCTCGACCTTCTCTATCCACCCAAGGAGCACAAAGATGTATCAAGATCTCCGAGAATACTTTTGGTGGTGATATATGAAAAGGGAGATTGCCGATTATACATCAAATTGCCTCGTATGTCCATAAGTGAAGGCTGAGAGACAAATGTTTAAGGGGATGATGAAACCACTATCCATACTAGTAAGGATGTGGGAGAATATTACCATGGACTTTGTCACTGTACTTCCAAAGACATCTAGAGCAAACAATTCTATATGGGTCATTATGGATTGTCTTACGAAGGAAGCTCACATTATCATAGTTTGAGAGGACTTATCATTGGAACAAATTTCATGGGATTACATCAATGCAGTGGTAAGGCTTCATAGAGTACCACTATCTATTGTACCCGATCATGATCTGAGATTCACCTCAAAGTTCTGGAATAGTCTCTAGCATGCTCTGAGCACTCAACTGAACATCAGTATGGCATATCTCTCTCAAACTGATGGCCAATCTGAGCGAACAATTCAGACACTGGAAGTCATGTTGAGAGCGTGTACAATAGAATTCAAAGGAGGATGGGACCAACATCTTTCACTGGTTAAATTCTCCTACAACAATAGTTTCAACTCGATCATCTGAATGGCCCCATATGAATCCCTTTATGGGAAAAGGTGTAGAACACCGACATGTTAGGATAAATTTGGTGAGCGTAAGCTGCAAGGACCTGAAATGGTCGAAGAAATAGTGGAGAAGGTGAAAACCATTCAACATCATAATAAGGAATCCCAAATTCAAAAGAAGATTTATGTAGATAACCATCGAGGAGACCATGAGTTCAAAGTTGGAGACATATTATTTCTATGTATATCCTTATAGATGAATTTCATGAGGTTTGGGAAGAAAGGGAAGTTAAGTCTCAGGTACATCGGCCCCTTCGAGATCCTTGATCGAGTTGGAGCTGTGGTCTATCGATTGGCACTTCCACCGACCATGTTGAAAGTACATGATATCATTCATGGATCCCTCTTAAAGAAGTACATGCCAGACCCTTCACATGTAAAATATTCAGAGTTGGTACAGTTGGAGGATGATCTATCTTACGAGCAGTAGCCAGTGAAGATCTTGGATCATAGAGAAAAGTTCTATACAACATGAAAACTCATCTGGTCAAGGTATTATGGAGAAATAATAAGTACAAAGAGGCAACTTGGGAATTGGATGATGCAATGATGGAAAAGTATCCACACCTGTTTTTGTCTTATAATGTAAAATGAAATTCTGGGGGTGAAATTTCATAAGGGAGGATGATTGTAATGACCCAATGTTTTCAATGGAAATTCCATTCTCATAAGTATGTCATAAAATCACATGAAAACACAAAATAATGAACTACTAAGTGCTAAGTGACCTTTAAACATAAGTTTTTCACTTCTGTGTTTGGAATTTTGAAAATCTGGCTTTCACAGTTGTAATCAGTAAGTTATTTGGAGTCTGATAAGGAAAACTTAATTTTTGTTGAATAGTAACCTACCCTAATGAATAGTAACATACCCTTATGAATAGTGATATACCATAATGAATAGTAACCTCACCTATGATGGTATAAAAATAATAATCAAGTTGGAAGTACGATATAACTATATTTTTAGAATAAGTTAATGAATGTTTTAAAATTTGTTTTGATAATAAATTATTATTTTAATTAAATATAAAAAAAAATTATATTTAGAAAATTATTTATGAAAAATTGACTTCATTTTTGGATTCTACATTTCGAAAAATGGTAATGGTGAATTTTTGGGATTTTTATGAAATAATTCAATTTATGATGAATAGTAGAATCTGATAATTCATAATAAATGCTAAATAATGGATTAATTGAGTCAGCGATGATGTTCTGCTGATGTAAGCCCACTTGTTTCGGGATCACATGATAAAATCACTATTCTTGGTCATGGAATACTTACTATTCCTTGTCTTGGGAATAAATAATAAATTAATGATTATAATATTATGAAATCCCTCCTCTCCTCCACTATAAAACCCCCCTTCACTCCCTCTTCTCTCCACTCCACTCAAGCCTTGTGCCTTGTCATTATTCTGCCCAAATATCTCCCCAAGGTCCTCCCCCACGTCCTAAAGCTCTCATCCTCCTCAAAATACCAAAACCTCCCCCCTTAAGAGGTTCTCAAAGTTGGAAGTCTCAAGAGGTAAATTCCTCTTCCCAATTTCTTCTTTTCTTTTAAGTTCTTTTCTTTTTACTTCATTCCTCACCTCCCTTCACCATATTAGTATGATAAATCCATTAACATACATTTACATTAATTTCTTCATTCTATTGGTATATTTCATTATCTTCTCTCCTTTCCCCACCCTTTTTTTTGAAAGAAATGAAGGCATCGTTTGAGATGTGCTAATTTAGCACATTCAAGGACAACTGTTTATTAATTTCTATTTTTATCGTTAATTCTGGTCCTGAAAACATTTTTTATATGGTTGTACCATATTATTATATATGTAATATATCCTAGTTTTGGTTCTGTAATCCTTTAGTACAAATTTTATTAGGTTATAAAGCAAAACACATTCTTTGTAATCAAATCCATCGATTAACAAAAACATTTATCACTATGGTTATATATATATTAATTTGACATCACTCTAAGTAACCTAATTAAAATTAAAACCATGTAATCTCCTAGATATGAAATAAATAATATAACTACAATTCGGTACAACCACTTTCATCTTTCTTATAATCCAAACTTGAGTATAAGTGAACTGATCTTTTAGAGCCAAGTAAACAAACGAGCCCGAACAATGAAATTGAACTTTGTAACTAATAAAAAAGGCATTGAATGAACTAAAAATGGTTATAATAAATAAATTGAATATATAATAGGTTCTGGAATTATTAATTAATAAGCCTAATTTGTTTATTCCAGTATTTAATAACAAGTGGAGAACACCAATGGATTTAAGGTAAGGGATCCTCCCCTTTTCACTCTTAATCAAGATTGTTCTCTATGCTATTCCTTTTTGTGTAATACCAAGTGATATGGTATGTTTATAAACCTTCCCTATACTTACCTAATGTTTTATATGTTTTTATAAACCCCTTATCTCTCTCATCAAGCTCTCTTAGTTAGACCTGATACCATGCCGATAAACCGTAATGGATTCTACCCAAACTTCCATTATTCCTTCAGGTTGCTCTATATTTTTTTTACCAAAATGTAGTTGTCTTTTTTTAATGTAAAACATATACATTCTGTTTATATGATCCATAATCACGTTCCATGATCCATCTCTCATTCCCTTTAGGGGATATAAATGATTTTAAGTGAATCCCTCCTCGATACTTCCTAATAAGCACACTCGTTGTAAAGGAACTTCCCAGACTTTTACCCAATTTCAAGTGTACTCTATCCTCTGTTTTAAGAAACCATTGTCTTTTTAAATTAAGTATTTTTATAATGAAAACCATATGGGTTCAATTATGTTCTCATATAAAATAATGCATGCTTTACTATTTTAAAAGCTCTATTGTATTTTCCTTAAAACCGCACCAAAAATGTTTTAATGCTAATGTCTCCCAGATACATTTCTTATGTGTTGTCACTTTTATTTGATACCACCTACCATTTTTTTGGCCTAAATTGCCTTATTAACGTCCATGTATGTTCTAATCCCTTTCTTTCATGGACACATTCATGATACACTTATTGGTTATGCTTTATGTCATGATTTTGGAACCCAATTCTCTCTGTGGGTGACCTTATGTTTATGAACAATTGATTTTGTATGATTACACATGTGTAAATAAGATTTATGTCGTAATAATATTTATGTCGCAATAATATTATTGAAAACATTGTGATGGGTGCGCCCAGATACCACTCCAAAAAATTGGGTAAGGATAAGTCTCATGAGATGTGATGTGAAACGGGATTGGCAGTTAGCCTTGACCCGTACTGAAAAGGGAAACGGGATTGTCGGTTAGCCTTAACCCGTGCTGATGAAATGCTTTATTATTCTTCCAGATTTATATGATTCTATTTTTATATGATCCCGTGCTTATATTAAATTTTTTTTAAGTTTCATTCATTGGATATCATTATGTCATGCCTCCTAACTCATGTGCTTGAGATGTATCCTTATATTCATTCCCTTACTGCGATTGTTAGCTCATCCCTTTGTTCGTGTGTTCCCCAGGGTACCCTATGCAGATGTAAGGGCTCAAAAGAAGTTTGAAGCCCTCTATGGAGATTAAATAAAGATGTTTTTTCCCCATGTTTTATTCTATATGTACCTAGTCTTCCAAGACACTAGACTTAACTATACTTGGATTGTACTCTGATGATTAATTTTTCTTAAAATCATGAAATGTTTAATGTAAAAGGCCCAGGTCATTATATATCCATTTTCCTTTTAAAGAGGGATCATTTACATTCCCCCGTTATGTTTTTATTGGGAGTCACCCCTCCTATCCTATCTTTCTTGGTGTAATGTTCGGGAGTCCTCTCCCCATTCCTCTTTTCCTCACCCATGATGCGAGTGGGGTTCATGGGTGATTTTTACACATCATTCCCTCAAATTACCTATATTCATATCCTCATCCTTTTATATTATATTTTGTTTCTACTATTTAGGTATTCAATTTTGATTATATGGGATCATGGTGGAATCAGCCACATATCATGGGGATTTCACTTGGCTTGTGCAGAGGAGATCCCATGAAAACGTCTACCCTCAATCACACCTCATTTTGATGGAGGCCTGTTCTTCCACTAATTTTATAAATGTTTTCCTAAAAAATTAAATTACACTGTATTTTACATAGAACCATTGGTTAGGTATTTGGTCCAAAATAGAGTCAATAGTACACCGTTGTCCATTGGTGTGTGTTTGGTTACTTTTTTTATGTGAAAAATTTCAACCAGTGAGCTTTTAGGAATTCATGATTATTTAAATAAAAAAATAATTTTTTTAAAACTAAGTATAGTTATAAAATTAATTATAATTTGACTATAATTGTTTACTTGGGTGGTTTAGTTATGAGATAGGGCCTCAATGTTTTTGATGATGTCCAGATAGACTTGGTGATCCTCAGTGAAAATTGTTGGGAAATATTAAAAGGGGAATTACATTGGATTAAAGAATGTGGAACATATGTATCTACACTTTTCTATTTTATCATTTACTTATATTCATGTGTTATTCGTGGTTCAAACACCCTAGGTAATTCTATTATTTAAATTTTTTAATTATTTTAATTAAAATTAAATCATGTGATTGAACTGCACACAATGTCGATGGCCCAGATGGACAATTGTTTATTGGATAAAAATCTCAGTCACTAATGGATGAGGATTTAAATCAAAATATATTCCTTGAGATATAGGAACCCCATAAGTGGTGTAATTTAAAAATGAAAATGATTGTGACGTAACTTCCATAGAATAAGATCCCTCGTACACCTTCTTACAAAGGAGTGTGTTGGACATAGTTATTCGGCCCTAGTAGGCCTTAGTGGACCATGAATAGGGGCCCTAAGACCCTTCCTTATGAATGAAGGTGTTGGAATGGAGTGGTTAACCCATGTAGTCCATGATGAATCTAGTGATTCCCTAGAGATATCTTTCTCTTTTAGATGACTATGGGAAAATGGTTCCTCCCCAACTAGAACGTGGTCAATTATGGTGGTTAGACCCTATAGAGATTAGAGGATAGGTTGGGTGTTCGGTCCATCCATGGAATTATGGGAAAGGGAATGGGATTAAGTCTGTATCCCTAATATCTCTATCTAAAGAGGATAATTAGGACCCAATGGGACCTATGGGGACCATAGTAGGTTTATTTGTGACATATGATCCTAAAAAGATGATGGACAAGGTAAAAGGTATAGGTGGAAGCTGGTATCGCCTTAGAAATTGTGTCAATCATGTGAGAATGTGGTGTTATGGATAGAGGTGATGAGTTTAGGCCTTCATCCAACCCAAAATTTGTATTTATGATTTCACCGATTTAATTTTTACATAACAATATATTCCCATTAATTGTTTTTTGGACCCGACCTATGGGTCTGATGAGATGTGATGGTGATGATGTGGATTCCCAAAGGTACTTCATGTGATCATGATTTTGATACTATTGTGATACAGGTGTAATATAACTATTTATGTGGTGTCATCATGGATTCCTAGTGTATATACTATGATCCGGTTGTTGATCCATGTAAAGAATTCATGGGATGTTGGGAACTGACCTTAGGTCTGTTTGTGATTCCCTAAGCACCATAGGTTCGTAATATGCCTATCATGTTTAGGATCTGGACATTCAATATTGTTAATTTATTATTATACTTATTATGGGATGTATAGGTCATCTTAGGATATTTACAGTTGATATAGTGACCTTATATAAATATTTTTCGGATTCCCAGGATTTTTGGGATCCAACCAGTTGGCATGGTGACATGGAGTTGATTATGATCAGCGATTTCCTAGGATGTTTATGAATTTCCTTCAAGCCTACTGATATGGAGGTTATAGAAATTCCTAGGACTCCTTGGATATGGTTTTTGAGTCATTGATGAAGAGATGTTTGTCTATTTCAGCCCGATCATATAGTGATGTTTATGTTAATTCCAATGCTCATGTGTGTTACCTTAGTAGAGGTATGATAATATGACATGCTTAGAGACACCCTTATGCTGAATAAAGTAGTTATAGTTGATTAGGGCTATTAGACCTAGATATCATCAGTGGTATATTTATTTATTTGTCATATGTCCTTTATTTATTTGAGAATAGAGAATCCACATACACTGTATATACTGTTTATATAAGGGACCATATTGGGGATTCCCTACTGATATTTGTACACACACCTTGCTCAGGTGGCTATGAAACTAGGGTACCCAAGAAGAACTCTCACTTATCAAAGACATAGGTTGGGTAGGGTCCAAGTATGACATTGATGATTGAGTTGAGTATCTTGATTAGGATTCATGATTAATATTGAGGTGAGGATCAAGGATGTAATTGATCCTTCGGTACTTATATTTTATTCATACATTATTTTAATATGTTATTGTTAGGTGATATTCATTGTATGTCTATTTAGATTCCACATGGAATATTATCATGGTTTATCTGTTTTATTTAACCTACATACTCTTATATTTATCATAGATCTATTATGTATTATTATTTAATCACTTATTGAAAACATTGATTTGGGGGTATTTCCTCCCCATGAAACATCCTTAGAACCCCTTTACTACTCAATATCCTATAGAATTTAGGGACACTAGCCTAAGGTCATGTGGGGAAATAGGGTAGGGAACTAATTGTGTGTCCTATAACCCATATTGTTATAGGACAACTCACTAGTGTTTCATATGGGTATGCCACAAGACCTCTAGCATTTATCCCAGTACGCCAAAGACAGTTTAATAACAATGCGGGTCTAATGTGAAACCATGAGGAGACTTTACCCTTATATTATAATAAAACAACAATTGAAATAATCAAACAACATCCAAAAATAATAATAAATGTACAAAAAATATCCATTCTATATCAAATGAAGATACAATTATACAAGTATGAATCCCACTAATCACCCACTAGGACACTCACATTTAAAAAATAAATAAAATCAAAAACATATAAAGAGGCTATATTCTTGTCCCTAAGCCTCATATAGTAAATATCCTAAATCTATCTGAAATATCCAGCTGAACGATCCAATCATGGGCCTCTACCCTTCTAGGACCTATAAGCATGAGGTCTTCTTGGTTTATAAAGTTCATTGGCCACTAAATAAAGTTGTAAGTAAAACTTAGTAGGATACTAACAATGATGGGACTAATATAGCTAGTATAATAGTGTATTTATGATGTATTATTACGAACATAATAAAATAAAATGTGAAATAAAAATTAAATAAACATTTTATATCCTCGGGTTCTAAGGTGACACCCAAGATCACCCACACCATCTTCATTCAATGTTGGAGTGTCTCTAAGCATGTCACAGAAACTAACCAGGTGGAACCATGTCCCATCCGAAAAACTCTTTAGAACATATCCCATGGAGACTGATCCCTTCCTCAAAAATAGTACTTGAATATCATACCAACTTCAACCAATAATGTAACACCCTGAAATTTTAGTATTTTTTCCTTTAAATAAATACTATTATGAATAGGTTGTTTCATATGAAACACCAAACTAAAATGAAACCATGATAGTTTAAAATAAATTATTAAACATTTCCATAATTTTATAACTATTAAATTATTGGGTATAAATAAAAGCAACCACACTATTAAAATTTTATAGAATGGAGAAGCGATGGAATCAAGTAGTACGAGTCATTCTTATGAGGCTCAAATGTCCACTCTTGGAACGAAGATAGCGTTACTAGGGTTTTCCCTAGATGAAACGTAATATGAAATCCAAAAATTAAAGTTTAAGTGAAATTGTTTTCAAGAGAAGTTTAAGATAATTTAAATTTTCATGAGATCCATGTTAGTTGAGACTTCTCTGATTTGTACCTTCATAGCTTATCTTATCCTTAGGTTTTACATGAATATTTTATAGTGTAATGTAAGTAGTAGATAGGATGATATAAATATGTAATTATAAATCTAATAAGTTATTTATATATAACAATTATTTTAGTAATTTTATATTTGAAATTTTAAAGAAAAAAGTTTGTTTTTAATTCTTACTTATTTAAAAAGTTAATTTAGAGTAGCTAAATAAATAAAAAGATCATTTTATGCTTAAAAAATTATTTTCTCTAAAATTGTATTTTTATGTGATATGAATTTTAATTTAAATAAAAAATTAAAATTATTGATAAATGAGGATAAAAAATATTTTTTTATATTAATATTAAACAAAAAATATTTTAATTATAAATTTATTGGAAATAAAAAACAGAACAACTAATATTTGAAATAAAAATCATTTTATCATAAAAATAGTTTACATTATATTTTATGTTTACAATTAAATTTTAAATTCCTAAATTATAGAGTTTTTATTTTACAAAAAAAAAATTATTTTTTGATTCATTATATAAAAATTAAGTAAGGTTGGTTTTTTATATTTTTTTGAAAAGAGTTATTTTAAGGTGATTAGTGAAAAATATTGTTTTCATAAATACAGTGAATTTTATGAAATAATTAAGCTAGAAAAATAACATTAAATTGATAAAACAATTTCATAAAAAAATATGTATAATATATGTAAATTTATACTTTAAAAATATTATG
This sequence comes from Viscum album, assembly GCA_963277665.1. Lineage (NCBI taxonomy): Eukaryota > Viridiplantae > Streptophyta > Magnoliopsida > Santalales > Viscaceae > Viscum > Viscum album. The sequence goes on along the minus strand of OY728147.1, from coordinate 176,135,840 downwards.
TTTAAGTTATAAAACTATATTTGACATTTTAGAACATAAGTTCTATTTTTTTATAAATTTGTTTTTAATGAGTTACACATATATTATTTTAGAAATAATGTTTATAAATTTTGAAAATGATATCTAATAAAATAAATTTAATATTTTGAAATCATAAGGTATAAATTATCCAATAATTTCAATTTTATTTTTAGGAAAAAAATAAATTACTTAGGTAAAAATTCGTTACCATGGTAAAATCCAAAATGATAAATGAGTTAAAAAAAAGGTAAAATACTAACATAATGTTAAAAACGTATATCAAAACGAGTGTTTGAGGGATTAATCAACCAAAAATTATCTAATATCTATTATGTTTTACACTCAGAGCCACTTTCTGAATAATGAACCTATTATTATAAAAATTTCACTCCTAACACTTATAAAAGGAGCCTTTCATCACCCAACTTATACTCAAATAAAAATTCCTATAGTTCATTGAAAATATAATAAAATCAGTAAAAATAGTCCTAGAAAAATTTTATAGGTTCAGGTTTCCTCAAAAGACCACCCTTGAAAGACTTAATCTAATTTTCAAAGGAGTTATTCCAAGGTGTTAGGTAAAAATTTCTTAATTACTCTTTTTCATTTATATTTCTTTATGTAATTTTATTTTACCTAAAAATATATTTTACCATAATAAAATAATTACATTATTATAATTAGTATACTTAACTGTTATTATATTTATGGAACATTCTTTATATTCTTTTCTTCATTCTCTTTATAAAAATAAATATGTTGTATATACACATGTGTGGACTACCGCCTCCATGAACGATGCGTTTAATTTTTAATCAAAACCTTAAATTCATGGATAAAAATTGGTATTAATAAAATAATATTATATTTATTACATTATTAAAATTCTTAAAGTATAAATCAATTTCTACCTTCATTTTTTCTATGAAAAATAAAAATGTTTACAGTTTGTACAAGTAGACTGTCACCCCTAGGGAGCAACGTGTTTCATTATTAAAAACTTTTCTCCATGGATGGTTCTAAAATATATAGGATGAATATATATGATATTAAGTAGTAATATATTTCAGTGGAAATTTTTTGAAAGGAAAAAAATTTAAAATCATTATAAATAAAATCCTTGATATTGATAAATTACCTTAAACAAGCTTGTCATGGATTCTGTACTCAAAAACCATAACCATATTTTATATTAAATGAACATGGGGATGCATAAATAATTGAAAAAAATATTTCAATATATTTTATAATATGTTAGTGATGAAAACATTTTGAAATAATTGGTTTTGATGATGCCATTTTAAAACATATTTGAAACGTTCGAAACTAGTAACACCCGATAATGAAAATAAACATTAAATTACTAATAAAAATATAATCAACGATTATAATTAAAGATTATAAATTGAAATAAATCTTAATTAGGTTTGAAAATAAATAAATATTATGGTTTTTTATTATACATGAGGTTAAAGAACCTTTTCAGGAAGTCATATGTAAAAGGGTTAGGGTTGCCATGTCAATTTCCATTTATCAAAGCATATTTTAATGTTTTCAACAATTATTATTTTATATGATGTACTAAATTTCCCATTTTATATTATTATTATTAATAGTTTTTATTTCATGGGATTTAAAAGTATTTCAATTACTCCCACATTCCAATCTTTTTGATTCAATTATTACTAAATTTGTATGGGGTTTTCTTGTCTTGATTTTCTGTCCTTGAGACATATGATATATCCACCACATATTTTATTTTTGTTGTGGTTTATATAACGAATTATAAATTATATTTATCATAAAATCAATTAATTTTAGCATATTTAAAAATATATCACAATTTCTTCTTTTTCAAGAGGTTTTTGATTTATCTGTTACTATATCCATTAATGGTTTTCATGACACAATTTCATTTATTGGGACCTAATTATTCCTCTTTTTCTATAGTTTTTCAAGATTATTTTATTCTATTTTACGATGATATAATATTTTATTTCCTTATTATTTTTTGGGGTTTTTAATTTTCATAAACAAATTCACTTTATTTTATGAGTTTATTTCTTCATAAAATTTGGTTATGTTAATAATAATTCTTATCCTCTCCAAATAAGAATTCTTTATTCCATTCCCATATTAACACTTTATAAAAATGTTATAAATTCTTGTTATGAAATCCAAATATGTATTTTTTCTGGAGATATTTAAATTTATCTATAATTTTTTTCAAATGTAATATTTTCACTCCTTTTATGATGCGGGTTTCAATAAATGTATTATTAAATTGTTGAATTTTTTCCCTTTCTAAATTGTAAATTTTATCTTGAACTCCAAATTTCCTATGGATGCACTTTAAGAAATTATATAGGATTTAATATTGAAAATTATTTGCAAATACTTTTTGAAAATATATTCATTTAAATATCTAAAAAATGATATTTTCAAAAGTGACTCATAAAAATTTCCGTTTTCAAAAATATTAATAAATGGTTTCTAAAGACTATAATTTGTTTTTATTCCGTTTTTATCTTTAAATATAAAATATCTATCTCCTATGGAGTTAATTTATATGAATAAACCTATTAATAAATTTATGAAATACTTCTTGTGGGTGATTTAAATTTTTATTATCATCTAATATAATTTATGAAAACATTTTATGTGAAACTATTTCATAACTGTTATAAAACCCATTTTATTTCCATCGTTTTTTCATGATATGAGGAATGATTAATTTAAAGAAGCAAAAATATGTATGGATAATTGATAATTTGATAAATTTATCTTCATCCAATTAATTTTTTAAATATTTTTATCTTATGAGGTAATTTGTTTGAGACATTATTATGTTTTTTCACAAGAGTGGGCATAACACCCCAAAATTTTAAAATATGAACATCGTATTTAATAGCATGTATGACATGAAATACCAAGTATAGAAATGAATATAATATATTTATAAATCATTTTATATTTACTATTTTTAATAAATTAAATAAATTATATAGCTTGAAATTCATGAAACATGTATTTTATATTGTGTTACATGTAATAAAAAGTTTCTTCAATGGATTGCATTACACGCATGACTCTTTTTTACCGAACAACAATATACTATTTATATTATTATTCAATATGATAGTTATCACATTTCAGATTGAATTGGGGGTATTAATATAATTACATAAATTATGAAAATATATATTTTAAACATTTTTATTGGTTATAAATTGATTATAAATAATAATAAGAATCATTTAAATGAAAAATAAATGTTTTCGAAATAAAATATTTTCATAAAAGACGTTTTCTTCAAGCTTGAAAGAAATAATTTAAAATAAATATATTAAAAATTTTAGAAAATTTATCTGAAAAATAAAAATAATTTTTGAAATCATAAAATCAAAAATATCTTCGGGTGTTTTGTTTTTGTATTTTTCTGAGAAAATTAATTCTTTGATGAATTGTGAAAAATATTGGATTTTAATTGAAAACTGCCTTTTGTCTAAATATTTTATAATGTTAAATTATATTTTGAATTGGTTTTAAAGTATACTTAGTTAAATTTTATATCAACTAATCTAATTGAGTTCACTGGAATCATTTTCATACTAAATTTAGATGTAAAAATTATGAAACTTTTGACCATTTTAACTTTAAAATCCCACTTTCCCATCACATATGTGGACAAATTTTAAATTAATTTTCTCCACTTGTGTGAATATAATTTAGAAAATTTTATTCTATATTATTAACAATAAAATTTTATAGTTTATAAGAAGTCAATTTTAATTTTTTACCAATGTAATTAGTAAAAATTGTTAAAATTCATTACATCAATTTAGGTAAAAATGACTTTACTAAGGGATTAAACTTTAATCTTATGGAAAAATGAACTTGAAAATTTTCAAAAACACATTTATGGAATTATTTGGACCTTATAACTTCTATTATAAATAATTGACCATTATTTTTTCAGGTAGAACAAAACATCGATGAAATTAACTCCTAAACAATTACAAGTTTGACAATCGCCCAACTTATAAAAGGACACCCCCTCTTCTCTTATCTAGACACCATCTAAACCAAATTTTCATGAAACTAACTACCCATATAAATTCAAAAATTCTAAAATATAATCCTATAATCATTATCTTGGGCATAAATTCATTTTTATGTCTTTTTTGAAAATCTAAAGAGGATACCCTAAGGAGATGTAATATTATTCAATAAGCGTCTTTATTTTATTCTCTTATCCACCTCTTCAAATTTCAATTATAACATGATTAAATAATAAAATAAGTATATTAAATATAATAATATATTTTTACATTAAGTTTGTAACGCCCCGACCCCAGCTACCCAGAGTCGGTGCATTACTTCGTAACATTGGCATGATCACAAAAGATCAAGTCGCGAAAGACCGATTAGTTTAGTAGCCTTGGAAACACTAGATACAGTCATAAATGTTACATTACATCCTAAAGTGAAAAACTAATAACAAAGTCTTCATAGTCCACACTCATATCCTCTTCTGACTATCCCTGCAGGTCATTCAAAAAATACTTCTTCACATCCTGGAAAATATTAAAACATTGAAAGGGGTGAGCTCAGATGCTCAGTAAGGATAAAAATATAGCAGAAGCTTTCATCAATATACATAAACATTTAAGGCAATGTATAACTAAAACAAAAGCCTTTTAAACAAGAACTTCAACATAATATGGCAAAATTAAAATGAGATAATGCCATTCACTTCTTCACATGGATATTCTACTGGTCGAATAATCACATGCAATATCAATAACCACTTTCATAATGGTGGAATGCATAGTGCCAGACTATCATAACCATGTAGCCAAGGCTTCGTGCCAAGACCACAAATAAGATTTTGTCAAGGCCTCGTGCCAAGACACTATTTTGTCTCATGAGACCTGCCAATGCATCGAGGAGCTATAGCGGGCTCCACCCGTCACTTATTAAGTCCAATGCATTCCTCATATGAATAGGTTTAAACATATCATAAACCATAACATAATTGTATCACATAAAACATGCATAAAGGAAACATAACATTTCCACATTTCAATCACAAGATATCAATACAAGACATTGATATAATAAAAATGCTTTCAAAACCATTTTCAATACCAAAATAAAAGAAAGTTAAAACATTGTATTTTTTTTCATTAAAAAAATGATGGCTTGTAGAGGAAGCCGAAACTAAAATAATGGTCACGGCGGCGGAGAAGTCGTTGTCGCCGCATAAGTACGGAAAGAAAAAAAAATCCCTTTTGTCGTTTAGAAAATCGCTTCGTATAAAAAATATTCCTTTTGAATAAATGTAAAAGTCAAAGGGGTTTATACACCATATAAAAGAAAGTTGTGTATAAAACCAAATATGCATCAATGAAAGGGGATTGAGATGAAGTCCTTAAATAGATCATTTTTAAAATAAAATAGATCTATTATGTGTATTCACTATAGGTACACATAAAGAAAGTAAAAATACAAAATAGGACATAATAATATCATGACATAATTTGAAAGTAGGAGATTAACCCAAAGAATGGAAGTTGGGTTAAGAAGTTCCCTTACCTTGTGTCCGACATGACTCAACCGTTCTTTAACCTCCTGAATAATAAACTAGAGTTAATATCTACCTTATTAAGAACCATTTTCAATTTCATTATCCTTTTTATATCACTTATTTCAATGTTATGAACATTATGTAATTATTTAAGTTAATAACGGTCGTTTTGTCGATCTTTGGTACTTGAGTCAACAATAAACTTCTTATAATTACAAGTTGCTTATGTGGTAGAATATCCATTATCTCCAGAATTATATTCATGATTTAGATGTCATATATATCATATATATCCAGTATATACATTCATTTATAATATTACATAACATTTAGAGGTAAGAAATGAAATGCACCATTCATGGAGACGGTAAGTCGTACGTACGCATGAACGCTACTTTCATTTCTATTTCGTATTTAATGGAATGAAATCATAATGATATAAATGTATAATATAATTCCAGTATAATATTGTGTATATTACCATTTACTCCATCCTTTATACATCCCACATATGGCATTAACGATTCAAATCACTTTGAGGGGGCGGTAGTCCGCACTTCCTAAAATGAAATTATCGCGTTTACCCATAATGGAAATCATAAAGTATGCCATAAATGAGAAATACAGAAGCATAAGTAAAACATAAACATATTATATATCATATATAAATATAGTGACATCTTAATGGCCACCTTTGAAGGTGTTATATGAGTGTTGAACAATCATCGTTTCGTGAGGCAGAAATTCGACATCCACAGAAACCGTATGTTCTTTAACCATTAGATGTAGGTGTGTGTAAGTGTAGCTCGAATCCTTCTTATAAAAACATCCTAGTATATTTATTATACTGTTGTTTTTACAAAAGAAATGAATAAAAGGAGTTTAGGGGGTTGGAGAAGAAAAATAAAACAAAACAACATTAGAGAAGACATTACCTCAAAATCGGGTAACTCTTTTTGATTTGAGCCAAAGGCTTCCTTGGGAAGAGTTCTGCCCAAAGTGAGGCTTCTAGGAGTAATAGAGGGAATTTGGGAGAGTATTTGGACAGAGTTTGGCCGATCCAAATGGCTTGAAAGTGTTAATGAGGTGGTAGAAGTGGGGGCCTTTTATAAGAGGAGAGGAGGGGCACTCTTGGAAAGTAAGGAAATTTTACATTATTATACAATGCTTTTCGGATTATAAAGGTCCCACACTTATATAATTTGTGGATAAGGTGATAAGGGTTCTAAATATACCCATCCAATAGTTTTTGGACAAGTGTAAGCCTTGGATTGTACATTATCTTTTCATTTTATTAAAATCGTTAAATAATGAGGTCATCGCTGCATCATAATGATGTCATAAATAATTTAATTTATTTAATGTCTAAAAATTATAAAAAAAATACTATGATGTAGGAAATCTTTTTATCTTTCAAATTACTATTTATAGTCAAAAATATGACTTGTATAACCCCATGTAAAAATTGTTTTAGTAAAATATTTCATGTTTGTGTCATTTTTTACTTTAACATTAAATAAAAGGTATTTATGTCATTTTCTAACTAAAGTGGCTCCATGGGGTCCCCAAGTTGACCCATGGATTTTATTGGTCGGCCATGGCACATCCAATGAGGGTCGGACATGTGTCAATCTCATCTCATATTATTAAAACATTATTTTTACCTTAAACTACACTAATTACCTCTAATCGCGATTAAGAACTTAAAAGTTACTATTCACCAAAAATTATTTTAATCTCATTGAACCACATTTTACTTCTTAATGACAACCATGTTTGTCGGATTTTTTAAAATCAAATAACAGAAGTGGTAATATTTCATTTAAACGAAAAATCATTTATTTAACTACCACTTAGTGGTTTCACTATTCATCAAAAATTGAAGTTTTTCATAACAATGCCAAAATTTCACCCTAAGCTATAATTGATATTCCGAATTCAAAAATGATGTCTGTTTTATGAAATTCCAAACATATAATTTTCATTAATTAATTTTATAATTAATTCCCGATGTCACGACAAATAGTGAGTTTTTAAGAAACAATTTATATCAAAAGATTGACAATTGTTTATGTCCAATTTCAAAGTGAAATTAATTCTAATGACCACCATTGGATAAAATGGTAAAAATATATTCTAATTATACTTTAAAACCACTCAATAGTATAACTTATCACTATAAATTATTTTGATTAAAAAAGTTGTTTTAAGTATTTTTCACTATTCATAAAATTATTGAAGTTCTCAGAAAATTACAAAAAATTCAACATAGGCTAATTTCAATATTAGGAATACAAAAATGAAGTCCATTATGAAATATAAAATTTCTATAAATTTAAAAAGTGGTTATTACTATTCATAATGGCTGCTTTTATTAGTCGCGGTGTTTTAAAACTCGAAGTTGCGTACAATGCAAGCCATTGCATTATTGAATGAGAAGTGTATCGTGGAAGCTCGGGGTGTTACATTGTCCCCTACTTCAATAAATTGCGTCCTCGCAATTTGAAATTTTTTCTTTGAAAATAAAAGGTTGAAAAGAGAAAATACTTTTGTGGAAAACCCACATCGAAAATAATATTAATAAAATCTAGCCTTAATAAGAGGGAAATTTAAATAAGAAAGTCACCACCAAATTATGATCTCGATAAGGAGAACATTGGTGGCAATTAGAGACATATAATTGGAGGAAAAACGTAAATATTTGTAGGAAGTGATTGAGGTCATCAATCACAATCAACTGTCAAATTGAGGGCCTCAAAGCCTTCAATCTATGTTGATTTAAAATATCATCAGTTCAACAAGACATAAGGTATTAGGATAACACATTTTTTTTGTTTTAATATCCCTTTACTAAAGTTTAAGAATTAATTTATTCATTGAATAAGAGATAGGTATATATATATTTATGCTTGACAAATAGAGTTTCAACCTTCAACTCATCTTTCACTCAAAAAGATAATAGAACTCAAAAATATTATACTTATGCTAATTGTATAAGGTTCCAAATATTAACACATACCATTTAGATTAGTAAAATTATTTCTTAATAACCAGGGACTTCCTGTAGGCTAGTGGTAGGAAATAAAGGCATGTCGCACTATGTTTGTGGGTTCGATTCCTGCAGCTTTGTCCGATGTGACAGGTTATGCCACACCCTGTAGGTTGTCCTTTTCCTAAAACTATAGTATTATAATATTCCAAAAATAATCTTCATAAATTTTTTAACCTTTAACAATACTATCCAAAGATCAACTCAATCCACTCCAACCTTTAGAGTTATCCAAAATAACTCTGTCCGGACTTTCTCTAAAAGGACTCTTAATTCCAAAATCAATTTATCAGATTCCCCAAACAAAGTAAAGTTTCTCTTATTGTCACATACTAAAAATATGATTACCTTCATCATATTAAAACCTTACTGAAACAATAAGTACTGCAGTATAATCCTTATATATATATCACATTATTCTAATAACCAAAATATAATCCATGAGTCCAAAAGCACCAATACATTAATTATTCTATTGTAGTAACAGCATAAGATTTTCCTTCCTCCCTTGGAATTTTTTGAGGTAAGTTTCCCTGACGCTTAGGACAGTCATTTGCATAATGCCCCATTTCCCTACAATTGTAGCATTCAACTTTGATAGCCTCTTTCTTTCCCTTGCAATCACGAGCCTGGTGACCCTTTTCTCCACATTTATAACAAACTCCCATTCCTATTAGGCAAGTACCAGGGTGATTCTTCCCACAATTATCACATATTGGAAAATCATTCTTTCCCTTTTTCCATTTATCTGTCTCTTGTTCCACCGTTCTCTTCTTCTCTTGCTTTACTTCGTTGTCATAAGACTTAGAGAATTCCTTTTCTATCTTGATAGCACACGAGACAATATCTTCGTATGATGAGAAGGATTGTGATACTAAAGCTCGACGGAGAAATGGTTTTAACCCATCAAACAAACGATCAATCTTACTCCTTGGGTTACGTATATAATCGGCAGCATGCCTCACTAACCTTGTAAAGTTAGCCTCATACTTTGCGACATTCTCATCCTCCTTTTGCCTCAAACTCAGAAATTGCCTTTCCATATCTGCTCGATGGTCACGAGGAAAGTATTTTTCTAAGAAAAGCTCTTTGAACTCCCTCCATTCCATATTCGATACGTCATCATCTTCCTTTGTGTTTTGAATCAGCGACTACCACTGATCGGCATCTCCAGTGAGGCGATAAACTGCCATGACAACCTTCTCCCTTTCGCTACTCCCCAAGGCGTGGAATATTTTCTCTAAGGAGTTTATCCATTTCTCAGCTACTAACGGATTTGTACCCCCATTAAATGTTGTTGGTTGTTGCCTCATGAAGCGGTCTAACATTGATCCTCCACGTTGTGGATCAGGGTGATCCATACGAGTAAAGTTATTACTCATAACTTGAGTGAGTTGTCCCAGTATGGTAATAAGTTGATCAGCACGAGTTGTATCTCCAGATCCACAATAATTATCTTGAGCAAGAGGGAAATCCCTACACAGAGTGTGTGCATTGATACGGTTTCCATTCCTTCCACTAGGCGCCATTTCTAAACAATGGCATAAACTAGATTAGTTTATGAATCAAAATACATAATTACATACTTGTAAAATACTTAACATAAATTGAACTATTTATGGATATAATCCATAATCATAAAAAGGTTTTATTTGAGGAACTATATACTCATAACTGTTCATAGTGTTTTGTAAAGAAAATGGGAATTATCCTAAGCATATCCCCCGGGAGTGTCGTAACCAAGAGTGCAGCAAGGCCCGTTGTCGTGCACCAGTTCTCGTTCGAGTCTAGCTCAAAGCGGTGTTTTCAGGTTTTACCCCTAGGTACATCTATGCCAAAGATGCCTCTACCTGCTCGTATCCAGACAGGGATGTTTTGCTCGGAAAACTCACAAAATCTCTACAATAACAAAATTATAGGAAGTTATTCTATACTAATCCTCAAAGTCTATCTTTGGGCTATGTTCTCTAATTAGAGTTTATCAAAATCTAGATTCCAAGGTTAGTACTAAACGGCTCTGATACCAACTGTAACGCCCCGACCCCAGCTACCCAGAGTCGGTGCATTACTTCGTAACATTGGCATGATCACAAAAGATCATGTCTCGAAAGACCGATTAGTTTAGTAGCCTTGGAAACACTAGATACAGTCATAAATGTTATATTACATCATAAAGTGAAAAACTAATAACAAAGTCTTCATAGTCCACACTCATATCCTCTTCTGACTATCCCTGCAGGTCATTCATAAAATACTTCTTCACATCCTGGAAAATATTAAAACATTGAAAGGGGTGAGCTCAGATGATCAGTAAGGATAAAAATATAGCAGAAGCTTTCATCAATATACATAAACATGTAAGGCAAATATATAACTAAAACAAAAGCCTTTTAAACATGAACTTCAACATAATATGGCAAAAGTAAAATGAGATAATGCCATTCACTTATTCACATGGATATTCTACTGGTCGAATAATCACACGCAATATCAATAACCACTTTCATAATGGTGGAATGTATAATGCCAGACTATCATAACCACGTAGCCAAGGCCTCGTGCCAAGACCACAAATAAGATTTTTTCAAGGCTCATGCCAAGACACTATTTTGTCTCATGAGGCCTGCCGATGCATCGAGGAGCTATAGCGGGCTCCACCCGTCACTTACTATGTAACGCCCCGACCCCAGCTACCCAGAGCCAGTGCATTACTTCGTAACATTGGCATGATCACAAAAGATCAAGTCTCGAAAGACCGATTAGTTTAGTAGCCTTGGAAACACTAGATACATTCATAAATGTTACATTACATCACAAAGTGAAAAACTATAATAACATAGTCTTCATAGTCCACACTAATATCCTCTTCTGACTATCCCTGCAGGTCATTCATAAAATACTTCTTCACATCCTGGAAAATATTAAAACATTGAAAGGGGTGAGCTCAGATGCTCAGTAAGGGTAACAATATTGCGGAAGCTTTCATAAATAAACATAAACATTTAAGGCAATGTATAACTAAAACAAAAGCCTTTTAAACTTTAACATCAACATAATATGGAAATGGTAAAATGAGAATAATGCCATTTACTTCTTTACATGGATATTCTACTGGTCGGATAATCACATGCAATATCAATAACCACTTTCATAATGATGGAATGCATAATGACAGACTATCATAACCACGTAGCCAAGGCCTCGTGCTAAGACCACAAATAAGATTTTGTCAAGGCCTCGTGCCAAGACACTATTTTGTCTCATGAGACCTGCCGATGCATCGAGGAGCTATAGCGGGCTCCACCCGTCACTTATTAAGTCCAATGCATTCCTCATATGAATAGGTTTAAACATATCATAAACCATAACATAATCATATCACATAAAACATGAATAAAGGAAACATAACATTTCCACATTTCAATCACAAGATTTCAATACAACACATTGATATAATAAAAATGCTTTCAAAACCATTTTCAATACCAAAATAAAATAAAGTTAAAACTTTGTATTTATTTTTCATTAAAGAAATGATGGCTTGTAGAGGAAGCCGAAACTCAAATAATGGTCACGGTGGTAGAGAAGTCATTGTCGCCGCATAAGTACGGAAAGAAAAACATTCCCTTTTGTCATTTTAGAAAATCGCTTCGTATAAAAAAGATTCCTTTTGAATAAACGTAAAAGTCAAAGGGGTTTATACACTGTATAAAAGAAAGTTGTGTATAAAACCAAATATGCCTCAATGAAAGGGGATTGAGACGAAGTCCTTAAATAGATCATTTTTAAAATAAAATAGATCTATTATGTGTATTCACTATAGGTACACATAAATAAAGTAAAAATACAAAATAGGATATAATAATATCATGACATAATTTGAAAGTAGGAGATTAACCCAAAGAATGGAAATTGGGTTAAGAAATTCCCTTACCTCGTGTCTAACTTGACTCAACCATTATTTAACCTCCTGAATAATAAACTAGAGTTAATATATACCTTATTAAGAACCTTTTTCAATTTCATTATCCTTTTTATATCACTTATTACAATGTTATGAACTTTATGTAATTATTTAAGTTAATAACGGTCGTTTTGTCGATCATTGGTACTTGAGTCAACAATAAACTTCTTATAATTACAAGTTGTTTTTGTGGTAGAATATCCATTATCTACATAATTATATTCATAATTTAGATGTCATATATATCATATATATCCATTATATACATTCATTTATAATATTACGTAACATTTAGAGGGAAGAAATGAAATGCACCGTTCATGGAGACGGTAAGCCGTACGTACGCATGAACGCTACTTTCATTTAAATTTCATATTTAATGTAACTAAATCATAATGATATAAATGTATAATATAATTCCAGTATAATATAGTGTATAATACCATTTACTCCATCCTTTATACATCCCATATATGGCATTAACGATTCAAATCACTTTGAGGGGGCGGTAGTCCGCACTTCCTAAAATGAAATTATCACGTTTTACCCATAATGGAAATCATAAATTATGCCATAAATGAGAAATACATAAGCATAAGTAAAAGCTAAACATATTATATATCATATATAAAAATAGTGACATCTTAATGGCCACATTTTAAGGTGTTATATGAGTGTTGAACAATCATCGTTTCGTGAGGCAGAAATTCGCCATCCACAGAAACCGTATGTTCTTTAACCATTAGATGTAGGTGTGTGTAAGTGTAGCTCTAATCCTTATTATAACAACATCCTAGTATATTAATGATACTGGTGTTGTTACAAAAGAAATGAATAAAAGGATTTTAGGGGGTTGGAGAAGAAAAATAAAACAAAACAACATTAGAGAAGACATTACCTCAAAATCGGGTAACTCTTTTTGATTTGAGCCAAAGGCTTCCTTGGGAAGAGTTCTGCCCAAAGTGATGCTTCTATAAGTAATAGGGGGAAGTTGGGAGAGTATTTGGGCAGAGGTTGGCCGAGCCAAATGGCTTGAAAGTGTAAATGAGGTGGGAGAGGTGGGGGCCTTTTATAAGTGGAGAGGAGGGGCACTTTTGGAAAGATTGAAATGTTACATTATTTCACAATGATTTTCGGATTATAAAGGTCCCACGCTTATATAATTCGAGGATAAGGTGATAAGGTTTCGAAATCTCCTCATCCAATAGGCTTTGGACAAGTTTAAGCCTTGGATTTTGCATTATCTTCTCATTTTATTTAAATCGTTAAATAATGAGGTAATCGCTGCATCATAATGATGTCATAAATAATTTAATTTATTTAATGTCTAAAAATTATAAAAAAATACTATGATGTAGGAAATCTTTTTATCTTTCTAATGAATATTTATAGTAAAAATTTGGACTTGTGTAACCCCACTTAAAAACTGTTTTAGTAAAATAACTCATGTTTGTGTCAATTTAATTTTAACATTAAATAAATATATATTAATGTCATTTTCCAACTAAAGTGGCTCTATGGGGTCCCCAAGTTGACCCATGGGTTTTATTGGTCGTCCATGACTCATCCAATAGGAGTAGGACAAGTTTCATGCTCATCTCATATTATTAAAACATTATTTGTACCTTAAACTACACCAATTACCTCTAATCGCGATTAAGAACATAAAAGTTACTATTCACCAAAAAATTATTTTAATCTCATTGAACAACATTTTACTTCTTAATGACAACCATGTATGTCAGATTTTTGAAAATAAAATCACAGAAGTGGTAATATTTCATTTAAACGAAAAATCAGTTATTTAACTACCACTTAGTGGTTTCACTATTCATCAAAAATTGAAGTTTTTCAGAACAAGGCCAAAATTTCACCGTAAGCTATAATTGATATTCTGGATTCAAAAATGATGTCTATTTTACAAAATTCCAAACATATAAGTTGCATTAATTAATTTTATAATTAATTCCCGCTGTCACAACAAATAGCGTGTTTTAAGAAACAATTTATATCAAAAGATTGGCAATTGTTTATATCCAATTTCAATGTTAAATTAATTTTAATGACCACCATTGGATAAAATAATAAAAATATATTCTAATTATACTTTAAAACCACTAAATGGTATAATTTATCACTATAAATTATTTTTATTAAAAAAGTTGTTTTATGTAATTTTCACTATTCATAAAAAAATGGAAGTTCTCAGAAAATTACAAAAAATTCAACTTTGGATAATTTCGATATTACGAATACAAAAATGAAGTCCATTTTGAAATATAAAATTTCTATAATTTTAAAAATTGGTTATTACTATTCATAACGGCTACTTTGATTAGTTACAGTGTGTTAGAACTCGATGTTGCGCACAATGCAAGCTATTACATTATTGAATTAGAAGCGTATCATGGGAGCTCGGGGTGTTACATTCTCCCCTCCTTCAATAAATTGCGTCCTCGCAATTTCAAATTTTTCTTTGTAAATAAAAGGTTGAAAAGAGAAAATACCTTTGTGGAAAACCCACATCGGTAATAAGATTAATAAAATTTAGCCTTAATAAGAGGAGAAGGGAAATGAAAAAGTCACCACCCAATTATGATCTCGATTAGGAGAACATTGGTGGCAATTAAAGACATATGATTGGAGGGAAAACGTAAATATTTGTAGGGAGTGATTGAGGTCATCAATCACAATCAACTGTCAAATTGAGGGCCTCAAAGACATCAATCTATGTTGATTTAAAATATCATCAGTTCAACAAGACATAAGGTATTAGGATAACACATTTTTTTGTTTTAATATCCCTTTACTAAAGTTTAAGAATTAATTTATTCATTGAATAAGAGATAGGTATATATATTTTTATACTTGACAATTAGAGTTTCAACCTTCAACTCATCTTTCACTCAAAAGGGTAATAGAACTCAAAAATATTATACTTATCCTAATTGTATAAGGTTCCAAATGTTAACACATACCATTTAGATTAGTAAAATTATTTTGTAATAACCAGGGACTTCCTGTAGGCTAGTGGTAGGAAATAAAGGCCTGTCGCACTATGATTGTGGGTTCGATTCCTGCAGCTTTGTCCGACGCGACGGGTTATGCCCCACCCTGCAGGTTGTCCTTTTCCTAAAACTATAGTGTCATAATATTCCAAAAATAATCTTCATAATTTTTTTTTAACCATAAACAATACTATCCAAATATCAACTTAATCCACTCCAACCTTTATAGTTATCCAAAATACCTCTGTCCAGACTTTCTCTAAAAGGTCTCTTAATTCAAAAATCAATTTATCAGATTCCCCAAACAAAGTAAAGTTTCTCTTATTGTCACATAATAAAAATATAATTACCTTCATCATATTAAAACCTTACTGAAATCAACAAGTACTGTAGTACAATCCTTATATATATATCACATTATTCTAATAACCAGAATATAATCCATGAGTCCAAAAGCACCAACACATTAGTTATTCTGCTTCAACTGTAGTAACAGCATAAGATTGTCCTTGATCCCTTGGCCTTTTCTGAGGTAAGTTTCCCTGATTCTTAGGGCATTCATTTGCATAATGACCCATTTCTCTACAATTGTAGCATTCAACTTTGACAGCCTCTTTATTTCCCTTGCAATCACGAGCCTGGTGACCCTTTTCCCCACATTTATAACAAACTCCCATTCCTTTTAGGCAAGTACCAGGGTGATTCTTCCCACAATTATCACATAATGGAAAATCCTTCTTTCCCTTTTTCCCTTTATCTGTCTCTTGTTCCACCGTTCTCTTCTTCTCTTTCTTTACTTTGTTGTCATAAGACTTAGAGAATTCCTTTTCTGTCTTGATAGCACACGAGACAATATCTTCGTATGATGAGAAGGATTGTGATACTAAAGCTCGATGGAGAAATGGTTTTAACCCATCAAAGAAACGATCAATCTTACTCCTTGGGTTACGTATATAATCGGAAGCATGCCTCGCTAATCTTGTAAAGTTATCCTAATACTTTGCGACATTCTCATCCTCCTTCTGCCTCAAACTCATAAATTGCCTTTCCATATCTGCTCGATGGTCACGAGGAAAGTATTTTTCTAAGAAAAGCTCTTTGAACTCCCTCCATTCCATATTCGATACGTCATCATCTTCCTTTGTGTTTTGAATCAGCGACCACCACTGATCGGCATCCCCAGTGAGGCGGTAAACTGCCATGACAACCTTCTCCCTTTCACTACTCCCCAAGGCATGGAATATTTTCTCTAAGGAATTTATCCATTGCTCAGCTACTAAAGGATTTGTACTCCCATTTAAGGTTGGTGGTTGTTGCCTCATGAATCGATCTATCATTGATCCTCCACGTTGCGGATCCGGGTGCTCCATACGAGTAAGGTTATTATTCATAACCTGAGTGAGTTGTCCCAGTATGGTAATAAGTTGATCAGCACCAATTGTATCTCCAGATCCTCAATAATTATCTTGAGCAGGAGGGCAATCCCTACACGGAGTTCGTGCATTGATATGATTTCCATTACTTCCACTAGGTGCCATTTCTAAACAATGGCATAAACTAGATTAGTTTATGAATCAAAATACATAATTCCATACTTGTTAAACACTTTACATAAATTGAACTATTTATGGATATAATCTATAATCATAAAAAGAAATGTTTTCTTTGAGGAAGTATATACTCATAACCCTTCATAGTGGTTTGTAAATAAAATGAGAATTATCCTAAGCATATCCCCCGGGAGTGTCGTAACCAAGAGTGCAGCAAGGCCCGTTGTCGTGCACCAGTTCCCGTTCGAGTCTAGCTCAAAGCGGTGTGTTCGGGTTTTACCCCTAGGTACATCTGTGCCAGAGCCGCCTCTACCTGCTCGTATCCAGACAGTGATGTATTGCTCGGAAAAATCATAACATCTCTATAATACCAAAATTATAGGAAGTTCTTCTATAATAATCCTCAAAGTCTATCTTTGGGCTATGTGCTCTAATCAGAGTTTATCTAAATCTAGCTTCCAAGGTTAGTACTAAACTGCCTCTGATACCAACTGTAATGCCCCGACCCCAGCTACCCAGAGCCGGTGCATTACTTCGTAACATTGGCATGATCACAAAAGATCAAGTCTCGAAAGACCGATTAGTTTAGTATCCTTGGAAACACTAGATACAATCATAAATGTTACATTACATCACAAAGTGAAAAACTATAATAACATAGTCTTCATAGTCCACACTAATATCCTCATCTGACTATCCCTGCAGGTCATTCATAAAATACTTCTTCACATCCTGGAAAATATTAAAACATTGAAAGGGGTGAGCTCAGATGCTCAGTAAGGGTAACAATATTGCGGAAGCTTTCATAAATAAACATAAACATTTAAGGCAATGTATAACTAAAACAAAATCCTTTTAAACTTTAACATCAACATAATATGGCAAAGGTAAAATGAGAATAATGCCATTTACTTCTTTACATGGATATTCTACTGGTCGGATAATCACATGCAATATCAATAACCACTTTCATAATGATGGAATGCATAATGCCAGACTATCATAACCACGTAGCCAAGGCCTCGTGCCAAGACCACAAATAAGATTTTGTCAAGGCCTTGTTCCAAGACACTATTTTGTCTCATGAGACCTGCCGATGCATCAAGGAGCTATAGCGGGCTCCACCCGTCACTTATTAAGTCCAATGCATTCCTCATATGAATAGGTTTAAACATATCATAAACCATAACATAATCATATCACAAAAAACATGAATAAAGGAAACATAACATTTCCACATTTCAATCACAAGATTTCAATACAACACATTGATATAATTAAAATGCTTTCAAAACCATTTTCAATACCAAAATAAAAGAAAGTTAAAACTTTGTATTTATTTTTCATTAAAAAAATGATGGCTTGTAGAGGAAGCCAAAACTCAAATAATGGTCACGGCGGCGGAGAAGTCATTGTCGCCGCATAAGTACGGAAAGAAAAACATTCCCTTTTGTCATTTTAGAAAATCGCTTCGTATAAAAAAGATTCCTTTTGAATAAACGTAAAAGTCAAAGGGGTTTATACACCGTATAAAAGAAAGTTGTGTATAAAATCAAATATGCCTCAATGAAAGGGGATTGAGACGAAGTCCTTAAATAGATAATTTTTAAAATAAAATAGATCTATTATCTGTATTCACTATAGGTACACATAAATAAAGTAAAAATACAAAATAGGACATAATAATATCATGACATAATTTGAAAGTAGGAGATTAACCCAAAGAATGGAAATTGGGTTAAGAAATTCCCTTACCTCGTGTCTGACTTGACTCAACCGTTCTTTAACCTCCTGAATAATAAACTAGACTTAATATATACCTTATTAACAACCATTTTCAATTTCATTATCCTTTTTATATCACTTATTACAATGTTATGAACTTTATGTAATTATTTAAGTTAATAACGGTCGTTTTGTCGATCTTTGGTACTTGAGTCAACAATAAACTTCTTATCATTACAAGTTGTTTATGTGGTAGAATATCCATTATCTACATAATTATATTCATGATTTAGATGTCATATATATCATATATATCCAGTATATACATTCATTTATAATATTACGTAACATTTAGAGGTAAGAAATGAAATGCACCGTTCATGGAGACGGTAAGCCGTGCATACGCATGAACGCTACTTTCATTTAAATTTCATATTTAATGTAACTAAATCATAATTATATAAATGTATAATATAATTCCAGTATAATATAGTGTATAATACCATTTACTCCATCCTTTATACATCCCACATATGGCATTAACGATTCAAATCACTTTGATGGGGCGGTAGTCCGCACTTCCTAAAATGAAATTATCGCGTTTTACCCATAATGGAAATCATAAAGTATGACATAAATGATAAATACAGAAGCATAAGTAAAAAATAAACATATTATATATCATATATAAAAATAGTTACATCTTAATGGCCACATTTGAAGGTGTTATATGAGTGTTGAACAATCATCGTTTCGTGAGGCAGAAATTCGCCATCCACAGAAACTGTATGTTATTTAACCATTAGATGTAGGTGTGTGTAAGTGTATCTCGAATACTTCTTATAACAACATCCTAGTATATTCATAATACTGGTGTTGTTACAAAATAAATGAATAAAAAGAGTTTAGGGGGTTGGAGAAGAAAAATAAAACAAAACAACATTAGAGAAGACATTACCTCAAAATCGGGTTACTCTTTTTGATTTGATCCAAAGGCTTCCTTGGGAAGAGTTCTGCCCAAAGTGAGGCTTCTAGGAGTAATAGGGGGAAGTTGGGAGAGTATTTGGGCAGAGGTTGGCCGAGCCAAATGGCTTGAAAGTGTAAATGAGGTGGGAGAGGTGGGGGCCTTTTATAAGTGGAGAGGAGGGGCACTTTTGGAAAGATTGAAATGTTACATTATTTCACAATGCTTTTCGGATTCTAAAGGTCCCACACTTATATAATTAGAGGCTAAGGTGATAAGGTTTCGAAATCTCCTCATCCAATAGGCTTTGAACAAGTGTAAGCCTTGGATTTTGCATTATCTTCTCATTTTATTTAAATCGTTAAATAATGAGGCAATCGCTGCATCATAATGATGTCATAGATAATTTAATTTATTTAATGTCTAAAAATTATAAAAAAAATACTATGATGTAGGAAATATTTTTATCTTTCTAATGAATATTTATAGTCAAAATTGGGACTTGTGTAACCCCACTTAAAAACTATTTTAGTAAAATAACTCATGTTTGTGTCAATTTAATTTTAACATTAAATAAATATATATTAATGTCATTTTCCAACTAAAGTGGCTCCATGGGGTCCCCAAGATGACCCATGGGTTTTCTTGGTCGGCCATGACTCATCTAATAGGAGTAGGACAAGTTTCATGCTCATCTTATATTATTAAAACATTATTTGTACCTTAAACTACACTAATTACCTCTAGTCGCGATTAAGAACTTAAAAGTTACTATTCACCAAAAAATTATTTTAATCTCATTGAACCACATTTTACTTCTTAATGACAACCATGTATGTCAGATTTTTGAAAATCAAATCACAGAAGTGGTAATATTTCATTTAAATGAAAAATCAGTTATTTAACTACCACTTAGTGGTTTCACTATTCATCAAAAATTGAAGTTTTTCAGAACAAGGCCAAAATTTCACCCTAAGCTATAATTGATATTCCGAATTCAAAAATGATGTCTATTTTACAAAATTCCAAAAATATAAGTTTCATTAATTAATTTTATAATTAATTCCCACTGTCACAATAAATAGCGTGTTTTAAGAAACAATTTATATCAAAAGATTGGCAATTGTTTATATCCAATTTCAATGTTAAATTAATTGTAATGACCACCATTGGATAAAATGGTAAAAATATATTCTAATTATACTTTAAAACCACTAAATAGTATAATTTATCACTATAAATTATTTTTATTAAAAAAGTTGTTTTAAGTAATTTTCACTATTCATAAAAAAATGGAAGTTCTCAGAAAATTACAAAAAATTCAACTTTGGATAATTTCGATATTACGAATAAAAAAATGAAGTCCATTTTGAAATATAAAATTTCTATAATTTTAAAAAGTGGTTATTACTATTCATAACGGCTACTTTGATTAGTTACAGTGTGTTAGAACTCGATGTTGCGCACAATGCAAGCTATTACATTATTGAATTAGAAGCGTATCATGGAAGCTCAGGGTGTTACATACTAAGTCCAATGCATTCCTCATATGAATAGGTTTAAACATATCATAAACCATAACATAATCGTATCACATAAAACATGCATAAAGGAAACATAACATTTCCACATTTCAATCACAAGATATCAATACAACACATTGATATAATAAAAATGCTTTCAAAACCATTTTCAATACCAAAATAAAAGAAAGTTAAAACTTTGTATTTATTTTTCATTAAAAAAATGATGGCTTGTAGAGGAATTCAAAACTCAAATAATGGTCACGGCGGCGGAGAAGTCGTTGTCGCCACATAAGTACGGAAAGAAAAACATTCCCTTTTGTCGTTTAGCAAATCGCTTCGTATAAAAAAGATTCATTTTGAATAAATGTAAAAGTCAAAGGGGTTTATACACCGTATAAAAGAAAGTTGTGTATAAAACCAAATATGCCTCAATGAAAGGGGATTGAGACGAAGTCCTTAAATAGATTATTTTTAAAATAAAATAGATCTATTATGTGTATTCACTATAGGTACACATAAAGAA
Organism: Viscum album; assembly: GCA_963277665.1. Taxonomy (NCBI): domain Eukaryota; kingdom Viridiplantae; phylum Streptophyta; class Magnoliopsida; order Santalales; family Viscaceae; genus Viscum; species Viscum album. Next base: position 176,113,920 of record OY728147.1, on the reverse strand, counting down.
AGTAAAAATACAAAATAGGACATAATAATATCATGACATAATTTGAAAGTAGGAGATCAACCCAAAGAATGGAAGTTGGGTTAAGAAGTTCCCTTACCTCATGTCCGACTTGACTCAACCGTTCTTTAACCTCCTGAATAATAAACTAGAGTAAATATCTACCTTATTAAGAACCATTTTCAATTTCATTATCCTTTTTATATCACTTATTTCAATTTTATGAACAATATGTAATTATTTAAGTTAATAACGGTCGTTTTGTCGATCTTTGGTACTTGAGTCAACAATAAACTTCTTATAATTACAAGTTGCTTATGTGGTAAGAATATCCATTATCTCCAGAATTATATTCATGATTTAGATGTCATATATATCATATATATCCAGTATATACATTCATTTATAATATTACGTAACATTTAGAGGTAAAAAATGAAATGCACCGTTCATGGAGACGGTAAGCCGTACGTACGCATGAACGCTACTTTCATTTCTATTTCGTATTTAATGGAATGAAATCATAATGATATAAATGTATAATATAATTCCAGTATAATATAGTGTATAATACCATTTACTCCATCCTTTATACATCCCACATATGGCATTAACGATTCAAATCACTTTGAGGGGGCGGTAGTCCGCACTTCCTAAAATGAAATTATCGCGTTTACCCATAATGGAAATCATAAAGTATGCCATAAATGAGAAATACAGAAGAATAAGTAAAACATAAACATATTATATATCATATATAAATATAGTGACATCTTAATGGCCACCTTTGAAGGTGTTATATGAGTGTTGAACAATCATCGTTTCGTGAGGCAGAAATTCACCATCCACAGAAACCGTATGTTCTTTAACCATTAGATGTAGGTGTGTGTAAGTGTAGCTAGAATCCTTCTTATACAAACATCCTAGTATATTTAGTATACTGGTGTTGTTACAAAATAAATGAATAAAATGAGTTTAGGGGGCTGGAGAAGAAAAATAAAACAAAACAACATTAGAGAAGACATTACCTCAAAATCAGGTAACTCTTTTTGATTTGAGCCAAAGGCTTCCTTGGGAAGAGTTATGCCCAATGTGAGGCTTCTAGGAGTAATAGAGGGAAGTTGGGAGAGTATTTTGGCAGAGTTTGGCCGAGCCAAATAGCTTGAAAGTGTGAATGAGGTGGTAGATGTGGGGGCCTTTTATAAGAGGAGAGGAGGGGAACTCTTGGAAAGTAAGGAAATTTTACATTATTATACAATGATTTTCGTATTTAAAGGTCCCGCACTAATATAATTCGTGGATAACGTGATAAGGGTTCTAAATCTACCCATCCAATAGTCTTTGGACAAGTGTATGCCTTGGATTGTACATTATCTTTTCATTTTATTAAAATCGTTAAATAATGAGGTCATCGCTGCATCATAATGATGTCATAAATAATTTAATTTATTTAATGTCTAAAAATTATAAAAAAAATAATATGATGTAGGAAATACTTGTATCTTTCAAATTACTATTTATAGTCAAAAATATGACTTGTATAACCCCATGTAAAAATTGTTTTAGTAAAACATTTCATGTTTGTGTCATTTTTTACTTTAACATTAAATAAAAGGTATTTATGTCATTTTCTAACTAAAGTGGCTCAATGGGGTCCCCAAGTTGACCCATGGATTGTATTGGTCGGCCATGGAAGATCCAATGATGGAATTACATGTGTCAAACTCATCTCATATTATTAAAACATTATTTTTTCCTTAAACCACACTAATTACCTCTAATCGCGATTAAGAACTTAAAGGTTACTATTCACCAAAAATTATTTTAATATCATTGAACCACATTTTACTTCTTAATGACAACCATTTATGTCGTATTTTTTAAAATCAAATCACATAAGTGGTAATATTTCATTTAAACGAAAAATCAGTTATTTAACTACCACTTAGTGGTTTCACTATTCATCAAAAATTGAAGTTTTTCAGAACAATGCCAAAATTTCACCCTAAGCTATAATTCATATTCCGAATTCAAAAATTATGTCTGTTTTATGAAATTCCAAACATATAATTTTCATTAATTAATTTTATAATTAATTCCTGCTGCCACAACAAATAGCGTGTTTTTAAGAAACAATTTATATCAAAAGATTGACAATTGTTTATGTCCAATTTCAAAGTGAAATTAATTCTAATGACCACCATTGGATAAAATGGTAAAAATATATTCTAATTATACTTTAAAACCACTCAATATTATAAGTTATTACTATAAATTATTTTTAATAAAAAAGTTTTTTTAAGTATTTTTCACTATTCATAAAATTTTTGAAGTTCTCAGAAAATTACAAAAAATTCAACATAGGATAATTTCAATATTAGGAATACAAAAATGAAGTCCATTTTGAAATATAAAATTTCTATAAATTTAAAAAGTGGTTATTACTATTCATAATGGCTACTTTGATTAGTCGCGGTGTTTTAGAACTCGAAGTTGCGTACAATGCAATCCATTGCATTATTGAATGAGAAGCGTATCGTGGAAGCTCGGGGTGTTACAAAGTTTATTACATATAACCACAAACAAGTCAATCAAATAGATTACGAAATCATCGTTTGTGTGTACGACGGACTAAGGCCTCACGACCCGATGTCATTCATTTTTAGATTAAAACCTCTCAAGGTTGGGTATTATGATGGATATAAATTATATTTATAAAATAATGATAAATTTTGAGTCAATATATCACATATATAGTTTTACCTTACAATCTATAAAATATATTACAACGTCACTCTTGTGTACGACGGACTACCGCCTAGTGAAGCTATGTGATTCAACTTTCACTAACACTTCACATGGAAGGTTTTAAAGATAAAGTTAATGATTATATGTTATATAGATGATTTAATTATAATATTCATGAAATATTTATCATTATATATTTATAATATATATATCATTTCATTTACTTCCTTTTTACTCACGTAAAGATGATAACATCATTCATGTACATGTCGACTACATCCTTCATGATGTTTTGGGACTCTCTTTACATCACCACATCAAATTGATTAAATATATAAGTGTTTCCCTCGGAATACAGGGATGACCGCCTTTATGGGAGGTTCAAACGTTCTGATCGGTTTCTAACGGGTTTGTTTGTATAACCGGAAACAGCCAATGATTCCACAGCCATTCGGACCTACATTCCAAAGGTAGGTGCTCATTAGTTTGTGGACTGATGAGGCTTAGGAATTTTCATTGGTCGAGAGGATGGGAGGTCGGACTCATCAGACCTTTTTGAGGGGAATTATTGTCTACTCCGGGACTCTCTTTATAGATTTATGTTATGTTTGTGAATCCTTATTACATTACCTAGTATAAAATGAGCTTTCCTTTAGATCTAACAATCAATGATTAAATATGTAGGAAATTTAGAGAATCTTTTGTATGTATTCGAGGTTCTTCATCGATAGAGAAGCATCTGTATTTTTTAGAGATTCGTGGTCAATGGTACCTTTCAACACATTTATACAGAAGTCTCTTGGTCATTATGATGACAATGCTGGTTTTAAATCCACTCAATGGGGCACTTGAAATTTATTGTCATTTAGATGGACATGGATTATTTTAGAGTTGGGATCGAACCCATAGACGGGCTACCTACGTATCCTTTGTTTAGAAAAGGAATCAGAACCCATGTATTTCAAGTTAGGGAGTATGATTTTTATGATTGATGGCTCAAAGAAGGATGTCACAATTACTTTTACACTCTAAGCTCACGTGAGTCATGCTCGGTGTGAGAAACAAGAGGTATTGGTAAAAATTTGACAATGGTTCCATGAAATATGCAATCATAAGAAATAATGTGGGGCTTATGTATGTGTGACTGCCAGATAAATGAAGGTTAGGATTTACATTAGGGAATAAATCTAGGAATAGGATCCACAAAAGTATATGTGCTTCATGGAGATTTTGAAAACTCTAACTTGGGGCTTACTCCTGAAAAGGAGGCCCAAATTAGGAGAAGACTTATGATTGGGTTTTACTCCTAAAAAAAGGAATCCCAGATCAAAGGTAAATTAGAACTGGTTAAGTGAAATTAAGACTGGGGCTTACTCCTGAAAAGGAGGCCCAGGTCAAGGATTAAGGTTTGGGTCTTACTCTTGAGGAGGATGCCCAAATTAGGAGATCGGGGCTTACTCCTAAGGAGGATGCCCAGATTTGGGAATTTTAAGAACTGGGGCTTACTCCTAAGGAAGATGCACAAGCTTGAGACTGGGACTTACTCCTGAAAAGGAAGCCCATGTTAGGGGGTCTGGGGATTACTCCTAAGAGGATGCCCAAAAATTAAGGGACTTGGGGCTTACTCCTAAAGAAGATGCCCATATTAGAGGACTTATGACTGGGGATTCTTCCTAAAAAGCAGTCCCCGGTTAAGGATTCTCTCATCTTAAAAGGATGAGGTTGAAATGAATGAAATCTCAATCATTAGTGACATAAAGATGTGTAAATAACTAGGTTTTAGAGATATTCCACAAAATTCCTTTCAGATAAGGAAGTAAAATCAAGAAATCATGCCAAAAATGGCTTTGAAGAGTGTATTGAAGACTGAATCATGAATAGGAAAGGTGTAATGGCTTAAGAGGGGTGAAATGGGTAGGAAAGGCACCCAAAAAGGCAGGGGCGCACAAGTCCTGGAAGGTGTGCAGGTACTGCGTGGGCACGCAAGTTTTGGTCGTGCAGGTATACGCTTGCGCGACACATGATGTACTTTTGCGACAGTTAACCAGATGGGTAATACTTGAGCAACTCTTCATTAAAGCCTTTAGAATTCTCTTGAGGTTCTTCCAGAAGAGGGACGCGCAAGATCTATTGAAGGAGTAAGGCGGCGTGCAAGTGTGGCCCTTTTCCATTAAGGGCTGGCCACTTAGGCGCGCAAGTGTTGATGAGTTTCAACACTTAGGCCTTCCGCCCCCTCTTTAGATCTTCCGTTCTAGGTAATAAATTACCTTAAAAGTTTTTCAGAAGCTTTGATAAGAGACTAGGGCGCCGGGAGCTCAAATCTGAGTTTCTGGAAAAAAATCCTCCGGAAATAGGGGGCCCACACAGTCTATTTATAGGCAGGATAAGACCCCGGGCGGTTACCACATAGGTCACACAAGTCAATTGTGCGACCATAAGGCGTCGTGCAAGTGTACTTGCGCGACAGTGATAGAACTTGCGCGGCATATGTGCTTTTGATCCCTTGTTCATGCCTTTGTCGATTTTTGATATTTTCTTAAAAGGATGAATCAATTTGTGCCTAGTCATTTCCCTTTACATTTCTTTGGACTCTGTGACGAAAAATGAGCGTCAAAAAAATTCCCCCCCTCAGATTTGGATCCGAAAGAAATGAGGATTTGACTCTGATGAAATGAAGAAAACTAAAGGAAAGGTGGCGCGCAAGTTTTGGTGGCGCAGAGGGCAGCGCGCAAGTGTGCATCACGTATGGATACGGCCCTTGATCGCAAAGGGTATGGCACGCAGGGTCCCAGCCGCGTCTATAAATAGAGGGCCTCACTTCCATACAAGCATTCGGATTTCTGAACTTCATACCTTCGAGCTCTCGCCGCGCAGGTCACCTTAGCCACGTGGGTTGCTCTGTTTTCTGGTGTTTTCCTTGATGTCGCGCTACTGTATAGGTATTTGTACTTGAGTGGTTTATACATGCGCGTCTAAAACAAGCGCGGCACACGAACACTTGCGCGTCACGTTTAGACTTGCGAGCCTTAATTCCTTAGCCATTTTATCGAATTCTTTCACAAATTTTATGAAAAATAAACCCATTTAAGAGTTTAATTTATTCAACTTTTGTGCAGATTCAATGGCTCCTAAGGGAATTAAAACGTCTGATGAACTTCCTACCAAGTGGATTGATGACATGATGAACATCATTGGACATGATTACTATGATATCTGCGACAACACTCTCCCAGATTTGTCTAAGTACTTGAAGAAATATCATCTTAATTTTCAACAGAGCATCTACCTACCTCTATATGGTCATGGTCATCTGCAAGGAGTCAATGTTTCGGATGCAAAGAACTATACACCTGAAATGCAGCTGCACTGCTACTCCTTCATTTCGGTTATGTTGTGCATTAAGAGCAACAACAATGGTGTGAACTTCCAAATTCTTCCTCCATGTCATTTCCTTGCAGATATGAAAATTGAAAACCCATGGTATAAAATGTTTTCCACTGTCGGTTGGTGGAGAGAAGAGAAACATGGTATTAGAGCAATATCTGAAAAGAGTACTCTCTCCAAATGGATCTCTACTTCCAATGCTCTATTCTCAAATCCATGTATCCATCTTCCATGTCTCTTGGACAGAAGCAGAGTCACTGTTTGATTAGTAGAAAATTTTCTCAAACCACACTCAAGAACATCCTTTTACAATTGTTCGAAGAAGATCTGGTATCACTGCATCTCTTATTGTATCCAGTTGAATGAATGAATTCCAGGTGATTTCTGATGAAGCTTGGGGTGTCGTAAATCAAATGAAGAGTTATGTTGAAAGCCTCTTGTAATTATTGAAAAAGAAAAGAGACTCCAGTCTGTGGATGTCCTTCTAACTCTTGTGCATCGATAAAAAACACTTTCAGCTTCACTCATTTGTACCTGCATTATCTTTTGCTACATGCTTTAGATTTTACCTAAGCCAATGGTCCTAGTAAGCATAGTTTTATTTTTACTAGGATTAATGTAAATAACCCTTCAAACTTCGAACCTTTTAATTTCTCAATGTTACCTAAATCATACAAAAATTAATGTTTACTGAGCTGGGAACTTGACTTTTATTCAGAGTTCCCCTTTCTTTTGTGGGCAGTTTAAAGTCATGCACGTCGGACATTCAAAGGATAATGTTTAAGGTCGAAATAGCTTTGACCAAAATGGATTAGAATTGACTCAATTCTTTGAAAATTCATCTGAAAACATATTACCATACTCATGTATTAGGGAAAATATGTAAGCTATGATTTAAGAATATTTGAATCTTAGGAATGATATGAAAAAGAGATAAAAGGCATTAGAAGAAGTAGTTTCCAAGAATGATGTTACAATTATTTAACAAACCCGTTAGGGGGTTGAATTATGCATGGCCACCTAAGGGCATTGGCTGCATAGTTAAATAAAATAGTATCTTTTCGCTAACAAGTCTTTTATGTAGACTGTTTATTCAAGGCCACCTATGGGCACGTGCTACATATTCAGGAAAAAGAACTCTCAGAAATTTACATTCCTAGTGCTAAAATCCAGTGAAAGTTTATGGAGATTCAAATCTTCCAAAGTATAGAGTTTGCTGTATGGAAAGAGGTACTTGAATATGGAGAAAATATTTCCAAACATAATTATCGAAGAACTGGATGAATATAACTCCTATGAAGGTCTAACCCAAATGTAGGGAAGGAGAATATAAACCATAGACTTGAATACTTTCAGATCATGAAAAAGGATATGGGACAAATATGTTTAGGATGGCTATTTTTGTGGATCCCTACATACTGTCATTTAAGAAAAATAAGGACAAAAGAGGAATTCTTCCAAAGAATGAAGTTACCACTATCCGACAAACCTATTAGGGAGTTGAATTATACAGGGCCACCAAAGGGCATTGGCTACATAGTCGAATAATAATACCTATTGGCTAACAAGTCTGTTATGTAGACTGTTTATGCAAGGCCACCTATGGGCACGTGCTGCATATTCAAACAAAAGAACTCTCAGAAGATTGACATTTTTGTGACTAGAAGTCATGAGAAGGGTTATAAGGATCTGAAAATATTTAAGGTTAGGATTATAACACATAAATATGGGTATTGTTCAATGTGTACAGAGATACATATATCAATGTTAACCATAATCATGTTGTGGCTGGGTCCTAAATTGAAATGTTGGACTTCACTACATATCCCATAAGGATGAGAATCAAGCCATATGTAGTTCTTAAACTATAGTTTAACGTCGTGTGGGACAAAAGGATTATAGATCTTAGTTTAGGGTCATAGAGCTTGGACCATTGTAAGAAATACACAGTGTGTGTTTTCATGGGGACTTTTCAGCCAAGGGACTGAAAGTGGAATTTGGGGTTAGGCCCAAAGACTTGGGACTTGATTCAAGGGACACTCGAACGTTCCTACGTATCCCATAAGGATGGGAATCAAGCCCACGTAGTTCTAGAACTACCCTTTGTACAAATTTGGTTCGTACATGTGAAGGGTGAAAGGGGACTTTAGTGCAATGATGGTTTAACCCAAGATAAAAGGGTTGGCCATTGCCATGTATGTACGTAGTCTTTGAAATGAAACATGATTGAAAAAATCAATGAAAATAATGGTTCCCTCTCAGGTGAGGGTATCAAAGAAATTTGTAGTTTATTGTCATACTGGACAAAAGTGTTGTATAGTTTAATGTCGTATAACAAGGACGAAAGTGAACCAATGTAAAGATATTGATTCTAAGGGTGGTTTCACGAATTATCATCGTATGAGATAGAGATGAACTGATGTGAAGATATTGGTTTTGGGCTTGAACCATGGGAGGTTGCCTACATACCCATCCTAGAAGGCAAGGATCAAAGTCCGTGTAGTTCAATTAAAGAATGAATTAATGATCAAGTTGTTCTTGGGGAAAATGACCTAAAAAATGATGTTAGGACTTACACATGGTTAGTGGCCCAGAGAGAGTGTTATGGTTGAGGTTTGCTCTAAGATCACGTGAGTCATACTCGGTGTGAGAAACAAGAGGTAACAAAAACCTTAACGATGCATAGTTTAATGTAATGTAGGACATATAAAGGGACTATGCAGTTTAAATTCTTGCAGTTAGGACTATTGGCGCTGCAAAATTTAGTGTCATGTAGCAGGGACAAAATACAGTTTAATGTCATATAGGACGTATCACGAACTTTTTGTACAGTTTAGCATCATGTAGTTAGGACGATAAGGACAATAGAGTTTAACGTCATGTTGGACGAAAGCGGGGGGGGGACTGTGCAGTTTAATGTCATGCAGTGAGGACAAAAGTGTGCACCATTTTAATGTCATGTTGGACGTATTGGGGATTTTTTTCACTGTTTAACGTCATGTTGGATGAAAAAGGTATGATACAGTTTAGCGTCATGTTGGACGAAAGTGTCAATAGTTTAAGGTCATATACATGGGCCATGGATGGTGCAGTTTAATGTCATGTTGGACGGTGGTGTAGTTTAAGGTCATACAAGACCTTCGGTGATTATGTATTTTAACGTCTTTCAGGACGTAAGGGACTTTTATACAGTTTAGCGTCATGTAGTTAGGACGTCATAGTTTAACGTCTTGCTGGACGTAAGGGACATGCAAATAGTTTAGGGTCATATGCATGGACCTTTGATGATGTAGTTTAAGGTCATACAGGACCTAGTTGCAGTTTAAGGTCATACTGGACCATTTAGGGAACTTCTTCCCAGTTTAACGTCGTGTGGGACGAAAGTAAAAATAGTTTAAGGTCATATGTATGGATCGTTGCTATATAGTTTAACGTCATATAGTAAGGACGAACTAGTGCCACACAATTTAGTGTCATGTTGTAGGGACAAAATACGGACTTTGCAGTTTATACAAAATAATTCTTCAAAAATCTGGCATTGGTTGGAGTAGTGATGAGTTCCTCATCCATTGAGATTAATGAATAAGCTCCACTGGAGTAGACCCTATGTATTGAATAAGGTCCTTCCCATTTTGGCTCAAGCATTGGAGGTTTCATTCCTGGTATCATTGGATTTCTGAGAACTAATACCAATTCTCCCTGAGTGAATGAACGAAGACGAACTTTTTTGTTAAAAGCTCGTGCTATTCAATTCTGATATACTTCCAAGTGGTGCAAAGTGCACAATCTTTTCTCATCTAACTGTTCCAATTCATTCAATCACTTTTTAGATTTTTCATCTGTAGATTATTGATCACAAATGGAAACTCTGAGCGAGGGTAGTTGAACTTCAATGGGAAACGCGGCTTCTGTTCCATATACGAATGAATATGGAGTTGACCGAGTTGCAGTGTGGGTGGTTGTCCGATAAGCCCATAAAGAATGAAAGAGTTTATCAGGCCATGACTTCTTATCTTTATCCACCATCTTTTGCAGTATATTTTAAAGATTCTTGTTAAAGGCTTCTACTTGGTCGTTGGCCGCTGCATGATACTGAGATGAATGGTTGGATTTAATGTTGTATTCTTGATACAACTTCTTCATCTCAGATGAACAAAAATTGGTGCCATTGTCCATCAATATGGTATGAGGGACACCAAATCTGGTAATGATGTTAGAATTGATGAAGCTAATAATGCATTTAAAACTGAATTCCTTGAGAGGTATTGCATCTACCCATTTGGAAAAGAAGTCAGTAGTAGTAAGAATATACTTAAACTGCTTAGCCGTAGCCGAAGGGTCAGGTCTCACCACATCCATTCCCCATGTGGAAAATGGCCATGAGTATTTAGCTATATGAAGAAACTCTGGAGGCTGATGAATGAATTTGGCATGTACTTGGCATGAATGAAACTTCTTTGTGAAATCAACAGAATCTCGTATCATTGAAGGCCAAAAGTATCCAAGCCTTCGAACCTAATCAGACAGTCTATGTCCAGATTGGTGGGCACCATAGACTCCTGCATTCACTTCTTTTATGACAGCCATAGTCCCTTCACATCAATGCATCTGAAGAGAACTCCATCAAAGCCACGTTTGTAGAGAATTTTCTCTAAGTGACCCGGGCTATCATAAAGAGTAAAATTAACCACACGTCCCCAAATTTGTTCTTTCTCAGCTCTATCAGGTGTAAGTGTTCCATTTTGAAGGTATTCCCAGATAGGTGACATCCATCCTGTAGTATGACCATACGGTTCAGGAATGGGACAAATTTCATTAATTTCCTCTGTCCTGATTCGAAAATAAGGTGAAATTGCACGACGGTGGGCAATACTGATGGTTGTCTCGTCCCGATTTGGATTTGCCAGAGCTGTGGCTATATTAGCCAATGCATCAGCTTGAGCATTTTGTGATCTTGGGACATAAGAAAATGTCAGTTCCAAAGGGAATTCCGCCATTAACTCTCTGACGTAATCATACAAAGGGAATAGTTCTTCTTTTCTGATGGCATAATCCCCACTGACTTGTTTGATTACCAGGTCTGAATCACCTTTCACCTTTAAGTGATTCACTTGTGCTTGAAGTGCTAATTCCAAACCTACGATGAGAACTTGGTATTCTGATTCATTATTGGTACCATCTTTCCACAATAAGAAGGAATAAGGTAACATTGCCTTTTCTGGAGAAATGAGCACAATTCCTAAGAAAACTTTTTTGAATTTAGGATTTTCCATTTCCCTCCCTATTGGACATCTGGAAGCACCATCAAAATACATTTCCCATGCCGGAGGACTTTCTTGAATAGAGAAGACTTCCCCATCAGGGAGTTCAATATCTGAAGATGTGTCATCCACTGAAGGGTGTTCAGCTAGGAAATCAGCCAGAGCATGGCCCTTTATCGCCTTTTGAGACACATACTGAATATCGAATTGCTGGAAAATAACTGCCCACCTTGCCAGACGTCCTATAAGCATTGGACGACTTAGGATAAATTTGAGTGGGTTATTGCGAGATTCCAATTGGACCTCGTGAGGTCGCAGGTAGTGTCTCAACTTTTGAACTGCACTAATTAATTCCATGAAGCACTTCTCAGTACTTGAATACCGGGTTTCTGCTTCAAGCATGGTTCGACTGAGATAGTAGAGGCTGTTTTTATTCCCAGCATCATTCTTTTGAGCAAGAAAGGCACCTAATGATCGCTCTAGAGCTGTCACATAGAGGATAAGCGGTCTTCCTTCAATAGGGGGCATGTGTAACGGTGGAATCAAGAGGTATTTCTTGAGAATATCGAATGCTTCTTGACATTATTCAGTCCACTGGTAAGTGACTCTCTTCTTCATCAATTTGGTGAAGGGTAAACTTTTACCTGCTAAATTGGCGATGAAACGCAAAATATAGGCTAAGTGTCCTTGAAGTCCTCTTAATTATTTCAAATTTTGAGGAAGTTACATACCAAGGATTGACTTGGTCTTCTCAGGATCGACTTCAATACCACTATGGCGTACAATAATGCCGAGAAATTTTCTAGAGGTTACCCCAAAAGCACATTTTAAGGGGTTCTTCTTCAAATTATATTGTCGAAGCTTGCAGAATATGACTTCCAAATCAGCCAAGTGATTAGAACGTTGTTTGGATTTAACTACCAAATCGTCTACATAGAATTCAACAAACTTCCCTAATAAGGTTTTGAAGATACGATTCATGGAACGCTGATAAGTTGCACCTGCATTCTTTAAGCAAAAGGACATTACCCGGTAGAAAAACACACCCTGAGGGGCTCTGAAGGCTATAGATTCCTCGTCTTCTGGGGCCATTCGGATCTGATTATATCCAAAATATCCATCCATGAAGGAAAGTTCTTCATATACAACTGTTTCATCAATTAGAAGTTTTATAATCGGAACTGGGAAATCATCCTTAGGAAAATACTGATTAAGATCTCTGAAATCGATGCAAACTCTAATTTGTCCGTTCTCTTTTTTTTACAGGGAAAATATTAGCCAACCATTTGGGATATTTAACTTCTCTAATGATGTTATCTTTGATAAGCTTATCCACTTCAGCTTCAATATTGGAAGCATAAGTTTGGTGTGTTCTTCTCGCGGCTTGCTTAAATCCTCGATGTTCTTCTGGTAAACCCAAATGATGAGTAGCAACATCAGGATCAAGCCCGGGCATTTCTGTATAGTTCCAGGCAAATATATCTTTATTTTTCTTGAGAAATAAATATACATCTCTTTCTCTTCAAGAGTCATGTCCACACTAATTAAAGTGAGGCGTGGATCTCCTTTTCTACCCAGATTTATTTCTCTGAGTTCATCCACAGTGGTAGAGATACCCTCTTCAAATGCTGGAGGAGCATCTCTGAGATCTTCTTCTTCTTATTCATCATGTGTTATTTCTTCCATTTCTACTTGCAAAGTAGATGATAAAGTATAATTCTCATGATTTGAAGAGATGTAATATTTTTCATATTTTGAAGAAGAATATTCCATTTCCAACCCGATTGATGATGAAGGGTCTTCTTTGGGTAATAAAGAGGAGATGATAGATTGATAATCAACATCATTTTTCACCTCCGATGTTGCTATAACTTCTTCTGGCCTAATTAGAGAAGCATAGACTTGTTTGATTTCAGAAGATGAATTGAAGACGTCACCATTTGTGCTTTCATCACTGCTTGGTAGATTACCAATTTCTCCCCTGTTGTCTGGCTCGATTGCCGTAATTGACATTATGGATCATTCCATAAGATTATTTTTATTTGGGGTGATCTTATCAATTTGACTGATAGGAAACACATAATCTGTACTCAAATGTGTAAATTGATTTATTGGAATTTTTTCCAAACCATATAGAGCATTAACTTTGGTAATCTTCTTTGTTATGGATTTCTCCCTTTGCTTCATGTGATAGAATTTTTCCTCAATGTATTGAGACTCACATGTCTTGAACGGGGCCTTATCACCATACAACATCCCAACTTGACCATCAAAACAATATTTGAGACATTGATGGTATGAAGAAGGGATAGCTGCATGTTGATGTAACCAGGGTCTTCCAAGCAAAATGTTGAAGGCTGAGTCTTGATCAACAACCATGAAATCTGAATTGGATACAAGATCTCCAAACTGAGTTTTGAGTGTAACTTTACCCAGTGGTTCTTGTTCACTTTTATCATATCCCTGTAGTATCATGGTGGAGGGAGATAAATTGGATTCCGTGAGGCCCAATCGACGAAGTGTACGAATGGGCATGAGGTTGACTCATGAACCATTGTCAATGAAAACTCTTCGAACATCCACGCCATTGACATTTCCAGACAAGTACAATAGCCTAATATGTCCATGCACAACATCATTTTTATCTTCATCAGTAAAGGATATTATTTCATGGCATTCTGTAGGATTATTCCCTATGTAATAGACTTCAGCTGCCGCAATTTTAGTTTCAAACTACCGAGGACTTGACAAAGCCTCGATGAGTGCTTCCCAAAGAACTTTTGACAGATTCAAAGCATCCATAATTGATAACTTGGGTAGTACTTGGGCCATGTGTTTCAATATATCATACTTTTGATCCATAGGTCTGTGTTTCCCAATAGGAATATGTGGTTTAGAAGGTACCTTGGAAGCAGATGCTTTGGAAGCTGATGCATCTTGTATAGGAGTTGGCAATATTCCTAGTTTTGTAAGATTGGACCGATTAGATCCATTTACTTGCTGAGAGGAAGAAGATGGAACCTTCAACCGGTCATCCAAAATAACTATGCCAGTACTGAATTTTCTATTGGTAGAAGAACTTGCTTGTTCTTGCGGAGCTCGCTGAAGGGCTCTACCACGAGTTTCTGCTATGTACACAGTTCTAGTAGGGGTAGAATTGGAATAGTGGCTTCTGAAAGATCCACGTCTTCCCCTGTATCCTGAGCCCCTGGAACTTCCTCTGATTCCTCTATTTTATACAGGGAATTCAGGCTCATCAAAATTGAAACTGCGACTGGCATATGGATATGTTAATTGAATCATATTAAATGAACCGAAGATTAACTATTCGTTTGATGAAGACTCTGCCGGATTAGCCTATTTAGGTTGTGCCGTTTGGTGGGGTGGTGCCCGTGGATTTGAAGTAGATGGCATGAAGTCTGCCAAAGTCAGTGACATCTTAGGCTTTGACACATACTCATCTTCTTCTGATTCTTTTTCATTCTTTGAATCATGCCATTTCATTGAGGACTTTCCCTCTGACAAAGAGGGTTTTTCCGCAACATTCATGGCAGAAGACACAATTGGTTTCTTTAATTGTATTCTCAAAATAGCATGAGTTCTTTTGATTGTCTTTTTGACCCTCCAATCATCATACTTTTGTTCATTTTTGCTTTTGACTTCCTTCCATTCATCTTCCTCCTCTAGAACAGTAGCAGTGACACATGCTACCTGGGATGAGGAGCCTTTTAATGTGACATGTCCCGAGTCGACCATCTTTTGCAGGAGGTCTTTGAAGACAAAACACTCCTGGATGGGATGCCCCAATATTTGATGAAAAGGGCAACAATTAGGACGGTCTTCATCTCCTTTCTTGTTTGGCCTCTTGGGTATTGGCAAATGAACCAAATTGTTTTCCAGAGCCGAAATGAAATAACCAGGAACTTGTTCATTTCGGAAAGAATATGCTTTCCTCTTCAGATCCTCAAATTGTTTTCGTCTTTGATCTTTTTGATCATCTGGACGAAAAGGCCTTTATTGTTGGCGCTCATGTGGTGGATCCCTTTGAGAAGATGAAGGTTTTGAGGTAGAAATAGGTACAGGTTCTTTTTTAAGCATAACTGTAGCAGTTTCTGCTTTAACCATTCTCCTTCCTGGAGCTGATGGAATTACATGAGATTTATCCTTACCATGTATAAGGGAATCTTCAATCTGCTGAGTGATTGAAGTAAGGTCTCGAAACCCTCCTGTGTATTTCACAGGGATTAACGGCATGCGTAATTCGTCACGCAGATTTTCCACACAGATTGGCAACAATTCTTTTTAAGGGAGTGCTAAACTCAAGGAATATGTTAATCCCTTCCATCGAGCAATGAAATTAGAGACCCTTTCATTCTCCCTTTGCTTACAGTTTGTAAGATCGAAAACTGTTGTCTTTGGAAAAGTTGAGCAAAACTGAAGGAGTAATTTTTGACGAAGATCCTCCCATCCGGTAATTGACCGGGATTGCATGCTTGTATACCAAACAAAAGCTGGTCCTTGAAATGTTCGCACGAAGAATATGAGTTTCACTGCTTCTTACTGCTCTGGAGTTCCCATCATAGGATCGCAACAGGACACGTAATGCGTCAAATGTTGTTTAGGATCACCTGATCCATTGAAAATAGGGAATACAGGGTTCCCAAAACTGGATGGAGGAGAAATTGAATCTACCCATTCAGGGTAAAATTTGTTTTCTGGTTGAACTTGTGAACGCTTCCCTTCCATAGTTTCTAACCGAGCTGTTAATGACTCAAAAGTAGTTATTAACTTCTGAGAAACATTCGGTTGAACATGGACTTGGGTAGGTGCAATGACTGGAGCTTGGATAGATGTGGCGGTTGGTGCTGCAACTGATGGTAGCACTGCCAACTGTTGTTGCACTTGACCCATAGGATTAGACCTATGAGGGTGTACTGATAGAGGAGGATATTCTTGATCCATCTCAGTAGCTGCAACAAATTTCTTTGGGTGACTGACTCCAGCATGCTTAAGAAGAAGACTATTCTGAAGTAGTTCTACATTCAACCTTATTAATTCTTTCATTTCTTCCTCCTGTTGTGCAAACATCTGCTCTTGTGAGAGCGATTGACCATCTCCAGAGGAAGGATATGTAACCTGGTTCTTTCCTTTCCCTTTGTTGGATCATTTTCGGAGAGGGGGAAGTGGGTTACTCGAAGGATTACCTAAGTTCTGAGTAATCCTTTGACTTCGTGTATGCACACCTTATTCATTTGTGTCGGTGTGTACATCTTCTTGAGCAGGAACCTCTTCATCTAAGTCCACTGAGTGAGCCTCATATGGTGGATCAACAACAACGGCATTGATGACATTGATTGATGCATAACTCATCGCATCCCTTCTATCAGCATTTCTGTGAGATTGTCTTCTTCCATGTCTTTGATGAGACATTGCCTTTTATTGATTCAATCCCACAGGAACTTCTTGATGAACCGTAATTTGGAGGGAATCTCCTGATAATTTGGCTCTTCGTTCCTCCAGAGGTTTCCTCCCCAATAGAGAAAAGACCGACTTTCTCTGAGGAGGGGATTGATGATTTGAAAAACTCCCCAGTCCAGTGGACTGGGGTTGTTCCTGTTATTCTCACTCAACTCCACTAATCCTTTTTGTGGATTCTGATGGTTGGTTTAAAATAGTCCCAAGTCTGGCAAGTTGTGGTGGTTCTTGACATGCTATTTCTGAGAATTTCTTGAAATTCCTCCTGATCATGCGAACCTTAGTCCGGAAATTAGCTGGATGCATTAATTTGTGTCCGCTTTTATCACCCGATTCAAAAGACCGTTGGATGATTTCTGACACTTCTGTCATTTGGTGACGTGCTTTCTCCAAACGAGAGGCCTGTTCAATATTCTCTTTTGCTTGATGCAAGAGTAATTCAACACCTTGTTCTCTGTTTTCTTGATTTTGAGAGGAACTAGTTGAAGCCTGTTCTTGGGCAAGCTTTTTATTACAAACAAAGCCCATTGACTGTGGCCGGCCATGGGAAACAACATTGCATGAGACCATTTTCGGTGGGCTTTGCTGACTGGAGGGCACCGTGAAATGAAGTGCTCCATGAACACCCCATCCTCTGACACGAATACCAGATGGGGAATTGGCAATTAACTGACGCAATCTTCTTAGTGCGCCAAATCATGAACATTTAAGGGCTCTCTGGTGCTTTTCAGCCTTCGGATATCGAGAGACTGATAGAGACGCTAAATCAATCCGACGTTGTAACCCTTCTATTATCTTAAGATGATTTTCATATTCATCATAAGATAATACTTTCTTTTTCAACTGAAAAAGAGTTTTCCATATGTTGAGACGAATATCATGAATTTCATCTTCCATCAACATTTATGGAATATTATACTGAGAGTTATCCAGAGACCAAAACATGACTGGCACTTCACCTTTCGCCAGTTTTTTTATCATATTTAGCATTTCCTCTTCATCATTTGATGAAGATTCTTCTTCCTGATTTGACCAGAGTTGGTGTTTCCTTGTTGCTGCATTGGATTCAATAGGATTGGTAGAGAAATCATTGATCAAACTAGACGATGCATGACTTAGGGGTGGTTCGGAGAATAACCTACACCCTGGGCTATCTTCTGATTGAGAAAGTATTTCACCTCCTAGCGATGAACCTTCAGACATGATTGGTTTCGCATTTTCAAGTTCCTTAAGATAAGAGGGCTTTATCAACACTACATTGTCCACTGGAGCATTTTCTAGGCAATGTGAATCACTACTGCAGGGAGGACTTTCACAGTGAAATTCATTATCATGGGGAGGACCACCATAATGGGTTACAGCAAAAGATGAGATCTCTTGCTCCTTGGTCATCTAACCACACAGAGGGTTCCTGTGGCTCTCATCTGAAGATGAAACTTCGAGATCGACCGAATTTTCATGAAGCAAGCCTTCATGAGAAAGTTTCTATTGAAGACCTTCGGAATTAATGTACCCATTATTGTGAAATGAGTGGGTATAATCTTGAATTCCAACCGATAATTGTCTGAGAGCTTCAAGAACTCCAGCATCGAGCAAGGCCTTGGTACAGATTGGATCTTGATCTACTGACTGTGTTGGGCGGGTCTTTTTCTTAGACGCCTTCTTACTCGCCTTGGAAACCACTTGTTGATGAAAGTGGAGGCTCTGAGCAGGTGTATGTGCCTGATCTGGAATAATGTTCAGGTTAAGCTGAAGATCTCCTCTCAAATTAGGTGTATGTGCCTGACTTGGTCGTCCGTATGATATGGGGGAGTATTCCCCCATAACCCTCTTGGACTGGAACAGATGTGTGTGTCTGTTACGGAGTGAATTGTTGATGTATTACTCCACTGGTAGGGATAGATGTATGTGTCTTTCCCTGATATGCCACTGAAGTTGTTATAATATCCTACCAGGCATCCAGAATATGAGCAGGGATTTGCTTCTCCTCGTTCACCATTGATAGAATATGCTTGGTTACTTCAGTTGCCGGAACAGGAATATACGTCCATTCTGGGCTTGGAGTAGGTGTACGTGCCTGCTCCTGTCCTCCTTTTCCTGTTAGTGAATCTTGACAGTACTCATGTGTGGGGGCAGAGAGTTGAGTCTGCCTCATATTTGTTGTCGGGGCTTTCCGACTAACTTCTCCGAATGCTACCAAGCGAGACTGTTGGTAGGCTTGATTAATACTAGCAGGTGTATGTGCCTACTGATTTCACTTCGCCAAATGTGGTTGACGATATCCATCATATGTAGTTAGACGAGCCTGCTGACTAGCTGATGATGAATAAACAGATGTATGTTCCTGCCTATAGTACTCCGCCAGAATTGCCTGCAGGGATTGGCGTGATGGTGCCAGATGAGTCTGCTGGACAGTGGAATTAAAACAGGCAGGTGTATGTGCCTTCTGGTTTCTTGCCACCATGTTATGTTGGTGGACTTCTCCGGAGATGGCAGAGATGAGAACCTTCTCACTGTTGACCGGATTCCACCTCTGGTGGTTCATCTTGCTTGCTCGGGTTCAAGGAACCTGAGCCGAACGCCTGGAATCGGTACACTCATCATGTTGAGGGCGCACTGTCGCACGAGTCTGGCAGCGATTGTTGGTGGGAGCCCTCAGGAAGGACTCCTGCCTGTTTGAATTAAGTTATTGAGGGACCTTCTCATTCACCTCCCCAGAAGAAGGGAGCGAATGGTGATTGTGTTCGGGTGATAACGACCCGAAACGGTTGGAGACGGTAGTCAGCACCGCCTGCTTCTTGATCACTGGTCATCGTTGTTCGGACGAATGATGTGAGTTATTTACTTGGAGGGCTTATCGGGCAGCCTCTAGAGATGGGATGGTGCTGTGTTGATGGTACTCCTTAACCTGGGCGTCTGATACCCAGCGTTGAAGACGCTGAGTAGGTGATATCATCCTAAGAGAGGACGACGATCCAGCAGGAGTAGCAGCAGTGGCATTTACAGCATCAGTATTCACAGGTGTGAACTTGAGAGCAGCCATTCTAGAAATTCAAAAGTTCTTGGAAAAGAGTGTCTGTTTGATATAACATACGTAATCAAGATAAATTCATCCACTACATCTTTTGGATGAGCACATATGTCAATGATTGTTTTTGTTGGCCCTCTCATTGACTTTTAAATTGGGGCCTAACAAATAGGTAAAACATCATTTTAACATGGTTAAGGTTTCACGTCGGGTTCACCATTTTTGGTTCCCTCGGAATCCGGGGATGACAGCCTTGATTGGAGGTTCAAACGTTCCAATCGGTTTCTAACGGGTTTGTTCGTAGAATTGGAAACATCCAATGATTCCACATCCATTCGGACCTACTTTCCAATGGTAGGTGCTCATTATTTTGTGGACTGATGAGACTTTGGAAATTGGATTGGTCTAGAGGATGGTAGGTCAGACTCATCACACATTTTTGAGGGGAATTATTGTCTACTCCGGGACTCTCTTTGTAGATTTAAGTTGTGTTCGTGAATCCTTATTACATTTGCAAGTATAAAATGAGATTTCCTTCAGATCTAACAATCAATGATTAAATATGTAGGAAATTTAGAGAATCTTTTGTATGTATTCGAGGTTCTTCGTCGATAGAGAATAATCTGTATTTGTTAGAGATTCTTGGTCAACGGTACCCTTCGACACATTTATACAGAAGTCTCTTGGTCATTATGATAACCATGCTGGTTTTAAATCCACTCAGTGGGGCACTTGAAGTTTATTGTCATTCAGAAGGACATGGATTATTTTAGAGTTGGGATCGAACCCATAGACAGGCTACCTACGTATCCTTTGTTTAGAAAAGGAATCAGAACCCACGTAGTTCGAGTAAGGGAGTATGATGTTTATGATTGATGGCTCAAAGAAGGATGTCGCAATTACTTTTACACTCTAAGCTCACGTGAGTCATGCTCGGTGTGAGAAACAAGAGGTATTGGTAAAAATTATATAATTGTGCCATGAAATATGCAATCATAAGAAATAATGTGGGGCTTATGTATCTATGACTACCCAGATAAATGAAGGTTAGGATTTACTTTAGGGAAGAAATCCAGGAACAGGGTCCATAAAGGTATATGTGCTTCATGGAGATTTTGAATACTCTAACATGGGGCTCACTCTTGAAAACGAAGCCCAAATTAGGAGAACACTTATGATTGGGTTTTACTCCTAAAAAAAGGAATCCCAGATCAAAGGTAAATTAGGACTGGTTAAGATAAATTAACACTAGGGCTTACTCCTGAAAAGGAGGCCCAGGTCAAGGATTAAGGTTTGGGGCTTACTGCTGAGAAGGATGCCCAAATTAGGAGACTGGGGCTTTCTCCTGAGGAGGATTCCCAGATTTGGGAATTTTATGAATTGGGGATTACTCTTAAGGAAGATGCCCAAGCTTGAGACTGGGGCTTACTC
Source organism: Viscum album (assembly GCA_963277665.1). NCBI lineage: Eukaryota > Viridiplantae > Streptophyta > Magnoliopsida > Santalales > Viscaceae > Viscum > Viscum album. The sequence goes on along the minus strand of OY728147.1, from coordinate 176,092,596 downwards.
CTGAAAAGGAAGCCCAGGTTAGGGGATCTGGGGCTTACTCCTAAGAGGATGCCCAAAAATTAAGGGACTTGGGGCTTAATCCTAAAGAGGATGCACATATTAGAGGACTTATGACTGGGGATTATTCCTGAAAAGGAGACCCAGGTTAAGTATTCTCTCATCTTAAAAGGATGAGGTTGAAATGAATGAAATCTCAATATTTAGTGACATAAAGATGTGTAAATCACTAGGTTTTTAGAGATATTCCACAAAATTATTTTCAGATAAGGAAGCCAAATCAAGAAATCATGCCAAAAAATGTCATTGAAGAGTGTCTTGAAGAATGAATCTTGAATATGAAAGGTGTAATGGCTTAAGAGGGGTGAAATGGGCAAGAAAGGCACCCAAAAAGACAGGGGCGCGCAAGTCCTCGCAGGCGTGCAGGTACTGCATGGGCGCGCAAGTTTTGGTCGCGCAGGTATACTCCTGTGTGACACATGATGTACTTGCACGATAGTTAACCAGCAGGGTAATAATTGAGAGACTCTTCATTAAATCCTTTAGAATCTTCTTGAGGTTCGTCCAGAATAGGGGCATACAAGATCTACTAAAGGAGTAAGGTGGTGCGCAAGTGTGGCCCTTTTCCCTTAAGGGCTGGCCACTCAGGCACGCAAGTGTTGATGAGTTTCAACACTTAGGCCTTCCTCCCCCTCTTTAGATCTTCCATTCTTGGTACGAAATTACCTTAAAAGTGTTTCAGATGCTTTGAGAAGAGACTAGGGCGCTGGGAGCTCAAATCTGAGTTTCTGGAAAAAAATCATCCCGAAATGGGGGGCCCACAGGGTCTATTTATAGGCAGGAGAAGACCTAGGGCAGTTACCACTTAGGTCGTGCAAGTCACTTGTGCGACCATAAGGCTTCGCACAAGTGTACTTGCGTGACAGTGATAGAACATGCACGGCATATGTGCTTTTGATCCCTTGTTCATGCCTTTGTCGATTTTTGATATTTTCTTCAAAGGATGAATCAATTTGTGCTAAGTCATTTCTTTTTAAATTTCTTTAGACTCTGTGACGAAAAAGGAGCATCAACAATAAGTATATTATATGGTAAATATGAAATAATTATCATTATTTAAAGTTAAAATATTACTTACCTCCTTTTTATAATGATCAGTGAAAAATGGAAACATTACTCATACATATCTATGACCTACCATATCTATGATCATAACATACTTCATTTTTAGTAACAATGATTAAGGATTGGTTTTAAAAGTTAAATTTATATAAAAATATGATAATTACTTTATTTTTATTAATATAGAGATGATATAACTATATAATATGTTCAAGACCAGAACCTTCATAGAAAAACACACATGTGAAGAAACAATGAAAATAATGAAATATTATTTACAAACGGATTATTTGATGTTATTAAAGGATTATATATGATATAATAAATATTATTATTATTATTTAATAATCTAACAACATTTTTCAAATTACAATTCATGAGGATGAAGCATGTTCAACAAATAAATCTTAAGGTAAGGGGTTTATCTTCAATTTCATTTCATTATGGCATATTGTAATGTTATGCACCTAATTTATTTTATATGATGTATATAATAACCCTTGGGCATTTATTCTCAAGAATAAATAATTATTTATGGTATTTTGAGTTTCAATTATAATTGTTTCATCAATGGTTATTTTAATTAAAGGCTACCAAGTGGTAAATAATTTTAAAAATTATTTTCATTTCATTGGCTTATAGTACTTCTTCATTATCATTGATATTCTAATATTACATTTCTAATGAATTATGAATATATATTGTTTTATTTCCACTTATTTCTTGTGTATTTATAGTTCATACACATATTCAAGTCATTTAATCATTATCACTTCAAATTTAGGATCATTTTAAGGGTTTATTTCTTAATCTAATTATAATAGAGATTATTCATTCTTGAATTTCAATTAAGGAAATTATTTGATCATTGTATAATAAAACCATTTAATTTTCTTATTATAATGTGGATCATAATATTTTCATGTAATAGTACAATTTTCCCATTCTTTTTTACATAAAATTTTATAGATAATTTTTTCAACAAAATCTTACTTCATTTCTCTCTTTGGTCAAAACACTGTTTTCTTGTAAAACCACGTTTTATAAAATAATTTTCAAAAATGTTTTTAAAACATTTCAACCTGATTTATCAAAATAATTTCAACCATTTTTTAATCTATATAATTTTTTTAAATGAAGCTTATGTCATTTTCAAATCCAACCCCAATAGGATTTTAATGGAAATGTGAGAGGAATATTCTTTTTGTTTTATGAACAAGGAACTTTCCTACACTTTTTTTACAGTGAAAAGTAATGTTATTTTTAAATTTTATGAAATATATGAAATTTACCATCGTAATTAACATCATTTTTTTGAAAATTCCTTTGTAATTGGTGATGATATTTTAAAAATAACTATTTAATAGTGATTTTCAAAGAAAATGATTTTCAAAATGTTTCCCAAAATGAAAAGTATTTTTTATGAAGAATGTTTTTAGAGAACTATTTATGTTATTTATATTAATTAATGACAAAAACCGTTTATTCCTACTCCAAAGTTAATATATTAATACCATACCTATTCGTCCTCTGGATGGTTTTTGATTATTTTGAATAAGGATAGTATTGACATTCACTTATTTATTTCATTGTTAAGTCATTGACTTCCCCTTGAAATATTCACTTTCTAATTATCATTAGCCATTAAATATTTTATAAATATCGATATTATTTATCATGTATAAGGTTATTGATTAAACGATATCTAATTTCTCTAAATGGTGTTTTACTTTGAATGTATCTTTTTTGACTGGGGAAATATTGATAAATTTATATCCTTTACACAATATGGATTTTTTTTATAAAGAAAATTTTCTATGAATTAAATATATTATTCAATATACGAGGAATGATTTATACCTGATGTGATGGGTGGGCCCTAAAATTATATATCCCTTTTATGTATTGGTATGTATCATGAGATAAATCAGATAAGATAGTATTAAACTATATTTTACCTATAGTTTTAATCGTCTTATGAATGGTCTTGATGGTAGAGGTACCATGATACCTGAGGTCATTGAATCTTATAATTAAGCCTTATTTTCATTAACATTTTAGTTATTACTATCCAAGATATTTTTATAATGATATTATCTCTGGATGCATTTCATTCATGTTTTATTGATTAAATAGAATTCATTTTTACATTTATACCTTTCCATAATTTTTATTCATTATCTATTCATGTAGTAAATTTATTTAATTGGTATGTTTTTTTAGTTATTTAACTTTCCATATTGATTTTTATCTAGGAGATTTTCAAATTGATATTATATCAAAATTCAATTCCTTATAATATTATTGATTAAATAGAATGTTTTTTATGTTATTACCTTTTCGTATTGATTATTATTATTTATCCATGAATGATTATATTTTACTTAACCATTATTGGGAATTTGATGTCACTCTTATTTTATTTTCTTTCCCCATGATTCAATGAATTGTACTAACAACGATATTTAATGATATTCTAGAGGGAATAATGATATTATAAAAAATATATATGTTTTAATTTGTGTATTCAAATGTAATCTAAGAATCAATTATGTCTAGTTTACGAAGACTATTAAACTATTTGGTAATTTTGGATGTGATTCCTCATATATTATGACAATATAATATAGTAAGACACAAACTCTATGATGATGGGGTTGGGGTATCTACAATTGGTATGAGAGGAAGATTAGTAGAATCCTTGAGATCCAGATTTAGAAAAACATAGATTAGGGAACAGAACCATGTGATATACTTTCAGGATTAGAATATAATAACATCCTAATGTATTGGTAAGGTAGATATTATATGGTTTTTCTATAAATATATTCTTATCAGGATTATAAAAGATGATGTGGTTATGCCACAGAGGTACCTAGGGGTAATAACATAGAAAAAGGTGTATTGGGCTGGACCCGATCGTCACGTAGTGCATGATAACGAACTTTACTGCACACCTGGATTGAAACTCTTGGGGTATATTCATAGGATAATTCACATTTTATTAATAATAATTATGAATGATTTGAATATATAATGAAAATTTATGACCTTGGTTAAACCCATGATCAACGAAGTATGTTGAAATAAAATGAATAAAGTATTTTTGTGATGGGATTCAAGATACCAATGGTACTTTGGTAATAAGAATTATGAAACGTCTAAGGATTATGTTTGGTTTTTGAAGAACATTTGTATCCATTAAAATTATATTTATGGATACCATCATGCATTAGTGAGTTTAAGATTTATCATATTTTCTAAGTCTTAATCACCTTTTTTAGGTTTCATGTGATGAAAATATACCATGATTAAATCCATTTTGGAGAAATTTATGGCTAGTATATATTTTAGAGGAAACTTATTTGAGGAATAATGCCTTTAAATTTTATATACATAAATTTAAAGTTATTGATAGACTTTAGGGTTAATATAGTCATTAATGAACTTGTAATAATAATAATAAAATATTATTAGACTTCGTGAGAAATAGTTGTATTGAAAACATTTATAAAAAGGATATTTAATGATTAACATTATTTCAAGGATATCCATTATATTTTTGGAAAGATTATATGAATTATATTAATATAGCTTATAAAAAGTACAACACACATGAAGGGTGAAAACCCATTTCATCTTGATAGGCGATGTGGCTGGAACCCATGACCAAAGGACAATAAGGGCTTAACATCTACCACTAGCCTATATGATGTCTTAGTTAATAGGTTATAATTTTTATTTAAAATATTTAAAATATATATATTAATGATGTTCTAGTGGTATTACTTTCTAGGTTAAGAGATTAATTAATTATATTGGATAACTTATTATAACCATATTATTTTTGGAAAATAGTTAGAGATAGATGGAAATACTAGTCACTCTATTAAGAACCTTATGATTCATTGAAAGTGAATTTTAGTGCTTATGGAATAAAAAATTCATGTTTGGATATTTATTTCTTGGAAGTAAGTGATGAATTGAAAATTGATTGAAGAAAAACGAAATGATGTGTAACACCCAGAGCTTCCACGATACACTTCTCTTTTAATAATGCAATAGCTTGCATTTTACGGATTTTCGAGATTCTAACACACTGCGACCAATGAAAATAGCCATTATGAATAGTAATACCCACTTTTTGAAATTATATATATTTTATATTTTAAAATTGACTTAATTTTTTTATTCAGAATATCGAAAATAGCCTATGATGAATTTTTGGTATTTTTCTGAGAACTTCCAATTTTTTATAAATAGTGAAAAATACTTAAAAACAACTTTTTAATCAATATAAATTATAGTGATAAATTATACTATTTAGTGGTTTTAAATTTTAATTAGAATATATTTTTACCATTTTATCCAATTGTGGTCATTAGAATTAATTTCACTTTGAAATTAGACATAAACAATTGTCAATATTTTGATATATATTGTTTCTTAAAAACACGCTATTTGTTGTGACAGTGGGAATTAATTATAAAATTAATTAATGCAACTTATATGTTTGGAATTTTTTAAAATATATATCATTTTTAATTCGGAATATCAATTATAGCTTAGGGTGAAATTTTGGCATTGTTCGGAAAAACTTGAATTTTTGATGAATAGTGAAACCACTATGTGGTAGTTAAAAAAATGATTTTTTGTTTAAATGAAACATTAAAACATCCGTGTTTTGATTTTCAAAAAACATACATACATGGTTGTCATTAGGAAGTAAAATTTTGTTCAATGGGATCAAAATAATTTTTTTGGTGAATAGTAACTTTTAAGTTTAATTAATCGTGATTGAAGGTAATTAGTGAAATTTAAGGTAAAAATGATATTATAAAAATATGAAAATACCCTTACACTTGTCCTACCCCTATTGGATGAGTTATGGACGACCAAGAAAATCCAGGGGTCAACTTGGGGACCCCATGGAGCCACTTTGGTAGGAAAATGACATTAAAAACATTTTATTTAATGTTAAAATAAAAATGTCACAAACATGAGTTGTTTTACTAAAACAATTTTTAAATGGGGTTATATAAGTCATATTTTTTACTATAAATATTCATTAGAAAGCTAAAAAGATTTAATAAATCATGATATTTTTTTTATAATTTTTAGACATTAGATAAATTAAATTGTTTATTACAACATGATGATGCATTGATTACCTCATTAATTAACTATTTAAATAAAATGAAATGATAATGTAAAATCTAAGACTTAAACTTTTCAAAAACCTATTGGATGAGTGTATTTCGAACCCTTATCACATTATCCTAGAACTATATATGTTTCAGACCTTTAAAATCCGAATCTCATTATATAATAAAGTAACATTTCATTACTTTCCAAGAGTGCCCCTCCTCTCCTCTTATAAAAGGCCCCCACCTCTACCACCTTATTCACACCTTCAAGCCATTTGGATCGGCCAAACTCTACCCAAATACTCTCACAACATCCCTATATTACTCCTAGAAACCTCACTTTGGGAGGAAGTCTTCCCAAGGAAGCCTTTGGCTCAAATCAAAAAGAGTTACCCGATTTTAAGGAGGTTAAAGAACGGTCGAGTCAAGTCGGACATGAGGTAAGAGAACTTCTTAACCCAATTTCTATTCTTTGGGTTAATCTCCTATTTTAAAATTATGTCATGATATTATTATGTCCTATCTTGTATTTATACTGTCTTTATGTTTATATATAGTGAATATATTTTATTTAAAAAAATGATCTTTGTAAGGGACTTCGTCTCAATCTCCTTTCATTGAGGCATATTTTGTTTTATACACAAATTTCTTTTATACGGTGTATAAACCCCTTTGACTTATACATTTATTCGAAAGGAATTTTTTTTATACAAATCATTTTACTAAACGGCAAAAGGGAATGTTTTTTTTGTCGTACGTATGCGGCAACAACGACTTCTCTGCTGTCGTGACCATTATTTGAGTTTCATATTCCTCTACAAGCCATAACTTTTTTTAAATGAAAAATAATTACAAAGTTTTAATTTTCTTTTATTTTGGTATGGAAAATGGTTATGAAAATGTTTTTATTATATCAATGTGTTGTATTGATATCTTGTGATTGAAATGTGAAAATGTTATGTTTCCTTTATGTATGTTTTATGTGATACGATTATGGTATGGTTTATGATATGTTTAAACCTATTCATATGAGGAATTCATTGGACTTAATAAGTGACAGGTGGAGCCCACTATATATCCTCGATGCATCCGCAGGACTCATGAGACAAACTAGTGTCTTAGCACAAGGCCTTGACAGAATCTTATTTGTAGTCTTGGCACAAGGCCTTGGCTACGTGGTTATGATAGTCTGGCATTATGCATTCCATCTTTATGAAAGTGCTTATTGATATTTCATGTGATTATTTGACTAGTATATTATCCTTCTGAGTAAGTAAATGGAATTATTTAATTTTATTTTTTCCATATTATAATGATGTTCAAGTTTAAAAAGGCTTTTGTTTTAGTTATACATTGCCTTAAATGTTAATGTTTATTTATGAAAGCTTCTGCAATATTGTTATCCTTACTGAGAATCTGAGCTCACCCCTTTAAATGTTTTAATATTTTCCAGTATGTGAAAAAGTATTTTATGAATGACCTGCAAGAATAGTCAGAAGAGGATATGAGTGTGGACTATGGAGACTTTTTATTGTAGTTTTTCACTTTATGATGTAATGTAACATTTATGAATGTATCTAGTGTTTCCAAGGCTACGAAACTAATCGGTCTTTCGAGACTTGATCTTTTGTGATCATGCCAATGTTACGCAATAATGCACCGACTCTGGGTAACTGGGGTCGGGGCGTTATAGTTGGTATCAGAGGCCGTTTAGTACTAACCTTAGAAGCTAGATTTAGAAAAACTCTGATTAGAGCACATAACCCTAAGATAGACATTGAGCATTAGTATAGAAGAACTTCCTAGAATTTTGGTATTATAGAGATTTTATTATTTTTCCGAACAATACATCCCTGTCTGGATACGAGCAGGTAGAGGCGGCTCTGGAAGAGATGTACCTAGGGGTAAAACCCAAAAACACCACTTTGAGCTAGACTCGAACGGGAACTGGTGCACGACAACAGGCCATGTTGCACTCTTGGTTACGACACTCCTGGGGGATATGCTTAGGATAATTATCATTTTTTTACAAACCATTATGAAGGGTTTATGAGTATACACTTTCTCAAAGAAATTTTTTTTATGATTGTGGATTATATCCATAAACCGTTCAATTTACATTAATTATTCTACATGTTTGGAATTATTCATTGCAATTCATAAACTAACCTAGTTTATGCCATTGTATAGAAATTGCGCCCAGTAAAGAAATGTGATCTCCATCAATACGTATGATCCAAATAGTAAGAAGGATCATATCTTTCATGGTATTAAGCCAACATTTAGATGGGAAATGGTCTCCCATGTGTTCTCAACATATGAAGAAATAGTATCATGTGTTAATAAGATAAGAAAAGAATTCTCTGAGTCTTATGGATTTGAAGGGATGAAAGAGAAGAAAAGGATGGAAGAGAGAATGATGGACAAAGGGACGAGGGAAAAGAAGAATTTTCCAATATATGATAATTATGGGAAGAAACACCTTGGAACATGCCTGAAGGGAATTGGAGTTTTTTATAAGTGTGGAGAAAAAGGACACCAAGTGCGTGACTGAAAGGGTAAGAAAAAGGTTTCAAATGTACAATGCTTCATCTGCAATGAGTGGGGACACTACGCAAACCAATGTCCAAATAATCAGAGTTTTCCCCAAATGATGTTATTGGATAATAATAATGTTATGATACTACCACAGATGAGGAGGAATGATTAGAGTTCTTATGTTATCATTAATGAATTTTGTCATTTGAGTGTTGTATCAATGATGTACTGGTTATAATAATTATGGAGTATATAAGGATTGTACTACAGTAATATTTCATCAAGGACTTGAGATTGTGTGGAACCAAGAAAAGTGACTCCACAGAAGGTTAAATTTTTGGAAAATATATGGTTGAGAGAAAGATAAACCATAATATGGTTCTGATACCGAGATAGTAATTTTGGAATAATACATGATTGATTTGGATAAATTATATTTGATATTCTTAAAACAGATTAATGATTTGTATACATTTTTAGATAGAAGGAGTATATCTAGTATTCTATAAGGAATAAGGGATCATGAAAGTAATCAATAAGGATTTATGGTAATTCCGGATGTTGTATTGTTTTAAAGGAATACATGATGAAGGTGTTCACATGTTGTTACGCGGAAAAAAGGATCTTCATTATGTTTACCTTCCTTATAAAATTTGGACTGTGAGTTGGAAAAAAGTATTTTGGACAGCTATAATGGTTGGAATGGATTAAGTTGAACCTTGGATAGTATTATTTAAGGTTTAAACATTTCTGAATATTATTTTTGGAATATTGTAATACTATAGTTTTAGGAAAAGGAAAACCGGTAGGTCGGGGGATAACCCGTTGTGTCAGACAAAGCTGTAGGAATCAAACCCACAACCATTGTGCGACGGGCCTTTATTACCTACCACTAGCCTACAGTAAGTCCCTGGTTATTACAAAATAGTTTTCCTAATCTAAATGGTATGTTTTAATATTTTGAACCTTGTACGATTAGGATAAATATAATATTTTTGAGGTCTATTATATTTTTGAGTGAAGATGAGTTTATGGTCGAAATTATATGAAAGTTGAAAATCTACTTTTCAAGCATAAATATATATATACCTATCTCTTATTCTATGAATAAATTAATTCTTAAACATTAGTAAAGGGATATTAGAACAAAAAATGTGTTATCCTAATACCTTATGTCTTGTTGAACTTATAATATTGAAGGCTTTGAGGCCCTCAATTTTACACTTGTTTGTGATTGATGACCTCAATCACTCCCTAAAAATATTTACGTTTTTCCTCTAATTATATGTCTTTAATTTTCACCAATGTTCTCCTTATCGAGATCATAATTTGGTGGTGACTTTTTCATTTCCCTTTCCCTCTTATTAATGCTAAATTTTATTAACCTTATTTCCGATGTGGGTTTTCCACAAAGGTATTTTTCTATTTTCAACATTTTATTTTCAATTAAAAATTTCAAATTGCGAGGATGCAATTTATTGAAGGAGGGGAGAATGTAACACCCCGAGCTTCCACAATACGCTTCTCTTTCAATAATGCAATAGCTTGCATTGTACGCAAGTTCGAGATTCTAACACACCGCGACCAATCAAAGTAGCCATTATGAATAGTAATACCCACTTTTTGAAATTATATAGATTTTATATTTCAAAATGGACTTCATTTTTGGATTTGGAATATCGAAATTAGCTTATGATGAATTTTTGGTATTTTTCTGAGAACTTCCAATTTTTTATGAATAGTGAAAAATACTTAAAAACAACTTTTTTAATCAAAATAATTTGTAGTGATAAATTATACTATTCAGCGGTTTTAAAGTTTAATTATAATATATGTTTACTATTTTATTCAATTGTGGTCATTAGAATTAATTTCACTTTGAAATTAAACATAAACAATTGTCAATCTTTTTATATGTATTGTTTCTTAAAAACACGTTATTTGTTGTGACAACGGGAATTAATTATAAAATTAATTAATTCATATTATATGATTGTAATTTTCAAAAATAGACATCATTTTTGAATTCGGAATATCAATTATATCTTAGGGTGAAAATTTGGCATTGTTATGAAAAATTCAATTTTTGATGAATAGTGAAACCACAAAGTGGTAGTTAAAAAAATGATTTTTTGTTTAAATGAAACATTAACACTTATGTGTTTTGATTTTCGAAAATCCGACATACATGGTTGTCATTAGGAAGTAAAATGTGGTTCAATGGGATAAAAATAATTTTTTGGTGAATAGTAACGTTTAAGTTTAATTAATCGCGATTAAAGGTAATTAGTGAAATTTAAGGTAAAAATGATATTATAAAAATATGAAAATACCCTTACACTTGTCCTACCCCTATTGGATGAGTCATGTCCGACCAAGAAAATCCATGGGTCAACTTGGGGACCCCATGGAGCCACTTTGGTAGGAAAATGAAATTAAAAACGTTTTATTTAATGTTAAAATAAAAATGACACAAACATGAGTTGTTTTACTAAAACAATTTTTAAATGTGGTTATACAAGTCATATATTTTACTATAAATATTCATTAGAACGATAAAGATATTTAATACATCATGATATTTTTTTATAATTTTTAGACATTAAATAAAGTAAATATTTTATGACACCATTCTGATGCACTGATTAACTCATTAATTAACGATTTAAATAAAATGAAAAGATAATGTAAAATCTAAGACTTAAACTTGTCAAAAACCTAGTGGATGAGTATATTTCGAACCCTTATCACCTTATCCTCGAACTATATAAGTGTGGGACCTTTAAAATCCGAAACTCATTATATAATAATGTAACATTTCATTACTTTCCAAGAGTGCCCCCCCCCCCTCTCCTCTTATAAAAGGCCCCCACCTCTACCACCTTATTCACACCTTCAAGCCATTTGTCTCAGCCAACCTCTGCCCAAATACTCTCCCAAATTCCCTCCCTTACTTCTAGAAGACTCACTTTGGGTAGAAGTCTTCCCAAGTAAGCCTTTGGCTCAAATCAAAAAGAGTTACCCGATTTTAAGGAGGTTAAAGAACAGTCGAGTCAAGTCGGACACGAGGTAAGGGAATTTCTTAACCCAATTTATATTCTATGGGTTAATATCCTATTTTCAAATTATGTCATGATATTATTATTTCCTATCTTTTATTTATACATTCTTTATGTGTATATATAGTGAATCTATTTTATTTAAAAAATGATCTTTGCAAGGGACTTCGTCTCAATCTACTTTCATTGAGGCATATTTTGTTTTATACACAACTATATTTTATACGGTGTATAAACCCCTTTGGCTTTTATGTTTATTAAAAAGGAATTTTTTTATACAAATAATTTTACTAAACTACAAAAGGGAATGTTTTTTTTTCATACGTATGCGGCGACAACGACTTCTCCACTGCCGTGACCATTATTTGAGTTTCGGCTTCCTCTACAAGCCATAACGTTTTTTAAATGAAAAATAATTAAAAAGTTTTAATTTTCTTTTATTTTTGTATGTAAAATGGTTTTGAAAATGTTTTTATTATATCAATGTGTTGTATTGATATCTTGTGATTGAAATGTAGAAATTTTATGTTTCCTTTATGCACGTTTTATGTGATACGATTATGTTATAGTTTATGATATGTTTAAACCTGTTCATATGAGGAATGCATTGGACTTAATAAGTGACAGGTGGAGCCTTCTATAGCTCCCCGATGCATCGGCAGGTCTCATGAGACAAACTAGTGTCTTGGAACGAGTCCTTGACAAAATCTTATTTGTAGTCTTGGCACGAGGACTTGGCTACGTGGTTATGATAGACTGGAATTATGCATTCCATCATTATGAAAGTGGTTATTGATATTGCATGTGATTATTCGACTAGTAAAATATCCATGTGAGTAAGTAAATGGCATTATTTAATTTTATTTTTTCTATATTATTCTGATGTTCATGTTTAAAAAGGCTTTTTTTAGTTATACATTGCCTTAAATGTTAATGTTTATTTATGAAAGCTTCCGCAATATTGTTATCCTTACTGAAAATCTAAGCTCACCCCTTTCAATGTTTTAATATTTTCCAGGATGTGAAGAAGTATTTTATGAATGACCTGCAGGGATAGTTAGAAGAGGATATGAGTGTGGACTATGGAGACTTTGTTATTGTAGTTATTCACTTTTGATGTAATATAACATTTATGAATTTATCTAGTGTTTCCAAGGCTACTAAAATAATCAGTCTTTCGAGACATGATCTTTTGTGATCATGCCAATGTTACGCAATAATGCATCGACTCTGGGTAACTGGGGTTGGGGCGTTACATGATGAAACTGTACTTATGAAATAAAAAAGTATAAACTTAGTATACTTAATTATATTCTTAGAAATTAAATTAATTCCTCAACCTATGGAAAAGGATATCAAAACCAAAATGTTATCCTATTACCATCATATTTGATGAATCATATGGTCTTTTAAATCACCATAGATTTATGATTTTGAAGCCATTAACTTTACATTGATCACAATATTTTTTATGGTAAATAACATCAATCACTATCTATAAATATTTATGAATTTTCCCCATGTTCATATCTTCACTTTCCACTAATGTTATCCTATTTAGAAACCTAGATATGTGTTATTCCATATGACTTTTGTACTTCCCTTTCTCTCTAAATAAGAGTATATGTTGTTAACACGTTTAGAATGTGGGGTTTTCACAAAATTTATTTTCAAATATAAAAGCCTTGATTACTATTTTCAAGTTTAAATTGATAGGAAACAATTTATTTAAGTTGGGGAGAAATTTACAACTTGAAATTTTAAAATATGAACATCATATTCGATAGTGTGTATGACACGCAATACCAAGCATAGAAAGGAATATAATATCTCGAGACATTATGATATATTTAATATTTTAAATGAATTAAATACAATATAATACTTTAAATAAACGCAACAAAGATTTTATCTTTCATTACATGCAACAACGGGTTTTTTCGACATCTTGCATTACTGGCATGACCGAGTTTTACTGAAAATATACTATTAATGTTAATATTTAATTATACGGTTATCATTTAACAGTTGGAATGGAAAATATGAATAAGATTAAATAAACTATTAAAATATATAGTTTATACACATTTATTTTTTAACAATTGATAAAAAAATAATAAGAGTCATTAGAAAGAAAAATAAATGCTTATGAAAAAATAAAACTATATTTTCTTAAAAGATGGTTTAGTTGTGCATAAAAAAATAATTTAAAATTAATTTTTAACAAATTTGAAAAAAGTATTTGAAAAAATATACTTTATTTTTTAAATTTTAACAAAAAAATAAACTTACGGTGAATTTTTGGGATTATTCTGAGAAATTTTAATTTTTGATGACTAGTGAAATGTACTAGATTTTAATTGAAAACTATCTTTTATTCTACATAATTTATTATTATAAATTATATTTTGATTTGGTATTAATGTAAAATTATTTTATTTTTATATCAGTTAATCTAATTTAGTTCTTTTTAATTATTTTTAGAATGAATTTTGATATAAAATCTTCATAAACATTTGAATATTTTCACCAAAAAAATCAGTTTTCTCCTCACGCTTGCAGGATGAATTTAAATTAAAATTTCCCACTTATATGAATTTAACTTTTTAAATTGGATACCATAATTAAAATAACAAAATTATAATATATAATAATTATAACATAATTTTTTTCCAATGTTATTAGTGAAATTAGTTAAAACTAATTACAACAATTATGTTAAAAATTAGTTTTCTCAGGGATTAAACTTTAAACATAAGGGGATAAGTGACCAATAAAATTGTACAAAACCACTTTTATGGATGTATATCGACATTATAACTTATATTTTTTATAATTTACAATTATTGGGGCCTGGTGACATAAAAATAACATGGGTGGAATTCACTCTTTTGAAATTTTTCAAGTGTGCCAATCAATGCACTTATAAAAGGCCACCCACTCTCCTCCTATCTTAACACATTAAAAATAATTGGTTCTAAAATGACCAAACCAAATCAATTATAAATTATCATTCCCTAATAATATAATCCTTATATTTAGAATAAATCCTTACTTATAAATATTTAGTTCAAACATGAGGAGGATACCTGATGGAGAGGTAATGTTTTTCAACAAGAATCTTCATTTTATTTCCTTCTATATATACTTAAATTCCTATTATATAATGATTATATAATAAAATAAGTATATTTAATATGATAATTTATTTTTTTCTATTTTTATTACCTAAAACAACACATAATTCAATAAAATAGATTATGAAATCATCGTTCGTGTGTACAACATACTACAACCACATGAACCGGTGTTGCTTGTTTTTACATTACCAACTCTCAAGGTTGGGAATGATGATAGAGATAAATTATATATATATTATATTTATAAAATAAATAAAAAATTGTATTACATATATCATATATAAATATATATTAACTTCCATTTATTAGGAGATATGATAACATCGTTCCTGTGTACGCCAGACTACCACCTCATGAAGCGATGTGATTCGTCTTTCACTAAGACGTCATATGGAAGGTGATAAAGATAAATTTAATGATTATATGTGATATAAATGAATTAATTATGATATTAATGACATATCTATGATTATTTAATGATAATTTATATATAAATTTCTATCTTGTTCATGCACATAAAGTTGATAACATCATTCGTGTACGTGTATACTACCACCATCATGACACGATGTTACTCAATATACATCATCAAAATACATATATGAGATATATAAGTAAATTATATGGTATATATCATATAATTATAATTATAAAAATATAAAATATTACTTACATTCTTTCCATAATGATCAGTGAAAAATGGAAACTTTACTGATGCGTATGTATGACATACCACCTGCATGATCGTAATGTAGTTAGTTTTTCATAACCATCATTAATTATTGGTTTTAAAACTACTATTTATGTAATAATAATATTATTGTGTCATTATTATTATTCTATAGATGAAAGAAGTACATAATATGCATAATAACCATAACATTGATAACAAAACAAGATTGAGAAAACAAAACAATTAACACACCAAATAATGAAAATAATGATATATTATTAAAAAATAGGGAATAAGATGATATTAAAGTATTATATATGATAAAATAAATTTTAATATGGTTATATAATTAGTTAATAATATTTTTAAAACCAATATTAATGATTTGTAATCATTTTCAACCAAAAGGAATCACAAGGAAAAAGATTTCATCTTAATTTCATTTCATTGAAGCATGTTGTAATGTTATGCACAAAATTTCATTTATATGGTGTATATAAAGCCCCATGGACATGTAATATCATGGAATTTTTATTATTAATAGTATTTCAAGTTTTAATTTTAATTATTTAATATAAATATATATTAATTAAAAGTTACATATTGGTAAATAATTTTATAACCCCATTTCTTTTCATTAGGTTATATTACTCTTTTTTTGTCTTTAATATTATAAGATTATGTGTGAAATGAATTATAAATTCATATTTATTATTTAAATTTATTTTATGTGTATTTTATTTTGATACACATAATTTATTCACTGGATAATTCTCACTTCATCATTATGATCATTTTAAAGGTTTATTTCACAATATCATTCAAAGTGAGATTGTTAATTCTTGAATTTCTGTTGAAGGAAATTATTTAATAATTTTATAATAAACCCATTTAATTTACTACGCCTATATTTATTACTGATATTTTTAAGTAATAGTACAATTTTTTCACTCATTGGTACTTAAAAGATTTTTTATTTTTTTTAGAAAATCCAAATTGATATCTATTTTCACTTAGAAATATGTTTTCTTCCAAATCCATGTTTTCTGAATAGGTATTCAGAAATGTATTTAAACCTTTTAATAATTATTTATCAAAGGTATTTTAACCCATTTTTAGCTTGACAACCGATTTTAATGGAATCTTATGTCATTTTCAAAATGACGCCTATTTTTATTTTTTCAAAAATGTGAATGGAATAATCTTGTCATTTTATGAAAAAGGAACTTTCCAAATATTTTTTCAATGAAAAATGAATGTGATCTTTATCTTTTATGGAATGTACGAAATTAATTTCTACCATGACTATCATTTATTAGATGATTGAATTAAAATTTTATGAGTTTTTTTATAGGTTTTTTTAAAAGTGATTTTCAAGTACAAGGATTACAAAAATTCTTTTCAAAATAAAAAGAATATTTTCCTTAAGAATGTTTTTAAATAACTTTTTATGGTATTTCTATTAATAAACTGAAATAACTCATTTTCCTAATATAATGGGTAAATGTTCATATCATCCTTATTCTTTCTCTGGATGGTTTATAATTATTTTTGAACAAGTATAGTATTGACATTCACTTCCTTATTTCATTTTGAATTCATTAACATCCCCTTGAAATATTAACTTTACATTGATAATTAGTCATTAAATTTACCCTAAATATCCATATTATTTATCATGGATATTATTATTTTTTAAACTATATCTCATTCTTATATATGGTGTTTTTATTTGAAAATTATTTGATTGATTAAGGAATTATTAGTAATTATGTATCATTTACTCAATACAGATATTTGATGATAAGGTATATTGATTCCTAGATTAAATCGATTATTTGATATATGAGGAATACTTTCAACCCAAAGGGATGGGTGGGGACCCACATTATGTATCCCCTATATGCATCAGAAATTATCCTGAAACAAATCAATTATTCTAGAATTAAAGAGGTTTTTATATATAATTTAAACCATATTGTGAGATGTCTTGATGGTAGGGGTACCATGAATCCTAAGATCACAGAATCTAGTAATTAAAAACTTTCTGTATTAAGATTTCTGTTATTATTATCCAAGATATTTTCACAATGATATTATCTATGGATGCATTTAATTCATAGTTTATTGATTAAATAGTATTTTTCAGTTACTTACCTTTTCATATTGATTATGCCTTATATATTCAAACAGTCAAGTTATTTAAGTGGAATTTGTTTTTAGTTATTTACTATTCCATTTTATTATTATCTAAGAGTATTTTGAATTGATATTATGTTTGGATGAACTTACTTATTAGTTTATTGATTATATGACATGTGTGCCCAGTTATTGCCTTACCATACTGATTATTCTTATTTTTTCATGAATGATTCTAATATACTTAATACATGATCAGTATTTGAGTTCACCCTTATTATGTTTCCTTTCCCACATATTCAATAATGTGTATGAAGAATGACATACAAGGATATGATAGAGCGAATGATTTTATTCTAGAAAAAATATTTTTGATGTGATTTGTGTATTAAAATTTAATGTAATACACAAGTATGTATCTAGTTTACCCTGAATACTAAACTATTCAGTTCATCGGGATGTGATTATTTGTATCTTATGCCTATGTAATGTATTAAGACACTGAATTCAGACATCTGGGTATGGGTTTACTATAATGTGTGTGATTTAGTAGCTCAAAAAGTTGATGTTCCCATATGTTTATATTGTTCTATATTTCATTGAAATTTCGCATTCTTTTGTTATTCTACCATGATTCTAGATTATGTTTGTAAGAATCTAATATATGTTATAATTTATATTCTTCCTTGATGTCATTTATGTGGTAATATATTTCTATATTTTGATCCTTAATTATTGAACTAGTTTTATTATTACCACTTATGATTTTAGGATCATTTTAAAAAGATATTTCTCTCATATTCAGGTTTCCTAACTTGTTTATGATTTAACCATTAGTATTCATTGATATTTTTTCCTTTAATGACTGTTTGTGCTCAACCCTTTATTATGTGTCCATTCCTAAAATTATTGTTATGATTATATCTGATGAGATGTATAAATAGGGACATAGTGTGGTTTATTATGGGGAAATTCTCATGATTATTTTAAAACAAGTTTCTTATATATCTAGTCCTCAAATAAAATAATCATTGGGTTCATGGTATGGTTTGATTATATGTGATTTTTAGTTTTAACTTATGTTAATGATATAAAATAATGATATGGTTAGCTAGGGTCACCTTTTTTTTATAAAATCCAATGCATAAAGAATGTTTTTTAGCACTGGATCTGGGAGTGTAGGTCTGGATCACCTCCATTAGTATAGAAACGGAGTTTAGTTATTTTTTGTATTAGTTTAGTTAGTTTTAAATATTTCAATAGTATAATTTTATTTAAACCCCTAGAGACATGTCTACATATAGGATAGCATCCTAAAATTTTGCTGAAATATAGATTTTTTCATTTCTAGAATTAATCACTATATAGATTCAATAAAGAGGATGAGGCTCTGCCATAGATGAACCTAAGGTAAATATCCTTTAAAAGGATATATGGGTAGTAACTAGATCTTAACATGGTTAGAAAAAGATACATAACTACAAACCTAGTTTGAAACTCCTATGGTATATGTCGTGGTGAATCACATGCTCTTGATGTTCCATTTGTAGGATTTGTACACATTTTATGGTATGGTTATAGATCCTAATAAGAAATTGACAATGAATGAAATATATTGAAACCTATAAAATAATAATTTAGGTTATATATGTCATTTATTATTTATTCCTTCTAAGTTAACATTTCTCCTTTTTATTTGATTATTGTATTAAGAATTATTAACTTTAACATTACATTATTTAATTAATGGTTGGGGAAAATAGAAACATAGTTAAAAATGAGTGTTTTGGACAATGAAGTGATTGTCCCACGGAGAAACCAAACTAGATAAGATCTATAGTGAGAAATATTATGGCTATTCCTAATGAACTATCATAAATTATGATTAGAAACTTGAACCTAGTTGAATTTCCAATCACACCAAAGAAGACAAGTATAGAGTTTCATGGAAGTTCATCTAATAAATATTACATTGGAAACAAAATTAAATTTCAAATGTGTCAAATATATGGTAATAAGTATCCAGTATATGTTTTTGAAAGGACACTAGAAACACTTCAAGTTTTTGACGTTTGGATATTAAGCTAATGATTTTTTGATGATGGATGAAGAGGCTAGGCAATGAAACAGATGAGAGAGATTCCTTGCTAATGATCCACCCATACTTCAATGCTTAAAATGAAAGGATTTTTTTCATTTTGAAAATTGATACCGTAAACCACTGGTTTATGAGGGTAATAACCTCTAGAAAATGTTAAAACCTAGGAAATGAAAAATTTTATATTCTATAATAACCAATGAAGTGGATTGTGATAATTAAAATATACTTATCTATCACTCTAGATTTGTGGATGTATTATTGGATTTTGGTACCAGTCAGTCTATTTTATCTAGTAATTTCTCTAATAGAATCAAATCACTACCCCAATGATTTGATAATGAATCATTGTAGAAAATATATTGTTGTATGATTATTATATCCTAATTTGAGGATTGTGATAATGAACTTTGGGAAAATTTTATAATTATATATTTAGATGAATTTAATGTAATTTTGGAAATGAATTGACTATCTCTTTATAGACTCTATATTAATACCCCAAATAGTTAAATCACATTCAATATTTTATATGAGTATATGATCATATATCAGTGAAATAATAACTATGAAATCTCTTGGAAAAATAATTCTATTCTTGAAGTCATGATACAAAACCATGTGGGATATTTATCTCAAACGATTGAAGAAGAACTCAATATCAAGTATAATCTAATTATAAGGGAAACTATATGTTTCCCATAATTTTAAGGATAATATCTATCTTGAAAATATATATCGATTTTGGTCTATCTTATTGATTAGACATGTGATCTTCATCCCTGTATTTAATAATTTTCAACTAAAGGGGTGAAAAAACAATTTTCCACCAATCATTAACCTCTTGGTGAAGACCGTAAAAACGTTTACTAAGTGATTTATCCATTTCATTTATTAAGATTTGGATAAATATATATAACCATGATGGTAAATATAATAATATAATATTAATGATTAATTTATTATCTTAATGAAAGGATAATTTTTCTAATAGATCAATATAGCGCAACATTTTTATAGCATGTTCAGTAGGTAGATTTCCTTCTTATATTTTACACTGATATTGTGCTTTAACAATCTTAATTATTTTTATCCTCTCATTATCTTTTTCAAGATAATGGTGATGATATATTATTGTGTACGAATCCATGTCTTTATGTTGTATCATCAATTCTCCAGACACAATTTATAACATTATACAATGTACATTGGAATAATCCTCAACATATCTATAGTAGGTATCCTTTTTACCTTAACTCACCTACTATGGATGAAGAACATGAATAAGGGATTCCAGCACATTATACATGCATCCTAATAATAATGAATTTCATAATCAATAATACCATATTCATAAAATTGTATTTGTAAGTACATACCCTGAGTTATGTAATGATCACACTGTATTCTTGTTTTTTTTTCCATTTTCTACAATAATTAAAATATATTATTAGTAATTTAATAGATTAAAAATTTTATAATATAGAATAATAATTAATTTTATTAATTCTCCCACAATTTTATCAAGCCTCAATAGTCATCACCATTGTACTTGTAATGTTTAATTTCATTGAAATTCTAGTGGAATGGATTAATATTCCCCTTCATTATTATCCAAATTTTGGCCATAAAAATCATGAGAAGGTATTTAGGTAAGAAATCATTCCAATTGTGGGATTGTACCTCCTTGATCTTTTGAGTGGTCTCCCCAATCCAAAAATCAGTACTCATATTTCCTCAACAATTTCTTCCAAATTAGTATTGAATAAAATTTTACTATTAAATTGAATACATGATTTCTAATGTCATCCAAAAACCCTCATGAAAAATCCTAGATAAAATAAAGTGTCAGAATTTGGCAATTTGAACACTTTTTTCTATGTTTTCATTACCAATCAAGTAATAGAAGACTAATTCTTTCATAATTTATATTTATGGAATTTGAATTAAGTAGACATAAATTTTATCTTATTTTATCCATTATATATCATTTTAATATTAAGTGTATTTTTCATAATGAATTTAGTGTGATGGATAAAAACATATATTTATAATTAATTAATTTATATTCTTTCTTTTCACATTAATTTATTTATTGATGTCAACATGGTTATACATCCATAAAATAAATAATTCATAAGATATAAATAAATAAATAAATGACTTGATAATTAGATAATATAATGGTTGATTTATTGAGTGGACAACAAATCAAAATTTGACCTAGGAAAAATAACTCATTGTGCTAGTCTTGGAATGAGTTGTTGCATTCCACATATCCACATGTGTAACGCCTGGGTTGTTAACATCACAGTTCCATCATGAAAATATTCTACGTGACTTGGGATACATATTTATTACATGTATTTATTACTCACATGTAGGTGATAGGAACCAAAGGATTGGTTAAGGGGAATTACATAAAGAACATTGGACTCACATGTCCTACGTAATAGTGGAGGGAGGTATGACATGTAAACCATCATATTTAATTCATTTATTAAAAATTACAAACCCATGTAATGAATTAAAGTAAATAAATCCAACACATAAATATGGATTGGTCAAACTCATGAGTGATCATACACATTAAATAGTTACACATTTAAAATAATTAGCTAGCATTCATTTCAATTGTTTCATTAATAAGATAAAACATGAATGAATAAATCTGATTAATTATCGTATTAATCCATTAATTCATTTTATCTTATTTCATCCAATCATCCTAAAAATTACTATACAATGGGATTTTAAATAATATAAATTATTTTATTTTATTTATAAAATTAATAAATTTGTATACATATTTTTACTTGGAAGAAACACAATGACAACTAATATGAACTATTCATCATGGTTTAATTGTAAAAAATACACCCATATGACATATTGTTTACATAGAATGTGTCATACTTTCACAACATGTACTGTCAATTTAATGTCACATATAACACATTAAAATTATGTAGCCCATACAATTTAGTGCATTGAGTCTTTAATATACAATACCCACACATGAGTCATAGTCTCGAATATTATGTGGAATTAATTAGTCATTTAATATAATATAAAAGCTAATGACGGGTGAGTATTATCAACTTAATGACCCATGAAACTTGAGTCGATAAGGTTTGAGGAGTAATTAATTAATTTTAATATTTCTATATAAATTGGTAATGTACATGGAATGTACAAGCTAGTTACATAGTGTGTACTTATCTTCATCAAATATCTGCAGTACATGCTGTAGGATTTGATGTGTACTTCTCCTGAACATTTGTGATGTACACTTCATGTTTAGAGGATACATGACATGAACATCTAATTTCATAGTTTCTAGTCTATACATATCGTTTATTAAATACACATGGTGTATTAATTAAACAATGTGGTTTGACCCTTTTTTGACTTGAAAATGCATAAACTACATGGTGTGTAGTCATATTACACATCATGTAATTTAGAAACGATGTGCACCACCCTAGCTGGTCAACACATGGTGAATTTATTTCAAGTGACATGTACTTATTAGACAACAATCCAGAATTCTAATGGGTGTCCTTATTTAAGGAAAAAGGATACATGGTGTATAATAAAGGAGTACATGTCGTATATTTTTGTGTTATCTATCCAAGATCCATGGAACTTCTTTATAGGATCTTCATATATATATTTTTTCCATAACTGATCCAAGTATTTTTTTGAGAAATGAAGGAGGGGACGAAGATATATAGATGATAGATCAAGAATGAATTAAAACATGAAATGAAACATATATTTTAAATTGACACAAATCAACAATTAAATAAATAATTATAAATTTTAACTCGACCACTCTAATATCACTTATTGGTTTTGGGTTTAGATGAAGTTCCATATTGTAAATAAAACAAATTCCAAACCGATGGATCATTTATAATATTCTACATGACGTAAACGCTATAACCAATGAAAATTTTCTACCAGATATTGACATATGTAAAACCTAGAACCCATAGAGGAGAATTTAAAATTAAATCTATAATAAATTTATTTAGATCTAAATAAATGAATAATTGGCCTTAGTATCCTTATTCTATGATGATGATGTTGACCATCCAAAATCCCCTTTTCATATTATTGTTGTTGTGCTATCAGATTCAAGTATAGAATCCCTCTATTGGTGATCCATATGTGCTGCTTTGATATTTTAACAATCACCAATGGAACACAAGGTTCTAGTGTGAAGTATAAATAATTTTCTGACTTGATCACTCAACCATAAAGATTGAAGGATTTTTTCTAATTTTTGAAAATATGAGAGTAATATGAGTAAGGATAAAAAAAATTTGTGCACAACGATTCCCAATTTTCAATTAATACTACAAAATACACATAACCATCTATTTATAGAGTTAGGTTTTATGTTAAAATATTATTTAATTTCATACCAGCCCTTAAATAATATTATAATATTTAAAAAACCCCATGTCATGTAATAATAATAATACTATTATTATATTATGTCGCATTCTAACTTTCACAATGGTAAATATTATTTTTATAAACTTATAAATTAATATTCATTTTTATATGTGATCTTGGTCCACTCAAACTCCTCGATATTTTTTGATTAACTGAATAAATATTTTATTCATAAATAAAGATTCTATTAACAATTCAATAAATAAATATTTATTTAAATATTTAACAAATAGAACAAATATTTTATCCAAAATCCATCAAATAAATATTTATTATATTTTCAAGAAATCAAATAAATTATTTATTTAATAATAAACAATTATTTACTACCATTAAAATATTAGAGATCAATAAAACATCAATAATATTTTTACTTAGTCTTAAGAATAATATTTATTCAATTAATTAAATTCAAATAAAATTTAAATGTGATTAATGGAAACACTTAGTGTTTTAATATGAAGGATTATTTCTCATTGACATTTGATATGCTCGCTTAAAGTCTAAGGTTACTATCTAGAAGTGGGCAAAGAATTCCAATAGAAGGAACTCGATGTCATAAAAATGAAACCACATATGAATTCTCACGGTATAATGTTATCCCTTCGTCTTAATATCACATCAATATGGAAGCACTTCTGGGTCATCAACCTATATGTTGCCTTTATTTGAATATCTAAAATAAAATCCACTAAACCATGTCAATGGAATTTAATGAGACACTTACATTGTAATCCCAGTGTTGAGATATAAAATTCCATAAATATTGATGCAAAAAATCCTTCCTCAACTTATTAATTAACAACATGTCATT
Organism: Viscum album; assembly: GCA_963277665.1. Taxonomy (NCBI): domain Eukaryota; kingdom Viridiplantae; phylum Streptophyta; class Magnoliopsida; order Santalales; family Viscaceae; genus Viscum; species Viscum album. Next base: position 176,067,402 of record OY728147.1, on the reverse strand, counting down.
CATAATGCACCCGATATATTCGACTTCACCATGAACTACTATCATGAAGGTTTATGAAATACATATATGTATGTGATTCATAACATGAATGAATAATAATATTTAATTATAAGGACCATTGCACATGCACTTATAGAAGAATATTCAATGACACCAAAACATGAGGTATTCCTACTGGAAAGTCTGTTTTCATAATCTTTCATTTTAGATATTTATAAGTGTTAAATTTATGAGAAGAATCATCATATACTTATGAGTACTTACACTTGATAGTATATGTACTATGTTCTCTATCACAGTTCATTTTCCAACTATATAACTATATTTAAGAGATACAATCATACCATCTCGTGGATGTCATCATAGCGGGGAAATGTTATAACTTTATCAGTGTGATAGATACTATAAAACATTATAATATCAATGTTATACAGAAGAAAAATCAATATGTGATATGGTAGTTATATTAATATTCACTTATTTGAATATTCATGTAATCAAAAGTAGAAATTATTCGATTATAGGGAACTAAATCTAATAGCCAGTGCACTTTTTATTTATATAAGATTTTTGTTATAAACTGTTTATTTGTTTTTACGGCTTTGTTATGATTGGTGAATCATATAAATAGATTTACCCCTTTGTATTCTAGACCATGAGGGGCCATGGTGCTCCCTGCTTTATGTCATCAATTTTTTAGGATTTCCTTTATATGGATGTTTCATACCAATTTTTCATTAGATTCTAGCATTATCCCTATACCTTATACAAGATGAAATAATCTCCTCACGACTCTCTCAAGCACTCAACTCTATTTAGAAGCCTCTAAAGTATATCTCAGTGAGTCTAAGATCTAGTTGTTACCCCCACTTGGGTGTGGATCAGGTTTTTTGAGCTAGATAATTACATCGTGGCCCCCATCCTTCCTCTATCGCAGCATGACCCTCCTAGGCCACGATGAAACCACCCCATTCGAAGGGGTCATCCCTCAACCTGTCAGTGTCATAGAGTGACCCATATGGGTCAAAAATTGACATGTTTCATCTTGGGGAGGCACATACCTCCTCCCCTATTCATGAAGAGGCACCCTTGTGCAACACATCTTGATACCCTTTTCTAATGTCGGTCACAATGTGACTGACACCCTTCTATGTGTGAAGGGCCCACCATAGCTTGAAAAATTCTAAAAATCCATCCAACCCTTTCTCCAATGATCACTCAGTCACAAAAAACACCTCTTGGTCCTTGTAAATTATTTCATAACGTCTTCTTGATATGTCCCAACCCTCAAAATTTTGATATGAGTCTCAATTATCAAAATTTCCCCTTCTCCATGCCAAAATTCTAATTCACTCAAAATTTCACAACCCATAAAGACTTGAGGTTTTAAAGGTAATATTATTAATAAGTTTATAGATACATAAATAAAAATTTATATATTCACATATAGATTAACATATATATAATATATATGTGTCTTTGTTTGTGTGTGTTATAATGATCATTTATTAGGGGTATCCATTCTCATTGGCTAATCACAGACACTAAAAAAATTAATATGTGGCGACTAATTTTAAAGAAACCCCTTACACATTTATATTTTGGTTAAATATGAAAATTCCTTGAATATGGTCAATAAAAACCTAGAACCCACATTGGGGTCCGAACTATGTCTTACCCCTTTTCGCTTTCAATTTTTTAATTTATTTATTTTTCCTTCATTTTGTAATGTTTATCACTTTATTAAAGATTTAAAGTGGTAGGGGACATGAGATTAACTCAAGACTGTAACCAGAATATAATGTCATATGTTATCTTCCATTATTTATTTTTCCCTTAATTTTTTTATAAGATTAAATGAAGGTTTCTTTATTTTAAGTGCGAGTACAAGGTCAACCAACTCAGGTGTTTCTCTGTGTTTTTAATTTTTTCTTTTTAATTTTTTAGGAAATTTGAGATTTAAATAATATTCACTCTATTTTTTAAATATTGAGTTTATTTTGATATCATTTTATTTATTTTTTACGAAATGGATTTTAATGATTTTTGATATGGAAGCCTTTTTTTGAAAATTTATTCTCTAGCATTTTTATGTGTTTGACCAATTATTAAAATCCATACTAATGAGATATAGAATAAAAAATATTTTTCCATTACTTTGAGTTATTTGAAATAATTTTTACATATTTTTCATAATAACCACAATATATTGAGAGTATCAAGAATTTATTGTGTGAAACAAAACTTTTGAATTTTCCCTTTAAAATATATAGATATCATATAATGTTTTTGGTAATATTGAGTCATTTTTTTGGCTAGCCACATTTTAAGTTGAGACCCAAATTTATATCTACCCTTGTCAAGAAATTAAATTTAATAAATTCTCTTATAAGTTTAATCCACATAACATGAAAATTTTTCCTTACCTACCTTTTCTCTTAATATTTTTTCTTGCATATTTCATGTTTGAGTGTGGGGAATGATATTTTCTTATGTAAAATTTTTAATGTACTTTATTTTTGAGTGGTGTATGAAAAAAATATATGAATTTGATGAATTTTCATGAGTTATTAATTAATTATTATTAATTTTATTAATTATTTTTCCCAAAAAAGAAAAATGAAAAAATAGGAAAAGAAAAAGTTGGGATGAGATAAAATTTTTCATTATGCATAATTTTGTGACTCGTAACCCTCTTAAAAATAAATGGGGAAAAAATTTCATCCATTCATTTCATTAAATTTTCTTCTCATCCTCATTCATATATATATATATATAAAAGAATAAAAAATGAAAAAGGGAGAATTAAGATGAAATCATTTGTTGCCTGAATAGACCAAAGGCCTTTTTTATTGGGTTTTAATAACCCCCGTTTAAAGGAAAAGGGGTACCCGTTACAATAAAAATAGACTTTAGAGATTACATGAACCATAGCTCTTAGAAGAAATATCTAGACTATAACTACATTGAAAAACTCCTCTCCAGCATCTGCATCGTGATATCAGCTCTCCACCTTCATTGAATTCACTTTTTTGTCTCATGAACCATGTAAAATAAAGGGAAAGGGATGTAAATATTTAATAAAAATTTTGTGAGGATAATACAGTGTTTTTCAATTAAACATTCATGTGATTTTACTTAAGATTTCAGCCTCCTCTTTTTTACCATTGAATTTTTAAATTATTTTACCACCAACCATTAACCACAAAATAAACATGAAAAGTACTAATTATTGGAGTCATTTTTTATGTATAATGGTGTGGAGATATTATAAATTTCAAATCCTATAGTTATATAAAAAATTTACAAGTATAAGTATAACTCACGTTTTAATTTCTCTTGTGTGAAGAGTGACATAAAATTCTATACGAGACAAAATGTGGTTGGGTTATGAATGAGATTTTGAGGAGAATTAATTAAAACATGATATAAAAAATGGGATTTATTTTCATACATGAGGCATGGAAGAATTTTATTTTACAAATGTTCATGAGTATTAACTCACTCTTGATTTTTGTGTGGATTTTGATTTGAATATATGATGATTTCTTAGAAGTGCAACACTTAAGTGTAGCTGACTGATAAAGCAAGTATTTTCACATAATTTATTCAACAATTAATTTTTATATTCCTAAAAAATTTTGATTTAATGTGAAATTTTCTCATATATTCATTTTATATCGAATTGGGGAAAATTACAAAAAGACCTAATTTTGACTTTTTAACGTTTTTTATTTACCTTTATATCTAGGCCATAATTTTTTCTACAATGAATAAAATTATGAAATTAATTTATTGTTGAATTATAAACATTATTGGGTATATTTCATCAAACTGAACCCAGAGCTAAATCCAATAATTTGAGGCCTAAAGGAATATCACAATTTAGGCTACAGAATCTAAGCAATGATCTGATTACTTTTAATAGTATGACCATATATCCTAAATGGAAAAATTATATAATCTAAATTTTTTTGTGAAAAAAAATATATTCCAAGGATATTTATATTAAAATATTTAAATTAATTATTCTATCTCTTTTATAGACATAAATTCATGATAAATATAAGAATAGGAATTGGAGAGTCTTCATACTAAAAAAAATTATTTAATGAATTGATCAAAAATCTGGATACACATGGTTAATTTAAATAAAATCGTGTGTCTAAACACGTAAGACAAATGAAAATAACCTAAATTTATAAAATTTTATAAAATTTTACAGTTTAATGGGTCTTCCAGGAAAAAATATTTGGTAGAAGGATGTGGATCCAAATATCATACCCATGTTGCTTTTAAAAATTCACCTCCACTTGTTTCTAAGGAGTATTCCAATTTAGTTTTAAATTTTCAATATATTTGTAGTAATTTGGTAGAATAATAATATTAGATATTTTTAATATATATATGTGCTTACTTATTATATTCAACTCTTTTTTTCTCATTTGATTTCCCCCACCATGCTTTTCTATATCGATGAAAATGGAAAATTAACTTTTGTGTTTGTTCGAAGGAACGTAGTGGTGGTATATTGAGTTCTTAAACTTTTATGAATCTATTTATTAAGTTATAATAATTTCATTATCATTAAATTGTTTATATCGAGTAGTCGCCTTATTTTCCCTATCATCTGAGTTCCTCTTCTCATTTATCCATATTCATTTCCTTCATTTTTGGGTCATGCATACAGTGGAGTATGTATTAGATAGTGGGGTTGATGAAGAGATCTCTTATCCATATTTATGAAGAGTATTTTACCACATATAGAGGTCATAATGTGGGGTAATCACAATTCAAAAATTATGGTTTGGTATGACAGTCCACATTGAGTAGAATATTGAGAGTTAATTAATGAATGATGATAGCTCCACTGGGAACCCCTATAGAAAGTTCAATTTCGTTCTAATTTTTTCATGTATTAACTTGCACTATTTTTTCATTTATATATTTATATTTGTATCATTTTATTTTTTAAAACCACCCACATTTGGTAGGTTATTATTTAGAATTATGTTAGTTAGAATATAATAGTGGTAATAGAAATTTGGTGTGTTTTCGTAGCCTCCCTAAGAGATTAACCATGTGTGTGCACTATATTACATTATTACGTAATAAAAAATATTCATTGATGATTTTTGATAAATCACCACACATGCGATAGTGTTCCTAAATTACTTAGAATATGAACATAATCATCCATTTTTCCAAAAAATAATAAGTATTTTGTCTATAGTTTCCCTCACTTTCTATAAATTAACATTACATTAATTTTTTTGAAAACATAATACGTTACAAAAAATCACAAAGACCGTATTAGTCTATTGCCTTTGGAAACATGAATATATAAAAAATGGTATAAAAGTGATCTATATTATCTCACACTAGTTTCTTCTTGACTAGCACCCTTGTTAGACACATCAACCCTAAAACATATCTTCATAACATATGTGGAAGGACTCATAAAATTTTGTGAACTTAGATGCTCATTAACAGAGAATGTGGGATATATTTATGAATAATTATGAGAATAAGGGTATGATAACATGATCATAAAAATATAAGATCATACCCAACATATAAAATATCATAAATAGGAATCATGGAATAAATATTGAGTTTTCTAAATACATGAATCCTTTGGAAATTAAGAACAGAATTCATGAAATAATAATATAGGAATATGACATGAAATTGTGGAAGACACAAAAGAAAGTAAAATTATTTACAAAGTAGTCAAGAAGTTACATCTAAGGCCATATCAGTAGTATGGGATCCCTCCCTATACCATATTGGTAGCGATGGTTCACTTTCATGGCTATCTTAGTAGTATGAGTTCGCTCCACATACCATCTTAGTTGTCACAGTTCACTCCCATCGCTATCATAGTAGTCACAGTTCACTCTGAATACCATCTTAGTCTATCTCATGAGATATAAATCTTTACCCAATGCATTGGATCAAGATATAGGACCCACCCATCTAATAATAAAATCATACATACATGTACCAAAAGAACATAAACAATCATATCATAACCCATGAAATTAAATGGGTGTCATGAACAAGTAATAATGTCTTAACCTATGAAAAAAGATAGGCATTATAATCAAATAATAAATTATAAAAGGAAGTGTGATTCATAAACATAAAACTCAAGGAATAGGATTTGGGTACATAAAACTATTAACTCTGAAATAGAAATTGGTTTCATAAGCATCATTCCATCAAAACATAAACCATTTAGAGAAAGAATATAAATATAAATTTTAATAATTTTCCCAACAAGTCATGAGTAACACCTATAGATTCCATATTAGATTGGAAATAATTTTAATATATCTTTTAAAAAAATTATTTAGGAAAATATTATTTCATTATTGAAAAAAAACTTTTTAAAATATATGACATTTTGGAAAGTATTTTTCTTAGAAAATAATTTTGAAAATTTATATATGAATATTTAAAAACCATAAAACATTTTAAAAATACTGCTTCCACGAAATTTATATTTGAATATCATTTTAAAACATTTTATAAAACAAGGTATTTGAAATAAAATATATTTCTAACCAAAGAGAGAAATATAGTTACATTTTTATTTAAAATATTTTTTTAATTATCTTAAGTACCAATGAGTGGAATAATGGTACTAGTAAACGGATATGTCTTAAATAAATAGATGACATGAAAAATCATGAGTGTTCTTGAGATATGGATAATATGATTTCATCAATGGAAGAATAATCATAAACAAACCCAGTAAATGATGAGATTGTTTCAATAAACTCCTACCAGATGGTAAATTGGGATCATACTCTCCCTATAACAAAATGGAATTCCGTGAAGCTTAAAATATCATGAAAATAAAGATATTAAAGAAATACCATGTCAAATGGATGTATATACACCTCAGAAAAAATAGATTTATACCAAAACATGTGTATTAAAGAAGGAAAATTGAGACCAAACTGTCTTACTCATTTGGTAACTTTTAAAACATTAACCCCATGAAAGAACGATCTTAGAATGCATATGTAAATACCCATAAATTTAAGAATAAAAATCATATAATACATTTATGGGTAGTATATACACCATGAAAAATAATATTTTTGAACATGACATGCATCTAATTAATATAAAATTTGAGATAAAATTCCCTTACCTTATGTATTGACTCTCATCATACTCATACAAACTTCCTCTTCTCTAGCTAACTCCATTTTGTTTTCAATAAAGGGCTTCCTGGGATGGATTTTTTTACAAATGGGAGGATTAATATAGTATTTTATAGTTTTTTGGATGGTATTTTATTATATGTGTCTAGTCTAAATGGTTTGACCGGTTTGATGAAGTTGGAGGGGTGAGTGCCTTTTTATAATGGAGGAGGAGTGGAGTTATTATAACTTTTGAAAAAGGGAATTCCAACATTGTTTTTGCTATATCAAGTAGATGAAATAATGATAAAAATTATATCCAAGTATTGATAGGGTCTAAATATTTCTATCAAAATTATTTTTTAAAAAAGTATAGATTTTTTGGATCTTACGTTTAATGCCTAATCCCTTCTTAAGCTTAATATTACCTTAATCATTGAAATTAATTTTAACTGTGTTCACTAATATTTTTGGTAAAAGTTATGTTTATAATATTAGAAATTATAAATTATATTTATTCAAAATGTGGAATCCATTTTCTCAAATTCAAATCACAAAATTTTAAAAAATTAATTTAATGTTATCCCCGTAGTTGAGACAACACTAAGGGTTTTTAAAGTATAAATGATCAAAAATTTGCAAAAGTTTTATGTCCAATTTTAATTTGAAATTGTTTACAATGAACTAAATTATATTAATTAATATATATTTGTTCATATTGTACTTTAAAACTAAATTAAAATAAAATTTTAATATATAAACAAATTAGATGAAAAAGCAGTTCTGAATTAAAATTCAGCATTTTAAACTATTCATCCAAAAATGATGTTTCTCATAAAAATCCATAAAATTAAACCTATGATAATTTAGAAATTCTAAATTCAAAAATTAATTTTATTTTATAAAATTTAATTAATAAAATGTTTTAAAATTAATCTAATTGTTTTTCATTAAATGACATGAAAAGTAATTCACTTGAAAAAATTGTATTTTTAAACATATACGGAATTTAAAAAAAATTATATTTTTTCATTATGAAAATGCATTATTTATGTGAAACCACTATAAAAATATTTTAATAGTTGTTATTATAATCCATATTTCTATTTTTAGTGTCTAGGTTATAATTATATTGTTTAAATATTTATTACAATAATATGATGTTTCGTTGAAACTCAGTGTTGCATGTAAAGTATGCCAAGTTGGTGTTTCATATAGTGCAATACAAGAAAGTGTTGTGTTCGATGAAAGACATTTTGGTTTTACGTTAATGGAATGTTTGATTTATGTCAGTGTAATTAATTAATGAAAATTAATTTATTCGAGGAAAGAAAATGAAAAAAGGTTCATAAAACATTGGGTGTAACATAGTCCATGAAGATGGATGATGAGTCCTTGAAGGTCTTGAATCAATTCAAGGTCATGATCAATTGATTTCATGGAAATAAATTCTATATGTTTCAAGACAAGTTGAAGTTCCCTCTTATGGTGTTAGAGATTATTTATATGCTTGAGCTGAATCTTCCTCCTATCCATGATGAGCCCACTCTAAATCATAAAAGCACTCTTGTTAATGTGACACGCATTGATCACATTCATGAAATGAAATAAAATGTGATTATGATGAGGTTTATGTGTTGAGTACATATTCTGAAAACATTATCAAATTGTTTTTATAACTAATTCTACCCAATGATGTCCTCTCTAAAGATTTAGGATGCATTTTAATTCGAGTACAATGATATGAAAAAAAGGAACAAAAAAATTTATTATTGAAAAATATTTAAACGTTAAGATGGTTGATAACAATACAGTGTTATATAATGTTCATTAACTATAATTTTTCATGAAAAAGATTATTTCCATTAAAATTAATTTACCAGAAACTTTCCAAGGTGGTCCAATCATTATAAAATTTCCACCTCTGTGGAAAACATTTGGTATGCTCCTCAATAAAAGGATTGATGATATTTCCTTGGAAGAATTGAGAAAACTTATTCGCATTGAAGAAGAATCCATATTGACATATTTGGGTGTGGATTTGTAATTTTACACCAAGGATAATACCGTTAAGGGAACAAATAAAAAAATCTTCTTTACATGCCAAGAAGAGAAGTCAATAATTCAAGAATAAATGAAACTCTTCAAAAAAGAAAGGATAATGTTTTTTGTGGAAAACATGGACATTTATAAATGGATTTTCTATTTCAAAAAAGTGAAAAAATATTAAAAATATACTAATGGAAGAAAATCTAATTGCAATAATATCCATAGTCAACATGACTTAAACAATGATGGATTGTCAGCTTGAATCTAGTGTTATGATGCATGTTTCCATGGACCGTTATTTGTTCAAAACATCTAATGAAAGTATTTTAATAGAGTAAGTACAACTTGAAAATAATTCATGCATAAATTCAACAAGTCACAGAAGTATGGAACTTGATTTTACTTATAGAAAAAAGTTAACTTCTAAATTTGTTTTATGTACTCGAGATTAAAAAGAATCCAGTCAGTTGATATTATTTATAAGAGGGGATTTTGGGTTTTATTTTAATATGATAATGTTATCAGGTATAAGAGTGGAATTTTTGTTGGTAATGGTTACTCATGTAATGACATAAATCAATTAGCTATTAATAATATGATGGAATCTTCTCTTATTCGGCTAATTATTTCAATTTAGGGAATGATGATTTGGAAAATGTTAATTTTAATTCAATTAATGTAATGAAAAAAATTTAATCTAATTAATATTGGAGAAGAATTTCAAAAAATTTGAAACGTGTGTGGAATCAAAAATAGTTAAGAAACCATTTCAATTTATTGATAGAAATTCAGATATGTCATAATAAATACATCTCTATATTTATGAATTGAATAATTTTTTAACTCATGGTGGGAAAAAATAAATTATTTTTTGATGAATTCACTAGATATTTACATTTATATCATCTTAGATGAAATGATAAATCCTTTTATGTGTTAAATAAGTTTCACTACTACAAAAACGGGCAAGGGAAGCACCACCTTATATCAGTGCTAAAAAAAACCGCTGATAAAGAAACCCTTTATCAGCGCTAAAATTTTAGCGCTGATATAGGAAGGATTTATCAGCTCTTTTTTAGCGCTGATAAAGAGGACCATTATCAGCGCTAAAAAAAGCACTGATAAAGGAAGTCTTTATAATCGCTTTTCTAGCACTGATAAAATTGTAGTCCATTTTTTATAAAGTCGATCTCACGGTGCCCTCGTTTCATCACGACCTAAATCCCTCACGGTACTTCAACCCTGTGACTCCCCTCCACTGCTCGCTGAGCTTCACCTTTTCCGGACCTCCGCCGCCCTCTAGCTTCTTATTGTCGGACCTCCGCCGCCCGCTGAGCTTCGTGTTGCCATACCTCCGCCGCCCTAGATCTTCGCTTTGCCGGACCTCCTCCACCCGCTGAGCTTCGTATTTCCGGACCTTCACCGCCCTTGAGCTTCATGTTTCTGGCCCTCTACTTCCCGTTGAGCTTCGCGTGCCGGACCTCCACCTCCCTTTGAGCTTAGATTTTAATGGTCTAAAAAATCTATGAACCCCATTGGAGTTGCTTATCATAGGATGAATGGTTTATTTTGATTATAAAATTTTACTATTGATGATTTTGATGAATACATTGCTTTATGTTTGGTATTTGGTACATGTGAGACCTTAGATTTGTGAGTAATCAAATGGGTTCTACTCTAGTTAGCTTTTAGGCGATCACTTGAGTCTATTTTTGATGTCCCCAAGAGGCCTCATTTATATTGATTGTCTGGTCACATAACCAGGTTGTGTTCCTTGAATGAGTCAATTTCCATTAGAACATATAGTTCAGATGTCATCCTATGTTTCCCTAATTAAAATTAGTTTAATTACCAAAATTATTTTAATGGATTATTTTGTGATTATGAGTTACTCCCATTGATGACCTTTATTATTTACTTTTTCTACAGTTTAGTTTTTATCTAACTTTGATTATTTATTTATTCTTTTATCATTACTCCATTATTATAGGATTTTCTATTAGTATAGTTTTCTTACTATAAATCAAAATGTAGAATCATTGGGGAATGTTTGACATGGGTTAATTTTCTTTAAAAGGGATTTCATTAGCATGTCATGCAAGAATAACGACCTGATGTTAGAAGGGGCATATGGCGGCTCAACACCACACAAAACAACATATAACTTGGATGTTGTATTTTTAGTTCAAATTCATATATCTTAGTCTAAAGGGATGGTTTATTCATGTAAAATATCTCTTGAGAAACCTAGTATTGGTGCAAAGATTGATATGCTCATCATCAATGGCGATCAATGAGTTTACACTATCAGAGTGAAGTTTATGAAAAATTTAAGGTCCTTCACACTTGGATTCCATTTTCACTAGATTCCTCCTTGGTATCATCAATTCCCTTATATCCAACACCATGTCACCATAATGTAAATAATTAAGGATAACCTTTTTATTTAAGGACAACACCACCCGGTTCTGATGCATTTCTAGGTCATCCAATGCTTGAACCCTATTTTTTCGAGGGGTTCCTCCCTTCTTTCCTTTATGCTATCTAAGTGACCTTGTTTGGCAGTGCACTTGTATGACATTATGCCCAGACCACCAAGCTTTCTAGCCTTGCCACCCCTACCTCCATATCTATCATTCTCCCTCGTTGAGGTTACTGACTACTTCTCTATAGTGGCCAGGCCCCTTCCTAGTAGTGTTTGTTCTATCTCCCTTGGCTCTGAGCCTGTCATCCAGTTCCAAATACTTATTGATCCAGAGGGAACTCCCTCACCAGCCCCCAAGTTTCATTACCCATCCTTCTCCTTCCCTTTTGGATCCTCATCTCCCACTCATATGAAGCTTACCAATTAGAAGGGATTATGGACATGTTCAAAATCAAGGGACCTCAATGAGAGATCATCCCCCTACTTCAATAAGGCTACTTGCTCTGGATCCAATTCCAGTGCCCTATCCAACCCATCATTATTATCTTCATATGTAATGCTTATGGTCTTAGTGACCATGTTATATCGGACTTCCTCACTATAGAAATCAAAAAGCATAATTTCATTTTCATTGTTGTCAAATAACAAAAAAACCCTATAATAATCATAGAATTCTCCCGGAAGATTATGTTGCATGGATTTTACACTCTAACCCCTAAAACAGACAAAAATGGGTATTTTGGCACAATAAATATGTTTTTGAGACTGTTCAAGATGGCAATCAATTCATCACTACCAAGGTGTCCAATGATGACACCTCCATCCTTATGACTTTTGTTTTTGGAAGATATGAACCTCTTCAAAGGGAATCTCTATGGACTGAACAAAATACCTTCGATCCTGACCACGATCCATTGTTTTTTGGGTGTGACTTTAATTTCATTTTCAACCCAAAGGAATGGAAAGGTAGAAGCCCATTCTAGAAAAAGGCCATCATGGAGTTTGTTCAGTTCATGGATGGGAAGGGCCTCATTGATCTCAGCTTCTCATGTGATAGTTTCACCTAGTGAAACAACTGCAGGGGCCATCACCGATTGTGGAGTCTATTGGATAGGTGTCTAGAAAACATGAATGCCACCAGCCTATTCTCAAATACCATGTTTTTCCATCTTTCTTGAGGTATTTTGATTCACTCCCCCCTCTTGGTTTCCATTTCAACTTGGCATGATCATCAGGAATGGTTTCACTTCCACCAGCAGTGGGTTAACATCATAGGGTACCACGAAATGGTTTGTGAAATATGGAGTGAACCCTTGTAGATGTATCTTTCCACCTTTAACCTTAGTGACCTGACATCGAACCCCGATAGGTGCGTGTTCGCCCCTTCCTCCTCATGAACCTTCACCACCTGGGACTACTATCGCATATGGGATCCTTCAGAGTATTCTGATCGATGGAATGATACCTAGGGTTTATTGGATTATTAACACCAGTTTGAGATTTATGTGGGACTATATACTTATTATATTTTCTTATTATTTCTTAAACACCACCACTTGAGTCGAGTAACTTGATTTAAATCCATATTGGTACTTTGGTTCTGATGTGGATATGGGTTTTTATGTGTTTGTGACATGTGTATGTGTGGATATATGGGTATTTAGGCATGATGATATTGAATATAGGGAAGATACCTTGGAGTGGTAGATGTATCATTCTTGATTATTCTTGTGTTTGTTCTGGGGTGATTTGAGGAAACTATAATGAATCTAAAGTAATTATATTTAATGAAGATGAATAAATACTAATGGTTATGCTCTATTAATCTCTATTTTTATAAGGAATTGGTTCTCTTATACTTTATTTGGAATTATTTTTTTGTGTAATTGAACCATAAATAATAATATTTGAGATTCAAATAGGATGAAGATTAATAAATATGGGATGGATGCTAATCGTTTGAAAATAGAGTACGAGAACAGAGTGAAAGAGTTCATCAAGTTTGCAAAGGATCACACAAAGGATCCTTCTCAAATCCTTAGTCTGTGTTTATGTTGTTGTTATTCTAGACTACTTACTCTAGAGGAGTTGGAAGAACATTTGATATGTCACGGAATAGATCGGAGTAATAAATATTGGAATAAACACAAAGAAAAAGCTAATGTAGCTAATGGCTAGGATAAAACTATGTTTTATGGATCATCAGATATGAATACAAATATGGATAATGAAGAAGATTGTATGGAGGATGTGATTACATATGTCAATGATGATAAATATCTTATTTAGTAAATGACAATGGCAATTGATGATGAACTCTGTGATTTCCCAAAATTGTCTGAGAAATTTATGAGTTGTGCAAAGAAGCCATAATATGTTGGTTGCACTAAGTATACAACATTGTCAACTGTACTGAAGTTGTATAAATTGAAAGCAGGCAACAGATGGAGTGATGTCAGTTTTATGGAACTACTTTCTCTCTTTAATGACATGATCCAAAAAGATAATGAGCTCCCAAGTCGAACATATGAAGCTAGACGAATGCTATGCTCGATGGGTATGATTTCTGAAAGAATACATGCCTTCCCTAAAGACTGTATATTGTTTTTCAAGGAGAACAATTTACTTACAGAATGTCCAATGTGTGGGGCTTCTTAATACAAGAAAGATAAATCCAATCCAATGAAAGTTTTATGGTACTTTCCAATAATTCAATGGTTTAGGCGTCTATATGGAAGAGAGGAAACTAAAATACAATTGTTGTGGAATGCAGATAAAAGAAATAAATAAGGGAAATTACGTCAGTCGACCGACTCTCCTCAATGGAAGAAAATTGATCTTGAGTATACTGAATTTGGAAAAGAGCCGAGAAACCTCCGTCTTGTATTATCTACAGATGGAGTGAATCCTTTTGGTTTTCAAACTAGCACTCATAGTACATGGCCTGTTATGTTGGTAAATTATAACATTCCACCCTATTTAGGCATGAAGTGGATATTTATCCTGTTATCTATGCTTATATTAGGACAAAAACAACCAGGTAACGATATTGATGTTTATTTGTCTCCTCTGATTGAGGATTTGATGTTATTGTGGGATTCAGGTGTTATGTTGTATGATGCTTATAGAAGTGAATAATTCACGTTGAAAGCGATGTTGTATAGGACAATAAATGATTTCCCTTCTTATGGAAATTTTTCAGGCTATAGCCTTAAAGGAACTCAAGGGTGTCCGATGTACGAAGAAGATACAGAATCAATTAGGTTGAATCATTCATCGAAATCTGTGTTTCTAGGACATCGTATATTTCTACCTCATCTGCATAAGTACCAATCTTGGATGACATCATTCAATGGCAGTTCAGAACAATGCACAACACCGTCTCCACTAACAGGTGATCAGCTGTTTGAGAAATTAAAAGATCTGAACATTATTTTTGGAATACCATTTTTGAAAAACCATAAAAAATTTGTTGGAAAAAGAGATTAGTTTTTTTTGAATTACCATAATGGAATTGTTTGTATGTCAGAAATTTTCTTGATGTGATGCATGTGGAAAAAAATGTATGTGAATGTGTTATCGGAAAGTTTCTCAATGCCCCTGGAAAAACAAAAGATGTAAATACGGCAAGGTTAGACATGGTTGACATGGGAATATGATAAGAGTTGGCTCCCGTGAAGGGTGAAAATCGAATATTTCTTCCTCCAGCTGCTTATACTCTTTCTAGGGAAGAGAGATATCTATTTTCCAACTTCTTCAATGATGCAATGGTTCCAGAGGCGTATTCATCAAATATCAAGAACATTGTGTCAATGAATGATTTAAAGTTAAATGGTTTGAAATCACATGATTGTCATTATTTAATGCATGATCTAATTCCTATAGCTTTACATTGAATTTTCCCTAAGAATGTTCATCATACATTAACCAAACATTGTTTCTTTTTCAAAGTTATATGTAGAAAAGTTTTAGACCTGGTGAAATTTCCAGCTATGGAAAAAGAAATTGTCATTATATTATATGAATTAGAAATGTTCTTCCCGATAACATTCTTTGATATGATGGTTCATTTGATGATTCACTTGGCGAGAGAGAGTCGACATTGTGGTCCTATGCACTATAGATGGGTGTATCATGTTGAATGGTATATGAAGATTTTGAATGGGTATGTCAAAAATCGAAGTCAACCAGAGGGTTTTCTAGTGGAGCGATATATTGTTGAGGAAGCCATTGAATTTTGTACCAAATAACTATCTGATGTGGAAAGCATTGGTCTCTTGAAATCTTGTTACAATGGATGCATTGAGGGTGATGAAATATCTGGAAGAGAAGTTGTGACAATCAGTATTACAGATCGGTAGCAGGCCCATCTTTATGTTTTTCATAGAAGTTGGGAGATTTCCCAATATATTGAAACTCAAAAATAAATTCTTAGGTAGTTGAATCCATCAAGTGCTGAAAATGGTTATCAAATACAAATAATCACCAGTTTATAGGATGGTTTCATGACCATATTTTTAAGCATTTGGATGAAAATCCAAATTCAATTTCAGAATGACTTCAATGGCTAGCCTCTGGACCAAGTGTGTATGTATTATCTTACAGTGGTTATGTAATTAATGGTTATACATTCTATACAGATGAACATGGTGAAGATAGTACCATGCAAAATAGTGGAGTTACATTGGTTGCTAAAGTGATTCATGTTTCTGGTAGTAAGGAAAGAAATCCAATTTATGAAAATATGTCATAATTTGGCATTATCAAACTAATATGGGAGTTGGATTATACAACATTCCAATTGCTGATTTTTCAAAGAAAATTGGTTGATAACAACAGTGGTGTTAAAATAGTTTAATGGGGATTTGTGAAAGTTGATTTTAGTAAAGAAGGGTACAAAGACGAACATTTTATAATGGAATCACAAGTGATACATGTTTTTTATGTTCCAGATCCCACAAACTGAAAGTGGTTGATTGTTCTTTTATCATCCAAAACTAATGAAGGTTCCAATGACAATTCAGTTGAGGACGATCCTTTCAGTGGTATGTCACAATCATTTAGGAGCGGTCCCAATATAGATGATGTTTTGTATGTTAGAGGAGACGACAATGAAGGTATTTGGATAATCTATAGAGGTATAAAATCCCTTCAGCCTTTGAAAAAAAGAAAGAGTGTTAAATAAACAGGTTATATTTTTTTTTGTAATATAGATATTTTTTATCTCATTTTATTATCTTATCATTACTGAATTTATGTAATCAAAATTAAATGTTCAACCACTTTTTCAGATAATGACTTGCACATTCTAGTGCTCCTAACCTTGAGGCAGAACAAGTCTCTCAAGCAGCTGCTGCGGCTGCTACTGCTCATCCTGCTCCTATAGCTGTTACTGCTCCTGCTGCTGCTCTTGATGCGGCTCATGTTGCTCCTGCTGCGGCTCCTGCTGCTCCTATTACAGCTTCTGCTGCTCCTGCTGCTACGACTCCTGCTGCTCCTAGTGTTGAGGTCCAACAACCATCAGCATATGCCATTGATACCATTTCAAATGAACATATATATGATGTTGATATCGATGAAATGGTCTGGAATGAAGGACCGATGTCACAGAAAACACAGGTGCGTCGTAGTTTGACAGTGTTATCCAAAGTTCATAAGGTGAAAAGAAAAGGCATCAAATTTGAAGTCGGATGGAATGCATGAGGCCAACAAGTGAATCCCAACAAGGCTATGTTTAGCAGCTACATTGGAGTTTTCACTCGGCAATGTGTGCCGACAGACATAGATTCATGGCACCATGTTGTGCCCGAGCTGAAGGCTATGATCTGGGAAGAAATTATGGTAACATAATGAATTTATTTCTATAATTTACTAGAAATAAAATAATGAAACAATGTCATACTCTTCTCAATCTCTTGCAGAGTACATTTATAGTAGACGTTTTACACAACGATTATGTACTAAGGCTTGTAGGAAGGATTCGTTGTGGTTTTCAAACTATTTTAACAAGATGTCACCTGAAAGATTCCAAAGGTAAAATAAACCCACACCCACCCATTGTCTATGATCACCTGATATCCCAAGAAGCATGGGATGCATTTATTGGCCACCGTGGGGATGAGAAGTTTTAAGTACATTTTGGGTGATAATACGTTGTTTGAGGATACCTATATTCATCACTTTTATTGTCAATATTTCATTTATGAAACAGAAACTCTGTACCGAAAATAAGGAACGTGCATTAAAACCAACATACCCCTATCGTAAAGCAAGGATGGGGTACGCTTCATTAGAAAAGAAAATGGTACGTTTTTAAAATTTACAATAATATTATTAGGTTCCAATAAACAAAATCATAATTATCTTTCTATATTTATATGTATATTGATGAGTCTAAAACCAAATACAATTCCATCCCATGTCATGTTCTATGGAAGGAGGCACATGTGAATAAGGAAGGGAAGTTAGTAGATGATAACACACAAAAAAGTGTGGAAAATATGTGTAAGTATGACACGACGATAAAAAGATTTGTTTTAAATTGCTATTACATAAAAATAATTAGTTTTTTCCCTATATCTGATAGTCACAAGAATCAGATACTCCTGTAGCAGATACATACCTATTATCGACGAATTTGAAGCATCCAGAAAAATACGATCATGTCAGAGGTATGGGGTTTGGGGTGACACCCTGAGTATATTTTGAGAAGAAGAAAAAAACGGATGATACAGAAGGAAAATTGGAACAATTGAGTGAAAAAATAAGAACCCTTTAAGAACGATTGCAATGGCAGGAATAGTTGAAGGAAACTTTTATGGGTGGGAAGCAAAGGGAATACACAAATCAGGAACAACCAGCGCATGAACATCCCACCCCACCACCCACCAGCTTTGAGGTGAGCCATTCCCCTCAAAGAACTGTCTTATCCATGGTAATCAATATTCTAATAATTGTTCCCATGAAATGTGAATCAGACAAACACTGATAATTTTTCTATACTGATCTTCTACAGGGTGATAATGATTGTAATTTATATCTGTAAACACCCACTTATCACCTTATAGCGAGGGATACAGTGTTCAATAACCCCGATGCCATGCTGCATAGTAGACCACTTCTGAAAGATCATCTGAAAGTGATGATTACTGTATCACTTTAGCCAACTGCATATATTCCTATTCTACTTGAAGACGATGATATTCATATGGTCTAAAAGGATATTGGTACATTCATTTCATATCTATCACAACTTGTACAAGTACATGCCAACAAAGAGGTATTTATTTACTTTTTTTCTAGCAAAACCTTTGATAATTAATGAAAAATGGTCTGAACCAATGATTGTTGTTATAGATGGAGAAAGGGAAGGGGGTGAAAAACGTTGGCTCAAAACCATCTAAAGGATCGACCAACCAATCCCAAGGAACTACTGAAAGAACAATAACACCACCTGTTCTCTATCCACATTTACTAGCATTAAAGACTCATGTGGATACGAAGCTAAAATAAGGTAAAAGTAATATAGTGGTTTTTGAAGAGAATATATATGGAGAGGAAAGAAAAGATTTCATTACTGTTGAAAATGTAAATGAGATCCTTGAAAATGGTTGGATAGGCATCACAGTTGTAAATTTATATATGAGGTATGTTTCCATGAATTGATTTTCTAAAAGCTGATATAATGTGAAAATTATAACTAAATTCATTTTATATTGTTGACATACGCATTTATGAAAAATAGTTGAAGGAATTTTCCCATGAACCAAGATTTGGACTCATTAGTCCTCATACCATATCAACATGCCAAACAAAATTTCAGCCATCAAAAAGGGATGCAATAGTGAACAGCTTGCTGAAAACATTTGAAAGCAAGATTACAGATGACAGACTCTTTCTAATACCAACCATGTAGGGGTAAAACTCTATGATTAAAGCATATCAATTATATTTTCACTTATTTTATTACTTATTCCTTTTTGTGTTTTAGGCAACAATGGTTGCTAATTGCGGTGAACTTGGATACTCCAAAGATTTATTTTCTAGATTCAAAGCAATGATATCCATCAAACTGACCACACATGACGGAGTTTGTGAATTTGTAAGACACTACATCTTATTTTTTAGGTCTAAACATCATGTAATTTAATTTTCATTATCTTTTACTGAGGATTTGGTTATTATAGGTCAGTGTATCATTATATTCTAAAAAGGAATGAGGATAGGGGTGAAGTGTAAGGAGGCGAGCAAGTTCTACGTCTTGACAAATATCAGGGTATATATAATAAAATTTCACTATCCAAACACATCTCAACACAAGTTACTTATTCTCCTAATGATCAATTTTTTTACAGTGTCCAAAACAAACAAACGAAAATGATTGCAGTTATTATGTTTGTAAATATATGAAGGATATCGTTTTTCATCAACAAACTTGTATCCCTAAAGAGGTATTTTCAAAAACAACTACTAGTTCGTTTAATTTATTTATTTATTAATTATTTTTATATTTTGCAGTAATAATCTGACTACCGAAAAGTATCATACTCACAAGATGATATAGATGTGTTCAGAAATGAGTGGGTTGCATACCTAATGAAAACTTTTACACAAATAACATGAAGATCTGACTCGGGGATGTGTAAAATTGGTGGTCATATTTTAGAGGAGTTTAGGGGATCAAAAGATTAAACATTATTGTATGTAAATGTTCGTAGGAATATTTTAACTGTTATTAAATAAAACATCCTATCTCCAATGAGTCAATTTCCCATATTAACGAATGATATGCTCCAACAACATGGAAGAATGATGAACCACTCAAAGGGTCTCTCTTTTTTTAAAATGGAAATTTTTTTAAGAGAAAACAATAACTGACATACTGAAATCTGACCAAAAGTATTCAGATTGTATTGATCCTTTAAGATAACAATCCAAGGGTGTGTTGGAGACGTGTACGAGTCAACCCCACCTCAATCTGAGGCATGGGGTGGCCGGTACCACTCAAAGGGTCTCTCTTTTGTTTAAAATGGACAGATTTATAAGTGAAAACAATAATTAACCTACGGAAATACAACCAAATGCATTCGGATTGTGTTGATCTTTCATAAGAATGATCCACGGGTCCTTTGTGATGTGTATGAGTCGTCCCCGCCTCAATCCAAGGCACGGTGTGGTCGGTACCAGTCAAAGAGCCTCTGTTTTGTTTAAAATGGACACAATTTTAAGTGAAACCAAAAACTAACCTAAGGAAATCTGACCAAACCCATTAAGATTGTGTTTATCCTTTTATAAAAAAATCCACGGGTCCTTGGTGACGTGTACGAGTCAACCCCGTCTCAATCAGAGGCACGGTGTGGCTGGTACAACTCAAAGGGTCTATATTTTGATTAAAATGGACCAATTTTTAAGTGAAAACAACAACTGACTTACGGAAATTTGACCAAATGCATTTGAATTGTATTGATCATCTTGGAGAACGATCCACGAGTCCTTTGCGACATGTACCAGTCATCCCCGGATCAATCTGAGTCACGGTGTGGCCGGTACCACTCAAAGGGTCTCTCTTTTGTTAAAAATGGACATATTTTTAAGTGAAAACAAAAACTGACCTTTGGAAATCCGACCAAAAAAATTAGGATTGTGTTAATATTTTATAAGAATGATCCACGTGTCCTTTGTGACATGTAAGAGTCATCCCTACCTCAATCTGAGGCATGGTGTGGCCGGTAGCACTCAAAGGGTCTCTATTTTGTTTAAAATGGACAAAATTTTAAGTGAAAACAACAACTGACCTAAGGAAATCTAAAAAAACGCATTCAGATTTCCTTTATCATTTATTAGAAAGATCCAAGGGTCCTTGGTGACGTGTACAAGTCAACCCCGCCTCAATTCGAGGCATGATGTGGCCGGTACCACTCAAAGGGTCTCTATTTTTTTAAAATGTACACAATTTTAAGTGAAAACAACAACTGACATACGAAAATTCAACCAAATGCATTCATATTCTGTTGATCCTTTATAAGAACGATCCAAGGGACCTTTTTGAGATGTATGAGTCATCCCTGCCTCAATCCGAGGCACGGTGTGGCTGGTATCTCTCAAAGGGTCTCTATTTTGTTTAAAATGGACATAATTTTAAGTGAAAACAAAAACTGACCTACGAGAATCAGACCAAAAACATTAAGATAGCCTTGATCTTTTATAAGAATGATAAAATGGTCATTGGTGACGTGTATGAGTCAACCATGCCTCAATCCATGGCACAGTGTGGCCGGTACCACTCAAAGGGTCTCTATTTTGTTTACAATGGACAAATTTTTAAGTGAAAATAAATGAGCTATATAAATCCAACCAAAAGAATTTGGATTGTGTTGATATTTTATAAGAACAATCCATGGGACCTTTTTGACATGTACAAGCATCCTCGCCTCAATCCGAGGCACGGTGTGTCCGATAGCACTCAAAGGGTCTCTCTTTGGTTTAAAATGGACACAATTTTAATTGAAAACAAAAAATGACCTATGTAAATCCAACCAAACACATTCGGATTGCCTTGATATTTTATAAGAACCATACAAGGGTCATTGGTGATGTGTACGAGTCAACCACGCCTCAATCTGAGGCACGGTGTAGCCGGTACCACTCAAAGGGTCTCTATTTTGTTTAAAATGCACACAATTTTAAGTGAAAACAACAACTGACTTACAGAAAACTGACCAAACACATTCGGATTGTGTTGATACTTTAGGAAAATGATAAATGGTTCCTTTTGGACATGCACTAGTCATCTCCGACTCAATCTGTGACACGGTGTGGCCAGTAGAACTCAAAGGGTCTCTATTTGGTTTAAAATGGACTCAATTTCAATTGAAAACAAAAACTGACCTACGAAAATCTGACCAAACGCATTCAGATTGCTTTGATATTTTATAAGAATGATCCAATGGTCCTTGGTGACGTGTAGGTGTCAACCCCGCCTCAATATGAGTCATGGTGTGGCCGGTACCACTCAAAGGGTCTATCTTTTTTTTTAAAATGGACACAATTTTAAGTGAAAACAACAACTAACCTATGGAAATCTGACCAAACACATTCAGATTGTATTGATCCTTTAGGAGAACAATCCACGGGTCCTTTGTGAAGTGTAAAATCCATCCCCTTAAATCTGAGGCACATTGTGGCCGGTAGCACTCAAAGGGTCTTTCTTTGGTTTAAAATAGACACAATTTTAAGTGAAAAAAACAACTGACCAACAGAAATCTGAACAAACACATTCATATTGTCTTTATCTTTTATAAGAACTATCCATGGGTCCTTTTGACATGTACAAGTCAACACCTCCTCAATCTGAGGCACGGTGTGCCCAGTACCACACAAAGGGTCTCTATTTTGTTTAAAATGGACATAATTTTATGTAAAAACAACAACTAACCTACGGAAATCTGAACAAACGCATTTGGATTGTGTTGATCCTTTAGGGGAACGATCCATGGGTCGTTTTTAATGTGTAAAATTCAACCTCGCCTCAATCCACTTCACGTTGTGGACGGTACCACTAAAAGGGTCTCTATTTTGTTTAAAATGGACACAATTTAAAGTGAAAACAACAACTGACTTATAGAAATCTGACCAAACACATTTAGATTGTGTTTATACTTTAGTAGAACAATCCACATGTCCTTTTTGACAAGTATGAGTCATCCCTGCCCAATCTGAGGCATGGTGTGCCCGCTATCACTCAAAGGGTCTCTCTTTTGTTTAAAATGGACACAATTTTAATTGAAAACAACAACTGACCTATGAAAATCCAACCAAATGAATTCGGATTGTCTTTATCTTTATTCAAAACGATCCATGGGTCCGTTTTGACTTGTACGAGTCATTACCGCCTCAATATGAGGCACGGTGTGACCGGTACCACTCAAAGGGACACTCTTTTGTTTAAAGTGGACACAATTTTAAGTGAAAACAACAACTGACCTACGAAAATCCAACCAATCACATTCGTATTGTGTTGATATTTTAGTATAATGATACACGGGTCCTTTTTAACGTTTATGACTCATCCCCGCCTCAATATAAGGCATAGTGTGGCCAGCAGTACTCAAACAGTCTCTCTTTTGTTTAAAATTGACACAATTATAGTTGAAAACAACAACTGACCTACGTAAATCTTACCAAACGCATTTGTATTACCTTTATCATTTATAATAACAATCCAAGGGTCATTGGTGAAGTGTACGAGTCAATACCGACT
This sequence comes from Viscum album, assembly GCA_963277665.1. Classification (NCBI taxonomy): domain Eukaryota; kingdom Viridiplantae; phylum Streptophyta; class Magnoliopsida; order Santalales; family Viscaceae; genus Viscum; species Viscum album. Next base: position 176,043,512 of record OY728147.1, on the reverse strand, counting down.
CAATCGGTGGCATGGTGTGGCCGGTACCACTCAAAGGGTCTCTATTTTGTTTAAAATGGACACAATTTTAAGTGAAAACAACAACTGACCTACGGAAATCTGACCAAACAAATTAATATTGTTTTTATCCTTTAGGATAACTATCCACGGGTCCTTTTTCATGTGTACAAGTCATCTCCACCTCAATATGAGGCACGGTGTTCCCAATAGCACTCAAAGGGTCTCTCTTTGTTTTAAAATGGACACAATTTTAATTGAAAACAAAAAACGACCTAGGTAAATCCTACCAAACACATTTGTATTGTCTTTATATTTTATAATAATGATCCAAAGGACCTTGGTGATGTGTATAAGTCAACCCCACCTCAATCTGAGGCATGGTGTGGCCGGTACCACTCAAAGGGTCTCTATTTTGTTTAAAATGGACACAATTTTAAGTGAAAACAACAACTGACTTATAGAAATTCAACCAAATGCATTAGTATTGTGTTGATACTTTGGGAGAACTATCCAAGGATCCTTTTTGACGTTTATGAGTCATCCCCAGCTCAATCTGAGGCAAGGTGTGTTCGGTAGCACTCAAAGAGTCTCTATTTTGTTTAAAATGGGCACAATTTTAAGTGAAAACAACAATTGACATATGGAAATCTTACCAAACACATTTGGAATGTGTTGATCCTTTAGGATAATGATCCAAAGGTCCTTTGGGACGTTTAAGAGTAATCCCCACCTCAGTAAGAGGCACAGTATGGCCGCTATCACTCAAAGGGTCTCTATTTTGTTTAAAATGGACACAATTTTTATTGAAAACAACAACTGGCCTATGAAAATCCAACCAAATGCATTCATATTGTCTTGATCTTTTATCATAAAAATACATGGGTACTTTGTGATGTGTATGAGTAATCCTTGCCTCAATACAAGGCAAGGTGTGGCCGGTACCACTCAAAGGGTCTCTCTTTTGTTTAAAATGGCCACAATTTTAAGTGAAAACAACAACTGACCAACCAAAATCCAACCAAACCCATTCGTATTGTGTTGATCTTTTATTAGAACGATCCACATGTCATTTATGACGTTTAAGAGTCATCACTGCCTCAATATTAGGCACGGTGTGGCCGGTATCACTCAAAGGGTCTCTCTTTTGTTTAAAATGGACACAATTTTAATTGAAAACAACAACTGACCTATGGAAATCTGACCAAACACATTCGGATTGCCTTGATATTTTATAAGAACATTTCAAGGGTCATTGTCACATGTATGAGTCAACATCGCCTCAATCCGAGGCACGTTGTGGCCGGTTGCACTCAAAGGGTCTCTATTTTGTTTAAAATGGACACAATTTTAAGTGAAAACAACAACTGACCTACGGAAATCTGACCAAATAAATTTGGATTGTGTTGATAATTTAGGAGAACAATAAAAGGGTCATTAGTGATGTGTAAGAGTCAAATACGCCTCAATCCAAGGCACGATGTGGCTGGTATAACTCAAAGGGTATCTATTTTGTTTAAAATAGACAAATTTTTAAGTGAAAACTACAACTGACCTACAGAAATCTGACCAAACACATTCCGATTGAGTTAATCATTTTTATAAAAAATTCATGGGTCCTTTTTGACATTTATGATCTATCCTCGCCACAATCCGAGGCATTTTGTGGCCGGTAGCACTCAAAGGGTCTCTCTTTTGTTTAAAATGGACACAATTTTAAGTGAAAACAACATCTGACCAACGGAAATCTATCCAAACGCATTCGGATTGCCTTGATCATTTATAATAACGATACAAGGGTCCTTGGTGACGTGTAAAAGTCAACCCTGCCTCAATCTGAGGAACAGTGTGCCCGATAGCACTCAAAGTGTCACTATATTGTTTAAAATGGACACAATTTTAAACGAAAACAACAACTGACTTACTGAAATCTGACTAAATGCACTCATATTGTGTTGATACATTAGGACAATGATCCATGGGTCCTTTTTGACGTGTAAGAGTCATCCCTTCATCAATATGAGGCACGATGTGGCCGCTATCACTCAAAGTGGCTCTCTTTTGTTTAAAATGGACACAATTTTAATTGATAACAACAACTAACTTATTAAAATCCTACAAAAATCATTTGGATTGTCTTGATATTTTATAAAAACAATACATGGGTCCTTTTTGGAATGTACGAGTCAACCCCGCCTCAATCCGAGGCACGGTGTGGCCGGTACCACTCAAAGGGTCTCTCTTTTGTTTAAAATGGAGACAATTTTAAGTGACAACAACAAGTGACCTTAATAAATCTGACCAAACAAATTTGGATTGTATTTTTCCATTAGGAGAACAATACATGGTTACTTTGTGACATGTAAGATTCACCCCCCTCCCCAATCTGAGGCACGGTGTGCCCAGTAGCACTCAATGGGTCTCTCTTTGGTTTAAAATGGACACAATTTTAACTAAAAACAACAACTGGCCTACAAAAATCTGACCTAACGCATTCCGATTGTCTTGATCTTTTATAAGGATGATCCATGCGTCCTTTGTATTGTGTATGAGTCAACCCCGCCTCAATACGAGGCAAGTTCTGGCTGGTGCCACTCAAAGGGTCTCTCTTTTGTTTAAAATGGACACAATTTTAAGTGAAAACAGCAACTGACCTACATAAATCTGACCAAACACATTCGGATTGTGTTGATACTTTATGAGAATTATCCATGGGTCCTTTGTGATGTGTATGATTCATCAGTGCCTCAATCTGAGGCATGGTGTGGCCGATAGCACTCAAAGGGTCTCCCTTTGGTTTAAAATAGACGCAATTTTAAGTGAAAACAACAATTGAGCTATGGAAATACGACCAAAACCATTCGGATTTTGTTGATCTTTTATAAGACCGATTCATGGGTCCTTTGTGACATGTACGAGTCAACCCCACCAACCCCATGGACTTCCCCCACCCCCCTGGACACAAACCCACCCCCTAGACACCCCCCCCCCCTATAAAGCCCCCCCAGACACCCCCAGGCCCCCGGACACCCTCTCCCCCCCTTGGACAGCCACCCCAAACCCTTGAACAGCCCCCAACCCCCTGAATTCTAAATTTAATTCTTTATGTACTTCACTAACTTATGAATTACGAGTTAATGGTGTAAAAGTATACATGGTCTAATTATATTTTTATTTATGTGTTAATTTTGTATGGGTATACTTTCCATAATTAGCTTCTTGAGATGTTTAATTTTTTTGCAGGTGTTCGGGTGTGCTGTTGTAGATTTTTTTATAGCAGCAGACAGGGCATTTATTAGTGCTAAAATAGCACTGATATACTACACATTTATTAGCGCTAAAGAAGCACTGATAAAGGATCAGTTTATCATCGCTAAATGAGTGCTATTAAAACATGCATTTATCAGCACTCTTTTAGTGCTTATAAAGGGTTGTTTTATCAGAACGTTTTTAGTGCTGATAAAGGGTACCCCCCATTATCAGCGCTGATCTTTACAGCTCTTTTTTTGTGCTGATAAAGCCTATTTTGAGTGCTGATAAAAACCGTTTTTGTAGTAGTGTTTTAAGATGAAGATGAAAATCAATTAAACAAAGTTATTAATGTATTATGTGAAGATAATAGTGGTGAATACTCTATGAATGAATTAAAAATGCTCTTTTAAGATAATGGTATAATTAATCAATGTAACTCTCCTTAAAAACCTCAGTAAAATGGATTATATGAAACAAAAAATATTACTTTAGTATAAATGGAATACTTCATGATTAAAAATATTGGATAATATTAAATTTATGTGGTGAATTTCATTTACACCATTTCATATTCATAATAGAATTTCATATAAGAAGACTAAATTATCCCCATATGACATTTTTAAACGAAGAAGCCAAAATCTTTTATATTTTAATGGGTGGGGTGTTTTTCCTATTATAGAGTTAATGATCCAAAATGAATTATAATTTATCATAGATAAATTAAATATTTTTTCTTAGTTATTAAGAAAATAAAAATTCATATCGAATTATTGATTTGGATGCCAATGTCATTGTTGAATAAAGTAATGTATAGTTTTATGAAAATAAATGTAATTAATATATTATAGAGGAATTTATTACTCATAACTATCTGTCTTGTACTCCATCTAGTGCAGATATAAGAGAATAAATAATGGTGATTATCGAGTTGAAGATAAATGGAGTACTAGAGCTAAGAAGGAAAAATATATACATATGAATTTTAATTATCTTAATTCCACAATTCTCATTGATATGGGAGATAAAAATTATCACATTCTAAATAAATATCCCATAGTATTAGTTATATAGGATGAACCAAAGACATATGAAGAGGCCATGAATTCTAGATAAGTTGCATTATAGAAAGAAATAATTAATAATGAAATTAAATCTGTTATAAAGAATAAAACATGGGTCATTATAGACATACAAAAAGTGTCAAAACCTATTGGTTGTAAATAGGTATTTAAAAATAAATATGTTTCCAAGGGTAATATTCGTTCTCTTAAAGAATTATTTGTTTCCAAAGGTTCAAAAAAAAATAGATTGATTATTTTTATACTTATGCTCTTATTTCTCAAATTACTTTAATTAAGATATTATTTACCTTATATTCAATTAATAATTTATATGTACATCATGTTTATATTAAAACTAAATTTTTCATTTGATATTTAAATGAATAAATTTATTTGGAACAACTAGAAATATTTATTATTCAAGGTAATGAAAACAATGTATGTAATATCATTATATATGTTTATATCCTTGAGAATTATCTATAAGAAAATTTTGATTCTATTAGCTTATCTAATGGTGTTATTCATAACAACCTGTTTAACTGTATTAATTCAAAACAATTAAAAAAATTGGAGTTATTTTACATCTTTATATAGATGATATTTTAATTTTTGGAACTAATATGGTTGATGTAAATGAGACAAATGCCTTTATATTCTTATTGTTTAAAATAAAAGATATTATAATAGTTGATACTAATCTAGGTATTAAAATTAGAAAATATAGTGGAGGTTATTTATTAAATTAATCACAATACATTGAGAAAATGTTAAATAAATTTAAACATCTTAGTTTCAAAGATTATAATACTCTATTTGACTGTAGATTCAAACTATTTTTGAACATGTGAAGAGCTGTAGCACAACTTGAATATACTAGTGCAATTGGTTCATTAATGGATGCAATGCATTGTACTAAACCTGATATTGTTTTTGTACTATGAAAAATGAGTATATATACTGGTAATCATAGTGTGGATCACAAAAATTTATAATTACTATCATTAGATACTTAATGAAGGCCAGATATTTAAGTTTTTTCTACAATGATTATTTGATTATATTATTATGATACACCGAATTATGTTCGATTACTAGTAGTAGTGTCAATCAATCCAAATTTCCATGATTTTTCCCTTAGGGGGTTTTATGTCTCTTAGGTAGGTAATAAAAAATCCTTTTTGTCACATTCAACCATGGAGTCATACTTTATTTAATTAACATCATGTGGACTGAAGTTGAGTAGATTATGGGTCTATTGCTAGATATTAATTTTTATCCAAATTCATTTTATCATATTTTTATTCAACGTGATATTGAAAAAAAATTATAACATGCATATAGTTTCAATAAAATGAGAAGTCTAGATATATGAGTTTAAGGCCTTATTATGGGAGATAATTGTTAAAAACCACTATACTTATAGTGGACTACCATCAGTTTTTAATGGTAAACCACAACTATAATGTACTACCATCATACATTGAGTAGAAAACTAATAGACATTTTATGGATGAAGAGGCAATAAAATGCCTATATGATCCCACCCGAACTATAGTAGACCCCTACCAAACATTTTATAGGGTCCTTCCAATCCTAAAATTTCAAATTCCCAAATAATCCATCCACCAATTCTTCTTTATATAGCCCAACATCTCCTTATACTAATAAAATGAAAATTTTATAGTTAAATGACCATGAAAATAATTCTAAAAACCAAAAAATGAGTATCTATATAGTATTCACACCATAAAACATTTTATTCATAATTTTTTTGATTTAATTCTAAACCTATTCTAAATGTAACTCACAAACATCAAAAACCAACCACTTAAATATAATCTCATATTTAAATTTAGCTTTCAATGAACTACTTCTAGTAGTCCACACCAAAATTTATCAATCAAACACCAAAGATAATATAGTCCCCAACTTTTGGTTATCTTAGTTAATATATAGTAGAACAGATTAAATCAATTATTAATTAATTACCATTACATTACCATATAAATATTCAAACACTCATGATGAAAATCTCACTGATTTCAAAATATACTATCGCATTCACCCTTAGGGGTGTCCATGGGTTGGGTTGGGTTGGGTTGGGGGGTTTTTTGGACCTGAACCGATCAAAAAAAGGCGGTTCGGGTTGGGTTGTGTCAGAGAGGTTTTTTAGTTTGGACCCAACCCGACCCAACCCATCACGAATTAGGTTTTGTCGGGTCTGGTGATTGGGTTCCTGAAAAAAAAATTGGTAGTCGTTTCCGGTACATAAACCTACCCAAACCGTACCAACTCCTTGATTATCATAACAGGGTGACCTCTCCTCCCGCGAGCTTCTTCTTCAATGGTTATCAGGGAGATAGGATTAGAGGAAGGGTGACTGGATAACCCATTCGAGTCAGGCAAAGCCGAGGCCCCACACTTGTGGTGCAACATGGCGGTGTCTTCCATCCGCAGGAAGGTAACGTTGTCGTACGCATACCTGAGAAAGGTTCCATCGAGTTGGAGCGTGGCAGAGCAGGTATAGGGACAAAGGGTGGGGAGGCGACAAAGGGAGGTAGGGATGCATAGGCCACAGTCTGGGTTGGCGGTGAGGTCTTCGCGGGTAGGGGTGTTGCGTTGGTGCGAGGGGTGCCGTCTTCAAGTCAAGGTGGATGGAAGCTTCATACGACACACAACAGCAGAAATGGTGAGGCGACTTGGTGGCTATAGGGGAGTAGTGTATGGGCGAGTTGATAGTGGTCTTCAAACGATGTCGGCTGGTTTAGTTCCTGGAGATGATTTACAGGGCTTGGTGCTAGAGCCTAATAGAAACCGACTAGAACACCATGTTGAAAAGGAAAAAATGCAGAAATAGACGGTAGATGGGGGTGGGGTCATCGGAGATGAGAAAGGGGGTGGGGGTAGTCGGAGAGGCCATGTGGGTGAGGATCAGAGGAGAGGTGAAGGGGGTGGGGATAAAAGAGTGGTGATGGCCCAATGGGGTTGGGGATCATGGATGGAGAGGCGATGGGGTGGTGCGGATTGTGGCATGGGCGGAGTCAGTGGAGAGGCAACATATACATAGACGAGACGAGCGGGATCGCTTCCCATGAGGAACCTGACTAGGCATCGTGCTATGAAGGTGGTGATCATGGGATCACAGGCAACACACGCTGGAGGGAAGAACTTTACTCAGTCGGCTTTCTTGGGTCGGGTTGGGTCATTTTTCCCCAACCCATGACCCGACCCAATCCGACCATGACCCAACCCTACCAACCCTCCCCATGGATATAAATGATCAAACCTGACCCGACCCGACACAACCCGGCCGGGTCGGGTCGGGTCCATCAGGTTGGGTTGGGTTTGGACACCCCTATTCACCCTAATCACTATATTGGTAAATATTATAACCCAAAAGATGTATGAGAATAAAGATAACATCGTGGTTGTCTATTTCACAATGGGTGGGGGATATTTTTATAGAATATTGATTATAGTGGATTTGATTTTTTTCATTGTTACTACATTTTTTTCAAAAAAAAATTGAAAAATGAATTACATTAAAAAATTGATGAATTTCGGAAGTTAAAATACAATTAATATTATTTGGATGGTTGGATGTGTTTAGAATAAGTTTTTAATTGAAATATTCATGTTTGTAATTTTTTGAATCAATAATGTAATTATTATTTTATAGTTTAGTCTAAATAATTTCATAAAGCATGTATTCAAGGAAAATAATTTTTCCATCGGTTCAGTGCACATGCATCTCTACTCAGGACTGTCTACTAAGGGGTCTTGCATCACTGAAGGCTTCTCATCATGGCATAGTTGATAGGGTGGGGTCGGGCCGGTTGATTTCTATGGGTGTTCAGGTTTTCCAGTTACCTTTTGGGGTTTCTCACTTTTCCTCAAAAGTGTTTTAATAATAAAAAAGTAATTTTAATTAAGTAGACTTGAAAATAGGAATTTTGAATGTCATGGTTTTCACAAAAAATACTTGTCAACTATGAGATGTGGTTGCTGTATTATATCCATTTGAGGTTTGGTCAATATCCTTAGAATCTAAATAAAAATGTGATTTCCATTATGTCATCTTAATGGGGATGTGTTATTGGGAATTCCCTTCACTCATGCTTATAATAAAACCATTGGAAGTTTTTCACTTTAACCAATCGAAGTACCTTGCTAGAAGAATGTCATGATATGATCCACAAAAAAACCAAAAGGACTCCATCAATTAAGTTTAATAGAATTAAGAATACATAAAACCCTAATTCATGTTAGCAAAGGAAGAATATGAGGTAGGAAAATCATGTACCTAAAGTAGATATTGACTGTTAGGTGATAACGGATGATGGATTGATGAAAAAAAGTTAGTTGAAGAAATTTTTTGTGGTGAATGGTATATTTTGTTTTCATGTTTAATTCATTTTTGGGAATTTTTGTTAGTTGATTATGGTAGCGGGTAAAAAAAGGGGTATGCATGCAAGGTGATCAACTAACTTCCTAATATGATTTTTCTTGTCAATTGAATACGCTATTTTGTCGGTTGTTGATGCACATACCTTGAGTTGAACCTAAGAAGATGTGTAAAGGTGAAACTAAATAACTTGACCTATATAAGGGTTAATTGATATTTATAATCCCTTGGCAAGGTAAAGGTAAACTAAATACTAGAAGTCTATGTAAAGGTATTTTAGGAAATGTAATGGTAAGTTAGGAAATGTACAATCTATGTGAAGGTAAGTCAAAAAATTTATTGGTTTTCTAATGGTAGTCTGAAGGCTACATCTAGGTAACTCAAAAATAATATAGGTTGCATGAGGTTAATGAGGAATTTATGAAGGCTACATAATGTTCATATGAACCAACGTAGAGGTAATTCATGTTTTCTATGAGTTTCATAATGGTTATCTAAACTAAATGTAAGGGTTACACAAAATGATGTGTAATGGTATGAAGATATTTTTAGAATCTGTATATTCTAGAGAATTAGAGATATATTTCAGATGATGCTAAGAAAAATATATTAATGGATTCAATATCATGATTAGATTAAAACCATTGTGAATCATACTGAGTGAGAAACATCAAGCTAATAGTGATGATGTTAACAAGAAATCTCCAAACTGAAGAAATGGTCACCACACCATAGGGAGTTATGAAACAATGATGTTACAATGAAATTGTGTATTACCAATGGGTGTTTTAGTGACTATGGATTACAATATGAAGGATATTTCCATATAAAAATCCCATGAATTGGGATACGCAAGTATATGTGGTTGGAGATGTTAATAGTTTATAAAGAAGTGAATCTTTTGGATAATGAAAATGAGATTTTTTAATATCAAATGAATGGTAAATTATGATTTTAATGGAATTTGAATGAATATTAAATATTTTTAATATCTCATATATATTTACTGTTTATTTTAATTTTATTCAAAGAAGTGAACATCCTATGGAAAATCATTGATATTTCCATACATCAAATATAGAAATAATAATTAGAAAATGTTTCATGATTTTATATTGCGATTATAAAAGGAAAACATAGGTGATTGAAAATATTATTGAGAATTAAGAATTGAGAGCCTAACAAATTACAATATCGAAGAGATAGAAGGATTTCAAAGCTAAGAGATATTCTATGAGGAAGAAACATGTAGTTACCATGTATTTGAAGACTAAAAAGGTACCATATTTCTCATGATCTAGTGAGAGTTCTGATACTAACATTCCTTATCATTATTATTGGATCTTGAAGATCTTGAATATATGAACACATCAAAACTAGATCGTCTAGTATATTTATAGAGGAAGATCACTATTTGGAGCTGCTGAAACAACTTGGAGAAAGAACACAGTCTTTCTACTTACAGATCAATATGGTTGAGAAGTTGAGACTTGAAGAAAGCCCAACCCTAGCAGCCTAGCTCTAGATGTAATTTTATTAAAATTGAATAGATACAAGAGATAAAATCACCAAGGATCAAAAATTTAAGTAGTCTTGATGAAACTGCATACACACATTGTCCCATTATTACATTTGTAATTAAACATAATAAATAATTATATAAAATAAACTAATTCTCGTCACTTATTCAATGATTTATTATTCATAAACTGGGGAAGGAAAGAAAATAAAAGGATGGGATAAAATGCTCAGTATGGTTTTATGGAATAATAATAAGTTTATAAAAGTCAATAAGGAATAGAAATTATGGAAATGTAAATAATCTGAAAAAAACATTCCATCAATAAACTGAGTTTGAAAATGCATCCATAGATTTTTTTTCAAAGTGAATATTCATGGAAAGTAATAATGTAATACTAAATGGAGAAAATTATTATTTTAACATCATGTATCTAGAACAAAAACCATTATAATATCATTATGGTTTATGTATATAGATAAAACCCATCTGATTCTATTTAGAAACAATCACGAAGGGTTTATTACCAACTGTTTTGTTTCATGAGACTTGTTGATGCATCAAGGGGATACAAAGACCCCTGAACATCACTAAAAGTCCAAATAATTATTCATAAGTATATTTAATTCTAGAATAGTATTACTTATCAAAATATCCATATTGAGTAAAGGATATAGATTTATCAATATTTCCTCAGTTAAAACAACATTCAAAATAAACACCATATGTAAAATGGTATAAAAATATGACAATAATCATATCAATGATACAATAATATGGATATTTAATAGAAATATAATTTCAAAATAAAAATTAACTCAAAGGTTCATTAGATACACCACATAAAAATTATTAGGTTCACAGAACCACGTAAGTCTCAATGAAATTGATATTGGGACGAAGCCCCTTACCTTATGTCTGAATGTGTTCTAAACTTGATATATATTTCAAAGAAAATCAGATTTAATATATTGACTAATTAATTCATAACCTTTTATACTTGTATAATACTTATTATAATTTTATTAAGTTCATTTATGGACATTTTGATGAGTTACAAGATATGATATTATTGTTCCGGAGTGTTCTTTTCCTTTGTTTTCATAATCAGTTTACTTGTATACATGTATGTAAAATCATGTAAAATGATAATACTTGTCCCAAATTAAAATTATATGTATTCAATGAACGTATAGACTATTAAATGGCTATATATTTCCTTCTGTTCTATGTAATGAGGATGAATCATTAGATAAAATGTTAGTGATAATTGATTAGATTATTTTGGAATTTCTTCGATCATTAAGAACCAGTTGTGTCTTATGAATAAATATTATGTATATATACTGGTTCCAAAATCATAAATAAGTTTTAGTAAATATGTTATATTCTTATTCGACCATAAAAATGGTTTTATGAGTAGCCTTGAAGGAGTAATTTAAAAATGAAAACTTGTCAACCACAATGGCAGTAAATCGATACCTTGTGGACAATGTTTTCATAATTAGAATAAAAAGGTGAATAGAAGTGGATTGATCATATAATTTCAATTAACATAATTAAATAAAAGTATATATAAGATACTAGATTTATAATTTTACTTTGGATAGAAGAGGTAAGGAGATAATAATAAGAAAAGAAATTAAAAAAAACTGAAAGAGAAAGAAAAAAGACTTACCACTTGAATTCCTCTCCTTGAGAATCTCTTTTACAAAATTAATTTTGACTTTTTAATGAGAAAAAGAGATCATATATGTGAGGGATAGGTTTGGAAATTTTTTTTTGTTAAAATTGGATGTAATGACCCAGACTTCCCCCAACCATTCCTTTGGGAAAATCTAATACTTATGGTGCTGTTGAGGGTTGTAATGGTTTGCTTCGAGAGTTTTCCAAAAAACTAGTTTCACCAAATGATGGAACCTTGATGATGGAACATTGAGAAGGTGGCACTATAATGGTGGCACACCAAAATGGTTCCACCATAACAAATGCACACCGAAATGGTGGCACACCAAAATGGTGGCACCGTAACAGTGGCACTGAAAGAGAGTCACACTGATAAAGTGTCACAAGAAAACAATGGGAACATAATGGCAGACCATGATGGTGGCACACCGAAATGGTGGAGCACCAAATGGGGGGTCACAATTTTCCAAATTTACAGTTTTCCCAGTTTTTCCCAATTTTTCCAGATTCGACCCTCTTATGTTTTATTTGACGTAAACTGGGCTTGAAGCCTTATTTGGCTGTTTTAAGGACATTTTATTGGATATTAACTATGTATTTAATATCATAACACTATGGGGACTTTAAGATATTCAAACCGTGTGATATTGAACATGATTCCACATTATTGAATTTTCAAACCATTTTTATTTTATTAATATAGGATATGACTTTTTTGAAAGTGGTATTCCTATCTTCTATTTTATCTTGGTACACCTTGATCTCTCCTCTCTAGATGAGTCATGCACCTATGCTAGAGCCCTTTCATGTAAGGACCCGACTTCAGTTTCTAGAATTTTTTGCCTTATTTTCATACATTTGTATATAAAAAAGGAATATTTATTACTATGGACCGAGTAGTTTAGTAGCTTTGGAAATGATATATATACATAAGTTCAATATTACAACTTGAAATGAAATAAAACATATATGTTTTATTAAGAACATCCACAACTCTATGTTTATCCATATAGTTCATTCATAATAAAATTCTTCATATATTAAAAAAATGAAACATAATATAGGGGTGAGATCAAATTCTCTATAAGGGTATGAAATACAGTTGAAGATATCATAAAAATAGACATCAGTCATGGTGAATAACAAAAAATACAATCCTTTAGAAATAATAATAAACACAAACACATTATGTTGTGAATAAGAGTTGAATAAATAATTCCATAATAAAAAAAAATCATTTTTATTCTACTAGTAAAATCACCAAAATATATGTTAATTAGTTGATTCATAATAATGTAATGCATAATGTGGTACATCATAACTATACAATCACGGCATCGTTCCAAGACCATAAATAACCATTTTTTCAAGGCCCTGTGCAAAGACCGTAGTTTGTCTCGGGAGACCTTCTGATGCATCGAGTGGATATAGAAGGCCCCAACTGATACATACTAAGTCCGAATCATTCTTCATATGAATGTTTATAATCATAAAAAAATTTAACATTATATTGAAGCTATCATATGAAATGTAAATAACATTCCCTGAACATTACACAGAAACACTAACCATTCAGTGTAAATTGGTGAATGGGTTTGAGATAGTAAATCTATAGTAAAACTAATCTTAAAACATTAAATTAAATATGGTATATTATAACATAAAATTTTAACTCTAATAATACTTAATAATCAACAGGATTTTTGAAAAAAATGAAGATACTCAAATAAAATCATCGAGTAATTATGGAGATAAATACACTTCTACATTGAAAAAGAAGATTAATTTTGGAAAATACTTTGTATAAAACCATAAGTGTATTAATACAGTATTTTCATAATAAAATTAATTATTTGATAAAGATAATTGTTTGTTAAAATATATTATAGATTTCCCTTGAAAATAGTTAAGAATTTAAGAAATCCCCTTGAATCGAGCTTGTATTTCAGGAAATTTTTATGAAAGATCCTTTTAAAACATTTAAATCTTCATAAGTGAAAGTAGGGTAATGGTTGGTACAAATAATAGAACATTCAGAAATAGTTTATAATGGGTACATGTGAATAAATAAGAATATTATTGAGGTAATTATAGAATAATATTAACCCGAATGAAAATAGAGATTCGGGTAGAAAACCATTACCTTAAGTCTGAAGGTGTTCCTCACTTGATCTTAATGACCTGAATAATAAAATTTAGGTTCATAAATTAATGATTCCATAACCACCTATACATTTAATTAATTTATAATAACATTATTAAATTCATTCATGGCATTTTTTTGGGTTAAGATCTTCAATTTCATTGTTTGGGAGTGTTTTCTTCCTTAGTTTTAATGATTGGATTACATATATTCTTGTATGAATAAAAATTTAAAATAAGAATGGTCATCCAGAATTGAATATATATAATATTTGTTAACATCCAGAATATTACATATTTATAAAATTCATTTGGTTATTTTATGTTATGTTGAATCGTTATATAAAACTTTAATGACAATTGTTTGGGTTATTTGGTGATTTTTGATCACAACGAACTCATTTAGATCTTTAAATTAATATAAATTGTTAAAATTATTCTTTAACTTTAAATAAGTTATAATACATATATTATAGTCTATTTCAATCATAAAAATGGTTTCATGACCATAATTGAATATGGTCATAGAAATTGAAAACGAACCATCCTTGAATGTTATAAATTAACACATCTCAAATGGTTTTTTCATTTCTAGTATAAAAGAAGGAAAAATGAGAGATAATGAAAATTTATTCCTTTATCATACAAAAATTATAGTACATGTAAGGTACTTTAGTCATCACTACATTTATATGAATGTGGGCGAGGAAAGAAGAGGAAAATAAAGGAAAATAATGGAAATTAAAAGAGTAATTTACCTCTTGAAGTAATCTTCCTTGAGAGCCTCTTTAGGGGAGACGTTTTGGTCTTTTTATGAGACCATGGGATTCTAGACATGGGGGAGGATCATGGGAGGATATTTGGGCATAATTTAGACAAGTCACAAGGCTTGATAGGAGTGTAGAGAAGAGGGAGTGGGGGGGGGGGGGTTATAGTAGAGAAGAGGGGTGATTTGTCATTATCTTATTCATTATTTTATTATTTCCCTCTGAAAACCAATGGTGTTAGTTCATGTGAACCGTAATAGTAATATATTCATTTGAGTTTAAAAAAGGTTTACTTACGCCATCCATTATGCTTGGAATAGTTAATTTAATTGATAATATATATATATATATATATGATAAATTACTATAATTTACTATTCATAAAAAATTTGAGTATTTTAGAAAAATCCCAAAAATTCACCCTAACCATTTTTTGACATGCAGAATTCAAAAATGAACTCAATTTTTGGAAAATAATTTTCTAAATTTTATTATTTTAGTTTTTAAATAAAATCACAATAAATTTAAAAAATAACAATTTTAAAACTATAATTCGTTTTATATCAGAATAAAGAATCAATCAAGATCTAATTATCTTATAACCATGATACAATAAAATAATAACATGATTTACTATTCATAAGGGACATATTAATTTTCATAATGGTGATATACTATTTATGAAAAATTAAGTTTGTCTTATCAGACACTAAATATCCTATTAAATGCAATCGTTTATGTCAGTTTTTCGAAATTAAAATCACAGAGGTGGGAAAATTATGTTTACTGGATAGGTTACAACAACATGGTGTTTTTTATAGGTTTATAATTTCATTCATTCAATATTAAATTTATGTATAGAATATTCGGGTGTTACATTATCCCCTCCATGGAAAACAATCATCTTCAAAATTACCAAAATGTTACCTCACAAAGAGATTTCGGTAGTTCTTCATCATAAGCTCCTCAGGCTACCATGTTAACTCTTAGACTTTATGATTTTTTCAATATATCCTTACCAGTAGAGTCATCTGATTCATCAACACCTGTTCTTTAGGGACCAAAATCCGAATAGGATCTTCACAGTAATATAGGTCATGTTCTAATTCAATTCCTTCAAAAGTGAGGACATGTGGTGGATCTAGAATGTATATTCTCATCAATAAAACATGGATCACATTGTGTATATAAGACATGATAAGTGGAATAGCCAAAAGATATGAAACAGCTCCAATTTTCTCCAAAATTTTAAAATGGCCTATGTATCTAGGGTTGAGTTTCCTTTTCTTCCCAAATATTATAACACTCTTCAATGGAGATACTTTTAAGAAAACATGATCTCACACTTGAATTTCCAAATCTTTCCTTTTATTCTCAGAATATCTTTTTGGTGTGCTTTAATATGCTTTGATATGGCCTTGAATAGTCTTTACCTTCGTCGTTGTTTCTTCCATAAGCTCTAGGACCACTAGCGTCCTTTCACCAACCTCATCCCAACATATTGAAGTATGAAATATATTTCTATAAAATGAATCATATGGTTCCATTTGAATATTTTCATGGAAACTATTATTGTAGGAAAACATCACCAAGGGTAAATATTGATCCCACATACCTTAAAAGTTGAGCGAGCCTGATCTCAACATGTCTTCTAAAGTTTTGATCGTCCTTTTGGATTTCAAATCTATTTGATGATAATAAACAGTACCCAAATGAAGCTCAGTATCCAATGTTTTCTAAAGGCCTTTCCATAATTTCGATTTAAATCATGGATCATGGTTAGACACAACTAAGAGAGGTTCTCCATTATGTCTCACAAGATCATTGATATATATTTTTTATAGGTGCTTCAGTGTGAAATCCTCACTTACAGTGAGGAAATATGCAGAAATCATAATTCGATCAATAATTAAACATATCGAATTATTATTTCTTGGAGTTTTGGGTAATCTAGTGACAAAATAAATTGTAATGTCATCCCATTTCCATGTACGAATACATAGAGGTTTCCGGAATCCTCTAGGATGTTGTCTTTTGGTCATCACTTGTTGACAAAATAAACATCTTGATACATAATAAGCAATTTCTCACTTCATGTTGTCCAACCAGAAATGTTCCATCAATTCTATATTCATTTTAGTGCTACCAGGGTGTATATAGATATTCGAGCTATGGGTATCTTCTAATAACTCCCTTCTCAACATGGGAATAGAGGAAACACATATCCTCTTCCAAATTTTATGAATTCCATCTTCACATACAAAGTCATCCATCTTCCCATATTTCACAACATTACTATTATTTTTAAGGTTCTTATCATTAGTCTGAGAGGTTTTAATCATTTCTAATAAAGTATTTTGGAAACAAATTGAACTTGAAATGATGTTTCAACTACCTTGATTATTACCATGTCTATCCTTATTAGATCCATGAATACAAGATCCCTTTCAATCATCATTTTTTTTAAAACTCCATGATACTGCCTACTTATTGCATCAACTACCTTATTTGCCTTTCCTCAATAGTAGTCTATGGAACAATAAGAATTCTTGAGTAGTTCGGGCCATCTCCATTTCCTCATGTTGAGTACTTTCTTTGATAATATATAATAAAAAATCTTCTTATATGTATATATTTTACAACATTCACCATAGAGATAGTGTCTCCATATTTTTTGAACAAATATCACAGCACCTAACTCAATATCATAAGTAGGATAGTTTTGTTCATGAGTTTTTATCTTCCTTAATGCATAGGAAATAACTAATTCATTCTATATAAGGACACAAAAAATTCCTTTCTTTGATGAATCACTATAGATCACAAACCCATCATTCCCCAATGATAAATTTAGGATCATAAAATTCACTAATATCCTCTTTAATTCTTCAAAATTGTCCTCACATTCTTTTTTTCATACAAACATAACCCCTTTACGTGTGAGATTGGTCATTGGGTTTGCTAAACGGGTGATGTTCTGAATGAAAAACCAATAATAACCTACTAAACCGATTAAAATACACACCATTGTTATGTTTTTTGGACTAGGACATTCTTGAACAGCCTTTCTCTTCAAAGGATCAACATATATTCCATCCTTAGAGACAATATATCCAAGAAAGGAAATTGATTGAAGCCAAAATTCAAACATTCTAAACTTCCCATATAATTCATTTCTTCTAAGAGTCTTCATATTAGTTCCCAAATGATTTTCATGATCTTCGTATCTTTTGTATTATACCAAGATATCATCAATAAATACCCCAGAAAGTCATCATGATATTTGTTTAATAACATACTCCTTATATCCATGAAGATATATGGTTCATTAGTCAGTCCAAAAGGCATTATTGTAATCTCGTAATTCCCATACCTGGTTTGAAATGATGTATTTGTAATATCTTAATTCCTTAATCAAAACTAATGATATCCAAATCAAGGGTCAATCTTTGAAAAATATTGGTCTTCCTGAAGTTGATCAAGTAAATAATCAATGAGATGTAAGGGATACATGTTCTTTATTGTTATATAATTGATCTACCTACAGTGAATGAAAAAAATCATAGATCAATCTTTCTTCTTAACAAAAAGAACATGGGCTACACATGGAGAGACACTAGGAAGAATAAATCATTTATCACTCATTTCATATAGGTGATTATTAAATTATGATAATTCCATAGTGGTCGTTCTATAAGGATTCTTCTATATATGCCTTGAACCAAGAATTGTGTCAATAGAGAACTCAATTTCTCACTTTGGAGGATGTCCAAGAAAATCCTATGGAAACAGATCAACATGTTCATTCACAATAGGTTTGGCCTATACTTGAACATTCCTTTCGTCATCCATAGTTAACGAATTCCATTCATCCACAATAATTGAATTCAGTAGATCTATATGGTGTGGATCTAGATAAGAATCAACTAACAAGGTTTCTACAATTAAGATAAGGGATTCAATATCATTCTAAAAAATCATAACTTCCCACTTACTACAGTAGATAATTGCATCATAACATGAAATCCAAGTCATACTAAGATTATATCAATGTCAATCATGGTTATGATTATATGGTTAGAAACTAAAGCACATTTATGTGCCAGGATGGGGAATGATAAACACTTTATTGTTACAATGATACATCCCCTGGGAGTTTTTCCTGGCAACCCCGTTATTAAATCAAATTGAACATGTATAATTTTATTGGAAAACTGGGAATATATAAAAGAAAGTGAAGATCCAGAATCAAAGAGAGCATTGTTTATGTTTGAGAAAACAATTAATGTACCGACCACTACATCGTTCAAAACGTCATCCTCATAAGTTTTGACTGCATAAGCTTGGACTTGTTCACTTGACCTTCTTTAGGGAATGTTTCCCTGATGATTAGGAAATTCAAGTAAATAATGTACCATATATTTACAACTATAGCATTGATAATTTGTTGTTTCTTTCTTCTCTTTGCAATCACAATATTTTTGACCTTTTTTCCGCACTTGTAACAGACTCCCATTCCCTTCAGGTATGTGTCAGGGTGTTTCTTCCCACAATTACTTCATGGTGTAAGTTCAACTCTTCCCTTCTTCCCCATTTCCTTATTTCCTTTTCTAGAGTTTTCAGTATCCCTTTTCTTATCTATCTTTCCATTGAATTCATATGACATAGAGAATCTGTTTTCTTTCTTGATTTCACATGAGACAATATTGTCATTTGATGAGAAATTCTGAGAGTCCTGTGCCCTTCATAGGACTGTTTTTAAACCATCAATAAATCAATTAAAATTTCACCTTGGATTACGTATTTAGTCTGTAACATGCCTTGATAGACTTTTAATGTTGTCTTTATACATGGAAACATTTTCATCATCCTTCTTCTGTAGATTCAAGAGTTTCCTTTCCATATCTGCTAATTGTTCATGGGGAACATATTTTTCAATGGAATTTCCCTCAAAATACCTCAATTACATCTCTTATATTTCTTACTCCTCCTTCATGTTTTGATTGATGCCCACCACTAATTATCCTCTCTTGATAGATGAAAAACTTA
This sequence comes from Viscum album, assembly GCA_963277665.1. Lineage (NCBI taxonomy): Eukaryota > Viridiplantae > Streptophyta > Magnoliopsida > Santalales > Viscaceae > Viscum > Viscum album. The sequence goes on along the minus strand of OY728147.1, from coordinate 176,023,628 downwards.
TAAGAAATCCTTCTATCTTTTGATATATCTCAATGTGAGAAATATCTTCTATAGGGAACTTATTCACTGCACATCCACAAATGGGTTTGTAGTCTCATTGAATGATGGAGGTTGTTGACGCATAAAGAGGTCTAAAATAGATCCTATACATTTTGGATTCGAATTCTCAACACAGGTAAGATTATTGTTCATAACCCAAGTCAACTTCCCTAGTATAGTTATAAGTTCCTCAACACCAGTCACCACACCAGAGCCAAAATCATTATCTTACATTAGAGGAAAATCCCTAAATGCTTTACATGAATTCATAAGGTTTACATTAACTCCACTAGCCACCATTTATAAATAATGTCATTCACTAGATTCATTTATGAATCACAATGTATAATCTCAACTTAGAAAAATACTTAGCATTAATTGAAATCCTATGAAAAACTAATTTATTCATCATAAACATGGTTCCTTTGAAGAAAATATTACATTTAAATCCTTCATAATGTATTATGAAGAAAATGAAAATTATCCTAAGAATATGCCCTAAGAGTTTCAAACTAGTTGCTTAGTAAGGCTCATTGTTGTGTACCACGATACCCTAGGTCAAGCCCGAAACTCATTATTGGAGTTTTCAATCCAAAATATATATGTGCCCGAACCTCATCATCTTATAGTATCTAGATAGGGATGTATTTTCTATAAAGATCCACATAATCTATTACATACAAAAATACAGGGATTTTCTTGTATGTTTATCTTCAAAGACTATCTTAGGGGTTTGTACCCTAATGTTTTCTAAATCTAGTTTCCATGTTTTCTACTAAACTCTCTCTGATACCAACAGTAAGGACCTGAACCCAGTATCTCGGAGCCGGTGCATTATTTTATTACATTGGAATATAAAAAAAAATCATCTAGAAGGACCAAGTAGTTTAGTATCTTTGTAAACAAGATACATACATAAGTTCAACATTAATAAATGAATTAAATACAGCATATAAATTTTATTGGGAACATCCACAACTCCATGTTTATCATTTTGGGTCATTCATAATAAACTTCTTCATGTCCTGAGGAAATGAAACATAATAAAATGGTGATCTAAAATGCTCAGTAAGGGTAATAAATAAAGAGGAAGATATCATAAACATAAAAATTAGGCATGGTGAAAAACTAAAAATACATTCATTTAAAAAATATACATGAACACATTATAGAAGAAATTAAATCCGAATAAATAATGCGATAATAAGAAAATAATTGGTATTATACTTGTAGAATAACCACAATAATTGAAAATTACATGTTTCATAATGATGGAATTCATAATATGGGACAACATAACCATACCGACAAGGCCTTATGCCAAGACCATAAATAACAATTTTGGTAAGGCCTTTTTCTAAGATCTTAGTTTGTCTTGTGAGACCTACCGATGCACCGAGAGGATATAGAAGGACCCACCCGACACTTAATAAGTAAAATTAATTACTCATATTAATGGGGATAAACATCAACAACATATACATTCATATTGAAGATAACATATGAAATGTGAATAACTTTCCCCGAACACTATGCATAAACACTAACCATTCAGAGTAAATTGGTGAATTGTTTTAAGATTAAAAATCCACATTCAAAATAATCATCAAAAATTCAATTAAATATGTTATATGATATAATAACTGATTAAAAACAATAATTTTTATTAATCATAAATATTGTTGAAACAGATGAAGATACTCTTATAAAATCATTGAGTAATTCTTGAGATAAATAATATTTTCCTTTTAAAAAAAGAGTTTATTTAGAAAATTATTTTTATAAAATCAGATGTGAAGTAATATATTATTTTTATAATATAACAAATTATTTTATAAATATAATAGTTTCTAAAAATATATTATTTAGTGTCCTTGAAAATTGTTAAGAATTTGAGAAATTCCCTTGAATCAAGCTTGTATTTCGTGAAGCATTTTTGAAAGATCCTTTTATAACATTTAACTATCCTTAAGTGAAAGTAGGAATCTAGTTTTTATAAATATATAGAACATTAAAACGTAATTTAATAGTGGTAAATGTGAATAAATAATAATTTTATTATGGTAATTAGAGAATAAGATTAACTCGAATGAAAATGGAGATTCTGGTTGAAACCCCTTACCTTAAGACTAAAAGTGTTCCTAACACGATCTTAATGACCTGAATAATAAAATTTTGGTTCATAAATTAATGATTATATAGCCTAATATACATGTAATTAATTTATAATAAGATTTTTACATTAATTCATGGCCTTTTAAGGATTAATAGATTCAATTGCACTGTTTGGGAGCGTTTTCTTCCTTGGTTTTCATGATTAGATTAATTATATTCATGTGTGGATAAACATGTTGAATGAGAATTTTTTTCCAGAATTGAAGTTATATGTGATTATTTATCATCAATAATATTACATTTTTTTAAAATTAATTTGGTTATTTATTGTGAAGATGAATCAGTATATAAAACAGTAATGATATTTGTTTAAGTTATTTGTAGATTTTTTATCACAATGAACTCATTTTAATCGACAAATTAGAATCATGTGTAAGAAAGGATTGTAGAACCTTTAATAAGTTATAATACATATATTATAGTTTGGTTAAATAATCAAAATAGTTTTATGACTAGAACTGAATATGGTAAGATAAATTGAAAACTCGTCGTCCTTTAATGTGATAAATTAACACATCTCAGATGGTGTTTTAATTTATAGTATAAAAGAATGAAAAATTAGAGATGATGAATGAATTATAACTATATCATAACAAAATTAAAGTACATGTATGTTACTAAAGTCATCAAATAATTTGGATGAAATGAGGTGAGTAAATAAAATGACAAGAAAGGAAAATAAATGAAATGAAAAGATGAATTTACCTCTTGAAGTAATATATCTTGAGAGCCTCTTTAAGGGAGTGTTTTTAGTATTTTTATGAGACCAAGGGATTCTGGGCATGGGGGAGGAGCTTGGTAGGATATTTGGGTATAATTTATATCAGTTACAAGGCATGAGTGGATTGAAGAGAATAGGGAGTGGGGGGGGGGGGTTATAGTGGTGGAGAGGGGTGGTTTGTGAATATCTTATTCATTATTTTATTATTTCCCTCAGGACAATTAATCGTATTGGTTCATGTGACCAATTACAGTAAAAAGTGAATTTTATTTCAAACTAAATGTTCTTACAATATCAATGATGTTATTAATAGTGAATTTAATAGATTATGTATATATATACAGTAAATTACCATATTTTACAACTCATAAAAAATTCGAGTATTTCAGAAAAATCCCAAAAATTCATCTTAAACACTTTTCAATGTGTATAATTCAAAAATGAACATAATGTTTTGTAAATTGTTTTCAATATATGACTAATTCAATTTTTAAATAAAATGATATTTTATTAGAAACATAACAATTTTAAAACTATAATTCATTTTATATCACATTAAAAATTTAATCAATATCTCATAATCTTATAACCATGAGAAAATAAAATAATAATATGATTTATTGTTCAGAAGGGTCATATTACTATTCATATTACTATTCATAAGGTCACGTTACTATTGACCAAAAAATAAGTTTGTCTTATAAGACTCTAAATATCCATTTGAACGCAACTGTGTATGTCAGTTTTTCAAAATTCAAATCACAGAGGTGGAAAAATTATGTTAACTGCATAGGTTATAAAAAAGTGGGTTTTTATATAGATGTAGTGTTTCAGGCATTCAATATTAAATTTATTTAATTAATCATGGGGTGTTGTATATCTAGTGGAGTTTTCTTAAAGTTCCATATGCTCACGTGACCCCTGTTTTGGAGAAAAGAGGTGTTTTGGTCACCTGTTGTTTCATGTAGGGATTCATCTACCTCTCTTAGATTGTGTATCATGCAGGGTCTTTGTAGAAATGTGTCATTTTGAGAACACATGAATCCATTTTCTTAAGACAGATAATAACAAGTAATAAATGGGGGATGAGGCATATGTTTATACTGTGTTGTTTGTTTTAATCACTATCAATGAACCTTTTTTAGAATCTATTTGGGTTGTAAGTACTTCTAAAAATCAAGGTTGTTTGTGGTCTTCTCTTGCAAAATGGTGGTGTTCTATATTTTTTTGTTCTACTCTGATAAATTGATGTAACATTAAATCTAGTTAATCATGTATACATGGATAAATAAATGGATTCCCCAGAATAAAATATATTTTTGATCACCCATATTATTTAAAGTGGAATTAAATAACCAGTCTTCCTAAATCTGAATATTCTTTGATTAATGGGGTGGTTGTGTGTTGTGTCTAGTTGGGTTTTCTACTTCATAGGGTTGTGTGAAGTTGTTATTGGTAACCTTGTTAAGGGTAATAGGGTTGGATAGAGGGGATTACCTTGTGTTCTGGGGATGGCCAACTTTTGTAGTTGGACTACTATTTGGTGGTGTTTTTCTATGTGATTTATATATTGGGTGGTACAGGAGGTGTGACCGAATATCAAGTAGAGAGATTTATTGATTGTGGAATGGATGGACTTGTTGTGTAGTGGGACTTCTTCTAGGTAGTGCTTAAGAAGTGGGGCTGTAGGACTGGGTTGTGTCATGACTTAATGGTTATGATTTTGCTGGGTGTGGTGTTGTTGTGTTGTGGGGATGCTGATTCTAGTTATCAGAGGCTGATTGAGGGTGATAACTTTGAATAATGATATTTGGCAGTGTCTAAACGAGTGTTTAGGAAAAAGGGGGTGTACAGTGGGAAGGCATTTTGGTTGTTATCTATTTTTTAGGAATGGGTGTTAATATGGATTGACATACCTTGGTCCCTACTTCCTTGTTTTCCGTGGAAAGGTTTAGTGTCCATGAGCCTTCTAAAAATGGTTTCAGATATTGTTCTTGTTAGTTACCCTGGGTATTGTTGGATTAAATTAAAGTGAACCCCTTAATTAAGGAATGGAAAGTGTTTAAATGAAAAGGGATTAGGATTGTGTTTTATTGTGGTTGTTTGTGTGGTTTTTCATATAGGGGTAGTAGAAAATGTGGTTATATGTGGGTAGGATGTTTGTTTAAAACCCATAGGTTGGGATTATTGTTTTCTTACATATATGTTTAAATTAAAGTTCCTTGTGATTTTTAAATGCAGGCCACCTTTGTTGGGCACCATTTGCGGAAAAACCCTATTTCACGAGGGGGTGACATTCCCTACATCCCTGTGGGAGGATGGATGGATGGTTTCTAACTTTCTTTAACGCACCCTCTTCTGAGTTCTTACCACTCAAGAATAACCAGGTAGGCTATAATTTCTTGAGGTTTACCATAGTCCAAGAACCATTGGGGAGGTTGTGGTGTGGGTGAGAGGCCTAGGTATTTTCAGGCTTGGACTATTTTCTTAAGTTTCTTCAGGATGAGGCCTAGGTGTCTTTTGAAGAGAGGTGTTCTTGTTGGGGCCCAGGTGTTTGTAGGTGAGATGTGTGGTTAGGTTGTTTCCTAGGTGTCTTTAGGAGGGATTTTGGTGTGGTTTGAGTCCCAAGTTTGTGTGGGTAGGTTGTGGTAGATGGAAAGTGGTGCGTGGTACCCAAATTTCGATGTTCTTATTATACTATTTTACTAGACTTCTATTATAATGTGAATGTGCCTTGGTGAGGCAGGACTGGTTAGTAATCCTTGTTACGTGCTTTGAGGTTCTACTGTTCTCTCATATGGGTATAGAATGTTCCCCCACTGATGCACAAGTAGCTTTAGTTTTCGTAATAGGTATACTTGTATACTCACCCTATGCTTGTAAAAATATTTTCAGGTTTCCTATGTGGACTTTGAGGATTGTGATGGACTTTACTAGATCATGCATTGGGATAGATGTTGTGTTGTTGCTTATTCTCTTTATTTTGGTTCATTCCTTGGTGCTTTGGTTATACTTTTGTCGTAGTTTATGTTTAAATCATGCATGGGTTTGATTTTGGTTTCTTTTATATAAATGTTGGTGTTGTTAGAGATTTTTACCATATTATCTCCTGATCTTGTTTCCATTAAAAAGAGTAATGACTTTAATTTTTTGTGAGATTCTATACCATTGGTTCTAGTCACCACTATGGAAACTATTGAAGGCTGGACTCGAGTGTCATTATTTATCCTACGCCTTGGAGAAGGAAGGGAATGACATGTTGTTATCCCTTACCTCATCTTGAATAAGGTGGGTCATGATAGAATGATATCAGAGGTTATGGTTGAGAGATTGGATGGATTTCAGAGTTAGGAACAATGAGTATTTCATTGGATGATAGGGAAATGGTGTTAGAAAATCATGGTAAAGGATATAGGCAAGAAAAAACTAGCTTGGACATAGGATTTTAGGCGGGGCCCGTGATCCCATGTAAGGTCTCTAATCCTACCGAACGACCAAGTGAGGCTACACTGATTGCATGGTAAAGACCCTAGGAATTGTACATGCATCATAATTACTTGTGTTCTTATGTTTCTTGGTATTTTAGGAATTTAAAATAAATGAATAGTAAAAAATAATTTAAACAAAAAATTCTATACTACCAGTTATTAGGTGGTCCTTGTTTTCCCTTTTTAGTAATGGAAACTAGACATAACCCATAGGTGGTACAAGCAGTTGAGGTCCAACAGGCTGAATTGGTTGATCAGTGGAGGGCCGATCGAGAAGAAGAAGAAGACTTTTAGAAAAATACCCATCATGCTTTCCAGTGGCAGACCTTGTGGAAGTACGGAGGTAGCTTTGCATTCATAGATACAAAGGGCTAGCATGAGGAGCTAATAATCACTTTTACCTTGATCTGTACACTGAGGGAGTGCTTGGTTTCTCTGGTAGTGAGCCAGATCCAAGGAGTGGCACATCATTTTTGGACACTTTACCTCAGGGATGGGAAAGAGACCATTGTCTCATGGGTTTACTTTGAGAAGGAGTTTTGGGTAGAGTTTCCTTCCTCTATGATGATGGATAAGAAGAGGTAGAAGCTACCCTCTATCCAATAGGGTAGTATGTCATTGAGGGAACTGGGGATCAAGTTCAAGGACCTTATACTCTTTGCTTTAGATCTCTTTTTAGGCAAGGAGTCATGGTTGATATTCTTGGAGGAGGCACTTTGACCTTCTCTTCAGTATGACATCACTCCCTTTACCCTAGCGACATAAATGAATGTTTATAAGGATGCAGAATTAGTGGAAAGGATTCACTCTCAGGGATGTTTACCATAAGAGGGGTGATATCCTGGTTCGTCAAAGGGGAAGAAAGTTAGCTTCACGTCTCTGTCATTAAGGCCTTATTTTTTTTAGGCCAGTAGGAAGTAGGGCTCACCAGTTCCACGTCTAATCTCATGGTCCTCACCATTTGGCCATGGAACCGATAGCTTTGTTCTTTGTTTGTGGGGGTCATGGAATGATTTAGAGCTAGTGCCCAGTTTGATCTTAGTACGATGGGGGTGGTAAGTTTCATCACCCACATCAACATGAGTAGTTGTTGGTCAGACCTTTCTCACAGTAATGGTAGTAGTCTCCTAATCCATCAAGGGTAGATGGTGTAGGAGGAGGCTAACCTCCTAGTTCCCAGTTGTGATCTTCACCAGGGAATTTTTGGGGAGGTGGTCAATAATAGAGGGGTGGACGAGCAAGGTGTGGGAAGTTTCACACCACTGAGGTATCAGTTCTAGCTGGGTCAGTGGTTGTTCAAGGTACGATCAGTCTGTTTAGTACTATTTCATATGCTTTGTTTGATTCAAGAGTTTCCAGCTCCTTTGATGCAACCAGTCTAGATCATGCCTTTGGACAACACATAGAGAGACTTTACGTTCCCCGAGTGTTGAAAACACTAGTTAGAGGTCAAAGAATATTGTTTAATGTTTTTCCAAAGATGTAGACTAATCTTGGGGCCACATCAGTTCAGTGATAACCTTATTCTTTTATAGATGCCACCATATGATTTCATCCTTGGTGTCTATTGGTTGTTCTATGTTCATTCTATTATTGACTACTTCCGAAGGAGAATCATGTTTCCAAATGTGGATAACCAATGGGTAGTTTCCATTGGTGAGAATAGATATCAGGTGGGAAGCCAATGTATGAAGCCTCTTCTATCATTGTCCGATGAGATGTCAGGGGGATCAGTACTCATAGAGATGGTGGAGGTATAAGGGGTTTTTGGGGGGAGTTATTGGATGTTTTCCCTGAATTGGTTGTGACTCTACCCCCTCGACATGACGTTGAGTTCATAATAGACCTACAACCCGATTCCAGTTCGATTTTTATAGATCCCTAACAGATGATTACTTATGAGTTATAAGTGTTGTAGATTCAGGTTGATGACATGATGAAGAGGGGTTTTATCCGGTGAGCATGTCACTGTGGGGGTGCTCCAATTCTGTTCATGTAGAAGGCAGACAGTGGCCTGAGGCTGTGCGTAGACTTCTAAAGACTGAATCATGTAACAGTCAAGAACCATTACCCTCTTTCTAGAATAGATGATATTTTAAACCAGATATGGGGATTATGTTCATTCTCCAAGATCGATCTATGGTTTGGACATCACCCTTTGAGTGTGAAGGAGGGTGACATCCTGATGACGTCTTTCAGGTGCATGTTTGGGAACTTGGATTTCATGTTCATGCCTTTTAATGTTATGAATGCACCAGCCGTGTTCATGGGGCCCATGAACATTGTCTTCTACAAGTTCCTGAACCGGTTCATCATCGTGTTCGTCAATGACATTCTTATTTACTCCATGTTAGAGGAGGAGCATACTGAACACCTTAGGATAGTCTTGTAGGTCCTCCAACATCATCAGCTCTATGGGAAGTTGTCCATGTGCACGTTCTTGATGTGAGAGGTGCACTTACTTGGAAATGTGGTCTCTTATAAACAGATAGTGGTGGACCCATCAATGTTCAAGGAGGTTGTTTCCTGGGAAGTACCCAAGAACATGGAAAAGGTTTATAGCTTCCCTGCTCTAGCGGGCTATTACCTGTGGCTCATGCCTGACTTCTCTCAAGTTACAGATCCATTGAAAACATTAACTAGAAAACACAAGGCCTTCCTGTGGAGTGAGAAGTGTCAGGAAGCCTTCAGCTACCTAAAGGGGAAGCTGGTCATTGCTCAATTTCATCGGATGATAGAGGAAGGGGTAACGTGCGAGGTGTTCTATGATGCTTCTGGTCTACAATAGGGATGTGTGATGATGTAGTAATGGGGAGTGATATCTTATGGGTTTATAATGTTATGTCCACATGAACATAACTACAAAACCCAATATCTAGATCTTGCAGTGGGCATATTAATACTAATGTTTTGGCAACATTACCTCATCGGGGAGTGCTTTATGGTCTTCACATATCACAAGATCTTGAGTTTTATATTCTCCTAGTAAGACATGAACATGCGATAGTAAAGGTTGATTGAGTTTCTAAAGGACTAAAACTTTGAGATATGTTACACCTCATGAAATGTGAATGTGTTGTAAAATGCCTTAAGTAGTAAGTTGTAGATGGAGGTAGTTCTAAAATCCACAGATGCTTAGAAGGCAATAGAGGAGTCGGCCGCTCTACGCCTGGATGATATGGTGGATAGTGGAAGAGGCTATATATTTCAGATGACATTATATTCTTCGTTGATGCAGCAGGTGGAGGATTCTCAGTGGGGATACATAGAGACTAAATTTATGCGTGATCATGTTGTCTAGGATGATGTGACAAAGGGATGTTCATAGGATAGTCATAATTTGGTTTGTTTCATTCAAAGTTATTTTCTTGTGAAAATGCATGAGGGAGTTCTCCATGAGTTCTATAGCCCACCCCTGGTGATTCATCCAGGAATATCTAAAATGTAACAAGGATTGAGAGACAGTTTTGGTGGCCCGAGGTTAAGCAGACAATGGAAGAGTTTGTGGAAAGGTGCATAGTGTGTCAGAAAGTGAAGGCTGAGCACCGTGTTCCCAGGGGTCTGTTGTATCCCTTAGATGTTTTCGAGTGAAAGTGGGATTAAATATCTATGGATTTCTTCATAGAATTTCCCAGGAATCATCTAATATGAGAGTATATTTAGATAGTAGTGGATCAGTTGAGAAAATCGGCTCACTTCTTAGCGATTAAGGAGTCCAGCACAGTGCATGCCTTAGCACAGAGGTATGTGGATGAGGTGGTACATATTCCTGAAGCTCCAAGTTTCATTGTCTAGGATATAGATACCCATTTTACATAGCGAGTATAGAGGGGATTTTAGTAATCTATTGGCACTTGGTTATGCCTCAGCACAACTTTCTACCCTCAGACGGGTGGATAAACACAGAGGACCATTCATACATTAGAAGACATGTTACGAGAATGTGTACGAGACTTTATTGGGTCTTGGGTGTGACATTTTCCCATGTTAGAGTTTTCTTACAATAATAGTTATCACTCTTCCATTGGTATGACCACATTGAAAGATCTGCATGGGAGGCCTTGTCGTTCACCCTTGTGCTAAATGGAAGTGGGGGAGGTAGCTATTCTTGGTTTGGACATGGTGCAGAGTATGAAAGAGAAGGTGCAGCTTGTCCATGAGAGGACGATGGTAGAACATGACCAATAGAATTCGTATACCGATAATAGGAGGTGGTTTTTGGAGTTCGAGGATGAGGACCTTGTTTTCTTAATGAATTCCCCTCAACATGGACAATGTAGGTTTGGAAGAGGGAGAATGATTTCTCCCAAGTTCATCATACCTTTTGAGGTTTTTGAACAAGTTAGTGAGGTGGCATATCACCTAGCATTTCCACCGCATCTAGCGAGGATCCATGATGTCTTCCATGTATCTATGATTTATCAGTGTCTACATAATGACTCCCACATCATTAAAGGGGGAAGTTGGATATCGAGGAAGACACGTAATTTATGGAGTGACCAGTAAAAATTGAGAATTGTGAGGAGAATATTCTTCATGGATGAAACATTACTTTGGTTCGTGTATTATGGATGCATAGTGGCGTCAAAGAGAGTACTCGGGAGAGAGAGGCACAAATGTGTGACCATTACCCAGAGCAGTTATGAGTTTTACTCTTGTGTTTTTATTTGTTAATTGATTATAACATAATGATTGACCTTATTTTTTGTCAGATCTGTTGTTCCTTTGTTCTCAGTTATGTGTGGAAATTCATAACCTATGGAAAGGGGGACCTAATACCTAATTGAGACACATTAATTTGGATGCAATTAATCCTTTGAGGGTGAGTCAGTTCCACCCAGAACGAATAGTATCTTGACATGGAGAAGGGGATTCCATAATCCCTATTTTTGGGTAGTGGGGCTTTAGTGTCTCTAGAGTTATTCAAGAGATTTATTTCAAGGATGTGTTCTTGGATGTCACTATTTTCTCTCTACTTATCGAACAAATGTGGGGTGGTTTTTCCCTGAGAGGTATCTTATAGGTTTGTTGTTCAGAACCCTATTTTTCTGAGTTTGGTTGTAAATTCTTAGTGATGAGAATAGCTTGAGAGGTATCTAATGTAATTAACTATATTTCCCTAGGCCACTTCTTTGTGAAAATCCAGTACTTGTGGTGTTCTTGGGGGTCGTAGTGGTTTATTTCATGAGTTTTCCGAAAATTTAGTTTCAAAAAATCATTGAACCATGACTATAGCACACAAATATGGTGGAACTGTGAGAGTCCAACACCGAGACAGTGTCACCATAATGGTGGAACACCAAAATAGTGGTACCGTAATAGTGGAAAACTGAAATGGTGGCACTGTAATGGAGGCCCGCCAAAATGGTGGCACGATAATGGTGGAACACCAAAATAGTGGCACTGTAAGGGTGGAACCGAAATTTAGGCACCATAATGGTGGCACTAAAATGATGGTACGCCAAAACAGTGGAACATCAAATGGTGGCTCACCCTTTTCCAAATTTCCATTTTTCCAAGTTTTTCCCAATTTATCTAGATTTGCCTATCTAACATTTTATTTTTCAAAAACCAAGTATAAAGCATTTTTAGGGAATTTTTTAGTGATTTTAAAAGGATATTAAGTATATATTTAATATCCTAATGCTTTGGGAAAATTGAGATATTTAGACCATGTGATCTTGACCATGATCCCATGTTAATAAATTTTGAAACCTTTTTTGTTATATTGATATAAGATATGACTTTTTCTAAAGAGAAGGTCCACTCTTCTCTTCTATCATGGTGTTCCTAGATCACTCCTCTCAAGAAGCTTCATGCACCTATGCTATATCCTTTTCCTATCCAGTTTTCATGGAGTATCCTGCTGCTCATACCACTACTAGAAAAACAGGTATTTGCGACGGGGCATTTGCGACAGGATCCCGTCGCAAATGGCTTTTTGCGACGGGGGCCCGTCGCAAATAGCCCGTTGCTGAAAACGGCGTCGCAACAACACTTATTTGCGACGGGCCCGTCGCTAAAGCCTTTTGTTGCGACGGTCATTCTCCCCGTCGCAAATAGTATTCCGTATTTTTGTAAAAAACTTTTAAAATAGTCTTTCCGACGGTGCCGTCGCAAAAACTATTTTTTTAAAAAAATAAAAAACTATTAATAATACTAGTATTTGCGACGGGCATAGTATCCCGTCGCAAATAATATAAAAAAAATAAAAAAAATTAAATTATTAATAAATTATTTTAATTAATATAACAATAGAATTATAATTCACAAATAAAAATAATTAATTATTTTAATTAATATAATAATAATAGAATTATAATTCAAAAATAAAAAATAATAGAATATTAATAAATGATTTAATTAATATAATAATATTAGAATTATAATTCATAAATAAAAAAAATATTAATAAGTTATTTTAATTAATATAAAAATAATAGAATTATTTTACATTCAAATATTAAAATAATTCAAGTATTACAAAAAATATAATTCAATTATAATATTATAAAATTTTAATATATATATATATTTTAATATTATAAAATATAAATAATATTATTATTCATATTAATATTGTTATTTAAAAATATAATATTGTTAATATTTTATAATGAGACAAAAACTAAGGATAGAAAAAAAAATATTTTGATTTCCCAAATTTTATAACATAAATACAAACTCTAATCTGAAGGAGGGGGGAGGTGGGGGATATGCAGATGGTGGTGGAGGAAACTCCATCCCTAAAGCATGAGTGAGTCGGCGCATGTACTCCATCTGCTCCTGATGCTGCTGCTGCCACCGACTCGTCTGCTCCTCGTACAACTGCTGCTGGCGTCGACGCTCTTCCTCATGCTGCTGACGCATCTTCTCCTGCTCCTGTCGGAGACTCTCTATCTGTGCAGTCTGAGATCGCAACTGATCCTCATACTGTGTAGTAGAAGAAGATACACAAGCTCCTCTCGAGCTGGACGCCGACATCGCAGCACTACCATAATAATCTCCGGGAGTCAGTCAAGAGCCGATACCAACTACCCGGCCCTTCTCGAAGGCATACTGGGTGGCCTGCATCCATGCCGCCTCCTCAAACTGACGGGCAGTGGTCTGATCTGATGAATCGTCCTGACTCTCAGGCCGGGCCTGTGACGCTGCGACCTCATATGACTCCTATAATTGCAATTTAAAATTAAAACTGTGAATATATTATATGCAGTTAATTTTTAAACTTGAAAACAAATAATATTGACCACGATATGATGCTGACGATCACCTCTGAGCTCCCCAGTAGCAGGATCACTATACATCCTCCGATATACGTCGTACTCTGTAATATCGGGGTGCTCGACAGCCTATACGAATAAAAAATAAACTGTTAATATTTATAGTTATATAAAATATTTATAAATAATGTACGTACCAGATGCTGTCTATGAGTACTGAAAGAACGACTTCCAGCTTGATGAGTCACCTTCTGTCTCCCCCGATTCTGCCTCCCCACCGATGATCTCCTCTGAAAGGCACCACTCAACCAGTGCGTACATAATCCATCCCATACATGGGATGAAATATACTCTAGTCGGTGTGCTCTACATGACTCCTCAAAATCTGACACTACTGCTTTCTTCATCGCAGCTTTTCTTAAATTGTGCAAAAACTGACGAAGGCGATCACGGATGGCCACCTCCCATGCCTCGTGGATGGCGTCACGCATGGTATCCTCAATCGGATACCATAAACCCTAAAAATAAATCAAAATATCAAGTTAGAAATGAAATAATTTTCAAAATAAAAATTATTTATTTACGTACGTACCAACCAATGGCCGAACATGGCCTGATGCACATCAATGGGAATCTGCTCCCATGTGGTCCACGACTGAGAGAAATAGTTGCGCAAAATAGCGCTGCCCTGTCTGACTGCTATATGCTGAAAACTGAAAAAATAATAAACATTTATTATGTGAATAGATTAATGAAATCTTAGCAAATCCACAGGTTATCACATAGGTTATCACACCTCTGTGTGCGTGGATCAAACCCAAGACATGGACGTCGCTCGGGGATGGGGTCAGGAATCATCAATCGTGCAAGACCGCGCCCCCTCCGCGTACTCCCTAGAGCGCCTGCAGGATGAGGGTCATCTGTCAGCAACGCATCCGCATCGAAAGTCAGGTCAGCATCTGCCAACTCACGAAATTTGGCCTCATCCATCTGAAACAGAAAATGTTAATGTTAGCAAATAATTGATAATTACTATTATATATACATATATATATATATATACATATTATGATTGTATATAAATACCATGGAATGCTATCAGTGTTCATCTTCATCATCATCTTCATATATGTCAATTTCATCTTCATATTCCTCCTCAACATCATCGATATCCATTCGAGTTACAGTTGCTTCATCTCTTACCATTTCAAATTCATATGTGACATCATTAACATCATCGTCATCACGGACTCTTAAATGTGGGGTGTCATCATCGATACTCATGTCTCTTTGTAAAAAAGATTGATTTTGAGTACTCTCTTGAAAAACTTCAATTCTTTGCACATCAGTGAAAGCACATTCACTTTGACTAAACTGATTGTCTCGAATTTTGATTTTTATTATACTCCACCAATCATTCAAGTCTCTTGATGTTGCACAGTACTTTGCATAATAAACTTGATATTCCTGTTGAGCCAATAAGAATGGTTCATTTACTGCGAGAACACTTTTACATTTAATATCGATGATTCCATGAGTCGGATGAACACGCACGCCTCTCTCTGTATCCAACCACCGACATTTGAACATGGTTATGTAATGTTGTCCAAGATAACAGAGTTCAATGATTTCATCAAGTATGCCATAAAAGTTAACTTCATTTTCTCGATGATGAGATCCTCTCAAGCTAACTCCACTGTTCATTGTTTTTTTCGATTCCCCATATGCATGTGTGTGGAATCGAAATCCATTCACCACATATGCATTATAAGTTTTAAAAAGTTTGGAAGGTGGGTTACTCAATACACACAGCCGTTTGTCAATTTTATCTGCATGTCGAGACACCTGAAAATTTGTGAAATAATTATCAATATAGTAAACTATACATTGAATGAGTTTCTAAAAGATAAAGAATTTATGTTACCAGTTTTTGAAACCACTGAGAGAAATTTTTCAGTCGACGTTCTTCGAGAGCAGCTACTGTAATTTGTGGAATTTGTTTCTTGATATGATTATCATACAACCTATAAAAACCAAAGTTATTTACTGTAACATAAATGATAGAATAAGTGATATAAACACTTACAGTACAACTGATGTCATCTCTTCATAGTTGAGCAGAACATACGTATGAGCTCTCTGATGTTCATCATCTGAAAGCCAGCGTTCATAAACTCCACCAACACCAAGCTCTGACTGGTTTAAAATAGATAATTGATTGTCGATTTCATCAATATTCCTCTCGTTCTGTCCCATTCGGTTGTGTTTTGAAGGATACTCAGATTCAAAATAATGGGAGCAGAAAAAAGATATTTCCTCTTGCAAATAAGCTTCTGCAATAGATCCTTCAACAGATGCTTTGTTACGTACTTTTTTTTTTCAATTTTTGCATGCATCTTTCAAATGGGTACATCCATCGAAACTGTACCGGACCTCCACATTTGGCTTCATATGGCAAATGTAACATCAAATGTTCCATTTAGTTGAAGAAAGACGGCGGAAATATTTTTTCCAGTTTACATATAATTACAACAACTTCTTTTTCTCGTTTTCCTAGAGCATCATAATCTGCCGTAGCCGCACAAATTTCCCGAAAAAAATGAGACATGTCTGTTATGGAATCCCAAATCACAGAATTCAACAGGCCTCTTAATCCAATGGGTAGAAGTCTCTCCATTATAACATGACAATCATGACTTTTTAATCCAGTAATATGACCATTCTTTACACATCTACCCAAATTAGAAGCACAACCATCTGGAAGTCTCAAATCTGCAATCCACTGACAAAATAATAAACGGTTTTCTTTAGACATTGTATAAGCTGCTTTTGGTTTCAGTAACCTTTCTGTTCTGACATTCTCAAATAGTTCCAATTCTGGATGCCTACAAATTTGTGCAAGATCTAAATGTGCATTTACATTGTCTTTGCTCTTTCCTGGAGTATCCAAAACTGTATGAAACAAATTATCAAAACAGTTCTTCTCAATATGCATGACATCTAACATGTGTCGGACCAACAGATCAGACCAATATGGCAAATCCCAAAATATGTTACGTTTAATCCAATTGTGTTCTTTCCCAAAACCAGAAATTTTCTGTTGATTTATTGTGGGACCAAAAGTGATGGGAGGTAATGAAAATACAACTGATTTTAACTCCGAACCTGATAGCATTTTTGGAGGTCCATCCCTTTCAACTGTTCCATTTCTGAAATGAGATCTGTTTCTGTGAAAAGGATGATCAGCTGGAAGAAATCTGCGATGACAGTCAAAATAACAAGGTTTCTTTCCATGAATGAGCATAAATGCTTTGTTCTCTCCCATACAGTAAGGATATGATTTCTGACCATGGGTACTCCAGCCAGATAACATCCCATAAGCCGGGAAGTCACTTATTTTCCACATCAATGCTGCTCTCAATATGAAATTCTGTTTCGTTGCAACATCATATGTACTGACACCAGTACTCCACAATAAATTTAATTCATCAATCAATGGCTTCAAATAAACATCAATATTTTTCTTCGGATGTCCTGGAATTAGTAAAGTCAAAAAGATATATGGCTCCTTCATCAACATCCATGGAGGTAAATTGTACGGAGTTAAAAAAACAGGCCAAAATGAATATTGACTACCATAAGATCCAAACGGACAGAAACCATCAGTAGAAAGGCCCAGTCGAACATTTCTAGCTTCTAAAGCAAAGGATGGATGCACTCTATCAAAATGTTTCCATGAATCACCATCGGCTGGATGATTCAAGCTTTTATCGGTTGAAATATTCTTTTTATGCTAGGACATCATTGTCACTGTATTCTTAGACATGAATAAACGCTGATGTCTGGATGTAAGCGGAAAATATCTCAACTGTTTTACAGGAATCAAACCAGACTTCCCGTGTTGTCCTTCTTTATATCTCAGTTGCCCACATGTAGGACAACTATCCAACGACTCATTTTCCTCAGAATATAAAATGCAGTCATTTGAACATGCATGAATCTTCTGACAAGTAAGTCCCAAATTTTGAACCAGCCTCTTACTCTCATAGTAATTTGCAGGTAAAACATTTCCTTCGGGTAACAGTGTTTTCAGCAAAGAAAATATCTGGTCAAAACAGGTGTTTGACATTCCGTTATCTGATTTGATAGCCATAAATTTTGCAACTGCTTCTAATTTGCTCATCTTGATGCCAGGATATAATGCATCCTCAGTAGATTTCAACAACTCATAAAATTCAGACGGTGCCAACTCAGGATTTGAAGCTATATCAGCCGGAGTTTCTGTATGTTGAACAGATGAACCTGCAACATCATGTACTAAATCTTGAAACCGGGATGGATCTGGAATCAAGTTGGTATCACCTGCTCTGGAACTGCGTTCACCGTGTTGATACCAAAAAACATAATTTGGTTGAAAACCAAAACGCAAGAGATGTTCTCCCACTTTGTCAAACATGTCAAACGTTCTCAATGCACATTTTCTGCAAGGGCATTTTATTTTGCCTTCTGAAACAAATTCTGAATTTGATGCCGCAAATGATAAAAAAGTCTCCACACCCTCAACATATACTGGATTTAAACCAGAAGCGTTTGGATTTCTACGTTGATTTATCCATATGCGGTCACCTAATAATGATTTTCGACGACCTCGTTGTTCGATATTTCTCTATAAAATATAAAAGCATTACTGGTTTTGAATAATTTGTTAGAAAAAACACTCAAGTAAAGATTGAATATATTGAGAATAAAGCAAAACATGTTACAAATATTGATAATTTTAATATTATATTGATTTTTTATTATTTTAATAATACTAATATAATTTTTTCATAAACATTATTTATATAATAATAAAATTATTACATTATTAATATATTTTATTATTAATATTAAAATAACATAATTTTTTATATTATATACAATTCTCATTTCATCTGTGTGTTTAACATTCTGTCTCCACATGTAATATTTGCATTCACTTTCACCTCTCCATTGGCGAGTAGGTTGATAATTTTGAAAAAGAATGCGAATATTACATCTGGAGACAGAAAACACACAGATGAAAAGATAATTGTATATAATATAGAAAATTATATTATTTTAATATTAATAATAAAATATACAAATAATGTACTAATGTTATTATTCGTAAATATTGGTAATTATTCCAAATTATTGGTAATTATTTCTAATTATTGGTAATTAATTCTAATTATTGGTAATTATTTCTAATTATTGGTAAATTTTGGTAAATTTTGGTAAATTTTGGTAAATTTTGGTAACTTTTGGTAATTATTGGTAAATATTGGTAACTATTGGTAATTATTGGTAACTATTGGTAATTATTGGTAATTATTACTAATTATTGCTAATTATTACTAATTATTGGTAATTATTACTAATTATTGTTAATTATTCCTAATTATTACTAATTATTTTTAATTATTCCTAATTATTCCTAATTATTACTAATTATTGGTAATTATTACTAATTATTACTAATTATTGGTAATTATTACTAATTATTGTTAATTATTCCTAATTATTACTAATTTTTTGTAATTATTACTAATTATTGGTAATTATTAATATTTATTATTAATTATTACTAATTATTGGGAATTATTAGTAATTATTACCAATTATTGGTAATTATTGACAATTATTACCAATTATTGGCAATTATTACTAATTATTGGCAATTATTGGCAATTATTGGTAAGTATTGTTAATTATTACAAATTATTGGTAATTATTGGTAATTATTACTAATTATTGTTAATTATTACTAATTATTGTTAATTATTACTAATTATTACTAATTATTGTTAATTATTACTAATTAATACTAATTATTGGTAATTATTACTAATTATTGGTAATTAATACTAATTATTACTAATTATTGGTAATTATTACTAATTATTGTTAATTATTCCTAATTATTACTAATTATTGGTAATTATTACTAATTATTTGTAATTAATACTAATTATTGGTAATTAATACTAATTATTGGTAATTAATACCAATTATTGGTAATTATTACTAATTATTGGTAATTATTGGTAATTATTGGTAATTATTGGTAGATATTGTTAATTATTACTAATTATTGGTAATTATTACTAATTATTGGTAATTATTGGTAATTAATACTAATTATTGGTAATTAATACTAATTATTGGTAATTAATACTAATTATCGATAATTAATAATAATTATTACTAATTATTGGTAATTATAACTAATTACTGGTAATTATTACTAATTATTACTAATTATTACTAATTATTACTAATTATTACTAATTATTACTAATTATTACTAATTATTACTAATTATTACTAATTATTAGTAATTATTATTAATTATTGTTAATTATTACTAATTATTACTAATTATTGATAATTATTAGTAATTATTACTAATTATTAGTAATTATTACTAATTATTACTAATTATTAGTAATTATTACTAATTATTACAAATTATTACTAATTATTAGTAATTATTACTAATTATTAGTAATTATTACTAATTATTAGTAATTATTACTAATTATGAGTAATTATTACTAATTATTAATAATTATTACTAATTATTGGTAATTATTAATATTTATTATTAATTATTACTAATTATTCGGAATTATTAGCAATTATTACCAATTATTGGCAATTATTGGCAATTATTACCAATTATTGGCAATTATTACCAATTATTGGCAATTATTGGTAATTATTGGAAATTATTGTTAATTATTACTAATTATTGGTAATTATTAGTAATTATTACTAATTATTGCTAATTATTACTAATTATTGCTAATTATTGTTAATTATTACTAATTATTACTAATTATTGGTAATTATTACTAATTATTGGTAATTATTACTAATTATTGGTAATTATTCCTAATTATTACAAATTATTGGTAATTATTACTAATTATTGTTAATTATTACTAATTATTACTAATTATTGGTAATTATTACTAATTATTGGTAATTAATACTAATTATTGGTAATTAATACTAATTATTGGTAATTAATACTAATTATTACTAATTATTGGTAATTAATACTAATTATTAATAATTATTACTAATTATTGGTAATTTTTCCTAATTTTTCCTAATTTTTCCTAATTTTTCCTAATTTTTCTTAATTTTTGCTAATTATTGGTAATTATTGGTAATTATTGCTAATTATTGGTAATTATTGGTAATTATTGGTAATTATTCCTAATTATTCCTAATTATTCCTAATTAATCCTAATTATTCCTAATTATTACTAATTATTACTAATTATTACTAATTATTACGAATTATTCCTAATTATTACTAATTATTCCTAATTATTACTAATTATTACTAATTATTTCTAATTATTACTAATTATTACTAATTATTGGTAATTATTGGTAATTATTACTAATTATTACTAATTATTGGTAATTATTGGTAATTATTGGTAATTATTACTAATTATTACTAATTATTGTTAATTATTGGTAATTATCCCAAATTATTTGTAAGTATTACTAATTATTGGTAATTTTTACTACTTATTGGTAATTATTACTAATTATTGGTAATTATTACTAATTATTGGTAATTATTACTAATTATTAGTAATTATTGGTAATTATTACTAATTATTACTAATTATTCTTAATTATTGATAATTATTGATAAATGTTCCTAATTATTAGTAATTAAATGAATAATTATCAATAATTAAAAATAATTACCAATAATTACAAATAATAACATTATAAATATATTTTATTATTAATATTAAAATAATATAATTTTCTAATTTATATACAATTCTCCTTTCATCTGTGCGTTTTCTATCTCCACATACAAATAATACATGTGAAGACAGCAAACACACAGATGAAAAGAGAAATGTATATATATAAAAAATTATATTATTTTAATATTAACAATAAAATAGACTAATAATGTAATAATGTTATTATTCCTAATTATTGGTATTTATTACTAATTATTAATATTTATTCTTAATTATTAAAAATTATTACTAATTATTCCTAATTACCATTAACTATGAACAATACTAATAATTTAAATTTATTAAGTAATAAAACAATGTAAACATAATTAAATTACAACTAATTAAGAATAATTGAAACTAATAAAAAATTAAAAATAAATATTAAATTAAAATGAACATAAATACCTTGAAAATTGATCTGCTCTGATCGTTCTTCAAAACTTTAATATCAGCTCCGGAGAAAAAAATTAAACTGGAGAAAAACTGAACTCTAGAAATATAATTTTGAGAGAAGGAGAAGGTAGAGAATGAGAATGAAATGAGAAAAACGGATGGGGGTATTTATAGGTTAGATTATTTGCGACGGGCCCATTTACGACGGGATACCCGTCGCAAATAGTATTATTTGCGACGGTACCCATCGCAAATACCTTAGCCAACATTTATTACGGTCTACGGGTAAATAGTTATTTGCAACGGGACCCGTCGCAAATAACCACCTGCCGACATACTATTTACGACGGGGGAATATTCCCGTCGCAAATACCTTTTACCGCCGCCGGTTATTTGCGACGGGAATATTCCTCCGTCGCAAATAAGTTTCCCACGATTTGGCGCGCAAACCGCGCCAGTCCTTTTGCGACGGGGAAAGATATCCCGTCGCAAAAGGCTACTTATTTGCGACGGGCAAATAACCCCGTCGCAAATAAGTTTTTCACGGGACTATTTGCGACGGGATTTATTCCCGTCGCAAATAACCCTTTTGCAAATGCCCTTTTTTCCCGTAGTGTACGACCCTTTTTCCAATAATGAGGAGTTTTTCTCTCCTATTGTTTCAAGTATGGATTCTTCTACCTCTCTTTATTTGTGTATAATTTGGGGTCAGTTTAGTAATGTTTCTTTGTGATAATGGATAAATCCATTTAACTTTTAAAAATTATAATTAGAAGTAATAAATGGGGGATGGGTAGATGTCCATGCTGTGTTTTTTATTTTAATTGTTATCCATGAACATTGTTTTGAATCTATATTAGCTGTAAGGCCTTTGGAAAATCATGGTCAATGTTATTATTTTCTTGCACACTGGTGGTGTTCTGTATTTTTTTGTGTTTATTTGATAAATGGTTGTAATATGAAAACATCTTAATCAAGTATACTTGGTTAAATAAATAGATTCCACATGATCAATCCAGGTCTCTAATAACCAATGTTATTTAAAGTAGAATAAAATAACCCCACTTGCAAAATCTAAATATTATTGGCTTAATGGTGTGGTTGTGTGTTATGTTTGGTTAGTTTTTGTACTTCATGGGGGTTGTGTGATGTTGTTGTTGGAAACCTTATTATGAGTGTGAGGGGTGGACATAAGGGATGACCTTGTGTTTGGGGGATGACATGTTTGTGTAGCGGGGCTACCGTTTGGTTGTGTTTTTTGGTGGGAAATGTGTATGGGAGTGGTATATGAGGTGTAACAGAATCTCAGGTTGAGATGTTGATAGATTGTGGAATATATGGGCTCTATGTGTAGTGGGACTACTTATGGGTGGTGGTTGGGCAGAGGGGATGCAAGACTGGGTTGTGTCGTGACTTCATGTTTATGAGTGTGCTGGGTGTGGTGTTGTTGTGTAGGTGGGATTCCAGTTCTAGTTGTGAGAGTATGATTGAGTGGGATAACTTTGAATAATGACAATTAGCAGTGGATGATCAGGTGTTTAAGAAAATGTGGGGTGTGCATTGGGACTACAGGTTGGTTATTCTCTGTTGATTTTATGAATGTTTGGTAAAATGGATTTCCTTACCTTGGTCCCTACTTATGTGTATTCATTGGAAGTGTTTGGTGGCCTTTATCATTCTAAAAATAGTGGCAGATCTTGTTATAGGTAGTTTCCCTGGGTAGTGCTGAAATAAATAATAGCAAAACCCTTAATTAATTAATGACAAGTGGTAAAATGAAAAGGTGTTAGGCATGTGTTTTATTGTGGCTGTTTGTGTGGTTTTTTATATAGGGGTTGCATCAAATGTGTTTATGTGTGGAATGGTTGTTTGTATGAAACCCATAGGTTATTCTGAGTTTTTTCTCTACCTATATATATATATTGCAATTCCTTATGATTTATATATGTACCACACCTCTTTTGAACATCATGTGCCTAAAACCCCCATTTCAGGGGGAAGGTGCCTTTCCCAACATCCCAGTGGGAGGATGGATTGATGGTTATTGAATTTCTTCCTCAGACCCTCTTCCAGGTTCTTAATGCTCGAGCGTATCTGGGTAGGGAATTATGTCTTGAGGTCTACCAAAGTCCTAGATCATTTGGGCAGGTTTTGGTGTGGGTGATATCCTTATGTGTTTAAGGGTCAGGATTTTTTTCTTAAGTGTCTTCAGGATGAAGCCCAAGTGTCTTTAGGCGAGATGTGTGGTTGTTGTGGCCCATGTGTCTATGGATGATATGTGTGCTATGGTTATGGTTCAACTATCAATGGGAAGAATTTTTTTGTGGTTTGAGGCCCAGGTGTGTGCGAGCAGGTTGTGGTAGAGAGACTGCATTTAGGAAGAGTGGAAGGGTCAAGATGTTAACAATTATGATTGATTAGAAAACCAATGGAAAAGTGTTGTGGGGGTACCCTAATGTCGATGTGCTTATACTACTACATTACTTGACTTTCAATATTTGGTTAATGTTCCTTAGAGATTTTGGTCTAGTTAGTACTCCTTGGTAGGTGCTTTGAGGTTCTACTATTCTCTCACAGGGGCATTAGTATATTCCCCCACTTATGCATGGGAGGATTTAGTTTTCCTATTAGGTATACTTTTATAATCAAACTATATTTGTAAAACTATTTTCAGGTTTCTAGGAGGACATTGAGGACCATGTTAGACTTTACTATCTCGGGCATCGGGATATTTGTTGTGATGCTGCATAGTCTCTTTCTTTTGGTACTTTCCTTGGTTCTTTGGTTTTACTTTTGGCACGGTTTACATTAAAATCATGGATGGGTTGTATTTTGGGTTCCTTTATATAAATTTTTGGTATTTTTTTTGGGATTTTAATATCTTATCTCCCAGTCCATCTTTTATTGAAAAGGGTAATGCCTTCCAATTTCTGTGAGATTCTATACCCTTGGTGCTAGTCACCACTCTAGGGATTATTGAAGGCGGGACTCAAGGTTCATTATCTCTCCTTCGTATAGAAGAAGGAAGAGCATGGCACTTTGTTATCCCTTCCCTCATCTTGAAAAATGTGGTTCATGACATTGGACAATCTTCAAGGTTTCAGTGGTGTGATGAGAAGAGTTTGGGAGAGGTGATTTTTATATTGGAGGAGAGAGGTGTTTTTTGATTATTCTAGTCATTTTTTTATATTTTGTCTCCAAACAAGAAATAGTAATGATTATTGTCACTAAATAACGTAACTAATTCATTTTAGTTTGAACCAATGTTTCTTACATCAACCATAAATCAACTATGACTCAATAATTCATGTATTTGGCTTATACTGTAAATTACTATATTTCACGGTTCAACAAAAAAAATTAACTTTTTTAGTTAAATACCAAAAATTAACCCTAACTACTTATTAAGGATTAGAATTAAAAAATGAACTCGAATTTATGAAAATAATTTTATAATTATTATAAATTCATATTTTAATTAGAACCATATTTTACTCATAAAATACAAATTTTTAAAATATAACTGATTTTATAACACTTTGAAAAATTAACTATGACCTCATTAAATTATCTGATAATCATAATATAAAAAATTACAATTTTATTATCATATTTTATGAAAATAAATTCTCATTTAGATAATTATATTATTTATAAAAATTTAAATCTAAATTTATGTTTTTTAAAAAATACCAACAATGAATTCATCATTTTTTACATATATTAGGATATAATTATATCATATTTTTGATTTATAGGATCACTACTAGAAAAATGGGTTATAAACATGGACCTATAGCCATGGTTTTCCAAAACTGTGGCTATAGTTTTTTATACCAAGGCTATAACCAATGTTTTACATAAAACAATGGCTATATGGTATACTTTTGAAGGCTATAGTCATTGTTTCACTAAACCATGGCTATATGATTTTTTTGAGAGCTATAGACATAGTTTGGGTAAACCATGGATATAAGTTCATTTTACAGCGGATATAGCCATAGTTTGTGTAAAACCAAGGCTATAGGGTCATTTTCCAAGGGATATAGCCATAGTTTTGGTAAACTATGGCTATAGGGTGTTTTTTGATGGTCCATAGCCATGGTTTTGGTATAATTGTGGATACAGAGTATTTTTTCCAAGGGCTATAGCGAAAGGTGACTATGGAATAGTGGAAAGGTGGATGGTCCACATAGAGGACGTCTAGAGATCGAATCTGGTCAGGAACACATTTGTTTCGGCTATAGACATGCTTTACATGGGATATAGCCATAGTTTAAATTACTGGCTATATCCCTGTTTACACAGTGGAAAATCGTGTGTATAACCCAACTTCCATGGAAAACATCTCTGGGGGTGTAGGCATGGTTTGGAAAAGTGTGGAAATAGGGCTATAACCATGGTTTTCAACCATTTAAATAGCCTAATAAAACATGCCTATAGCTTTTATCTATATCCATGCAAATACATGTCATGGCCAGCTGGAACCGTGGCTATAGCATATCCCCATGATTTTGACTGTTGTAGCCATTGTTTTTTACCATGTCTAAAGCCCAATATTCTTGTAATGGAGGCCTAAATTTTATTTATACTTTTTTAGGTTATATTACTATTCCAATGTCCGAATTATTATTCCTAAGGATCACATTACTATTCAAAATATCAAGTTACTATTTCATTATTACATGTCCCTTAATTTCTAGAAAAAATCTTCTTATTTCATTTATTATTCATTTATAGACATTTTTTTGTGTTCAATATTTGATTTTATATAATTTATACCATATGAAATTATTTTTTTGTGAAATATAAGATATCAAATGAATTGAATTTATTTAGGAGACACATACTATAAAATTGTGGGGTGTTGTATGAGTGGGGTGAAAAACCAATTGCAAGTGTAGTTGTGTTATTGGGTTTTATACCTAGTTGATAATGTGGAAAATTTCTATTGGGGTGTATAAAAAATTATGTGTGATAATTTTTGGTTTGGGAATATAACCAATAAATGTGTTGTCACCACTTATTCATATAGTGGAGAATCTGTGTTGGGGTTTCTAACCAACTTGAGAAGGAGTGGGCCTTTTTGGATGAAACATGTAAATATTGTGTGTTACTCTCTAATAAATTATTACGATAGACTAGGATATTCTATGATTTTATGCTAAGTAGGTCACGAAAACTAACTGATTTAATAGGCATAATTTTAAAAATGTAAGAATTCATAAAATAAAGATTATTGGTTCACCCCCCGCCCCTCTCAGTGGTCAATCAGCATGATGCCTCATAGAAAAATATAATATAATATAATATAATAATAATAATAATCATGGGTTAATGATTATTGGATAGTTTTTTTCCTCAATTAAGAGAAAAGTATGAAATTAAAGGGATATATTTGAAAAAAGGGAGAAGATTAATATTTAAATGAGGAGAAGTCATGATAAAAAGAAGAAGAAAATGTTTTCGAACAAGTCTGAGTTGAAACACTGATGCTAAACAAAACTCATCTAAAAACTAAACTCGATTGAGAAATAATTCATATTAATATAAGGTAGGTGCTAATGAGTAATAACATGGGATGATCATTTTCAGTTTGTATACAATTCTAAAATTATAGAATATTGACTGAAGCAGAGCTGGAGATCACTTGTTCAACTATCGCATAGAAAGATCTACCTCTTATATGGTACTTTGAATGTTATTATTTTTATTTTAAAAAGAAGGTT
Organism: Viscum album; assembly: GCA_963277665.1. Classification (NCBI taxonomy): domain Eukaryota; kingdom Viridiplantae; phylum Streptophyta; class Magnoliopsida; order Santalales; family Viscaceae; genus Viscum; species Viscum album. The sequence goes on along the minus strand of OY728147.1, from coordinate 175,996,052 downwards.
GAGTCTATTGGATGAAATTTACCAAATTGTTTAGTGATTTCTTTTATCTCATATGTTCACTATTTAATTTCTCTATCACTTTGTGTAATCTCATTCTGTTGGTGTGAAAGAGTTGTGATGTTCATTATTCCCCTGTCTACGTACTGTGCTATCATTATTTCTCCTCAATTGATGGAGAGATAATTTCATCACTACTATTTATAAGGGAGGAAAAAATTAAATTGATTGATTTTTAATTATTTTTTATTATTTATATTAAATAATTTAGACATCTCTTTGATGATTAAAGTGGTTAGAATATGTGAGTTCTTTATTTTCTATCTTATCTAAATTATTCTCTACCCATTCACAATTTTTTTAATCATAATAGTTTTCAATTTTTCTAAGATGTTTGTGATATTAATTAAGGGTGATATGGTTGTAAATATATAATTGGAGGAGGATTATCTTTCATGTTATAGGTTTTAGTGTAATATTTTCAATGTTTGAACTAGAGAGATGAGAGGTGAACAATTTTAAACTTATCATTGAATGAAATTAAATATAAATGTCATATTTTTATTATAATATTGTAAGGTAAACATTATAAACTCTCAAAAATAATAGACCTATCCTTGACTTCTTTCAATATTTTGGAATTTCATTCAATTTCTTTTCATTTTATTAATGTATATTAATATTCATATGAATTTCATATTCAAAACCACCATTTTTTAGTGTTAGTTTAGTATACTTTAGTCTATAAATAATAGTTATAATATTGGAATGGTGTATATTAGTGGAATCCTTGAGATATTTTACACTAGGGTGTTCTATCATATAGAATTATTGGAAAATAAGATATATTTTTGAAGTGGGATTTGTGAAAGAACACTACTATCACATTTTCTAATTTCTATATCTATCTCCTACCCAAGCACAATCAAAACACACTAACTATAATGGAATGATTTAGAACACATACTTATTGATTTTTTATATTCCAAATAATGTACATTGTTTAATTAATCATTCTTTTGATTTTTTAATATGATGATGTTAGAAACAAAACTACTAAAGCATGCATTTAAATCCAATGATGAGAAAAATAAAGAGGGGGATAAAAGAACTGGTGGGATATCCTTCGTAAAGATCCCACAAATCATCTATAATTAATGGACCGTAAATCCAACAACTAATAAAACAAATACAATAGAGAATCTAAGAAGGGGGAAGATAGGGAAAAGGAGATACTACTCCCTACTATTTGTTACACGAATCAGCCACCAACAATAATTTTAAAAAAAGATTCCAAAGAAATATTACCAATTTTGCCCTATTTTTTTGAAAATACGTCAATCCAAACAACCAAAATTCTAGTGGAATACCATCATATTTATAATTCCCCACAATAACTCTATTATATTTCCATAAAACATTTTTTGGACAACTAATAGACTTATGGTGTTATAAGAGACAATAAAATACCTTTATGAGCCCATACATACTATAGCGGACCCCTAAAAAACATTTATAGTTGCCTTACAATCCTGAAATTTCAAATTCCCAAGTACTGCTTCCTCTGATTCTCCTATAGCCAGCCATTATTCTCTTTTATACTTAGATCATGAAAAAACTATACTGAAATCAATATGAAAATAATTTAAAAAACCTAAAAGGTTATATTTATAATATTTACACCAAAAAATTTATTCTTATTTTTTTTGGAATACATTCTAAACATACACTATGTGTAACTTATAGACATCATATACTAGCCATTAAATTATTTTATCACATTTAAATTTAACATTCATTGAACTCATGCTAGTAGTTTACACAAATATTTAACAATCAAACTCTAAAGATTACATAGGCCCCAACTATCAGTTATCTCAATTAACACAAAGTAAATGAGTATAAATAAATTTTTAATTATTCATAATCACATTTACTCATACTTATTTAGAAGCCCATGAAAATAAGAACACTAATTTCAAAGTATCCTATCTCATTCACCCGAATAAATCTATTGGTAAATATTGTAACTGGGAAGATGTTTGAGACTTAAAATAAACCAAGATGTGTTTTTCCACAAAGGGGATATTTTTTATTGAATATTGGGTAGTGTGTATTTTATTTGTGACATTTTTGGTGTCTTTTTTTCTATTCATTTTTTCTCCAAATGAATTACGTTAAAACTCATACGAATTTATGTGGATAAAATTTAATGAAGATAATTTGGATGTTTAGAAGTGTTTAGAACAAGTTTCGAAGTGAAAATTCATGTTGGGAGTTTTTTTAAAAGTTTATTGGCATGTCTATGTCATGGTTTAGGCCAAAATAATTTCATAAATAGTGTATTCATGGAAAATGGATTTTGAGGACTAGAAAAAATGAATTTGGAAATTCATAGGTTTAAAAAAAATCCCCTATGAGATGTTGTTACTATATAATATCCGTCTAAGGTTTGATAAAGATCACTGGATCATAAAGAAACATTGTGAATCCATTATTTCATGTTCATGGGGTGGTGTTATTGAGAATACCATTCAATCATGCTCCCAATAATCCACTGAAAGTTGTTCACTTCGACCAACCAATGTACCCAACCAGATGAAGGCCTCTATATGATGTGTAGTGAAACCCAAAGGACTCCCTCGACTAATTTTACTAGAAGTAGGAAGTTATAAAACCCTACTCACAATAAAAAGTAGAACCATGCACTCAACTCATGAAAAACTACACACATTCAACTGCAACAGAAAAAATATAATATAATTACACAAGAGATTAATGTTTTTTAAAAACTGAGTCATATGTTCATGAAAGAAACACTACTATGACCATTAAATTATAATCCAAATTAAATAATATATTAAAATATATTAATACCTATAAAAATCCTTGACCAAGATCTTTATATTTCAATTAATCCACCACTTGAACTCTAATTTGAACAGGACGTCCCACTCACGTATATTTTAACTGACATCCAATACACTAGTTAAACCTTGTCCCATGAAATCATGGTTAACCAAAAATATCCACATCATCTTAGATAGAAACGACTGACCCTTTAACTTTTCAAAAAATTCCATACCTCCATGGATCTATTGTAACTCCATAAAGATATGTAAAATGTAACTCCCCAGCCCCAGTTACCTAGAGTCTGTGCATTATTACATTACATTGGCATGATAACAAAGAATCAAGTCTCAAAAGACCGATTAGTTTAGTATTCTTGGAAACACTAGACATATTCATAAGTCTTACATTACATCATAAAGTAAAACAACAACAACAAAATCTTTTCATCATATCCCCTCATATTGTCCATGTAGGTCATTCATAAATTACTTCTTTACATCCTGGGAAAAATTAAACATTGAAAGGGGTGAGCTCAGATGCTCAGTAAGGATAACAATATAGCATAACCTTTCATTGATAAGTATAAACACTTAATGAAATGTATAACTAAAACAAAAGCCTTTTAAACTTGAACTTCAACATAATATGGAAAAGATAAAATGAAATAATTACATTTACTTATTCACATGGATATTCTACTAGTCGAATAATCACATGCAATATCAATAACCAATTTCATAATGATGGAATGCATAATTCCAGACTATCATAACCACATTTCCAAGGCCTCATGCCGAGACTACAAATAATATTTTGTCAAGGCCTCGTGCCAAAACACTAGTTTGTCTCATAAGACCTACCAATGCATCGGGGAGCTATAGCGGCCTCAACCCTCCACATACTAAGTCCAATGCATTTCTCATATGGAAAGTTTGAAACATAACATAAACATTCGTATTAAAACTAGTATATGAAATGTCAATACTTTATCCACAAAACATGAATGGTATAAAAATAGCACATCCATAGTCAAACATAGTTCATTCGATACGATATAAAAGATTATATTGTATCTGATTAACCTCAATCGAGAATAATATAGGATATTGAGATATATGAAAATAATCATCAAAACTATTTGAGAGAAATATCACCCTTTTTCTTGAAAACAATTAAAATTATCAATATTTATCAAGAATCTATTTTAAATAGATTTTTGAATCAAAGTGTCCCATAACACTTTGAAACGTTGAAAATTAATTATAATTTTAAAACATTAATGTCCATATAAATAAATCATTAAAACCATTTTTAAAACATTGACATTAATGAGAAATATTTAGAATAATAAATCTTGAAAACATTTTACAATGATATTTTAGTTAGAGTTACTAAACAAAAGAGAGACACTTGAATGAAAATAATTGAGGTAATCAAAACTTTGTAATATCATGAGAATAAATGGATTCCGGATATACTATGTCAAAGTACATTGTATACACCATATAAAATTGATTTGGTGTATAACAACAAAGAAGTCTCAATGGAATGTAAATTGAGATGAATTATCTTATAAAGATAGTATCCTTAGGATAGGGATAAATCAACGACATAATTATGTGTGATAAATATAAATACACTTAATATGATAGGTAATTCAGCGTAAATAAATCGGAGTACATTCACATATATTCTTGTAAAAACAACACCAAGGAATTGGATATTTAACTCAACAAATAGAGATTGAGTTCAAATTACTCTTATCAAGTTCAAATCAATGACATGAGAAATTATAAATTGATTTATTATGTGTATCAAAAGTATATCCACATAAATGGGAGAGGAAATTATGACATAATAAACTGAATAGTGATTCCACACATAATCATTGAGTAAAAAAATCAATGAAGTATGCGTAAAGCCGAATAACTGGAAATTGAAATTTAAAATTCCATTATCAATTTGGTAACTTACGAAACATTCAACCATGAAATAAGTATAATAAAATTATGACGTAAATATCCATAAATCAATTTATATTACACAATGAATACAATCATGGGTCGTACACATACCACATGCAATAAACAAGTGGTGAACAATGGAAATCTCACGGAATTGAAAGTGAGATAAGAAACCCCTTACTTTGTACTTTTTCCTTGGTCGATGGTAGTTTAACCTTCTATATAATGGTGAAATAATTTTTATTGATTTATAAAAGAATTATTTACAATAATTTGATATCATTAATGATCTTTTAACATTTATTTGTTAATAATATCTTAGAATTATCGTCGTTTCATGTGTTAACGGATTCGTTTTCATTTATATTATTTGTTATGCGAGCCGTATTTGTTATGGATGGGATGTATATTATTCATATACAGAATGATATCATGTCTCTAAAAATAATTTTTATTCATCAAATGAAATTTATTCTTGAATTGATATGATGGGGAATGAATCTCATCGTGTTCGTGGAGACGGTAATCTGTACGTACGCACGAGCAACAACATCATTATTTTGATATTAAAATAATATATAATTAGATTTTATATCATATATACAGAATAATTATCATTTTATATTTATTATTTAAATAAATTAAACATTATTATTATACCCATCCAAATAATAATATATTGAATAACAATTACACCACGATGTGGAGACGGTAGGCCGTGCGTACACACGTATGGTGACATGTCATTCAAATGATGAATAGAATATTGAATATGGTTGTAACATATTTATAATAACATCACATTATATATAGAATACTACATTTATTATTTTAGAATGGAAAAAACAAAGAAATAAGAAGTGGAAGAAGAACATAACTTTAAAGAGGGTGGTGAAGACGTTTCCTCTTCTTCGGGTTCTTCCTTTTGATTTTATCAAAATGGATCCTTAGGTTATCTTTATGATCAAACTAAGGCCTCTAGGATGAAGTGAGGGAATATGGGAGGATATTTGGGCAGATTTTGGCCTATCCAAATGGCTTTTAAGGTGTGAAAAATTAGTTAGAAGTGGGGTCCTTTGATAAGGGGGAGGAGGGGCACCTTAGAAGAATCTAGAAATATTATTTTATAATAAATTAATATTCGGTTTCTAATGGCTCCAAAGTGTATTATTTGAACGTTAATGTAGATATGGGTCTAAAACCACTCAACCAATTGATTTTATATAGTTTTGGGTCATTATATTAACCTTATATTTTAGTTTAAACTTTTAGTTAATTAGATTGACATTTACCATGTCACTTTGTATTTTTATATTATATAGTTAATAAACATACCATATACATACAAGAGACCCCCAAGTGGTCCATTAATGATACACCTGTCATGATATAAGTCTCTTGGACGATCCTTAGAATTTTATCAATTATGAATATAATATTTGTTTTAAAAACTCTTTTATTTCAATTTTGAAACTATTCAATAATTGATTATTGTTAAATTCATAAAAACTTTATTAATTCGAACCAAATTCATTTAATAAATCCTAACATGTCATAATAACCAATAAAATTCTTGTATATCATCAAAACCTTAAAATTATATTTATTTTAACATTTATGATACCAATTTTATGATTCTTTCATTAATAAGGAAAATATTTCATCATTGTTGTGTCATAAATAAATTTAATTATTAAATGTATAAAAATTATAAATAAGATACCATTATGTATTAAATAGTTTTATCTTTCTAATGAATATTTATAGTCTAAAATCCAAAATATATAACCTTATGTAAAAATTGTTTTTCTAAAAGATATATGCTTATGTCATTTTTGTATTTATTTTAACTTAATTAATATAAAGTGTCATTATCACATAAAAGTGAATCCATAGGGTCCCAAAATTGACAAAGAGATGACCATGGTCGTACATGTATCAACCAATAAGGTTAGTACATGTTTTATGGTAATTTATTATTATTATAATATTATTTTTACCCTAATTTACTGGATTTACCCATTAACCATGGTAAATAAAATATTTACCGAAGTAATTATTCAAAATGTCTAAAAATAAAAGTCACCTATTTACAAAATTTTGACATCCTAATTCAAAATATGGAATCCATTTTTCCAAATTCAAAACACAGATGTGGCAGAAATTAATTTAAAATTATTTCCCGCTATTAAAACAAAAAGCGTGTTTTTAAGAGATAATAACTATCAAAAGATTGACACTTGTTTATGTCCGGTTTAGATGTGAAATTATGTCCAATTACCAACATTGTATTATATGGTAAAAAAATATTCAAAATATACTTTAAAACCACTCGAATTCATAATTTATCACTATTAATTATTTTGATTAAAAAAAGTTGTTTTTAATTAAAATATAGTAATTTTAACTATTCATCAAAATATAAAAGTTATCTGAAAAGTACCAAAATTTCACCCTAGGCTAATTTCAATATTCTGAATCCAAAAATGAATTCCATTTTGAGAGGTAAAATTTATAAAAGTTCAAAAAGTCGGTATTACTATTCATAATGGCTAGTTTTATTAGTTGTGGTGTGTTTGAAATTGAAGTTGCGTACAACACACGCTACTGTATTATTCAGCGAGAAGCGTACTGTGGAAGCTTGGGGTGTTACATTCTCCCCTCCTTCAATAAATTGAGTCCTAAAATTTTTTAAAATTGGGATTGGGAATGTAATGGAATGTCCCACATCAGAAAAAGAGTCAATAAAACTATCACTTTAAAAGAAAGAAAGAGAAGTACAAAGGTCACCCGAGATAACCTATACTAGGATTCCATGTAGAAAATCATGGATATGGATGATAAACTAAGTGTCATGTTCTGATGGAGATGGATATAAAAAATGATCATGAGAAAGTTAACAATAATAAAACCACAAACTTGTGATGGGACAAACGGTCATTAGTTTCCCAGTAGGAAAAGTAAACGAACAAAATTTTTATTATTATATTTTTTTAGTTACATTAAATAAAGATGAGGAATTAATTTTATAGATTTACTAAGAAAATAAAGAGATATACATAATTTTTATGTAAAGTTTCATTCTTTAATAAATTTCTACTATTAACACATTTTTAAGTGATGAGTATTCCAGAAGACTTGGTCACACTAGAAGAGCTACAATAAAATTCTTATTGAATCACATGATCCATGAAAAATAAACTATATATTTACCTTGTCTTTAGAGATTAATCAAAACCAAAATGGTTAGTATAAGATCTGATGATCCCCCAAAAGGTTATTTCATTAGATAAAGAAACACTAATCTTAATTTCTAAAATTAAACCATCAACACCCCAAAGTTAAATAAATATAATTCAATAAAGAATTGTCCTTAAAATCCTTTAGTAAAATCCAAAATAATATTGAAACTCAAAACATAGAAGATTTTGGTTATGTAGTCTTCCATGTTAAATGGTATCTCCAAATGACATCAATTACTCTTAAAGTCACATACTTAAAAGTAATTAACCTAATCACATAACCTCAATTATAGGTTAATCATTTCCATAAATAACCCAAATCACAATAAATCCACAATAAAAACATAGATAAAAATCCACCTTTACTTATCAAATGAAATCCTATAATATTCCATTTTCCTTGGGTATATAGTGTTCCCTACAAAGCTAATATCTTCCAAAATAACATTTATCACATAATCACCAAATCATTTTCCTATACTAAGGGTATTCATTTGATAAGACAAAAGATCCCAAATCAAATTATTATTTATCAATAAAATCATTTAACTGAAAATAATAGTCACACTAACTAGAGACTTCACGTAGTCCAGTGGTAGGCAATAAATCCCAATCGCACTTTGGTTGTGGGTTTGATTCCCACAACTTTGTCCGATGCGAGGGGTTGTCACACGGTCTGCGTGTTGTCCTTTTTCAAAAACTATATTTTATAACATTACCAAAATGAGATAAATTCCTCAAAATAACCATAAAATAATTTAACCACAAATGTTATCTCATACCTTGCATTTTCATCCCAAATTATAATAACTTGTAATTACCTCAATGCCAATGATCATATAAACCCAAATGGTTATTTATAACTATATCTACAAGAGAAAAGATAAATCTTCCTCAAATATCATTCTCACATGGAAAACTGTAGGGTTACCAATACAAGAGAAAATTATTCCAAAGTAAACCCATCAACAAGGAGAACTAATACTTTTTAATCATTTCTCCAACCATTTATTTCCAAATAGCTTCTTCTTTGACCAAGAAAATATCCTATAGAATGGGGCATTCACACGGGTAATGGCCAGGTCCACTACATTTATAGTAAATGACTGTAAATAGATTCTTGGGGCCATTTTTATGTCCTTCCTTCTCACATGTAAATAATTTCTTTGTCCCATTGAGACACTTTCTTGGGTGTCTCCTTCCAAATTTCCTGCATGATGGAAATTGAGGATTCTTTTCTCCATGGTCTCCACTGCTGGAGCTCTTATCATTCATCACCTTTATCTTCTTTGATGATTCTGAGAATTGGTTAATATATATATTGTTGATCATATTTTTGGAAAATTGATTTAGCATGAAGACGATATCTTTTACGCCTATCAACATTCCATTTTTTTGCTCATTTCCACCACCATTCCCACCATGTACATAATTCCCAAAGTCACTATGACTTCCTTGGAATCCATCCTTGACTAAAACTAGAATTCATTTTGTGAGTAACAAGTGTCATAAAATCATTTAGAGAATATTATGTCACCATATTCTCAATTTTAAACACATTAGGATTAACCAAGGTCATTTACTCTAATACTATATATAATACTTCAAATAAGTTTGTAAATAAAATGTAAATTATCCTAAGCATATCCCCCGGGAGTGTCGTAACCAAGAGTGCAGCAAGGCCCGTTGTCATGCACCAGTTCTCGTTCAAGTCTAGATCAAAGGGGTGTTTTCGGGTTTTACCCCTAGCTACATCTTTTCCAGAGCTACATCTACCTGTTCGTATAAAGACAGGGATGTATTGCTTAGAAAACTCACAAAATCTCTACAATACAAAAATTCTAGTAAGTTCTTATATACTGATCCTCAAAGTCTATCTTAGGGCTATGTTCTCTAATCAGAGTTTATCTGAATCTCGCTCCCAAGGTCTGTACTAAATATCCTTTGATACCAACTGTAACGCCCCGACCCTAGTTACCCAGAGTCGGTGAATTATTACATAACATTTTCATGATCACAAATGATCATGTCTCGAAAGACCGATTAGTTTAGTAGTCTTGGAAACACTAGATATATTCATAAGTCTTGCATTACATCATAAGGTAAAAAAACTACAACAACATCTTGTAATCATATCCCCTCATACTATCCCTGCAGGTCATTCATAAATTACTTCTTCACATCCTGGGAAAAATAAAACAATGAAATTGGTGAGCTCAGATGCTCAGTAAGGATAACAATATAGCAGAAGCTTTCACAGATAAGTATAAAAACATAAGGCAATGTGTACCTAAAAAAAGCCTTTTAAACTTGAAATTCAGCATAATATGGCAACGAGAAAATAAAATAATGTCATTTACTTATTCACATGGATATTCTACTAGTTGAATAATAAAATTCAATATCAATAAACACGTTCATAATGATGGAATGCATAATGTCAGACTATCATAACCACATAGCCAAGGCCTCGTGCCGAGACAACAAATAAGATTTTGTCAAGGCCTCGTGCCAAGAAACTAGTTTGTCTCATGATACCTACTGATGCATTGAGGAGATATAGAGGGCTCCATCCATCACTTACTTAGTACAATGCATTCCTTATATGGAATGTTTGATACATAACATAAATAGTCGTAGTAAAATTAGCATATGAAATGTCAATAATTTATCCAAAAAACATGAATGGTATAAAAATAGCACATACATAGTCAAACATAGCTCATTCGATAGAATATGTAAGATTTTATTATATCAAATTATCCTCAATATAGAATAATAAAGGATATTGAGATTGATGAAAATAATCATCAAAACTATTTGAGAGAAATATCACCCTTTTTCCTGAAAACAATTAAAAGTATCACTATTTATCAAGAAGCCATTTCAAATAGATTTTTGAATAAAAGTGTCCCATACCAATTTGAAACTTTGAAAATGAATTTTAATTTTAAAACATTAATTTCCATATAAATAAATCCTTAAAACCATTTTTAAAACATGGACATTAATGAGAAAGATTTAGAATAATAAATCTTTAAAACATTTTCAAATGATATTTTAGTTACAGTTACTAACCAAAAGAGAGACACTTGAATAAAAATAATTGAGGTAATCAAAACTTTGTAATATCTTGAGAATAAAGGGATTCATTATATACTATGTCCATTTACATTATATACACCATATAAAATTGATTTGGTGTATAACAACAAAGAAGTCTCAATGGAATGTAAATTGAGATGAATTCTCTTTTAAAGACCATATACTTAGGTTAGGGATAAATCAACGACATAATTATGCGTGAAAAATATAAATACACTCAATATGATTGGGTATTCAGTGTAAATCAATCAGAGGACATTCACACATATTCTTGTAAAAACAACACCAATGAATTGGATATTTAACTCAACAAATAGATATTGAGTTAAAATTACTCTTATCAAGTTCAAATCGATGACAAGAGAATTTATCAATGGAGTGATTATGTTTATCAAAAGTATATCCACTGAAAGGGGAATGGAAATTATGACATAATTAAATAAATAGTTATTCCACACATAATCTTGGAGTAAAATAATTAATGAGGTATGTGTAAAGCCGAATGAGTGGAAATGGAAATTTCAAATTCCCTTATCAATTTGGTGACTTATGAAAAATTCACCCATGAAATAAGTATCATACAATGATGATGTAAATATCCATAAAATAAAGTATATTACACAATGAATACAATCATGGGCAGTACACACACCACATGCAATAAAGAAGTGGTGAACAATGGAAATCTCACGGAATTAAAAGTGAGATAAGAACCCCCTAACTTTGTACTTTTTTCCTTGGTCGACGATAGGTTAACCTCATGTATAATGGTGAAATAATTTTTGTTGAATTATAAAAGAATAATTTACATTGATATGATATCATATATGATCTTTTAACATTTATTTGTTAATAATATCTTAGTATTAGCGTCGTTTCAGGTGTTAACGGATTCGTTTTCCATTATATTATTTGTTATGCGAGCCGTATTTGTTATGGATGGGATGTATATTATTCATATACATAATTATATCATGTCTCTAAAAATTATTTTTATTCATCAAATGAAATTTATTCTTGAAAAGATATAATGGGGAATGAATCTCATCATGTTCGTGGAGATGGTAATCCGTACATACGCACGAGCAACAATATCATTATTTTGATATTAAAATAATATATAATTGGATAGTATATCATATATAAAGAATCATTATCATGTTATATTTATTATTTAAATGAATTAAACATTATCATTATACCCATTCAAATAATAATGTATTGAAAAACAATTACACCACGGCGTGGAGACGGTAGGCCGTACGTACGCATATATGGTGACATGTCCTTCAAAGGATGGATAGAATACTGAATATGGTTGTACCATATTTATAATACCGTCACATTATATAGAGGATACTGGAGTTATTATTTTAGAATGGAAAAATCGAAGAAATAAGAAGTGGAAGATGAAAAGAACTTTAAAGAGGGTGGTGAAGAGGTTACCTCTTCTTCGGGTTCTTCCTTTTCATTTGATCAAAAGGGCTCCTTAGGTTAGATTTATGATCAAACTAAGGCCTCTAGGATTAATAGAGGGAAGTTGGGAGGATATTTAGGTTTAGGTTGGCCGAGCCAAATTTATTTTAAGGTGTGAAGGATTGGTTAGAAGTGGTGCCCTTTTCTAAGGGGGAGGAGGGGCACCTTAGGAAAATCAAGAAATATTATTTTATAATGAATTCATATTCGGTTTATAATGGCTCAAAAGTGTATTATTTAAAGGTTAACGTAGGTATGGGTTTAAAACCACTCAACCAATAGATTTTAGATAGGTTTGGTTCATTATATTAACCTTTTCTTTTAGTTTAATCTCTTAGTTAATTAGATTGACATTTACCATGTCACTATGTATTCTTATATTATATAGTTAATAAACTTACCATATACATCGAAACGACCCCCAAGTGTTCCATTAATGATAAAAATATCATGATATAAGTCTCTGGGACGAGCCTTAGAATTTTATCAATTAATAATATAATATTTGTTTTAAAAACTCTTTTTTTTCAATTTTGACACTTTTCAATAATTGATTTTTGTTAAAGTATTAAAAACTTTATTAATTAGAACAAAATTAATTTAAGCAATAAAAAAATGTCATATTAACCAATAAAATTTGTGGATGTCATCAAAACTTTCAAATTATATTTATTTTAAAATTTATTATACACATTATTTGATTCTTTCATTAATAAGGAAAATACTGCATCATTCTTCTGTCATAAATGAATTTAATTATTAAATGTCTAAAAATTATAAATAAAATACCATTATGTAGGAAATATTTTTATCTTTCTAATGAATATTTATAGTCGAAAATACAACATATATAACTCTATGTAAAAATTTTTTTGCTAAAAGATATATGCTTATGTCAATTTTGTATTTATTTTAACTTAATTAATATAAAGTGTATTTATCACATACAAGTCGATCCATGGGGTCCCAAAATCGTCCCAAAGATGCCCATGATCGGAAATGTATCATCCAATAAGGTTAGGACATGTTTTAGGGTAATTTATTATTAATATAATATAATTTTATACCTTTATTTACCAGATTTACCCTTTAACCATGGTAAATAAAATATTTACCGAAGTAATTATTCAAAATGCCTAAAAATAAAAGTTACCTATTTACACAATATGGACATCCTGATTCCATATATTGAATCCATTTCTACAAATTAAAAACAAAGTAGTGGCAGAAATTAATTTAAAATTAATTCCCGCTGTTAAAACAAAAAGCATGTTTTTAAGATATAATAACTATCAAAAGATTGACACTTGTTTATGTCCGGTTTAGATGTGAAATTATGTAAAATGACCAAAATTGTATTATATGGTAAAAATATATTCAAAATATACTTTAAAACCACTCACATTCATAATTTATCACTATTAATTATTTTGATTAAAAAAAGTTGTTTTTAATTAAAATTTAGTAATTTTCACTATTCATCAAAATATAAAAGTAATCCGAAAAGTAAAAAAATTATACCCTAGCCTAATTTCGATATTCCAAATCCAAATTGAAGTCCATTTTGAGAGATAAAATTTATAAAATTTTAAAAATTGGGTATTACTATTCATAAGGGCTAGTTTTATTAGTTCTGGTGTGTGTTAGAACTAAAAGTTGCGTACAACACACACTACTGTGTTATTCAGCGAGAAGCGTACCATGGAAGCTTGGGGTGTTAACTAAAATTTTGATGACCTTGCAACCCCAAGAGATATCCAAATACCATATTCTGCAAACCACGACCCTCCATATTTCAGTTACCTACTTATGGTGAATAAATTTAAGATGAACAATCTTGTAGTGAACTAAAACTGGCTTTGCCTCTGAAAAATAGCCTACTTGGAGACTTTTTTTTTGGAACATTTTAGAATCATCAAATACTTTTTAAAATATTCTTCCTTCCTCTATGACATGTATTACTAAATACCAAAAAAATATAAATTAAAGACATTTTTTATATTATAGGCATGTTAAAATATTTCAAATTCATTTACTGAAGTTTCTAAAAACCATCAATAAATGGGGTGTCTCCATATTAGCAGTATTTAAAAATGTCACTAAATTAGGGACATTTTTAAACATCACTAATTAATTACAATTTTTAATGATTCCAATTTTCTATCATTTATAAACACCACTAATTATAAACACCTAATTTACTGATTTTTTTTGAGAAATTTTGGTAAATAACACCTTATTTAACAATGTTTTTAGAAAACATCGATAATTTACTATGAAATTAATATTCTTTCCACTTGGTTTTTTACGATATATTTTATTTGTTTATTTAAAATGTCTACATGCCCTTACCATACACTCCCCAACCCCTTATAGTACCACATCCACCCTAGAACACCTAAAGACATCAACACGCCTAAAATGTTGCCCAAGAAGAAGTTGTGCTTCCCCAAGGTATCGAACACGACACCTCCACCCTTACTATTAAAGGCCAGACCAACTCACCTACTATAGTTCTGATGATATCATATTATATATATATATATATATCTCTAAAATCATAAAATTAAATATTATTTATATATATTTTATATATTAACATACATATATTAATATTTTTTTTTATTGATATTTTTTTTATTAATATACATATATTAACATTTTTTATATTAATATATATATAATTATATTATATATATTTGATTATATTTTATATTTTATATTTTATGTTTTTATTTTATTAAAATATATGTTTTTATTCTACATATATGTTTATATTATTATATATATTTTATGATTATATGATTATATATATGTTTATAAATATGTTCATGTGTGTGTGGATAAACATATATGTGTATGTATACATATTTAAAATTATAATTATATATAACTACATATAATTAGAGACATTTTAAAACATTGGTTAAAATGTAACTAAAATAGCCACAGTTTCTAAAAAACATCACTAATTTTAAGATATATATGTTTTTATATATAAATATATGTATATATATATTTATATATTCATATGTGTGTGTGTTTTTATATATATATATGTGTGTGTGTGTGTGTCTGTGTTATATATATACATATCTAAATATATATTTACATCGATTTGGAATAATGGGATATATAAATATATATATCTATTTATATTTAGAGATGTATCTAGAAAATAATGATAATCCAGTGATGTTTCCTGAAAAAAAATTACAAATTTAATGATGTTTCCCTAAAAACATGGGTAAAATAGCGAGTTTTCTTGAAAAAATTTCTAATTTAGTGTCATTTTTTATAAAACATCACAAATTTAGCCACTTTTTCATGAAATGTCTCTAATTTAGTCACATTTTACGAATAAAGTTTCCTAATTCCAATTTTTTGGTATTGATTCCCCCATCTACTTCCATTCACCCAAGTCCCACTGGGGTGTGATATTGGCTAATACATTGTTAAAATATTGGGTTGGTGAACATGCCCATGAGATGTTGGATTCTAGAAATATTTTATTGCTCAAGTTCCTTATCCTCCGACATGTTTTGGATGAATTGTTACTTTAGGTCCATATGGTTTTTCCTTAAATAGAAAATTGGATTTTTAAAAATGTGTATCACACTTTGATTATCAATGATTAATACTTTGCATCCCTAACTTCTTTCAAGCTATGTCTGTAATGATATAAAACAATCCACTTCCTTGCATACTTCCATTGTAGCCATGTAATTTCCTTCCATTTCACTTAATGTAACAATTCTCTACAACTGTGAAATCCAACTTATCATTATTCTAAAATATCGTTAATCAATTTTTTTGAGTCAATAAGGTTTTCCTTAGGAATTTTTCCATTCCTTCTTGTTTTGAAAATCAAAAACACCTAATACATAAGAAAATATATATTTTACTTACATAAGGAAAATTTTATTCCCAAAAGAATTTACCCCTACCATATTTTTGTTTCTCATATCAATATTTTTCTTAAGTATAACAATCAGATTCATACCTGAAACCTCAGAATCGTATAATACTTTGATATGAAGCATTCTGTTTTAGGATCCGTATTCTGGATACAAACTCTAATGATGTTCCAATCCGAATTCTGGATAACAACTCTAATGAAGTTCCACTCCAAATTCTGGATATAAAATCTCATGAAGTTCCACTCCGAATTATAGATACAAACTCTCATAAAGTTCCACTCCGAATTTTTGACTCCGAACTTTTATGAGTTTGACTCCGAACTTTTATGAGTTCGACTTCGAACTCATATCAGTTCGACTCTGAACACTTACTAGTTCGACTCCAAACTTCTATAAGTTCGAATCCAAACTCTGTATGTTCAGGTTATGAATTCTAGTCAAACCACACTCCAAATTTCCTTAGAAATTCAGACTCCAGTTTTGCACAGAATTCATGTTCCGAATTCCTACAAAACAGAATCCAAATATATCTTTATTATAGACTCCAGATTCCATTTTGGCTAGACTCCAAACTTTTATTTTCATACATTCTGAACATCAGTTTACTTATTCTTACACTTGTTTCATTACAAAATGATGTCGTACTTTCAGTTATTGACTAACGTTTGGTTGAGTGACACATGTACAGGTCCCTCTGAAATTCAAGGAGAAATATGACCGTTGGAGGAGGGAGCCGACCGTTGGAGCTTCGCCTATAAATAGAAGCTCATTTGAAAAGAAGCAACAACTTTTGGAATTTTGGTGATCAGAACTTCCTGAATTGATTTCTAGAGAGAGAGAGTCTCTTATCAACTCTCAAGATTTGTGCAGAAAGTTTGAATAGCTTGTTGAAACTTTTCCTTGTGCAGACATGCTTCGTGTGACTCCAATTGTTGCTGATTATAATCGAGGGATTCAGGGGATAGGACGACCTAGGTTCCAACACCTTGAAGTTGAGATCTTCCTTGCTGAGGATGACAGAGTTTCCAGCTACCTGATAGTTGAGGGCTTGCGGGGATAGCAAGACAGACTCTGATCTTCGTATTGAGGTCTTAACCTGGTGTGGGTATGACAGACTTTCTTGAAATTATAAATCAAGGGACCTTTATCCAAGGTTGTTAGATACCCTTATCTTTGGGTTAAAATAAGTATTACTTGTTACTTGTTTTTGTTACAAGGTTTTCCTCCTCATTTTGTATTGTTGAGGAAAGTATACTTTCTTATACTTCTCATCTTTTACTTTGATATAGTTAGATTCTATACACTTTATGGTAGAATCTTAATCTTTGTAAATTTTGTTAAGTTTCATTTTTAGAATCACTTTTTTCAGAATCTTGAAAGTCTTTAGTACTCATAGATATATTGTGAATTATCTTGTTTAACCTTGTTAAACATAAACATCCTAAAAATTTTCTAAGGGAATTTTTAAAAGGGACAATTCACCCCCCTCTTATATCTAAGAATCTAATTCTTATTTTGATCATACGTTTGGTATTATATAGTATATTATACTCAGAGTCATACCATTATGAAAATTGGTATATGAGGATTTGGTTAAATCTGAATTAATCTCATGATTTGATTCTGTAGAGAATTATCGAAATTTATTTTTCAGATCCATACATCCGGATTCATATTTTTTCGGAATCTGTTTTTTGGAATCATAGATCGGATTCACTTTTTCTTAGAGATACAATTTGTCTTGATTCGGATATTTTCTCTTGTTTACAAACTTTTACTTCTAACAAGTTTGTCTGCCAAATATTTTCTTAAGGATGACAGGATTAAATTTTGGTTTTATCGACAACTAAAAACCAACTAGACCACCAATTTTTGATGGTAATGATTATTAATATTAGAGAGATCGTATGAAGACATTCATTATCAATACTGGGGTAGATAACTTTTTCATGCTTACGGGAGGTTGCAAAATTCCTGACCAGGAAGTTAGTGCTTTTACTAATCAAGAAAATCATGAATACCAACTCAACTATAAGGTACACAATAATTTTCTTTGTTCAATGACTAGGAACATATATAGCCAAATTTCTTCTTGTGAAACAGCTAACTGTATATGGAACAAACTTGATGTTACGCATTTTGGTACATCTATTGTGATTGAGACTATAAGATCCATGCTCAGAGCTGAGTATCATGTTTTTAATTTTCCTTATGGAGAACCAATTTGAAAATTGCAACAGAGATTCATGACTATCGTGAATAGCTTACAATCTATGGGAGATAAAGGTCTAGATGATGAATCCCTTATTGAGAAGATCATAGATATCACGATGAATGAGTGGTAATCAAGGAGAACTTCCATCGATGAAAATAGAAAGGTTGCTCAAATTTCTATTGATGAACTGTTTGGAACTCTTCTTCAACATGAGACTAGAATGAAGAGAGATGCTGACAACATAAAAAAGAAAAATGGGAATGGTAGTGTTGCCTTTACTAAAACTTCAAACCACATGAAAGCTAAGACTCCGGAGAGAGTTTCTCGATCCAAATTTAAGAAGGTTATTATTCAATCTGAATATAGTGACAGTGAAGTCTCGGAAAATGAGTTATCTAATCTTGATCGAAGAATGAAAAAAATAGCTGGACAAAAAAATTTCCAATCCAAGTATAAGAAAAAGGAAAGGAAAGATAAGAAAGATTCAGAGGTCACATGCTATGAATTCAAGAGAGATGGACACATAAGACCTGATTTCCCTATTCTCAAGAGGAATGAAAGAAAAGAGAGGCATTCTAAAAGGAACATAAAGAAGTATTACAAGTACAAAGCTAAGAAAGTTATGAAAGCTAATGACACCTGGAGTGCCAGTGATGGTGACTCTTCATATGAATCTTTTGATTATGAATCTTCTGGACATAAGAATATTGGTCTTATATCCAGGATACCTATTGATAATTATTGTTTTATGGATAAGGTACACAATTCTGAATCCTTGACCAATATTTCTTTAAATTCTAATGATAGTAAATATTATAACTCTTCTGATGAAGAATTTTCTTCTGATGAAGAAAATACTTTATCTAAGTATGAATACGTTTCTAGGTTTGCTGATCTTATTGAGATTGAGAACTAAAAACTCTTGAAAAATCTTGATAAGGAAAACTCTAGGAATACTATTCGTACTAGGTAAATATCAGATATTTCTAAATATCCTCATAAGAAAAATTCTGATTGTGAAAGTATTTTAAAAAATCATGAGGAATTAAGTTTTTAGAGGAATAATCTTTTAAAAGATCTTGAAAATGTAATTTCTAAGAAATTTATCTTCGAGCCTAGCTCTAGTTCAAATGTTTTTAAAGATAAGAACTTAGTTATCAAACTCAAATCCAAAATATTTTCCTTGAGGAATTTTTTTCAAACTTTACCCATGGTAAGGAAAATTTTGATAAAATGTATTTACAAATCCAACCTCGAAGGAATACTTCTTGTTTTGGTTACAGTAGTTCTAAACCAATTTTTAGTAACAACTACATTGTTCCTCAAAGTGCCCCATTTTTCACAAAGAGTCAATGTGGTGGTCACTAGGAAAAGAATTTTTCTTTAAACAAAAGCCAATCTTTAGGATTTCATAAGGCTTGTTTTTCTAAGAATAGGTGGGTACCCAAAATATTACTTTCTAAACTTTTTGGATCCAAGCAAGTCTGGATTCTGAAAACCTAACTTTTTCTTATTTTCAGGAAAATTGGGAGTGTACCAACAGTAATACATGGTACATGGATAAAAGATGTTCCCTAAAAATGGATGGTAACAAAAACTATTTTGAAAATATTATCAAGACAAAAGAAGGAAAAGTAACTTTTGAAGATAATTCTTAGGGATAAATTATTGGTATATGTAAGATTGTTCTTCTAGGAAAAAAATTTATTTCAAATGTTTTGTTTGTTAAAGGTCTTAAGCACAACCTCATCAGCTTAAGTCAGTTATGTGCTGAAGGATACCTTTTGAATTCTAGGAATGATAAGTGCTTAGTACAGAATTCCAAGGAAGTGTTTATTCTTTCTGCCAATAGGAAAGATAATGTTTATACACTAAACTTATAAGACCTTAGGAGCCAAGACTTACCTTGCCTTAGTACAATGGAAGATCATTCTTGGTTATGGAAAAGAAGGTTAGGATACTACAACCTTAAGAACTTATGAAAACACTCTAAGAAAGGTTTATTTAAGGATCTACTAGAGCATAGATTTGATTCTTAAAAAGTATGTGAACCTTGTCAATATGGCAATCAACTTAATTCAAGTTTTAAATCAATTGATGAAGTCTCAACAACTGATGCACTACAGTTGGTGCACAAGGGTCTTTTTGGTCCAACACAAACTGGAATCATTGGGGGGAAATATTATGTATTTGTCTTAGTTGATGATTACACTAGATTTACATGAGTCTTTTTTCTAGCAAATAAGTCTGAAGCTTTTTCTTATTTAAAATGTTTTAGAGCCCAAGTTAAAAATGAGAAAACCCTTCCATTGAAAACTATTCATAGTGATCATGAAGGAGAATTTCAAAATTTGGATTTTGAAACTTTTTTAGTAGAAAATGTATTAATCACAACTTCTCAGCACCCAGGACACCTCAACAAAATGGAGTTGTTGAACGAATAAATAGAATTATTCAATAGATAACTAGAACCATGTTGAGTGTGTATTCTGTTGCCAATTTTTTTTTGGTTGAAGCTGTAAGTACTGCTTGTTATACTATAAATCATGTTTTAATTAGACCTTTTTCTTAATAAAACTCTTTATGAATTATGGAATGGTAGAAAACCTAGAAATTCCAACTTTATGGTTTTTTGGTTATAAAGTATTTATTTTGAATACCAAATAAAACTTACACAAATTCGCACCAAAATCAGATGAAAAAATTTTCTTAGGCTACTCCACAACTTCTAAGGCTTATAGAGTTTTTAACAAGAATACTTGCACTGTTGAAGAAACAGTACATGTGAAGTTTGATGGATCTGATCCTTTTTTTTAAACAACCCCTACCTACATCTTTAGATGTGTTTTTAAAAACTGATTATCATCCACTGATAGAAAACCCTTCTGATAAGGAAAATGTTCAAGAAGATACTTCTGAAACATTTACCCCAGAAGACTTCCTACCCTATGTTGATTAACAGGTTCTTCAAAACCCAAATCAATCATTTCGTAAGAATCATCATAGTGATATCATCATTGGTGATGTCAATCAACCTGTAAGGACTAAAATTTCCTTAAGAAATGAAGTAGAACATCTAGCATTCCTTTCCCAATTAGAACCAAAAAGCATTGATGAAGCTTTTGGTGATGATAATTGGAATGAAGACATACAAGATGAACTAAATGAATTAGAAAGGAATAATGTCTGGACCTTGGTTGAAAGTCCTAAGGAAACTTCTATTATTGTAGTAAAATGGGTCTTCAAAAATAAGTGTGATGAAAATGGAATCATCGTAATAAATAGAGCTAGATTAGTTGCTAAATGCTATAATCAACAAGAAGGAATAGACTACGAAGAAACCTATGCTCCAATAGCTATACTTGAATCTATTCGTATTTTCCATGACTTTTCAGCATTATTCACTTTAAAACATTTTCAAATGGATGTGAAATGCGCTTTCCTTAATGGTTATGTTAAATAAGATGTTTTTGTTGAACAACCTTCTGGCTTTGAAGACACAAAATATCCTGATCATGTTTTTAGACCTACCAAAGAATTGTATGGTGATAAAGAAGCCCCACGAGCATGGTATGATAGACTTACATGACTTTTGATTCAAAATTACTGTGTTAAGGGAAATGCAGATCCAACCCTTTTTATAAATAAAGATAAGAAAAATGTTTTTATTGTTCAAATTTATGTTGATTACATTATATTTGGTTCAAATCAGCAATCATTAACTGATTTCTTTGCGGATCTAATGAAATATGAGTTTGAAATTAGTATAATGGGTGAGTTAACATTTTTCCTTGGTTTTCAAATTTCTCAAAAACCATAAGGAATCTACATATACCAACATAAGTATATTAATGATATTTTTAAAAAGTATGGGTATGACAACACTAAGAGTATAAGTACTCCTATTGGTACCTCAAAAACACTTGATCATGATGAAGCTGGGAAACCAGTAGATCAAACATCTTTTAGAGGTATGAGAAGAAGCTTACTGTACTTGACAGCTAGTCGACCAGACATGATGTTTTCAGAATTCTTATGTGCAAGATATCAATCCAATACTAAGGAATCTCATTTAAAGGCAGTGAAAAGAATCTTTTTCTACTTTAAGGGAACCATGGATCTAGGACTATTTTATACTTCTTGAAATTATTTTGTTTTAAAAAGATTTTTAGATGCTGACTTTTGTGGATGTAGAATGGATAGAAAGAGTAAATCCAAAACATGCCATTTCTTTGGAGATTCATTAGTTTCTTGGTCATGCAAGAAGCAACACTCTGTAGCACTCTCCACTGCTGAAGATGAATATGTAGCAGCTGGAAGTTGTTGTGCTCAACTGTTGTATATGCAACACACACTCACAAAATATGGCTTGAGTTTTACTAAGACTCAAATTTTGTGTGATAACAGAAGTGACATTGCCCTTAATAAAAACCCTTCACATCACTCCCATGCAAAACACATAGCTACTAGGCATCACGTTCTTAGGTATCACACACTAAAATGAGATATCATTCTTCAGTTTATCAGAACGCAAGATCAACATTTCTGATATTTTCACAAAATCTTTACCCACTGATATATTTTAATACATTAAACAGAATTTAGTAATGATAACCATAAGGTAATCTTCCTTCATTAACTTCTTTTTGAACCATTATCCTTATAGTAATAAACTACTTTTCATAGTGGGAGTACATTTGTTTGTTAGTCTTTCAAAAAAAATTTAATGAGCCTTTCAAAATTTACATAATGATAATTTTCATAAAGAAATATTCGTAATGGATTTTTTCGTACTGGAAATTTTCGTAATGAAGTTTTCGTACTGGAAATTTTCGTAATGAAGTTTTCGTACTGGAAATTTTCGTAATGAAATTTTCATACTTGAAATTTTCATAATGATATTTTCGTACTGAGAATTTTTGTAATGAGAACTTTCATACTGATAATTTTTTTAATAGGAATTTTCATACTCATACTTTTCGTACTAGAGTTTTGGTACTCAATGTTTTTGCAATAAACTTTCAACTTTATGTTCTGTGTAGTGAGTCTTTCGTAGTGTGTTTTTCGTAGTCAAATTTTCATCAAGAAGAATATCACATCTTATGAATAAACTTCACAGCCAAAACAAAAGGTATGATTTCTTTAATTAAGTTTTTGTAGTCACTTTTACTTGCTGGTAGTTTCATTTGTTTTAAAAATTCCTCAGATTTATTTGTTTTAAAATCAGAATGTTTTTGTTAAAACCTCGAAAGATTTGATTCATGATTTCCTTGCGGGTGTGTTTTCAACCTTCATATCAGATCTGAGAGTCTTTTCAACCTTTAGATTGTTTTTTTGAAGCTAAAAGGTCACCTTCATCGCCTATATAAAAGGGACCCCCATAGTTGTCCCACATCATTTTTAAGCTTTCGCATGGTGAAACTCTGCCTCAGTTCTTAAAGCCCGTTCTGAAACTTTCAGTGCTCCTCCATTCAGAATTTCTGTAGAAGCCACTTCCCAAGATATGTCTTCTATGAAGCCAATATCAAATTGGTTAGTCTACAGGGAATGGTTATTTCATCCAGATTTTTTTTAGTGAGTATGATTCTCTAATTTTTAAGAATATCAAACTCAATGGATGGGAAGATTTTTGTGTATCGAAACCAGGGGATCAGGATGTTGATTATATATATTTTCTTGTAGAATCATATGAGTTTGTTTCCTTCTATGAAAGATATGGAAGATAAAAATTATCTTTTAAGAGATATGGTAAGACTTACATGCCTTCTTACACCAAGGCTGCAAGCGTGGTGGTCTTATCATACGATGGTGAAGCAGAATTTTATTCACATAAGTTACCAGATGTGCAAGGAAGTTTTAGCAAAGTGAAAGCAATATAATTCCTTGGGATTAAAGATGACAAAACAGCAAAGATTACTCATCTTTCCACCATCAACTCGAATCTCCAGTTGTGGGTTCAAGGGTTTTTCGTTTCGAGAACAGGAGATAAAGATAAACTAAAGAATAGTGATATCTACATCTTGGATTTCTTGGTAAATTTATGAATGATCAATCTAATGAGGAACATTCTTATTATATTTCAGACCATCAAGAATGGCACTTTGAAAGCTCAAATTATTATGTGTCCTTCTCTTATCTCCAAGCTTATTATTCTGTGTCTTGATTATTTCAATGTTTCTTGCACCTCCAAGCCAAGAATTCGTAAGATGATGATAATAAGTGATGAAACCTTAAAGAGGATGAATTCTAGTTTTTCAAAAGAGACAAGTGAGTTTTACAATCTTCCATAGGAAGAGGCAGAAGCCATTCTGGAAAATTTAGATAAATCAGAACCATCTAAAAAGACAGGGAAAAAGAATATGTTGAAGTAAGTGATAGCTGAAGACAAGACTCCTAAAGCCAATTAAACCCAAACCGCACCTCCTAAGCTGAAGAAACAGAAAGGATATCCAGAAGAGGTGGCTGCTAAATGGAGGTAAGATAAGGAGAAAAGGAAAGAAGGGGACCCTCAGTTCGGATTGGACCCTACTGAAGCTAAATCCTTAAGGGAGAAAACCACTGAATATCTTGAGAAGGTAGAAAAATAGATGAATATGAAGAAAAAGATGTCTGAAGCTGAGGTTGAACAATCTCTTTTGAGAGACACATAAATAGCTTCTCAGAATATTCCCATTCAAGAAACCGTTGTTGTTAATCCTTTACCAGTGTAGAGACCCAAATCTTGACATACATGGAAATTACACTACTTTTCCAGAATACTTAATACATGAAAAAAACAGACGCCTAAAGACCGTATTAGTTTAGTGTCTTTGGAAACTCGGAACGTAATCTTCTAATCATGGTGAAAGATCTTCAACATCTCCCACAAAGATCTTCCCATTTTTTTTCTTACCTAAAACCTTTCTTTATATCTTGGGGAAAAGAAAACATAAAAATGGTGATCTCAAATGCTCAGTAATGTTAAACATAGAGAACATAAAACAATCTATAAACATTTGAATGCAAAAACATGAACATAAAATCTAAATATCAAAATCTTGATCAAAGACATAAATCTTGGAAGTACATAAGGCATATATCATAAAGGAACATCAATCATGATAAAATAGCATGGGAATAAAACATGTGACTGTGGAAACCATTAAGCACATGATATGATTTCCATAGAATCCAAGGCATTGCTTCGAAGATCGTCTTACTGGACAAAGTCCCTTTCTGAATCGAGTTCACTCCTCGTTCTAGTCCTGTATCACTGAACCAGATTAACTTACCATTCCATCCATTTCTATCTCATGAGATATAAATCTTTAACCAATGAATTAGGGGGAGATATAGGTCCCAGCCATCTCATAATAAAATCATTCTTACTTGTGCCACAAAATAAATTTAAAACATTCATCGTAACCTAAAAAATAAACTGGGTTTCATAAACATCATCCCATAATCACATATTCAATATAAAACAAATGGATATTTCATCCTAAGAAAAGTGAAACCATCTAAATCATAGAGACATTATACTTGAAACATACACATTTGAAATAATTTCATCTTAGATGGAAAATGGTTTTGATAAAACACTTGAAATGAATTCTTGAGGAAAATATACTTGTTAAAAATCATTTTCTTTTCACAAAATTCCATGTAATTTTAAAATAAAAGTATTTTTTTGAAAATAGTAATAAAATATTATATAGTAATCTTCATGAAAATGAGGCGTTATGAAACCGTAAAAGTCTGTTCACGCCGTATAAGTTAAAAGTAACATTCTTCTCGTACTTTTGTCTGAAAAGTCAAAAAGTTCCCCGTGTGGTAAAAAAAGTAAGATTCCTTTCATAACATGTGGTAAATTTAAAAAATTGGAAAAAAGGACTTTAAAAATACATGAAAACATTTTGATAAACCATGTTCATGGATGATGACAATAACCCCATTAAATACTTACGAATAACAATCTCGGATAAGAACGAGATTGGAATAGTTATCCATTACCTTATGTCTGATATGCTTCGTATGTATCTGAAACTCATGTATGATGATTTAAATAATATCATTGACTTATTACAGAATCATAATCATTGTTATGATATCATATTTGGTTTACTTATGAATTTTATATTACCCTTTCTTTTGTAAATTCGATGTAAAATCATCGATTTGGGTAAAATTGTTTCATTTATTGTATGTGTTTCAAATTTTTGTTCTTAATATTATTACTAATATCCTGATTTAATTAATTAGAGAATGTAAAATATGATTTATATATAATATATATTCAGCATATACATATATATATGATAGATCGATAAATGGAATGAAATACACCATTCATAGAGACGGTAGGTCATACGTACGCATGAACGTTGTTTTCATTTCCTTATTGAATTGAATGGAATTAAGTAGATGAAATAAATATATATATACATAAATCCAGTATCATTATTATGTCATATATTTCATTATTATTCATTATATATACTTTATAAACATTCATGAATGGTTAACATGGAGAATGAATCTCATCGCGTCGTAGAGACGGTAGTCCGTACGTACGCACGAGCGATGATATCATTACCATGATCATGGAATTGTATTGAAGTGTATGTATAATATTAAAAAATCAATATCACTTTACAATAGTCATATATAGTTGTTTATTTACACCATTATACCCATCCAAGTAAGGTGGTGGTCGAAAACAGATTATACCATGGTGTGGAGAAGGTATTTCGTGCGTACGCACGCGCGGTGATTTCGTTTTTCGTAGGATGGATAGAAGGTGAAATAGGGTTGTTTAATAATTATAATAAAATATAATTATATAAGTAACACTGATTTCATTACTATATAATGATACAACTAAATAAGAATAAGTATAAGAAGAAAGAAACTCGAGAGAATCGGAAGAAGAGATTACCTCTTCTTCGACACACCTCCTTTATGCATCCTTTTAAGGAAGTAGATTTGGTATTTTGAGTAAAAGAGTACCTCCAGAATGTTTCTAGGGAAGTGGAGAAGAGAAATGGGTAGTGGTTGGCCGAGCTTCAAGGTTCAAAATGGTGTGAAGAGAAGAGGGAAGGGGTGCCCTTTTTATAAGGGAGGAGAGAGGCACCTGTAGAAAAACTTAAAATATAATTTTATTATAAAGTCATATTCAGTTTTTAATAGCTCCAAATTGATTTATATAGAAGATAAGGTGGGGATGGGTCTAAATACTTTCAAAAAATTTGTTTTATACATTTTTATGTTATTCTTTTAACCTTATCTTTTAGATTTAACTCTAAGTTAATTAATTTAACTTTTACCATGTCTTCTTGTTTTCTTACACTATATGGTGAATAAACTTACTATAACAAGCCAAACGAACCCCAAGTGGTTAATTATTAATATATATAAAATTGTCTAAGTCATTTGGCCGAACCATAGATTTTTAGGAATAAAATAAGAATTAATAATATAATATTTGTTTTAACAACTATTTTATGTCAATTTTGACACTATTTGGTAATTGATTTTTGTGAAAATCATAAAAGTATTATTAGTTCAAACCATGTTAATTAAATAAATACTAACATGTCATATTAACCTATAAAATTAGTGGAATTTGTGAAAGGTCTCAAATTACATTTATTTGGGTATTTATAACATCAATTATGCTAATATTTCATTAATAAGGTAATTACTGCATCATCATTGTGTCATAAATAAATTAACTTATTTAATGTCTAAAAATTACAAATAAAATACCATAAGGTAGTAAATATTTTTATATTTCCAATGAATATTTATAGTCGAATTTATCTTATTTATAGCCCTATATTAAATATTATTTAGTTATTAAACTTTGATTTTAACTATTTTTTCTCTTTTTTAAATAAAATAATAATAAGTGTCCTAATCTAATCTAAGTGGACCTAAAGGGTTATATTTCATTACTAAGGTTGTTTATGGTCTAATTACACTTATCCAATAGAATTAGGTCATGATTTAGGGTAATAATAATATCATTTTTACGCTTAATTACCCTATTTACTTTTAACCGTGGAAAATAAAAGTAAAAAGTTACTATTCACCAAAAATTATTTTTATATTATTCAACCACATTTTACTCCTTGATATTAACCGTGTCTCCCAAAATTTTGAAATTACAATCACAGAAGCAGAAAAATTAAGGTTTATGTAAATTTGTAAAAAGCTCCTAGGAGGTAGGTAATAGACGGTGGAAAGTTCAATAAAATTTTATATAACTAAAATTATTATAAAATGACTCCAATGAATCACATTGAACATATATAGATATTATGTATCAATTTTTACATAAAATAAATTTAAATAAAATAAATAATTATTCAAATAAAAAATTCGGTTTTTAAATAGTAACCCAGTGTTTTCACTATTCATCAAAAATTGAATGTTTTCAAAAGAATACCAAAAATTTACACTAGGATAAATTTGATATTCTGACTCCAAAAATTAAGTTCATTTTGAAAGATAAAATTTATAAAATTTTAAAATTTTGGTATTAGTATTCATAAAAGCTAGGTTGTATAATATTTTAATAACATATCGTTGTTTAGTGAAACTCAGTATTGCATACAACACACGCTATCGTGAAAGGTCATGATTGTGTGTAATGTAAGCCAAGTCAGGGTTGCGTGTAGTGCAAGACTCCTTTTTTGTTGCGTATAACAGAATCAAACAATATTTCATTTATACATTTAATATATATATATATATATACTCAATGTTGTGTAGAATAACTACTATCAAACGAACTTGAAATTTTGTGTGACACAATCCAAGAATAATGTTGCGTATAGTGCAAGCTAATACGGTGCTGTGTATAGTGCAAGATAACCTTGGTGTAGCGTACAACAAAAGACATCAATGAAATTAAAAGGAATAATTCTCATAGAATCTTGGGTTGTTACATTCTACCCAACCTTAAAATGAATTTTGCCCTCGAAATTCGTTGGGGTTATAAATGGTTTTCTACTTGAAAGTTTCTTTAATTGAAACCCACATCGTAAAATGGAATACAAAAACATAACTTTAAAAACAAAAGTATGAAACGTAACGGTTACCCAAAATAACTAATCACTGGGTTTCCACATAGGAGAACATAGGTGAAAATATAGATATTGAAGAGAAATCTAACCATCATGTTCTGATGGAGAGTGGTAGAGAACATGGCTATAAAAAAGCCAACAATCAGAATGCCATAAATTTGTGATGATCTAAGGTGACATCTGATTCATCATATATGAGGACACTAGGACAACATTTTTGGTTTTCAAGATCATTTCCCTAAAGTTAAAGAATTAGAAGAAATACTTACTTTATTTCAGTACAATCTCACTGTTGTTCATGCCTTGTACTATTTCCACTTCATATATTAAAGAAATGAAGTTGAATTTTTCATTCTTGAAGTGTTTGTAGATCATGTGATAGAATGATGGGTCATTCCATCTGTCTCAAACAAAAGGTTAGCAAAATTTATAAGTCCATCTTATGGTGAGATTAATCGTATATGGTTCTAAAAATGGACGTACACTTCATCTATTATAGCGCTCAATAAAACAAAACTAGTTTCTACTAACCAGGGACTTCTTGTAGGATAGTGGTATGCAATAAAGGCCTGTCGCACTTCGTTTGTGGGTTCGATTCCCACAGCCTTATCCGACATGACGGGTTGTCGCCCGTCCTGCAGGTTGTCTTTTTACTAAAACTACACTATTAAAACATTAAATAAATAATTTCAAAAAAAAGTTCTAGCCTTGAACAATACTATCTAATGTCGGACATAACCCTTCCCAATCTTTAGACTTATCCAAAAGACATATGTCCAATATCATAGTATAAAGAAAACGATTACTGGAAAGGTCACATAACAAGAACGTGAATACCATCATTTATCATATGATATATCTTGTTGGTCACATTCCAAACATGTGAATTCCTTAACCATGTATTCTCTTGAAACAGAAATTACCATAGAACCATAGTGAAAACATGAATGCTGTCAAAAGTTAACTCTTTCCACTTACCAAAATCCCAAAAATTATATATACACATACCATGATATAACATTGTACTTAAATTAATCATTATCTCATTTCATTTTTTTCTTTATCCTTTCATTATGCACATATAATCTACTTTCCAAAAATATCTGAATAACCTTTCATGGTTACTGGTACCATTCAACATATACTTTAAAAAACATAAGGAAAAAAAATAGTGTAACAATCCTTAGATGTCTCTTTATTCCATAGTACCATGAGATTACTTATTCAACATGACTCTTGATAAACATGTAATCATTCCACTACCTTCATAAAACATTGACTGAACTTGAACAATTCTTTCATCTCACATAACATTTGTAGTCTCTTCATCATCATCAATATAAATACTACCCATACAACCATGCTGATTCTCTTCATGAGATTTTCTCTTAGGGCATTTTTTTGCATAATAATTATAAATTCCTCATTGAAAACATTTAACTGTTGTCGATGTCTTAGTAATACTATTATCCTTGTCCATGATGTTAGCTAAACCTTTTCTTTTGCACTTAATGGATTTGTGTCCTTCGTTTCTGCACCTAAAGAATCTTCCAGTTCCTTTGAAACATTCTCCCTGATGCCTCTTAACACATGATTTACATTATGGAAATTGACCTTTCTTTCCACTATGATCATTATGAAACACCATCTTTCTCTTATTAGCTGAGTCAAGATACTTACCAAAGTTGAGATTATTGATCATATTATTATATTGTTGATTAGACATAATAACGATGATTGAACTTCCAAATCCCATTTCATTTGGTTGCTCATGAATAATATCATTCCATTGTCCATCATATCATCCATTATCATGAATCTTTCTATTTACAGCCATTTTCAAAAAACCCAAAAAGAATAGTATGGGAGGAAAAACAACATAATCAATGGGGAGTACTTTCAATCTCTAACATCTTAGGTTTAATTCTATGATTGTTACCCTAATTCTAGGACTATAACCTATACTTATACTTAACCTTAGGTACATCCCTAGACATACCATAGAAATATCTCTAGGGATCTCACTAAAGTTTTCGCATCCTAGTTTCAAAAGGTTAACTAATCCTTCACTCTGATACCAAATGTAGAGACCCAAATCTTGACGTACATTAACAATACATTACTTTTGTGGAATACTTAATACCTGACAAAAAAAGACGCCCAATGACCGTATTAGTTTAGTGTCTTTGGAAACTCGGAATGTAATCTTATAATCATGGTGAAAGATCTTCAACACCTCCCATAAACATCTTCCCCTTTTGGTTCTCTTACCTAAAACCATTATTTATATCATGGGGAAAAGAAAACATAAAAAGGGTGAGCTCAAATGCTCAGTAAGGGTAAACATAGAGAACATAAAACAATCCATAATCATTTGAATGCAAAAACTTGAACATAAAATCTAAACATCAAAATCTTGAGCAAAGACATAAATCATGGAAGTACGTAAGGTATATATCATAAAGGAACATCAATCATGATAAAATAGCATGCGAATAAAACATGTGATTGTGGAAACCATTAAGCACATGATATGATTTCCATAGAAGCCAAGGCATTGCTAGCAAGACCATCTTAGTGGACAAAGTCCCTTTCTGAATCGAGTTCACTCCTCGATCCAGTCTCGTATCACTGAATCGGACTAACTTACCATTCCAGCCAGGTCTATATCATGATATATAAATCATTACCCAATGCATTGTGGTGAGATATAGGTCCCACCCATCTCATAATGAAATCATTCTTACTTGTGCCACAAAATAAACTTAAAACATTCATCATAACCCAAAGAATAAAATGGGTTTCCTAAACATCATCCCATCATCACATACTCCATATAAAAAAAATGGATATTTCATCATAAGAAAAGTCAAACCATGTAAATCATAGAGACATTATACTTGAAACATACACATATGAAATAATGTCATCTTAGAAGGAAAATGGTTTTGATAAAACACTTGAAATGAATTCTTGAGGACAATTTCCTTTCTTCTTAAAAAATCATTTCCGTTTCACACAATTCTTTGAAATTTTAAAAGAAAATCATTTTGTTGAAAATAGTCAGAAAAATCTTATAGAGTAAGATTCATTAAAATGAGGTGTTATGAAACCATAAAAATCCATTCACGCCGTATAAGTTTAAAATAACATTCTTCTCGTACTTTTGTCAGAAAAGTCAAAAAGTTCCCCACGTGGTAAAAAAAAGTAAGATTCCTTTCATAACATGTGGTAAATTTCAAAAATGGGTAAAAAGGACTTTAAATATAAATGAAAACAGTTTTATAAAACATGGGCATGGATGATAACAATAACCCCAGTAAATACTTACGAATAAAAATATCAGATAAGAACGAGATTGGAATTGTTATGCCTTACCTTTTGTCCGATATGCTTCGTATGAATCCGAACCTCCTGTATAATGATTTAAATAATGTAATTGACTTATTACAGAATCATATTCATTATTATGATATCATATATGGTTTACTAATGACTTTATATTACCCGTTCTTTTGTAAATTCGATGTAAAAGCAGCGATTTGGGTAAAATCGTTTCATCTATTGTACGTGTTTCGACTTTTTGTTCTAAATATTATTACTTATATACAGATTTAATTAATTCCAGAATTTATAACATGACTTATATATAATATATATTCAGAATATAAATATATATATATGATAGATCAATAAATGGAATAAAATACACTGTTCATGGAGACGGTAGGCCGTACGTACGCATGAATGCTGTTTTCATTTCCTTATTGAATTGAAGTGAATTAAGTAGATGTCATACATATATATATATACAGAAATACAGTATCATTATTATGTCATATATTTCATTATTATTCATTATATATACTTTATAATCATTCATGATTGGTTAACATGGAGAATGAATCTCTTCGCGTCGTGGAGACAGTAGTCCGTACGTACGCACGAGCGATGATATCATTCTCATGATCGTGGAATTATATTAAAGTATATGTATAATATTTAAGAATAAATATAATTTTACCATAATCATATATAGTTATTTATTTACACCATTATACCCATCCAAATAAGGTGGTGGTCGAAAACAAATTACACCACGACGTGGAGACGGTATTCCGTATGTACGCACGCACGGTGATTTCGTTTTCCGTAGGATGTATAGAAGGTGAAATAGGGTTGTTTCATATTTATAATAACATATAAGTATATATGTAAAACTTATGTTATTACTTTATAATGAGACAAATAAAGAAGAATAAGTAGAAGAAGAAAGAAACTCGAGAGAATCGGAAGAAGAGATTACCTCTTCTTCAACACACCTCCTTTAAGCTTCCTCTTAAGGAAGTAGAGTTGGTATTTTGAGAAGACCAGAAGCTAAAGAATGTTTCTAGGGAAGTGGAGAGGAGAAATGGGCAGGTTTTGGACGAGATTAAAGGCTCAAAGTGTGTGAAGAGAAGAGGGAAGGGGGTTCCCTTTTTATGAGGGAGGAGAGGGGCACCTTTGGAAAAACTTAAAATATTATTTTATTATAAAGTCATATTTGGTTTTTAATATCTTCAAATTGATTTATTTATAAGATAAGGTGGGGATGGGTCGAAATAGTTTCAACCAAGAGTTTTTAGACAAGTCTATGTTACTATTTTAACCTTATCTTTTAGAAATAACTCTAAGTTAAATAATTTAACTTTTACCATGTCTTCTTGTTTTCTTACACTATATGGTAAATAAACATACTTCAACAAGATAAAAGAACCCCAAGTGGTTCATTATTAATATATATAACCCTATCTAAGTCATTTTGTGAAACTATAGATTTTTAGGGATAAAATAACAATTAATAATATAATATTTGTTTTAAAAACTATTTTATGTCAATTTTGACACTATTTGGTAATTGATTTTTCTGAAAATCATAACAAAATGATTAGTTAGAAACAAGTTAATTAAATAAATACTAACATATCATATTAACATATATAATTAGTGTAATTTGTAAAAAGGCTCAAATTACATTTCTTTGGGTATTTATAACATCAATTATGCTAATATTTCATTAATAAGGTAATTACTGCAACATCATGGTGACATAAATAAATTAAATTATTTAATGTCTAAAAATTAAAAATAAAATACCATTACATAGTAAATATTTTTATCTTTCTAATGAATATTTATAGTCTAATTTATCTTATTTATATCCCTATATTAAAAATTTTGTATTTATTAAACTTTGATTTTAACTATTTTAACACTTTTTTAAATAAAATAATAATAATTGTCCTAATCTAATCCAAGTATACCTAAAGGGTAATATGTTATTCCTAAGGTTTTTTTGATCGAATTACACTTATTCAATAGAATTAGGACATGTGTTAGGGTAATAATAATATCATTTTTACCCTTAATTACCCTATTTACTTTTAACCGTGGTAAATAAAAGTAAAAAGTTATTATTCACCAAAAATTATATTTATCTTATTGAACCACATATTACTCATTGATATTAACCATTTCTATCAGATTTTCGAAATTACACTCACAGAAGTGGTAATATTAATTTTTATGTAAATTTGTAAAATGCTCCTAGGAGGTACGTAAAAGACGGTGGAATGTTCAATAAAATTTTTATATATCTAAAATTTTTATAAAATGACTCCAATGAATCACATTGAACTTATATAGTTATTATGTTTGAATTTTTACCTAAAATAAATTTAAATAAAATAAATAATTATTTAAATAAAAAAAGTTATTTTTTAAATAGTAACCCAGTGTTTTTACTATTCATCAAAAATTGAAAGTTTTCATAAAAATACCAAAAATTCACCCTAGGATAATTTCGATATTTCGAATCCAAAAATGAAGTTCATTTTGAAAAATAGAATTTATAACATTTCAAATATTGGGTATTACTATTCATAACGGGTAGTTTATATAATATTTTAATAACATATCGTTGTTTAGTGAAACTCGGTATTGCGTACAACACAAGCTATAATGAAAGGTCGCGATTGCGTGTAATGTAATCCAATTCAGGGTTGTGTATAGTGAAAGACTCCTTTTTTGTTTCATATAATAGAATCCAACAATATTTTATTTATACATTGAATATATATATATACACTCAATGTTGCGTAGAATAACTATTATCAAACGAACTTGATATTGTGTGTTACACGATCCAAGAATAGTGTTGCATATACTGCAATCTAATACAGTGTTGCGTATAGTGCAAGATAATCTTGGTGTAGCGTACAACAAAAGACATCAAAGAAATTAAAAAG
Source organism: Viscum album (assembly GCA_963277665.1). Lineage (NCBI taxonomy): Eukaryota > Viridiplantae > Streptophyta > Magnoliopsida > Santalales > Viscaceae > Viscum > Viscum album. The sequence continues at coordinate 175,959,924 of OY728147.1, read as the reverse complement.
AATAATTCTCATAAAATCTCGATTTGTTACAACCAGAGATCCCTGGAAAAAACTACTTCACTCCGTAAAACCCTAGAGAGAAAGAAGTTGTTGAAAGAGTAGAAGAACAGGAGGATGTAGAAGAAGAATAAGAATAAGAAGGCAGTGGTGATCTAGATGACTTGATTAAACAAGTTGAGGATTATCAAGAGAAGGAAAACCTATCAGAAAAACTATCACTCTGAACTTCTGAGGCTGAGTCCTCAAAGCATGTCACTCTAGGAAAGGGAGATGATAAATATGGTAAGAGAGATGGTGATGAGGAAGAAGAGAAAGAGGAAGAAAACATTGAGAAGCACTTTCTTGAAGGAGTAGAAAAGGAGAAACCTGATGAAGATAAGATAGTTCAACTATTTGAAAGTGAGGAAGAATCTCCTGTTGAAGAACCCATTCCGAATGTTGATAAAGGTAAGAAAGTACTTATGGACACCCCGATAAAAGATACTATAAGGAAGAAGGATATTGGTGGATCCCCAAGAATTAAGTTGGTGGAAATTGAAGAAGAACAATACGCAAGAAAAGTGTTTGATTTGGAATCATCAGCACTTGGTCATGATTTTGTTGTTGGGTCCTTGAAGAAGTTGGTGGATACAATTCCGATCTTTACCACCATAGACTCCAGATGCCAGATGCTTCAACACTGCCTAAATCAGAAATCAGAATCTGTATCCATGGTAATGGATAAGTGTGTGAACATTGAGGATGAGCATAGAAATTTTCTTATCAATTATGATGTCCACAAAAAGTCCTTCATAAAAGTCACTCTATGGTCAAAGAAAGATGATTATGAATTGGCTGAGTTTGATCATTTTCAGAATGATGTAAAATATTATTTTGACACCAATGATGAAAAGATGAATAATCTTCATGATAATTTGACACTTGAGCAAAATTCTCGGAATCAACAAGTGAGGGATCTGAATGGGAAGCTTAACTCGATTTTTCAAAACTGGAAAGGGGAATGAGATCTTCGGATTGAGATCGAGGATAAACTTGTGAAGCAGGATGAAATTATTAAGGCGTAGTCTGAGGCTCTGAAGGCTCAAGATGAAAGGATTAAAGCCTTAGAAAATTAGTTGAGGAGGACCAGAAAGACCTAAAGAAGCTGAAAACTTTGTTGAAGAAGTTAAATCTCAAGGAAAAGGAAGACAAATAGACTAATCCAATTTTTTGTTGTAATGTCTTTCCTTGTAAAAATTCATTCAAAACTAATGAAATCTGTCATTGTTTGTATATTTTGTTATTATATACTAATGTTTTAGGTACTTTATTTATTTTCCATTACCTTAAATTGTTTTTGAAAATCACAAAGTGGGAGAAGGGAAAAAAACTTCTCAAAGTGGGAGAAGGAAAAATCTAAAAGGGAGAAGAAGAATTTCTAAGTTAAGAAATATACTTATGTAAGGGGGAGTTTCTCATTATGAAGATTTTTATTCTCATGATAATGAAAATTCCATTCCGGAAATCCAGAATACAATCCTTAGAGTTCCAAAGCTTAAGGGGGAGTTAGTTATATTCACAGGCATATATGAACAAAGGGTGATAATTTTTAATTTCAAAGTCTAATTTTTTTTATAAGTCCGTATATTTATTTTCGAAAGGTTGTTTGTGCTTTCCAAAAAGGGGGAGATTGTTGAGTCAATAAAGTTTTCCTTATGACTTTTTCTATTCCTTATTGTTTTGAAAATCACAAACACTTTATACTTAAGAAAATCTATATTTTACTTACATAAAGAAAATTTTCTTCTCAAAATACTTTACCCCTACCATATTTTCGTTGGTTATATCAGTGTTTTTATTATGTATAAAAATTAGATTCATACCTAAAACATGGAATCATATAATACTTAGATATGAAGCATTCTGTTTTAGGATCTGAATTATGGATACGAACTCTAATGAAGTTCCACTCCGAATATTGGATACGAACTATAATGAAGTTCCACTCCGAATTCGGGATACGAACTCTCATTAAGTTCCTATCCGAATTCTGGATACTAACTCTCATAATGTTCCACTCCAAATTTTGGACTCCGAAATTTTATGAGTTTGACTCCGAACATTTATGAGTTCGACTCCAATCTTCTATGAGTTCGACTCCGAACTTGTACTAGTTCGACTCCGAACCTCTATAAGTTCGACTCCGAACTCTGTAAGTTGAGGTTCGGAATTCTAGTGAAACCAGACTCTGAATTTCCTTAGAAATACAGACTCTGGATTTCTACAGAATTCAGGTTCTAAATTCCAACAAAATAGAATCTGAATATCTCTTTATTATAGACTCCGAATTCCATTTTGGTTACACTCCAAAATTTTATTAGCTTATATTTAGAACATTGGTTTTACTTATTATTACACTTGTTTCATTACAAAATGATGTCGTTCTTTCAATTATTGACTAACCATTGGTTGAGTGACATGTGTACTGGTCCTTCCGAAATTCAAGGAGAAATATGACTGTTGGAGGAGGGAGCCTACCGTTGGAGCTTCACCTATAAATAGAAGCTCATTTGAAAAGAAGCGACAGCTTTTGGAATTTTGGTGATTAGAACTTCCTGAAGTGATCTCTAGAAAGAGAGAGAGGCTCTTATCAAATCTCAAGATTCGTGCAGAATGTTTGAACGGATTGTTCAAAAATTTCCTTGGGCAGACTTGCTTCGTGCGACTCCTATTATTTCTGATTACAATCGAATGCTTCCGAGGATAGAAATACAGAGATTCCAACACCTTGAAGTTGATGGCTTCCTTGCTGAGGAAGATAGAGGTGCCGACTACCTAATAGTTGAGGGCTTGTGGGGACAGTAAGACATACTCTGATCTTCATACCGAGGTCTTACCCTAGTGTAGGTAAGACAGACTTTCTTGAAATTATAAATCAAGGGACCTTTATCCAAGTTTGTTGGATACCCTTCTCTTTGGGTTAAAGTACTTATTATTTGTTACTTGTTTTTGTTACAAGTTTTTCCGATGCATTTTGTATTGTTGAGTAAAGTATAATTTCATATACTGCCTCATCTTTGTACTCTAATATAGTTAGATTCTATACGCTTTTAGGTAGAATCTTAATCTTTGTAACTTTTGTAATGTTTCATTTCCGGAATCACTTTTCCGGAATCTAGAAAGTCTTTCGTACTCATAGAGGTCTTGTTAATTATCATGTTTAACCTTGTCAAACATAACCATCCTAAAAATTTCCTAAGGGGATTTTAAAAGGGAAAATTCACCCCCCCCCCCTCTTGTATCTGAGAATATCATTCTTATTTTGATTTTACGTTTGGTATTATAGAGTATATCATACTCAGAGTCATACAGTTCTAACATTTGTGATATTTTAAGTGTATGAATCACAAACAATGTTAGTGTCAACATATTCATGTGAATGTTAATCCCTCATAAATAAAAATGTAATATCATCAGTTCCTTTCAAGTAATGAATGATAAATTTCATAGCCTCCCAGTATCCATTTCATAGATGTAACACGAATCGACTTACAACTACCACTAAAAATGTAATATCCTTCAATGTACATATCATTACATACAAAACACTTCCAACTGGATATTCTTATTGAACTTTCACCTTGTTTTTGATCTATTCGTATATTGATGGTACCTACCTATTAAGAAGAATGAAGTGTCGTTCAAGAGGGGATGACACTGGATTATATATATTTATCCCGAATATTTTAATTATTTTAATGATTTATTGTATTCTTTCTAAGAAAACACTGTGGTTCTGAATTTATGATCTCTCTCAATCCACATCCAAAGACTTTTTTTGAATGTTTAAGATATTTCATTTCAATTTTTGTAGTCAACCTATACTTCAAATTTAAATATTTTAAACCTATGAACTCACTAGAATCATTTTATCTACATATAAGAGTAGTATGATGAAAGTTCCACCATCCCACTACTTCTAGTGACAACAATGATCCGTGTTGCACCTCTCACATTATTATTTTGACATCAATCTCTCAAACCCAAAATTATATAGTATGAATGATTTATTTATACCCTAAATAGTTTTCATTAATTTGCATACCATATTTTGGTTCCATTATCCTATGGAATCTAAAGGTTTCTTTACGTAAATTTATTCCTCTAACTTCTAATGAATGAAAGTTGTCTTTACATCCATTTTTTTAAGTAAAATTCCTATGATGATATCATTATTATTATCATCTGGATATTTTTATCTTTAAATATTGATGGGATTTTTTTGAAAAATTTACCCATTCCTTTTGTTGAAATACCTTTTCCATCAGTTATTCCTTAAAACACTTCTTTTCAAGAGCCTCCTATTTTAGTCAGAAAACCCACTTATTTTAATGTGTCTAATTATCCCATGGAAACTCTATTGGATCCCAAGATATATTTTATTTAATAGAATACATATCTTCATCTATTAATAATTTCCACTACTTAACATCATTTAGTGTGTATGCTTCATCCAGGCTCTCTAGTTCTCCAATATCCTTAAAGAGAAGAAAGTTTATATTAACCGAAACATTTGAACTCGTATTTTAACTATATTTGATCAAATCAACTTTGTTGGATACATTGAACTACATAGCTATATTGTATCTTATATATCCCTACTTTATGGTACACCCAGTCAATATTTATCAATTTTTTAAATTTATGGACTATCTTTCACGGGCCTTACCTATGGTTTTTCGACGCATCCGTAACAGTTCCCCAAATTTTCATCCCTTTAGGGATTCTGAATTAGATAAACTTGTAATTAGATAGTTGATTATTTTTAATTAACATATTTTTTCCAATTTTCCAGTCCTTCCATAGAACATATTCATTGAATTTAACATCACATCTCTGGATTACTTCCCTCTTATCATTATCTCATAGCCACAAAATTATGTTCTCATCACCATAACCTTGGAAAAATATGATATTGGATTTTTAATAAAGCTTGTATTGATCCGTAGAATGAATAATAACATACATAAACATTTAGAAGAGAATTATGTGACAGTCATATAATAATTTACTAGAATATATCTCCTTTATAATCACCGATGATGAACTTCTATTGACAAGGTATCCTGTTTTGTTGAGTGCCTCTACCCAAATTACATTAGATATTCAGGAGTTAAAACACATGATTAAATAATTCTAATTCAAGTTATGATTCAAACTTTAAGAAACACCATTTTTCTATGGTGTTCCAAGATTCTTATTCAAATGATTTATTCCCTTATTTTTGTAGAAGTTATAGAAGTTTTATCCAATGTATTCACCACCATTTTATGAATGTAGTATTATTAAATTTTGACAAATTTCCTTTTCCACCAGGGAATTACATTGAATAAGAGGATGAAATGCATTATACTAATTATTAATAAAGTAAACATAAAATTCTCTAGTTTTATCATCAATAAATGTTACAAAGTAAAGAAAACTATCATGGTATTTGATAAGGACAAGTCTACAAACATTTAGGATGACTAATTAAAACGTTTAGGATCACTGATTTAATCAATCTAAGATAAAGGACACCCTCGTTTGTTTCCCCCACACAAAACATTTACACGTTGTGATTTCCATGTGAGCGTTCATTAGTACAACCTTTTTCATTAGGAAATTCATATTCTTGTCACTGTGATGACCAATCCTATAATGAAAAACCTATAAATCTTATGACGATGTATTTATAGATAACACAATTTCTTCTATAATTCTAGTCAAATAAAACAACCTATCCTTTAAACCTCTTACAATAAACAAGGATCCCTTAGTCACTTTTTTGGAATCCATTCACAATGCCAGTTATATAGCCCACATCATCAAGTTTTCGTATAAAAATTATGTTATTTAATAGCCTAAGGACATTTCGAACTTCTTTTAACTTCCAAAAACCCTGATTATTTATGTTTATATTCACATATCCTTTCCCCATGATCTAAAAATATTAATTTTCTACAAATTTACTATTACAAAACTTTTAGACATATAACTATCCTTGCATATCTTATCCTTTATGGAATCAAATGATGATCATGAGTCAATCACCCATCACCCCATCCTAATATTAACAAGGAAAAAAATGTACTAATTGTTTCCATTATACCATTGGAATTTATATTTTTGGTATTTTATGTTCTTTCAATACTCTTTTTGAAACTCCTATAGTCCTTCATGAAGTTTTAAATTTTTCCACACATCCCACATATAGGATAAAGACTAACCAACTTGCCTTAGGTCTTTTCTTGTGACTTATATCCAATGGTTTCTTCTAATTGATCATTTATTGAGGTTTCCATCTTCATCTTTAGTATTAATCATATTACCAAATGATACTAGGACATATCTCTTCCAAATCACTTTATTCAAGATGAAGTTAAGCATATACTCAAAAACCAAATTTGTTTTTCTGTTATAATTATTGATCGAAGTTACCATCACTTCCCATCTCTTTGGAAGTGAAGATAAAAAAAATTGCATCCACATATCATCCATGAATACTACCTTCACTCATTTGAGATACTATGGATTATGATGAATTAATTCACATTATCTTCCATTGGTCCTCCTTCTGATAACCTTAATATTAATAGCCACCACATCATAAAAACATTGTTAAGTGATAATGGTTTCTCAGACATATTTGTTAGTTACTTAATCACATAATCTATTATTTTCGTTTCCTATATGTTCAAGGTCACATTCTGTGCCAATGACATCCTCATCAATGCCAGCATCTTCCAATCCATTAGATCTTTTTCCACCTTCTCTATTTCCTCCAGTTGAATTCCAAATAAAAAACTAGGTCATTTCAAATCATATATTCTTCCATATTTAATTCCTAAAATCCTAAATATGTTCCATAAATCACATACACCTATAACATGAATTTATCTAATTACATACATTCTGCTGATAGTGAAATCCTACTGGAAAATGTAATACCATAAAGTTAAGAGAGAATAGAACCTATGATGCTTGAACCATAGTGATCTGATACCACTTATTGGTATCAAACATCACAATGAAAACCTAACATTGATAAATCTTATTGGGAATACCCTTTAACTATTTGTCTAATAAAACCACTATAATTTTTCACTTCGAAGAATGGAAGTACCCAACTAGAAGAAGGTCACAAGATAATGTCCATGAGAACTTAAAGAACTCCCTCAAATAAGTATAATCGAAAAAGGAACTAATAACACCCTACTCACCCCAAAAAGTCAACCCTTAATTTAATCTAAATAAAAATAAAAGTCATTCAAAGGAAATAGAAAAACATAAAATGAAATAAAATTAGAGATTAGCAATAATTAGTTAATTAATTCTATATACATAGTAGAAACACTACTATTGTATTTGCATTATAATAGGAAGTACAAATAGATTAATAACTTTAATAAATTATCTCCAAGATCTCTAAAATGTAATTAATGTTACTCTTGAACTGTAACATTCAATGAAGGACCTAATGAATTATATAATATGTGATATCCTATCAACAAGTTTGACTTGATTTATTGAAATTCAAATTAACTGAACATGGATGACTCAAATTCAATACCAAACTAGTGAAACTCCAACTTCATTTAATTTATATACCACCGTCACTCCATCATATCTCTAAAATAATATTTTAAATTCTAATGGTCCTAATACCCATATAGAGATCCTACTACTGTTTTCTACACACTACACTGCTCCACCTTATAGTATCTTCCTTTCACTGAACAATGTGTTGATAAATGAAATTATTTTGAACTGAAATAGGATAAAAATACTAATATATGTACATGGTTTGATGTATGAAATAATTGTGGCTTATCTTATGGATCATGAAAATAAGAAGGGAAATGAAGGGTTGGTCATGGTATTTATCTGGGATCCAAAACAGGAGGCATTATGTCATAGTTTTTGAGATGTGTTCATGGTCTAAAATTTGTTACACAAAGAGATTATATCCATGATGATGAGAAGTTGGAGTTATTCAAGGTTATTGGTTATAAAAAAACATGACACTATTTCATGGTTAGAATTTAAATCCTATGGTTACAAACTAGTTTCAATATTAGTTTTTTTTATTAGAGTATCATTATTCCATGGCGACGACATAAATTTTCCAATATTAGTATGAAAATCCATATTTGAGGGATTTTAAAAATTTGTATTTATAGATGACACATGAACTACTATACCATGATTATTTAAGTAACTAAATCATATAAAGGATAACTAAAAGAGATTTATTGATCTGATAACTCAAATTGAAGTGGTAGAATTTGAAAAATGTAATTGGTTTTGGAATTTTAATTTGAATTTCAAATTTGAATGATAGAGTGAGAACGTGGTTATTGTATAGAGTGGGAGAATTTTTTGAGAAGTATTGTATGAATTTGGAAGTGTGAAATAGATATAGGAATCATAACAGAAAATATAATATAAATGAGAGGAATATGAGTAAACCAAGAAGAAAAGTATATAAAAATTTATGTGTTTGAAAGTGAATTTTTAAAACTTTGTTGTGTATAAATGAAGAATAATATTTCATTATTATAATCTAACTTGAAGAATTGTGGAGTAATTTTATTATTAGGAGACAATACCATTATCAAGGGAGAAATTATATGTTCCTAGTTCATTTAAAAAATGGGACAACATTAAAAAAATTGATTCAAGGGAGAATTAAAATCTTATACTTTAGGGAGACAACATTATCAATTATTGTATTATTAGTTTATGGATATTCACAACTTGTTATTTGCATCATGGAGATTCCACTAGATTGCATTATCTTAGGTTTTTTAAATCATTATAATAATATATAAATTCATTTTACCTTTAACATTGAGTATCATTTTTTAATTTTTTTCTATTTGGTATATGATAAATACCACAACAAGATCATTTAATTTAACAATTAGATGGGGTTGATTTCTAAGAAAACATAAAATAAAAAATATAAATATATTTCACAAATTTATCCCCCCTCTTAGTGAAATCACACTATAATTTGGATAGGTATCAAATCTTTCATAGGGTTCCTTAAAATTTTATAATTAGCTTGTTGATTAATATTGTGTAGTGTATTTAAATAGGTTGATTCCTGAGTTTCTCTCCCTATGAAAATCATAAAATATTCCGAGTTTCTTTGTTGAATTAGTTAAGAATTATTGTATTTCTGTTAATATTTTTTATATCTTTAATATATAATATTAATTATTTGAATAATAAAAAAGTTCTAATGTTTAATTTGGAAAATTATAATGTCTGGAAGAATATAATTCTACCATAACTGCTCAATTTGGTGGTATATGTTGTAGACATTGCAACATATGGTTTTACACCTATTTTAGAAGGTGTTGTATTGAATCGGGATGATAAGAAGAACCTTGAGATTGATTGTTATGGAAGGGATGGATATCATAGAATAACATTATAAAAATGAATTAATAAAGGTTATGGGGATCAAGATAATGAATATATTTAGGAAAATATAAGAAAAATATGAAGAAAATATCAAAATTAATGATTACAATTTATATATTTGGAATTTGAAGCATGAAGATATTTTTATTCATTAATATATATTTTTTATTGATTTATTTAAAAGATTAAATGAGGTTGTGAGAACAATTTTATGATTTTTTAGACTCTTGATGATTCTATAATGACAAATAATATATTTAAATATTTCTAAAATGAATTGTTGTCATGGTATCAGTGCTTGAGGATCGTGATCTCGACATATATTTTTTAGATAACATGCATAAAATTTTCAATACTTATGATGTTAGTAAGGAAAGAACAATAAATAAGAATAATAAATAAAAAATATATATATTTCAAAACACTAAAGAATGAGAGTATATTAAATTATGTTAAGAAAGAAGATGAAAATTTAGATTTTGATGAAGATATTTACATGATGTTTGATAATCTCAAATCAATAATATTTAGAAATTTTAGGAAGGTTAAAATAAAATATAATGAAATATTACCTTTGAAATATTTTTTGGTTGAGTCCTTGGGAACTTTACTACATGATTTCAAAATAAAGTGGAAGAGAAAAGTTAATATGAAGAGGATTCATCACATGAAGCTTCATGGATGAAGTCTTTAACGCCCCGACACTAGATACCCAGAGTCGGTGTATTATTACATAAAATTGGCATGATCACAAGAAAGATGAAGTCACGAAAGACCGATTAGTTTAGTTGCCTTGGAAACAATAGATATATTCATAATTTTTACATTACATTAAAAAGTGAAAAACTACAACAACATATTGTCTTCATATCCCCTCATACTATCCCTGCAGGTCATTCATAAAATACTTCTTCACATCCTGGAAAAAATAAAACATTGAAATGGGTGAGCTCAGATACTCGGTAAGGATAACAATATAGCGGAAACCTTCATAAATAAACATAAAAATTTAAGGCAATGTATAACTAAAACAAAAGCCTTTTAAACATGAACTTCAGCATAATATGGAAAGGATAAAATGAAATAATGCCATTTACTTATTCACATGGATATTCTACTAGTCAAATAATCTAATGAAAATATTAATAACCACTTTCATAATCATGAAATTCATAATGCCAGACTATCATAACCACGTAGCCAAGGCCTCATGCCAAGACTACAAATAAGATTTTGTCAAGGCCTCGTTCCAAGACACTAGTTTGTATCATGAGACCTACCGATGCATCGAGGAGCTATAGCGGGCTCCACCTATCACTTACTAAGTCCAATGTATTCCTCATATGAAAAGTTATAAATATAACATAAACATTCGTATTAAATCTAGCATACGAAATGTCAATACTTTATCCACAAACCATGAATGGTATAAAATAGCACATCCACAGTCAAACATAACTCATTCAATACAATATGGAAGATTTTATTGTATCATATTAACCTCAATCGAGAATGATAAAGGATATTTCCATAGATGAAAATAATCCTCAAAACAATTAGAGTGAAATATCCCCCTTTTCTTGAAATCATTTAAAAGTCACACTATTTTTCAAGAATCCATTTAAAATAGATTTTAGAATCAAAGTGTCCCATACCACTTTGAAACTTTTTAATGGACTTTTAATTTTAAAACATTAATTTCCATATAAATAAATCCTTAAAACCATTTTTAAAACAGGGACATTAATGAGAATGATTTAGAAGAATAAGTCTTTAAAACATTTAAAAATGGTATTTTAGTTTGAGTTTCTAACCAAAAGAGAGAAAATTTAATACAAATAATTGAGGTAATAAATTTTTTTTAATATCATGAAAATAAAGGTATTCATGATATATTATGTCAAAGTACATTATATACAACACATAAAAGTGATTTGGTGTATAACAACAAAGAAGTCTCAATGGAATGTAAATTGAGATGAAATCTCTCATAAAGGCCATATCATTAGGTTAAGGATAAATCAATGACATAATTATGAGTGAAAAATATAAATACACTCAATATGATTGGATATTCAGTGTAAAACAATCAAAGGACATTAACACATATTCTTGTAAAAACAATACCAATGAATTGGATGTTTAACTCAACAAATCGAGATTGAGTAAAAATTACTCTTATCAAGTTCACACCGATGACCTGATAATTTATCAATGGAGTGATTATGTGTATCAAAAGTATATCCATAGAAACCGGAGTGGAATTTATGACATAATCAAATGAATAGTGATTATACAAATAATCTTGGAGTAAAATAATCAATGAAGTATGTGTAAAGCCGAATGAGTGGAAATTGAAATTTCAAATTCTCTTATTGATTTGGTAACATAAAAAACATACACCCATGAAATAAGGATCATAAAATGATGATGTAAATATAAATTAATTAAAGTATATTACACAATGAATATAAACATGGGCATTACACACACAACATGTAATAAATAAGTGGTGAACAATGGAATTCTCACGGAATTAAAAGTGAGATAAGAAACCTCTTACTTTGTACTTTTTCCATGGTCGAAGGTAGTTTAACCTCCTGTATAATGGTTGAATAATTTTTATTGAATTATAAAAGAATCATTTACATTAGTATGATATCATATATGATCTTTTAACATTGATTTGTTAATAATATCTTGGTATTATCATCATTTTGGGTGTTAACTTACTCGTTTTCCTTTATATTCTTTGTTACGTAAGCCGTGTTCGTTATGGATAGGTTGTACGTTATTCATATCCAGAATTATATCAAGTCCTTAAACATTATTTTTAATCATCAAATGATAATTATACTTGAATGGATACGTTGGAGAATGAATCTCATCGCGCTCGTGGAGACGGTAGTCTGTACGTACGCACGAGCGACAATATCATTATTTTGATGTTAAAATAATATATAATTGGATAGTATATCATATAGAAATAACAATTATCATGTTATATTTATTATTTAAATGAATTAAACATCATTATTATACCCATCCAAATAATAATTTATTGAATGACAATTACACCACGACGTGGAGACGGTAAGCCGTACGTACGCACGTATGGTGACATGCCATTAAAAGGATGGATAGAATACTGAATATGGTTGTACCATATTTATAATAACATAAATGTATATAGAAGATACTCGAGTTATTTTTTTAGAATATAAATAACAAAGAGAGAAGAAGTTGAAGAAGAAAGGAACTTGAAAGAGGGTGGTGAAAACATTACCTCTTCTTCGGGTTCTTCCTTTTGATTTGATCAAACTGGGTCCTTAGGTTGGCTTTCTGATAACACTAAGGCCTCTAGGTTGTAGTGAGGGAAGTTGAGAGAGTATTTTGGAAGGTTTTGGCCGATCTAAAAGGCTTTTAATGTGTGAATTAGTGAGAAGGGGGAGTGCCATTTTATAAGAGGGGTGAGGGGAACCTTTGGAAAAGCTAAAAATATTATTTTATAATAAATTCATATTCGGTTTCTAATGGCTCCAAAGTTTATTATTTAAAGGTTAAGGTAGGGATGGGTAGAAAAACACTCAACCAATAGAATTTAGACAGGTTTGGGTCATGATATTAAACTTATCATTAAGTATTAACTCTTTGTTAATTAGTTTCACTTTTACAATGTCTCTTTGTATTTTTATATTATATGGTAAATAAACTTACTATTTACATCCCAGAGAACCCCAAGTGGTCCATTAATGATACACCTATCATGATATAAGTATCTTGACCGAACAGTAGATTTTTAGGAATTGAATATAAATTAATAATATAATATTTGTTTTAAAAACCCTTTTATGTCAATTATGACACTATTGGGTATTTTGTTTTTGATAAATTCATAACAACATTATTACTTCGAAAACAATTTATATAATCAATCCTAATATGTCATAGTAACCTATAAAATTAGTTTAATTAATAAAAAGTCTCAAATTACATTTATTTTGATATTTATAATATCAATTATTTTAATATTTCATTAATTAGGTAATTACTGCATCACCATTGTGTCATAAATAATTTAAACTATTTAATGTCTAAAAATTATAAATAAAATACCATTATATATTAAATCGTTTTATATTTCAAATGAATATTTACAATCGAATTTATCTTATGTATAACCCTATATTAAAAATGTTTTAGTAAATAAACATTGATTTTAACTCTTTTAACTCTTCTTTGAATTAAATAATAATAAATGTCCTAATCTAATAAAAGTGGACCTAAATGATAATATTTTACTCCTAAGGTTTTTTTTGGTCAAGATACAGTTTTCCAATAGAATTAGGACATGTGTTAGGGTAATATTAATATGATTTTTACCCTTAATTACCCTCTTTACTTTTAACCGTGGTAAATAAAAGTAAAAAGTTATTATTCACCAAAAATTATATTTATCTTATTGAACCACATCTTACTCATTGATATTAACCGTGTCTCTCATATTTTCAAAATTACACTCACAGAAGCGGTAAAATTTATTTTTATGAAAAATACAGTTTTTTAACTACCACTTAGTGGTTTCACTATTCATCAAAAAAATGAAAGTTTCCAGAAAAATAAAAAAATTAGGCCTAAGCTATATTTGATATTATGAATTCAAATATGATGCCTATTTTACCAAATTTAAAACATATTAGTTTCATTAATTAATTTAAAAATTAATTCGCATCGTCAAAACAAATAGCGTGTTTTTAGGAGATAATAACTATCAAAAGATTGACACTTGTTTATGTCTGGTTTAAATGTGAAATTACATCCAATAACCAAAATTTTATTAAATTGTAAAAATATATTCTAAATATACTTTAAAACCACTCAAATTAATAATTTATCACTATTAATTATATGGATTAAAAAAATTGTTTTTAATTAAAATTTAGTAATTTTCACTATTCATCAAAATATGAAATTTATCCGAAAAGTACCAAAATTTCACCCTAAGCTAATTTCGATATTACGAATCCAAAAATGAAGTCCATTTCAAAAGATAAAATATATAAAATTTCAAAAAGTAGGTATTAATATTCATAACACCTAGTTTGATTGGTTTTGGTGTGTTAGAATCTCGAAGTTGCGTACAATGGACGCCATTGCATTATTCAAAGGGAAACGTACCATGGAAGCTTGAGGTGTTATAAAGTCTAACAATTTCGAAAGAGGGAAGTTGTCATAGAAAATATTAAGAATGAATTATTCAAAAAAATTAAAAGGAATAATTATTTATCAAAATTAGTTGTTTTATCTAATTATTTCAGTGAGACTAATGTCTTGTTACGTAGTATTGGTGCGAAGGTATTCATTATAATAAAGGATGTTATTAAATCAATTAAAAAATATGACTCAAAATAACATTCATCAAGTGATGATAAAGGGAGTTGTGATAAATATGCACATGAGTATCTAATGGAATCCATAATAAATAAGTACTTACAGAATTACTTCTCCAAGATTGTTAAGTTATAGGAAGATAATGAGAGAATGAATATTACATCCTTGTTGATCAAACTGTATGTGGTAGAATTTATAAACAACGAAACCAAATTTCTATTAAATGTTAAAGAAGTGAGTGTATTACTCAGAATGAAGAAGAAGATGATTTGTATATTATAATAAAACTATCCTAAAAAATATAAAGAGATTAAATCTCTAAATATGGTGTCTCTAGAAAAATATAATCATATAAATATTATCAAATATGATATTTTAAATTCAAAGTATGAATTTTTGAATTCATAATGTAAAATATATGTATTGTGGCTGAGATAATATCTTAATATTATTTAAATTAAAAATTAATAATTCTAATGATCAATAATGTTCATTAAATTGTTATATAAAATCATGTTTCCTATCATAAGAAAAAAAATATTAAATAAAGTCCCAAAAAAAGATAAATCAAATTTCTATTTTTTCTCGAAATTTTGACTTCAATGAAATTATTTTTTGTGTGTGATGAGAAAAATTAAAAACAACATTTCTATAGTCGATTGAAATATATTTAGAGTATACCAATTCTTTGGTTCATTATATATAGTTCATAAATACATTCAAAATGATGAATTTTAGAAGAGTATTCCTACTAGATAGTTCAATTATTCCGTGAGAATATTGAACTTTTATGGTTGATGCTTGTTTCACAAAGGATACAAGAACATAATGATAATTTTATTAATTCATAAAAATAATTCATCCTATTAGAAGTTATTGTTGTCATGCATCTAGGGGGAGAATACTCTTACAAAATATTAATGTTAATAAAAGTATTATATAATAACTTGGTGTTAAAGAATTATTTTGATGGATTATATGAATTGTATAGAAGATTTAATAAATAGTTTTATATTACTGAGTTTGGTCTCATTATATTGTTAGCTCAAATTTTAATACAACATAATCTATGGATATTTCAAAAGAGATTCAAGAAAATAAACTTTGTGAAAAGTAACCGTGTCACAAGAAGTCCTAGTAAGTTGATGAGAAGTTGTTAATGATATGTAACTCCATGATGAAAGTAAAAATGTATCTTTTAATGAAGTGGGATGAAATATAGATATTAATTGAAAGTGGGGGTGAATCATCAGAGACGGATTTTTAAAATTTATCATTAATTGAATAACCACTTATAACCTATTAATGTTTGATCCACTTAAATGTAAAATCTCAACCACACTCAGGAATTTAGAAAATAAAGGAACAATGAATACAAGGATTTTTTCAAGGTTCGACCCTTTCTTAGGGACCCCACTCTTTATCATTGTTGTTTGTTATCCCCAACCATGGATTGTTAACTATTAGAAAACCTATTTAGAAGTTTTTAGTATTGGAATATAGAAACACTATTCCTATATAGAGTCACACTACACTATGTGATTTCACACTACAACAATATATATAATGTAAATGGAATGGTATAGATCTTCTTGGTAGTTTGGTTTCATTATAAACTGTAGATGTTGAACCTCCTCAAGGATCCTCATGGACATTTGATAATAAATAATTACTTCATAAATAACCTAATGTAGTTATAATTCTCAATCCCAACCATAGCTAATCTAATTGAATTCTTGATATTAAACTAATATAAATGATTGGTTTTGAGATTTAGGTTCTAGAAAGTATTCTTCTATACTCAACCCACCTCAAATCACTCTTTTTAATTATAAACTATGTAATATTTTTAAATAATAACTCATCCTTTATTCTTCTCACTTTTAAAATATTCCAATCTTTTATTTTCGAAAAATCATATTACATAAGAACATTAAATGTATTCCATCATAATAAGTAACCTTAATTGATAAAAAATATATCCTCATTGTATTTCCATCCAAATGATTGCTTATTAAATAAATAAAATTGGAAAATACACTTTTCTATACACCTTTTTTTCCAAAATCTATCAATCATAGATAGTGTATCCAAATGATTTTCTAAAGTAACCATAAAAATTCTTATTTTTGAGCCTGAATCTTTGAAATGTATATACAATAAAACTCATCAAACAACATAAGGAATGAACTAGATACTTATAAAAAACTAGATCAAAATATCAGAAAAAAACTTAAAATTTATAAACAAACCTCACTTGAATCACATGATTATTTTAAAATTCATTATACCAAAAAATTTAGCAAATCATCAGCATAATTAAACACCTAAATTGTTGTTGAAAACTTTTAAGAACATCCTACTTCTCTCTCAATAGATAGAAATCAACTTTGTATTTCTTCTCCATAATATACTAATTATAGAAAAATCATGTTTAAAACATCACAATCAGTTTATGATGTTTTAATAATTGAGGAATAGTTTTTTCAATATAAGGTATAATTTTTTTAGAATAGTCAAATTCTAAAAACATATATTTTCAACCTAAAAACATAACATAAATTTCTTTAAGTACATTAATCATATGATTGGTGAAGTCATATGCTGAAGACATGTGATCAATACTTATGTCGGAGTCTCACGATATATAATTATGATCTTACTCAAATACATATTCTCCTTGATAATGTATAATGATGTCATGAATTTATATTCTCATGTATTATGAGGAAATATTTATGATTAAAATGAACTATGATCAATTCTTACAATCATACCCAAAGGCATGTGATGGTGAAAATTTTATTCCTAAATCGATGTATTATGATGAAGGCTTATGATAGATTTTTATGATGAAGACATATGCTTATACTCAAAGTAATATGATATGGTACAAATAAATACATAAATACATAAATCATAAATTCATATGTTATATCTTGAAATTCATACACTCGTTCCTTTTTCAAATTCATACTATAGAAAAATTAATACAATGAATGAATACTTATGATGAATAATTACACTAGGGCCAATAGTCAAATTCTCAAAACAAAAATTACTGATAACTTTAGATAGAAACTAAATGTATTAGAAGGAACTCTACCCATCATTAATCATCTCCAAAACACCTAAAAATAAAATGACATCTTATAAGACTCAAACAACTCCTATAAAATCTTCAAGAATGTTTAAAACAAAATGAAATCATAATAACTTCATCAAAAAATCCATGAGTTTTTCAATCTACCTCTGTTGGGTTTGTTGGTAACATCATTCAACTATTATAAGTAAAATCATTTTTATTTTGAAACTCGTAAATAATCATTAAAATCACCAAATCACATCATATCTTCTATGATAGGTGTCTTTAACCACAAAACTATATAAGGTTATATTTTGAGATCATTCCACCCCTCAATGTTAAGAAAATGTGGACAAATGACATAAATAAACTCCTACTTAATTCACACTTCCCATTATTAATTCTATTTATCTCCCCCATATAATAATATTCATAAAATTTATATGACCATATAGTGAAGAATATAATTTCAATAAGAATTCTCTCCCCCTTTGGTTATGAGTTTCATCAATATTTCTCCCACTTTTTCTACATAATTTAGATCCCAGTGAGGTTATTTCAAAACTACTTCCAGTCATAGGATAGGGATGAAAATAAAGAATAATCCTCAAATATTCAAATATGTCCTTTGTAATAAATTTTTTAAGATATACACAATTTAATTATGGGTATAAATAAAATATAGCATGATATTTCCATTTCCCACTATTTCCATTAGGAAATTATGCCTAATATTTATGTGTTTTGATCTATAATGTTTCACATGGATCTTTTTTAGACTTATTTCACTCAAATTTTCACACAAAATCATTAATGGTCTCTTAGTTTTAGATCTTAAATATTTTAATTTCACAACTGTTCCCAAAGATTATGTTCTCCACCTCAGTTGTGCTAAGTGTTACTATGTTCTTCTTCTTACTATACCATCTTACACTACCCTAACCAATAATTAATGTCCCACTAGAAGTATATATTAAATATATAAAATCACATACCAAATATTCTTTAATAAAGACAAGAAAATTCAAATTAGTACTATATTTGTTTAAGAATCTGAAATTCCCTATGTCTTTCAAATATCTTAGAAATCTATTTGTTGCAATCATGTGTGGATCCCTCAGGTCACTTAAATCTTGCACCAAGCGTCACTGTAAAGGTGATTTCATGTTTTGATGCTATAACATACAAAAAAGTTACAATTATTCTTATAAATTACTTTTTAGAAACCTTTCATCTCTTATCATCTTTAAGAAATTTGGTTCTAAATGAAATTACTGTCGAAACCTTTCTTGATTCATAAATTCCATACCTTTTCAACAACTACCTTTAGTTTTTTTTATAAAAAAAGTATGAAATTGGATTTCTACTCAATCAGTAATCCTAAAAAATAATTTAGTTCTCCAAACATGGACATATAAAAATAATCCTTCAATTTCTCAAAAAATTCCTTATAAATGTACCCTTGGACACTACAATATTAAATAATCAAAAAATACTATAGGGAGTATTATAAATTTGGAAAACTATTTAAATGAAAATTAATGTCAACCTTCCCTTTTGACAACCCCATTTTCCTGAAGTAGGCATTTTGTTTTAAGTACCAAGATCTAATAACTTGTTTTAAGACATATAATTTTTTGTTCAATATATAAATCATGATTCCATCAATATCTAGAATAAAAACATCTTGTTTCTTAATATAGAGTCCTTATGTAAGGCCATAGTTCAAAAATATTAATTTTATATCCATTTAATACACTTTTATATTATTTTCATTAATTAATACTAAAAAAATCCCGATTTTTTCAATTTATTACACTATATAAAAGGTTTATTCATTTTCTATTCATTCCATTTGACAATATCTTTTACATACTGGCACAACCATGTTTCTTGCCACATAAGATTTCTCATTTATTTTCATTTTAAATACCCATTTTATTCCTGAAATATTTTTATATTTGGTCTATGGAACTAAATCCTAGTAGGAGTTATTTTCAATTAAATTCATCCCAATACTCATTTCTTGTACTCAACCTTCATTCCCAATACATTTAGGCAATATTCTTTGTTCAACTAATGAAATAAGAGTTGTTTTGTTTTCTATTATTATCATTCTTCTTTTTTGAAAAGTATAATCTTGGTTTCCCATTATATTATCTATATGAATTTTTGTTTGAGATGTGTGAAATATTAAAACATGTTTGATTGAATCCTTATCATCATAAGTCTGATCAGAATCTATATAAATTAATTTTTTATTAAAATACATCTATCCTCAAATTTATTTTTCAAAATATTTCTTGATGACCGCTTGTGTTTCCTCCCCTAAACCCTCAGAAAACCATCTCATATTATTTTCATAAATATTTTAATAAACATATTTAATATATTTATGAAGAATTTTTTTCGAGATATTTTACCCACTAATACTAATTAAGTACCCCATAAAGAACCCTTGTTTCCTTTCTCTTCAAACATTCCCAGATTATTATTTTGGATATTTATAGAGGACAGACTTTTAGGTAATTTTATGTACCTGAAATTTGGATTATTCTTGAAAGAAATATCATACAGGGTATAATATTTTTTAGGAATTTAAATGAAATGGTTTCAAATGTTTCCAAAAGCACCCAATACTTTTCTCTAATAATATTTTATTATTATGGTCACCTAATAGTGTTCTACCAGTCCCTACTATGATTGTATTCTTCTTTTCAATGAAACCGTTTTGTTGGGGGTATATGGTGTGTTGAATTTATTCATAATTACATGTTTCCAAAGACAAATTTCGAAAACATGAAAATTATATTCTATTCCATTATCAGTTCTCACTTTCTTGATAAATCATCCAAAATAATTTTCAACTCATCTCCTAAAATTTTTAAATATCTCAAAATATTCTAACATGTGATTTGTAAACACCAAATTAAAAATTTGTGTATACTCATAGTTCAATGCGATTAAATATAAAAAAATGATATTATATTTTTGTCTCATGGGACCACATAAATAAATTATGATTAATTGTAGTGGGATGGTAGAGAGAACACCACTCTTATTGTGAGATTTACGAGTCACCTTCCCTTTATAACATGTTCCACAAACAAAATTAATTTATGTTTTCATATTTAGGAGATCTGTCAAAACATAATTTTTCTAAATTTTTCATATAAATGTTCAGATAAGTGACTAATCCTCTTATTCCATAGAAAAATATCATCGCTTTCTCTCTCATAACATATATTAGTTGGAGAACTGATTTATAAAATATCTCCATTTTCCTTTCTTCTATATGTGAATATCCTTCTATCCCTTGTTATTTTAATGATTCATGAATACTTTTTGGGGAAAAAACTTATTCCCATAAACACAATGTATACTAACACTCAAAATATTTTTCTTCATCCCTTCCACTTACAACAGATAATTTAATTATATATTTTGTGCTTTAATTTAAGAAGATCAAATCCCATTGATTTTTAATGAAAACCCATTGTCAAAGGTTACTAATCCTCTGTTTTTTTTATTTTTTAGAATCATTACATCACCAGTTATGTGGGAAGAGAAACCATTATAAAGAACCCATGAACTATCTCCTTTTCAAGTCTTCAATGTAATTTATTTTAGAAAATATTTTTTTCCTGGGTGTCTTAATGACCTTTCCTTTCTTAGCATAAATATAATTTCCTTAAAGTATTTTCATAAACTATATTCATTATGAAGCTACATATTATATCTCCCACACACTACATCAAGACACTCAAATATGTTTCTTGTTCAAAAGTTTGAATATTTTTCTTTATGACATGTCTTCTCTGAGAACAAGAGTTTCTGTCCTCAAAATAAATTTCCCTAAGTTCATGCCTCATCCTAGGTATAGACATATTTTACATTAATGGGTTGTAATTCTTCCCAAACACTCCATAACTCCATTATTAGACATGAAATATAAATCTTCTATATTAATATAAATTATTACCGAAGTGTTGTCTAGTTTTTTTATTAATATACACTTTGGGTATGAATTATCATATATTTAAGAGACACACAACTTAGATATGCCTTCCTTTCTTCCACTGATAAAGATGAACATTTATTCTCATTTTTCACAATCAATACTTAACTAGATTATGATTTTGAACCAGTTTTTTATTGAAAACATAATTAAGAGTAGATTCATTATGTATACATTTAACATGATATTTTATGAATTATCTCTTAGATGATTTAAATAATTAAACCTAGACATAATTTTTTTAATTCCTCCATTATCTCTTTTAGCACATTCTCAGCCTCAAGACACTTGAAATATGTATTTGATAATTCATATTCTTTCAAATTGAATATACCATTAATATATTTTATCCTCTACTCTTTTCCAATAACTTTTAACCTTAATTTTTCGATTTAATCAGAAAATGATTCCTCTTTATTCTTAAATTCATTCTTATATACTATCAATTTCTTTTTTTTCATTAAATAATTTTTTATTCTCATTCATGAGTATGTTATTCTGCTGAAGACAAGCATCAATATCATCCTTCTACATATGTTCCATATTAGTAGGATCTGACTCATCTTCTTCAATAGATAAAGTGTCAAATAAATTTTTAACACAATCCAAGAAATTCGTAAATTTTTCACCATATGTACTTCTAGTTTTAATTCTAGATGAGCGATCCACTCCTTCTTACATTCTCATCAAGATTTTTTATCCTGCTTCTAGAAAACATCTTCTTATATCTTCTAAATTGTTATGATTCTTTTAAAATTTTATTCAACTTATTTTTCTAAGGTTTATAAACTTATTTAGATTCATATTATTTATCCTTTTAATTAGGATAGTAAATGTAAAAATACCTAAACACATAAATTTATATCATATAGGTGGAAACATTCTTATCTTCTTCCTCGTTCCTTTCTTGAACCTCTTTGAAATAAGGGAAATGATTATATGAATGTTTCCATTATCCTATTCATTTTAAAAGTACCTTAATTCAACATCTTCAAAATGTTTTCTAATTTTATACTTTCTCATGGAATCAAAATCCAATTTAACTTTAACCATTTTTCTTAAAGGATCGAATTTTAATCATTTAATATGATATGGGAATTTTATAAAATTAATATAACGAATGACAATATTTATTTTATAGATATGAGACCATAGTGTAATGACTCCAACCAAATTAGCCCAGAGTAGGTGATTAATTTATTATACTGGAATTAGATACAAGGTGTCACATCCATAAAGGAACATATAGTTTAGTAGTCATGGTAAAATAGATACATACAATAATCTCGAATTATAATTTAAAACAAAAAATAGAAAATTTCTTTCTCTGAGAACACCATATTTACCCTTAGCATATCTATTCATATCAATCATAAAACACTTCCCAGTATCCTAGGGAAAACAAAATTTATGAAAGAGGTAAGATCAAATACTTAGTATGTGTATGTATATAGAGAAATATATCATGAATAAATATGCATATTCAATTTGCAATGGTAAATAACTGGAATAAATTCCATTCAATCAATTACTTGATCATAATATGGTAGAAATAAATGATGATTAAATAATGTCATATAAATAATCACATGAGATTGAAACTTATCAATTGATTTTATAACTAATTGAATAATCACATGGACACAAATGAATAATATAATAATATAATAATACATAATTCCTAATACCATAAACATAATTTCAATTCCTTTCACCATACAACTTAATTTTGCGGGTAAAAACATCACTAATTTATCCAACTCATTTGTCTCATAAGACCTGTCAATATATGAAGAGGTTATCTATAAATGGGTCCCACCTATAAATTACTAAGTATAATTAATTCTTAATATAAAAGTGGTGAAACATAATAAAAATAAGTATTTGTATAGAAAACTAATATATTAAATGTTAATACTTACCCTAATCAAATAAACACAATATTGAACCATCCAGTGTAATATGGTGAATGCTAATAAAATTGTACATCCTCAATAAAAATGATAATAAACCATCTAAATAAATAATAAGGGTGATATAAAGACAATATATCCCCAATATATCATATGTATAAAAAGGATTATGTCAAGGATGAATAGAAATACAATATAAAGATCCTTGAAAACATTCTTCTAGAAAAAAACCTTCACATTTTGAAAATGAAAATTTTAAAACTAAAATTTCACAAAAAAGTTTGAAAATAAACTTTTATACTTACAAAGTAATCTTTAAAAAATTGTGCGGTCATTATGGTGTGAAATTCTGTTCATGTCATACATAATAAAACAATGAGTCCTTTTATGTTTTCTGTAAAATCCAAACGGTATTGTTTGGAAAACGATATGAATATTCATGTTAAAACATTTTTTAAAAACTAAAAGATGTGTAAAAATATCTTTAATAAATCATTTGGAATATTTTTTAAAAAAAGAGAAAAAGTATTTGGAGGAAAAATCATTTTCTACTTAAAAGAGTACTAATATAGTCTATTACATAAAAATATAATTAATAACTTGAGTATAATTAAATATATTGGTTTTATTATATAAATACCAAATAATTATCCAAAGGGAGACTTATACAAAACCAATCCCAAATAATGATGAGATTACGAAATAAACCCTCACTACTTTGGTAAATTATGATTTATAATCCATATGAAATAAATAACTTCAAATTAAAATTTAAATAACATAAATAGAAATATATTCCTGATATAACATATCAAAATAGGAACTGTATACACCCCACAAAATAATAAGTAGGGAATATGGCGTATGTATCACAAAAATAAAGGCGATACAAAAAAACGCTTACCTGAGGTCCGATTTCCATTTCACATGTTTGAAGCTCCTATATAATAAATATATGTTTATTAAAAATATATTAAAGAAACATTATCATATATTTCATACCATATATGATTTACCTATAGTCTTTTATCACCCATTTATTAACATTTATTTGTTAAAGTCACCGGTTCTTGTAATAATTGCTTTGTTTTAATGTATGATTTGGTTTGGTAAATTCATTCATTTTTATTTTATCATGGTTCCACAAAATATATAATTTTAACCATTATTTAAATATAATGTATATTAATTATATACTTAATTAGTGTAATCTATAAAATTTAGAGACAGAAAATGGATTACACAGTTTATGGAGACAGTAAGCAGTACATACTCAGGAACGTTGTTTCCATTTTTTCAATGGGTATAATGAATTGAAAGTAAATATTAATTAACCATTGTAAATTTATTATTATGTTTAATAAATAATTTATATTAATTAAATCCACAATTTTTAAAATCCATGTAAAAATAAAATGAAAAAAAACATACATTACTACGTTGAGGTGGTAGTCCATATGTAGACAAAAACACCGTTATTATTTTCCAAAGTATTAAAAGATAATAATTTAGATGTTATATTTTGTTAATAAAATTATTTTTAGGCCATAAATATCACATATATTCCTTAAAATTTTCTTTAATACATTCTATGTAAAATGTAAGCAAAAAATGAATCACATCACTTCGCATGGTGGTAGTTTGCCAAACACACGAGCGACATTATCGTATTCCCACAAAAAATGGTAAGAAAGTCAGTAAATGTGATTTTAAAATTGTAGATGTGTAATAAATTCATAACAATCATATAAATAAAATAAATATGTTGTTATATATAATATTGAAATGTAATGATGGAAAATGAATTACATCAGTTCCCGATATGGTAGTATATAGTACACACAATCAAATGTTTCATTTTCCATTTATTGAAAGTGGATATGGATATAAGTTATGAAATTAACATAATAACATATCATTATATCAGTTATAATGGTTTTATTATATTATCATGATTTTCAATCATTTTACATAGGTATAAGAATAAATAAAACAAATACACACATTAAGAATTTTACCTCTTCTTTAAAGTACTCTTTTAGGTTTATAATTAAAACCTTCCTATATTGGGTTTATAAACATACCAAGAACATTATTATGTCAGGAAAGGAGTATTTAATGCATTTGGGTATGTATTTTCTAAACCAAAAGGTTTTGTATGTGTGAATAGGAGAGAGGAGGAGGTTGCATTTTATTAGTGGGGGAGAGGACAAACTTGGTATTTTTGAAACAAAAAACTTATATCCATGTTTCTATCATGAAAAAAGCCTGAAAATTTAATTATAGAAATTAATAGTTTATTAAGTATAAATATTTCCATAAAATGGGTGTTGGTAAAGTTTTAGGTTATTTTTAACCCTTATCTTCTTAGTTTAACCCCTTATAAACACATTTTTACCTTAACTCTGGTAATTAATTTTTACTATTTTCATTATTTATTATAGTAAAAATTTAATTCCAAATTATTATATAATATAAATTACGATGATTAAAAAAATTTATTCCATTTTACAAATTTCAATTCATAGAATTTGAATAATTCAGTTTAAAATTAAAACCCACAGATGCATCTATAAAACTAGTTTTCTAAAGAAAAACATTCAAAAGATCAAAAAGATTTGTTATTCTAAATCAATATTAAATTAATTAAAATGATAAAAATTAGTTAAATCATAATAAAATTTAACTAATTTTAATGTAAAACCAGTTTAACATATAATTTAACCATATAAATAATTTAAACAAAAAAAAACTGTTTTTAGTAAATAATTACACTATCACTATTCATAAAAAATTAATATTTTTAGAAAAATCCCAAATATTCACCCAAAGATGATTTTTACAGGTAGATTTAAAAAAATATGTTTATTTTTCCAAATTAATTATCTAAAATTGGTAAAAAAAAATAAATTAAAATTATGTGTGGAAAGCATGACTAAACAACATTTTAGAAAAATATAATTTTTTAAAAATCAATTCTTTTTCATTAAAATGATTCTTTTTATATTTATAATGAATAGATAACCATTGAATTTATTTTATACATGATTAAAAAAAATTTATAATTTATTGAGTCTTATTCATACGCAACAACTTAACGACTAGGTAATAATGGTCATTTGTAAATAATAATATTTTAATAGACTATCATATTTGTTTTAATCCTCACTTTGCGTGCATTAAAATATGTCCAAGAGATTGAATTTATTTAAAAATAAATATTTCTGAAATTCATATTGTGTAAAATTATATTATATTATTTATGTTGTGTGTCATGTAAGTTATCATACATGATGTTCCGCTTTTAAAATCACTGGGTGTTACTTTCTACCCCCATGAATAAATTGCATCCTCGCAATTTAATTTTGATCTCATTAATCAATGGATTGAAATATGGAAATACCATTCTTGGAAACCAACATCATAAAAATAGTTAATAAAAACTTCTCTTGATAATTGATAAATTGAAGTACAAAGGTCATCTATAGTAATCCGTAACTAGGTATCTTAGTATAAGAACATAGCAAGGAAGTAAAGATGTGTAAATAGAAGAAAAGTATTAATAATTATGGAATGTGATAGAGATAATTTATCACAAGAAAGTGAGTGATCCAAATAAGATGAATGATCATAAAACTATAAATATGTAAAGGGTAAAAAGACCATTGGTTCATCACAAATGAATGTATTATGATAACATTTTTATTTCAATATTTTATTCCTAACTTTGAAGAATTCATTTATCGCCTAAGAATATAACAAAATTAACTTACTTGATATCTTTATATTTCATAAATTAAAATACTTACATTTTTTATGCTTCGATCAATTTATAAATCATCTCAAACCCCAATAAATGAATATCAAAAAATGATTTTTTTGGATGAAGGGCTAAAATTATCATTTAATGAATCATTAGATCTATAATAGAGTACCAAAATATCCTTTTTATCTTTACTAAAACCAAAATAGTTAGAAAATTTTATCCAATAAAATAAATTTATCTCTAATACAACAATATTAACCCAAAAATTTGAACTTAATCCATTTCAAAATTGGTTAACCATACTACTAATCCCAAATAAGTATAAGAAAACTAAAATTCCAAAAATTTTGAAGAATGGTAACTAAATCATCAATATACCCCTCCCCCCAAACAATATAATGTTTATTTTAATGTCACACTATGAATATATTAAAACCACTATCACCATAAAAAATTAATGAAAACTTGCATGCTTCTAGAAATAAATTATTATTTTGTCAAATATTTTCCGTAATTCCTGACATGTAGTAAACTTCAACAAATATAACATAAATCATCAAATAACTAACCAATTTCAAGGTCCCCAATAATATCATGTAAAAATATCTTTATCATTATTATCCCAATATAGATTATATATTAATTGTTATATTTCCACAATAATGATATTTACAAGGAGTCCATCTTTCCACTAAATTACTTTTTTAGTCATTTGTACCATTCAGCATATGTTCTAAAATCATTAAAGAAAAAGTTCTAGAGTAAATTCCATATAAATTAAATAAATTTTATTATAACTAGAACACTATTCATTATATACTTCTATACCATATTTATTTAATCCAAACACAATCAAATTAATCATTCTATTTCATCTATTGTAATAGCTTAATATTGACATTAATCCCTAATATTATTTTTAGGTATGTTCTTTCAATGATTGGGGAATTCATTTGTGTATTACCCTATCAATTTGTAGTTGAATAATTTCATAATATAAGTTTATTTGTTGTCTTTATAATCAGGATCATGGCAGCCTTTCAATCAATACTTATATAAATCTATTGTTCCCTTCATGAATGTAATCGTTTGTTTCTTTCCACAATTTCCTCATGGGGGAAATTCATTATGTACATTCTTCCATATATTGGTATTTTACTCTTACATACCCTTCTTATATTTCTTCCCTTTAAATCCATAAGACATAGATAATTATTTCTTTCTACTAATACCTCACGATACCATGTCGTAATATGATAAGATGGATTTGCAGACTAACACATTTTGAGGAATTATCTTAATCCCATAAAAAATGATCAATATTTATCTTTAGATTATGCACATTGTATACAAAATTATATACTAGCCTTGTAAACCTGTCCTTATACTTAGAAAAAAATTATATTTCTCTTTTCTTAGATTCAATAATTTTACCTCCATATCCACTCATTATTTATGATAAAAATACAATTACAAAAATAGTATTATAAGATCCTTATATTACACATTTTATTATTCTTATTAATCCTCAGTGTTTTTGAATTAATGACTGAAAATGATCCAAATATCCTAATATATGATAAACTAAAATGAATTTTTTTTTCAATCAATGAAACCCTATGTTTATCCGTGGTCATTTATGGTCAACATCTATTCAAATCCTTCATGATGGTTTGTAAAGAAAATATGAATTTACCCAAGAATATCTACTAAGATAATCAAACCATATGCCTAGTAAGTACCATTTTCATATACTAGGTAATGATTAAGTAAATAGAGACACAATTTTTTAAGATTTATTACCCCTATGTACATCTATCCAATAACCACATCCATATATAGTATCCTAGATGATATAAATTCCCAAGAAAACCACATAATATCCACCTTACCAAAATTTTATGGCATTATCCTGTAATTAGACTTATACTTAAATTAAATCATAGGGTTATATCCCCTGATCAATATTTTTTTAAATATAGTTCATATGGTTTCTATTATACTTCATTTTGTACCATCAATAACAACCATAACACCTATATCCTAGAGTAGGGGATTACTTTATTACATTGTCATAAGATATAAGGAATCATATCATTAAGGGTTTTATATTTTAGTATTATCAATAAACTATATATATACTTTAATCTTCCATTACAATTGAAAAAATAATATACAAAAAGTTTTTTCTTTGATAATTCTGAATTTCTCTTTAACATTTCCATTCATATTAATCATAAAACACTTCATGGTATCTAGGAAAAAATTAAAAAAAAGAAAGGGGTAAGCTCTAATTATTAGAATGGGTATGATTATTATAGAATTTATCAAGAATAAAAAATCCTAACCAATATGGAATGGTAAAAAATCTAAACACATTTCACATAATCAATTTCATGAGCATAATATGGTTGGAATAAATGATGATCAAATATCTTCATATAAATAATCCCATGAGAATGAAACATAACCATGGATATTCAAACATACCAAAAAATCACAGGGAAATCAATGACTAATATCATAATGATTGAATTAATAATGAAAATAATAATAAATAATCTATCAATACCGTCAACAAGATAGTTTAAATCTATGTGTAAAAATCTATCTAATTTGGCCAACTAGTTCGTCTCATGAGACCCATCAATACATCAAGGGGATATTTATAAGTGGGAACCACATATCACTTACAAATTCCAATGAAGTCCTTATATTAAAAGGTTGAAACATAATCATCACAAAAAATTATATTGAAAAATTAACATACAAATTGTTATTACTTACCCTAATAAAATAATCATAATCATAAACCATCCACAGTAATACGGTGAATGGTAATAAAATGGTACATCCTCAGTAAAGCTAATAATAAACCATACAAATAAATAATAAATATGATATCAACAAAAAATATCCCAATAAGATCATAAGTATATTGAAGGGTTGATATCATTGATGAATAGAAATATAATGAATGATTATTGAAAACATTATTGAGGGAAATAACCTCTTCATTTTGAAAATAACATTTTGAAAACTAAAAGTTCACAACACATTTTTAAAAAAAATTACAAGAAAATAACCATTTAAAATAATAAATTATTATTTAAAATAGTTATTGATCATGATGTAGGGAAATTTCATTCATGTCGTACAAGTAAAAACAAGGATTTCTTTCACACATTTGGTCAAATAAAAACATAGATTTTTTAGAAGATGACTTGTAGATTACATTATTTTTTTTAAAAAAACTAAAACATGGGTGAAAATATCTTTAATAAATAATTTTGAGTATATTAAGAAAATTTTTGAAAATAGTTTTAGAAAAAATGGATTTGGAAGAACAAACATTTAGGACAGAAAAGATAACTAATGTTATCTTTTATTAAAAAAAAGATATTAAAAATAATGATAAGTACAAAATATTGGAATATGGTACTATTTCATGTATTTTTAATGAATAAATAAATGATAAGTAAATATATTTTTTTATGATATATTTAAAAAATAAATCCCTCTAAGGGAGACTTAAACAAAAAACAATCCCAAATAATGATGATATTGTAAAATAAAAGCTTACCACTTTAGTAACTTTTGAATCATATGCCCAATGAAAGAAAAAATTAAAAATAAATTTTAAATACCATGAATAGATATTGATTAATTATATAACATTTAAAAATGGATATTATATTCAAAAACAGAGGAATATGTGGTGAATATGCTGTATGTATCAGAGAAGTAAAATTTAAATGAGGAAACCATTAACTCAAGCTTGATTTCCTTAGTATGTGTTAAAACCTATTATATAATAAGTGTAGGTTTATTATACATATATTAAAGAAAAATAATAAAATATTTCCTAACATTTATTATTTACTTATAGTATTTTATCACCCATTTATTAAACTTTGTTAAATTCACTATTCTGGTTGATAATTTCATTGTTTTTATTATAAGTTTTGGTTTAGTAATTTCAGAAATTTTTTATTGATCATGTATAAATAATATCCATAATTCTAACGATGATATAAATATTATATATATTCATTATATATGTAATTATATTAAACTATAACATTTAGAGATAAAAAATCTATTACATCGTTCATGGAGAAAGTACATTGTGGGTATGCATGAACACTATTTCCATTTTTCTCAATGGATGGAATGAAAGAAAAATAAATGTTAATTAACATTTAAAAAATCATATTACTGTTTATACAAAATTTATATTAATTAATACCATCCTTGTTATCATCCACGTCAAAATTAAATGATAAACATTGCACATTACTACATGGAGGTGATAGTCCACATATATGCATGAGCGACTTAATTGAATTCTAATGGATTGAAAGGAAAGAAATTATATTTGATATTATATTTAAAAATATATTTTTAGTTTATAAATATCACATATATTCATTAAATATATCCTTACTACCTTCCATGTAAGGAGTAAGTGTAAAATGAATCACCTCGCTTCGTGAGACGATAGTTTTCCGAACACACAAGTGGCGTTATCGTATCCCCCAGGTAATTTTATTTAATAAGATATTTTTTATATCATAATTATAGAAGTATATTAAATTAATAAATATCCAATAAATTTGTTAAATCAATCATTCTATCTATCTTTCAAAGGTGGTGATGGAGAAAAATTATATCGATTCGTGAGGCGGTTGTCCGCCACACACAAAATTGATAGTTTCATTTTCCATTTAATGGAAGTGGAAATGGATATAGGTTATTCAAATTAAATAAATGAATATAATTATAAATAAATTAAATTTTATTATTATTTTGTTATTAATTAAAAATATTTGAAGAAAGTGGAAGAATAAATAAAAAAAGACACATGTTAATAATTTTACCTTTTCTTTGAAGAACTCTTTTAGTCTTATACCTAAACAATGACTAGATTAGGTTTTGATAATAAAAATAACTAAAAGATTTTTGGAGATTAATAATGAATGTATTTATGTAGGTCCTTTCTGATCCAAATGGGTTTTTATGTGTGAAGAGGATAGGATAAATTAGGCTTTTTATAAATAGTGGAGAGGACACACATGGTATTTTTGAAATAAAAATGTGATGCCCATATTTTTCTCATTAAAAAAGGATAAAAATGTATATTTATATAACCATATAGTTTATAATTTCTAAATATGTATATAAAATGGGTTTTGGAAAAGTTTTATGTCATTTAAACCCTTATCTTATTAGTTTAACCCCTAGTAAACACATTTTACCTTAATCACGATAAATAATTTTTATTACTTTCACTATTAATTATTGTGAAAAGCTTAGTTGAAATTATTAGATAATATAAATTTGGATGATTCTGAATATTAAATCAATTTTTTAACTAAATATATTGAAATGGAAAAATTCAATTTAAAATTTAAACTTGTAGACATGTCGAAAATGGTTTTTCAAAAGAAAAGTTTCAAAAAGTTTAAAAGGTGTTTATATCATAATTCAATATTAAATTGATTAAAATGATCTATATTTGATAAATTTTTATATAATTGAATAAATTTTAATTTTAATCCAATTTAAAATATAATTTAACCTTGTACATAGTTTATATAAAAATTATTTTTTTTTAAAAATCATGATTTTTCATTATTGATAAAACAATATTTTTTTTAAAAAATTCCAGAAATTCTCCCAAACATACAATTTACATGTACATTTTTAAAAATTATTTTTTATCAAATAATTTTTTGTAGAAGTTAATTTTAAAATATTTGTAACCCGTTGTTATTGGTGGGGTGATACGGGTTTGGGATGAGGGGTAGGTTGCAGGGTCAAGTCCATAAGATAGCAAGTTTAATACAAGTTTTTACCTAGAGTTGTGTTCCACAATGATAGATGTAGTTTTAAATTATGTGTAAAAAGCATGACAATACCCCCAATTAATGAAATATTGTTTCTCAAAAAACATTTCTTTTTTTTAAAAAAAATTCAAATTTTATTTTCAATCAATAAATAACCATTTATTTTATTTTATACATGTGTAAACCAAATAACTTTTAAAATTTAGTTTTTAATATTCATATGATCAAACATAACAACTATTTATTATTTTCATTTTTAAATAATATTATTTTAATATATTATCTTGTTTCGGTTAAACCAGACTTTTTGTTAATCTCATGATATCAAAGATATTGAATTTATTTAAAAATATTTATATCATAAAGTATAAAAGTGTTACATTATCTTATAAACTAGGTTTTATGTGTCATGTAATCAATCAATCATGATTTTCCTCTTAAAATATCTGGCAGTAACACCATGGATCAAATATGCCTAGAAAATTTATCATGATCTTATAAAAAATTATAACTGATTAATTTTTTTCACCAAACCCCTATTTTTTGATAACAAATTCATTTACCTATGTAAAATAATCATCAATGTTATCTTCATTATCCATATTTATGTCTTTCATTTTTTATCTCAAAATCTATAATTTATCCTCCATGATTTCCACATTTCCTTTGAAGCTGCATTCAATGTTGTCTTGGATTTCATTGGATGATCAAAGTCCAACAACTATTATTTTGATCTATTCAAAAAAAGAAAATGATAAAAACATTTTATACCTTTACATAAAAATATACACTTATTTTATCTAATAAATTAAATGGATAATTCCCTTAAATGGGTGAAAAATCAACAACTGTAGTAACTCTATCCTCTAGAACAAGGAATAAAATAAATATAAACATTCTACTATTCTAACAATGAAAATTATTTCTATAAAATATTGGAAGATCTCTATTATTCATAGAATTCAAAGAGACTATTATTATAAATTTATTGAATCTAACTAAGGAACCCTACTCTAGGGATAGTTGAAGTGCATGTGGTCATATTACTATATAGAGAGGGGGGATGAATCATTGGATGTCATCTTTTATAATTTCATATTACTTAAATCAACATTTAAAACATATTATATTTTAATCCACTCAAATATAAAATCTCAAACTCAATCATGTATGTATAAAAGAAAGTAATAATACCCATGATTATTTTTACAAGGTTCAACTAATTCATGGGAATCCTACTCCTTATCATGGGTGGTTACTCTGTCCAGCCATGAATTCATGAATATAAGCATAATTTTTTACAATCTTAATGTATTGGTATAAATTCTCACTATTCCTTTATAGTGTCAAAGATGACAATGTAGTTTCACATTACCTCCATATAGAAAATGTATCCATAGTGAGAAATATATTCTTGAGAATTTGGTTGCTTCAGTAACTAAATATATAGATCCTCCTTGATGTGGCTCAAGGACATTCAAGACTAGATAATAAATTCTTGAAAATCCTAATTTGAAACTGCTTATCAATTTCATCCTCAGATAAAATCACTAAATAATTAATCTCAAAATTATTTTGATGATTCATTTTGAGCTTCAGGAAATAGTAAATCTTATTTTCTACTCAACTCACATCATCATAATCTTTCTCAGTATCATCTATGTACTATTTTACTATATAAACTCATCTTCTATTCTTCCTACTTCTATAATCTTCCTAGATCCAATTTTCCTAAATAATATTATTTAATAACATTAAATTTCTTCTATCTTAATTAGTATCCTTACATGGAAAACTATGTAATCACTTTATCCTTCTATTTGAAAGAGCAATTAATCAATAACCACTTTTGGAAAATACACATTTATAAATACCTTATTCCAAAAAAATCAACCAGGTATAGTGTTTCCATGTGATTTAACAATGTTCCATTTGGAACATAATTTTATAAAACCATTATCTTTAAATATTACATGCCCTTAGACTCAGCAAACTATTTGCGGTATTAAAAAATTAATTATTGTGTAATTAATCTAAAAAAATACTAAAAATTAAACTCATACTTTCAAAAACATTCTCACTTGAATCACTTCTATCATTGAAATTTATTAAACCCATAATGATTATTAAATCATCATCTTAATTATACTCTTACAATATTCTTGAAAATATATAAAAACAATTTGTTTCTCTCTCTTAATAGGTTTCACTCAAATTTGTATTTTTTCTTAAAGATATAAAGGTTATAGAATGTCCATGTTGTTTGAATCAAAATTAAACTATGATATTTTGTGCACGAAGGAACAATTTGGGAATTTTTAGGTTAAATTTCATCAAAATATTCAATTTATAGAAACATATATTTTCACCCCACAAACATAACCAGTATTTCTCTTTGTATGAGTTCATACGATTGGTGAAGTCGTACACTAAATAAATATAGTCAAGACTTATGATAAAGTCTCATAATGATTAATTATAGTATATATCAAGGACGCATTCTCTGTGATGTAGACTTATGGTCATATGAATTCATATGATTAAGTGTTATGATTAATGTTGTATGATCAAAAAGACTTAAACTCTAGTCTGACAATCATTCCCAAGAACATAACACGGGTACAAATCATAGTCTTACACTAAATTATTATTATTAATTCATACATTCAAATATTATGGAATATTATGATGATAAATACATATAATTGGATTTATGTCATATGATATGGTTCAAATTGTAAGAACGTGGTTATTCCTATAAGAATTCCGTTTTTGAGCCTATAAGACTTTGAAATTTTCTTGATGTTACTCCAGAGCAGGGAGTTCTGACGGCGTGCCATTCCGAGACCCAGTGTGGCCGGAATTAATTTTGGCTTTCATTCACACTGGTCAGGCGAAATAAATAGACTAACTCTTGAACGGTAGCTTAGATGGGAAAATTGAGGGCACCGTTGAGTCCAAAACGTGCTGTTTACCCTATGGGGGTATAATTTTCGCGGGCGTGGGCCAACTGTGAAAAACGTCCCCAAGGGGCGTTTTCATAATTTGGCGGTCTCAGGCGTCTAATTTTATAACTTTTGGATGAAGGCTCGGATTAAAATTTAGAGGCCACCATTGCGCTCAGGGAGTGGCGTTTACCCTATGGGAGGCTTAACCCCGGCCCCGATGAATGTTCGGGTATGGGCCAACGAGCGGGTGGTTAAGTGTGTTTTTCTATTTAAACACACCACCCACCCTCTTCACCCCTCCTTAGACATTCTTCCCTGGCTCAAGGGCTCTCAACAACCATCCAAACTCTCCCCCATCACTCCAGAAAGGCGTCGCAGCTCCGGCATCCCGATCATGAAGCATCGGGCAAAGCCCCTCGAGGTAGGCTCGTGTTTTATCTTTTTCATTCTCGCAATCTTCATCAATTTAGTTTAGTTATGTCGAATTGTTGTCCGATTGTCGGGTGAAGCCCCTGGTTTCGTAGGGCTTGAGTTTATCTTCACAACGATCCCTTCGGATCAATTGTTTGAGTTATGGGGTGCCTGGGGTGGCCCTGGGATGTTTTCCGGCCAAATACCCCTTTTCCGGTGGAACCAGGGTGGTCCGACGACCTTGGGCAGCAGCGTGGCGTGGGTTCCAGCGGCAGCGGCGAGCTCCGGCACGGTGGCGCAGGTGGCGGTCTCCGGCTCCAGGTGGTGGCACGGCTTGTAGGTTGCGGGGTCCGGCTTCAGGTGGCGGCGCGACTTGCAGGCGGTACCGCGGTGCTTCGGACAAGCGGCGAGGGTCGTCCGGGTAGACTGGGGTCGTGGTGCGACCCCTCGTTGGGGAACTGAGACCCGCTAGAAGCGGGTCTCCGCGAAGACCAAAGACTGGCCACGAGGGCTGGTTGGATGAGGCATGGATCGTGGGTCCCCGGCCGGCCCGCACGGCCGAACCGCGGGCCGGCGCTGCGAACCGGGTCGGCCGGCGCAGGCCGGCCCAAACCGGGCGGACCGGGCCAGTCCAGCCCAAGGGGCTTGTCCCCTCTGGTTTTGGACACCCGTAACTATCGTTACGGGTGTCCGTTTTACACGCTGTCAGTGGAAGGGTGATCCTCGTCTCGAGGAGTAAGTTTCGATGTGGTTTCAAGGCTTTTTAAATCCCGGGATGGGAGCTCGGTTGCACGTCACGCGCGTTAAGTGCTACTCCGAGATTCTTATTTTGGTTGGCGCAGACACATCCGATGTCCGATTTGAACACCATCAGTGGCGATGTGACCCTGGCGTTGAGGTGGAGATTTCCATTATGGTTTCAGGAGTTGAAGTGGGAGTTGATACGTGGGCCCTACGGGCCGTCTTTGAAATGCGTGCAGGGTTTTTGTGCCTTTTTCACCAGATGCCCGTTCGGGGCGTATGAGTAGTCATTTCTGTGTGTTTTGCCGAGAGCACCGTGATGGCGCAGTTCACCCGACGAGTATCGGAGATGGGGTGCCATCCCCACATGGGCCGAGCATGGTGAATAGTACCATATTAACCGGTTGTCCATTTCGGGCGAGTAAGTAGTCTATATTGCATGTTTTTCCGCGATAACTGCAACGGTGCAACCCGTATGGGCATGTGGAGCCTCCTTTGAGATCATGTTAATGTGGGGTGAGGTTCTTCTTTTTACGCACTCCAAACCAATGTACGGTGGCGTTGATAGTGACACCTGGTGATTTCAGTAGCAGTGCGAAGCTATCAGGATGATTCTGGGTCTACCCTCCAGCAGAGCTGGGTAGTGGGTCTCTTGTCGACGTGTTCCGGGTTTACCCTCCAGAAGGGCTAGGCAGTGGGTCCACGTCGTGTTGTTCCAGGTCTACCCTCCAGTGGGGCTGGGCAGTGGGTCGCCTGTCGACGTGTTTCAGGTTTACCATCCAGTAGGGCTGGGCAGTGGGTCACTCGTCGTCTTGTTCCAGGTCTACCCTCCAGTAGGGCTGGGCAGTGGGTCGCATGTCGACGTGTTCCGGGTTTACCCTCCAACAGTGCTGGGTAGTGGTTCACCCATCAATTTATTCCAGGTTTACCCTCCGGCAGGGCTGGGCAGTGGGTCTCCTAATGATGTATTAGGGTTTACCCTCCAATAGGGCTCGGCAGTGGGTCACCTATTGACGTTTCATACTCAGCCCTTCTCATGAGGCTAGTTGGTGACTTTTTCCTCCGTGAATACCAGAGCGGGACCCTAATTGTGCAGATCATTGGTGTGACAGTTTTGATGTTACCTAAGGACCCACAAAGAATAGGGGTACTTTTCCCACTGAGACGCGTCCTTGATACGTGACCTAAAACTGTGCAGGTGAGTCAGTGCTGCCCAAAGCTGATAGTATTCAAGTGCGGTGATTGAGCCCCTCTGACATGGGTTTCCTAGGTGAACGAGGCGAGACACTGGGCTTTGAGGATAGATTTATTTTGAACTGATGGTGACTTATCCTGGGATGATCTTGGAGATGGAGATCCCCTTACACACTCATTTGGGTTTCTTATTGAGCATATATATATATATATATTTGGACCCTACATTCGTTCCCACTCCCTGAGGTCCGTGCCTACATATTTCTCTTGGGTCGAGCTGCACTCTCCTTACTAAACATTTCTATTGTTCTCGTTAGTCTACTGCTCGCCACTTTAGTGCATCCTTTTTTCTCTCCTGAGCTTTTGGGGCATCCTACTGAGTATCTTTATACTTCCCCCTGCTTGGGCTTTGCCCACACCCAGTGTGCCCTTGCAGACGATGGGTAGGTTGATTGTGACTATAGAGGAGCGTAGAGGTCACAACAGTTGGAGCAGCGTACCACGGTCGTGAAAGAATATTCAGGTGGGAGTCTATCCAGTTGTCTTCTTTTGTTCACCTATTTCTGGGTTGTGGCATATTTTTTGTGGGAACATGTTTTCCCTTTTTAGTTTTCAGTTTAAGTGTGAGTACTTCCAGCACTTTACTTAATCTTTTTAATTGTTGATGCATGACTGTGGTTGGGGTATAGCTACCTATCTTTTGGTTTCTTTTTTTACTCTGCACTAATGCATCTTGTGGGTTGTGTGTGCGTGACTACCGGTACTTAGGTGAAGGCCTCCCCGAGATTATTACTGCTTCGGCACTGGTCACCAGCCTCTAGCCTATGGAGTCGGGTTTGAGGTAGTTGCGGCTCAGGACCGGTAGGTTCGGGTCGTGAAAAAGTGGTATCTGAGGTGGTTTGTTCCTTGGGGCGTTTTTGGGACGTCCCTAAAAAGGAATTGGTTGTTTTTTAGGGAAATTATGTTGACGTGTCTCAAGAGTGGCTCTCAGGCCAGGGAATCTAGTAATGGTACGGGCAGCCGACGTATCAATTCAACAGGACCCTAATAACCTGCTTGTCGACTCGGTATGATGAGAATTTTTGCAGGGAATTTTGAAACATGCATCCCATATGAATGAGTCTTTGACGATCTTTGTTTGAGTCAGCTCCCATTTGTTATTACTGTTATGTATATATATGATCATATGTTCATGGTATCCCTTGATAATTTTTAGGATGCCCCCACGATGGCAGCCAGCCAGGTTACCCTATCCACCTCGTGACGACGATCTGGCGAGTGATGAGGAGTCAGTTCAGGGACCCTCACGTGATCCCATTCTTCCCAGTGCTTCAGCAGTAGCCCCTATACTTGAGGAGCGACAATTAGTACCGGCGGCTCAGGCCAAGGTTTCACGCAGACTGAGCACGCTTCGAGACCTCCAGCGTTAGAGGCCACCAAGGTTTCATGGGGACTCGGATCCCCAAGTGGCGGAGGATTGGCTTGAGTCAGTGGTACAACTCTTTAGGCTGGTACAGACCCCAACAGACCAGATGGTGGCCCTAGCCGCCAGTCTTTTCCTCGGGATAGCCGGGCGATGGTGGGATCTGGTGGCACAGACCCATGACGAGTCATCCCTCACATGGGATGGCTTCCAGCAGATTTTCTGGGTGGAGTACACCCCCTCGTGGTTGCACTCTGTTCGGATCCAGGAGCTCATGGAGCTGAAGTAGGGAGGGATGTCTGTGTCTCAGTACTCGGCCCGGTTCACTGATCTTACGCGCTACTCGCAGGACATGATCCGCGACATCTACTTCCGGGCGTGGGAGTTTGATCAGGGTCTTCGCAGGGAGATTCGAGCTAGCGTGGTGCCCTTGTGCATCCCCACTTACGTCGGGGTGTTGGAGAGGGCGCTTGTGACCGAGAGATTCTTGGATGAGGGGCTCTAGATAGCAGGACCTAGCAGTGGCCATTTTAGAGCAGAGTCTTCCGTAGGAAGACAACAGAGGGGTGGGCCTCAGCCGAGGAGGCCCTTCTGTGAGCAGACCCAAGGCTAGGGTTGCACACCGTAGTGGCACCGTAGGGCGCTAGGGGAGACAAGAGAGAGTCGATGCTATGCTTATGAAGGACTGGATCACCTAGCACGGGATTGCCCGACCAGGCGTATAGATCAGTCGTGGCTGGAAGCGGGCGCACCGCAGAGGCAGAGGTAGTGCCATGACCAGAGGTCACCTAGGTGAGGACCTAGTGATCCTCATGGAGGTGGCGTAGGTAGAGCGGCAGGACCAGGAGGTGGGGGACGACGTTTGGAGATTCCACCACCGCCACCACCGGGCGGCCCACGTCAGGCTGAGGGAGCTGGTGGTAGGGGCTGCAGGAAGCTTCTATCCATGGGTGTTCGAGATCCTCCAGTGCACGAGATGGTCCTAGGTACACTTTGTGTTTAATCCACACTTGCTTCGGTACTAGTAGACACAGGCTCCAGCCAATCATTTATATCACTGATGTTGGTACGGGAGTTGGGCTTCCAGTCGAGGCACTGACACCTGCACTTAGCCTTAAGGTTCCTACGGGAAGTTCCTCGTTGGTGACTTTTATATGCAGACAGTGCAAACTATCATTCGGGGGAAGTTTCACATGGGACCTTCTCATCATCGCGATGGAACCTTATGATTTCATCCTGGGCATGGTTTGGCTTTCTATGGTTCATGCTCAGATCGGTTGTCATCACAGATGAGTCAGAGGCAAGTTTTCTGATGGGACAAGGTTCGCTATCCTTGGTGAACGAGACCTCATGGCAGAGTAGATGGGTACTATGAGTAGGAGACCCCGACCTTTTTCGCACTAGCTGGCGAGCATGGCTCTCGGAGCAGCGGACGCTACATGCACCTGGATCCCTACCTTAGAAGCGGACTACATGGACGTCTTTCCCGAGGATGTTCCGGGACTGCCTCCGAGGCGGGAGATGGAGTTCTGCATTGACTTGAAACCAGTGACTGCTCTGATATCTTTTGCATCATATCGGATGGCAGCCACAGAGCTTCGAGAGCTACAAATTCAGTTGGATGACCTTCGTGAGAAGGGATTCATCAGGCCCAGTGTGTCCCCCTGGGCAGCTCCAGTTATGTTTTTGGAAAAGACAGATGCAAGTCTACGGCTTTGTGTGGATTATCGTCGCCTGAATCGGGCCACGGTAAAGAAAAAGTACCCTTTTTGAGGATCGACAACCTATTTGACTAGTTTTGAGTTGAGAAGTGGTTCTCAAAGATCGATCTTCGATCTGGATACCAACAGTTGCGGGTTCGTGAAGCTGATATTCCAAAGCTGGCCTTCCGTTGTCGATATGGGCACTACGAGTTTCTGGTGATGCCCTTTGGTGTAACAAATTCCCCTACTATCTTCATAAATTTGATGAACTAGATTTTCCAGTCGTACTTGGACTGGTTTGTGGTTTTCTTTATTGATTAAATACTCATTTACTCGGCAATAGAGGAGGAGCACATGGAGCATTTGAGGATGGTCCTAGACTTACTTCGAGAGAACCATCTATACAGGAATCTATCAATGTGCCAGTTCTGGATTCAAGAGGGTCACTTTTTGGGGAACGTCATTACGGAACATGGTTTGGCTGTGGATCCCGCAAATATAGAAGCGGTGCTTGCTTGGGAGCCACCCAAGAATGCGTCTGACGTGCAGAGTTGCCTTGGGTTGGCAGGGTACTACAGGAGGTTTGTGGAGGGCTTATCCAGGATTTCTGCCCCTTTGACCGCATTGACATGGAAGGGGCAACCGTTTACCTGGACTGATCAGTGCCAGAAGGCCTTCGAGGAGTTGAGGGAGAGGTAGACTAGTGCACCGGTGTTAAGGCTGCCAGAGGAGGGTGTTGAGTTCGTTGTATATTGTGAAACTTTAGGAGATGGGATTGGGTGTGTTCTGATGCAACAGTGGGAAGTGATTGCATATGGGTCGAGGTAGTTGAGGTCCCATGAGCAGAATTATGTGACTCGTGATTTGGAGCTGGCAGCGGTAGTCTTCGCTATGAGGTTATGGAGACACTGCATTTTGGGTGAGCATTTTGTAGTCTACTAAGATCACCAGAGCCTCATGTATGTCTTCACTTAGAGGGATTTTAACCTGAGGCAGAGGCACTGGCTGGAGTTTCTGCAGGACTATGATTTCGAGATAGTCTACACTCCAGGGAAGGGCAACGTAGTAGCAAATTATCTTAGTAGGAAGTCCCAAGATCATCTAGTGCGGGAAGATTCAGAGCAGTTGGCTTCCCTTCGGCTGACCTTGGTGGAGCAGGAGGGTACAACTTTTCTACAGTCGATGGTGTTGACTCCTTCGCTCCTTGAGCGGGTGAGAGAGTCACAGCTGGGAGATGTCGATAGCGAGGTACTGCGTGATCAGATATCCACGAGCGACGCACCAGATGGGTATTATGAAAGAGGGAAACATGAGATCCTGTTTCAGGGGCGAGCTGTAGTACTAGTGGAGATGCGGGAGGAGGTGATGCGGGAGTTCCACACTTCACCCTTGGCTGTACATCCCGGTGTGGGGAAGATGTACAGAGACCTTTGGTGGTAGTTTTAGTGGTCTGGCATGAAGCGGAGCGTAGCCGAGTTCATTTCTCGGTGTCTTACATGTCAGCAGGTGAAGGCAGAGCACTAGGTTCTGGAAGGGTTGTTGCAGCCCCTTGATATCCCAGAGTGGAAGTGGGATGACGAATCTATGGATTTATTCACAGGACTTCTGCACACAGCGAAGGTCCACGACTCCATTTGGGTGATATTGGACCGACTCACGAAGTCGGAGCACTTCCTTGCTATCAGGGAGCAGAGCTCGGTGGAGAGTCTAGGATAGTTATATGTTCGGGAGATCGTTCATCTTCATGGAGTACCCTCGAAGATCGTCTCCAACCATGACACGCAATTTACATGAAGGTTATGGTGAGTCCTGTAGGAGGGATTCGGGACTCCATTGCAGATGAGTATAGCTTTTCACCCCCAGACTGACGGGCAGACTGAGCACACTATCCAGGTGTTAGAGGATATGCTCAG
Source organism: Viscum album (assembly GCA_963277665.1). Lineage (NCBI taxonomy): Eukaryota > Viridiplantae > Streptophyta > Magnoliopsida > Santalales > Viscaceae > Viscum > Viscum album. The sequence continues at coordinate 175,916,116 of OY728147.1, read as the reverse complement.
GGCGTGCGTGTTAGACTTTTTCTGGAGCTGGGAGGATCACCTGCCCTTGGTCGAGTTTGCATATAACAACAGTTACCACTCTACTATAGGAATGACACCTTTTGAGGCCCTCTACGGGAGACCCTGCAGGTCACCCTTGTGCTAGACAGAGGTTGGGGAGACCTCCCTCGTGGGCCCAGAGTTGGTCCAGGTGACGACGGAGAAGGTTCAGGTCATTCGTGAGAAGATGATGACGGCACAGAGTAGACAGAAGTCCTATGCATACTGACATCGCAGGCCCTTGGACTTTGAGCGGGGATACCATGTATTTTTTAGAGTCTCCCCATGGCGTGGAACACGGAGGTTCGGCTGGGGAGGCAAGCTATCCTCAAGGTTCATTGGGCCCTTTGAGATCGTGCGCCGGGTAGGTGTGGTCGCCTACAGTCTCGATCTACCCCTGCAGCCGGAGAGAGTGCATGACGTCTTCCACGTGTCACAACTGAAGAAATATGTGCATGACCCCATGCACGTCATCGACTGGGGAGAGTTGGACATTGAGGACGGATCCACATTTTCGGAGCACCCAGTGACGATTGAGGACCGACAAGAGTGGATTCTGTGCGGACGGCCATTCCTCTAGATTGTGTGATGTGGCAGCATGGGAGGGTGCAGGACAGCACCTGGGAGCAGGAGATCCTGATGTGGGCTCAGTACCCGGATCTATTTTTGTAGTTTTGTTTTTTGAGGATGAAAAACATGAAGGAGTGAATGATGTAAGAACCCCGGTGTGGCCTGAATTAATTTTGGCATGCGCTCACACTGGGTGGGAAAAATAAATAGAATAAATCCTAAACAGTAGCTTGTACGGGAAAACTGATGGCACCGTTGACTCCAAAACGTGTTGTTTACCCTAGCAGGGTAAAATTTTCGCTGGCGCGGGCCAACTGTGAAAAACGCCCCCAGGGGCCTTTTCGTAATTTGGTGGTCTCAGGCGTCTAATTTTATAACTTTTGGAATAAGGCTTGGATTAAAATTTTGAGGTCACCATTGTGCTCAGGGCATGGTATTTACACTAAGGGAGGGTTAATCTCGACCCCAACGAAAGTTCGGGTACGGGCCGATGGGCTGGTGGTTAAGTGTGTTTTTCTATTTAAACACACCACCCACCCTCTTCACCCCTCCTTAGTCATTCTCCCCTGGTAAAAGGGCTCTGAACAATCATCCACCCTCTCCTCCATCACTCCGGAAAGGCGCGGCGGCTCCGGCATCCCGATCATGAAGGGTCGGGCAAAGCCCCTCGAGGTAGGCTCGTGTTTTATCTTTTTCATTCTTGTAATCTTCATCAAATTCGTTTATTCACATTGAATTGTTGTCCGATCATCAGGTGGAGCCCGTGGTTTCATAGAGCTTGAGTTTATCTTTACAATGATCCCTTCGGATCAATTTTTGGAGTCCTGGGGTGCCCGGGGTGGCCCTGGGAAGTTTTTCGGCCAAATACCCCTTTTCCGGTGGAACCAGAGTGGTCTGGCGACCCTAGGCGGCAGCGCGGCGTGGGTTCCAGGAGCGGCGGCGAGCTCCGGAACGGTGGCGTAGGCGGAGGGATCCATCTCCAGGTGGTGGCGTGGCTCGCAGGAGGCAGGCTCCAGCTCCAGGCGGTGGCGTGGCGTGTAGGAGGCAGCGCGGTGCTTCGGACGGGAGGCGGGGGTCGTCCGGGTAGACCAGGGTCGCGGAGCGACCCCTCGGTGGGGAACCGAGACCTGCTCGAAGCGGGTCTCTGTGGAGACCGAAGACAGGCCATGGGGGCCAGTCGGCTGAGGTGTGGACCGTGGGTCCACAGACGGCCCGTGCGGCCGAACGGCGGGCCGGTGCTGCGAACCGGGCCGGCCGATGCGGGCCGGCCCAAACCGGGTGGACCGGCTGGACCAGGCCGGTCCAACCCAAGGGGCTTGTCCCCTCTCGTTTCAGACACCCATAACTATCTCTATAGTTGTCCGTTTTACAATCCGTCTATGGCAGGGTGATCCTCGTCTCGAGGAGTATGTTTTGACTTGGTTTTGGGGATTTTTAATTCTCGGGACGGCAGCTCAGTGGCATGTCACGTGCGTTATGTACTACTCTGGGATTCTAGTTTTGGTTGGCGCGGACACATTCGATGTCTGATTTGAGAACCGTTGGCAGCAATGCAACCCTGGCGTCGAGGTAGAGATTTCCAGTATGGTTTCGGGGATTGATGTGGGAGTTGAGATGTGGGCCCTATGGGCCTTCTTTGAGATGTGTGCAGCGTTTTTGTGCCTTTTTCACCAGATGTCCGTTCGGGGTGTATGAGCAATCGTTTCTGTGTGTTTTTCCGAGATCATCGCGATGGCGCATTTCGCCCGATGAGTATAGGAGCTAGGGTACGGGCCACACATGAGCCGACCACGGTGAATAGTACCATATTCACCGGTTGTCCGTTTCATGCGAGTAAGTAGTCTATCTTGCGTGTTTTTCCACCATAACTGCAACGGTGCAACCCATTTGGGAATGTGGAGCCTCCTTTGAGATCATGTTAACGTGGGGTGGATTTCTTCTTTTTACGCACTCCGAACCAATGCATGGTGGCATTGATAGTGACACCTGGTGATGTCAGTAGTAGTGCAAAGCTATCAGGATGATTCGGGGTCTACCCTCCAACAAGGCTAGGCAGTGGGTCACCTGTCGTCTTATTCTAGGTCTACCCTCTAGCAGGGCTGGGCAGTTGGTCACCTGTCGACGTGTCCCGGGTTTACCCTCCAGTAGGGCTGGAAAGTGGATCCCTCTCCATCTTGTTCCAGGTCTACCCTCCTGTAGGGATGTGCAGTGGGTTGTCTGTCGATGTGTTTCGGGTTTACCCTCCAGTAGGGCTAGGAAGTGGGTAACCTGTCAATTTATTCCTGGTTTACCCTCCAGCAGGGTGGGACAGTGGGTCTCCTGATGATGTATTAGGGTTTACCCTCCAGCAGGGCTGGGCAGTGGGTCACCTGTTGACGTTTCAGACTCATCCCTTCTCATGAGGCTAGTCGGTGATTTTCTCCTCCTTGACTACCAGAGCGGGACCTTGATTGTGCGGATCAGTGGTGTGACAGTTTTAATGTTACCTAATGACCCACAAGGAAGAGGGGTACATTTCCCACTGAGATATGTCCTTGAGACGCGACCTAAAACCGTGCGGGCGAGTCAGTGCCGCCCAAAGCAGATAGTATTGAAGTGCGGTGATTGAGTCCCTCTGACTTGGGTTTCCTCGGTGAACGAGGCGAGATGCTGGGTTGTGAGGATGGATTTATTTGGAACTGATGGTGACTTATCTTTGTCTGAGCTTGGAGATGGAGATCCCCTTACACACTCATTTGGGTTTCTTGTTGAGCATATATATATATATATATATATATATAATTGGACCCTACTTTCGTTCCCACTCCCTGGGGTCTGTGCCTACATATTTCTATTGGGTCGAGCTGCACTCTCCTTAATAAACTTGTCTATTGTTCTTGTTAGTCTAATGCTCGCATCTTTTGTGCATCCTCTGTTTCTCCCTCGAGCATTCTGGTCATCCTACTGAGTATCTTTATACTCACCCTTGCTTGGGCTTTACTCACACCCGGTGTGCCCTTGCAGATGACGGACAGGTCGATCGTGACTACAGAGGAGCGTAGAGGTCACATCAGTTGGAGCAGCGTACCGCGGTCATGCTAGAGTTTTCAGGTGGGAGTCTATCCAGTTGTCTTCTTTTGTTCACCTGTTGCCGGGTTGTGGCATCTTTGTGGTTGGGTGCATGTTTTCCCTTTTTACTTTTCATTTTATGTGTGAGTACTTCCAGCACTATACTTAATCTTTTTAGTTGTTGATGCATGACTGTGGTTGGGGTATAGCTGCCTGTATTTTGGTTTATTCTTTTTACTCTACACTACTGCGTCTTGTGGGTTGTGTGTGCATGAGTACAGGTACTTAGGTGAAGGCCTCCCCGAAATTGTTACGCCTTCGGCGCTGTTCTCCAGCCTCTAGCCTATGGATGCGGGCTTGATGTAGTTTCAGCTTGGGACAGATAGGGGTAGGTCATGACACATCCTTTGAGGTATGGATAATTCCTTCTAAGTTTGTACTCATGAAAATTGGGGAAACGAGGTCGATGGGTAGGTTTTCGGCCTATTACAAAATGTGAATGGGAACTACTTTCCATGTACCTATAACTACATGCCATGTGTGTAAGGCTACATGCCATATAATCCCCGGACACGGGAATTTAATGGTCAGGCCTGAAAAAAAAACTTACTTGGCATGTAATCTCATGTACACAACATGTACTTTTTTTTATTTATTAATAAGTTAGAGAGTACATCATTTTTCTAGATGGACAAAAACGACTCACCTTTGACATACAGAATGACCAGAAAAACCAAATGAGGGTTTAGCTCTCAATTCATCATCCGATCTCAGATTCAAACACCGCCATATCTGTTAGATTCTCCTCGATGAGCTCTCAATTCCCCTTGATCTTACCTTCATAATTTCTTCTCTTGAAGATGTTATTTAAGGTCAAACGTTTTCACTCATTTTGTAGATCTAATATATTATAGGTAGAATTAAAGCCCTACATTAGACGAGGAGAGTAATACTACAATGAGGTAGGTGGTTTTGTTCCTTTCGTGAATTGTCTTGATGTTTATATATGAAGGAGTGTTGTGCGCCCACTTTTAGGGTGTCACGTGATTGAATAATGAACCTTGTTATTAAATATTGATGATTACATAATTTTTTAGATGATTTGAAATCTTTTTTGGGGTTGTGAACCTTTAGTTAGGGCCACCCCATGGGTGTGATTCCCTTGTATGGCCATGTGGCCGAGAATTCCTATGAGGCTTGACTTAAATTCCCATTCATGTGTAGTTAAAAATTTATTTCTCATTATATGAATTTACCCCATGAGATACCTATTATGTTAAGCCTTTTTAATTTTTTAAATTGCCTAATAGATATTTATGTGTTTTTTCCACATGATTTATCCTTGTTTGGACATGTAATAGTCTAATTTACATGTGTTGGTTATTATGTAAATTGTTCCCATGTGTTTTGTTTACGTTAAAGCCATGTGATAGTTTAATTCAAATGTGTTTCTTCTTATATGGATTGTGAAATTGAATTAAATGATAAAAATTGGTAATTTGAAGTGGGTGAGCCATAGTCTCGAAAAAAAGACAAGGTCGGGCTCATATGACTAATTGAATCTTATATAACTTGGGTGAACCATTGACTAAGTTATAAGATAGTGGATGGGATTAAGAGGTTAATTATGTAAATCTCATGAGTGATCCACTGATAGAGTGGTCAGGCAAATTGAGCCTTATTATTAAATGTTGAGCAATCCTAGGATCCATTGAGGGATACCTAGGTTGGGCACTATTGTCAAATGATTAATTGATTATTATGTCATGAGTTGACAATTACTTTTATACGAGGGGCATCAGGCCGAGGCTGGACCTCGTGACATTATATAACTCATAGAACTTGAATAAAGAAATGGTTGACTTATGACATGTCTACTAAGCCAAAGAATAATCCTTGATTTGGTCTTCACTTATACCTATTTATCATTGTCTTCTGAGAAATATTTTGTGTTTACTATTGTGTAACTACGGTTTATTTATTTCCATATTGTACACTTCCTGTTATATATTTTCACTGACAGTTTGGAACATACATTTGGTGTTTGACTACATGGATTTAGTCTCACACCCTGTTTGGGTCATGCGTAGTCCAAAAAAGATTATATGATTATAGGTATTAGAAATGGAAAGCGCCCTGCTACAGGTACATGATGTGATGCTTAGGAGTCAGAAGGCATGGGACCGAGCCGAGGCTTATGATGCATCATAGTATCTTTTTGTTACTCCTATGCTATTGAGACTTATATTGTGTATTACTAAAATGTACTTGTTTGGATAGTTTTCTAGAATATGTGGCATGCTACACCATCATTAGTATTTAATTATGTTTGGTTATTTATCTTATCAGTATTCCACTATTAATTTCAGTTATATGTTGTTCATAGCATCTTAAATTGTTTATTATTATTATTCCACTATGTTATACTCTCACAATGAGGGCATAGTTTCCCCACTATCGCACCCTACTCACTCAGTTCTAGTCGAAAAATATCTGGTGTTTGGGGAAATGTTCTTGAGGTCTTGTGGTCAACTAGGTAAGGGTCACCAGTTGACTGACATCCATATCTAGGATGTTACAAAGTGGTATCAGATCATTTCTTTCTCGGCTTTCTTTACTGTTAGGTGGTGATATAAAGTAAATGGAATTTGGTAATTAGATGTTCTCAAAAGTAGATACCCTGTGTACAAAAAAACTCCAAATTATCTTGAATGAAATTGTAATTTTTTTATTTTGAGTTATTACAGTTAATTCGATTTCACCGTTGGGTGACACACTTGGATTGTGCTGTTATTATTAATATCATTTTGGTTCTATTTTTTTCAACCCTATGAGATAAGGGTATTCCATCTCATAATCATATAGGAACTTGTTATAAATCATACTCCATGCATTCTTTCAATGAAATTTAGAGGGAATTATTGATTTCTAGATATTGTGATAGATGTCCTAATATATATCCATGATGTTGTGATAAATACCATGATAGATATTCCTATTGTTTTAATATGTGTATTAGTATATGTTATTGCTCAATTGGATGGATTCTAAACATTGATCCCTGAGGAGTATGAGCCCTATTTGATCATAATTTTGTGGATCACGTTTCGGCCATCAGATATTGATTTCCTTGTTATGTTTTAAATGTGTTGAAATGCTTTGATTTTTGGGGAGTACGGTCCCCCACAGATCAGAGTTTGGAACTATGCTTCTTTATTTTACAAAAAATAGGGTTTTTTCAGAATTTTCTAAGGCTTACTATCTTGAAACACATAAAACATGATGTGTGGTCCAATAAACACAAGAAATGTGTTCTTTAGTTTGGGATGAAAAGAACATTTCTTAAGTACATTCCTTGTACTCAGAGTACACGCCATGGAGTAGATGACCGTGTTACCAGCTATGTGGGAGAAAACATGGTATGTTAATTTTTTATTATAACATATCGGGTACCTTAAGTACACCCCTTGTAGTTTGACATTGGTAGAACTATGTGGCTCTTTCCAGGTAAAAGTACATGGCCAATAGGGGAGAGTTTAGTACATTCCATGTTTCATGCTGTCACATTGTGCACCTAAGACCTTTACATGACCAAAAAGGTAGAGTAACATGACCATGTGAGTATTTAAAAGGACACACCATGTCTTAGGATGACACACCGTGTATCTTGGGTGTTTACACTCTGAGGCTGGAAGGTGTAAACATCCATGTAAGCGCTTAAGTGAACACGCCATCTATGGTTCTTACACAGTATGTACTCATATTTGGTGATTGTTTGAGGCTTTTCTTCTTCTATTTAGTTCATGCATTCTTGAACTACATACCTTTATTAATAAGAAAGCACTATGGTTTTATGAGGTTAATGTAGACCTTTTAGGGAGAACCACATCCTACAATGTCTATGTTGTAATTGACATGAGTGTTCCAGCAGCCACATCCACCCACATTTTCTGGGATAGGTGGCCCACAGGATGCAGAGTCTTGGCTAAAGGCCATTTTCTTGGACTTTGAGAATCTTAAGTTGCCTCCTGAGAGGAGGGTTTTTGTAATGCCTTGACCCCCATTACCCAGAATCCGTGCATTATTACATAAAATTGGAATGATAAAAGGAATCATATCCCGGAAGACTGATCAGTTGATTATCCATGGAAGTTCTATATACATACATATGTTTTACATTACATCATGAAATAAAAAAAACTACATTGTGTCCTATTTGAACACCCTTATATCCCTTAGCCTATTCCTAATGGTAAATCATAATATACTTCTTTACATTCTGGAAAAAATAAAACAAAGAAAGGGGTGATCTTAGATTCTAAATAAGGATAACAATATAGTGGAAACTTTCATAAATAAGTATAAACATTTAGGGAAATATATAAGACTAAAACAAATGCCTTTCGAACATAAAATTCAGCATAATATGGATAATATAAAATAAAATAATGTTATTTACTTATTCACATGGATATTCTACTAGTCAAATAATCACATGAAATATCTATAGATACTTTTATAATGATGGAATGCATAATTCCAGACTTCATAACCACATAGTCAAGGCCTTGTGCCAATACTACAAATAAGATTTTGTCAAGGAATTGTACCAAGACACTAGTTTGTCTCATAAGACCTACCGATGCATCGAGGATCTATAATAGGCTCCACCCATCACTTACTAAGCCCAATGCATTCTTCATATGGAAAGGTTTAAACATAACATAAACAATCATATTAAAACTGGCATATGAAATGTCAATAATTTATCCATAAACCATGAATGGTATAAAATAACACATCCACAGTCAAACATATCACAAAAACTTTAATACATTATGGAATATTTGTATCATAATAAATCAATCTCAATCAAGAATAATATCTTTTAAACGATTTTGACATAGTTGAAAAAGATCAGTAAAAATGTTTGAGGGAAATATCCCTTTTTCTTGAAAACATTTAAAAGTCTCACTATTTATCAAGAAGTTGTTTAAAATAGATTTTTGAATGAAAGTTTCACGTACAACATTGATACTTTTAAAATCAATTTAAATTTTAAAACATTAATTTCCATATAAATAAAACCTTAAAACCATTTTTAAAACATGGACATTAATGAGAAAGATTTAGAAGAATAAATGTTTAAAACATTAAAAATGATATTTTTGTTAGAGTTCCAAAACAAATGAGAGAAGCCTGAATAAAAATAATTGAGGTAATAAAAACATTTTAATATCATGAAAATAAATGGATTCATGATATACTATGTCAAAGTACAGTATATACACCAAATAAAAGTGAATTGGCACATAACAACAAATATGTCTCAATGGAATGTAAGTTGAGATGAATTCCTTTATAAAGAACGTATCCTTAGGTTAAGGATAAATAAATTACATAATTTTGTGTGAAAAAATATAAATACACTCAATATTATTGGATATTCACTATAAATCAATCAGAGGACCTTCACATATATTCTTGTAAAGATAACACCAATGACTTGGATGTTTAACTCAATGAATTGAAATTGAGTTAAAATTACTCTTATCAAGTTTATATCGATGAATTGAGAATTTATCAATGGAGTGATTATGTGTATCAAAATTGTATCCACACATAGGGTAGTGGAAATTACTAAATAAGTAAATAAATAGTGATTTCACACATAATCTTGGAGTAATGTAATCAATGAAGTTTGCATAAAACTGAATGAGTGGAAATTGAATTTTAAATTTCCTTACTGATTTGGTAACTTATGAAACCTAAACCCCATGAAAGAAGTATCATCCAATGATGATGTAAATACCCATAAATTAATGTATATTATACAAATAATACAATCATGGGCAGTACATACACTACACAAAAGGTTGTAGTGGCAAATATATCATGAATCTCACGAAAATAAAAGTGAAAAGAAAACCCCTTACCTTGTACTTTTCCTTAGTTGAGGGTAAATTAAACACCATTATAATAGTTAAATAACTGTTATAAAATTATACAATAATTATATACATAAATATGATATCACATATGATCCTTTAATATTTCTTTGTTAATAATGTTTTAGTATTATCATCATTTCAGGTGCTAAGAGATATGTTTTCTTTTATATACTCAGTTATGTAAGCCATGTTTGTTACGGATAATATTTATTTTATTCATAACTAGAATGATATTAAGTTCATAAACATTATTTCTAATCATAAAACGAAAATTATTCTTGAATGATTATGATGGGGAATGAATCTCATCGTGTTCATGGAGACTATAATTCGTACGTACGCATGAGCGAAAATATCATTATATTGATCATGAAGTCATATGTAATTGGATGGTATATCATATATAAAGAATAATTAACATGTTATATTTATTATTTACATCAGTTTTACTCATTATTATACCCATCCAAATAATGATGTGTTTGAATAACAAACTACACAATGACGTGGAGACGGTAATCCGTACGTACGCACGTATGGTGACTTTGTCATTTATAGGATGGATAAAATAATAAGATGGTTTTACAATTTTTTAAATAACATAAAAGTATATAGAATGTACTGGATTTATTATTTTAGAATAGAAACAACAAATAAAGAGGAAGTGGAAGAATAAAAGAACATCAAAGAGGTGATAAAATATTTACCTCTTCTTTGAGTTCTTCCTTTTGATTTGATCAAAAGAGCTCTGTAGGATGGCTTTATGACCAAAGGAAGGACCCTAGGAAGAATAGAGGAAAGTTGGGAGGATATTTAGTCAGGGTTAGGTTGATCCAAAACGCTTTTAATGCGTGAAATTAAGAGAAGAGAAGGTTCCCTTTTATAAGAGAGGCGAGGGTCACTTTTGGAAAAAATTGAAATATTATTTTAGAATAAAATCATTTTCGATTTCTAATCGCTCCAAAATAAATTATTTAAAGGATAAGGGGGGGGGGATGGGTTGAAAACATCTCAACCAAAAGTTTTTTAGACAGTTTTAGGTCATCATATTAACCTTATCTTTTAGATTTAACTCTTAGTTAAATAGTTTGACATTTACCACATCTCTTTATATTTTTATATTATGTGGTTAATAAACTTACTATAATAAGACAAGTGAACCATATGTGGTTTATTATTAATATATATAACATTATCTAAGTCCTTTGGTTGGACCTTATATTTTTAGGAATATTATTTAATTAAAAATATAATACTTTTTTTAAAAACTCAATTATGTCAATTTTGACACTATTTAGTATTTGATTTTCTTGAAAGCCATAAAAACATTATCACTTCGAATAAAATTTATTCAGCTAACCTTAACATGCCATGTTAACCTATAAAATTAGTGTAATTTATAATAATTCTCAATTAACATTTATTTGGATATTTATAATAATAATGATTTTAGTATTTCATTAATAACGTAATTACTGCATCATCATTGTGTCATAAATAAATAAAATTATTTAATTTTAAAAATTATAAATAAACTAAAATTATATTGGAAATATTTTTATATTTATAATGAATATTTATAGTCGAATTTATATTGTTTGTAATCCTATATTAAAAATGGTTTAGTTTTAAACCTTTGAATTTAACTCTTTTAACTCTTCTTTAAATAAAATAATAATAAATGTCCTAATCAAATCCAAGTGTACCAAAGAGGTTCATATTTTATTTCACAGGTTTTTTTGGTTGAATTATACTTATTAAATATAATTAGGACAGGTGTTTGGGTAATTATGATATCATTTTTCCATTAATTGCCCTATTTACTTTTAACAGTGGTAAATAAAAGTCAAAAGTTACTATTCACAAAAAATTGTTTTCATATTATTGAATAAAATTTTACATCCTGATATTAACTGTGTTTCTTGGATTTTTGAAATTCAACTCACATAAGTGGTAAAATTATGTTTATGAAAATTTAAAAATGCTTCTAGAAGGTGGGTAAAAGACGGTAAAAAGATCAATAAAATTTTATACATCTAATTTTATTAGAAAATGACTCCAATAAATTAAATTGAAGATAAATAGGTATTATTTATCTATTTTTACTTAAAATATATTTAAATAAAATAAATATTTATTTAAATAAAAAGTCTGTTTTAAACTATAATGTAGTGTTTTTCACTATTCATCAAAAATTGAATATTTTTAGAAAAATACCAAAAATATACTTTAAGATAATTTTGATATTCCGAATTCCAAAATGAATTATATTTTACCAAATTCAAAACATATATGTTTCTTTAATTAATTTAAAATTAATTCCTGTTGTCAAAACCGAAAAAGAGGTTTATTAAATATGAAAAACTATCAAAAGATTGACAGGCGTTTATGTCAAATTTAAATGTGAAATTACTTATAATGACCTACATTTTATTAAATGATAAAAATATAATATAATTATAATTAAAAACCATTCAAATACATAATTTAAAACTATATATTATTTCAATTAAAAAAGTTGTTTTCAATTAAAATTTAGTATTTTTTAGTATTCATCAAAATATGAAAGTTATCAGAAAAGTACCAAAAATTTATCCAAAATAAATTTTTATGTCTTGATTCTAAAGAAGAAATTAATTTCATTAAATTGAATATTTAAAAGTGTCAAATATTGGTTTTTAAAAAAAATCTTCCATTAAAAGGTGGTAAAAATGAATTTTTTGAAAAATTATTCTTTTATCTGAAAAAATGAATTTGTTATTATATTATGTCTAAGAGACACATATTTTGGATTCTAAAATTATATGGAGTATATAAAATTTAAAATTCAGTTAATAATATCCATAACCGCTTTTGAACGGCTAGTTTGGTAAGTCTTGGTGTGCTCAAACTCGGTGTTGCGTGTAGCTCAAGCTTTGGAATTATTTTAAATAAAATAACTTACTATGAAATCATGGGGTGTTAAATTCTTCCCCCCTTTTGGAAATTTCATCCTCGTAACTTTATAATTTGTCTTGGTAACTTTATTGAAAGTCTGACATTAGAAAAAGAGTCAATAAAACTATCACTTTAAAAGAAAGAAGTAGAAGTACAAAGGTAACGCCGAGATAACCAATACTAGGATTCCATATAGGAAAACATGGATTTGTAAGATAAAATAAGTGTCAAGTTCTGGTGGCGAGTGAGAGAAAAAATAATAAGGAGAAAGTTAACAAAAAGAAAACCAAAAACTTATGATGGGATAAATGGTTATTAGTTTCCTAGTAGGAAAATTAAAAGGATAAACTTTATTTGTTTTAAGTTCCATTTCATAATGTTGAGTAATTTATTTATGAGATTGACTAAGAATATAAATAGATATACTTACTTTTTAATTAGAGTTTCATCCTTTAATAAGTTTCTACCACTAACTTTTTTTTTCAAACGATGAGTATTCAAGATGACTCGGTCACACCTGAAGCACTAGAATCAACTTCTAGGGGATCACAAAATCCACAAAGGAAAAACTATATATATTTACCTTATCTTTAGAGATTAACCAAAACCGAAATGGTTATTATATGATCAGATGATTCCCAAAAAGGATAATCCTTTAGAGAAAGAAATACTATTCTTAATTTCTGAAATTAAACGAACAATACGCAAAGTTCAATAAATACCATTCAATAAACAACTATCCTTAAAATCCTTTAAAATAATACAAACTAATAGTGAAACCCAAAACATAGAATAATTTGATTACACAATATTCTACGTCAAATTTTATCTCCAAATAACATCGACTACTCTTTTAGTCACATATATAAAAGTAATTAACCTGATCACACATTATCTGTGATAGGGTAATCATTTCCATAAATAACCCAAATCACTATAAATCCACAATATAAACATAGATAAGAATCCACCATTACAAATCAAATGAAATACCATAGTATTCTATTTTCCTTAGTCATATAGTGTTCCCAATAGAGTAACCATCTTCCAAACTACAATTAATCACGTAACCACTAAATCATTTTTCTATACTAAGGATATCAATTTGATAAGACATAAGATCTAAAATCAATATATAATTGATCAATAAAATAATTTGACTAAAAATAATTAGTCACACTATCTAGGGACTTCACGTATTCCAGCGGTAGGCAATAAATCCCAATCACACTCTACTTGTGGGTTCGATTCCCGCAGCTATGTCTGACACAACGGGTTTTCACATGGTCTGCGTGTTGTCCTTTTTTAAAAACTATATTTTATAACATTCCCAAAATGAGATAAATTCCTTAAAATAACTATAAAATAATTTCACCACAAATGTTATCTCAAACCTCACATTTTCATACCAAAATTATATAACTTGTAATTTCCTCAAATTCAAGGATCATATAAACGCAAATTGTTATTTATAACTATATAAACAATAGAAAAGACATTTCTTCCTAAAATAGAATTTTCACAAAAAAAACTATAGGGTTACAGATATAAGAGAAAATTAATTCAATGTAATCCCATCATTAAAGAGCACTAATACATTTAAAAATTTCACCACCCATTTATTTCCACATAGGTTCTGCTTGACAAAGAGGTTATCCTATAGAATAAGGAATTCACTCGGGTAATGCCCAGGTCCCCTACATTTATGAAAAATGACTGTAAATGGATTCTTTGGATCATTTTTATTTTCTTCCATAGTACCCTTAATTTTTCCTCATCAATTATTTACTTTATGTCCTTCTTTCCCACACATAAAACATTTCTTCATTCCATTGATACACATCCCTAGGTTTCTCCTTCCGCATTTCTTTCATGATGGAAATTGATATTTCTTTTCTCTATGGTCTCCACTATTGGAGCTCTTATCATTCATCGCCTATCTTCTTTGTTGATTCTAGGAGTTGGTTAATATATATGTTGTTGATCATATTTTGGGGCAACTGATTCAACATTAACATGATATCTTTTACTCCTATCAAAATTCCATTTCATTGCTCATTTCCACCATTGTGCCCACCTTTTAAATCATGTTCAATGTTACTTTGACTTCCTTGGAATCTAGAAATTGACTAACATAAGAAATCATAGTGTAATTCAAAAGATCATTTCTATAATTTTATAACAATTTATTTTCAATCTAAAACACCTTAGGATTACCCAAGGTTATTTATTCTCATCTTATATTAAAATCCTTCAAATCGGTTTGTAAAGAAAATTTGAATTATCCTATGCATATCCCCCAGGAGTGTCATAACCAACAGTGCAACAAGGCCTATTCTTGTGTACCATGATACCTCAGGTCAAGCCCGAAACTTCTTTTTGGAGTTTTCACTCCTAGCTACATCTGTGCCAGAACCGCCTCTACCTTCTCGTATGAAGAAAAGTGTGTATTACTTAAAAAACCCACATAATACTTAAATTACCAAAAATTTTGGATGTTCTTCTATACTATTCCTCAATTTCTATCATAGGTTAGTGTTTTCTAATAAGTTTTTTTTTCTAAATATAGCTTCCAAGGTTTGTACTAAACATCTGTTGATACTAACTATAATGCCCTGACCCTAGATAACCAAGATCGGTGCATTATTACATAACATTGGCATGATAAAAGGAATCATGTACCTAAATACCGTTCAGTTTAGTTGCCTTGGAAGTACTAGATACATACATAAGTTTTACATTACACCATGAAATAAAAAAAACAACATTGTGTCCCTTTTGAACCCTCATATTTCTCCTTGTCCTATTCCTATTGGTTAATCGTAATATACTTCAGTGCATCCTGGAAAAAATAAATCATAGAATGGGGTGAGCTTAGATTCTCAATAAGGATAAGAATATAGTGGATACTTTCATAAATAAGCATAAACATTTAAGGAAATGTATAAGACTAAGACAAAAGCTGTTTAAACTTAAACTTCAGCATAATATGGAAAAGGTAAAATCAAATAATTCAATTTACTTATTCACATTGATATTCTATTTGTCGAAAAATCACATGTAATATCAATATCTACTTCCATAAAGATGGAATGCATAATTCCACACTTCATAACCACATATTCAAGGCCTTGTGCCAAGACTAAAAATAAGATTTTTTCAAGGCCTTGTGCCAAGACACTAGTTTGTCTCATGAGACCTACCGATGCATATAGGAGCTATAGCGGGTTCCACCCATCAGTTACTAAGTCCAATGCATTCCTCATATAAAAAGGTATAAACATAACATAAACATCCATATTAAAACTATCATACTAAAGGTCAATACTTTATCCATAAACCGTGAATGGTATAAAAATAACACATCCATAGTCAAACATATCACAAAACATTCAATACAATATTAAATATTTGTATCATAATAAATCATCCTAAATCAATACTAATATCCTGTAAATGATGTTGACATAGTTTAAAATGATTGGTAAAAATCATTTTTTCAAATATCCCTTTTTCATGAAAACATTTAAAAGTCGCACTATTTATCCAGAAGTTGTTTAAAATAGATTTTTTAATCAAAGTGTCCCATACCAAATTGAAACTTTTAAAATGAATTTCAAGTTTAAAAAATTAATGTCTATATAAATAAAACCTTAAAACCATTTTTATAACATGATCATTAATGAGAATGATTTAAAAGAATATATTTTTAAAACATTTAAAATGATATTTTAGTTAGAGTTCCTAACCAAATGAGAGACGCTTGAATACAAATAATTGAGGTAATCAAAACATTATAATATTTTTAGAATAAAAGTATTAATGATATACTATGTCAAAGTACAATATATACACAAAATAAAAGTGAATTGGCACATAAAAAGAAAGTTGTCTCATTGGAATGTAAGTTGAGATATATTCCTTTATAAAGATTGTTTCCTTAGGTTAAGGATAAATCAATGACATGATTATGTGTGAAAAATATAAATACACTCAACGTGATTGGATATTCAGTGTAAATCAATCAGAGGAAATTCACACATATTCTTATAAAGGCAACACTAATGACATGGATGTTTAACTCAATGAATAGAAAATGAGTTAACTTTACACTTATTAAGTTTATATCGATGACATGAAAAATTGATCAATGGAGTGATTATGTGTATCAGAAGTGTATCCAAAAAAATGGGAGTTTAAATTACTACATAAGTAAATAAATAGTGATTTCACACATAATCTTGGAGTAATGTAATCAATGACGTTTGTGTAAAACCGAATGAGTGGAAATTGAAATTTGAAATTTCATTACCGATTTGGTAACTTACGAAACATACAGCCCATGAAAGAAGGATCACAAATTATGATTTAAATACCCATAAATTAATCTATATTATTAAAACAATACAATCACGGGTAGTATATACACCACACAAATGGTAGTAGTGGCAAATATAGCATGAATCTCATGGGAATAAAAGTGAGATGAAAACCCATTAACTTGTACTTTTCTTTGGTCGAGGGTATGTTAATATCATGTATAATAATTAAATAATTGTTATTAAATTATAAAAAAAACTATATACATAAATACGATAAAATATATGATCCTCTAATATTGCTTTGTTTATAATATTTTAGTTGTATCATCGTTCCAGGTATTAACTGATCTGTTTTTCATTAAAAACTCAGTTACGTAAGCCATGTTTGTTATGGATGGGATTTATTTTATTCTAATAAAATATGATATTAATTTCATAAAAATTATTTTTTGTCATAAAATGAAATTTTTTCATGAATGATTATGAAGGGGAATTAATCTCATCGCGTTCGTGGAGACGGTAATCCGTACATACCCATGAGTGACAATATCATTATATTGATGGTGAAATTGTATGTAATTAGATGGTATATTATATATACCGAATCATTAAAATGTATATTTATTATTTAAATCATTTATACTCATTATTATACCCATCCAAATAATGATGTGTTTGAATAACCAACTACACCACGACGTGGACATGGTAATCTGTACGTATGCACATATGGTGAATTTTTCATTTATAGGATCGATAGAAAAATGAATATTGTTGTACCATTTTTATAATAACATAATAGAATATAGAAGATACTGGAGCTATTATTTTATAATTGAAACAACAAAGAAAGAGGATGTGGAAGAAGAAATGATCTTGAAAGATGTGATGAAATATTTACCACTTCTTCAGGTTCTTCCTTTTGATTAGATCTAAAGGGCTCCTTAGGTTGGATTTCTGACCAAATTAAGGCCTATATGATGAATAAAGGAACGTTTTGAGGATATTTGGGCAAGGGTTGGCCGATCCAAAAGGCTTTTGAGGTGTGAAATTAAGAGAGGGGGGATTCACCTTTTATAAGAGAGTTGAGGGTCACTATAAGAAAATATTGAAATATTATTTTATTATAAAATCATTTTCGGTTTCTAATGGCTCCAAAATAAATCATTTAAAGGATAAATAGGGTATGGGTCTAAAAACTCTCAACCAATAGGTTTTAGATAGGTTTAGTTCATCATATTAACCTTATTTTTTAGATTTAACTCTTAGTTAAATAGTTTGACATTTACCATGTCTCTTTTTATTTTTTATATTATATGGCTAATAAACATACTATAACAAGCCAAAAGAACCCCATGTGGTTAATTATTAATATATATAACCTTAAATAAGTCCTTTGGCCGAACCTTAGATTTTTAAAAATATTATATCAATTAATAATATAATACATGTTTTAAAAACTCAATTTTGTCAATTTTGTCACTATTTAGTATTTTATTTTTTTGAAAGACATAAAAACTTTATAACTTCGTATAATATTTATTTAGATAACCTTAACATTTCATATTAACCTGTAAAATTAGTGTAATTCATCAGAAGACTCAATTTAAATTCATTTGGAAATTTATAATATATATTATTTTAATAATTCATTAATATGGTAATTATTGCATCATCATTGTGTCATAAATAAATTAAATTATTTAATATCTAAACATCATAAATAAACTACCATTATTTAGGAAATATTTCTAGTTTTCTAATGAATACATAGAGTCGAATTTATATTGAGTGTAACCCTTTATTAAAAATGGTTTAGTTATTAAACATTGAATTTAACTCTTTTAATTCGTTTTTAAATAAAATAACAATAAATGTCCTAATCTAATCCAAGTGGACCAAAGTGGTTCATATTTTATTATTAAGGGTTTTTTTTGTCGAATTGTACTTGTCCAATAGAATTAGGATATGTTTTATATTAATTATGATATCATTTTTACCATTAATTACCCTATTTACTTTTAACCGTGGTAAATAAAAGTCAAAAGTTACTATTCATGAAAAGTTATTTTCATCTTATTGAACCACATTTTACATACTGAAATTAACCGTGTCTTTCATATTTTTTAAATCCAACTCACTAAAGTGGTAAAATTATTTTTTATTCATATTTGTAAATGCTTCTAGGAGGTGGGTAAAAGACGGTAAAAAGTTCAATAAAATTTTATACATCTAATTTTATTATAAAATGACACCGATGAATTACATTGAATTTATATAGGTATTATATATCTATTTTTACTAAAAATAAATTTAAATAATGTAAATAAATATTTAAATAAAAAGTCGGTTTTAAACTATAACGTAGTGTTTTTCACTATTCATAAAAAATTGAATTATTTCAGAAAAATACCAAAAATTTACCATAAGAAAATTTTGATATTCCGAATTCAAAAATGAATTCTATTTTACCAAATTCAAAACAGAGAAGTTATATTAATTAATTTAAAATTAATTCCCGTTGTCAAAACCGAAAAGTGGGTTTTTAAAAAGTAAAAACTATCAAATGATTCACATGTGTTTAAGTCAAATTTAAATGTAAAATTACATATAATGACTTAAATTGTATTAAATGATAAAAATATAATCTAATTATACTTCCAAACCATTCAAAAACATAATTTAAAACTATAAATAATTTATATTAAAGAAGTTGTTTTCAATTAAAATTTATTATTTTCCAGTATTCATGAAGTTATGAAAGTTATCAGAAAAGTACCAAAATTGTTTCCAAAATAAAATTTTATGTCCCAATTCTAGAGAAGAATTTAATTTCATTAAATTTAATATATAAAATGGAAAAATATTGGTTTTAAAAAAAATCCATTAAAAGATGGTAAAATTTATTTTTTGAAAAATACTTATTTTATCTAAAAAATGAATTTCTTCTTATATTAGTTCTAGGAAAAATATAATATTTATTGTAAAATTATATGGATTATATAAAATTTAAAATTCAGTCAATACTATTCATAACTACTTTTGAACGACTAGTTTGGTAAGTCATGATGCGCTCGAACTCGGTGTTGTATGTAGCGCAAGCTATTGAATTACATTAAATAAAATAACATACTATGAAATCTTATGGTTTAAAATTTGTTCTAATAAATTATATGATGAATGATTCTACCATGAGGTAGTGGGATGTTACCACATAGATATAGCATAAATGAGACATGGCATGGGGAGATTTTCAAACAGTCTTTTAAGACTACTTTTATCCCGATATGCTGAGGGTTGATATGGCCTTTGATTTTTTGTATCTAGATTACGGAGCTTTACCATTTAAGGATTACTCTGCCTATTTTACTGTAACACCCCAATATTCCACAATACGCTTCTCTTTGAATAATACAGTAGTGTGTATTGTACGCAACTTCGAGTTCTAACACAAATCACAACTAATCAAACTAGCCGTTATGAATAGTAATACCCACTTTTTAAAATTTTATAAATTTTATCTTTCAAAATGGGATTCATTTTTTGATTATGAATACCAAAATTATCTTAGGGTGAATTTTTGGTACTTTTCTGATAACTTTTATATTTTGATGAATTGTGAAAATTACTAAATTTTAATTAAAAACAACTTTTTAATCAAAATATTTAACAGTGATAAATTATGTATTTCAATGATTTTAAAGTATAATTAGATTATATTTTTACCATTTAATCTAATTTTGGTAATTATATTTAATTCCACTTTTAAACTGGACATAAGCAAGTGTCAATCTTTTGATATTTATTATTTCTTAAAAACACAATTTTTGTTTTGACAGCGGGAATTAATTTTAAAATAATTTCTGCCACTTCTGTGTTTTGAATTTAGAAAAATGGAATCCATATTTTGAATCAGTATGTACCTATTGTTTAAATAGGTAACTCTTATTTTTAGACATTTTGAATAATTATTTCAGTAAATATTTTATTTACCATGGATAAATGGTAAATCCGGTAAATAAGGGTAAAAAAATAATATTATAATAATATTAATTTACTGAAAAACGTGTCCTACCCCTATTGGTTGATACATTTCTGACCATGGACATATTTTGGTCGATTTTGGGACCCCATGACACCACTTGTAATTGATACGGACACTTTATGTTAATTAAGTTAATTTCAATACAAAAATGACATAAGCATATATCTTTTAGAAAAACTATTTTTACATAAGGATATATAAGGTATATTTTCAACTATAAATATTCATTAGAAACATAATAAGATTCAATACATAATGGTATTTTATTTATAATTTTTAGACATTGAATAATTAAATTTATTAATGACACAATAATGATACAATATTTCCCTTATTAATGAGAGAATCACATAATTTGTATTATAAATGTTAGAATAAATATAATTTGAAAGTTTTGATTACATCCACGAATTTTATTGGTTAATATGACATGTTAGGATTTATTAAATTATTTTTTTTGAATGAATAAAGTTTTTAAGACTTTAACAAAAATCAATTATTGAATGGTGTCAAAATTGACATAAACAAGTTTTTAAAACAAATATTATATTATTAATTGATATTAAATTCCTTAAAAAATAAGGTTTGTCCAAAAGACATATATAATGATAATTTTATCATTAATGGATCACTTTGAGGTCTCTTGGAAGTATATAGTATATTTATTAACCATATAATATAAAAATACAAAGTGACATGGTAAGTGTCAAAATAATTAACTAAGAGTTAAAACTAAAAGCTAAGGTTAATATAGTGACTCAAACCTGTCTAAAACCTATTGGTTGAGTTTTTTGGACATATACACACATTAAACTTTAAATAATATACTTTTAAGCCATTAGAAACTGAATATGAATTTATTATAAAATAATATTTCTATCTTTTCCTAAGGTGCCCCTCACCCCTCTTATTAAATGGAACTCCCCATTATCTCAAATTTATACCCTAAAAGCCTTTTGGATCGGCCAAACCCTACCAAACTATTCTATAAACATCCCTCAATTCAACCTAGAGGCGTTATTTTGATTAGAAAGCCAACCCAAAGATCCCTTTTGATCAAATCAAAAGGAAGAACTCGAAGAAGAGGTAGTAATTTCACCACCCTTTTTTCAAGTTCCATTCTTCTTCCACTTCTTCATTATTTGTTATTTCAAGTCCAAAATAATAACTCTATTATCTTCTATATACTGTTATGTTATTATAAATATGGTCCAACCATATTCAGTATTCAATCCATCCTTTGAATGACATGTCACCATATGTGCGTACGTACGACTTACCATCTCCATGTCGTGGTGTAATTGTTATTCAAAACATTATTATTTGGATGGGTATGATAATGATGTTTAATTCATGTAAATAATAAATATAACATGATAATTTTTCGGTATATATTATATACCATACATTTATATATTATTTTAACATCAAAATAAGGATATTTTCGCTCATGCGTACGTACGGACTACCGTCTCCACGAACGCGATAAGATTCCTTCCCTATCGTATCCATTAAAGAATAATTTTCATTTGATGATTAAGATTAATGTTTAAGGACATGATATCATTTTGGATATGAATAATATAGAACCTATGGATAAAAAACATGGATTATGTAACAAAACATATAAAAGCAAATGAGTAAGTGAACACCTGAAACGACGATAATACTAAAATATTATTAACAAATCAATATTAAAAGATCATATATGATATCATATTTATGTATATGATTATTGTATAATTTAATAACAATGATTTAACTATTATACTGGATTTTAACCTACCCTATCCCAAGGAAAAGTACAAGGTAAGGGTTTATTTCACAATCTCTTCATTGTCTGATGTTGTTTATACGTAATTATCTGTTGGGACCTCTTTATCATCAATATCCATGTTTCTTAAAAATGTATTTAAAAAAATTCTTACTATTTTATAAAATATGGGTTAAAGTCATTTATAACCTTTTTTTTTGAATTTTTATAAGAATTTTATAAAAGAATCTTTATGTCGTTTTCCAAACAAGGACCTTTTTAACTTTTTTGACCGAATTAAGGTCAGAATGTCTTTTTTTAACTTATACGGCACCTGCGACTATTTTCGGCCATTATAAAATTGTCGAAGCTTCCCTTATGAGCTTATAAGAATTTTTTAAAAGTGAATGTTTTATTTTTTAATTATGATACCTTTAAATGATTTCAAAATTAATATTTTAAGAATTTGTGAAAGGTACTCTTTATCAAGATCAGAATTTTAAATGTTTTAAAGATTTATTTTCTAAATATTTTTTATTAATATCCATGTTTTCAAAATTATTTTAAGGATTTATTTATATGAACATGAATGTTTTGAAATGATATTTCTTTTCAAAAGTTTCATATTGGTATGGGACACTTTGATTCAAAAATCTCTTTTAAATTACTTCCTTTATAAATGTGTGACTTTTCAACGATTTCAAAAAAGAGATATTTCTCTCAAATAGTTTTGATTTCATCTATGTCAACATACTATGATGGATTTTAAGCTTATTTGAAGTTGATCTCTTATGATACAAAACTTCCATATAGTATTGAAGGTTTTGTGATATGTTTGACTGTGGATGTGTTATTTTTATACCTTTCATGGTTTATAGAGAATGTATTGACATTTCGTATGCTAGTTTTAATATGAATGTTTATGTTATGTTTAAAGCTATTCATATGAGGAATTAATTGGACTTAATGAGTGACGGGTGGAGCCCGATACAGCTCTTCGATGCATCGGTAGGTCTCATGAGACAAACAAGTGTCTTGGCAGAAGGCCTTGACCAAATCTTATTTGTAGTCTTGGAACAAGGCCTTGACTATGTGGTTATGATAGTCTGTTATTATGGATTTAATCATTATAAAAGTTGTTATTGATATTTAATGTGATTATTCTACTAGTAGAATATCCATGTGAATATGTAAATGGAATTATTTCATTATAACTTTTCCATTTTATGCTATAGTTCAAGTGTAAGAGTCTTTTGTTTAAGTTATACATTGACTTAAATGTTTATGTTTTTTATGAAAGTTTTTTCTATATTGTAATCCTTACTGAGAATCTGAGATCACCCCTTTCAATGTTTTAATTTTTCCCAGGATGTGAAGAAGTATTTTATGAATGACCTGCATCGATAGTATGAGGGGATATGAAGACAAGATGTTGTTGTAGTTTTTTTTCACTTTATGATATAGTGTATGACTTATGAATATATCTAGTGATTCCAAGGATACTAAACTAATTGTTCATTCTAGACTTCATCTATTGTGATCATGCCAATGTTCTGTAATAATGTACCGACTCTGGGTAACTAGGGTTGGGGCGTTACAGTTGGTATCAGAGGAGGTTTATTACAAACCTTGGAAGCTAGATTTAGATAAACTCTGATTAAAGCAAATAGCCCTAAGATAGACTTTGAGGATTAGTATAGAATAACATCCTATAATTTTGGTATTGTATAGATTTTATGTGTTTTCCAAGAAATAAATTCTTGTTTGGATACGATCAGGTAGATGTGGCTCTGGCACAGATGTACCTAGGGGTAAACCCTGAAAACACCGCTTTGAGCTAGAATCGAACAGGAACTGGTGCACGACCACAGGTCTTGCTCCACTGTTTGTTACAACACTCTCGGGGGATATGCTTAGGATAATTCTCATTTTATTTACAAAACATTATGATGGGTTTATGAGTATATACTTCCTCAAAGAAATTTTTTTTATGATTATGGATGATATCCATAAACTGTTCAATTTATGTTAGGTATTTTACATGTTTGGAATTATTAATTTCAATTCATAAACTGGCCTAGTGTAGGGAATCGTATAGAAATGGAACCTAGTAGAAGGAATGTGAACTCCAGCAATACATATGATCCAATGAGTAAGAAGGATCATATCTTTCACGGTATTAAGCCAACATTTAGAAGGTAAATTGTCTCCCATGTATTCTAAACATATGAAGAAAAAGTATCATGTCTAATAAGATAAGTAATGAATTATCTGAGACCTATGTATTTGAAGGGAATCTAGAGAAGAAAAGGATGTAAGAGAGAAAGATGGATAAAGGGAAGAGGGAAAAGATGAATTTTCCCATATGTGATAACTGTGGGTAGAAACACCCTGAAATTTTCCTGAAGGGAATGAGAGTTTTTTATTAGTTTTGTAAGAACCCGGATCTCTTTTCAGGTATGTTTTTCCTTTTTCTGGAGTTTTTGAGGAAAATGAATTTTTTAGAAATTTCATAAGTACACGCCATGTACTTTCTGAGTACACGCCGTGTACTCTTTTCCCGTCTCGAAGCCGTGTTCTAGCCATGTTCGAGCTACACACACTGTGTGTAAGGCTGAGGTGGAGGCCGGTTATTTCAGAGTACGGAAAATTCGAAGTACACGCCCTGTACTCCAAAATTACACGCTGTGTACTTTCATTTTTTCGTTAAACGGACCGGGGTCGCGTCTAGCCCCCATATTCATCTTCTTCTTCAGTTTTCGACCGTCCGGGAGCGACCGTACGTTCGGATCTTCGACGGATTCCAACCTCGCCGTCCATTCTTCGATTCGATCACGGTCAGTTGCGTTGGAATCGTAGCGGTAAGTTCTCCCTTCTTCTTTAGCCTTGGATCTTGATTCCTCCTCGTTTTCATGTTATCATGGGATGAACGTTTTCTGTGTTTTCTCAGATCTACATTGTTCTAAGAGGAATCTGTCGTCGAGGTTCACGTATATCGATCTCCTCGGATCGAGGTAGGTGGTTTGTGCCATTTTGTAGAAATTATTTGAGTATTTTGTGAAAATTTCTACCAATACCCTTGAACGGGGTATTGCGTGTTTCCTGTTTTTCCTTTGTTGCATTACTTCTTTGCCTGATTGCTTTATTAGAGGTTATTGCTTGTGATTAGAGTATTTTTTTTGTGCTCAGTTTTCCTTACCATGCCTATCTATGGGATTGTGGACTGTTGTTTTATTACTGTTGTTGAGCCTTAGTTGATATACAAGTAGTTATTGAGGTTTACTTGAACGATATGCACGCGCTGAGCATGATTAGTTATACTCAGGACTGTGAGAACCAAGAGTAGCAGACCAAAGGGAGAATAGACGGAAGGGCTTCTCCAGAGTGTCTTTTTAATCACGATGTGGGACAAAGTGGAGAATTGATGGAAGGGCTTCTCCAGAGTGTCTTTAACTACAATGCGGTCCATAGGGGGAATTGACATTGAGTGCTTCCCCAGAGAGACTTCATCATAATACAAGACTATAGGGGGAATTGACGGTGAGTGCTTCCCCAGAGAGTCTTCTTAATTATGTAGCTGAACCAGAGGGGTGATACTGTGTGTGCCTCCCAGAGGGTGCAATTACATAGAGGTTGAACCATAGGGGTTAGACTGTGAGATCTACCCAGAGGGTTACCTGTTTACTTCTTGTTGTTGAATGCTTACTTGTGTTCCTTACTTGTTAAAGTTGTGGATTGTAGTTGTTTGTGCTTTTCTGTTTACTACTTCTTGTTTTAGTACTACCATGTATTCATTGACTGTTAGGCACAGATCTTTGGGTGGTTGCCTACTGGGATTGTATCTCACACCCTATTTGGGCCATGATTTTGGGCCCAAGCAGACTATGTTGCTGTAGGTATAGATAAGGGAAAGCGCCCTTCTACTTCAGGATCTTGACTACATCAGGAGCTGAGGAGTGTGGGACTGGGCCGTTGCTCGCGATGCTAAGGAGATTACTTTGTTTTATTTTGCACTTGGTTTTAGTTGTATTTCAGAACGTTGTTGTGTTTTCTGTTATCCTTAGATACTTCTACCTGCTGTATCATTATCATCACAGTTATATATATACATTGCTTCCGCTGTTTGGTTTCTGTTGTTCTGAATGTTGTTTACTGCTTCCGCTGTTATTGTTGTTTTCTTACCTTGTATACCTTACCGAATGAGGGTATAGTTTCCCCACCGACTCACCAAGGCCCTCGCTTCTAGTCGGAAGCCTCTGGAATTTGGGGAAATTCACTTGAGGTCATGTGGCGAACCGGTTACAGGCACCAGTGGAGGGGCTCTGGACTCGGGACGTTACAAAGTGGTATCAGAGCAGGTTCTTTTCTCTTGCTTTACTGTTTGGAGACTTTAGCTAGGGATAGGATGGATTCGGTACTTGGTATTAAGTTGTGCTCGATGGTAGCTAACTCGTGTACATGGAAAGTCCATACTACCTCGTTAATGGCAGTTTTCTTGTTTTGAGTTTTATGGTTAATTTGTTTTCACCTCGAGTGATTCACATGACTTGTGCGGTTATTGCTTTGATATTTCGGTTCTATTTCTATCGCAACCCGTTGAGATTAGGGTATTCCATCTCATGCATCATATAGGAACTTGTATAAATCACATGTCATGCATTCCTGCCATGCCATCTAGGGTGAATTAGCGATTGCATGCTGTTGTGATAGACTTTGTGTAGATTATGCATGTTGTTGTGATAGTTACTTGATAGATTCTACGCTGCTATGTTAGAAAACAATTGTTCTGTTTCTTGCTTAAAATGAACGCCAAATTTTGGTTCATGAGGTGTTATGGACCCTCACGGATCGGAAATTGCAATCCTTTCCCTTGTTTTTAGTCTTTTTGGAATTCTGTGCAGTTTCTGAGCTACTACCGAGAAAACCCAGAATACAGGGTGTGTACTTTTTAGATACATGCCATGTAGATTTCAGGCCGTGTCACTGACCGTGTGAGTAGAACACGGTGTCATGGGAGTAACTTCGGGAACACACTGTGTACCATTGGTACACGCCGTGTGAGTTCGGAGCCGTGTACCCGGTCGTGTCACCAACAACACGGGTCGGGGAAGCTCGGGTAGAACACGCCATGTCCATAGGGAACACGCCGTGTAGTTCTGTCTAGGTACCCGGCCGTGTCACGACCAACATGGTCCGCTGTGACCTTCCTTTCCACACACCGTGTTGTTCGGAACACACCGTGTAGTCTTGTCCAGGTACCCGGCCATGTCACGAACAACACGAGATAGTGTCGCCTTCGCCTATGCATTCCGTTCTTGTTCGGAGCACACCGTGTAAGTTCCAGCTGTGTAGACGGTCGTGTACTCAAGAACACGGACCGCGGAAGCCTTGTCTAGTGCACACCGTGTTTGTTTCGAACATGCTGTGTAGTCTCGGGTTGACTCAGACCATGTGGGTTAGCCGTGTAAGGAGACTCGGGCAGGGGAATAGTTTTCAAGTACACGTCGTGTTCAGGGGTCAACACGCAGTGTAGTTTGTAGTGTACATGACTTGTAGGGCAGCGGTACACGCCCATGTCAGTGGTTTCAAAAGACACGCCGTGTAATTTTATACACGTCTTGTAGTCATGTTTTGAAATGTTGTGTGTTTTTCCCCTGTTCGCATTTTTTTCTCTTGTGTTCTCTGTCTTTGTTTCCTGATCTAAGGTGGGCTTTTGATCTTTCAGAGATATGCCTCCGAGACGTCCTCCAGTCATACGCCTGTCGTAAGTTAGTGATCAGACGCCAGATATGGCAGATCAAATACTTCCTGTCGATCCCCCAGCTGAGACAGCTTTGGCACCGGTTGTCATACCATATGCAGGCGCTGATGCATAGTTTAGGGAAGGTTTCATGAGGATGATGCATGCCTTCCAGGGAGCACTGCCTCCTGCCTCTTCTATGGCAGACATGACGCGGGTTTTCTAGCAGCAGCGTCCTCCCACGTTCTCGGGGGAGGGAGGACCTCAGGCTGCAGAGTCATTGCAAGAATCCATTCTGACTATATTCGAGCATCTGAAGATTCCTCCAGAGAGGCGGGTCAAGCTCGCCACCTACATGCTCCGATAATCCTCTAAGAGATGGTGGGACGTGGTCTCACAGGCGGGTCAGCAGCAGGCTATGACTTGGGGGGAGTTCCAGCGCGTTTTCTATGACTACTTCTACCCGGAGACCCTGAGGGCCGATCGAGCCCAGGAGTTCATGAGCTTAGAGCAGGGTAATCTATCTGTCATGGAGTATTCCTCTCGTTTCACTGATCTGCAGCATTTTACACCACTTCGGGATGGGAGTGGGGTGTTATTGGCAAGGAATTTTGAGGATGGACTCAGGCGAGAGATCCGCTCGAAGGTGAACATATTCCAGCTGACTTCCATTACTTCCATCATCAACCAGGCACTGATTGCGGAGCACAATCTGAGAGACTCTGGAGCTACGAGCCAGGGCGGTTCTGCTTCCAGAGATAGCATTCCTTCGGATGACAGCAAGAAGCGTCGTAGGGGGACTACGCGTGGTGATTCGAGGAAGCGAGACGTGTCATCAGGTAGCCAGGTGACATGCTATCAGTGTAGCCAAACAGGGAACACGAGGTCGCAGTGCCAGAGGGACCCAGTGGAGTGCCGATCTTGCGGCAAGATGGGTCACCTTCAGCGTTTCTTCTAGGTTTTCTCACCAGCAGCAGGTTATCGGGGTTCTTCCATGACTCCTCGTTCAGGAGTAGAACCGCCATTTTCTCACCAGTAGGGGAACTGGAGTTCTTCCGGCCGTACGGGCCGAGTGGAGGTTGAGGCCGTGGCGGTCAGCCACCAGTCCCTCAGCACCAACAGGGAGGTTCAGCTCAGAGTGGTCAGTCAGGGGCGCAGGGCCACGGTGCAGGCCAGTCTTTCTCCGTGGAGAAGACTTATCATGAGCAGGACCCCGAACCTTCTACTGTTCGAGGTATGGTTTTAGTAGCCTCAGTTTTATCTTCAACCCTTTTCGATACTGGTGCTACGCATAGCTTTATCTCTGTTGCTGTTGTGGAAAGCCTTGGACTCTGCATCTTTTCTTCTGCTGACTTGTTGACACTAGACACACCCTTGGGGACAAGGACATCTAGTGTATGCCAGTGTAGAGAGTTCCCTCTCGAGGTTGCATGGTATCGCTTCTTATGGGATCTCTATGTCCTTGAGATGACATGCTATGATGTCATCCTTGGAATGGATTGGTTGGTTCCCTTTGAGGCAGTCGTTGACTGTTATCGCCGCAGAGTGAGTTTCGTTTCACCAGAGGGTGAATCTTTTCTTCATAGAGGCGAATGGGATGTTCGGGTGAGTCGGGAGGGACTCGAGCATCTTGGTCTAGGAGGGGTGACAACCCAGATTTCTAGCCTTTATTTGGATGATCAGGGGACTCCACAGTTGGACTTTCCTCCAGTGGTGGATCGCTTCAAGGATGTATTTCCAGAGCACTTTTCGGGTTTGCCTCCGGAGCGTGAGGTAGACTTCTCTATTGAGCTCATGCCATGAGTGGCACCGGTGTCCATTCCTCCATATAGGATAGACACACCTATTTTGAAGGAGCTCAAGAAGCAGTTGGAGGAGCTACATTCTAAGGGTTTCATTCGACCCAGTACTTCTCCTTGGGGTTCGCCTGTTCTGTTTGAAAAGATACCAGACGGTACCCTTTGACTTTGTGTGGATTATCAGAAGCTGAACCAGTTGACTGTTAAGAACCGATATCTCTTGTCGCGGATTGATGACCTTTTCGATCAGCTTCGAGGAGCCCGGGTGTTCTCCAAGATTGACTTGAGGTCCGGTTATCATCAGTTTCATGTTATACCATAAGATATACCTATGAAAGCCTTCATGAGTAGGTATGGCCTATACGAGTATACAATCATGCCATTCGGTCTCACGAACGCGCCTGCAGTTTTCATGGCACTGATGAACCGAGTGTTCCATCCTTACTTGGACTCTTTCATCATGGTCTTTGTGGGTGATATCTTGGTGTATTCTCACACTCGACACGACCATGCCACACATCTTGAGATCATTCTCAGTACATTGAGAGAGCATCATCTTTATGCTAAACTCTCGAAGTGCCACTTCTTGATGGATCAGATTCACTTCTTGGGTCACGTCATCTCAGAGGCAGGAGTATCAGTGGACCTAGAGAAAGTGAGAGCTGTAGTTTCCTAGGAGCAGCCAAAGAACGTCTTTGAGGTACAGAGTTTCCTAGGGATAGATGGATACTACAGATGCTTCATTCAGGACTTTTCTCATCTAGCATCACCTTTGACAGGTCTGACCAAGAAGGGGGCGAAGTTCTTATGGTCAGATTCTTGTGAGTCAGCCTTTCCGGAGCTGAAAGGGAGGTTGACGTCAGCACCAATACTAGTCTTTCCAGATCCGGGGAGGATCTACACTGTTTACTATGATTCTTCGGGTATCGGGCTGGGAGATGTGCTTATGCAGGGAGATGGAGTCGTTGTGTATGGGTGTCGGCAGTTGAGGCCACATGAGAGGAACTACCCTACGCACGATCTGGAGTTGGCAGCTGTTGTTCATGCCTTGCGCTGTTGGATACACTATCTTCTGGGAGATCACTTTGTGGTCTTCACTGACCAAAAGAGTCTTAACTATATATTCACTCAACGTGATCTGAATCTAAGGCAGCACAGGTGGGTCAAGTATCTTCAGTCTTTTGATTTTGAGCTCGCGTGTACGCTGGGAAAGGGAAATGTCTTGGAAGATGCGTTGGGTAGGAGAACTAAAATTCAGGTAGTTCAGGAGGCCTGTAGTGAGTGGCAGCTAATGGATCTATTCTCTGAGATTCATCTGGAGGTGCACGACAGACGGGGACAGAATTTTTTATCTTCTGTATTTGTTACCTCCACGCTACTTGATTGGGTACGGATGAGGCAGCTATCAGACTCAGAAGGCTTAGTCCTGCGGGAGAGTGTGTCAGGAGGGGACCCTCTTCCTGGATGGACAGAGGGTGAGGATGAGATCTTGCGCTTCCAGGGACGCGTATGGGTGCCAGTAGACATACGCGAGGAGCTGATGTGGGATTTCCATTCCTCTATTTGGGAATTTCATCCTGGCATCACCAAGATGTATCGGGACCTTCATCTCCAATACTGGTGGCCTGGTATGAAGAAGTATGTTGCTGGTTTTGTCTTGAGATGTTCTACTTGTCAGCAGGTGAAAGCAGATAATCAGCGACCAGAAGGGCTTTTACAGTAGTTACGCATTCCGGAGTGGAAGTGGATTGATGTTGCGATGGACTTCGTGACCGGGTTGCAGAGATCACCGGGGGGGAACGATGTTGTTTGGGTTGTCGTCGATATACTTACTAAGGTTGATCACTTCTTGCTGATCAAGGAGACATTCATTGTCGATGATCTGGGATGACTTTACATTAGAGAGATCATTCATCTGCATGGAGTTTCGCGCTCTATTGTTTCAGACAGAGATGCGCGCTTTACCTCTCGGTTCTGGGTGGGACTTCATAAGGCCTTGGGTACACAGGTACTTCTAAGTACAGCTTACCATCCCCAGACTGACGGCCAGTCCAAGCGCACGATCCAGGTGCTTGAGGATATTCTCTGAGCTTGCATCCTTAACTTTGGAGGTCCTTGGGAGAAGCATATTCCTCTGGTGGAGTTTTCCTACAACAACAGTTTCTAGGCGACCATTCAGATGGCGCCATATGAGGCTTTGTACGGTAGGCCATGCCGATCACCCTTATGCTAGCTGGAGGCAGGAGACGCAACTTTGCTGGGACCTTGTCTTGTTCAAGAGACTTCATAGCTGATAGAGGTAATTCATAAGAGGATGGATACAGTGTAGTCTCGACAGAAGTCTTATGCTGATCAGCAGAGACGACCTCTGGAGTTCAAGGTCGGTGATCAGGTTTTCCTACGTGTCGCACCGAGGTTGGGACTCAAGTGGATTCGGAGACTGGGTAACCTTTCGCTGTGGTACATCTGGCCGTTTGAGGTCTTGGAGAGAGTGGGGCCGGTCGCCTATCGGTTGCAGCTACCTCAAAGGTATCGGGCCATGCACGACGTCTTCCATGTCTCTCAGCTCTGATGCTACTTTTCAGACCCTTCTCACGTCTTCCTACCCGAGGAAGTCAATCTTGAAGCGGATGCGTCATTCGAGGAGAATCCTATCCGGATTGTCGATCGTAGTATGAAGATTCTCTACGGGAGGTCTGTTCCTATGGTACGAGTGCTATGGTAGCACCGGCAAGTACCGGACGAGACCTGGGAGAGGGAGGCCGATGTACGATCACAGTGGCCGGAGCTGTTCGGGGTTTCTCCTTCTCTGCCTCATTAGGGAAATTTGAGGATGAATTTCTTTAAGGGGGGAAGTTTGTAAGAACCCGGATCTCTTTTCAGGTATGTTTTTCCTTTTTCTGGAGTTTTTGAGAAAAATTAATTTTCTGGAAATTTCATAAGTACACGCCGTGTACTTTCTTAGTACACGCCGTGTACTCTTTTCCCGGCTCGAAGCCGTGTGATGGTTGTGTCTGGGCCACACACACGGTGTGTAAGGCTGAGGTGGAGGCCGGTTATTTCGGAGTACGGAAAATTCGAAGTACACGCCGTGTACTACAAAAGTACACGCCGTACTTTCTTTTTTCATTAAACGGACCGGGGTCGTGTCTAACCCCCATATTCATCTTCTTCAGTTTTCCACCGTCTGGGAGCAACGATACGGCCGGATCTTCGACGGATTCCCGCCTCGCCGTCCGTTCTCCGATTCAAGCAAGGTCAGTTGGGTTGGAACCGCAGCGGTATGTTCTTCCTTCTAATTTAGCCTTGGATCTTGATTCCTCCTCATTTCCAAGTTATCATGGGATGAACGTTTTTTGCGTTTTCTCAGATCTACGTTGTTCTAAGAGGAATCTGTTGTAGAGGTTCACGTATATTGATCTCCTTGGATCGAGGTAGGTGGTTTGTGCCATTATATAGAAATTCTTTCAGTATTTTGTGAAAAATTTCCACCAATACCCTTGAACGGGGTATTGTGTGTTTCCTGTTTTTCCCTTGTTGCTTGCCTTCTTTGCTTGATTACTTTAGTAGAGGTTATTCCTTGTGATTAGAGTATTTTCTTTGTGCTCAGTTTGCCTTGCCATGCCTAGATATAGAATTGTGTACTGTTGTTTTGTTACTGTTGTTGAGCCTTAGTTGATAGCCAAGTAGTTCTTGAGGTTTACATGGACGATATGCACACGCTGAACATGTTTAGTTGTACACAAGACTGTGAGAACCTAGAGTAGCAGACCAAAGGGAAAATTGACAGAAGGGCTTCTCCAGAGTGTCTTTTTAATCACGATGTGGGACCAAGTGAAGAATTGATGGAAGGGCTTCTCCAGAGTGTCTTTAACTACGACGCGGGCCACATGGGGAATTGACGTTGAGTGCTTCCCCATAGATCCTTCAGCACGATATGAGACTATAGGGGGAATTGACGGTGAGTGCTTCCCCAGAGAGTCTTCTTAATTACTTAGCTGAACCAGAGGGGTGAGACTGTGTGTGCCTCCCAGAGGGTTGCTATTACTTAGAGGTTGTACCATAGGGGTTTGACTATCAGAGCTACCATGAGGGTTACCTGTTTAATTCTTGTTGTTGACTGCTTACATGTGTGCCTTACTTGTTAAACCTGTGGATTTTAGTTTTTTGTGCTTTTCTATTTACTGCTTCTTCTTTTAGTACTGCCATGTATTCATTGACTGTTAGGCACAAATCTTTGGGTGGTTGCCTACTAGGATAGTATCTCACACCCTGTTTCGTCCATGCTTTTGGGCCCAAGCAGACTATGTTCCTGTAGGTATTGATAAGGGCAAGTGCCCTTCTACTTCAGGATCTTGACTGCATCAGGAGCTGGGGAGCATGGGACCGAGCCGTGGCTCGCGATGCATAGGATATTAATTTGTTTTCTTTTTCACTTGGTTTCAGTTGTATTTCAGCATGATGTTGCATTTTATATTTTCCTTAGATACTTGTACCTGCTGCATCATTTTAATCATAGATATATATATACATTGCTTCCTCTGTTTGGATTCTGTTGTTATGCATGTTGTTTACTGCTTCCGTTGTTATTTTTTTTCTTACCTTATATACCTTACCGAATGAAGGCATAGTTTCCCCACCAACTCTCTAAGGCCCTCGCTGCTAGTCGTCAGCCTCTGGCATTCGGGGAAACACACATGAGGTCATGTGGCGAACTGGGTACGGGCACCAGTGGAGGGGCTCCGGACTCAGGACGTTACAAGTGTGGAGAAAAAGGAAATCATGTACGTGACTGCAAGGGTAAGAAAAAACATTTCAAATGTAAAATGATTCATCTGTAAGGAGTTGGGAGACTACGCGAACCAATGTCCAAATCATTAGATTAGGCCCCCAAATGATGATATTGGATAATAATCAAGTTATCATACTACCACAAATGAGGAGGAATGATTAGAGTTCTTATGTTGTTATTAAATAATTATTTCATTTCCGTGTTGTATCAATGATGAACTGGTTATAATAATTATGGAGTATATAAGGATTTTACTATAGTACTATTTCATTAAGGACTTTAGATTGTCTAGAACCATGAAAATTGACTCAATAGTAGGTTAAATGTTTTGAAAATATATGGTTGAGAGAAAGATAAACCATAATACGGTTCTGATATTGAGGTAGTGATTTTGGAATAATACATTTTTGATTTGGATAAATTATATTGGATATTCATGACTACCATGAAACTGATTAATGATTTGTATATTCCATCATTGTTTGAGTGTAAAACATTTCTAGATAGAAGGATTATATCCAGTATTCTATAATGAATAAGGGAGCATGAATATTATCAATAAGGTTTTATGGTAATTCAAGATGTTGTAGTGTATTAAAAGAATACATAATGATGGTGTTCACATGTTATTCCGTGGAAAAAAGGATCATCATTGTGTTTATCTTCCCTATAAATGTTGGACTATGAGTTTGGACAGATGTATTTTTAATAAGTCTAGTTTGAGATTATTTTTAGATTTCCATAAAAAGGATAACCCGGAGGTCAGGCAGCAACCCGTCACGTCCGTCAAGGCCGTGAGACTTGAACCTGCAAATGAAGGTCAAAAAATGTGTATCACCTACCACTGACCCACGTGATGTCCGGGATTGAATAATGTAGTTTTTTTAAATGTTCTTATTGATGAATTATAAATTCATTTTTTTTAAAACCCTATATGAACAAGATAAATAGAATATTTGTTTATGTTCTATTAACTTTTAAGGTGAAAAATGAGCTAAAGGATGGAACTCTAATTGACAAGTATACATTTTATTATTCTATTATGAAAAAAATAAATTCTTAAACTTTAGGTAAGGCATCATAAAACAAAAAATGTGTTATCCAAATAACTTATGTATTTGTGAACTGATGATATTTTAAATCATCATAGATTGATGGCTTTGAGACCCTCAATTTTACAATTATTTGTGAATGATGACCTTAATCACTTCCTATAAATATTTACGTTTTTCCTCCAATTATGTGTCTCTAATTTCCAGTAATGTTCTCCAAATATAAATCATAATTTGGTGGTGAACCTTTCATTTCTCTTTTCCTCTTATTAAGACTAAATTTTATTAACCCAATTTCCGATGTGGGTTTTTCCACAAAGATATTTTCAATTTTAAACCTTTTCTTTTCAAAGAACAATTTCAAATTGTGGGGAAGAAATTTATTGAAGGAGGGTAGAATGTAACACCCCAATCTTCCATGGTATTCTTGTCTTTGAATAATACAGTACCGTGTGTTGTAGGCAACTTTGAGTTCTAACAAACACCTCAACTAATCAAACTAGCTGTTATGACTAGTAATACCCACTTTTTGAAATATTATAAATTTTATCTTTTAAAATGGAATTCATTTTTGGATTTGGAATATCAAAAATTTTTTAGGGTGAATTTTGGGTACATTTCTGATAACTTTCATATTTTTATGAATAGTGAAAATTACTAAATTTTAATTAAAGACAACTTTTTTAATTGAAATAATTAATAGTGATAAATTATGAAATTTGGTGATTTTAAAGTATAATTAGATTATATTTTTTACCATTTAATCAAATTTTGGACATTGGATATAATTCCACATTTAAACTGGACATAAGCAAGTGTCAATCATTTGATATTTATTATTTCTTAAAAACACGCTTTTTGTTTTAGCAGCAGGAATTAATTTTAAATTAATTTCTTCCACTTTTTTGTTTTGAATTTGAAAAAATGGATTCCATATTTGAAATAAGGATGTACAAATTGTGTAAAAAGGTAACCCTTATTTTTAGACAATTTGAATAATTACTTCGGTAAATATCTTATTTACCATGGTTAAAGGGTAAATCCGGTAAATAAGGGTAACAAAATAATATTATAAGAATATTAACATACACTAAAACATGTCCTAACCCTATTGGTTGATACCTTTCTGACCATGGGAATATTTGGGTCGATTTTGGGACCCCATGGAACCACTTGTAAGTGATATGGACACTTTATATTAATTAAGTTAAAGTAAATACAAAAATGACATAAGAAAATATCTTTTAGAAAATCAAATTTTACATAGGGTTATATATAGTATATTTTAGACAATAAATATTAATTAGAAAGATAAAAATATTTAATACATAATGGTATTTTAATTATCATTTTTAGACATTGAATAATTAAATTTGTTAACGACACAATAATGATGCAGTATTTTCCTTATTAATGAAAGAATCAAATAATTTTTATTATAAATGTTAAAATAAATATAATTTGAAAATTTTTATGACATCCACGAATTTTATTGGTAAATATGACATGTTAGGATTGATTAAAATAAAAAAATTTTAACTAATAAAGCTTTTAAGACTTTAAAAAAAATCAATTATTGAATAGTGTCAAAATTGACAAAAATGAGTTTTTAAAAACAAATATTATATTATTTATTGATATTCTATTAATAAAAATTTAAGGTTCGGCCAAAGAACTTATATAATGATAATGTTATCCTAAATTCATCACTTTGGGGTCTCTTTTAAGTATATCGTATGTTTATTAGCCATATAATATAAAAATACAATGTGACATGGTAAATGTCAAACTAATTAACTAAGAGTTAAAACTAAAAGATAAGGTTAATATAGTTACCCAAACCTGTCTAAAACCAATTGTTTGAGTTTTTTTTCGACCTATACCCACCTTAAATTTTAAATAATCCACTTTGGAGCCATTAGAAACTGAATATGAATTTATTATAAAATAATTTTTCTAGTTTTTCCTAAGGTGGCCCTCACCCCTCTTATAAAAGGGCACTCCCACTTCTCCCAAATTTATACCCTCAAAGCCTTTTGGATCAGCCAACCCCTGCCCAAATATTCTCTAAACATCCAAAACTTCTCCCTATAGGAATAATTTTGATCATAAATCCAACCTAAGGAGTCCTTTTGATCAAATCAAAAGGAAGAACTCGAAGAAAATGTAATAATTTCACCACCCTTTTTCAAGTTCCTTTCTCCTTCCACTTCATCTTTCTTTGTTATTTCCATTCTAAAATAATAAATCTGGTATATTCTATATAATTTTATGTTATTATAAATATGGTACATCCATATTCAGTATTATATCCATCCTTTGAATGACATGTCACCATAAGTGTGTACGTACGACTTACCGTTTCCACGTAGTGGTGTAATTGTTATTCAAAAAATTATTTTTTAGATGGGTATAATAATGATGTTTAATTCATGTAAATAATAAATATAACATGATAATTATTCTACATATATGATATATCATCCAATTATATGTTATTTTGACATTAAAATAATGATATTGTCGCTCGTGCGTACGTACGGACTACCATCTCCACGAACGCGATGAGATTCATTACCCATCGTATCCATTCAAGACTAATTTTCATTTTATGATTAAAAATAATGTTTAAGGACTTGATATAATTCTATATATGAATA
Source organism: Viscum album (assembly GCA_963277665.1). Classification (NCBI taxonomy): domain Eukaryota; kingdom Viridiplantae; phylum Streptophyta; class Magnoliopsida; order Santalales; family Viscaceae; genus Viscum; species Viscum album. The sequence goes on along the minus strand of OY728147.1, from coordinate 175,877,408 downwards.
AGATACAACCTCCTGATAAAAAAAATGGATTATGTTACAAAACATATAAAAGAAAACGAGTAAGTGAACACCCGAAACGACGATAATACTAAAATATTATTAACAAAGAAATATTAAAAGATCATATATGATATCATATTTTTGTATATGATTATTTTATAATTTAATAAAAATTATATAAATATTATACAGGAGGTTAACCTACCTTCGACCAAGTAAAAGTACAAGGTAAGAGTTTATTTCACAATCTCATCATTATCTGAGGTTGTTTATACGTAATTACTTACTGGGACCTCTTTATCATCCACATCCATGTATCTTAAAAATGTATTTTAAAAAATTCTTACTATTTTACAGAATATGGGTTAAAGTTATCTATACCCTTGTTTTACTTTTTATAAGAAGTTTATAATGGAATCTTTCTATCATTTTCCAAACAAGGTCCTTTTTAACTTTTTTGACAGAATTAAGGTAAGACTGTCTTTTTTTAACATATATGGAAGGTGTGGCTATTTTCCGCCGTCATAAAATTTTTGAAACTTCCATTACAAGCTTGTAAGAATATTTTTAAAGTAAATGTTTTATTTTATAATTATGTGACCTTTAAATTATTTCAAAAACAATATTTTAAGAATTTATGAAAGGTACTCTTTATCAAGATCAGAATTTTAAATGTTTTAACTATTAATATTTATAAATCTTTTTTATTAATGACCATGTTTTCAAAATGATTTTAAGGATTTGTTTATATGGACATGAATGTTTTGAAATGATATTTCTTTTCAAAAGTTTGAAAGTGGTATGAGATGCTTTGAATCAAAAATATCTTTTAAATTAATTCCTTTATAAATGTGTGCCTTTTCAATGATTTCAAAAAAGAGATATTTCTCTCAAATAGTTTCTATTTCATCTATTCCAACATCTTGTGATGGATTTTAAGCTTATTTGAAGTTGATCTATTATTATACAAAACTTCCATATAGTATTTAAGGTTTTGTGATATGTTTGACTGTGGATGTGTTATTTTTATATCGTTCATGGTTGATGGAGAATGTATTGACATTTCGTATGCTAGTTTTAATAAGAATGTTTATGTTATGTTTAAACCTGTTCATATGATGAATTCATTGGACTTAAGAAGTGATGGGTGGAGCCCACTATAGATCCTCGATGCATCGGTAGGTCTCATGAGACAAACTAGTGTCTTGGAACAAGGCCTTGACAAAATCTTATTTGTAGTCTTCGTAAAAGGCCTTAACTATGTGGTTATGATAGTCTGGAATTATGCATTCCATCATTATAAAAGTGGTTATTGATATTTCATGTGATTATTCGACTAGAAGAATATCCATGTGAATAAGTAAATGGAATTATTTCATTTTAACTTTTCCATATTATGATGTAGTTCAAGTTTAAGAGGCTTTTGTTTTAGTTATACATTGCCTTAAATTTTTATGTTTTTTAATGAAAGATTCCGCTATATTGTTTTCCTTACTAAGCATATGAGATCACCCCTTTAAATGTTTTAATTTTTCCCAGTATGTGAATAAGTATTTTTTGAATTACCTATAGGGATAGTATGAGGGGATATGAAGACAAGATGTTGTTGTAGTTTTTTTCATTGAATGATGTAATATAAGACATATGAATATATCTAGTGATTCCACAGCTACTAAAATAATTGGTCCTTCGAGACTTGATCTTTTGTGATCATGCCAATGTTATGTAATAATGCACTAACTCTGGGTAACTGGGGTTGGGGTGTTACAGTTTGTATCAGAGGAAGTTTATTACAAAACTTGTAAGCTAGATTTAGATAAACTCTGATTAGAGCACATAGCCCTAAGATTGACTTTGAGGATTAGTATATAAGAACTTACAAGATTTTTTGTATTGTAGAGATTTTGAGAGTTTTCCAAGAAATACATCCCTTTCTAGATACGAGCTGGTAGTGGCGGTTCTGGCACAGAAGTACTTGGGGGTAAAATCCAAAAACACCGCTTTTTACTAGACTCGAACGGGAACTGGTGCACGACAATGGGCCTTGCTTCACTCTTGGTTACGACACTCCCAGGGGATATGCTTAGGATAATTCTCATTTTCTTTACAAACCATTATGAAGGGTTTATGAGTATATACTTCCTCAAAGAAAACATTTTTATGATTATGGATGATATCCTTAAACTGTTCAATTTATGTTAGGTATTTTACAAGTTTGGAATTATTCATCACAATTCACAAATTGACCTAGTGTATACCATTGTATAGAAATGGCGCTTAGTAGAAGGAATGTGAACTCTAGAAATACATATGATCCAAAGAGTAATAAGGGTCATATCTTCCATGGTATTAAGCCAACATTTAGAAGGAAACTTTTCTCCCATGTATTATTAACATATAAAGAAAATGTATCATGTGTTAATAAGATAAGTAAATAATTCTCTGAGTCCCGTGGATTTGAAGGGAAGCAAGAGAAGAAAAGGTTGGAAGAGAGAAAGATAGATAAAGGGAAGAGGGAAAAGAAGAATTTTCCCATATGTGATAACTGTGGGAAGAAACACCCTGGAACTTTCCTGATGGGAATGAGAGTTTGTTATAAGTGTGGAGAAAAAGGAAAACATTTACGTGACTGCAAGGGTAATAAAAAGGTTTCAAATGTACAATGATTCATTTGTAAAAAGTTGGGACACTACACGAACCATTGCCCAAATCATCAGAGTATGCATCAAAAGATTCTATTGGATAATAATCAAGTTATGATACTACCACAGATGATGAGGAATGATTAGATTTCAAATGTTGTTATTAAATAATTATGTCATTTGAGTGTTGTATCAACGATGAACTGGTTATAATAATTATGGAGTATATAAGGATTGTAATTTAGTACTATTTCATTAAGGACTTGAGATTGTGTGGAACCAAGAAAAGTGACTCAATAGCAGGTTAAATTTTTGGAAAATATATGGTTGAGAGAAAGATAAACCATAATACGGTTCTGATACTGAGGTAGTGATTTTGGAATAATACATTTTTGATTTGGATAAATTATATTGGATATTTTTGACTACCATGAAACTGCTTAATGATTTGTATATTCCATCATTGTTTGAGTTTACAACATTTTTGGATAGAAGGAGTATATCCAGTATTCTTTAATCAATAAGGGAGCATGAATGTAATCAATAAGGTTTTATGGTAACTCAGGATGTTGTAGTGTTTTAAAAGAATACATGATGAATGTATTCACTTGTTATTATGAGGAAAAAAGGATCTTCATTGTTTTTATCTTCCCTATAAATTTGGGACTGTGAGTTTGGACAAATGTATTTTGGATAAGTCTAGTTTGAGATCATTTCCATAAAAAGGACATCTTGGAGGTCGGGCGGCAACCCATCGCGTCCGGCAAGGCCACGAGACTTGAAACCACAACCAAAGGATGACAAAGGTGTATCACCTACCACTGACCCACGTGATTTCCTAGATTGAAAAAATTAGTTTTTAAGGGTCTGGTTGATGAATTATAAATTCATTTTTTTGGGACCCTATACGAACAAGATAAATATAATATTTTTTTAAGTTCTATTATCTTTTAATGTGAAATATGAGTTAATGAATGGAACTCTACTTGAAAAGTATACATTTTTTTCTTCTCTTATGGAAAAAATAAATTATTAAACTTTAGTTAAGGCATCTTAAAAACAAAAAATCTGTTATCCTAATACATTATGTTTTTTTGAACCGATGATATTTTAAATCATCATGGATTGATGGCTTTGAGACCCTCAATTCTACAATTGTTTGTGACTGATGTCCTTAAACACTCCCTATAAATATTTAAGATTTTCCTCCAATTATGTGTCTATAATTTCCACCAATGTTCTCTAAATTGAGATCATAATTTGGTGGTGACCCTATCATTTATCTTTTCCTCTTATTAAGACTAAATTTTATTAACCCAATTTTCGATGTGGATTTTCCCACAAAGATATTTTCTATTTTAAACCTTTTATTTTAGAAAAAAAATTCAAATTGCGAGGACGTGATTTATTGAATGAGGGGAGAATGTAACACCCCATGATTCTATGGTACGCTTCTCTTTGAATAATATAGTAGTGTGTGTTGTACGCAACTTCGAGTTCTAGCACACACCACAACTAATAAATCTAGCCGTTATGAATAGTAATGCCCACTTTTTGAAATTTTATAAATTTTATCATTCAAAATTGACTTCATTTTTGGATTTGGAATATCGAAATTAGTTTAGGGTGAATTTTTGGTACTTTCCTGATAACTTTCATATTTTGATGAATAGTTAAAATTACTAAATTTTAATTAAAAACAAATTTTTTAATCGAAATAATTAATAGTGATAAATTATGATGTTTAGTGATTTTAAAGTATAATTAGATTATATTTTTACCATTTAATCCAATTTTTTACATTGGATATAATTCCAAATTTAAACTGGACATAACCAAGTGTCAATATTTTGATATTTATTATTTCATAAAAACAAGTTTTTTATTTTGACAGCAGGAATTAATTTTAAATTTTTTTCTACCACTTCTATTTTTTGAATTTGGAAAAATGGATTCCATATTTATAATCAAGATGTCCAAATTTTTTAAATAGGTAACTCTTATTTTTATACATTTTGAATAATTACTTCGGTAAATATTTTATTTACCATTATTAAAGGATAAATCCGGTAAATAAGGGTAACAAATTAATATTATAATAATATTAATTTACCATAAAACGTGTCCTAACCCTATTGGTTGATACAGTTTCGACCATGTGAATATTTGGGTCGATTTTGGGACCCCATGGAGCCACTTGTAAGTGATAGGGACACTTTATATTAATTATGTTAAAGTAAATACAAAAATGACAAAAGCTTATATGTTTTATAAAAACAATTTTCATATAGGGTTATATATGTTATAGTTTCAAATATATATATTAATTATAAATCTGAATAGATTTAATACATAATTTTATTTTATTTATAATTTTTAGATATTGAATAATTAAATTTATTAATGACAAAATAATGATGCAGTATTTTTCTTATTAATGAAAGAATCAAATAATTTGTATTATAAATGTTAAAATAAATATAATTTGAATGTTTTGATGACATCCACGAATTCTATTGGTTAATATGACATTTTAGGATTTATGAAATGTATTTTTTTGAATTAATAATGTTTTTAAGACTTTAACAAAAATCAATTATTGAATAGTGTCAAAATTGACATAAATGATTTTTTAAAACAAATATTATATTATTAATTGATATTCTATTCCTAAAAATCTAAGGTTCGGAAAAAGGACTTATATAATGATAATTGAATCATCAATGGACCACTTGGGGGATGCTTAGAAGTATATAGTAAGTTTATTAACCATATAATATTAAAATACAAAGTGACATGGTAAATGTCAATCGAATTAACTAAGTGTTAAAACTAAAAAAATAAGGTTAATATAGTGAACCAAACCTGTATAAAACCTATTGGTTGAGTCTTTTTCTGACTATCCACACCTTAAAATTTAATTAATTCACTTTATATCCATTATAAAATGAATATGAATTTATTATAAAATAATATTTCTAGCTTTTCCTAAAGTGCCTCTCACCCCTCTTATAAAAGGGCACTCCACCTTCTCTCAAATTCATACCCTAAAATCCTTTTGGATCGGCCAACCCCTACCCAAATATTCTCTCAAATTACCTCACTTCAACATAGAGGCCTTATTTTGATTATAAAGCCACCCTATGGAGCCTTTTTGTTCAAATCAAAAGGAAGAACCCGAAGAAGAGGTAATAATTTCACCACCCTTTTTCATGTTCCTTTCTTCTTCCACTTCTTCTTTATTTGTTATTTCCAATCTAAAATAATAAATCCAGTATATTCTATATACTGTGATGTTATTATAAATAAGGTACAACCATATTTAGTATTTTATCCATCCTTTGAATGACATGTCACCATACGTGTGTACGTACAGCTTACCGTCTCCACGTCGCGGTCTAATTGTTATTCAAAACGTTATTATTTGGATGGGTTTGATAATAACGTTTAATTCATTTAAATAATAAATATAATATCATAATGATTCTGTATATGTGATATACCATCCAATTATATATTATTTTAACATCAAAAGAATGATATTGTCGCTCGTGCGTACGTAAGGACTACCGTCTCCACGAACGCGATGAGATTCATTCCCCAGCGTATCCATTCAAGACTAATTTTCATTTGATGATTAAAAATAATGTTTAATTACTTTATATCATTCTAGATATGAATACGATACAAACTATGGATAAAAAAACATAGCTTATGTAACAAAACATATAAAAGAAAACGAGTAAATGAACACCCGAAATGACGATAATACTAAAATATTATTAAAAAAGCAATATTAAAAGATCGTATATGATATCATATTTATGTATATGATTCTTGTATAATTTAATAAAAATAATTTAACTATTACAGATGAGGTTAACCTACCCTTGACCAAGGAAAAGTTCAAGGTAAAAGTTTATTTCACAATCTCTTCATTATCCGAGGTTGTTTATATGTAATTATCTACTAGGACCTCTTTGTCATCCACATCCATGTTTCTTAAAACTGTATTTCAAAACATTATTACTATTTTACATAATATGGGTTAAAGTCATTTATACCCTTGTTTGACTTTTTATATGATGTTTATAATGGAATCTTTCTGTCATTTTCCAAACAAGGTCCTTTTTAAATTTTTCGACAGAATTAAGGTAAGAATGTATTTTTTTTAACTTATACGGCAGGTGAGGCTATTTTATTCCGTTTAAAAATCATCAAAGCTTTCCTTATGAGCTTGTATTAATATTTTGAAATTAAATTTTTTATTTATTATTATGTGGCCTTTTAATTATTTCATAATGAATATTTTAAGAATTTTTGAAAGGTACTCTTTATCAAGATCAGTATTTTAAATGTTTTAAAGATTTATCTTTCTAAATATTTTTAATTAATGTCCATGTTTTCAAAATGATTTTAAGGATTTATTTATATGGACATGAGTGTTTTGAAATGATATTTATTTTCAAAAGATTCAAAGTTTTATGGGACACTTTGATTCAAAAATCTCTTTTAAATTACTAACTTTATAAATGTGTGACTTTTCAATGATTTCAAAAAAGAGATATTTCTCTTAAATAGTTTTGGTTTCATCTATGTAAACATCTAGTGATGGATTTTATGCTTATTTGAAGTTGATCTATTATGATACAAATTTTCTATATAGTATGGAAGGTTTTGTGATATGTTTGACTGTGGATGTGTTTTTTATACCTTTCATGGTATATAGAGAATGTATTGATATTTCATATTCTAGTTTTAATACGAATGTTTATGTTATGTTTAAACATGTTCATATAAGAAATACATTGGACTTAATAAGTGACGGGTGTAGCCCGCTATAGCTCCCCGATGCATCGGTAGGTCTCATGAGACAAACTAGTGTCTTGGAACAAGGCCTTGACAAAATCTTATTTATAGTCTTGGAAAAAGGCCTTAACTATGTGGTTATGATAGTCTGGCATTATGCATTCCATCATTATAAAAGTGGTTATTGATATTTCATGTGATTATTAGACTAGTATAATATCCATGTGAATAAGTAAAGGGAATTATTTCATTTTAACTTTTCCATATTATGTTGTAGTTCAATTTTAAGAGGCTTTTGTTTTAGTTATACATTTCCTTAAATGTTTATGTTTTTTATGAAAGTTTCCGCTATATTGTTATCCTTATTGAGCATCTGATCTCACCCCTTTCAATGTTTTAATTTTTCCCAGGATGTGAAAAATTATTTTACGAATGACCTGCAGGGATAGTATGAGGGAATAGAAGACAATATGTTGTAGTTTTTTCACTTTATGATGTAATGTAAGACTTATGAATATATCTAGTGAATCCAAGGATACTAAACTAATCGGTCTTTTGAGATGTGAACTTTTTTTACCATGCCAATGTTATGTAATAATGCACCGACTCTGGGTAACTGGGGTTGAGGCGTTACAGTTGGTATCAGAGAAAGTTTAGTACAAACCTTGGAAGATAGAATTAGTTTAACTCTGATTAGATCACATAGCCCTAAGATAAACTTTGAGGATTAGTATAGAATAACTTCCTAGAATTTTAGTATTGTAGAGATTTTGTGTGTCTTCTAAGAAATACATCCATGTCTGGATATGAGTAGGTAATGGCGGATCTGGCACAGATGTACCCAGGGGTAAAACCTAAAAAAACCACTTTGAGCTAGACTCGAATGGGAACTGGTCCACGACAATGGGCCTTGCTGCACTCTTGGTTACGACACTCTCGGGGAATATGCTTAGGATAATTCTCATTTTTTTTCAAACCATTATAAAGGGTTTATAAGTATATACTTCCTGAAAGAAAACATTTTTATGATTATGTATGACATCCATAAAATATTCAATTAATATTTGGTATTTTACAAGTTTGGAATTATTCATTGCAATTCATAAACTGACCTAGTGTATGCCATTGTATAGAAATGGGGCCCAGTAGAAGGAATGTGAACTCCAGAAATACATATGATCAAAAGAGTAAGAAGGATCATATCTCTCACGGTATTAATCCAACATCTAAAAAGGAAATTGTCTACCATGTATTCAGAACATATGAAGAAATAATATCATGTGTTAATCAGATAAGTAATGAATTCTCTGAGTCCTATGGATTTTAACGGAAGCATGTAAAGAAAAGGATGGAAGATAGAAAGATGGATAAAGGGAAGAGAGAAAATAAGAATTTTCCCATATGTGATAACTGTGGGAAGAAACACCATAGAACTTTCCTGAAGGGATTTTAAGTTTGTTATAAGTGTGGAGAAAAAGGACACTATGTACCTGACTGCAAGGGTAAGAAAAAGGTTTAGAAAGTATAATGATTCATCTGTAAGGAGTTGGGACACTACGCGAACCAACGTCCAAATCATCAGAGAATGACCCAAATGATGCTATTGGATAATAATCAAGTTATGATACTACCACAGATGAGGAGGAATGATTAGTGTTCTTATGTTGTTATTAATGAATTATGTCATTTGACTATTGTATCAACGTTGAACTGGTTATAATAATGATGGAGTATATAAGGATTGTACTACATTACTAGTTCATTAAGGACTTTAGATTGTGTGAAACCAATAAAAGTAACTCAATAGCAGGTTAAATTTTTGGAAAATATATGGTTGAGAGAAAGATAAAACATAATACGGTTCTGATACTGAGGTAGTGATTTTGGAATAATATATTTTTGATTTGGATAAATTATATTGGATATTCTTGACTACCATGAAACTGATTAATTATTTTTATATTCCATCATTGTTTGAGTTTTCAACATTTCTAGATAGAAAGAGTATATTCGGTATTCTATAATGAATAAGAGAGCATGAATGTAATCAATAAGGTTTTATGGTAATTCAGGATGTTGTAGTATTTTAAAAGAATACATGGTGAAGGTGTTCACATGTTATTCCGTGGAAAAAACGTTCTTCATTGTGTTTATCTTCCCTATAAATTTTGGACTGTGAGTTTGGAAAGTACTATTTCGGATAAGTCTAGTTTGAGATTATTTTTGGATTTCCATAAAAAGGATAACCCAGAGGTCGGGCGGCAACCCGTCGTGTCCAGTAAGGCCGCGAGACATGAACCCGCAACTGAAGGGAGACAAAGGTGTATCACCTAACACTGACCCATGTGATGTCCTAGATTGAATAATGTTGTTTTTAAAGGGTCTGGTTGATGAATTATAAATTCGTTTTTTGGAACCTATACAAACAGGATAAATAGAATATTTTTTTAAGTTCTACTATGTTTTAAAGTGAAAGATGAGTTAAAGGATGGAACTCTACTTGACAAGTATATTTTTTTATTTTATTATGAAGAAATAAATTCTAAAAATTTAGATATGGAATATTAAAAAAATGTGTTATCCTAATTCTATATGTTTTTTTGAACCGATGATATTTTAGATCATCGTAGATTGATGGCTTCGAGACCCTCAATTCTAAAATTGATTGTGACTGATGACATTAATTACTCCCTATAAATATTTACGTTTTCCTCTAATTATGTGTCTCTAATTTCTACCAATGTTCTCCAAATATAGATCATAATTTGTTGGTGACCCTTTCATTTCTCTTTTCCTCTTATTAAGACTAAATTTTATTAACCCAATTTCCGATGTGGGTTTTCCCACAATGATTTTTTCTATTTTCAACATTTTATTTTGGAAGAACTATTTCAAATTTAAAGGACGCAATTTATTGAAGGAGGGGAGAATTAACACACCAAGATTCCATGGTACGCTACTCTTTGAATAATACAGTAGCGTGTGTTGTATGCAACTTGAGTTCTAACACACCCCACAACTAGTCAAACCACCCGTTATGAATAGTAATACCCACTTTTTGAAATTTTATATATTTTATCTTTCAAAATGGACTTCATTTTTGGATTTGGAATATCGAAATTATCTTAGGGTGAATTTTTTGTACTTTTCTACAAACTTTCATACTTTGATGAATAGTGAAAATTACTAAATTTTAATTAAAAACAACTATTTAATCAAAATAATTAATAGTGATAAATTATGAATTTAAGTGATTTTAAAGTGTAATTAAATTATATTATTACCATTTAATCCAATTTTGGTCATTGGATATAATTCATCATTTAAACTGGACATAAGCAAGTATCAATCTTTTGATATGTATTATTTCTTAAAAACATGCTTTTTGTTTTGACAACGGGAATTAATTTTAAATTAATTTCTGCCACTTCTGTGTTTTGAATTTCGAAAAATGGTTTCCATATTTGGAATCAGGATGTTCAAAGTTTGTAAATATGTAACTCTTATTTTTATACATTTTGAATAATTACTTCGGTAAATATTTTATTTACCATGGTTAAGGGGTAAATCCGGTAAATAAGGGTAATCAAATAATATTATAATAATATTAATTTACCCTAAAACGTGTCTTAACCCTATTGGCTGATACATGTCCAACCATGGGCATCTTTGGGTCTATTTTGGGACCCCATGGAGCCACTTGTAAGTGATATGGACACTTTTAATTAATAAAGTTAAAGTAAATACAAAAATGACATAAACATATATCTTTTAGAAAAACAATTTTTACATAGGGTTATATATGTTATAGTTTCAACTATAAATATTCATTAGAAATATAAAACAATTTACTGCATAATGGTATTTTATTTATAATTTTTAGACATTGAATAATTAAATTTATTAATGACACAATAATGATGCAGTATTTTCCTTATTAATGAAAGAATCAAATAATTTGTATTATATATGTTAAAATAAATATTATTTGAATGTTTTGATGACATACACGAATTTTATTGGTTAATATGACATGTTAGAATTTCTTAAATGAATTTTTTTTGAATTAATAAAGTTTTTAAGACTTTAAAAAAAATCAATTATTGAATAGTGTCAAAATTGGCATAAATGAGTTTTTAAAACAAATATTATATTATTAATTGATATTATATTCCTAAAAATATATGTTTTAGCAAAAGAACTTATATGATGTTAATTTTATCATTAATAAACAACCTGGGGGTCGCTTGGAAGTATATAGTATGTTTATTAACCATATAATTTAAAATTACAAACTGACATGGTAAATGTCAAACTAATTAACTAAGAGTTAAAAATAAAATATAAGGTTAATATAGTGACCAAAACCTCTCTAAAACCTATTGGTTGAGTTTGTTTAGACCTATAACCACCTTAAAAAATAAATAATCCACTTTGGAGCCATTAGAAACTGAATATAAATTTATTATAAAATAATATTTCTAACTTTTCAAAAGGTGCCCCTCAACCCTCTTATAAAAGGGCACTCCGCCTTCTCTCAAATTCATACCATCAAAGCCTTTTGGATCGGCCAACCCCTTCTAGAATATTCACTCAACATCCCTAAATTCAACCTAGAGGCCTTATTTTGATCATAAAGCTAACCTAAGGAGCCCTTTTGATCAAATCAAAAGGAAGAACCCGAAAGAAGAGGTAATAATTTCACCACCCTTTTTCAAGTTCCTTTCTTCTTCCACTTCTTTTTTTTTTGTTATTTACATTATAAAATAATAAATCCAGTATCTTCTATATACTATTACGTTATTATATATACGGTAAAACCTTATTCAGTATTATATCAATCCTTTGAATGACATGTCACCATACGTGCGTACGTTCGGCTTATCGTCTCCATGTCGTGGTGTAATTGTTATTCAAAACATTATTATTTGGATGGGTATGATAATGATGTTTATTTCTTTTAAATAATAAATATAACAAGATATTGACTCTATATATATTATATACTATCCAATTATATATTATTTTAACATCAAAATAATGATATTGTCGCTCGTGCGTACGTTCAGACTACCGTCTCCAAGAACGCGATAAGATTCATCCCCTATCATATCCATTCAAGACTAATTTTCATTTGATAATTAAAAATAATATTTAAGGACTTGGTATCATTATGGATATTAATAATATATAACATATGGATAAAAAACTTGGATTATGTAACAAAACATATAAAATGAAATGCGTAAATGAACACCCAAAATGATGATAATACTAAAATATTATTAACAAAGCAATATTAAAAGATCATATATGATATCGTATTTAGGTATATGATTCTTGTATAATTTAATAACAATTATTTAACAATTATACAGGAGGTTAACCTACCTTCGACCAAGGAAAAGTACAAGGTATTGGTTTATTTCACAATCTCTTCATTATCCGAGGTTGTTTATACGTAATTATCTACTCGGGCCTCTTTATCATCCACATCCTTGTTTAATAAAAATGTATTTAAAAAAATTCTTAATTTTTTACAGAATATGGGTTAATGTCATTTATAACCTTGATATAATTTTTATAAGATGTTTATAAAGGAATCTTTCCGTTGTTTTCCAATCATAGTCCTTTTTAACTTCTTTGACAGAATTAAGGTATGAATTTTTTTAACTTATTCAGCAGGTGGGGCTATTTTCCGCCGTTATAAAATTGTCAAAGCTTCCCTTACAAGATTGTAAGATTATTCTGAATGTAAATTTTTTATTTTGTAATTATATGACCTTTAAATGATTTCAAAATGAATATTTTATGAATTTGTGAAAGGTACTATTTATCAAGATTAGAATTTTAAATGTTTTAAAGATTTATCTTTAGAAATATTTTTAATTAATGTCCATGTTTTTAAAATTATTTTAAGGATTTATTTATATAGAAATGAATGTTTTTAAATGATATTTCTTTTCAAAAGTTTCAAAGTGGTATGGGATGCTTTGATTCAAAAATGTCTTTTAAATTACTTCCTTTATAAAGGTGTGACTTTTCAATGATTTAAAAAAAGAGATATTTTACTCAAATAGTTTTGATTTCATCTATGTTAACATCATGTGATGGATTTTAAGCTTATTTTAAGTTGATCTATTATGATACAAAACTTCCATATAGTATTGAAGGTTTTGTGATATGTTTGACTGTGGATGTGTTATTTTTATACCTTTCATGGTTTATGGAGAATGTATTGACATTTCATATGCTAGTTTTAATAAGGATCTTAATGTTATGTTTAAACCTGTTCATATAAGGAATGCATTGGACGTAATAAGTGATGGGTGGAGCCCTCTATAGCTTCTCAATGCATTGGTAGGTCTAATAAGACAAATTAGTGTCTTGGCACAAGTCCTTGATAAAATCTTATTTGTAGTCTTAGCACAAGGCCTTGACTATGTGGTTATGATAGTATGGAATTATGCATTCCGTCATTATGAAAGTGGTTATTGATATGCATGTGATTATTCGACTAGTATAATATCCATGTGAATATGTAAATGACATTATTTCATTTTAACTTTTCCATATAATGCTGAAGTTCATGTTTTAGAGGCTTTTTTTAATTATACATTTCCATAAATGTTTATGTTTTTTTATGAAAGTTTCCGCTATATTGTTATCCTTACTAAGCATCTGAGCTCACCCCTTTAATTTTTTTAATTTTTCCCAGGATGTGAAGAAGTATTTTATGAATGACCTGTAGGGATAGTATTAAGGGATATGAAGAGAAGATGTTGTTGTAGTTTTTTTTCACTTTAAGTTGTAATGTATGACTTATGATTATATCTAGTGATTCTAAGGATACTAAACTAATTAGTCTTTTGAGACTTGATCTTTCGTGATCATGCCAATAGTATGTAATAATGCACTGACTCTGGGTAACTGGGGTTAGGGTGTTACATTTACTAAGCACCAGTGCTTTGAAACTATTCTGATGGGTGACGATCGTTTGAAGGCAAGGTGTTTTGGGGATGGTCTCAAGTATGACATCCACTCAAAGGTGAATATATTATGGTTTACTAATGTATCTAATATAGTGAACCAGACGCTGATTACCAAGTAGAATCAAAGGGAATCTGGAGGCATGAGCTTGAGCGGTTCTACACCGAGATATTGTACTGTTTTGTATGGTAGCAGGAAGCATCGTTTGGAGCATACACACGGTGAATATAGTACTCAAATATATCTTCTGGTGGAAATTTACGGTGAATCTAGTGCGGAATAATTGGAAATACATGGACTAAGTGCCCGATGGACCCTATCGAGTGTCGAGATTGTAGAAATATGGGCCACTTATAGCATTTTTGTAGGGCATTTCCACCTATATATAGTGATAGGGGGTCTTCACTAACACCATGTTTAGGAGAAGGGTCCGAATATTTTCACTAGTCGGGGAACTAGAATGCACCAGGCCATTTATTTTGAGGTAGCAGTCATGGGTGTGGTAGCCATCTCCTAGGATCTCAATGATAGCAAGCCAGGTAAGCTTAGGGTAGCCATACAGTGTCTTAGATCCGCAGTACATGCCAAACTTATACAGTGCAACATACCTGGCAGGAGAAGGACCTTGAGCCTTCAACTATCAGAGTTACTTTTCTAGTATCTTATATTTAATCTTCTGCACTCTTTGATGTATGGGATTTACAAAATTTCATATATGTGGCCATTGTAGATGGATAAGATCCACTTCTTGGGTCACTTCATCTTGGATACAAGATTATAAGTAGACCTAGAGAAGGTGAGAGCAGTAGTTACCTGGGAGCAGCACAATATCATCTTAGAGGTGCTGAGTTTTATAGGGTAGGCTAGTTACTACAGGAATTTCATACATCACTTCTTATGCTTACCAGCGCCGATGAAAGGATTGAAAAAGAAATGTGTGAAGTATGTATGGGTAGAATTCTATGAGACATCCTTTTAGGAGCTAAAAGGGAGATTAACATCAGCACCGATACTGATTTTGCTAGAGCTGGGTAGTAGTTACACTATGTACTATGACACATCAAGTATCGGGATGTGAGCAGTGCTTTTGTAGGTGTAATGAGTCATTGTGTATGTGTCTTGGATGTTCAGGCAACATGATAGTAACTACCTAATGAAAAATCTCGATTTATCCATGGTTGTTAATGCCTTACGCTGTTAGAAACATTACTTGTTGGGAGAGAGTTTTGTGGTGTAGATAGACCACAAAAGTCTCAAGTACATATTTACTCATCATGACCAGAATTTTAGGCAGAAAAGGTTGGGGGGAATACCATCAATCTCTCAGCTTTGAGCTTCCCAACACACCTCGGAAAGGAAATAGTGTTGTTGATGCACTAAGAAGGCGGACTCAGATGCAGGCAGTGCAGGATGCCATTAGTGAGTGACAGCTTATGGTTGTGTTCTCTTATATGGATTTGGAGGTTCACGACTGTCAAGGACGAACATTCCTTTATTCATTAGCATGAATTATATCCTTATTAATTGAGGGAGGATGTGACAACTATCAGATTTAGAGGGAATATTCCTACATGAGAGTGTAGCAGGTGAGGATCCAACTCTTAATTGGATGGTAGGTGATGATGAGATCTTATGGATCCATGGATTTTTTTGGGTTCCAGTGGACATACATGAGGAGTTGATGTGGGATTTTCATGCTTCATTTTGGGAAGTGTGTCCCAGAGTATCCAAGACATACTGTGTCTTGCCCCATATATACTAGTGGCTGGGTATAAAGAGAGAGGTGGTTGGTTTTGTTATGAGATGTTTCACCTATCAGCAGTTGGAGTCAGAAAATTACTAGACATCCAAGATTTTAGAGCAATTACCTATTCCAGAGTGGAAATGGGATTTTGTTGTGATGGGTTTCGTGATGGGTTTGTTGAGGTCCTGTTGAGGTAATGATGTAGTGCGGGTGGTGGTTGTTAGACTTCATAAGGCCATTCACTTCTTACTAATCATGGAGACCTTCAGTGTTCATGAGCATGGGAAGCTATATATTCGTGTGGTGGTATTACTTCATGGGGTTCATATTTCTATCATTTCATATAGGGATGAAAACTTCACATCTTTTTTCTGGTATAATTTTCATGGGGATCTGGGTACAAAGGTGATTCTCAGTACAACATACCACCCTCGGACTGAGGGCCAGTCAGATTGTATGATACAGGTGTTAGGGGAGATGTTGCGAGCATGCGTCCAAGACTTTGGGGACTCTTGGGAGAAGCATATTAACTTGGTTTAATTTTCCTAAATCAACATTTTCTAAGGAACATTTGATATTTCACTATAAGATGATTTGTATGGTAGTCCATGTCAATCACCCCTGTGTTGGTTGTAGGTGGGTGAGGTAGCTTTACTGGGAGCACGTATTATATAGGAGACTTTTGAGAAGGTAAAGTTGATTTAGAAATGTATTGCTACTACATAGTCTTTTCATAACTCTTATGTTGATCTCCAAAGATGACCTTTAGATTTTGAGGCCAGGGATCAAGTTTTCTTGCATGTTTCACTAAGTTTGTCACACAAGAGAATCAGGAGACAGGGTAATCATTCCCTGAGATGCATCAGCCCATTTGAGATTATAGAGAGGGTTTGAGGGATTGCCTAACAATTTTAGTTACCTCATATGTATATGGATATGCATGATGTCTTCTATGTTTCTCAGTTGCTATGTTACCTTTCGAACCTGTCTCACACCTTTCAACCTAAGGAAGTAGAGTTATTGGAAGATACATCATTTGAGGAGAATCACATTTATATTATGGATTATAGCATGAATTTTCTTAAAAGCTAGTCTATTCCCTTGGTACACATGTTATGGAAGCACAGTCTAGTGTAGGAAGAGACTTGGAAGAGGTAGGTCAACATATGAACATTTTATCCCAAGTTTTTCTCTGATATTTCTTCACCACCCATGGAAGGTAAATTCAGAGAAAAATTGATTTAAGGGGGAGTTTTTTAAGAACCTGGTTGTTCCTTTGAGGAATGGATCTATATTTTTATGTTTGTACGTATGAAAATTGGGGAAAATAGGTTGAGGGACTAGTTTTAGTCCTCTTACACGATGAGACTGGGAACTACATGTCATGTACTTATAAGTACACACTGCGTATAGAAGGCTACATGCCATATAATTCTAGGACACAACCACATAAATTTTGCGCTAGAAAACTGTATAGGGACCACATGTAATATCAAGTACATGTCGTATACTTTTTTAAAATTTATTAACATGTTTTTTAGTACGTTTTTTTCATACGGATAGAAACAACCCACCTTCGATGTATGGAATTCCTAGAAAATCCAAATGATAGTTTATCTCCCGATTATTCATCCAATATCTAATTCAAATAGCATAATATCCATTGGATTCCCCTTGGTGAGATCTCGATTCCACTTGAGTGTTTTTTTCTAATTTCAACTCTTGAATAATTTATTTATGTTAAAAAATTTGTACCTGTTTTATAGATATATATTGTTCTAAGTAGAATCGAAGATAGACGTTGGAAAATGAGGGTCTTACTATAATTTGGTAGGTATCTTTGTGCCTTTTGAGAATTTTTTTCATGATTATATATGCAAGGGTGCCGCACGCACAATTTTAGAGTGTCACTTTATTTAATAATGAACCTTGTTATTTCCTATTAATGAATATGTAATTATTGAAGTAATTTGAAAGAAATTTTAGGGTTGTAACCCTTGAGTTAGGGCCACACCATGGGTGCATTTCTAATGGATGGTTGTGTGGCCATAAATTCCTATGAGGCTTGACTTAAATTCCCATTCATGGGTTTTTAAAAATTTATTTCTCATTATAGGAATTTCCAGCATTAGATACTTTCTGTGTTAATCATTTTTAATTTTTTAAATTGCATAATAGTCTTGTTATGTGTTTTTTTCCAAGTGAGTTACCCTTGTTTGGCCATGTAATAGTTTAATTTACATGTGTTGGTTATTATATAAATTGTTCCCAAGTGAGTTGTTTATGTTAAATCCATGTAATAATTTAATTCACATGTGTTGTTTCTGAGATGGAATGTGAAATTTAACTAAATGATAAAAATAATCAATTTTTAGTGGGAGGGCCATAGTTTTAGTAAAAAGACAAGTTCGGGCTCATGTGACTAATTGCATCTTATATAACCTAGGTGAAACATTGTATCAATTAATAGATAATGGATGGGATTATGAGGTTAATATGTAATGTATTTGAGAGATCCACTGATGGGGTGGTCAAGATCATTGAGTTTTGTTTTAAAATGTAGAGCGCACCCCGGATCCATTGAGTGATACCTAGGATGAGCTTTATTGGAAAATGATTAAATGATTATTATGTTACGAGTTTACGTTTACTTTTATGTGGGGGTATTCAAGCCTAGGCTAGATCATGATTCATTATATAATTCACGGAACATGAATAATGAAATGTTTGACCTATGACGTGTCTACCAAGCCAAAGCACAAGCTTGGATTCAGTATTCACTTATACCTATTTACCATTGTTTTCTGAGACATCTTTATGCTTAATTTTGAGTACCTACAGTTTACTGCTTTAACCATTGTACACTGCCTATTATATATATTCACTGATATATTGGCATAGACCTTTGGTGGTTTCCTACGAAGATTTAGTCTCACACCCAGTTTAAGTCACGCATGGGCCCAAACATATTATATGATTCCAAGTATTGATTAGGTCCAACACCCTGATATAGGTACTTGATGTGCTGCTTAATATTCTGAAGGTATGGGATTGAGCCTAGGCTTTTCATATTTTTTAGTCTCTTTTTGTTACTATTGTTCTATTGGTACTTATATTGTGTATTACTACAGTGTACTTGTTTGGATTATTTTCTAGAACATGTGACATTATACACCATCATTGGTGTTGAATGATGTTTGGTTATTTATCTTATCATTATTGTATTGTTTATTTCAGTAATATGTTTTTTATTACTTCAACCATTTATTGTTATTATTATTATAGCATTGGGTTACACTCTTCCAATGAGGGAATAGTTTCCCCATTATCAGACCCTAGTCCCTCATAGCTAATCGGCAGCCTCTAGAGTTTGTGAAAATGCACTTGAGGATATGTGTCCAACCAGTTATGGGGAACCGTTTGAGTGGCATCTAGATCTAGGACATTACAAAAATAATTATGAAAATTCATAGAGACATACACTCTACTAATAAATTCATATAATACGCCCTTTTCAATTTAATACCACATCTCAATGTAATATGACGAATGATTCATTTTGATGAATAATTATACTTGGATCCAAATTAATATTCCCAATAAAGAAATTCTAAATCACTTCATACACTTACAAAAATTCTTTGAAATCACTCCATCAATCCTCAATCATCTTAGAATCACCTCAAAAAAATAAAATGACATCAAAATAACCTAAAATTACTCTTACAAACTCTTTATGTATGTTAAAGAAAATTCAAAATAGTAAACAAATCATTTAACACTCCAATAGTAATTAATGAATGATAAAATGGTTGAGTATTGTCTCTAGGATAATGGAAACAAGGATACAAATGGGTGTGGGTTAGGGTTCTTGGTTGGGAACCAAAATGGAAATCACTATGTCTTTATAGTTGAGAAGTTTTCATGGTTTGATGGATAAATATTTGATATATTAGCTCTGTAATAATAAAAACATTGTGCCAGAAACGATTCATGTCTAGGAAGAAAAATAGGATGTCATAATGTCATGGTTAAAATTGAATAGCTATGGTTGAAGAGTAGTTTGAGTAGCTGAGGTTATTGTGTCTTAGTGATGGAATCAGCACATAATGGTTAGTATGAAAACCCAAATTAATGTAATTTTTATGTTGTAAATTTATAAAAAAAAATCACGGGATACTCCATATCAATTACTTAAATCCTTAAATCATATTTAGGGTAAAAAAGTGTTGAATTGATCCAATTACTCATATTCAAATAGGATAATTTTGATGATAAAGTTGCTTTTGGAATTTAAATTTTCATTTCAATTTTTAATAATAGAGTGTGATGGAGGCTAATGTGAATAATGGGGAGAAGTGTGCAAGGATAATTGTTTCAAGATTTTAGAAGTTTTCAACAGAGATAGATAGTGGAATATATAAGAGAATATAAATAAGGCGAAGAAGATATAAATATGAAGAATAGTACACATATTTTTGTGTGTATAAAGGTGAATCATGAACATTAATTGTGTGTTGATGAAGGAGAATATTTATCAAATATTACATGATTTGAATATGTTTTAGTGAACTTGATATTATTTAGATATAATAATATCTTTAGGGGAAAATGAGATAATTATATATTATTAATGAAATTACACAACATTGAATCAAATTTGATTTTAGGAATAACTAATATCTTATTATGTTAGGAATAAACATTATATATTATTGTATTATCAGTTCATGGATATTCCATACTCATTATACCCATTATGATGATCTTGTAGATTGTATGATCTAGGGTTTCCAAGATCATTCTATGACTATTTCTGTTCATTTGGAATATTTAACCGTGCCTATCTTGTGTAATTTTGATGATTCTTATTAATTTAGTGCATAAAAATATTACAAGGTGACCATTTAATCTATCATTTTACGAATGATATATTAGAATAAATTATAAAGGAAAAAATATAAATATGTTTCACCATTTCAACCCAACTAAACTCACATAGTAATCAATACTTCTTAGTAAAAACTATAAATACCTATCTAATTTTTTTTACAATGTCAAATTGATCATAGTTGGAGTTCATCACTATTTTCCTATTATTTAGATACCATAAATGTTTAATTTTAATATTCATAACTCAATTATATTTTCCTATTCACTACCCAAAAATCAATAAATTAATTGAATCATTGAATCATAGATACATCCTATTCTCCTAATTTATTTCTCAAATTTTCCCCTACGCCATGTAATATTCAAATGATTGTATATGAATTATTAAACTTAATTAATTAATATAACAATTTATATGTCATTTCACTAGGTATATATCATATCCATATCAATATCCTAGCTTAAACACCTCATTTATTTCCTTTATGTGTGGGCATATAAAACCTTTAATTTGATAATTATCACTAAGTCACTAAATAATCACTATTTTCCATAGTGAAAGCTAAAATGTTCCTTTCTAAGGATTATTTACTTACTCTACACATACCAAATTACACTAAGGATACTTCCTATTCTAATACACCCATTACTCTTAATTTTACATACCCTTACTCAAGAACCATGTTACATAAACTCTCACTTATAAACTCCACACATTCCTAGAATTAATTATCCCATTCAATTTGGTACTATATTTATTTTAAATAAAATAAATGTAATCCAATAAAAGTCACAGGAAATCCAACCATATAAAATCCACCTAGATGAATCATAATACGACCTAGTACACTCACACAAGACTTCCCATAGATTAAAAAAATGTAAATCTTTTCCATGTCTTGTTAGTAATGACATCACTCCACTTACCCACCAAACCATCCAAACCATCAATTTATAAAAAGAAATATATCTTCATTTAATTCTATTTCTTGTACAAAAACCATATCACACAGACTAGATAATAAAATTATACATATTATGTATACATAATCCTAGTAATTTTGGAAAAGTATAAAATCAGAGATATCATATTTTATGATATCACATAATCTTATTGTGGTGATATATGCTTGCACTTGCATATGTCAAAGCCTATGTCTATTCCCATCATAGATTATGATGGGACATGTGATATATGATATCTTATATATGCATATAGAAGCCTTTTACCACATAGTATCTTGAGTTGTGGATTAATAATACTGATCCATTTATGGATTTATATACTAACTAAATTCACTATGTGTTAAATGAATGAAAGCTTCAATGAGAAGTAAGGACCAACTACCATAAGGCGACAACTGATGTTCTAATAACACTTAATTAAATTATGAGTGGTTATAAAATGTAACGTGGTCCATCATATTTAAACACCCTCATTTCCCGAAATAATCTAAATCACTCTTCATCCTCATTCTTCATTTATCTTTACTGGAGGTTCTATAACCCATTTAAAGAATACAGGGTCCTCATGATATGATCATACATCTACTTGCTGGTGTTTCACATATGGAGGAAAGGAATTTGGATTCTATATATGTAATATTTATCAAGAATACATCAAAGTGTAATATATAGATCACTTATTTGTGAAGGTATGTCATTTGTTTCTTTTATTTTTTTCCATGTTGAGCTATTGAAGATTGATCAGGCTATTTCATGGGTTTTTTAGATTTTAAACATCATTAGATGATATAGGTAAACCCATCAGTGGTATGAGTGAATTATCCTATAATGGACCTACATGTTATTATTGTTTTGATAAATATTTATAATATCATGGTAAATCATAAATTAGGATTTTATACAACGGTTTTATATAAATAAATTTTTTGATGCACAAGTCTTTTATTAAAACCTTATACAATGTGTAAGTTTTTCCTTAATTAAAAAATAAAACATATTCATGGGAGGAAATAAAAACTAGTACAAAAGTAAAAACCTTATGAAATGTGTAATATTTTTACCAAATGTGATTCTGAGTTACCCTATATCATGAGTTATGATAGACATATGTTCTATTTATTATAAAATATAATTCATAAAAAATGTTATAAAATTAAATATTTTTCTATATTTTCTTATGGTTTATAAAATAGTTTTAAATTATAGGTTTATTTAATTATAAAATGGTATTTTTTCCTAAATTATTTGATAAAATATTTTATTTTCCTAATGATTTTAAAAAATAAATAGTGTTTGTTTATTTGTTTTTCCCTTTAGAAGATTCATGTTTATAAAATTTTTATGAGTTATAAATATTGTGAATGCTAAATTTATATAATAAATTTATTTTATGATATTTTTATTCCATTTATTGTATGATGGGTATGATAAAATAATATTTAGAGAAGATTGATAACAATAAATAAGAAGTATTCCTAAGATGGAGGTTGAGTCTATTCCATAATGAGTTGTGGAATAAGAACCGATTCAAACTACATAAAAACATTAAATGGTTAATAAAATTCATTAATAATAAAATATATATAGATTTTTTGTTGTGATTGATCATGAAGTAATATTCATAGGCGATGAACGTACTACACACCGAGAATCAATTAAGGGTTATGATTTTTTAGAAATGATTAAAACACATAGAATATAAAATGGAATCCATTTACACTAACTATGTTTTCCACTTAGTGGATTCACCTAAAGGGGTACTAATTTTCAGATTCAAGTGGGTTTTCTACAAGAAAAATGACATGGATGGTAGAGTGTCTAACTATAATGTATGTTTAGTGAAAAATGGTTATATGAAAATTCAAGGTATTGAATATGAAGAAACCTTTACATTAATTGTGATGATAATGTTCATTAGGATAATTTTTTCATAATAATATTTTCAATAAATATATATCTTAAATTGATGTTACAACAACTTTTCTTAATGCTAATTTAGTCGAGGACCTGTATATCACACAACCTAAGGGTTTTGAAGTGAAAACTGAGTCAATTAAGGTATGAAAGTTTCTATGATTCATTTATTTATTGAATTAAGTCTCTCAACATTATAATATATTATTTGATTATGTAATAAAAGATTAATATTTCCTAAAAAATATGGATTTTTTCTATATATATATGAGTATTAAGGGTATTTTAGTACTGTTTAAAATATTTTTTTGTGGATGACATGCTTCTTATCGAAAATGACATCTCAGATTTACATTTTATAAAGATATCATTTGGAAAATGATTGTAAATAAAATTCATGTATAAAGAATCATATATTCTTAGCATGTGGTTCTATAAATATATACCCAAGAACCTTCTGGGATAGAGTTAAAAAACATACATGGTTAAAGTGATAAATTCATTTTTCATGGATACATCAAAAAGGGGTGTTTACCAATGTTACATGGAAAAAATATTCAGATGATTAAGGATCCTTATAAAGAGTTATAAAGGATGGATAAAATTCTCCATGATCTATCCATAGGCTCTATCATGTATGACATACATTCTAATTGACCAAATGTCACATATGTTCTTAGAATTACTAGTAGATACTAATCTAATCATGGTTATAGTCACTAGATTACTATTTAAAACATAATTAGGTACTAGGGAATGACTAATGATATGTTCTTGATCTTTTAAATAATGGATGAAATATGTATAAGAGTTTACACTAATGATAGTTTATAATCTAGTAAAGATAACATGATATCTTAATTAGGTTTAATATTTCTTCTAAATAGTGGATCTATATATTGGAAAAGTTCCAAATAGACTACCATGGAGGGATAGAAAACATAGGTGGAGTACATCTCTATGTTAGATGTTTTGAAAGAATGTTTTTGGATTAGGATATTCATTTTTGAACTTTAAATGGTTCCTATCATTGATGAATAAATTAAGATTTACTGTGAAAACAATGGAAAAATTTCTTAGGCCAAGGAACCTTGGTCTCACCAATGGAATAAATGAATCTTTCAAAAATACCATATCATATAAGAGATCATTAAGAGGGGTGATGATAGGATCTATTGGGCGGCTACATAAGATAATGTAATATATCCATTAACAAAACAATTATCATAGTATAATTCATAGGGTTATATTAACTTTCTTGATATATGATACATAAGATATAGATGTAATGTTAAAATAGTGTTTCATGATTTTATAATGAAGGAAACATCCATTATAATTCATTCAAGAGTGAAGTAATTTATTTTAATTGAATAGTGTAATGTTAATATCCCCAAATGTATGACTATTATTTTTCCATAGTTGATTATCACCATGGAGTATTAAATGATGTGGCGATATGTTAATAATATCATGAAAAGTGGATTTATGAGACTATAAGGGGAGACATATTATTTGGATTGACCTATAAAAGTAAATCACATGTAATATCATAAAGTAATTAATATAATTTTGGGTCATTGATTAAAATAAATTCTTTTACCCTAGGTTGTTGAGACCAAGAGTTATTTTGGGTGATGTTGTGACCTTGAGTAGATGGTTGAGACACAATATGAATTTGACAATAATTAAAATTTTAGAATAAATGAGATAATAAGAAGTGGATGTGATATTTTGTTTTCATTTTTTATCAAAACATAAATCATTTTAAAACTCAATTGTTTCTTGTTTTTTTCACTTGAAATGATGTTCTTTCCATGTTTTTTTAAATGTTTAGAACCACTAAGAATGATTTTTGATATTGAAGCGTTTAGTTTTAAAATAGTTGAGGAGTAGTTTCAATCACCAAACCATGTAAGTACATGAAACATGCATGGAGATGATATGTAAAGAGGAATAAAATTCTATATTTAGAATATGGGGATTTTTGTTGGTTGTGGTCTAAAGAAAAAGGTTGATCTTTGTCATGGTGTCATGAATAATTTGACATTTCATGACAAATAGGGAGTTAATTTTGAATCATGCATTCCTGTGGCTATTTTTTTGAAAATTTTGCTTTTGGGAAATGTAAAGGCTTATTTATGTCTTGATAGGTAACTATGGTGACTCTCTAGTGGTGTTTTCTAAGATTCTATACATGATGAGTTTTGTGGATTCATCATATGGATGATGGTTGAGGAAGAAAAAATATATTTTACAGATCTATCCTTAATAGAATCGATATGAATGAGAAATTATGAACAAATAATACCATTATCATGATTAAAAAATATTTTATCTCAAGGGAGTAATCATGATGATGATCACTAGAGTATCACAAAAAATCATTTTTCCTCTTAGGGATTACATGGACCAATGGATACTAATTCACAACATGATTATTCCAATACACTAAGAGGTTTTCTAGAGCCTTCACATTTGAGGATGAAGAATACTACTACATGGAAGAGATATTAAAAATAATAATAATGATGATGGTCACAATCACTCCACCAATAGGACAGATCAAATCTAATTAAATATCTATCCTCTAAGCTCTCCTTTTATTAAAATGATTCATCCATTTGAATTGTATTATATTTAATCTCATGTGTTACTTATCATTATAGAATCTATTGAAATCATTAAATAAATATTAAATACATGTTTACTATATCCATAATGGATTTTAACCAATGTAAATTTCAAAGGAGGGATGTGGATGATGCATAAACTCATTTTTTGGGTGCAATGTAGACTCGAGTTGCATCAAAAACATATAAAACAATGTTTGTTCAAACATTTTTTTGGTCTTGGGACAAAGGATATATTGGAAACAATGTATCCTTAAGTCATATGTGTCAATACATACATTTTATCGAACATAAAAAAATTTCCCACTTGCACAAAAATACCGAAGTACATTATATAAAACATAACAGCTCTTTATGAATCCATTCAAAACATATATTTTTGTACAGTTACACTGAACTATCATCATTTTGGGAGAAAAATATCTTAAAAATAATCCTTATCATGATTCATAACTATGTGACCTTGTGAGAATTAGTAACATTGAAAAAATATATGAAATACCTATTTCATAGATATAATCAATGATAGGACTCTATTAAATCAATAGTGCTACTCAAGCTACTAAGGGGTCTTGTGGGATTTCTATCAAACATAATCATATCTTTAAATGAACATTTCCACTATAAGATATATCATACAAGACATATGTGTACGTATAAAAAAATTCCTATGAAATAGATTAAAAAATAGGCAAGTAACAATTTCAATCTAGTATATGGCATCTCGCATTTTCTTGATTCTTTGAAAATGACCGGACATGTTGATAAATACATATGATTTCATTCATCTAATAGTTGAGAACATCATATGTACCTCACCAAAGTAGTTGAACACATAATATGTGATTAATTTAATAATGGACATGAATTTATATAGTTTAATTTATTCAAGGGTAAAATTTATCTTCACTTCATATAAGTTAGAAAACCCCATCTTAGTTTCACTACCACTAGACACGTGATCAACAACATACCCAACCAGACCTGATTAACTACGAAAATTTTTACATGAACGAGAAAGGTATAAATATATGATGGTTAACTATTCCAACAAAAAGGTATGAAGGTTCCCATTCTAGGTATCTTTCCAACCTTAGATAATATTGTTTGATAATAATCATACACCCCTTATTACATAGATGACGACATAACATTCCATGGGATATAATTTGGCGGGTGATCTAGATTATACTGAATATATTTTTCCACATCTATTTTTGGGACTTATGGAGTTTATAATACTGAGATTAATTTTTAATGGATAATTATTGAATATTTGTTAAACTATGATGAAACTATTGTCTTTTGAATAATATTATGAAAATGACTATTTTTTGTTGTTTAATTGATGAAAATATTCCTTTACTTATTTTTAATTTCTTTTAAGAATATATTCTCTTAGTTTTTGGAGTAGGAAGTTAATTTGAATATTATTTTGGAAGAGTTTTAAATTACTGGGGTTCTAAAATTAATTTTAAATATAATATTAAAATTTTTATAGTTTGAAAATCTAATGTTAAGTTCGGCTTATATTTGGAAGCCATGAGTGTGCCCAAAAATCTATAATTAGAAAATATAATAAAAATAAAACCAATTGAAAGGAGGATAATATTATGTTAGAAATTCTTTAGAAACAATCTAGTTGGATAATAAAGAATGAACCAAATTGGGAACTCATCTAGGTTCATCACACTTTAGCTATAACAAGATCCATGTTGGGTGTGTAATCAGCTGGGGAGTTTCTACAGGGTAACCTATGGGGGAGGAGTTACATGATCAATATGAACCATATGGAGGACATGGTTAACCAAAATGGATTATTTTACTATTATCCTGATATTGTATGAGGTTTATAATTCAACTAACAGGGAGACACATTAAGGAGATCTATTAATTCACTCTGGGAGCATAATGCTGAGTTGGAGCTAGACTAGTGGAAAGGAACACATGAAGTAGAGGCTCAAGAGTGTGAAACTAGAGTAAGAGTCCAATATCATCAGAGAAACATCTTAATCAGTTCAATTGTTTACTATCTACTAACTCATAATGTTTATATTGAATTTATATGTTGCTGTTATGTGTAACTGGGTAGTTTTAGGGGAATAAGATATGATTAATTGAAATATCTTTTACCTATTATTGATTATTCTAAATCATAAAGTCATATTTTTAATTTTATCTAGTGTTATCATGTCTTATTCCCTATGAACATATTTTTTCAATCTACTCCATGTAAAAACAAGTTAGTAGTTGTTTCTTATTTTCCCATTGCAACTGAAACTGATGTACTTAATTAGAAAAGGTTATTATTTTTCTTTTTTTCTTGAAAGAAACATATTAATATTGAGTTTTTTAGACATAAAAATTTTAGGGATTTTCTCTAAATATATTATTCATCTAATGAAAATTAATTTATTCAATCCATTATCCACAAAACTTCAAAACATTTGTTTTTAACCTATTTCAAGATTAGTTATTTCTTTTATCAATTATGTCTAGTCTAATTTTACAACTTCTATACATTATATATATTAAGTATTTGTTTCTACTATTTCCACTAGTTTCTCATAATAACCACTCTCCACACTTCACTTCATCAAAATTCACATTTTAATTATACATTTCTTATTTGTTGTTTCTTTTATTTGTATTTTTTGTTTAGTCACATGCCTAATCTTTCTTATTGGTTTAACCCTACTTAAAACAGTTCTAGTAGTTAGTAGCCTTATAATTATTAAAGTGTGAACTAGTCATTTAACTATTACTATCAAATTTATGGTGCTATTATCGAGAAATCCAGAGGTTTCCAAGATATGAAAAATTTAAAAAACACAAAAACGAGAAAACCAAGATTATAATTTGTTTTAAAAATTTACTCCAAATTAAAAATTATGAAAATATATTTATATTTAATTATTTTCAACTTAATATTACCCTGTTTGAAAATAAATTTTCATACAAAAAAGGAATTCTTTTATTTTACCAAGGTATGGTGGCTAATAAATTATAGGAGTGAATTTTATTTTTAATGAAAACATACAATTGTTATCATTAAAAAGTATGAAGTTGATTAGTTTTTTATACTACCGATAAAATCAAATATTAGAATAAAAATAGTTATTCACTAGAAATATAAATTATATAAAATAAATTAAGCACAATAGAAATAAAATGGTTACTATTTAAACAATTATTGATGAAAGTGTTAATGTATTAGAAATTTAAATAATTGGCAATAAAGTAAATGATATAAGAATTGACATAGTTTTATTTCAAGAATGAATATTGTAGAAGTTAAAAAGAACAAATTATTGGTTATATCACCAAGTAATATTTAAAAAGGGCATTATCAAATCCATAATTTTAAACCATACTGTAAGGTAGATCTGTAAACTAGATCTGAGGTATCCATGAATTTTAACCTTCTATAAGTTATCCTTGATTTTATATATATCGGGGGGTTATTTCTTTATATTCCTAAAATCTTTTGAATGAAAATATTATTTGTAGCTCTCTTCAAAAAACTAAATGTTCTTGAGATATATCTTCTTACACATGTAATCCCTCGATACAAAAAATCAATAATTATGCTTTCTTCCTATCCTCATAATCCCTTAGTCATAAAATATCTATAAAACAATTAAGAACAAAAATACTAATATCCTTAAAATAAATCCTTATAAGACATAGATATTTAATAAGATACATAGAAATAAAAACTATTTAATTGATTAAGAGAGATCTCAGTGAAAAGAAACTATAAGACATAAAAATGTCGAGAAACATTCAAAATGATTAATTTATCATCTCTGAATTTTTCTAATGCTATAAATATGGTTCTATTTATAAGTTTCATTGAAAAAATATCTAATATTTGAATTCTCGAAATCATGGAGTTAGTTGTAACTACATCAGTAGTGAATTCTATATCTATCGATGAACTTAGAAAATTTTTCCATCTACTAATGAGTTTAATAATGAAAACTATAATTCTTATAAATCCAATGATTTTAATATTTCAAGAACTTTTAGACTGTAATATTTTCACCATCTATAATCAGTCCTTTGAAATTTCAATTACCATAATTTTTTTTATCAAAATACACAATAACTTAAAAAATCTTAAGTTAGATCAAATTCATTCAATGTTTATTATGATTTAAAAAATAAAGAAATTATGAGAATTTTTTACCTACTAACCTCTTCAAGAATCTCCCCGTTTTTTGAATGCACCAAACAAATAAGAAAATTGAAAATATGAAAATAATTTTAATGAATGATTCCTATAAATCTTAGTAAAGTTAACTACTCCCAATTTTGTTCATAGTGATTCAAAATAAACTCCATAGTTATAATCCAGATATAATAAATCAATAAATACTGCCCCATCACAATAAAAACCTAACTTTGTCAATATTAATAAATTTATCCCCTTTATAAGTTAACATAAATCATTCTCAACAGAAACATTCTCAGATGAACTATCTCAATGTTTTTTATATTTTAACCCTTTATGTTTTATAAAAGGAAATAGGAAGGAAAAATTGAAAAAGAAAGAGAAAAATGAAAAAAATGAAAATAAAATATAACAAAAATTATAAATTTATTTATATAAGGAATTATATGATCATATGTTTTGGTTTCTTACAATAATTCTATAGATTTCCAAATCATTAAAAATTCAGTTAACATAGTTGATGTAATAAAATTTTTCTACATAAACTTGTTTCAACCATGTTTTATGATTTGAAAAGATCTTATTGTGATGAGTTTATATGTCAAAAGTTATATTAAACACTATTATTTGGAATCTTACTAGTAACCACAATATAATAGTTGAAATTTTTCTACATTATCTGATTTTTAGCTTCACCTTCTTCGCCATTATTTTAAGAGTGTTCTTCAGTTATACCTGATGGTCTTACAATTTTATTTTATAAAACAATGATCTTTATTGATGGCCTTCTGATCATTGAGATACTTCTTTTGAAATAAGATTCATCATAGAATATTAAAGGAAATAAAGGTTGATTGTGTCTAAAATCATTGAGATTGATTTCCTTATATATGCGTTTGAGAAGTTTAACTTCCAAAAAAATTCCTTTTTATAAAAATGGTGTTGAATGATTATATGAAAAAATATGTGGCCAAAAAATATGTAATTAAAGTTATTATATAAATTTGATTAGAATTTATTAATTTAGACATTATTAAATTTATAAAATAAACTCTCTCTCAATAAAAATAAATTTAAGCAAGTAAATAAAATATTTTACCTTATAAATGTTTAAAACATATTCCAATTTTAATAATTATTAACAATAAATATCCTCGATGTTATCTTCCAATATCTATGGATGATATTCCTCTATTATGGATGGTTTAGGGATAAAAAATTTAAAAATTAAAATCTTTCCTATAATTAATATGTTAGTCCAAGACAATACATAAATAAAAATGATAAAACCCTGATGAAATTAGAAATCATTGAAATGAAAAGAAAATTATTTCGATAAAATAAATTAGAAAATGATATAGATAAGCGAAGAAATAAAAAAAATAACGAAATGAAATACTGATGAAATAAACAATTGAAATGCAAAACCAATAAAAATTTGAAAAATTGATATAAATTATGTTATGTACCCTTTTCTCAAGACGTTTTTCAATATAAGGAGACATGTTAAATAAAAAATTTATTGAAGATCACTTTAAGTTAATCATTTCTAAATTGTTTTTAATAAATTCAGATATTTCATAATTTATAGTTTTTATAAAAATATCAGTGAGATGATATTCAGTTCCAATAATCTCTAGAATAAGATCTTATTTTTGTGTGTGATGTCTATGAAAAATGGTGTATTGCGTTTATATATATTGAACTCACATTCTATGATAATCCCAATTATGCTTTAACATATTTGATAATCCCAAATAATGTGTATCTATATATTAATACTTTCAATCTATGATATTCTATTATCAAGTTGATAATTATATTAAAATAATATCTGAAATATGTTAATCAATGTTTATCTATGTTTATATGAATTTTGAAATAATTATATCTCAATCAGATATGTTTTACATAAAATAGATAGGTGTTAAGTCACTA
Source organism: Viscum album (assembly GCA_963277665.1). Taxonomy (NCBI): domain Eukaryota; kingdom Viridiplantae; phylum Streptophyta; class Magnoliopsida; order Santalales; family Viscaceae; genus Viscum; species Viscum album. Next base: position 175,844,702 of record OY728147.1, on the reverse strand, counting down.
ATATGCTTACAGCTACTGACACAGATCTACCAGTACTTAGTCTACCAATAGACATAGTCACCGATAAGCTAAGGTCACCAATATATATAGCTACCGCTATGTATAAGTCCACCGGTAAGCATAGGCCACTAATAGATCAAGTCCACAGATATAGAGAGATACCGACAGAAGCTGAGCTACCGATAGAACAAGTCAAATGGTATGTATAAGTCTACCGATATACACTTCACTGGTACAGAACGGATCTACCAGTATGAAAAAGATACCGATACAAAGTTCACCGATACAGACAATCACCGATACACCGAGCTACCGATACAAGTGAGTTACTGCTAGAACAAACAAGTTACCGGTAGAAGGATTCACCGACATATATAGCTACTGATACACGGAGTAACAACTATTGATACAAAGAGCTACTGGTACAAGGACAAATAGCTACCAATAGGAGGTCATAGCTATACAAAGTCCACCGTTACACATCTACCGAAAAAAGGCTACTGATGAAGACTGACCAGTCAAACTCTATACACTCAATATTATTTATTTATTAAGAAATTGTAATATTTTCTGATTTTTATGAAATTAATGTTATTTAATGATAGTTGTTGGAATTTCATGGAATCGTACCTCATAACTGTAAAAAGGTAATTGTTTATTTTTACCTGAGTTGAAAGCTATAAAATGAAGGAAAAAGACCAGACATAAATTAACTAAGGAGGAACGTGAAATGTGTGGAAAAGAAAGGGATGAATACCGTTGGAAAGTGTTCCATTCACACAGAAAAGAAAGGATACATTCATACTAGAAGAACACTCGGCATACACGAAGCCAGTCATTATAGAGAAGTACAGAAGATGCACCTTAATCAAGGAGTGAATAACTACAACGAGCTCTTCATGCACTCTAGCTGATCAAACTGAACTTGAGGAAAACGACCCTCTATTTTTAGACAAAAAACAGAGAAGACTCAAAATCATTCCTGATTAATCAAGAGTCTAGAGTTGAACTTAAAATCACTAGAGCTTTCTAAAACTCATATCTACTCTCTCAGTGATTCTTTTATTTAGATTTTGAGCATTGTGGATACTCTGTACATTTTATACACACACTATCTTCTGAGCTAAGATGGAGGATATCTAAATCCTAACAAAATCCTTCTATAGGTCTCTTGTATCCCAATGTGAATATTGGTAGAGGTCAAGTAAGACCTGGACAGCCTGTGTGCTATTGTTTTGTTTTCCCACAAAGAACTGTGGTAGAGGTCTTAGTACCTGGATAGTCTTTGCACTGTTGTTTACCCTGATCTAGGGTGTGGATCAAATTTATATAAATTGTTTGAGAGGAATAAGTCTCAGCTTGAGACTGATCCTCTTGGTTATATCTGTTGTGCATCTTAGTTTAACTCTAATGTATACTATATATATTTCATATTCCACTGCTAATTACTTTTAAATACAATTTTTTTAAGGTTACATTGATAGATAATCTATAAAGTGTTTTTACTTATTATAAACTGGTAAGTTAGTTTCAAAATATAATTTAATCTTCTGATTAAATTACCTGAGACCTAATCAATCATTGAGAAACTAATTGAAAATTTACAATCTGTATAAATTCACTATAGTTTAACTTAGTTTTTAAATTGGGGGATTTTAAGAGATATCTTTTTAGCAGAAATTTTAATTGGAACTCAATTCAACCCCCTCTTGAGTATCCACTCTATCCAACAGTTGGTATCAAAGGGAAGTTTTTATATCAAAGTTTAAAAAATACTATATTTTTTAACTGTGATTTTAGTTGTATCTTAAAGATCATAAATTTCTGTTAGTTCAAAATTGTATATCTTTAAATATTTTTGCTAAAATCTATCTATGGATAATAGACTTGAAGGTGCTGCTACCAACATGCCACCTTTCTTTAATGATACAAACTATGCCCGGTGGAAGCTTATAATGAAAATTTATTTAGAAATTATGGGATTTGATATGTAGACAGCATTAGAAACTCAATATAAGATTGCAGAATATGAAAGAACTACTTGGGATGAACATACTAAAACTACATACAATAATAATTGTAAAGAAATGAATGATTTGTATTGTGATTTAGGTGATGAGGAATTTAACAGAATATCTTCTTGTAAAACAGCTTATGAGATTTGGGACACTTTGACTATTTCCTATTAGGGAACAACCAATGTTAAAGAAATGAGGCTGAATACCTATACTATTAAATATGATAATTTTAAAATGAAGCCTGATGAACCCATTTCTGACATGTATCTGATGATCAATGAGATTGTCAACACCATGAGCTATCTTGGTAATGTTTTTCCTGCAAAAGAACAGATCATGAGAATATTAAGATGTATTTCAAAAAGAAGGAGAGGCGCATCTATTTCTATTAGAGAATCATGCGACATCAGCAAACTGCCTATTAAAAAGTTAATAGGTAAGCTTATGATGTATGAGGAAGAACTCAAAGTGAATAAGGAAGAAGATGATGAACCAAGGAATAAGTAGGTAGCCTTCAAGACATCTGATTCAAAGATCAAGGACAAGGAGAAAGTTCACATACCTACTGAAATCTCATCAAGTGAAAATTCAGATCCAGACAGTGATGCTGAGATGGCTCAAATAGCCAGAAGATTCAAGAAGTTTTATAGGAAGAATAAATTTTTCATAAAATCAAATTACAAAGGAAAATGTGATAACAAAGTTCATTAGAAGAAGGATTGGAAGAAGCCTGATAAAAGTGATGAAATTGTCTGCTACGAATGCAAATGGAAAGGACATGTAAAAGTAGACTGTATAAAATCTAATTTCAAGAAAAAACATTACTATAAGGACAACAAGTATAAGAAAGCAATGAAAGCAACGTGGAGTTCTTCAGAAGACACAAAAAGTGATTCTGATTCTGCTAAGGATGAGGATTCTCATAAAGCTAACATGTGTTTTATGACAAACACATCTGAGGTAACATTGGACCCTGCTACTTTAAATTCATACTATTCTAGAGTTGATTTTGATTTTGAATCTGAAAACATGTCTAGTGAATAATTATTTGAATATTTTAATATGATGGAAGAAACATTTAATGAGCTTAAGGACAAGTATAAGACCTTGAAGAAATAGCATTCTCTAACCACCTCTGTAAAATCTGCACTTGATGTAGAAAAAGAAAAGAATGCTCAATTACTAAAGGATAATTCTGAACTAAAATTGTCTAATGAGAAATTAAGCAAGGATTTAGAAAAATTCACAAATGGAAAAAATACACTTACACAAATTCTAGAAAAATAAGTGGAACCAAAATATACCACTGGAATAGGCTATCAACCTAGACAGAGACCATTTACAAAAACTAGATTTATTTCTAAATCCGGACAGAATGCTGCCAGTTCTAGTTCTATAAATTCATATGATTCAACTAGTTACTCACATGGTTATAGATACAATAAAGCTTATCTTTCAAAAACTATTGATTATGTAGATTATATGAGACTCGAGAGAAAAATCCGGGTACCTAAATCTTTTCTTGTTAAACTATCTAGACCCAAAAAAATTTGGGTACCAAAATTATTCTCTCTTTAAACCTGTTTTGTTGGAAACTTTCTTGAAGAGTTCTCACAAGAAGGTATGGTACTTGGAAAGTGGATGTTCAAGGCATATGACTAGAGATTACTCATGATTCAAGAGTTTAATCAAATTTGATGGTGTCCATGTCGCCTTTGGTGATAATTATAATGAAATGATCATTGGCCTAGGCCAGATTGGTAAAACTGACTCAGTTTTAATTACTAAAGTTTTATTTGTTGATGGACTTAAATATAATCTGTTGAGTATTTCTCAATTATGTGATGATGGTTTCAATGTTAAATTTGAAAATGATTCTGGTAATGTTGTTAACTCTAATTTTTTTTAGTATTTTCTTCTTTGAGAAATGAACAATTTTATGCTGTTTATTTGAATTCTTTAGCCAAGAAAAATGTTACTTGTTTAAATGTTTTTCAAGAAGAATATTGGCAATAGAACAGAATATTAGGACATTGCAACATTCATTCACTTAGAAAACTGACTAGGAAGAACTTAGTAAGAGACCTACCTAAGCATGAATTCCCAGCTGACAAAGTTTGTAATCCCTATCAAAAGGGAAAGCAACATTAAGATTATTTTAAATCAAAGAAATAAGTTTCAACTTCTCAACATCTTGAGTTGGTTCACATGGATTTGTTTGGACCTTATAGATTTTATAGTTTAAATGGGAAGCAATATATCTATGTCTTAGAAGATGACTTTTCTAGATATACTTGGGTATACTTCTTAGCTCACAAAAGTGAAGCTTGTTCTTATTTTATTAAATACTCCAAGTCTATAGAGAACCATAATGGACATAAGATTAAGACTTTGAGAAGTGACCATGGTCATGAGTTTGAAAATCTTGAGTTTGAATCTTACTGCTCACACAATGGTTATATTCACAATTTCTCTACCCCTAGGAATCCTCAGCAGAATGGTGTTACAGAAAGAAAAAATATAACCCTTCAAAAGATTGCAAAAACCATGCTTAATGAGTATGACCTGCTAATTTATTTTTGGGATGAAGCTGTAAATACAACTTGTTATATTATCAATAGAGTCTTAATTAGACCCATTCTCAAGAAGACCCTTTATGAGCTGTGGAATAATAGGAAACTGAAGGTTAGTTACTTTAGAGTTTTTTGGTTGCAAAGTCTTTATTCTCAATACAAAGGATAATCTTGACAAGTTTGCACCCAAAAGAGATGAAGGAATTTTTCTTGGTTATTCTTTAACTAGAATATCCTATAGAGTATTTAATAAAATAACCAAATGTGTGGCAGAATCTATTCATATCATGTTTGATGAAACTGATCCACATGAACCTAATTCTTCTCTTGAAAATCTTGAAGAAGATTTGTCTGTTCTGAACCTTAATTATAAAACCAATGAGCCTGTTGTAAAGACATCTAGTTCTGGACATATTCCAGAATCTGCTTCTATAGAACCCAAACTTTGAGAAGAGCCTGAAATTTCTAGTCCCACCATTACTAGATCAACTAGGATTCTAAAGAATAATCCTTTAGATGCTGTTGTTGGTAATCTTGATAGAGGGACACATACTAGAGCTTCTCTAAGAAACTAGGTTGAACATCAAGCCTTTATTTCACAGTTAGAACCTAAAAATATCAATGATGATATCAATGATGAATTTTGGGTAATGGGTATAAAAGAAGAACTAAATCAATTTCAATGAAACAATGTATGGGAATTAGTTGAAAGACCTAAGGAAACATTGACCATAGGCACTAAATGGGGTTTTAGAAACAAAGTTGATGAATCTGGAAATATAGTTAGGAACAAAGCTAGGCTAGTTGCACAAGGGTATAGTCAAGAGGAAGGAATAGACTATGAGGAAACCTTTTCCCCTGTAGCTAGATTAGAAGCTATTAGGATCTTACTTGCCTATGCTGCTCATCCGAATTTCAAGTGATATCAAATTGGTGTTAAAAGATATTTTCTAAATGGTTTTATAATTGAAGTTGTTTTTGTTGAACAACCACCTGGATTTACTAATCCTCATTTTCCAAATCGAGTTTGCAAGCTCTCTAAAGCTTTATATGGTTTAAAACAAGCTCCAGGATCCTTGTATGACATACTTAGTAATTTTCTTATTTCAAAAGATTTTACTAAAGGGATTGCTGATCCAACATTTTTTATTAAAAGAATTTCTAAAGATGTATTGATAGTACAAATCTATGTAGATGACATTATTTTTTAGATCTTCTGAACATTATTTATGTACTTATGTTTCAGAGAGCATGAAAAATGAATTTGAAATGAGTTTTATGGGAGAAATAAAATATTTTCTTGGATTTCATGTTTTTTAAAATGAAAATGGTATTATTTTGAATCAAGGTAAATATACAAAGGATCTTTTAAAATGTTTTTTCTTGGATAGTATTAAAGAAAGTGATACTCCTATGAGTACTGTCTATAAATTGGATGCAGATGAAACTGGGAAACCAGTGGATCAAACCAACTAAAGAGGTATTATTGGAAGCTTACATTACCTTACTGATAATCGACCAGATATTATGTTTAGTGTGTGTATGTGTGCAAGATTTCAATATAATCCTAAAGAACCACATTTTATTTCTGTTAAAATAATTTTTAAGTATCTTAAACAAACTGAAAATTTGGTTTTTTATCCAAAAGGACAATCTTTTGAATTAATGAGTTTTTCAGATGCTGACTTTGCTGGATGCAAGTTAGATAGAAAAATCACATCTAGAACATGTCATTTTCTAGGTAAGTCCTTATTATATTAGTGTTGTAAGAAACAGAACTCTATTGCATTGTCTACTACCAAAGTAGAGTATATAGCTGCTGGTAGCTGCTGTGCACAAATTCTGTGGATGAAACACACTCTTTTGGACTATGGATACGATTTAAAGCATGTTTCAATTAACTATGATAACACTAGTGAAATTAACATTTCAAAGAACCCTATGTCTCACTGTAGGACCAAACACATTGATGCAAGGCATCATTTCTTGAGAGATCACTACCAAAAAGGTGATATTACTCTTGAATTTATAGGTACTGAACATCAATTGGATGAAATTTTCACTAGACCTTTAAGTTCAGATTGGTTAAGTTACATTAGACATGAGTTAGGAATGATTAACCTTGACCGGTAGAAACCTCACTGATGTGATACCTCGCAGTTGTACCTCACCGATGTGATACCTCCCTAATGTACCTCACCGATGTGATACCTCACCGCTGTACCTCACCGATGTGATACCTCACCGATGTGATACCTCACCGATGTACCTCACCTATGTGATACCTCACCGATGTACCTCACTGATTTAAAACCTCACCGATTGGGAATTCTCATCTATATACCCTACCAATGTGCTGTTTTAAACTTCTGTCTGACGACAAAATATGTATCTTTTATACATAACTTATTATATGATAATTATTTATGATTCTAAAATGTTAAAACTAAGTCTTAATTACTTTTCCATCCACATCAAACCCTTTTCAATCATGCCTTAGCTCTTGAATATCTTGAAAACCTTAAGTTCCTCGAACCATAGATGGAAAAAACCAAACTCCCTACTGTTATAGATGACATTGATGAGCCAAATGCGAATAATCAGAAGACAGACCAAGAAAAAAGTAGCACTGTTGGTAGAACAAGGTCCGGAAGGTGACTAGTGAACCCTCATTTACAAAATAGAGTTATTATGATCGAAAAAGATCTATGCGTGGAATGGATGTTGTCTAGTACATTGTTAGTTATCAAGGTGCTGGAAGATCATAAGTGGGTAGAATTATTTTTGAACAACAATGGCCCATACTATCTGAATCTGGTGAAACAGTTCTATGAGTTTGTATGTTTTGAGAAATCAAAAGCTGAGAACCGAATGATTTCACATGTAAATGGAAAGTAAATATCTTTTTCATCTATTGAGTGGGATGAATTCCTAAATGTTCCACATGAAGGTGTGTCTAGATATTTCTCGAAATCAGTACCACCTACAAGAAATATATTTGATTATGAGATTACCTTAGAGAAACTCACCGGTAGTGGCAAGCAAAGACAGGTGGTGGATGCTTAAATGGATGGAGAGAACAGATTGTTTTTCAAGTTTGTTCAGCATGTTTTAATTTCAATGAGTGGGGAATTTGAAAATTTAAGATATCAAGATATATATCTGCTAGATCTTTTGATACATGGTGTGAAAGTAAATCTATTCAGGTTGCTAATGATTCCAATGAAGGATATGACCAGGCCAAAATCAAAGACCAAAGCCTTATTCTTTGCCAAGTTGATTTCAATTATGATTAAAGTAAAGGGGGTATCTGAGTCTCAAGATGATACAGTGGTAGTAAGGAATAATTTTTCTATCACAAGAACAGTTTGCAAATACATGAAGATAAACTGGAATCCATGGAGAAGAGAGTGGGTTAATGATGATAAGAAGATATATGATAAGTTCAATCCTATGGATCATCCTTCAAGGCGTAAGGATGCGAGGGATCCCGGTCTAGGACTCGATGAAGAAGAACTTGAGTACAGTGATGAGACTGATGAAGAGGAGACTTCTATAGCTGATGGAAGAGGTCCAGACTTACCCCCAAGTCCTGTTGTAGAAATTATATCTTCGGGAATGGAAACTTTATTAGAAGAATAAACACCTATTGATGAGGAAGACTAATAGAAAGCATATCATGAAGAGGATTCTCAAGATAATGAAGAATAAATTCATACAAGTGAAGCATATGTTTCTATTAGTTTGAGCCTTAGTCCACTGATTGGACATTACCTAATGCCTGTTGAGGAATTTGATGAAGTTGATAGACCTTTACCTATTCCTGGGGAGTCTCCTACTATTGCAAAAAATGGAGTTAGTTGTAGAGGATTATTATGAGGAAGAAACACCTGGTGAGAATGTTGTTGTTGTACAAGAGAATGCACCAGTTGAGGGGGAGAATTCAACCATGTTTGGCAGTGTTTTAGTGGTTGTTGAAATTGAGGATTGGGAAGAAGACCCAGGTTTTGTGGTTTGTGGATTGGATTATCCATATTCTGATAATGAGACATCCCTCAATTGACCGAAAATTAATTATCATATTTATACTGAGTTGTTACCTAAAGATGTGGTCAGAATACATGATCTGGATAAGATAATGTTTGATCTCAAAATCAGATTTGTGGAAGAAATAAGGAAAATGGAATATTCACTAGTGGCATCTACTCAATCGATTATGAATGACCTTATGACCAGTATAGTAACTGAAAGTGCACCTGTTATGGTTACACCTACTGATACGATCAGCAGGTCTGATCTTGAATCCTTAAAGAATGAGCTGAAAGAGTTTTTAGTGACTCTGTAGCCGAGTTAAAGCACTACTTTGTTAAAGAGATGAGTAATTTGGAAATGTCTTTTGAACTATCTCTTGGATGTAATGTATCAACCTTTGTGGTAGATATAGTGGATAAAGGTACAGCTTTCCAGACTCAAGTATCTAGACTAGAAGAGGATGTTGAAGTTCTAAAGAAATCTGTTATCTCTTTAAAATATTATATGAGTTCTAAATCTCAGGCTGATAAAGATTTAGCTTATGTAAAAAGTGTTGTAAGCCTAATGGTATCAGTCTTTGAGGTATTTAAAACCTCCATGAAAGATCATGTCAGTACCCAGGATTCCCAAGTGAAAAATATTATCACTGGGGTGACCAAAAACTTCATCAAAACAGTAACCTTCTCTATTGGTTCTATTGCTTCCAGACCTTCAGTGGATTTGGATAGGATTAGAGCTGTAATGAAGGATGAGCTTGGTTCAACATCAACCAGTGGCTCTGTGGACGCATCCGATTTGAGAAAAGTGGTAACTTATACTAGAGATACCACTAGAGATATAATGAAGATAGTCCAATACTATATGAGAGAAGATTCTGCCTCTCAAAAAGAGATGAAAAATAAGGCAGATTATTATTTTCAAAGGGTTTACACCAAGCATCAGCTCAAAAATCATTTCAAGCTTATGTTAGAAAACATGAAGCTGCCTCCTGTCAACCAAGCCTGCAGGGAGCAAGTAAGAAAGCTAAGGGAATTGGCTCCTGCACTAGAAAAATTCATGGAAATCAAGGATGATTTCATTTCTTCCATGGAAAGAGGAGGAGGAATAATTATGGATTTCAGAAATCTCTTATTTCCTTTAATGCATGTCAATGATAGACCAGTGATTGTACCTTTAACATTACCTATTTCTGCCTCCGCTACTTCTCCTGCCCAGATGACTCTAGGCCAAGCTACCAGAATCCTTACTCATATGATCACTCAGAGAACTCCACAGTACAGGCTAGGAACAGTTTCAGTAGCTCAACCACCTCTGATCATCTCTAGAGTTCCTAAGCCTTCACCTGCATCCACCTCAACTGAATCTTCTTCTGATCCCAAGGTAAAATCTCACATTGTGGACATGGATTGAATAGATGGCTATGATATTTGATAGGAATCCCTAGTACTTTGTTTTATTTACCTGTACCTATTTGCAACATGAAATACCAGTAGCATTCTTTTCTTTCCCATTTTGTTCCTTCTCTCTTTGTTGTTTCCCACTTTTTTCCAATAACATAGGGGGAGAGCTAACAGAACTAAAGATGAAAGCTACTATTTCATTTTGTAACTTGTAACTTTGATACCATTGCATTTAATTATACCTCTGATACATTTCACATTTCACATTTTTACCTCTGGTGTGTTGTTTTCTCGGCTACAATTGAATTTAATGATATATCCTTTGATACATTACTGATTATTTTGAAATTATAATATCATAAGTTGTGACTATCAAAAAGGGGAAGATTGTTGACCTCACCTGTTTTGACAATCCCAATTATTCTTTCACATACTTTGATAATACCAAATAATGTGTATCTATATATTTATTCTTTAAATCTATGATATTCCATTATAATGTTGATAATTATATTAAAATATTCTTTGAAATATTTTAGTCAATGTTTATCTATGTTTATATGAATTTTGAAATAATTCTACCTCAATCGGATATGTTTTTCATAAAACAGATAAGTGTTATGTCACTAATATTCTTATAGCTACTGACAGAGATCAACCGGTACTTAGTCTACTGATAGACATAGTCACCGATAAGCCAAGGTCATCGATATGTAGATCTACCAGTTTGTATAAGTCCAACGGTAAGAACATGCCACTAACAGATCAAGTCCACCGATATAGAGAGCTACCGACAGAATCTGAGCTACCGGTAGAACAAGTCTGCCAATATGCATAATTCTACTGATATACACCTCCCTAATACAAAACGGAGCTACCGGTATTCACAAGATACCGATACAAAGTTCACTGATACAGACAGTCATCGATACACTGAGCTACCGATACAAGTGAGTTACTGCTAGAACAAACAAGTTACAGATATAAGGAGTCACTGGTACATAGAGCAACTGATACATGGAGTAATAGCTACCGATTCAAGGAGATACCGGTACAAGGAAAAATAGCTACTGATAGGAGGTCACAACTATAAAAAGTCCATCGTTACACATCTACCGACAAAAGGCTACTAATAAAGACTGACCAGTCAAACTCTATAATCTCAATATTATTTATTTATTAAGAAACAGTAATATTTGCTGATTTTAATGCAATTAATGTTATTTAATGATAGTTGTTGGCATGTTAGGGAATTGTGACTTGTACCTATAAAGAGCTAATCATTTCTTTTTACCGGAGCTGAATGCTATAAAAGGTAGGAAACAGACCAGACATAAATTAACTAAGGAGGCACGTGAAGTGTGTGGAAAATCAAGGGATGAATACCGTTGGAAAGTGGTGGATTCACACAGAAAGGAAAGGCTACATTCATACTAGAAGAACACTTTACATACACGATGCCAGTCATCCTAGAGAAGAATACAAGCTGCAACTTATTCAAGGAGTGAATAACTACAACGAGCTCTTCATGCACTCAAGCTGATCAAACTGAACTTGAAGAAAACGACCCTCGGGTTTTCAGAAAGAAACCAGAGATGAATCAGAATAATTCCTGATTAATCAAGATTCCAGAGCTGCACTTAAAATCACTAGAGCTATCTAAAACTCATATCTACTCTCTCAGTGATTCTTTTATTTACATTTTGAGTTGTGTGGATACTCTGTACATTTTATACACACACTTTCTCCTGAGCTAAGCTGGAGGATTTCTAAATCCTCACACAAACCTTCTATAGATCTTTTGTATCCCACTATGAATAGTGGTAGAGGTCAAGTAAGACCTGGACAGCCTGTGTGCTGTTGTTTTGTTTTCCCACGAGAAACTGTGTTATATGTCTTAGTACTTGGACAGTCTTTGCACTGTTGTTTACCCCGATCCAGGGTGTGGATAAAATTTATATAAATTGTTTCAGAGGACTAAGTATCAGCTTGAGACTGAACCTCTTGGTTATATCTGCTGTGCATCTTAGTTTAACTCTAAAGTATATTATATATATTTCATATTCCACTTCTAATTACTTTGAAATACAATTTGTTTAAAAGTTACTTTGATAGTTAATCTAGAAAGTGTTTGTACTTATTGTAAACCAGTAAGCTAGTTTCAAAATATACTTTAATCTCTTGATTAAATTAACTGAGACCTAATCAATCTTTGAGAAACTAATTGAACATTTACAATCTATATAAACTCACTACATATTAACTTAGTTTTTAAATTGGGGGATTTTAAGAGATATCCTTTTAACAGAAATTTTAATTGTAACTCAATTCACCCCCTCTTGAGTATCCACTCCGGTCAACAATTTCTTTTTTCATGAGTGAAGTATTAGGTTTATAGAAAACTAACTAACACTATTTATCACAAATTATTCTAGTTCAAGTAATAATAAAACCAAAATCTACAAGTGTGTATTATATCCACAACACTTGAGCATAATAACTTCTATTTGCCACATTTTTAGCTTCAATAATGGAATGTGCTAAAAACTTATTGTTATACCAAAAAAATAAGGCCCCACATAAGAAATTACATGTTCTAAAAGTATATTTTTTCTCTAACCTATATCCTCTCATGTAAGAACTTGAGTAACTTTCATGATCAATTTCATTTCCATAAGAATGTAATAAAAATTTTATAAAATTAATTTATGGTAAATAAATGAATTTTACCAATTTCATGTTTGATTCCTTTATATTTTCTCGAAATATCACATGTATAAGTACTAAAAACATATTTTATAGAAAACAGTTTGTCAGATATATTAAACATCCAATCATAATTCTATAATGTTTTTGATATATTTATTTATCAAATTTATTATGATCATGTTTAATCAAAGTTACAACCAGAGTTCTTTTAGTTGATGAATTGTCAAAACCAAATTTTTTATTGAATTACTTATATATGTATGTTGAGTAAAAATGTTTCCTTCCTTTTTTAGAAATTATAAAACCATGAAAAGTGTTAATTTTACATATAATTATCATTTTAATATCACTTTTCATAATTTTAGAAAAACTATTAGATGCAGATTTTGGAATTAAAATAAAAATAATAACATCAAAATATTTTTGAATAATGATGGTATGTTTAATTTTTTTATAAATAGGTTTGGTTCCACACATCTTTTAATAAAATTATTTTTAAGAAAATATCTAGTATGTCTATCAAACTAATGTCTTGGGGTGTGTTTAAGTCAATAGAAAGCTTTAGTAATTATTAAAATACTTTATTGGAATTTTGTATCTTAAAAACCAAGAGGGTATTAAATGTTAACTTCCTCTAAAACGTAACCATTATGGAAAATTGTTTTCGTATACATTTGAAATAAACTATAATCCAAATGAGTTGTAAAGGCTAGTAGGATTCAGATAGATTATAGTCTCGATACTAGTGAAAAATTCTCACGATAGATTATCCCTTATTCATAAAAATAACCCATAGTAACAATTATTACATTTATTTCGAATGATATTTCCATTTTTATAATTGTTTTCATTAGAAACCATTTTACTATAATTTGCATTAAATATTTAGGTTATTCAACCAATGTACAAACTAGATTCCATTAGAATTTATTAATCTCTTCTTACATAGTCCTTATCCAGATTTCATCACCTAAGGCATCATCTACCATTTTAAGTTCAAATTATGATCAGAAATCATAACGATCGCAATGATTTCTTAAACAACCTATAGGGTAAACCGATTTACTAAAATCCATAACAACATTATCAATAGGATGATTTATTAAGATCTTCTGGTTCTTATGTAAAATTGTAATTTTTTATTTGACTAATGGATGATCACCATCTATTAAAGTATTTTTTAGATAATGAAAATATGATGATCTTAATATAAGAGGATTTAATATCAGTAGTTGTAGGCCGCCTTCATGTAAATTAAGGGAATGTTTTTTGATAACATAATCTAGAGAAATAATTTTTAGATATTTAAAAAAATACTTAAATAATTAAAATTTACATGAACCATTTTCTCAAAAATATTTGTTCATTTTTTAAAAAAACAAAAAGACTTACTAGTTATTGAAAAACCAGAAAAAATAGATTCATTAGATTTAGGTTTAAATTTATATAATTGGTCTTCAATATCAAGGAAGAATACTTAAATACAAAAAAATAAAGTAATAATTTTTTGGCTTTCTTATACTCCATAACTTATAAAGAGTATTATTTAGAAATGTTCTAATTAAAAAACAAATTAATAGTATAACATGTAGTACTCACATACTCAACCCAAAAATTTATTGCAACAAAATACTATTTTGGAAGTAATTTTTTAAAAAATTTATTATGTCATTTATCTACACCATTTTCCAATGGTGTCTTAGGTGTATAAAAATTATGAGTAATAATGTATTTTACTATAAAAGGTTTCAAATTCTGAGTTTACAAACTAAGAAAAAATAGTCACTTTGGATAGAAACCAAGATTTGTTTTTATTTTTTAAAAAAAATCACAAAATAATTTAAAGGGATTAAAAGATCTATATTTCCATGTGATAAAATTTCACCAAGTAAATCTAGGGTAATTATCAACCAAGGGATATACAATGAGTTCTCCCCTAATACCTCTAGTTTGTATAGTTCCCAAAAAAAATCCATGTTCACTAGATATATACTTTCGTAATTTGTACTTTATTTCTTGATTTAAAGATATACTTATGTGTCTTACCATATTGATAAGGGCACATACTCTAGTTGAGTTAAACTTAAGTTCCTTTTGACTGATAAAATTTTCATTCCTAGTACGTTTAGTTAAAGTTTAGGAGTTATAGTGTCATAATATCCTATTAAATGACTAATATAAGTCATTAGATAAACAAAAAAAGCTAAATTATTATGAATTAAGTCATCCAAGTCAAGTGTATAAAAATTTTCATGCCCATCATAATATAAAAAAAAATTACCTCTTGATATTTGAATGATACATTTACCATTATTGAAGTCCAAATTATTTCCACTATCACATTTATATCCAATTATGATAAGGTTTTGATTAATTCATCAAAATATGAAATATATTAAATGAGAGTTTCTCCATGAATATAAACATCACCAATTCAAATGATTTCACCTTATGCATTGTCTCTAAAAGTGACTCATCCTCCATTGAACTTTCTAAAAAATATAGAATTTGTATTTGTCTCATTTCATGTGTTGAGAAAAACCACTATCCATGTGTCGTTTATTTATATTGATGGTACTTATATTCTTTTTCTAAAATAGGTAATACTATATTCTTGACACCCATACTTTCTTGGTTTATGTTATATTATAAAATAATATCTTAGATACCCAATATTTCCAAACTCTGTTATGTTGTACAAAAAAAAAATTCTTTTAAAATAAAAACCTTCTAAAAACTTTTTAAAAACCGAATGAAAAAACATTGTTTATAGGAAAATACTCTCTCAAGTAACCTTCTATTTTACACTAGTACAAAAAATTGAACTATGAGGTAAAAAAATTTTGATTGGAAATGAGTTTCATAAGAAGTATAACAACTTCCATTAGAAGTTTAAGATGATATAATTTTTCTATATATTTTATCAAAATTATATTTTTC
The DNA here is from genome assembly GCA_963277665.1 of Viscum album. Classification (NCBI taxonomy): domain Eukaryota; kingdom Viridiplantae; phylum Streptophyta; class Magnoliopsida; order Santalales; family Viscaceae; genus Viscum; species Viscum album. The sequence goes on along the minus strand of OY728147.1, from coordinate 175,829,030 downwards.
CAATGTAAAGTTATATAAAGGTTTTTTAAAAATAAAAAATTAATATTTAAGTTGAATAATAAAATTCTGGTTATCTAAATTTAATTAATAGAAGATATACAAGAATTGTTTTTTTGGTCCAATTCATTTAAATGTTTTGAGATTTATTTTGTTTTTAAAATTATTTTTTTATTTAATAAGTTGTGGTAAATTAAAATATTAGGAACTATTTAACTTATACTTTTATTTATTCATAATAACTATATATCTCTACATTTTATCTATTTTAGGTAAATCTTTTCCATCTTCTTGACGAATTCACTTTTTCAATATCTGATAGATTATATTTTTCATTATTTGATGAATTTGAATAATCAAATTTTGAATTATAAGTGAATTTAGAAGATGGGCTTAAATTTTTAATGTATTTCACGTTTACCATATCCATGTATCATTTTTCGTTAAATGAAATATTTCAATAGAATCAAAATATTTTATGACTATCATTTCCACTTACGTCTGGAGAACAGTCAGTAAATGAGTTACATTCATTGGTACTCTAGGTGTATAAAGCTTTTACTGTCACACCCGTCCTTTCTATATAATTTATTTTATTATTTTTATTGGGCATCAGATAGTTCGGGTCGAGGCCCGACTTAAAATTTATGAGTTCTTTTTAGAAACACACTTTTTGGCCTTTACGGCGTTCAATGCACCGCTGTCGAAAATGTGCGACCTTGCTTGGGTCACCGCGCAGCCTCGCTCGGTTCTCCGCACGCCTACTTGGCGTGAAACTATTTTTTAAAAAAAATTACTGATAAAGAAATAAATTTAATTATATCAATAAGGTAGTTAGCGCAAAATATAATGGGAAGAATAAAATGAATTACGAGTTATAATAATAATAATAATAATAATAATTATTATTATTATTATTATTATTATTATTATTATTATTATTACTCTTTTTATTAACGTTTTAATTAAGTTATTTTATTTAGTGTTAATACTTTTGTTTTAATTTATTATTTATATTATTATTAACGTTATTATCTTTTTATTTTATTTTTTTTACCTTTTTTTCTGTAGGGTTTCACCCTTCCCTTTTACCTTGCTCCATTGTTTTTTTTCTCTCCTACAGATCGCGACTCCTTCCCGTCACGTCACCTCCCCTGTTCCCTCCCTTCCCTGCGGCCTCCCATTTCCCCTCCTTCTCCTCTCGCCAGACCGGCCTCCCCTTTCCCCCTTCGGTGGCGCCACACCCCCTCACTCCCCGCCTGTTGCCTTCCGCTCACCCAGGCCACGCCCTCTCCCACTCCTCCTGATACCTCCCCGGCTCCCCTTCAGCATGTCGCAACACCCTCCCACTGGTACCCCATCGCGCCACACCCCTTCCCCCTCCTGTTGTCCTGTGCAAACTGTGCTCCCCCCTATACCCTGTAACCTGTTGTTGTGTTCCCCCCCCCCCCTTCCACAGCTCACCTCGTGAACCCCCTGGCATCACCTCGGTCCGCCACACCCCAAGGTCAGCAACCCCTTCTTCTTCTCCGGCCTGCGCTGTCGCCCGACACAGCTGGCACCCTTCGTCTGCAGCTCCCCAACTGTACGCAAACGTCAGCCAGCCAACATCCCTCCGGCGGCTTCCCCTTTGGTTGAGCCTTCCCTCAATTATTTTTTTTTCACATTTTTTCTGTTTTTTTGGTTTCCCAGTGGGGTTTAGATATGATTTTGAGGATTAACCATTTATTATGGGTTTGATCTCCTTGGTTATGGCTTTGCTTTTATTCTTCGTGGTGCGATTGATGTGCGGAGTTTTTTTGCCCCATTTTCGAAAGGATCTTCATGTGAGGTAGGTGGTTCCATGCCTTTTCATTATTTAGATAATTTAATTTATTTGTTTAGTTTAATTTAATATATTCTATGATTTAGTTTCATGGTGCGATCTATGTTTATAATGTTTAGGCATGTTCGTTTAATGGAAATTGGGGTTTCTGAAATAGTATTCTTTTGTTTTTTATATGCGTGTTTTTGTATAAATGATTGGTTGTGTTTAATAAGTTGTGAAAAAGGCGTTTTAAAAATTGTTTGACATGCGCGCTTGATGAAAATTGCACTCTCTTAAAAATGGTTATGTTCTTTTTCATTTCGATCTTGTTGTGGTAAATTTTAGAAGTGTTTAATAATGGTTTATAGAGTTCCAATGAGGTTTTAGAAGGGTCAATTTGTGAAATTGATTTTGTAATGGTTTCTTTTGCATGTGATATGTTTTATAAATTCAGTAATTGTTTATTTAAGTGGTGTTTTCAGTGCAAAACATGGTTGAAAGTTTTTTAGGGCTGTTTGGTAGGTGCGAAAGGTGTTTTCAGGTCACTTTAGGTGTGTGTGTATTTAAATAGACATTTTCAAAGTAAAAGGAATCAATTTTGGTGGGTTTTCCTTGTTGTGTAATTTTGAAATTGAAATGAAAAATTGTTTGAACAATGGAAAACATGTTTTGATATGGTTACCTAGTGTATCAAGTTTTAAAGTGACACCTCTATATAGAATCAAGTGGTTTTTGGTGTAAATTCTTCTTGGTTTTTCTTGAAACGATTTCATTAATAGCTAAAATTATTCTTTGGTGCATTTATATAACGCGAAAATGGTATTTTGAAGGACTTCATTACACGTTCTATTTTTTAAGTGGTGTATTCTTATAAAACGAGACATGTTCTTGGTGTGCGTGTGTCTTTCAAATAGTGCTTTGGTATGTAAGTGGCGACTTTTTGTGCAATTTCATGTTTGGTTTGTGAAATGTGAATGTTATGTGTTATGTGCATGTGGAACATGTTTGAGCACAAGGGAAAACCCTGGGTATCTAGGTGGGCAGGCTAGAACTAGTGCTCTAGTGAGACGGATGGGTATCGTCCCTGTTTCACTTAGCTAGATTGATGATTGCAACACTAACTAAACATATGATAACTGAGGTTCGTGGCCTTCTAAGCCACATTTTTTGAAGGTCATGGTCTTCTAAGCCACGTTTCTAAGGGTCATGGTTTCTAAGCCACGTTTCACCGAGACACGAGGTTCTAGGGTCCCACTCGAGTTAGATTAACCTTAGGGGATTTACCCATAGTGATCTACCATCAATGTTGTGGTGCATTCCATCGGCATATGGAGGACCACTTGTGCACGCGCGAGCGCGTGTGTGTGTGAGTATGTGTGTGTGTGTGTGAGTATGTGTAAGTATGCCCTTAAATGAATTTTTATTTTCCTATTTTAAATCGTGTTTGTGAAATAGTTTCTCATAGTTTTTTTTAGTATTTAGCTTGTAAATGTTTTTTTACAAACATTTTTTTAAGTATAATTTTTAATAAGCACATTAAATTATCTATTTGATGTTGTGGAATGGAACCTTTTTATTGGGTGACGTCCTACTGGGCTTTTGGCTCCCACCCTACATACACCTTTGGGTGAATGTAGATTTTTTTCTTGTGTATTCCAGGTTGTGACATCGTGCTCAGCGATGGTGGTTCTGGTCGTTGATGGCCTTCTCGTGTAGGTTGGTGGTGTGGCGTGTGGATGTTGCATATCTCTGGTTTATTAGAGGTTTGAGTTTGAGTTTCTTTTCTTGTCTCTTATTTTGGTTGTCGGTTCAAGTTGTAAACCCCTATTTTTGTTTTTAGTTCAAGGCCCTGTTTGGTTGAATATTTTCAGTTTCAGTTTCTTTATCTTATCAGTGGGGTTGCATTTACTATTTCAGGTGAAATCATTCCCATGTGTTAATTTTTATACCTGGGCAATTTTGCCAGCCCGTGGGGATCGGGAAAGCCCTTTGGGCCTTTCCGTGGACCGGGTCGGGCACCGGGTCGGATGGCGACCCGGCCAGGTTCGTTAGAAAACGGTATCATAGGGCATGTTTTTCTCTCTTAGGTCGTTTTATTTTGGGATAGATTCATGGTAATCTTGAGTTAAAGTTGTCAAGACTCGACGTCCTGGCTACGAGTAAGGTGCCTGGACAGCACAACTCGTGGCAGGACTCAAGTTACCAAAGTATGTTGGGGTTTGTCTGAGTTTTTGGTCCTCGCGGTTAATCGTGTCTAAGGGAAATGAAAAGGGAGTAAGGTCAGTGGTATTAGTGAGCTCGCATGGTCTGGAAAGCCTTATAGAGCCGGGGACACTGTCCTAAAATACTCTCTGTGGCCAATGGTGTGATTGGCATATGGCCGCCAACCATATCCTCTAATCACTCGCTGACACTAGTTTCCTGATGCATTGTTTCTCGTCTCATTGTTTTGGATTCGTGGAAATTTGGGTTTTAAGTAAAAATGTTTTGGTCATGGAAAGTTTTTTAAATGAAGCGCTTTAAAAATGAAATGGTGTGTGAGGTTTGAGAAGTGTGGGTTGGATGTTTTGGATTAGAAAAATGGAATGTTTTGGTTTTGATCCTTGGCGCTCTCATGGGAAACCACATGCATGAGTGTATACGAAAAGGTAAATGGTTAATGGAATGAGCAGATGAGTTACTGGATGGACATGAGGTGGGTGCCGGTGCGGCATGAGAACATTCATGTGTGAGGCTCATGGGACGCCATTGGTGTTTGTACAATCCACTTGGTTTGTTTATTTTTAAAAATATTTTGTTAAAGGAAAAATTTGGTGTTTTAGTAAACGGTGTTTGTGTGGCATGTCCTTATGTTTTGGAAATGTCGGATGTGAGGTGTTTTGAGCCAAGGATCCTTTCTAAATGATTTTTGTCCCGAGTTTGAATTTTTTTTTATTTGTAAGTTAGTATGAAAGCGTGTAGTTAGTTAATTCTTTTGAAAAGTACATCAGGGATCCCTTGCAGTGGTTCCCCCTGAACGTTTGGTGTTCGCTTGTGGTATGTATTGACCATCAGACATGTTTGATTGGGCCCACGGTTCTCCTTCTTGGCTAGTGTACACCCCAATAAAGAGTCAATGTGAGAATGACGTGCGACCACATATAGTTCATCGTTGGCCGACCCTCCTGTTGATTAAAGTAAGGGCTCTCCCTTTTGGGTGATAGTGCTAAGTCTTTTCCGTTCTCCTTCTGGTTTAGTAGATCCTCTCACAGCAGGGTGATATATGAGAGGGAAACTGAAGGGAGTTTCAGTCTCTTTGAGTGTATCAACCTGTTGGGTATGAAGTTTGACGTCGTCATGTTTGAAGGTTCCCCCTGGAAACGGCGAAAGAAAATCTAGCAGGGAAGGGTGAAGGGGGTTCAGAATTTTTCAGTGTTGACCAGTGTCTTGAAGGGATTTGTAGTATTTACATCTGCTGCAAGGGTCATGTTCGATGAGTTCTTGCAGTGTGAGGTCCCTTCGATAGTCAACGGTGGTTTGGAAGTGGTAAAGGAGACTCCAGTGGAAAAAAGGTGGAAGCAACCCTAAGTTGTTGGTGCGGTCTATCATTTTAAATGACCTCTAGTCTTTGGTTTGTTTCGTTTAAGGAATGGTTCGTGTTATTCTACTAGTTTGGCAGACCCAGTTGTATGAGGCTGTTATGGTCATTTGCAAGAATTACGTGTTGTTCAAGACGTGGTTTAAGGTCCTTCTCGACGTAAAGTTCGTCTCAACAACAACGGTCATGTTCAGGTGACAATTGGTGGTGTCATGTTCTTATTTAGTGTGACAAAGGGTGATGCACATGCACCATTTCAACTCTAGTGTTGGTGAATGTTCTGTGTATGATCAGTCAGATGCTGTAATGTGTTGTGTTTGATGGTGTTTCCTTGGGTGCAGTATGATTGTGTGGGGCACCCAAATGAGAAGCTCCGCTCCGGAGTCTTCAATGCCTGACTGCGAGGCCGAATATGCTTCAAACATCAGGGCTGCAGCCATAGGCCTCAGAGTGAAGCTAGAGCATGGTCAGGAACCCCAGAAGTGTATGGGACACTAACTTTATTTCTATAACCAATGTTAAAAGTAGAGTCAGTTTAAATTGTTTCTATGGTTGTTCTGCTCCGAATGAGCCATCTGGTTGCATAAGGTTTTCACGACCATGTGGAGGCTTGTTCGTCTCGTTGCCTTAAAGTCTTTGGGACTGTGTCCCATTAGATGCAATCGTTTTAGTGGTCCTTATGGAATGTTGTTGAGTCAATTTGTCTCAAATATGAATAATGATCATCCAAGAATGTGGAAATGCTGGTTTGTCTTGGGTAATACTTTTGACGCCCTGTAGTCGGGCCCCTCCCTCCCTGCCCCTTGTGGTGGGCTGTTTGGTCACCATTGGGAATTTTTCAAAGTTCTATATCCTCTGTTAGTTCTAGTGGCGGTGAGACCCACGATGGGTCTCGTACAATGGTCTCTGGAATAAATTGGTGTTAGCCTTTCCTGAATGGTGGGGAGTCCACCCAGACCTCCCCATGTTGGTTTTCTAGTTTCACCTTGGGTGTTGGTAGGTTCTTAATGGTGGGGAGACCCACATTGGGTCTCACACGAAGGTCTCTTGAATGAATTAGTACTGGACTTTTCTTTAATGGCAGGGAGTCCGCTCGAACTTCTCCGTGTTGGTTTTCCAGTCTCGTTTCGAGCATTACTGACTTCCTAATGGTGGGGATCCCCTCGGGCCTCCACATGTTAATATTTTGCTTTTGTTTTTAAATATGGTTTGGTGATAAGTGATAAAAATGTTCCGTGGATGTGGTTTGACCTTATTTGTTCATTTTAGCCAAGTGGTGTGGTTTCAGTTTCATATTTCTTGAGGTGTTTCGGCTTGTGAAGTTGGTTCCTGTGGATTCAAGTGTTCGTTTTCTAAAACAATCAGTTGGAGGCATTCTAGCTCTTTGGGGTGGGAGACACATATCAATAAGTATTTATATGAGTTTTTAGAAGTTGTATTTGAGTCACTTTCTCTGAGCACGATGCTTTTTCCCTTTCTTTGCTTGATGTTTGTGGGGATTCCCTTTGAACCTTAAGGGAGTGTGGTCTTTTTTTCTTTGGGGTTTGGTTCTGGTTGTGGCTTTCCGGGGACGGAAAGCTTTATGGTGGGGAGAATTGTCACACCCGTATTTTTTATATTATTTATTTTATTATTTTTATTGGGCATCGGATAGTTCGGGTCGAGGCCCGACTTAAAATTTATGAGTTCTTTTTAGAAACACACTTTTTGGCCTTTATGGCGTTCAGTGCGCCGCTGTCGAAACCGCATGACCTTGCTTCGGTCACCGCGTCACCTCGCTCGGTTCTCCGCACGCCTACTTGGCGTGCAACTATTTTAAAAAACAATACTGATAAAGAAATAAAATTAATTATATTAATAAGGTAGTTAGCGAAAAATATAATGGGAAGAATAAAATGAATTACGAGTTATAATAATAATAATAATAATTATTATTATTATTATTATTATTACTACTCTTTTTATTAACGTTTTAATTATGTTATTTTATTTTGTATTAATATTTTTGTTTTAATTTATTATTTATATTATTATTAGCTTTATTATCTTTTTATTTTATTTTTTATCTTGTTTGTTTGTTTTTTTCTGTAGGGTTGCGCCCCCCCTACCTTGGTCCATTGTTTTTTTTCTCTCCTACAGATCGCGGCTCCTTCCCATCGCGCTGCCTCCCCTGTTCCCTCCCTTCCTCGCCGCCTCCCCTTTCCCCTCCTTCTCCTCTCTCTGGACCAGCCTCCCCTTTCCCCCTTCGGTGGCGTCGTGCCCCCTCCATCCCCGCCTGCTGCCTTCCGCCGACCCAGGTCGTGCCCTCTCCCTCTCCGCCTGCTACCTCCCCAGATCCCCCTCGGCCTATCGCAACACCCTCCCACTGGTACCTCGTCGCACCCCACCCCCTTCCCCCACCTTCTATCTCGTGCAAGATGCGCTCCCCCTATATCATTTAACCTAGTGTTGAGTTTCCCCCCTTCCATGGCTCACCTCGTGAACCCTCTAGCATCACCTTGGTCCACCACACCCCAAGGCTGGCAGCCCCTTCTTCTTCTCCGACCAGCGTTGTTGCCCGACACAGCGGGTATCCTTCATTAGAAGCTCCCCAACTGTCCGCAAACGCCAGCCGACCAACATCCCTCCGGCGGTGGCCCCTTTGGTTGAGCCTCCCCTCAATTGTTTTTTTCACATTTTTGTTGTTTTTTGGGGTTTCCAACGGGTTTTAGATCTTATTTTGTGGATTAACCTTTTATTATGGGTTCGATCTCCTTGTTTAGGTCTTTGCTTTGATTCTTCGTGGTGCAATTGATTTGCGGAGTTGTTTTGCCCCATTTTCTGAAGGATCTCCATGTGAGGTAGGTGGTTCCATGCCTTTTCATCATTTATATAATTTATTTTTTTTTGTTTAATTTAATTTAATATGTTCTATAATTTAGTTTCATGGTGCGATCTATGTTTACAATGTTTTGGAATGTTCGTTTGATGAAAATTGGCTTTCCGAAATAGTATGGTTTTGTTGTTTATAAGCGTGTTGTTGTATAAATGATTGGTTGTGTTTAATAAGTTGTGCGGAAGGAATTTTAAAAATTGTTTGACATGCATGCGTGATTAAAATTTCACTCTCTTTAGAAATGGTTATGTTCTTTTTCATTTCGATCCGGTTGTGTTAAATTTTTGAAGTGTTTAATAATTGTTTATAGAGTGCCAATGATGTTTTAAAAGGGTCAATTTGTGAAATTGATTTTCTAATGGTTTTTTTGCATGCGATATGTTTTATAAAATGAGGAATTGTTTATTTAAGTGGTTTTTTGAGTGCGAAACATGGTTGGAAGTTTTTAAGGGTTTTTTGGTAGGTACAAAAGGTGTTTTCAGGTCAGTTTAGGTGTTTGTGTATTTAAATAGACATTTTCAAAGTAAAAGGAATCACTTTTTGTGTGTTTTCCTTATTGTGTACTTTTAAAATTGAAATGCAAAATTGTTTGAACAATGGAAAACAAGTTTTGATGTGGTTACCTTGTGTATCATGTTTTAAAGTGACAACTCTATATAGAATCAAGTGGTTTTTGGTGTAAATTCTTCTTATTTTTCCTTGAAAGGATTTCATTAATATCTCAAATGATTCTTTGGTGCATTTATATAACGCGAAAATGGTATTTTGAAGGACTTGATTATGCATTCTTTTTTAATTGGTGTATTTTTATAAAATGAGACAAGTTCTTGGTGTGCGTGTGTCTTTCAAATAGTGCTTTGGTATTCAAGTGGTGACTTTTTTGTGCAATGTCATGTTTGGTTTGTGAAATGTGAAAGTGATGTGTTATGTGAATGTGGAACATGTTTGAGCACAAGGGAAAACCCTGGGTATCTAGGTGGGTGTGCTAGAACTAGTGCGCTAGTGAGCCAGATGGGTATCGTCCCTGTTTCACTAAGCTGGATTGACGATTGCAACACTAACTAAACATATGATGACTGAGGGTCATGGCATTCTAAGCCACGTTTTCTGAGGGTCGTGGTCTTCTAAGCTACGTTTCTGAGGGTCGTGGTTTCTAAGACATGTTTCACCAAGACACGAGGTTCTAGGGTCCCACTTGAGCTAGATGAACCTTAGGGGATTTACCCATAGTGCTCTGTCATCAATGTTGTGGTGCCTTCCGTCAGCATATGGAGGGCCACTTGTGTGTGTGTGTGTGTGAGTATATGTGTGTGTGAGAGAGAGAGAGAGTATGTGTATGTATTCCCTTAAATGAATTTTTATTTTCCTCTTTCTAATCGTGTTTGTGAAATGGGTTCTCTTAGTGTTTTCTTTTAGTATTTTTCTTGTAAATGTTTTTTTAAAAACATTTTTTTTGAATGTATAATTTTTAATAAGCACATTAAATTATCTTTGTGATGTTGTGGCATGGAACCTTTTTATTAGGTGACTTCCTAATGGGCTTTTGGCTCACACCCTACATACACCTTTTGGTTTATGTAGATTTTGTTTCTTGTGTATTCCAGGTTGTGACATCGTGCTCAGTGATGGTGGTTCTGGTCGTTGATGGTCTTCTCGTGTAGGTTGGTGGTGTGGCGTGTGGATGCTACGTCTCTCCAATTGCTTAGAGGTTTGAGTTTGAGTTTCTTTTTTAGTCACTTATTTTGGTTTTTGGTTCATGTTTTAAACCCCTATTTTTGTTTTCATTTCAAGGCCCTATTTTGTTGTATATTTTAAGATTCCTTTTCTTTATATTATCAGTGGTTTTGAGTTTAATATTTCAGGTAAAATCGTTCCCATGTGTTAATTTTGATACCCAGGCACTTGTGCCAGCCCGTGGGGATCGGGAATGCCCTTCGGGCCTTGCCGTGGACCGGGTCAGTCACTGGGTCGGATGGTGACCCGGCCTGGTTCGTGACATTTACCCTCTTTATTCCTTGTATTTTTGAAAATATTCTTGAATATCTATCTTTCTTCTTCAATTTTGGAAGATCCAGTATAATATAACCTACCTTATTACATTAATAACATATCACATATGATGATTCCTTCTTTTCATTTATGTATTTCCTAACATTCCAGTGATTATTCCATAAATTTATATTTATGGAAATATTATTCAATTTTCTTGAAATCAGAGTATGTTGATTGTTAGTATCATCTGAAAAACTTCAACCTGAATTCTTACACTTCTTCATTGAAAAATAACATTTAGAAACATTAGTATATATGTTAAAATAAATAGAAATAGAATTACCAAAATTATAAAAAAATGATACTCCATTTTCCACTTATCCTTTTCAGCATCAATCTTTTATTTTCACTCATATTAAATTAATATACAAATAAATTCATCTAGACTAAACTTAGTCAACAGTTTTGTGTCATTGATAATTTTCTACTATGATTACCTTTATTTTGGAATTATATCGATAATTATTTAAAAAAGTTGATATTCAGATAATGTTTTATCACCCCAGGTTTATAGAATATTTACAATGGTTATGAATTATTGATGAATTTGATTTACTATTTATCTAGGTAGAAAATCAAAATCTTGATTTTGTTCTCTCAATATAGATCTATGGGTTTGCAACACATTGTAATTTAAAAAATGAAGAAAATAAAACTTCTTCCAAATTTTATATTTCATTTCACTTGATGATATGTGACTATAGATTTTCCTGGTCATAGAACAAAATAATGTATTGTAATATTTATGGTTTACTTGATATTCCGTATTTTATTCATGAGAAAATGGAACTATCTCTTTTATCATAACTTTATAATTTCTATTCATCATGATAACGCTTTCAATTCTATTATTAATATTGAAAAACTTAATCTGGTCCTGATTGTAATCATAATCATCTCCATCAGAAATTGGTGCTCTTGTCATATTTATGTTTTTGAGTGTTCTAATAGGCACACCTATGATTATAAATTACCTTTACTCTATATATATAGTCAGTACAAGGAAACTAAGTTGAAAACTAGATATATTAACAAAAAGTAAAAAATTAAATAAATACCTCATAATATAAAATTTTAGTATTATTTAAAAATAAACTAAATGAAAATATAAATCTCCGAACCAATATAAAGACACTCTCTAATAGAAAATGTTTTCCCAACGTATTATGGATAATAAAATACTAGAGGGGTGAATTGTAGTTTTAGGAAAGAATTACAATTTTAATCCTCTACAAGTATTCAATTGAATTGTTTTCTAAACTACCAATCAAATCAAAGAAGAGAGTAATAACAACACAAGTAGTAGAAATATAAACTGTATGAAATACATTAAGAGTAATGGAAATATAATTATTGGTATTTATACAATTAATGATTAAAGCATTCAGTTAGCATAAATATATACTATTAGTGTGAAATCAATTGATACAATAATTAACAGGGTTATAATTAAAGAATTAATAAAGATTAATTTTAAAAAAAATATTGATTAATGGATAGAAAAATATATTCCTTAAGATATATTATTTAAAAAAACACATTTAAATCAATGTATATGGTATATCTATAGAATATATCCATAGTATCCATGATTTTAAACCGACCATAAGGTATCCATGATTTTATACCTATCATAAGTTATGTATTATTATCCTCATAATCTACCAACTAAACCTATCAATTATAGATCTATAATATATATGGAAATTTTCTAAGCTATGTATTCCGATCTATAGAAGCCCTTGATCTGAATGATTAGTAATTCCTCTATTTTTTATCCTCAGAATCCCTCAATCATACCAAACTAGTAAAAGAATAATTCAAACAACAATTATAATAGGATAAAATAAATCCTCACAAGATGCATCTCTGTAGTATGTAATGAAGTCAAAAGAAAACAAAAATCACACTGATCAAAAGTGCTCTTGGAAATAAGAAACTTTAAAGCTTAAAAATGACCAAAAACATTCAAAATGATGGAATACTATTATCTTAGATTTCTTGATTCTTGAAATTTCACTCTTTTATATGAATTGTTTTAACAAAATCCAACATTAAAATTCCAAAAATATCAAACATTATTTTCATTGACTTGATAATTAATTCTTTATATACCAATGAACTTATCAAGTTTCTTCATCTACTGATGAAGTTAATAAAAAATCAATGTATTACTCATAAATCTAGTAACTGTAGTGTATCACGAACATTAATACATACAAATTTTTACTAATTTTATTTAATCCTTAAATATTTCAGTCATCGAAAATTCATTTAGAAAAATATAGTGACGTAATAAATATAGATCATATTAATTTGAAGTGAATTGTGATTTAAAAAATATATTAAGTGAGTTATTGAATTAAAAATATCCTAAAAATATTCAACATTAGAACTCAATTATTTTCCACCTGAGATAAATGAAAACTAATCTTCCCTAAATTTTTTTTATAAATTTATAAATTCCCAGGGATGAATATTTAAAACAAAATTTGAATCCACCATCACCTATTAGTAAATTTGAATAGAATCTTATACTCAGGGAGTTTTGGTTTCTTATAGTGTCTAGGAACCATTAATCAATATGGATTTTTCTTAGATATGGAAACTATGTAATTTAAAAACAAAATATTTCTATACTACCCTCTTTTACTGGTCTCCCTAATGAGGAATCACTTGATTTTATTAGATATTTTCATAGTTTATTTTGATAGTTAACTCTCTAGGGGATTAGTGAGGAGGTTCTTATGTCAGGTGTTTTCCCCTTTTTCTTGATGATTAAGGCTATAAACTAGTTCTAGCGTCTTTATGATGAGATATTTGAAAATTAGGGAAAATTTATCAACTCATTCATTGCAAAGTTTTATCATAGGAATGCCACCATAGCAGTGAGACACAAAATCCCTATGTTTTTCTTGAAAAGGGAGATATATTTTATAAAACATGGGATATATTGATATAATTACTTAAGTAATGTCCCAACCACCAAATAACTCCCTATATTCTTATGGAAACATTTTATGATAGTCTTAAACCATAATATCAAAATATTGTGAATCATTCCACTATTAAGGATTTATCCAACTTGACATCTAAATAGTTCAAAAAATCAATCAAAAACATTCTCAAAAGTCCTAAAAAATTTCATTTGAAGGATAACCACTCATATGAGTGAGATAAATCCTAAATTTTTACATTTTATTGATAACTCACTTAGTGAAACATATAATCTCTATGGGATTTCTAATTATACTAAGTGATATTATCCTACTATTGATCAAAATTATCAGTCTTATAAGATTTCTTAATATATAAAATTTATGGCTAGAAAAAAGGTGTATAATGAACCATTTTCAAAACATTATAACAATGGATAAAAAAACCACCTAAATCTCTCTTGGAGAGCCCACGGGGTGATGAAATAACCTTATGTTTCCCCTATGTGTTTAGATCTACTTATGAATCAGTTTCAAGACATGGCTAGACCATTAAATTCAGATACAAATTTTGAGGGATTAATTGGTAATATGATCACAAAAATATAATATATTGGCCCCAATAGGTTTATTATTTTAAGAGGGGGTGTTAGTCAAGGTATGATAAATTAAAACAATGCCTTGTTTGGATACTTTTTCAATATTAAAAAAAACACTCGGTTTCCCCTTCCCATATAAATGTATGAGTAAAATGAAAACATGCATGAGACATAATAATTTTCATTAGTCCACCCTTATTGGCCTAGTACAATGAGCATACAATGGAAGTTTTCTAATATACCAAATACAATGTAGTGTAATATTTTTATGATGTTTGGATAAAACTCACTATATCTCATAGATCACAACCAATAACACATTTAAAGCTCACTACAATCTCAACTATGGTGTGCTCATTTCTCCTCTATAATATTATTCTATTGATTTATTCAATCATTGTTTTCCAAAAACCATTTGGTGCATCATGGAGATATAATTTAATCTACATTATAAATATTAATTTACTATAGTATTTTTGGTAAATTACTTATAGTTCACCAAAACTTCACTACTACACAATATTTTCACATCATTCATGAAAATCCAAAACCTTCATAAAACTTATTATTTTTTCATATAAGTCCTAAAATTCATGAAAAAGTTTTAGTTTTTCATAAAACACCCAACTTTTTCTCAACATTTGGTTTTCTAATGAGATCACTTAGTATTAGAAGAACAAATTGATTTTCTTTATACCACTGATGTTTTCATAGTTACTTCATTCAAGAAATTCCATCACACAAATCATACATGATTCCAAATCTAGGATATTATCAAAGTCATATAATCCTTAAATGAGGGGGGAGTGGATTATTTATAATCATGGATAATACTAACTTCCTTACACTCCATTTAATTTTCACCCATATTTTCTCATTCTCCAAAAATCAATGTTTTGATGACAGCTTTAACACATAACATACTGATGTCCTAAGGTTTCGATATATATTTCCTAAGTTTATTAAAATCATCTTACATCACAAAAATACATATTTCATGAAACTATAAAACTTTCGTGAAACACTTTCATTTTATTTATTTTTTCATGTGGTTGCCTCATGTTTTCACTTTTTGACAACTTTGTGAAACTTTTTCACAAATTTACAAAACTTTTTCAACTTTATGAAAATATTTCTTTTTCATAAAAAAAATCCGCTTATAATAAATTTTGGACCCCAAAAATTTAAAAAACCATTGGAAATTATGTCACCTTATTTGTGTAACTTCCCAAACACCTTTCAAATAATCCAAAACTCAATTCTCCTCTTTAAATGATATCTTCGACCCATATTATATTTTATATTCTTTTAACTCATATAGGTCTCCACTATACTAGATATTTTTCAACATACCTTTTCAAAAATAATTCTAGAACATCTTAACTAAAATTTTCAACTTTCTTTTTCAATAAACAAAACCAACCCAAAAACACTTAAAAGTTTCCCTAATGGATTTTTTCCAAAAGGATCCAAATAACATAGAATAAAAAAAATTCAAACCCAAATAGACTAAATGTAAAGGGATATGATTTTTTAGTATAATAGAAATATGTACACCTCAACTATACACAATCCAATGGAAAATTAGATGGCTATAACCACTAGTTTAGGATTAAAAACTCAATAAAATGTTTGTAATCTTCCTAATGAGGATGAGAAAGAGGATTTAGAAGAATATGAAAAATCAGAATCTGGAAAAATAAAAATATTAATGTCAAGAAAACAAGGTCCAAACCTAATATATTGATGAATATATATCTTAAAAATATAAGGATCAAAGAAAAATGAAATTTAAAATAAAAATTGAAGGTAAAAATAAAGTAGGATTTTAATGGAATTTTATAAATCAACCAATTTTAAAATAAATTCCCATCGCATTTCCATTCCACAAGGAGGAAAAAAATATAATGATAATCTTGACTACTTGATCTTCCTTGAAATATTTATGAAATGAAACTAGAACATTAAATATTATGAATTCTTAAAGAAGATTTCATTATATATTAATTTTCTAAAATGGTTTTTGTCTAACAAAGGATATTGTGAAGAATTCAGTGCTATAAATCTAACTAAAGGGTGTAGTAATATCATATCAAAAAAGTAACATCCAAAATTGAAAGACCCTAATATCTTAGTGATATCATAAATAATTACATAATTAATGGAGAACAATTATGTGTGTGTCTTAGGAGCTGGTTTCAGCTTGATTCTTTACTCCTTATTTAAACATATCGGTAAAATGGAACTGAAAAAAATTTCTATATCTCTTTATTAGGATGACAGGTCAATAAAAAATCCATGTGGAAGGTTCTACGTCATATTAGTCATGGTAGGGAATCTTAATTTTTCCACCAATTTCAATAATCTTGAAATGGAGTGAGTCTAAAAGATTCAAATTATCATAAGAATACCTTTCTTAGCTACTGGTGGTCTTATTATTGATTTATCAAAGGGTAAAATGATACATTAAGTCATTAATGATCTATAAGAGTTTTATATTTTCGAGATATACACACCAATTTTTATATAAAGAATGATATTTATTGTTGAGTAAGTTCATAGAGTTGAGTCAATGTTGGATTTTCCTGACCTTTTTGATGAAATAACTCTACAATATGTTAATAAATACTTTAGAGACTATTTTGTTGAATCTGGATCCACATAGGATCTTGAAATATTAGGTAGTATTGAGATAATATTTGGGAAAATAATTTATAATAACCAGTAATTAGTTAAACTTGAAGAAATATTCTTCTAGATAGTATCACTAAGGTGATTGTTCCACCCTCACAACCACCTATTTATGATGAAATTCCATTCATGTATCCCAATATAGAGTCCAGTTATCCTTTAATTCTATATTTTATGAACCAATTTATGAGAGTTATTCAACTAATATTGATTATATAGAAGCATCGAAGGATTAAAAAAAGTTAAATGCTAATAGCTATTTAGAAAATTAATAGCTATCAATATAAAAAGGTCAACTCACTTGAGAGTTCCTCACCCACTATGTTTGACTCAAATATTATTGACCATAAATATATAATATAAAAATTTACTTCATTTTAGTCATGTTTGAAGTCTGAAAGGTACATCATAAGAGAATAATTTGATTTCTTTAGATGGGAGTCTTCTATGTTTTTTTTTCAGAAGTTTCTTTTGAAAAAATGAGTTGGCTATAGTAACCATTACACATATTTATGATTTAATGAATGCTTCAAGTGTGGTTAAGAATGTTGATAAATATTCTATTCATTTAAATTATTTTTATTGGATATTGTGTTCAATATTTGGTCTTTATTGTGAACATATAGGCATTAAAATAGTAGTAGAAAATAACCTTAGTCATAATGGCTTGGAATTTTTTGGATGAATTTTAAAATATTTAAATGTTTTAGGATTGTTGAGAGAACATGATAAAATTACCACAATAAGTAGTATTGGTAAAATCATCAATAAATCATAGCCACTGAATTCTCATAGTTAGTTTTAAGGGGTATTTCTGGATGAAGACTCTAAACATAGAAGTGTATGGGAGGTGAACCATGGTTTTCTATATTTTTACTTTTTTATTTTATATTGAAATAAATGAATGTCACTCATATGTGTGCTACCCCATTATTATAAACCATTAATATATTTTGATTCACTAACACAAACTCCCAATTGTTTTCTTGGTCTTATTTCTTAGTGTTTAATCATTGGATCACTAGATGGTGCTTGACTGGATGAATCTATGTGGAATTTACAATGTTAAAGGTGTCAACGGACCATGTTGTCCCTCAAATTACTACATGATGTAAGGATCAAACATGATAACCTTTGATTGTTCTGAAGTGTAAATTTAGGATCAAACATATTTATCCATAGTCTATCGATAGACAGTATAAAGGGAAGAACTTATCATTCTTGTACCTAGTTAGTCATAATAATATGAGTATGACTAAAAATTAGGTGAATTAAACACATAGTAACTCAATAAACCTTTAAATAATGTGACTATGTAAAGTGTGTCAAGAGATCTTGAAGTGATCCAGTTGAATATGGAATGTGATCAAATTTTGAGAAGATGATTAACCATGGATAACTATTTTACATAAAATTTACAAAGTGTTTGATTAACTACTTTTATCCTTATATAAACATAATAAAGAAGGGGAAACTGAACATAAAAGGAAGGTAATTGTCCATGAGTGATCGACTATAGATTTAGTCAAACTACTATGAATATCCATAGTCAACTGTTTGAAGGGATCAACAGACTGCAAAGTTATGTGATCATGCAACAATGCAGTTAACCGAAAGAAGTATTAACTACAAGAAATGATAAAGTTAACATGTGACAACTAACCATAAGTAGGAAATCCACTAATCATTCATATCATAAAAATACCATTCCTATCATAAACTAACCATTTGATCATTCGACCATAGAAGTCAATCCACCAAAATAAATTTCAATTGTTCTTCAAGTGCAATAGGAGCTACAATATTGAGAAACACTGGATCACCTTCCACAATAAAACCTTGGTTTCATTTTAAATTGAGATTAACCTATTTAATTTTAATTTTAATCATTTTATATATTTTTAGGGATTGTAACTTAGTAATAATAGATCACATATAATAATAATAGATAGATACATCATTCTAATAAACTCAAATTCCCAAAGATTCTTTATTAGGGGAGAAACTTGTCAAATTAGACACATTTAATACTTTCAATATTTTCTAAAACTAATACTATAATGTTTTAAAAATTTAATGAAAAAAATATTTTTCAAAGTTCTTTGTTGCATGAAATAATTTTTTTTTAAAATCCATGGTAGTTACTACTATTATTTTTAATATTCTATGGAGGAATGTAATTTCATGCAACTTTTGAGTCCATTTTAATTTATTTTTGAATCTTTATAGTGTGAGCATGAAAAGTTATGATTATTTTTTATTTTTAACTAAAAAAGGTCATTATTATCTGGTAGAAACCGTTTAAATGATATGATTATTGATTTGTGTGGTAATTTTATTTTAATCTTCATTGTTACCATTCATACTTGTATTCCCATTTTTTTCATTTTTATATTTTTTTGAAAAAAGTTGTTTTCCTTAATCTAATAGCTTGATATTCAAAATTATGGATAATTTTTTATTTTATGTGTGGTGTATGATTCCTTTAATGTACTAAGATATAAATTAAAGTTTTACACACTTAAAACCCATTTTTTTTTATGATTATCATTTTTTCAATAGTTGATTTATCTTTTTCAATGGGTGAGAATTTTTATGAATTTTAAAGTCCATTTTTCCACTTTTAAGAGGTTAATTTCTTCTATTACCCTATATACTAAATAGAGAACATCATTTTCATTGTCCATTTTGTTTTTTGGACAACATTTGGTAGCTAGATTTACAATCATCTTTAGTATTATACTTTTTACTAGATTTTAAACTTATAAAATATGCATTTTAATATTGTTTGAAATAAACTCCTAATCCTTGAAGGTTCTATTTTTTAATATGGAATAGTGTTTGAGTTAATTATTTATTATAATTAATTTATTAAACCCACCATTCCATCAGTTTTTTCTGTTTATTTTTTGTTAAATTGTGTGAGTTTGGTCACTTAGAGAAAAAGAGAAGTTTTGATGTTTATGTTAAATAATAAGTGTTTTTTAAAATTTTCAAACTAAATAATATTTATAATATTGTAAAAAAACGTTTTTCAAAAAACTTTTTTGGAGAAGAGAAATCATATTTAAAACTTGAGAGAGTCCATGTAGTAAAATATTTTTGAAAACCATTTTGTAGTTGCACTTAATTTTTTATTCATTAGACTTATTTTATTCTAGTAAATTTGAAAAATGAATTTATTAAGGAAAACCAATATTTTAAAAATGATATAATTTTACTTTTTCTATCTTGAATACATTTTTTCACATTTATTTTGGGGACTTATAGAGTTTTTAATACAAAAATTTATTTTTAAGGGAGAATAATTTAATATCAATTAAACTATGATGAAATTTATATTCCTAGAATAATTTTATAGAAATGTTGATTTTTAAGTGTTTTATTGATTAAAATTATCATTAACTTATTTTTACATTGTTTTATGAACATATTTTCTTGGTTTTTTTTGGAGTAATTGAATTGGAATATTGTTTTTGGGAGAGTTATTAATTTCTAAGGATTTGGAATCAATTTTCATTCTATTATAGAATTATTAATGTCTGAAAATATAATTTTCAATTTATCTTGTATATTGATTCCATTCAGGATCCCTAAAATTATAATTGTAAATAATATAGAAAAACCCTACGACAAGGATAATATCGATCTATGCTTGTGTTGGGGTTTTATTGAAACAATCAAGTGAGCCAATGAAGAATGAACCAATTTTTGTACTCATCTAGGTTCCTCTCACTTGAGTTATAGAAAAAGTGCATGGGGGAGTGTAATCCATTATATAGTTTTTTTTGGAGTCACCTATGAGGAAAGAAGTCTATATCCAAGGCACACCATGTATAGGCTTGGAAGAAGAGCTTATATTAGCTGACATTGAGATCGATATAGTATGTTTAAATGATTCATGTAATTGGGAGACACGTGAGGGGATACATTGATTAACATGGAAAGAATGTGATTAATATAGAGCTATAATGGTGGTAATGAACAATAAAAGTAATGTATCAAGTGCATGAAGCTATAGGAAGAGTATTATCTTATCATAGAAGCTTCTTTATCTCTTATCTTATTTCTTATCTATTCACTTATAGTTCTTGTGTTGAATAATATTCTTGTTTTTGTCGTTATATTTTTATTTGAATTATTTTTGGGGAGTTCAATTAGAATAATTGAAACATCATTTTCCTATCCTTTCTTAGTAAAAACAATCAAGGTTTTTTTGATATTTTTTATGGGGTTTTATTATTTTATTCATCATGAGAATATAATTCACTATAATCTATGAAATAGAAAGTAAATATTAGAGTTTTCTTCTCTAATTACAATTGAAACCATACAATTTAATTGGAAAAAGTTTTAGTTTTTATTTTCTACCTAAAAAAGCATCCTCATATTGAGTTTTGTTAGGTATAATTGTTCTTAGGTGAGTTATATGGTGATATTTTTTATCTAATTACAATTTAGTGCTTTATTCATCTTTTTAAAAAGCATCATCACTTTTGTGGTCTAAAATATTGATATAGAAGTGATGTTTTCTAAGAATTTTCTATAGTATAATTTCCATAATTCCACACATATTTTAACTTCCCTATTTGTTTCTAAAGTTTCCACTAATTTCTCACAATCATCACTATTTACACTTCACTTCATCAAACAATAAATTTTAATTTTTCTTTTATTTTTTACCTTCTATTTTATTTATTTTTATTTTTTTGTCACACAGTTAATACTTTTATATATTTTACCCCAATTACCATTGTACTGGTAGTTAATATGTTTTAATTAGTAAATTTGATTCTATTTAATGACCTAGTCCCATAAAAAAAGCTTGTCCATGTAATAAGTCTCCACTTACTACCCCATGTATCTATTTTTCATAACTCGTATAAAACAATTTTTAATGAGTACATTATTCATTTCATGCTAATTTTTACAAGTAATAACAACCCATTGTACTCTATGATGTCCATCTATTAGGGGAAACTCAAATTCCCACTTTTTAGTAGATATTATTATTCAACTCTTCACATAATGTAAATTATATCACCCTAAATGATAAATGGATATTTAATTCATTATAAAAACATGATACATTTAAAACCATCCCAAACAATATCTCACAAGTCTAACTAGTAGATATTATACATGACTCTCTTTTTGTTGTTGTGGTAATGGTTTTATAAATAGATCAGGTAAATTATCCTATTTATCCACCCAACTAATATTTTCATCTCCCCTCTCAATGATATATAATATGAGATGATATTTTTAAAATGATGTGTTTGGTCCTTTTGTGACACCTAAGTTCTTTATCTTAAGAAACTTATCCATTGTTATCATAGTAAATCTCAATTTCTCATTCAATGTTAGGATCCTCCTCTTGTTTGGAGATGAATTTACAAATCTAAAGAGATTCCAATATAATATCAAATAAAATGATATAATCTGTATATGTTTGCAAGTATAAAATGGTGTATTGTTTATAACTCTATTAAATAACATATCCTCTATTTAGGAAAAACATTGAACCAGATTTAGATATCACATTGTCACCATAAAATTATAAAATCATATTTATGTAACCAATTTTACAAATAAGTTCATACTCTCCTCCAATGTCAAATAACATATTTGTAGTCCTTCTCAAGTACTTATGGATGTTCTTTAAAAAAATATAATAACTCTCACTAGGATTATATTATTATTTACTAGTTATACTTATAGAATAGGTGACATCGAGATTAGTACACCACATGGAATAAATGATATATCATATGGCGGATTCATGAGGAAATATATCAATACTTAATAACTCTTTAGAAGGATCTTGAACCTTCCTAAGATTCAATCCATATAACAATTGTAAAGAAACCTTCCTGGAGTTTTCCATAGTAAAAAACATTAACACTTTATCAATGTATGGGTTTTGTCTAAGACTAATAAACCTTTTAGATATATCTCTATAAATCTTCATTCCAAACATGCATGTTTCTTTACCCAAGTCCTTCATTAAGAAGCATTTTACTAATAAAATCTATATAAAGTGAAATGTCTAGATGTACTTTCCAATAATAAGTATGAAATATATAAAAAATATAAAAAATAATACATCACACCCATAAATACTCATATATACACATGAATCATTTGTTTATTTTATGAAACTACACATTTTTTTGCATCATCAAACCAAGTATTCTAGCTATGTGAATCTTATTTCAATCTGTTAATGGACTATTAAAACTTGAAAAACATAAATATATCATTTGGATTTTTAAAAACATTATTTTGTATAATATAAATTCCCTCAATTAAATTATCATGAAAGAAATCAATTTTGAAATATATGTGATACATCTCATAATCAAAATGAGTTTCTATGGATAGAAAAATCTGAATAGAATTTATCATCATAATAAATAAAAAGGTTTCTTCATAGTCAATACCATGAATTTTCTTTTAAACTTTTACCACTATAAATTATTTTTAGGTAAACATTATACCATCCATTTCAGTTTTATTTTTGAAAACCCACTTAAATCCTATGGGTATCTCTAATTTTTGTGCATCTACTTTGTCCCAAGCATGGTTAATGTTCCTAGAGTATACTTAAGATTCCATTGATTTTAAAAATTTCTCAGAATCATAACTCTCTATGGATTCTTAGAAGATAGTATGTTTATTTTTTATGAAAATTACTTCATTTACATTTTCCATTAGAAATAATTCACTCTTGATCTCTTGATGAATATTTTCCTTACCGTCGAGGTATTTTTCTAACTTAGTTAGTTCTTTGTCCATAACTATTTTCAAAACCAACTCAACCTCTACCTATGGAACACCTCTTATTTTTTGGTCATCAACTTCTCCATGTTGAACTTTCCTCCCACATAAACCACATATTATGTGTTGGTTTTCTAGAGAAGTAGCCTAGAAGATCACACACACTTTTTGATTAAAAATATTATACAAATATAATCACCTTTTTTCTTTAAGATAATGAATAAATAAGATTATGTCTAACTAGTGGATAATTTAATCTAAATTAAATCTCCCCACAAAGTACATACATCCTCAAATCCTTGAAAAAAACAAATTATGAAATTTCCTAGTTTATATATCTTAGAGTGTATTTATAACAAATTTATATGGAATGCAGTTTAGTATAAATACACTTGTCTCTAAAGCATAACCTTAGAATATAATAAAAAGATAACACTAATTCATCATTGATCTAATGATGTCAAAAAATTTCACTCCTAAATATTTATTTTCATTGTTATTTTATCTATTTAATTATTTGTATTATTGTCCTTATTTTTCAGGTTATATTTTCTTTATATTTTCAAAACATGATGATGTAGTGATAAGCACAAAGTTATTGCAAACTATGAAAACTGCCCATGAAAAATATACAACATGTCGTAGATGTTCACATGTAGTTAGTTCATAGGTTTTCTAGCCATTATTTAAAAACATGTGGTGTTTAAAAAGTGTGTCCCATGAGTGGCGCATGGTTAGTGCATTCTTTGGTAGACCATGGTACCAAACTTTGTGACCTTTCTAGAATAATTATAAATTAGAATATCCAAAAATTTCTTTCTCAAAATTTAATATGTATAGACCTACTACCCCTCCTGATTAATTTGGTTCATCACTATGGATACTTAGGTGTTTCACCCCTTTCCTTATACTTTGATTTGTGGATTTTTAAAATTCATTCTTAGATATTCCTTCAGGAATTGGATTACTTTCCTCTATTCATTTCTAATTGTTTTCATATTTCCTTATTCTACATTTATTATGAGGGTGGTTTTGGATAAAGCCTAGTGGGTTTGGTATTAAATAATCAAATTTTTGATTCCAATGGTTTTTTGATTCCTCATCAGACTATTCTCATTTCACATTCAAAGGTTTCAAATAATATATTCTTGACCTAGGTAGTTGTTTCCATTTTTTTTCCATTTTCATTAAAATTCATAATATGTTGGAGTATTCTTAGATTAATTTTTATAAAGTTTTGAATAATATATTTGTTTTTATGTTCTTAATAGTTTTTTCCAAATTATATTCTATTTTAAAGGGTGATTTTGACTTACTATAGATTTTACAAGGGAAATACATGGGTTTTGAAGGGCTCTTGATTGGGATTTTGTTTTTATCAAGATTTATTTAGTGTATTCAGTTGTTTATATTTTTTATTGATTATACATGTTTAATGTGTTTATATAACTATTTAGTTATGCGCTTCAACTTTGATTTATGTTTTAATGAATTGTTATTGTTCTAAAGAAGGGTTATTAGGCTTGTTATCAAATAGGTTTCCCAATATTCTTTGTTTGAGAATGATTTTCAAAGTAATTTCAATGTGTAATTATTAAAGTATGATTTAGAGGCTTCATTGGTAATTTATAAATAAAATCATAATAATAAAATTAGTTTTTAATGGATTTAAAAAGGATATTTCAAAATTTAAATAGTATTTTAGAGACCAAGGCCTTGTTTGAACCTTATCGAAAGAGGTTCTCATGAATTTGGAAACACCATTAGATTATACCCCCATTAAATTACGTTTTAAATGTGTTGGTTAAGAGAACAAGTTTTAGATGCTTAAGTAATTTATGTAGGGTATATAATTTGAAGAGTATATTAGGGTAGGTTGGGGAATGTCATTACTATGGATTACCTAATAGTTTATTATTGATGTATGTCACTTTTTTCACACACCCTTCCTCATAATCTATTACTAGTTTCATAGGGATATTAGGCATATTAGTGAGAGATTTATAGATGGTTTATATACTTTTCATGATGATATTGATTTTAAGTATATATCATTAGATTGGTACCAAATAGGGGAGTTCCCCTAGTGATGCTAGTTAAGTGTAATCTAGGTGGTTATTGGCTAAGAAATTTATTGATAGGTTAGATGATGGTTCCACCCATGTATGTCTTAGATCTTCTCACCATATTTTTAAGTGCTTCCAATTAATATAAAATCCTTATTTAATATTATTTATATTAAAAAATTTCATTAGTTTTACAATTATCATTCCCCCTTGGCATATTTTTATTTTTCCCTTTATTAAGATGCTTCTATTAATGCGTGTTGTTGGTTACTTATTCCCACTTGGGTAACTTCTATTTATGATCATTTTCATTTCATGTAGAGGTGTTTTTATATTGGGTTGTAGTGTGTCTCTTAATTACGGGTTAATTATATGTGTTCCTTCCAAATATTTAGTTTCACTTATCTATATATTTTTCAAATTAATTAATAAAATGTTTCATATTAAAACAAAATGGTTATTTCAAAGGAAATTTTTATATAAAAATATTTACATAAATATTTGAATCATTATTAAAGAATTTTTTATGTTTAAAAAGGATTGGAAAATGGTTGTGAGTGGTCTATACTGAAAATTAGAAAATCTTATTTTAAATATTATATTTAAAACTAATGTATCTTAAATTTTTTGAAAAAGGAAATGCATGTACTATTTAGAGAAATCCTAATGGGATATTTAGCACACACAAAACTTGAAACACATTATTTTTATGGAAGGAGTAAAAGTTTTATAGGTTTAGGTTCATTATTATTTGGAATTATTTACTTGAAAAGTATTTTTTCTTGGTTTCTCATAAAGCGGTTGGATTCATATGGTTAGATAGTGGCGTCAAAATTACATTGAGATCTTGTTCGATATTTTGGGTTTTATTTTGTATCATTTTTTTATCATCCAAGAATTACTTTATTATCTTTTTTTTACATTTTACATGTTATGTTTGTTTGGATTGGATGTTTATTATTTAGATAAGTATCATTTTTTTGTTGTTTATTTGTATTGAATGATTTTATTTTTTATCGATGTCAAGGAATTGAAACACTATGTCAGATCATTAATTGAGATTTATTGGATATTAATTATTAATTATTAGAGAAAAATATATACTACAGAGTATATATTGGTTCTCTAAAACATATTTATAGTTTTTAGGGATTATTATTTCCCTTATTTCATTTTCACAGCAGGATTGGGTGCTCAGATTGCGGTGGATCAGGTGGTTCATGAAAAAATGGTAATAGGGTGCCGTTTCTATTTTGGGAGTCTAATAAATATGATATTAGATCATCAGAAGGTAGTTAAAGTATAGGTTTCTTTTCACCACATCTCTTGATTAAACTAGAGTTATCATGGGATTTCTAGATTTCAAGTCCTGAATTTCAAGCATTATTTATTTATTATAATGTATTTTGAAGTGAATTAATGGTATTATATGTTATTTTGAAGTTATGTGATAAATTTTTATATTTTTATAGAGGTTAGGGTAAAAATTGAATTTATACTAGAGGAACATGAATCTATTTCATTTTTTTGGTAAACTATGCAGAGACTGTGTATATGGTTCTATAAAGATCTTAGTGGCAGTTTCACGGTTAGCATACGGTCCACCAAACAATGTGGTCAAACAGTGCACAACCACTATCCCCCGTTAATTTTTGACTTAGGCCTCTTCTACTTTAATTTTTCATTTGATTCTCAGTATATATTATTTGAGATTAATTCGGGGAGATTTATAATGTTTTGATGTTATTTGGTTAGAAATTATGTATATTGTGAAGTGGAAACATGATTTCAAAAGGGAAAGGATATAGTCTGTAATGTTTATAAAGAATTTTTTTCAAAAATATTTAAAATAAATTGGATTTTTTTTACTGTTAAATGAATTTATAAATGATCACGTGATTTAAACCTTTTGTTCCAAATGAAATTTCACAATTTCGAATGGATTTTAGATATGCACATTTAGATTTTAAATAGAGTTTTTATTTATCAAAATAGTGTTTATAATTTTAATATATAGTTCATTTTAATTAATATGAATTGAAATTTGAATGTTTTGATTGAGTCTTAGGTATCATTATGTTATTTAGATCATTCCTCCTAGAAGAGTCTCAATGATTCATATGAATCTTATATTAGGGAGTATTCTATAGAAAAGTGTCTCTCAAGGTTCAAATGTAATCCCTATAGTTATATACCCTAACCAAACAAAGGTAGAGTAGTAAAACCAACCTCATATCATTATTTTCTTATATTTCATGGTGATTATATATCTCAACATGCTATATCATGGCTTGAGAAAATCGATGGAGTCTTCAATTCACTAAAAACTCAAGAAGCCGCATGGGTAAAAACAATCATTGAATTTTTAAAAGGACTTAGACTGGAATGTTAGAGGGTCGTCATTCCACTTCAGTTATAGAGTAGTGTGTCGTGGGAATTATTTAATTCAAAATCTATTTAGTTTAATTTTTGTAATAGGGTCAAGGTGGATAGGGTGATGGAGCTTATGAAATTTTACCAAGGTGATCGGTTGGTGAAAGAGTATTCCAACCATTTTAATTAGTTGATTTCATTATCTCTAAATTTGGTGTTCAAGTACTCACTAAAGGATAGTATTTTTATGAATGGTCTTAATTATAAGTTCATTTATATTTTTCTTCCATTTAATCTAGATTCACTTAGGGGTGTGGTCAAAAATGCCAGTATGGTGGAGTTGATCTCTAGTGGCTAGCCCAACAAGGGTGATAACCTTATTCATTTTAGTATCAATAAAGGTTAAACATATTATTACAAGAGAATACATGATGGAATGAATTTATGAAATCAATAACAATTAAAAGAATCTTATTATTATTTTCCATTCCCTTGATGAAGAAGTAGTGTCATGTGGGCCATTAGTGTTGTCAGCTTGGCCATTTTAAGATCTCCATTTGAAAAGTCTCAAAGACCATCCATATATATTGTCTTTTAGTCCATCTTCAAAATTAACAGTGGTTAATGAACTTTCAAAATTTGTAATCCTTGTGTGATTTTTCTTCTCGATGGTCGTCTGATGGATTTTTCTTAATGAACATCCTTTTGACTCGCCTTATTTGTTTGAGTTTTTCTAGTCTCTTGATACGTTGTTTCATTTTTTGTGTCATTCAAATATTTATACTATTTTTATTGTTTTTTATTTTTTATATTTAATTTTAGAATTGTTTTAGCATTTAGTGTCTTATTTTTTGTTCCCTTAGTTAAATTAATGGTTTATTTATTAAGGGGTTTTCACTTGATCTATTAGTTATGTTTAATCCATCATGTTAATTAGAAGTCTTATATGGATGGGAGATTTATGATGGCCAATTTTTTTTTATTTTCTCCATTTGAATGATTTATTTTAGTTTTCTTTTTAGTGTTTAGTGACTGGTTTTTTGTCATAGCTATGATTTGATTCTTTAAGGTATCATTTTTAATCTAGACATGTCTCTTGTATTTTGCACCTTCACTCTCTGTTTATCTCCTTAGAAAATGGAAGTATTATAATGGGTATAGAGTTATATGGTTGAGATAATCATAACACTCTATGCTTTAATTTCATTATTACATTACAAATATTTTATTATTTTTCTTGATTTATGGGTTTTTTTTGGAAATTAAAAAAAATTCGATTTCAATGTTAGGGGCACAGTTAACGCATGATTTGTTCTAACCATGAAACATATGCATTGAAAATATACAAAAAGTATTAATGTAATGACATGGTTATAACATGGGTGTATTAATCATGTGTCCAAACCATGTAGTTTGATATAGGTGTGTCTAGTCATGGATGTACAGTTTGTGCCCAATTTGGTGAATTGTATGGCTAAACCATGTGACCTACCCAAAACAGATTTTTTTAGAATTTATAAAAAGTTAAATTATTTTTTTAAAGACCTTCACACATCATAATACTTTACATTCATGTGGGTGATCTTTCAAGATCACCAGAAACATACCCTTTTATACCACTTTCTCAATTTTTGGCCTTCCATATTTGATTCTTGGAAATTACTTCAAGGTTTAAATTCCATTCCTCTCTTCATTTATCAATTTTCCTTATTTTTTTTATTTTCTTATTTTTATGGGATGGTGTTATCTAAAAACTAAGTTGTGATTAGTCCTAATTCATTTCAGTTTTGATTCTTAGGGTGTAATTATTCCTCTGAATATTTTTATCTCCTTATAGTCAAAGGTTTTTCATGATTTTAACATTCCCTATGAAGGTGTTTTTATGTTTTCCCATTTTTATTAAAATACATGTTATGATTGTGTTTTTATAGAATAATTTATTTAATTTTTTTTCATAATACATGATTATCAATGTAATTAAGAGGTTTTTTTAAAGGATTTTGTTTTTTAAGGGGTGATTTAAATAAAATAGTTGTTTTATATGGGTGAATTCATGTTTTTTAGGGGTTCTTGATCAGTATTCAGTTTTCAATGAACATTAATGAGTTTTTAGAAATATTTTTATATTTTGTATGTATTTTAATTATATAAGGTGTTTTTAATCTTATATAGTAATATGGTTTCTTATTGTTTTATGATTTACTAAAGTTCAGTGTTTCTAAAGGAGGGGTCCCCCCTTGTTCTCAAATTGCTTTCGAAATTATACATGGTTTCAAAATGATTTTGAAAGGGATTTTAATTTTTGGTTTCTAAAGTATGGCTTAGATTATTTATTGAAAATTTCAAAAATATTTTTAATAATATCATTGATTTTAAATGGTTTTTAAAATGTTATTTTAATAGTGAAATATTAATTAGAAGACTAGGGATTTATTGGAACCTTTAATAAAAAGGTTTCAATTAATTGAGCTACACCATGACTTAAGCTCTGTGACATTATTTTGGAACTTTATTCATTAAGAGAATATGTTTTTCGATGCATATGTGATTTAATATGGGGATTTAGTGATAAGGGTGTATGAGGGTGGGTTGTGTTTTGAATGTATTATGGATTTACCTATTGTTTATCATTGATGTGTATCATTATTATAACACATATTTACTATCCCCTACTTGTATCCTAGGGATCCTATACATCTTAGTGAGAGGTTGAGAGAGGTTTTATATATTTTACATGATGAGATGAACTTTTATCCTCTATAATTGGACTTTTATTAAGGGGAGAAGTGACCCCGATGAGGCTAGTTGAAGGTAATTAGGAAGGTTATTGACTATAATATTCATTGATAGGCTAGCAGATATTTCCACCCAAGTAAATCTAGGATCATCTCACTGAATGTTGAGGAGTTTTCTATGAATATTTAATCATTATTTACTATTGTATAATATTCATTATCTTCCAATACATATTTAATTTTACTACTATCATTCGTCCTTGGATTATTTTTAATACCTTCCCATTTATTAAAATGTTTCTATTTCTACCTATTGTTGGTTAGATTCTTCCCACGTAGGTTACTATTGTTACTGATTATTTTCATTTCATGTAGTGCTTTTTTTATGTGGGATGGTAGTGTATCTTTTATTAATGTTTTTCTTATATGTTTCCATTCTATATATTTATCTCATCATCCCTATCTTCATTTTTAATTAATTCTATTAAATGTTTTTTTCATAAAAGAAAAGGAGAATTTTAATGAAATATTTTATATTGAAATATTTAAGGAAGAAATTTAGTAATTCCTGAGAATTGTTCTATGTTTTAACGATGATTTTAAAAATTTTATGATCTTTATTTTTTGAAAATGATAAAATATTATTTTAAATACAATATTTTAAACCAGTGTTTATTGATTGTTTTGAAAAGGGAAATATATGGACTCCTTAGTGAATTCCCACTAAGAAATTTATCTCGTACCATACATGCACAACTCAGTTTCTATATAATGAGCCAATATTTTGATGTTTTAGTTTCATGATTTTTGGAAAGTATTATTGTGAAGAACTATTCATTCTTGGTCACTCATAGGTCAGTTGGAGTCCATAAATTTGGATGGTGACATTAGAGTCTTCTTGAGATTGTGTTGGGTATTTGGGGTTTTATTTTGTTTTGTTAATGCATCACCCATGTTGACCATCATTGTATTTTGGTTTCTGTCTACCTTAAAATATTAATTTATAGTGGATGTTTATTTTTCATATTTGTCTCATTCAGTTTGCTATTTATTTGTGTCAATTTATTTTATTTTTCATAGATGTTAAAGATATGGATGCACCAAGAAGGATTCTTCATTGAAATTATTTTCATGGTAAATATTATAAATTTGGGATAAGTTTTTCATATAGAGTATATTTTGGTCCCTTGAAACTTTTTAACATGTAGGGATTTAGAAAACTCTTTGGGACTTTCCAAAGGTTGGATTGGATTATTATATCATCGGTGGCCCATGTTGGTTCATGACAAAAAATGGATGATTCATCCTTTGAAAAACACCATTCCACTATTTGGTTTGTGAGGAGTGAGTTATGGAATGATTCCACAGTATCTTAGATGATTTCTGAATTCATGGATCAGGTATTTTCTACACCAATCTGATTAAAGTATCTTTATACATTTTCACCAGTTGATTCACCACTTCATTTTTAAACTATTTGAACTTATCAAAAGTTTCGTACTTTTTTATCATCATAAATTCATATCCATAAAGACCAAAGTCATAAATAAAGGTAATGAAGTACCTAAAACCACCACATTCTTTTATACTCATTGGTCAGCATACATCACTATTTATGATATCTAACAATCCACTCACTCTTTAACTTTTTCCACTAAAGGTGTCTTTAATTTTTTATAATAGACAATATTCTCATGAATCAAATGATTCATAATTGAATAATTCCAAAAAAAAATTCTCTGTGGAGTCACTGACTATATTTCCCATTTATATCTCCATGTCTATAATGCCAATGGTGAGTGAGATTATAATGAACCAAAAATTTCGTATTATGAATATTATAGAGAGGATTACCATATTTATAACATATACACTGTTTACCATATTCATGATTCCATAAAAAATTCTTTCTTATATATAGAGAAAATATTTTTCTTAATAATGAATTAAAGTCCTATATTGTACTGACAAGATATAGAAATAAAACTCATTTTTATGGAAGTAATATGTTAATAGTTTTCCAACTAAAAGGAAAATTTACTCGGTAAAATTAAGGTTATAATTGGAAAATTTTATGATAGATATTATTTATCATTTAATAAAGAATATATATACTTTCCCCTTCATTGATTAAATCTTATCTATGAGTATGTTTTTATTAGAAAGAATGTGTGATCCACACCTGATATCTAATACCCATGTGTTAAAGTTAGTGGAAGTGTTTTTTATAATATTCATATCCAGATGAACAGAATTCTTCTGCTTGAGAACACTTCTAAACCCAAGATACTAATCTCTAACTATTATATAGGTTATACCAAAAATAGATCTCAGCAAGATTATGATGAATTATTTCATGATCAATAACAAAGAAATATATATAGGAAACTATCATGTTTTATGAATTTTCATCAAGAGATATTAAGAAAATTAATCCCATTAAAATTTATGACACGATACATCAAATCCATTTAGTGATCCATGATACTTATCTCAGTCAGAAATGAGTATAGTTTTCACATCCATCTCACAGCATAATTATTTTGGTTGGTAATCTTCCCAATCATAACATTTAAGATTGTTATATAGTTGAGTGGATAACTGTTTATCCATATCCTTTACATGGACTTACTCAAATATATACCTCTAGTATCTTAACCATTACGGTTTCCTAGCTAAATGTGACCCTAATAAAACACCAAATACAAGGCTCTAAACATTAGGGTAATCTCACTTCATTCATTTCCTATACTTGAAAATCTATGGGCACACATATTAGGAATAAAATTACCCAGTTAGATGATCATGGTCTTGAAATGTTTTTTTAAAAGGAATTTAACACATAGTATTTAAAAGGGATTCATTTAGAGTCTCAACTACTAATTATACAACATATGAATATTATATTTATTATTATTTCGTTAAATTTAGAATTGTCTTCTCATGTTTTATATATTTTTGTAATCATTCATATAATTATTTAGTTTAGGAATCCCCATTCCATCCACCAATGTAATGGGTTCACACCACAATAATGTGTAAATATTTAAAAAATAGAAAAGTTTATTCTAATCCACCAAAAATAGAATTAAAGTATATTCATACATATTTTAATGCATCTCATGAATAAGGTGCCCAAAACATTAATATAAAGGCCTAGAGTTATTTGATATTGTCAATCTCTTCATGAGTAAACTCAAAGATATAGATATCTAACCCCTCGTCGTTATAGAATAATTTAAAATCCTATAGAATAGTTTTTAGTTTGACCCCAAGTCCCTTTACTCAGGGAGAGTTCACTGAAGAGAGAATTCAATTTATGATATCTCTAAAACATAACATGTACAAACAATATTCAACAACTATTCTCAACATAAAAATTAAACAACAAACCAAAGTCAATGTAGATGAAACAATATATCTTATGGATTTATATATAATATATAATAGATGGATATATGTCCTATACTAAATTTATTAGATAAATTAAGTATACACATTTTCAAAATTATATAAGAAAGTCATAAACATGAATAATATGAAGGGATAGAAAATTATATAAACAATTTATTTAACATGATGAATAAATTTAAAACTTTTATAATTAATTTAAGAATCCAAAAACACATTTGAAAAATCCTAACACTTATTTTTTATAAAAAATTTAAATAGTATAAGAAACATTAACTAAATATAATTTTTTATTACTATCACTCGACATTAAATTAACCCCCAACATATTGTTGCAATGCATAAGTCCACCGTAGTTCAACATTGGAAGGAAGTGAATGTGATGATTCTATGGGAAAGCTCCATTATATAGGGTGACATAACCACAATAACAGTTTTGTGGTAAGGATACATGGTAATTCAATTAAACACACATAGTGCATTGGGAAATGCATAAGTTCTTTCCTAAGGTGAAGTTTTATGTGAGACTCTAATTAAGTGGGCATTGTTCATCATTTAAGAGAGTATACCACCCACATTATGTTTATATTCAACATAATATCAGGTAAAAATTATAAATTATATTGAAACTCAATGAAATTTTAATAGTCACAAATGTAAAAATATATATTACACTCCACATTATATCAACTACATAATTTAATGTTGTTTCCCAGTGTGAGATATATAATCACATAAGTGTATCGAAAGGGACTAACTTGATATTATTTTCACTACTTAACATGATGTTAATGTGGAGAACATAATATCATGTTTTCATAAAATATAATTTTGATTTGGGAAAACCCATTATACATTTTCGAAAATTTGTTCTTCTTTAGAAATGAAATAAACACATCGATACATATATGAGCAAAGATTATGTACCACAGGTGGGTTTTCAGAGTTCAATATATGAATAATGAAAATAGGTAAAAATGAATATATTCCAAATATATCCTTAGGTGAATCAATGTGAATAGAAAATAAAGAACAAATAATATGAGTATCATACTTGAAAAGGACTTCATATTGATAGTTTGTGTTCGATGATGATCATAAATTCATCAAACAAATTCTTCCTACTTCGTGTGGATTACACTGGACACCGGATCTCAATTCACGACTTGGGAATTCTTATACACCAAAAGGGGAACAAACACCTTCATAGATGATGATAATGACTATACTAGAATAAATAAATCTTTATAAATATTTTCCTGAAACTTATGGTCATAATCATTCTACCAATAGGATGGATAACATCCCTTTACGTATACATCCTCAACACTCTCCATTTAATGAAACATATTGTCAATATAAAACATATCATGTGTCATACTAGGGATGAATTCCTATTTTAGAGTCCATTAAACAAATTAAATGAATATGAAAGATATTTTAAACCATTATAATGAATTATATCCAAAGGAAATCACATGGGAGGGAGGTGGAATGTGCATGAATTCATTACATTAGGTTAAACTCTATCTCAGGTTTCACCGTATGCACACAATTCAATGTTGGCAAGAGCATTTGATCACGACTAAGCTTAATGATTTTTTGGAGCCAACATATACTGAGTACATTGAATATATTTTATAATATATCAAACAACATGATGTAGATCATTCTATGGTACATATTATGTAATTGTTTCTGTTGAAAAAATTTCTATGAGGAACAATGAGCTCGTACATGCTATAGAAGTAGCTTTGGTGAGTTTTAGGGACACCAAAATAGCAGATACAATGCCGTTGTTTAGTGTTAGTTCCCATTTTGTACATTCAATTAAATATTAAGAATGTATGTTTCCGAGTATATGAACTTTTTATTGGATATTTTATAATTTAAAAATAGGGTGCAACACATCATGGGACATTTCATAATTACTGAAAAGAATTACTATCTAAAATAAAAATACTAGAATATGTCATTATACCAAGTATTTTTAGAGTAGTTTTTTAGTTATTCATATAATTTTCAATGAAATTTTGTATTGACTGTCCTAGTTATATCCATGACTAGAAAAAGTTCTCAAAAATAAATATAACATGTCATGGTGAAGTTTATTGTTATAAGAGTATTCCATATTTGAGTGGATCTATTAATATATATTTTACTTTACAAAGGGGATACTTTGATTGATCTCTAAATTCCATTAAACACATAAATGGTGACTAAGATCCCTTTAATGTTCTAACATCTCAAAAATGAGTGCGATAAGTTTAAAGATAGTAGAAAGAAGTTTGTTTGAATATGAATTTTAAATTTAATAAAATTAAAATACTACAAAGGAGAATTTTGTGTATAGGATGGATTTGAACAGAATGAAATATATTTAGAAATTATCTAGAGAATAGAAGAGGAAGAAGAATAAAAATATGAAAAATATGTGTATTGAAATTGTAAAGGGAAATAACAGGAGGAAGAAGAATAACTAAACAACATGATGGAAGTCTTATTTAGTAGAAGACTCTCCCACTATTGAAATTAAATGTTATATTAGTATAATATTGAAGTAAGAACTTACATAGTTGGGAATTTTCATGTAACATGAGTTTAAGGGTGTCACCTCCATATTTTAATCCACATATTGATACTATTGTAATGAATGACCTTAGGGGACAACAGATCATGACAAGAATTAACCTTCTACTTTTGAGAGGTGAACTGCAAAAAAAATTTATTCCTTGTCAATCAGTGCTTGTTTCAATTATGAATAAAAACATAGTTTATCACATTAATTGAAGATAAATGTTTAGAAACATTTTCAAATAATTTATTCACCATCCCTATCAGTGATTTCCAATGACACTATGGGGTTTTTTATGTGGTATCAAATCTAGATTCCATTCAAATATTTTCTCTTATTTTGAGTTTTAAGTAAAAATGTTTCTATCTAGTTTTATATTCAATCACTGGATTATTAATCATGAATCATAGATAATTATAATTTAGAGGAAAATAATGTGGTTCCTATTTTTTGGGGGAATAATTACTACATTTGGAATTATAATATGTTGAATTATTTTTTATATATTAGTTTGGGTGTTTTGGAGGATAAAAATAATGGATTTACAACCAATTATAATAAATATTCTATGAAAATAGTTGATTAAAAGAATTTAGAGAATGATGATTTTTAATATAATTCCATACTGGCTTATTTATCGAAGATTTTTTTTAAAGATTAAAGGAATTAAGTATCCCAAGTTATATCAGATAAAATCAAAAATATTTATAAAGGAAAATCTAAGTTGATGAAAGAAAAGTTACAAGTTAAGATTTTTAAGTATGAAGAC
The DNA here is from genome assembly GCA_963277665.1 of Viscum album. NCBI lineage: Eukaryota > Viridiplantae > Streptophyta > Magnoliopsida > Santalales > Viscaceae > Viscum > Viscum album. Next base: position 175,791,787 of record OY728147.1, on the reverse strand, counting down.
CTTAAGATACATGATAATGTAACCTTATATTAATTTTTAATAAGGGTAAATGAAATAGTGATCAATTATTTGAATCTTGATGAGGAGTTAGATGACTCAATAGTTTATTAGAATTTTGATTTATTTTATCGGATAGAGGTTTTTCTTAAGATATTTTAGAAACAAAAAAAGCAACATTTTCATCTCTTAGAGGTTCTCTCCCAGTCACATCTCCTCCTTCTGCAGTCATCCCAACATGCACCATGGCTCTTTTACAATGGGGCACTTAGTCACTCCCATCTTTTTAGGGTGGCTTCAGGTTCGTGATTTCGATCAGATTTTTAACAAGATAACGAGCTGCATTCTCAACTGGAAGAATCGTTTCCTGTCGTTCGGAGGCCGCATTACTCTGGTCTATAGAGTATTGTCTGCTATTCCCATTCATGCTATGGCTTCCATCTATGGGCCATGAGGTGTCATAACCGCAATTGACATGGTTCTTTGTAGCTTCATATGGGATGCCCTGTTGGAAGGGAAGAGGCATTGGGCTTCGTGAGATAGGCTGGCTAGACCCTTTCACGACAGAGGGAACAACATTAGGAGTATATAGTGCACACTTCATTTCATGCATGCAAAACTCGTGTGGGAAATTATTGAGGATTAAATTCTTTGGGGATGGTCTATGTCCTTCATTTGTGGAAATTTGGAGGAGTTGTAGGACCAAATATCTCCCTTATGGTCGATTATCTATCCTTTGGTTTAGTCACTTCATCAATGATCCCTTTCGTTGGTAGGCACAGGGGACATCTCCTTTTGGAGCTGCAGCTGGGCAGGCTCTGTTCATGGATTCCCCAGGTGCCCAGTGCCTCTGATCTTGGTAAGGGAAGCAAGCCTCCATCTGAGGTTTATGAAAGAAGTTCTAGATGGGGAGAAACATGATCTATTTGAGGCCATCATCTTCAATGCTGAACCAGATAAATGTGTGTTTACTCCTTCTTCCGCAGGTGTCTTCACAACCAGAGGTTTTCGTAGTATGGCTTCTGACCAGGTTTCTCAAGAGAGCTGTAATGTGGTGTTGTGGTTCCAAAAGATCTGTTCCACGTTTAATTTTATATCCTAGCACATCAGGAATCAGTCCACTGCAACTGGCGAGAATATGAAGAGGCTTGGAATTAGGATGGCCTCTTGAAGCCATTTTTGTAGTAACAGGTGGGAGGAGAGTTCTCATCATCTATTGCATTAGGTGGAATGTGCTAAGGTAGTATGGTCCACCTTTGGCGGCCTAACATCCCTCTCTTTATAGGACCTCATGGATGCCCCTTTCCTCGATAGATGGTTCTATGAAGCATTGGATAAGGGTAAGGAACGTATGGCTCGGGCGATGATATACAATTCTAGGTGTTAGAGTCTATGGAAGGCTGGAAATCTGGCTAGATTCGATGGCCAAGGCTCTTCTAAGAGGTCCATTATTGAGAGGAATTTCTTCCTTTTAGCGGACATAGTCTCGCTCAACTTTGATTGTCAAGGTGATCCCTCTTTGTAGTTTATTTAGGTTAGGTCCCAATTATTCCCTAGCTTTCAAAATCCTCCGAGGAATTGGGTGTGTTGGTACCCTACTGTTGCTGGTTGAAAGTTAAATTCAGATCGGTCCTGTGTTACAGGTGTAATGAAAGGTAGGGGTGTGGTTCGCGGTTCCTGGGGTACTGTGGTTATGGCCTATTCTTCATTATATGGTAATGTCATATCTCTTCAGGCCGAGGACAAAGCGCTACTCATCGGCCTCACCATCTGCAAGTAAGAGAACCTGGTCGTATCCAAGGTGGAAATTGATTCTAAGGTCCTTCATGATTCCCTAAGTGGGGGAGGTTCTTCACCTTGGTCCATTTCCTATATTGTTCATAAATGCAGAGTTCTTCTTGGCTCAAACATTCAAGATTCCCATACTTGGCGTGAGGGAAACAAGGATGCAGATCATTTGGCCTCTTTGGCGAATCAGAGTTCCATTAGTACTTGTATCACCTCCTTAAACTATTTGAATTCGGAGGGTGTGAACTTGGTCCTAGGGGACGCCCTCCGCCTACACTATTTCAGGCCCCAATAGTTTGGGTCTTGATGTACTCTCTTTTGAAATAAAAATTTTATCTTGGATAAGAAAGATGATTCTCAAATAGAAAAAAAATGACCATGAACATAAAGTGATAAAGATCTTAAATTTGACGGTAGTAAGACTGAATTATGGATGTAGGTTATGAAGACCATTTTTATGGGTTAAAAAATTGACCCTTAGAAAAATGGATGTTTATGAACATTGACTTGAAATTAATTTTTTTCTAAATAATGACTAAGGAAAGGATGAAAAAATACTAGGTTGGTGAGAAAATTAGTAAAAGTATAAAATTATTTCAATTCAAAAAAGTATAATGGCTACATCATAGCACACACAAACCTGTGAAGGATTTATTTTCATAGAAAGTGAATGAGAGGACCCTTTATCCATCGAAAAGAGATTATGTGGCTATAGGACCTCTATCGCTCAAACTGAAATATAATTATACCTAATTAAATACCAATAGAAAAAATATTTTTATAAATTCTTATGGATATATACACATACACAAAAATATATATGTACTAATTGTTCTAGTGAAGTGGTAGTGGCACATTATTTATTGGCATAAGATATGGGTTCGAAAAATAGTGGACCAAATTTCCCCAACCCTATATCCGTAAGTAGATTTTCATATCTATTGTTATAATCTATATTGTTATGGTAATACTCTATATGGGTTTCTTGACCATGGATATAACCTATAGTTTTTGTTATAAAAGATATATCCATGGTAATGGTCTATGACTATAGACATTTTTTTACCATAATATATGTTTATGAATATATTTCAAGCATTATAAGAAGCTTAGAGAATATGTGAATAGTTGTAACACCTTTATGTAGATTGTATCACCATTCTACAAGCATTTCTAAGTATGATTTTCAACACTAAGAAGTTTCAAATGAAAAAGAAAGGATTAAAAGACAAATATTTTTTTGAGGTTAAAATTTAAGCTTCAAAATGGAAATTCCTATGGATTATGGATATTGAATGTTATTAAAAAATAAAATGGGATTTAATTCTATTGATCGATATTAAAAATTGTAATAAAGTCTTTTTACTCTATGAAAGTAATTTTTCACTCAAAATCAATGGAATTTGATCAACAATTATTTGTAATGAGAAGTTGCATTCCAAGAACACTGTATATGTTGATGGGTTGAAAGATAATCTATCAAGTGAGTCTTAAGTTTTTAATGAAGGTTGTGAAGGGATTTTTTTTGAAAATATGTGTTTTTTTGAAGAATTTAAAATATGTTGGTGTGTTAACAAGAGAATAGTGAATAAATTAAATTTTTTCATGTTGGTGATGTTGTAAATTCATGTTATTTAATAATAAAATAATAAAATCACTTAGGAATCGAAGGTTTTTCCATCTCGGACAAAATAACATGAGTAAGACCACTCAAGGAGAAAATGTTCAGGATATGCCTAAGTTGAAGAGGTAGAGCAACTATATGTCATCTATAAGTATAAAGGTTGGGATTATTAAAACTCTATACCAGAAATTAGATATTTAATTAAATCATCCTTTGGATTTCATTCATTATACCATTTTTCAGCCTATGACAAAGTAACCAGAAATCATAGATAAGTAATTTATTTTTTTATTGATAAATTTACTCATATTATTGTATTATATTCATGAACCATAATGCAAAGGCTCTAAAATGTTCAATTGTTTTAAAAAAAGGTATTGAAAAGGAGTGTGATTTCTCATAAAATAGGTTTAAGAAAAACAATATTGCTTCATATAATAATTGAATATTTGAAGCATATAATATGAATCATGGTATTTAACATGAATTTAGATAACCATAAACAACACAACAAAATGGGTTTTTTGAATGGAAGAATAAAATGTTACTAGATATAACTCATACTATGTTGATAAATTACGATACTTCTCTGTATTTTTGGAGGCAAGATATTGGGTCAATGATTCAAATTCCAAATATTTTATTGTATGAATCAAATTTTTATATGTCTATATAAAATAGGTATCCTAAAAATTCACTAACTTTAATCTATTTAATAGATTTTGACATAATTTTTTTAATCAAAAGTTGAAAATCATGTAAGGTTTGAGAAGAGTGGTGTTGATGGTATCTTCCTAGGTTATCCTACAAATAAAAGAAGGCATCATTTTTAAAATAAGTAAATATGAAATATTTTTGATACTTTTTATGTCAAATAGATTCAAAACTAAAGAAAATAAAAATAAAATCATGAAATAAGTTCCCAAATTGATAATTAAGTTATTTTTCTTAGGTAATAGGATGAATTTTCTATAATTGATGAAAATTTAGAAGTTATTTTGGATAAAAAAGATGTTTCATTCATTTTTGGAGAAGAATAGAAAATTAAATCATCTCATCCAACATTGATAAATAATTTTTACATAAAAAACATTATAGGTGATCAAGGAATGTAGATTTAATTAAGAATAAATTTTGTGAAAATAACACATTCCCCATAGGTTTCACATGTTAACCCAATAGATGTTAATAATACATTGCAGTATTAAGAGTTGGTTGATAATATCAATGAATAATTGAATAAATTGGTAAGAATTAAATATATGAATTGGTACCCGAGCTTGAATATAAGAATGTTATTGGAACAAAATTGATTTTCTATGACAGGTTGAATGAAAAGGGATATGTTATAAGAAATAAAGATAGAATTGTGTGAAAAATGTTTTATCAGGTTGAAGGAATTGAGTTTTATGAGAACATCACACAAATTTAGGTACTAGAGACTACATGAGTATTTAAATATAATTTAAAAAAAATGTAATAATTGATTTTCTCAATGTATGTCAAGTCTGCCTTTATCAATGGAAAATTAGAAGAGGGATTTTATATTGAGAAATCTAGAGTTTTCATTCTTCGTAAATATGATAATTATTTCACCAGGTTAATGAATGATCTATATGGATTGAAAAAAGACCTAAAATAATAGTATTATAAGATAGATGCATTTTTAACTAGTTGATGTTTAAGAAATGAAGAGTTGACAATAATCAATAGACCAAAGATGAAAACAATGCATCTCTTATTCTTATTATTTATATTGATTATATAATATTTTCAATAAAAAATGAAGTTACATGTTAATATTTATTTGAAATGATGAAGTAATTTTAAATTTCCTTGGTTAGTGAAATGAATGATTTTTTGTGATTACCAATTTCCCAAGTGGGAGATCATATATTTCTTTCTTAATAAAATTACGATTTTAAATAGATAAAGATGTTTGTCCTGGAGGAATCAAGACTAGTTTATAATAAAATTTTAGTTAGAACAATATTTTACAAGGATGATAATGAAAAATAAGTTAATCCTAGATAATTCTAGAAGATAATTACTTGTTTTTTATAATTGATATCTTTAATACTAGAAATTGTTTATATTCTCACATTATGTGATAAGTATCAAAATAAACCTAATGAATATAATTTTAATGTTATAAATATAATTATTAGGTACATCAAAGGACTAATATACCCTAGAATGAAATATGAAAACAATAGAAAACTTTTTTTATATGGTTATATAGATTCATATTGGGATAGAAATGTTGATGACATAAGAACTATATCTAGTGTAGATTTCCTTTTTAGTGAAAGGTGTGTATTTTAAAACATAAAGAAACAAAGCACAATTATCATGAGTAATTTATGAAGTATAATATGTGGATATAGATTAATCCAAAAAAAATTAATGTTGGTAAGGACTAATTTGGAAGATCTCAAGGTAGAATTCAAGAAACCACTGCTTGTTGGCTGTGATAACCAAAGTGCTTTCAATTTATTGAGAAACCCTCTTCAGTATTCAATATCAAATAACAGTGATATAAAACATAAATTCATCAAATATTTTGTGGAGAATAATGTATTGATGTTTTAATTTATTCCAATAATGGATAAAATAGTCCATGTGTTATGTAACACCCTAAAAGTTTTAAAAAGAAAACTATGTTCGATAATGTATACGACATGTAACACCAAGCCTACGTAAATTGTGAAATATTATAATTTAAATATGAAAATTATAAATTCTAAATCAAATTATCAGAAATAAATAGGATTAAATAATTTATGATATATATATAATGTTCTTAAAATATATAAATTTATTGATAAATTTTTAGTAAATAATCAATGATTTGTTTTTCAAATTAATTTTATTCTTCAAAAATAAGTTTTCTTCAAAAAAGGATTTCATTGATTTTGTTGAGAAAATATTAATATTAGTTTATATAAACTTTATAAAATTAATTTGTTAAATATTATATTATTTTCTAAATTTTTATATCAAAATTATCTTATGATAAACTTATATTTTTTGAAAATTTTATTTTTCAATGAGTGGTGAAAAATAAATATTTTTGTTAAAAACTGTGTTTTATTTACAAGTATTTACAAAGAAAAATAATATTTTGGATTATTTTTAAAATTTAAGTATTTATTTTTTATTAAATATATTCAAATAATGTTATTTGAATGAATTTTATACTCTTATGTAGTCTAAAATCATTATATACTTAAAATAAGTTTTTCAAAAAAAATGTTTATCCTCATATCTCATGGGCCTAAATTTAAATTAAATTCCACCACTTCTATGAGTTTAAAACAATAATAATGAATTCTATTTTTAAAATTTGGAGTTACAAATTTGGAAAATATTACCGTTTTATTTTCTCAATTGTTATGAATAGAAACTGTAGTCAATAAATATCACCACAGTAAGGTAAATTGAGTAATTAGGGTTAAAAATAATACGACAAGGACAAAAAAATTGACCCAAAAAGTTTTCTTTATCCTATTATATCTGTATATTTATCTATTTACCTCCAAATTTAGAATATATGACAATTTAGTCTCATATTTCATTGATTTTTACCTTTATAATAACTCCATCAATTATAAAAGAAAAATTATCACTTTATATCTTTTAATAAATTGAAGTTTTTTATGTAAGGGATAAAAAGAATTTATATCTTGTTATAAATTTTCAATATAAATATAAATAACGTTTTTATCATTGTAATTTAATTATTATTTTATAATGAAATAATTAACTTAAATGGTTATGAAACACTTAAACAATATTTATTTAATTTAACAAAACATAACAAAATTATTTTAATAATATTAGAAGAAATATAATTTTAATTAATTATTGTGTTCAATGAATTTTGTAGATAAATATAACATTTTAGAGAGGTTTTAATAGAATTCATTATAATTCATTTTCTCCCATTTTTTTCAATGTAAAATTAAATGAATAGTTACAAAAAATACATTAATGATATTGTCAAATAAATAATATTGTATTATTTTTATTAAAATTCCTAAAAATCATATATTTATTCAACTTGTAACATCCCGTTTTCGGAAGCCACCCAGAGGTGCCCCATACCCGGTTGGTCACATGGATTCAAGCGCATTTCCCAAACACCAGAGGCTGCCGACTAGCAGCGAAGGCCTTGGGTGTGATAGTGGGGAAACTAGGCCCTCATTGGAAGAGTACACAGTGGAAAAGAGAAACAATAAACAATAACGTTATCAGTAAACAATCCATACAAAAGAGAACAGCGGAAGACTAAATATGATAGACAGTAGGATAACATATATATAGAAATGATGAATAATAGATATATGTCTAGGAAAGTAGCCAAACAAATCACAATATTGAATACATTACAAAACTAAATTACAATTGAAAAAAAACATAAAAGCAACTCCTCGGCATCGCATGCCTCGGATTAGTCCCATGCTCTCTAGGTCTAATGCAATCAAGTACCTGAAGTCGAAGGGCGCTTTCCCTTGTCTATACATGCAACAATATAGTCTTTTTGGGCCCAAAAGAATGACCCAAATAGGGTGTGAGACTAAATACTAGAAGAAAACCACCGTAAGATCTGTGCCTAACAGTCAGTGAGTATATGGCATGTTATAGTACAGTATGTAGTAAACAGTAGGTAGTAAACAGGATGATACACAACCGTAAACAATCCATAGATCAACAAACAGCAGTGAAACAAACATCTAACCACAAACAGAAATCCCTCTGGGAAGTACTCATAGCCATCCCCTCTGGTCTTATCCAAGAAGTACCTATAACCCTCTGGGCAGTACACTCAACCTAACCCCTCTTGTTTGGTCATACGAAAATTAAGACTCTCTGAGGATGCTCGCTCAGTCAATTCCTCTTATAGTATAAGGTAGTTAGGGACACTCTAAGGAAGATCACGCTGTCAATTCCCTCTTATAGCCTCAAGTTCTAGATACTCTCAGAGGAAGCTCACCCAGTCAATCCTTATTATAGCCTCAGGCCGATCACAAACTCTCTAAGGAAGCTTACTTGGTCAATTTCTCATATAGCCTAGAATGGATTAAGGAAATTCAAACCAAAAAAGACTCTCTGAGGAAGATCACTCAGTCTATCCCCTTATAGTCAATAAATCTCAATACTCGTTGAGGAATCTCACTTGGTCTATCCCCTTGTAGTCTATAATATCCAAGACTCAATGAGAAGCTCACTCGGTCTATCCCTTACAGTCTATAATGTCCAAGACTCTCTGAGGAAGCTCACTCGGTCTATCCCCTTATAGTTTATAGCACCAGGTTTTCACGGCCCCTCTCCATTCAGTGCATAATAATACTATATGGTCAAAGTAAACCCACAGAGCTACTTGGCTTACCAGTCTATAGCATAACAAGCATGTCAGGGAATAACACTCCATCCTACGGTTGCAATGCATGGAAAACAGGTATAACGGCCAAAGGATGAAAAAGACCAAAAGGCCATAAACATAAGAAGCCATGGGAAACACATAAAATCATAGAAATTTTCCTTATAAATAACCAAATTACCTCTACACAAGAATACAAGCAAGGTAGGAAAACAAACAAGGGTAAAACAGTAAACACGCAATACACCGTTCAAGGGCATTGGTGGAATTTGCACATAATACCCAAATACATTGAACAGAAAGGCACAAACCACCTACCTTGATGGTAGGAGATCGATATACTTGAACCACGAGGCTTGAATCTCCATAGAACATTGTAGATCTATGAAAATGTACAAAATTTTCAACCCATGATAACTTGAAAAAAAAAGGATGAATTCGAAAACAATTCTCTAGAAGAAGGAAGAGCTTATTGCTTTGGTTCCAACACAATTTATGGTGGTTGATTCAGAGAATGAATGGAGGCTCAAGGACTCAGAGAAGTTCCATGGCCATACGACATCTCTCGGTCGAACGAGACCTAGAAGAAGATGTTTATGGTGATAAGATGCGAGTCAGGTCCATTTAATGAAAAAAAATAAAGTACACGGCATGTACTAGGATTTTCCGTACTACGATTTAGGCGGCCTCCATGTCACCCCCTCATGGTCATGTGTGAGGCCCGGACACGGCCAGCACGCGGCCTCGCTTGGAAAGGGAGTACACGGCGTGTACTTATAAAGTACACAGCGTGTACTTAAAAAATTTCCAGAAACTCCTCTTTTCTCAAATACTTCAGAAAAAGGAAAAACATTCCACAAAAGAAGGTCCGGGTTCTTACAAACTTTCCCCCTTAATGAAATTCGTCTCTGAATTTCTATAGCGAGGCATAGAAGAAGGAACCCTGAACAGCTCCGACCACTGTGATCGTACATCGGCATCCCTCTCCCAAGTCTCATCCTGTACTTTCCCGTGCTGCCATAGCACCCGTACCAGAGGAACAGACCGGCCACGGAGTACCTTCGTGCTGTGATTGAAAATCCGGATAGGATGCTCCTCAAATGAAGAATCTGCTTCGAGCTCAACCTCCTCAGGTTCAAAGACATGAGACGGGTCTAAAAAGTAACATCGGAGCTGAGAAACGTGGAAGATGTCATGTATAGCCCGGTACCTATGAGGTAACTTCAACCGTTAGGCAACTGGCCCAATACTCTCCAGCACCTCCAACGGCCCGACGTACCGTGGTGAAAGCTTACCCTATATCTGAATCCTCTTTTTTCCCAACCTCGGTGTGACATGTAGGAAAACCTAATCCCCGACCTCAAACTCCAGAGGTCCTCTCCGCTAATCAGTATAAGACTTCTATTGAGACTGTGTTGTAGCCATCCTCTTCTGAATCAACTCTATCTGCTCTGAGGTCTGCTAAACAAGATGAGGTGATTGAAAATCCATCTCTCCTACCCCCATCCATCATAAAGGTGATCGGCATGGCCTACAGTACAAACCCTTGTATGGTTCCATATGAATAGTTTCCTGAAAACTGTTGTTATAGGAAAACTCTAAAAGAGGTACATGCTTCTCCCAAGAACCTCCAAAGTACAGAATGCATGCTCGGAGCATATCCTCAATCACCTGAATCCTACGGTCAGACTGACCATCCGTCTGGGGATGGTATGCTATACTCAAAAGTAACTATGTACCCAAATCCTTCTGAAGCCCCTGCCAGAACCGAGAAGCAAAATGTGCATCCCTATCTGAAACAATGGAGTGTCAAACTCTATGTAGACGTATAATCTCTTGGATGTACAACCACCCCAGCTCATCAACACTGAATGTCTCCTTGATTGGAAAGAAGTGAGAAACCTTCGTGAGTCTACCGATGACAACCCACACTACATTGTTCCCTCAAGGAGACCTCATCAAACCAATCACGAAGTCCATCGTGACATCATTCCACTTACAGTCCGGAATGGGTAACTATTGTAGAAGTCCTACTAGTCGCTGATGCTCCGCTTTCACTTGGTGACAAGTGGAACACCTCATGAAAAAACCAGAAACATCTCTTCTCATACCTGGCCTCCAATACTGGCGGTGTAAATCCTGATACATCTTGGTGATGCCATGATGAACTGCCTAAACCGAGGAATGAAAGTCTCGCATCATCTCCTTGCGTATGTCTTCCAGCACCCATATGCTTCCCTAGAAACGCAAGATCTTATCCTAGCCTACGGTCCATCCAGGAAGGGGGTCCTCTCCTGACACACTCTATCACAAGAAAAGGCCTTCAAAGTCTGATAGCTACCTCATTTGTACCCGATCAAGAAGAGGAAAGGTAACAGCTACAGAAGATAGAAATGTATGCCCCTGTCTATCGTGCACCTCCAAATGCATCTTGAAGAACAGAGCCATAAGCTTCCACTCACTTCTGGCCTCCTAAATTGCCTGTATCTGAGTACTCATATTCATAGCATCAGCCACAACATTTCCCTTCCTGGGCGTGTAGGTAAGTTCAATGTCAAAAGAATGAAGGTACTCAACCCACCTTCTCTATCTCAAATTCAGATCACGCTAAGTGAAGATGTACTGGAGACTCTTATGGTCGGTAAACAGCATAATTTACTCTCCTAGATTATAATATCTTCAACAGCGTAGGGCATGAAAAACAGCTGACAACTCCAGATCGTGCGTCGGGTAATTCCTCTCATGTGGCCTTAACGGATGAGACCCGTAAGCAACGACTCCATCTCCTTGCCTAAACACATCTCCCAGTCCAATACCTGATGCATCACAGTAAACAGTATATCTCTTTACTGGCTCTGAAAATACTTGTATCGGTGTTGAATTCAACCTCCCCTTCAGTTCTTGAAAGGCTGACTCACAAGAAACTGACCATAAAAACATCGCCCCTTTCTTATTCAGACCCGTCATTGGTGCTGCTATGCGTAAAAAGCCCTGTATGAAACGTCTGTAGTATCCAGCCAGCCCTAGAAAACTCCAAACCTCAAATGCATTCTTCGGCTGCTCCTAGAAATCTATAGATCTCGCTTTTTCTAGGTCTACTGATACTCATGCCTCTGAGATAACATGACCCAAGAAGTGAATCTGGTCCATCCAAAAGTGGAATTTTGAGAGCATATCATATAACTGATGATCCCTCAGTGTAATGAAAACGATCTCAAGATGTGTAGCATGGTCATGTCGAGTGTGAGAGTACAACAAGATATCATCCATGAAAACCACCATGAAGGAATCCAAGTATGGATGGAACACTTGGTTCATCAGTTCCATGAGAACTGCAGGCACGTTCGTGAGACAGAACGACCTAACCATATTCTCGTATAGACCATACCTACTCCTGAAGGTTGTAAGAGGTATATTAGATGGTATAACATGTAAATGATGTTAACCAGCTCTCTAATAAATCTTCTAGAACACTCGGGCTCCTCGAAGTTGATTGAAGAGATCATCGATCCTCGGTATGGGATATTGGTTCTTAACCGTTAACTGGTTCAACTTCCGCTAGTCCACACAAAGCCTAAGGGTACCATCTACCTTCTGCACAAACAGAATAGGCAAACCCCAAGGAGAAGTACTCGGTCGGATGGAACCCTTTTCCTGTAACTCCTCCAACTGCTTCTTGAGCTCATGCAACTCAAGTGTAGCCATCATATATGGAGGAATAGACACCGGTGTCGCACCTGGAACAAGCTCAATCAAATAGTCTACCTCACGCTCTGGAGTCAAACCTGAAAAGTCCTCTGGAAATACTTCTTTGAAACGTTCCACCACTGGAGGAAAGTCTAACTATGAATCCCCCTGGTCATCCTGATATAGACTAGCTATCTGGGGTGTAACTCCTCCTTTCCCATGATGCTCGGGTCCTGCTCGACTCGCCTAGACATCCCACTCGCCTCTATAAAGAAAATATCCACCCTCTGGAGATACAAAACTCACCCTGCCGAGATAGAAATCTACGAATTCCTGGATGGGGACTAACCAGTCCATTCAGAGAATCACATCATAGCTTGTAATCTCTATGACATAGAGGTCCCATACGAAGTGATGCCCTGCAACCTCAAGAGGGAACTCTATGCACTAATATACACTAACCTCTCTAGTCCCCAATAGTGTGTCTAGCATCAATTTATTGGAAGAGAAGAAGATGAAGAGCCAGGATCTCCACAACAACAACAGAGATAAAGCTCTGCATAGCACTAGTATCAAAAAGAGCTGAAGATAAAACTGAGGCTACTAAGATCGTACCTCGAACTATAGAAGGGTCGGGATCCTGATCCTGATGGGTCTGCTCCACTGCAAAAGTCTCGCCTGTACCGCGGACCTGTGACCCTACCTAACAACTCTGAGCTGATCCACTCTGCTGTCGCTGGTAGCCTGGTGAATAACCACCATGGTCATGACCTCCTCCTCGGACCGAACGACCGGAAGAACTCCAGTTCTCGAACTGGTGAGAAACTAGAAATGCATCTTTTATATACTGGGTCATAGTGGAACCTCTACCACCATCTTTAGGTGAGAAGAAATGACAGAAATTCTGAAGATGGCCCATCTTTCCGCAATATCTACACTCTATTGGGTCTCTCTGGCACTGGGCCCTAGTATGCCTACTCCTCCCGCCTAGGTATCATACTACCTGACTGCTCGAAGATACATTCTACCTACTCTGATCTCCTTGAGCAGACTCTATGTGGTGCTTCCTGCTATCAATAAGAGGAACACTGACTCTGGATGTCTAACCGCCCTGGCTCGTTGCTCCAGAATCCCTCAGATTGCACTCTGTGATTAGATCTTGGTTAACGATAGAGGATATCGAAGTCAACCTGAAGATGTTCACCAGGGAACGAATCTCCTGCCTGAGACCATCCTCAAACTTCCTAGCCAGGAAAAACTCATCACATGCTGGAATCGGCGTGAAATGCTACAAATCAGTAAAGCGAGATGAGTACTCCATAACAGAATGAGTACCCTGCTCCATACTCACAAAATCCCAGGCTCGATCGGCCCTCAAGGTCTCTGGGTAGAAGTAATCGTAGAATATGCACTGAAACTCATCCCAAGTCATAATTTGCTGGCATCCTGGCTGTGAGATCACCTCCCACCACCTCTTGGTAGATTCTCGGAGCATATAGGTAGTGAGCCTCACCCTCTTCTTTGGAGGTATCTCTGGATGCTCAAAAATTATTAGCTTGGCCTCTAGCCATGACTATGCATTCTGAGGTCCTCCATCCCTTTAGAAAGTAGGAGGATGTTGCTACTGGAAAACTCGTGTCAACTCTGCCATCGATGGGGCATGAGGCAGTTCCCCCTAGAAGGTCTACATCATCCTCATAAAATCATCCCTAAACTACGCATCAGTGCCTGCAACTGGTATAACTGCTGGTTCCAAGGCTGGTACAACAGGAGGATCAACAGAAGGTCCCTGATCGGCCATATTCAGTGTATGATCACCGTATGGTATCTGATGTACAACCGGAGGACATCTTGGTGGAATAAATAATAATGGTCAGAAGCACACCTTAGATCAGGATTAACACAGATGGAGAACACTAGAGTACAAGAGGGGAACAAGAGAAAGAACCATTCAAGGTTTACAAAACATGACTACATGGTGTGTATAAAAAACTACACGACGTGTTATTTTAATCCATTCAGATGGGCATGTACTTCTGCCACAACTGGTCATGTAACGCCTCAACCACACGGTGTGTTTTCCCACACACAACGTGTGCCTAAACTCTATTCCCCTACTCGAGTCTCCTTATATGGCTAACCCTAGACTACACGGCATGTTCACGAAGGACATGTCGTGTACCAGACAAGGTTTCAATGACCAGTGCTGTTATTTACATGGTCGGCCACATGGTTCACTCTACACGGCGTGCTCTCTATGAACACGATGTGTGCTTGAAGGTTTTCCCTGAATCGTGTTGTTTGTGACACGACCATGTACTTAGGTTAAATGGCACAACATGTATAGTTGATGTTTCATCCATCCGTGTTGTTATCCACATGGGTAGACACACTGTCACTACAACATGACGTGTAATAACCATACACGGCGTGTTCGTGATGAGTTTTCACAACCTTGTGTTTCTGCCGATACAGTCAGTGACACAGTTTAAAAACTACACGGTGTGTATTAATAAAGTACACGCCATGTATTCGGGGTTTTTTCGGGCAATAGCTCAGAAACTGCTCTAAAGCCCATAAAACACAGAAAAAAGAGTTAAGGTGCCAAATTCCGATCCGTGAGGGCCCATAGTCCTCATGAATCAAAGTTTGACATCTCATACATATCATATACAAGAGAAACAAGCAATGATCCACCAAATTCTGGTCCGGGAGGGCCCATAACACCTCAAGAACCAAATTTTGGCGTTCATCAAAGCAAAGAACTATACAAACAAATTATCTATAAAACAATAGAGATTATACCAAAACATCTATCACAACAGCAGGCATACTTTACACAACGTCTATCACAAAAACTTGCATTCGCTAATTCATCCTAGATGGAATGGCAAAAATTCATGGCTTGTGATTTCTAACAAGTGCCTATATGATGCATGACATGGAACACCCTCATCTCATAAGGTTGCGACAGAAATAGAACTGTAATAACAAAAATAGTAACAACACAAAGCATCTGAATCACCCAATGGTGAAATCAAATCAACTGTAAAATTACAAACCAGTAAAATTGCAATAAACAAGGTAGTATGGCTTTTCCCTATACATGGGTCAGCTACTCCCAAGCACAAATTATTACCAAGTAGTTATTCCATCCTATCCTTGTCTATAGGCACCAAACAGTATCTCAAGGGAAAATAAATCCTCTAATACCACTTTTTAATACTCTGGTTCCCGAAGCCACCCAGAGGTGCCCCTTACTCGATTGGTCACATGGCCTCAAGTGCATTTCCCCAAATGCCAGAGGCTGACGACTAGAAGTGAGGGTCTTTACTGTGATACTGGGGAAACTATGCCCTCATTGGCAGAGTACACAGTGGAAAAGAGAAACAATAAACGATAACGGAAGAAGTAAACAGTCCATACACAAGTGAATATCGGAAGACTAAATATGATAAATAGTAGGAGTACATATATAAAGAAATGATGCATGATACATATATGTCTAGGAATGCATCCAAACAAGTCTCAATGCAAAATACAGTACTAAACCAAAGTACTAAAGAAAAAAACAGAAAATTAACTCATCGGCATCGCAAGCCTCGGCTTGGTCCCATGCTCTCCAGCTCTAATGCAATCAAGTACCTGAAGTCGGAGGGCGATTTCCCTTGTCTATACCTGCAACAATGTAGTCTGTTTAGGCCCAAAAGCATGAACCAAATAGGGTGTGAGACTAAATCCCAGTAGGCAACCACCCAATGATCTGTGCCTAATAGTCAGTGAGTATATGGTAGGTAATAGTACAGTAAGCAGTAAATAGTACGTAGTAAACAGGATGATACACAACTGTAAACAATCCACAGATCAACCAACAACAGTGAAACAAATAGCTAACAACAAAAATGAATCCCCCTAGGAAGTACTCCCAACCATCCCCTCTGGTCCTATCCAATAAGTATCAACAATCCTCTTGGCAGTACACTCTGCATAATCCCTCTAGTTTGGTCGTATGAAAATTAAGACTCTGTGAGGAAGTACGCTCAATCAATTCCCCTTTTATTATAATGTAGTCAGGGACTCCTTTAGGAACATCACGCGGTCAATTCCCCTTATGGACCCATGGTCTATAGACTCTCTGGGGAAGCTCACTCAGTCAATCCCACTTATAGCCTCATGTTGATCACAGACTCTCTGAGGATTCCCACTCGGTCAATTACTCCTATATCGGGGAATGGTTTAAGGAAATTCAAACAAAACAACGACTCTCTGAGTAAGCTCACTCATTCTATCCCCTTATAGTCTATAAAGATCAATAATCTATGAGGAATCTCCCTCAGTATATCCTCCTGGAGTCTATAATATCAAAGAATATCTGGGATGCTCACTCGGTCTATCCCCTATAGTTTATAATGTCCAAGACTCTCTAAGGAAGCTCACTCGGTCTATCCCCTTATAGCCTATAGCACCAGGTTCTCATAGCCCCATGCCATAGAGTGATTAATAATGCTATGTGGCCAAAGTAAACCCACGAAGCTACTTGGATAACTATTCTACAACATAACAAGCATGTCAGGGAACAACAATCCATCCTACGGTCACAAGGCATGGAAAATAGGTATAACGACCAAAGGCTGAACATGAACAAAAGGTCTTAAACAGAACAAGGCATGAGAAAAACATCCAAGCATAGAAATTATACTTATACATAACCAAATTAACTCTACACATGAATAAAAGAAAGGCCGAAAAACAAACAATGGTAAAACAGTAAACACGTAATACCCCGTTCCAGGGTATTGGTGGAATTTTCACATAATACCCAAAGACATTGAACAGAAAGGCACAGACCACCTACCTTAATACTAGGAGATCGATATACTTGAACCACGATGCTTGAACATCCTTAAACCTTCGTTGATCTATGAATAAGCACAAAACGTTCAACCCACAATAACTTGCAAAAGACGAGGAATTGGAAAACGATGCTCTATAAGAAGGAAGAGCTTACCGTTGTGGTTCCAACGCAATCGATGACGGTCGATTCAGAGAACAGACAGAGGCTCGGGGGATCAGAGAAGTTCCATGGTCGTACGACTTCTATTTGTCGAACGAGACCTAGAAGAAGACGTTTATGGAGATCAGGCGTGAGCTCGATCCATTTAATGAAAAAAAATAAAGTACACGGCGTGTACTTTTGGAGTACACAGTTTGTACTAGGATTTTCCATACTCCACTTTAGGCAGCCTCAATGTCACCCTTACATGGCCATGTGTGAGGCTTGGACACGGCCAGAACATAGGCTCGCGCGGGAAGGGATTACATGGCGTGTACTCATAATGTACACGGTGTGTACTTCAAAAATTTCATGAAACTACTCTTTTCTCAAAAACTCCGGAAAAAGGAAAAACATACCTGAGAAAAAGGTCCAGGTTCTTACACAACTGATTGGTATATGTTTAGAAATACCATATATATTCCATTCCTGGAGCATTTTTACTTTTATATATAAAATATATTAACTCCTAAATAGTAAAAACATTGTTATCATAATAATTTTAAAAAAGGGTTAATGTGGGTTAAAATAAATGGATAAGGGTAAAAACCTAATCTAAAATTTTTAAAATTTTATTTTATGAAATTATATCAACACATCACAATCCTATATTAAAATTATATCAGTTTGGATAATTTTTTCCATAAAGATTAATTTATATTAATTTAAAATTTTATAAAATTCCAAAAATGTCTCTCCCCTCAATTATAAAATGGAATATCATCTACTATTTTTCTCAAGCTTCATAAACCTTTTGGTTTAGAAATTATCTATCCAAATACCTTCCTTAATTCCTATCCGATTTCTTTGAGTAATTTTTTGATTAGAAAACTCTCTTATGAAGGATTTTGGTTAAACCTAAAAATTTTTTCCAAAAAATAGATATCTTTCTTAACCAAGATTTTTTTATGTCATATTATAAAACTATTTTAATTAAAAAACATGAAAGAAAACCAACCGACCCCAGGACATGACCCCGTAATCGCTTCCCCCAACCACTAACCCATACCACCACAGCCGCCTGTGTGGGGTTTATTTGATTTATTATTCTACCAACCTAAACTATTTTTCAACAATGATATTATAATAACTTTCCTATATCACATAAACTAATATTTTATTATTTTAATGGAATAATATACATTTTTATCCTCTTCCATCAAATTGGAAACAGAACAATCATTCATCTGTACTACAGACTACCGCCTCACAAACAGATGTACTTCGTTTTCCATCATTAACTCTAAATAATTATTATGATAGTGGATATAACATGTATATAAATATGTGATATTGATAACGTTTTTAATTTTTTTTAAAATTAATATATCATATATATTCTAATATTTCTATTCATTGAAAATTGATAACATCGTCCGGGTATACATTTGGATTACCACCTCCATAGAGCGATGTGATTCATTTTAATTTTTACATCAAAATAATGATATAAATAAGTTTATTTAAATAAATAATATTATATTTTGTATATAATTTTCATTATGTATATATAAAATAATGTTTACCTTCTTTCCATCGTGATCATTGGAAAATAAAAATGTTACTAATGCATACTTACAACCTACAATCAACATGATTTTAATGTAGTTCATTTTTCTTAACAATATTTTATGGTTGATTTTAAAAGTTTATTTGACGTATAAAAAAGATAATTATTTGATGATTATTATTTTTGAGATGATGAAACAGTGATCGTTTTTACAATACTCAACCTACCAAATTCATTTTTGACATATGAACCGAATATTTTCAAAACGCACAATATGAATTTTATTGATTATGTAAATAAATATAACATTGTAATATATAACAATAAAATAATATTTAAAATTTAAAATTTTCTTATAAAATTAAGTAAAAAACAAAATATTATTATATAAGAAGATAATCAACATATGTGACGAGTCAGACATGAGGTATGGGGTTTGAGAACTCAATCTTCTTATTTCTATTAAATCACTTATTAATTGAATATAGTATACCATGATTACGTGTGAAATAATATTTTTAAAATTTATGTTGTATTTAAAATCATATTTATAATTATTTAAATTTTTTACACATAATCTCTCCATTTATTAACCCTCAATTTGATGATAGATCTTTGTAAGGGATTCTGCCTCGATTTCTTTCCATTAGTGCATATTTAAATTTTATAAATATAATTTATTTTATATAGTTTATATATTTACCTTTTTACAAGTTATGTCATAAATCCATCATAATTTATGTTATTTTAAATTTAAATTCAAATTATTTCATCCAACGTAATTTTACATGAATGTTACCAATTGGTATGTGTTTTTTAACTCAATTTTATTTAATTCAGTAATATCACTTCTTCATTGATTATACTATATAAATATTTTGTGTCAAATGTAATTCATTTTATTTATGTTGTATTTAAACTTTTTTAAAAAAATTATTACACGGAATAACCTCATTTATTAATTCTAACTTCAACGTTTTGATCATTGTAATGGTTCTTTGTCTCAAAATTTATTCTTTCAGACATGTGATATGTTATACACCTATATTATTTTATAAGGTATATCAACATCCCCTTCAATATGATAAATCATTAATATGTTTATATTCATATTATTTATTGTTTCATTTGATTTTATTTCATTAATGTGGGTTATGATTTCGTTGTTACCAAAGTGGAAATGGTTTATTTTAAAATATCATCATTATTCACAATTTTCTATGTTCAAATATATACTGGGGATATTATTTGATATTTCTATCTTAAACCTAATCATTTTTATTCTCCTAAGATTATTATTGAAAATTAAAAAAATTTCCTTCATTTTATTATTTTAATTACTCAAAATATCAAAAATATATTTTAAGAAAAATATAATTTATCTCCTCCTTAAATGTGAATCTTTTTATTCCATATCCATGATTTCTAAAAAATTCATGATTGTTTTTAATATTCCTATAATATTTTTTAATTTCATTTCTTCCAATGATTAAAAATTTGGAATATATTTTAAACATGAATTTTTTTCAATTTCCAAAAGAGGTAATTATTAATGTTTTTTGAAAAAAGTGAAAGGAATCATTGTTTAAACATAATCTGGAAGAATGGAATTTTCTTTCCATCATGACTTTTTAATGATGTAAATATTACTTTAGAAAATTTACATGGTTCCTTAGAAATAAATTTATTTTACTAATATTCTAGAATTTTTTAGTTTTTAAAAGTTAATTTCAATGTGAAATTTTAGTTTACTCAAAAATGTTTTAATGAATTTTTTATTGTATTTATATTCATCAAAAATAATAACCCGCATATTATTAAATGGGAATATTTTGTAATGATACATTCATTATTATTTCTCTGTATAGTTTATGATAAGTTTGACTTAGGAAATTATTTTTGTTATATATTATAGTTTTTCCTTTATAAATAGTTTTAGAATAAGGTATGTTGATTATGTTGTATTATTTATTCAAATAAAAATTGCATTGGAATTATTATGAGATGGGTGCGAACCATAATTATATTTCTATATGATGCATCAGTTGGTATCATATGAAAAAATAGTTGGATAACCTTATTAAAAGGGTTTTTGGTGTATACCTACCCATAATGTAATCTGTATTGGAATAATTCATCAACAAATATTTTTCGATGTCTGAAATTTTACATTCTATTTTTATGAGATTAGTTATTAATGTAATTGTAATTATTTTAGTAGTTATGATTTCCATGGATACGTTTCAAGATCATGTTATTATTAATATGGAATCATTTGAACTTCCTTTAATTTTTCTATGTTATTCTTCATGATCAAGTTATTGATTAAATTAAATGTATTTCTAGTTATTTACCTTTCCATACTGACTATGTAATATTTACTAGCTATATATTTCATTGTAAATAAACCATATAGATCATACGAGCTTACAATTTTTTATGATTTTTCAAGTACAGGAATAAGTGATATTTGAATGATTTCAAGGATAAGGATTATTTACATTCACTATGTTTTGTATTTTATGTTTTCAAATTAAATGTAAATTTCAAGAATCAATTTAGTATATCATGATTACTAAACAATTCATTCCTTTTAGATATGATTCATTATATCTAGTTGAAATATAATAAAGTAACCAAAAATTCTGGGATTTTAGGGAAAGGATCATTACATTTTCACTAAACCATTTTTAAGGATGAATTTCAAAATTTGAGGTTGTTGATGGGATTTCAACATAATTAATCTAAAGGATAAGTTATGGGGATTCTATCACCTCTCTCATCTTATTCTTTGGATATGGTTTTCAAATTGGGTGAAAACGATAATATAACTCAATTTAATATTTATTTCTCTATTCATTTATAATGTGGTGAAAACTATTTTAGACAGTATCCATTGATATGTGTTTCACAAAATAAGTGAGTGATTTCTTATTAAATGCAGCATACATTCAAAGATAGTTTTTATAAGGGGTAATATGTGATGTCAAAATGTGGGTGTGTGTGTTTTTTAGAGTGTGTGAACTATTCTAACCATTTTGATTAGAAGGAATATTTAAAAATTTTATTGAAAATCCAAAAAATCATTTTTTATTTTTTTTTCAAAAGGTTCTTAAATATGTTTATGTTGATATCAAGTATTTTCAACCCTCACGTGGTATCAATTGCCCAGTTTAATTGAGTATAAGTCACTAATTATTGATAGAATGATATTGTTACTTAATGTTATCATTTCTACACCGCGTTTTCTCACATAGGATTATAATTATTCAATGATGATTTGTTAAATAGTGTTCTGAGTTTTAAAGTGATATATGTTATGTATTTAGAAACAAATCCCAAAGGGGGATATTTTTTAGACTAAGAGTTATTTTGGGAGATATTTTGACCTCGAGGGGATGGTTGAGACAAAACATGAAATTGTTGATATTTTTTTTGAAAAATAAATGAGGTTCTAAGAAGTTGAAATAACTGTACTATTTTCTATTTTTTAAAACCATAAATCATGTTCAGCATTATGGGTTTCTTATTTTTTTCACTTGATTTTATGTCCATTCCATGTTTTTGGAATTTTTAAAATTACTAAAAATCAATTTTGAGATTGAATATTTTTTATTGAATTTGTTTGATGTGCATCTGAGATCATCATAAAATGGTAGTACATGAAACATGTCTGGATATGATTTGAAGAGAATAAAAATATTGGAGATTCATAACACTATAATTTTGGTTGATCATGGTTTTAGGAATGTCTATCCATGTCGTGGTGTGATGAAAAATTTATTTTAGTAAGAAAAACGGGGACATTATTTTTGAAACAATCATTTAGGTTGGAATTTCAGTTGAAAATTTTTCTACTGTGGAGTGATAAGGGTCAATTATGCCGTGATAGGAAACATTATTTAATCTCAAGTGGTCATTTTTTGACACTATGTGGCATATAAAACACCATGACACATATTCAGTAGGCCTTTAATTTGATAAATTTTTATATGGAAAACAATGATCTCATACATCCCATGGACGTTGTTTTGGTGTATTTAATTGACACCAAAATGGAAGAGACCGTTAAATTTTTTATTTTTAGTGGATGTTTTAAAGATTCATTTAATATTTAGGATATATATTCTCAGATATATGAAAATGTTCTTTGATTTTGTCAAAATTTCAAAATAGGGTGTACTACACCATGGAATATGTCATGATTTTGAAAATAATTCCTATCAAAAAGACAATAGGAGAATATATTTCGGTTCCATGAGTTTTGTGATAGAATTTAGAGTTTTAAAAATTATTCTGAATGAAATTGTTCACAATATACTATGGTGATGGTCATGGTCAGCAAAAGTTTCCAAAACAGAAATCATCATGTCATGGTGAAAGTCATGGTCAAAAGAGTATTTTAGATTGGAGTGGATTTAATGTTGTGTCCCACTAATGAATAAAGTGTACAATCTAATAGATGTGTAGATTCCCTTAAACACATAAATTGTGACTAATTGGTTTTGGATAATCCAATGGATAAAAAAATAATTCGAAAAAGATGAAACTTATTTGAAGGAAGTTGTTTTTTTGAATTCAAATATTAAATTTGAACTCAAATTTAAACAAAATGATGCTATTATACAAGAGAATTATATGTATATGATGTATATCAACAAAATATAATATTATTATTTATTATATATAGAATATAATATGGATAATGAAATAGAGAATAAAGAAACACTACTACGAAACTTGCGATTAACAATGATGGTAATTGTTAGTGTTAGAAAAAAATTCTAATAAATGACATATTTATCCGTACTAATAAAAGAACCGATAAATTTAATCTTTTATCAGCGCTTTTTTTACCGTTGATAAATGGAACCATTATAAAATATTTATTTTTATCACTGATAAATTTCATCCTTTATCAACGCTTTATTTTTAGTGCTGATACAGGGTAACCTTTATCGATGCTTTATTATTAGCACTGATAAATGTCTGAAAGAATAAAATGAAAAAATAAAATAAAATAAAAAATAAAAAATTAGTTTATTTTAAAAAATTCTATAAATTTTATTTATTAAATAATTATTGATAAAAATGAATAAATTGATTATACATTATTAAATATTAAACATTTTATTAATTAGATAAGTATGATAATTAATGTTATTAAGTTGTATATGTTAAATATATATATATTTATATATATGTATGTATATAAATAATATTTATATACTAGAAAATATTTATGTTCTTTACATTTAATATTCATATATTTATTCAATAATGTTTTATAATTAAAAATTAATATGAATTAAAAATATTGACAAATTTCATAGTACATTATATATTACAACCGTTCGGGGAGGGGGATTGCAAAGAAACAAAGATACTATTACACCGACAATTACTCAGGTATACTCAATCCTAAGCCCTCCCACTAGACCCCTCAAATATGTTACCACTAGGCTACACACCCTGGGGAATATAGTACTCGAAAAATAATTGAATTTCATTTGATTTCTCAATTTAACATATATAGATCAAATTTGGGTAATATTGATTTCAAAAATATGTAATTAATGTGTTTTTATAAACAATACACACACATAAAACACATCCACTTTTTTAAATATTCTTAATGTGTACTTACTCTTAATTTATTTAATTTTTCTCATTTTTAACATAAATGCATGCACTTAAAATTAGATATTCATTAATAATGTTAAAACAATATTTGTAAAAAAATATTTGTAAATTAATATATTTATAAATGTACATTTTATATATTTATAAAATTATATATTAATAATTATAAATATATAAATATTTTTTTATAAGTATTTATATAATAAAAAAATATTTATAAATATTTATAAAATTATTAAATTTATAACAAATTTACTTAAATAATGAATACATTTACTATATTTATATATATTTATTAAAAATATATTTTTATAATTATATAAATATATATAATGATATAAATATTTTTGAAAAATATTTCTATAATTATAAATAAATAATTATAAAATAGTTATAAATATTTTTAAAAAGGAATATATTTACGATATTTATATTTATATTTATTTATTATGTATATATAAATATTTAAAAAAAATTATTTATAATTATAAATATAAATTCTTTATCAGTGCTTAAGTAATAACCATTAATAAAAGAATATTCATCAGTTCTAAAAATTCACTGATAAAAAGTCTCTTCAACAACGTTTTTTAAGCACTGATAAAAGTGTTTTAATCTAATTTAAAAAACACTAACCATCTATGAACCTCTCGCAATATCAGAAGCTTTCCATTGAATCGACCCCCTGTTTTCGCTCCTCCTTGGTGAATCATACCTCGAATCACACCACTTGACTATATCTTAGACATCTCATCTAACATCCGCTGTTCAATTGAAGTAAGGGTTTCCATATAGGGTTTCATATTTTCTTCAAACTAGCATGGTAGGGCTTCTAATTTTCATTGTATATTTTTTGTTTTTTTAAATTTCTTCCTTGAAAATGTCATTATTTGTGGTTCGGTGATAGTATACTAGCGAGGTAGGCCTTCTGATTTTTCCAGTTTTTAATTTTGATTCACCTATTGATCGCTCATGGAGTGTTTTTTTCTGGAATAAATGGTGACATAAGGAATAACTTGGAGTTTTGTTTTTTTTTCTTTTTTTATTTTCATTTCCCAAATTTATTTCCCAAAGGTATCATACTTATTTCTCATTATTTATTTTATCAATAATATTGCATAAATGAGAAATATTTGAAATTGAAAATGAGGATTTTGTGTGTGATGGATTTAAAAGTAGGTTTAAGGATTTCTTTTATATTTACTAATTCATATATTATTTTTTATACTTATCTGGGTTGGTGTGGGAATCCAATTTATGGATTCATCATGATATTTTTTATTTAAATTACATTTTTACTGCTTTTATTTATTTTTTGGGCCAAATCATTCCCAATGTGTTATTTTTCATGCCCTGGTGCTTATTACTAGCCTGAGGGGGATCTGGAATATCCTTGAGACACTATAATGGACCATCTTAGGTGTTTGATACATGATTGTCTTTGGCTTGTTATAGAAACTATATCTATTATTAAAATTATTTTAACTCTTCTCAATAATTAAATATCCTAGGTCTCTACACTTTTAAAGAAAATCTATTTTATTTTTCTCCATCTTTAGATTAATCCAAAAAAAAATTAAATCCTTTTAGAAATAATATGTGAAATATTATGCCTTTATTCTATGTTCTATTTTCTAACTACATTATAATTTTTCATCATCATCCTACTCTACCTCTCTCAATAATTTACAAAAAAATATCCCCTTGAGAAACCCCCTTTCTAGTTAAAACACTTTTTCTGAGACCGATATACCACTGTAATACATTATAATTTCATTCTCATAAATGTAGATTCTCATACATTTTCCCCCTTTTGAGTAGTTATTAAACCAATAAGAAATTTATTTTTAGGTAATCGCATTGATACCTAGCTATATGACATGTAGATAAAAGGTATTTTAATCCTTTTTACTATTATGAATGTTGGAATATAACAAATCTCCCACACTACATGATATAGATTGAATTTACATCCTAAGCATTAGAAAATTTTATCTAATTTTCATTGCGTGCCAACATGGTTTTTTAATATTCCATTTGAAATGTATAAAACACTTACCTCACATACATGGATTTAGAAGTAAATATCTCATCAATTCCATGAGTCAACTATAATATAAAAAAAATCAACTCACTAATCATCAACATTTTAACATTGGTCATTATCAATGTAGAAAATTATTCTCATATTTCATCTATTGGACCTCTAAATATAATGTCATCCACATTGATAAACACTTTCAATATATCTATAAAATAATTATTCATGTAATTATTATGATAAATTCCTTATTTTTTTAAATTATTTTTTCTTTAATAATACATAAAACCTTCAATACCATTATCAAAGTTATTGTTCCAATTTATACATCACCTTTTTTAATTAACAAAAAATATTCTCATATTAAAGAATGAGAAAACTATCTGTTTGTTTGATTAGATCTTCCTATTCATGTTATCCATTTGTAAATACTAATTTTTCATCCAGTTGGAGTACCATAAATTTCTATGGGATGGGTAGGTGTGATGATATGACATCCCAAGAGTCTTGATATGTTTTAAAACATTTATCTACCATTAATTTTAAATGTAATAATTTTTTAGATTGCTACATCACATAGCTTAATACTGTTTTATGCATCCTAGTTTTATAAATTATAGTTTGTTATTTTTTTATCTTATTTGAGTTTCTTATTACTCTTTAATGGACTATCTTATATTTTCTTTTTTTATGGGATTTAAGAAAGAATTTATTTGGAGTTATTATTTTCTTAAATTTAATTACCCTTTTTCATCAAGATACTAAAATTATTTAAATCAATAAAATGTTGAGTTTCCTTTATTATAATTTTCTAGAACATTCACTTGGGATAATTAATATCGTATATGTATTTATTTATTTATTGTATGAAATTAATATTTTATGAACCCAATAGGATGGATATGAACCAAACATGGATTCATGATAATCATTTTATAAATAGATATGAAGATGGAGTTAAAGAGTTCATCTAGTTTGTTAGAGAGAATGCAGACAACCCATCTAGAATCCTTTATCAGTGTTTAAATTTTTGTATATTCAATAAAAAGTAGTCTAGATGTGTTGAAAGAACATTTGATTTGTCACGAAATAGATCAAATCTATAAATTTTGGAATAAACATGGGAAAAACTAAATGTGGACATCAATTGGGTTGACAATATGGTTTATGAATCATTTGATATGAATACCTTTTTAAAAGATTATTGACATTTCCAAGAAGAAAGGACAATAGAAACTGATAATGACATTCATGATTGTCCAATGTTGTTTAAGGAATTCAATAGTTATTCTCAGAAACCATTGTAGATCGGTTTTATTAAATACACAACATTGTTTCTTGTATTGAGGTTAAATAATTTGAAAGCTGGCAGCAGATGGGGTGGCACCAACTTTATAGAAATACATGGTTTTCTAAAAGATATGTTACTAGAAAAAAATTAACTACTATTCAGAAGATATGATTCTAAATGAATGTTATGTTCAATGGGAATGATCTCTAAAAAACTAAATTATTTCCCAAAAGATTTTATATTGTTTATCAAGGACTAAGTGTAACATAAAAATTACCTAAGTGTGGTGCAGATCGATACATAAAAAATGAATCAAGTCCTATAAAATTTGTATGGTACATTCAAATCATTCCATTATTTACAAGATAATATGGTTGTTAGGAAATCGTGATACAATAAACATGTCATGAAGATACAAGATTTAATAATGGGAACCAATGTCATCCATTAGATTCTCCTCAGTAGAAGAAATATGATTATGAGTTTTCTGAAATTGGAGATGAGCATAGAAACATTAATCTTGTGTTATCTACTGATGGAATAAATCCTTTTTTCCTACAGAGTAGTACTCATATTAAATAGCCCAACATGTTGGTAAATTACAACATGCTGCCATGGTTATGAATTAAGCACATATATATTATATTATCTCTACTTACATCAGGACCAAAGAAACCCCGTAATGATATTTATTTCTATTTCACTCCAATGATCAAAGATCTGAATTTGATGCGGGATAGAGGTATTACAATGTGTGATTGTCATAGAAGTGAATAATTTACATTAAGGGCTATATTTTATGGAATAATAAATGGATTCTCTGTTTATTAAAATTTATCATGCTATAGAAATAAAGGAATATTATCATGTCCTATTTGGGAATAATGCACATTCTCAATTAGTTTGAAACAATTCTCAAAGACTATGTTATTAGGAGATCAAAATTTTTTACCTCGATGACATAAATACCGATCCTAGATGATAATATTCGATGGGAATATCAAATAAGGTACAACAACGTCTCCCAGAATGGGAGATCAAATTTAAAAAAATTAAAAAAGATTGTATTCTTTTGGTAATCCATTTTTGAAAAACCTTAGAAAATCAAGTTCAAATAAGAGATAAATTTTCTTTGAATTACCATATTTGAATTGGTTTTATATGATCCCTTTACATGATGACATGAAATTAGAAAAAAATGTATTCAATAGTGTTATTGAAACATTACTAAATTTTCATGGGAAAATGATAGATTTCATCAAGGCTGGGATGGACATGATTGAAATGGGGATAAGGTTAGGGTTGGCACAAGTGAAGGGTAAAAGGAAGAATTTTTCCCCCATGTAGCTTACACTCTATTTAGACAGGGAAAATTTTAATTTTTGATTTTCCTTACTTGTGTAAAAGCTCCATAGGAGTATTCGTAAATTTTCAAGAATGATTCTTCAATGACTAATTTGAGGTTACAAGGACTAAAATCACATGAATGTAATATTTTGATGCAAGCTTTAATACTTACTTATTTCCATTACATTCTTCATCAAAATGTATAAAAAAATTAACCAGACTCCACTTATTTTTCAACACCACATGCAGTAAATTTTTAGACCCTGTAATGTTTCTCATCAAGATTTATGATATTTCAGTAATATTTTGTGAATTAGAGAAGTTCTTCCAACCATCATTCTTTGATATAAGGGTCCACCTAATGGTTCAATTGGTTAGATAGTTTCAACAATGTGGTCCTATCCATTACAGATGGTTTTACCCCATTGAATGGTATATGAATATTTTGAATGGGTATGTCATGAATTGAAGTCGGATATAAGGTTGTATTCGAAAGAAATATATTATTGCAGAAGATTTTGAATTTTAGATAGATTACCTATCAGATGTTGAAAGAATCGGTCTCCCAAAGTCTCATCACACCAAATGCCTTATGGGTAGAGGGATTTTCGAAAGATATGTTGTTATAATTACATTGATAGTGAGGGAGCAAGAACATATTTAAATATTACATAATAGTGAAGATGTAGATTCATACATTGTGGCCCCCAAATAAATTTTTATACATTTGAATACATCATGGACTAAAGGATGAATATCAAATACACATAATCAAAAAATGTATAGGATGGTTCTGAGATAAAATTTATATGGAGTTATTTGAAAATCCAAATTCAATCAACAAATGACTTCAATGGATAACCAGATGACTAAAAGAAAATATGATATCTTAAACTAGTTTTTTAATAAATGGTTACATGTTCTATAAAAAAGAACACAATGACTTCATAAATATGAACAAATGAGATGTTACACTTTTGGCTGAAGCGATGCACATATCTAGTTCCAATGATAGAAATCAAATTTATGGAAATATGTTATATTTTTGAAATATTGAAAAGATATATGAGTTGGATTATACAACATTTCAAGTTCCACTTTTCTCTTCAAAATGGGTTGAAAATATCAATGGAATGAAATTTGATGAAATTGGCTTTGTGAAGGTGAATTTTTTTGCGTAAGGGAAAAAATATGATTCGTTCATAATGGAATCACAAGAAGTGAATGTATTTTATATCTCTATTATAACTAACACTTATTGGTTTATTTTCCAGGTGGCGACGAAAATAAATATTGAGTCAGATAAAGATTCAATCGAGGTTGACCGTTTCATTGGGACATCACAATTAGTTCAGTTTGGTCCCAGTTTCGGCAATGTCTTCTGTGTTAGAGGGGACCAAAAATAGGAGATTTTGATTCTTGGTAGAGGAACAAAATCCTTGAAACCTTTAAAAAATAAATAGGGTTCAATGAGAAATTAACAGTGTTTTTTAAAATATTATGTTTTTCTTCATAATATTATATTTTCTCTACTACATTAATGTAATTAAAATTTAGTGTTTGACTACTCATAGTGACAATATTTTATGCACATTATTGAAGAACAAACTATAATGAAGGAACTGCTTTCTAAAGATATAATTTTAATGTTACGACATACTTTCCCTATTTTACTAAAAAAATTATATAAACATTGATTTAATTTTAATTACATGATGTAGAGTTTTTTTTAGAATATTTGTCTCTATGTGTCAATACTTTGCAAGAAGAGCAACGATGTTGTCTCTACTCAATCACAGAGTTAATCTAGATGTTTTCACAGTAAAATATTTGTCCATAGTATTAATGTATTATTTCATATTTATGTTGAATTTATATATTTTTATTATTACTCACATAATAAATTTATTATTATACAGGAGGACCCTTTTTCTGATTTGGGGTGATATGTCCAACATTCAATCTTCTTCACCCGTAAAACCTTTTCACCCTTTCAGGGGTGAATTTATCACTTTCATTCATGATACCTCAGCTGCCATTGTAAGAAGATAAATGTAACTACCTTTGATCAATTATAGAGGTATTATTTATGTTTTCACAATAAAATCATTATGAATTGAATTAATTTATGGTTTCATATTTTGGTTTAATATTTTTACTTTGAGTATTACTCACATAATAAATGTTTTCTTATACAAGTGGATTATTTTCATCGATTTGGGGTGCTATGTCCAGCATTCATGCTTATACTCCCTTAAAACCTTTTCTCCCTTACATTGGTGCATTTATCACTTTCTTCCATGTTACATCCATAATCATTGTAGGAAGAGAAACGACACTACCTCTGCTCAATTAAAGAGGTAATCTTGATTTTTTTTCACCATAAAATCTTTGTCTAAAAAATTATTTTATTATTTCATATTTATGTTTATGTTTTTTATTATTACTCATATAATAAATTATTTCTTATAAAGGTGGATTATATTGTATGATATGGGGTACTATTTACAACTTTCAATCTTATTCTCCATTAAAACCTTTTCACCCCTACATTGGTACATTTATCTCTTTCTTTCATGTTACCTAAACTACCTTTTTAGGAAGAGAAACAAATCTGTCACTACTTAATTATAGAGTTAATTTTTATGTTTTCATAGTAAAATAATTTTACAAAGAATTAACGTGTCGTTTTATATTTATGTTTCATTTATTTATTTTTATTATTTCTCACATAAAAATAGTAATTTTTATAGGTGTATTATTTTTTTGAGTTGGGGTGCTTTATCCAACTCTTATGCTTAGTCTCCCTTAAAAACATTTCACCCCTATAGTGATGCATTTATCACTTTCTTTCAAGTTACCTTCACTTAATTTGCAGGGGAGAATCAAAGTTGCCTCTTCTAAATTAATGAGGTAATCTTGATTATTTTATAGTAAAATAATTGTACATATAATTAATGTATTCTATCGTATTTATGTTTAATTTATTTCCTTTTAAAATTAATCACATATAATTTTTTTCTTATACATGTGGATTAATTTTTTTTATTTGAAATGGTTTGTTCAATGCTACTCATGCAGTGTTGGCAGTATGGAATAGAAAGTCAGTGGAAATAGTGTTAACATTGATAGTGATGATTTTTTTAAGACATTGGGACATATAGAAATCCTCTTCACCTCTATCCAACACACTATGTGACCGGTATGGCTCCAAGTATTTATTTAAATATTAAATTGCCTTTAGTTTTTGTAAAAATATTCAACTCACTCTATCTGCCCATTATGTGTTTAAAATTGACATTGAAAATTACAATGATTCACTCACTCTAATCTAAGAAAAAGAACTTATATATTATTGATAATTTAGGGTATAAACTCATAAATGATTTTTTATGTGTAGGAATTGGTCTCACTTCAAACCGATACACAATTTGATCCATATGAGTCAAAGTACACATTTCAAGTTTAAAATGACATTTTAGTAAAAAAATGTAATGTACTCAAAACTGAATTAACTCATTCAGATTGTTTTGATACTTTAATAAAACATTCTCTTTGTGTTTTGAAACATGTAGGAATTGGTCGTACCACATTATGATGCACAGTGTGACCAGTATGACTCTAAGTGTATCATTATTTCAAATTGATGTAAATTTTAGTAAAAAATCTGACCTAATCAAAACTGAACAAACAAATTCAGATTATTTTGATACTTTTTTAAACTGACCCATTAGTGGTTATAGACATACATGAATCAGTTACACCTCAATCATATGCCTAGTGTGGCCGATATGACTCCATGTACATGTTTTTATTTAAAATTGATCTCAATTTTAATAAAAAGGTCAACTTACCTACTCATAACTGAGCTAATGTATTAAATACTTTAGTAAAATGATCCATAAGTCATTTTTTATTTGTAGATATCATCCGCACCTGAATTCGATACATAATGTGAAAAGTATGACTCTGAGGGAATATTTTTATTTAAAATTGGCATCATTTTTTGTAAAATTAACACATTCTATTAATTTATTTCTTTATATTATTACTAAAAAAAGAATTGTTTTCATACACATGTGTATTATTTTTCTCAATTATGGGTGTTTTTTTGGTAATTGCATGAGTTGGTTCAGGATTAAAAGGAACGTTGTTGTTTTTGAATGTATGTAATAATTTTTATTTATGTAATTTTATAAACCAATGTTTGTAATTTCTATAATATTGTGTTTCTTTATTTTGTTTGTGTTGTAAATTCCATTTCATTTAAATCCCACATTGGGACTTTTTTTATTGATATCAAATTTTTCTGGTTCTACGGTGTGTGGTTACAACACACTATAGAGGTGATATAGTGTGTTGTTACAACACACGGTAGTATGGACCTTTATCAGCTCTTTTAAAAGTACAGATAAAGGTATAATTTATTATTTCTTCTACAAGTGCTGATAAAAGTCTATTTTATCAGTTCTCATAAAAGAAGTGATAAATGACCCCATTATCCATATTGTTTCAACGCTGATAAAAGACCATGGATTTTAACCTCTCTCATGTAGTTAGCACTTTTTTAGTGCTGATAAAGGCCATTTCTAGCACTATTAAAACTCATATTTGTAGTAGTGAAATGTGAATTTAAATAGTGTAAGGAAATAAGAGGAAGAAGCAGTAGCATAAAATAACATGATGGAAGTCTCGTTCAATAGAATAATATCTTGTTGGTGAGATTAATTCATATATTATAATAGTAGTGTAGTAGTAACATACACAATACAAATATTTATTGTAATATGTGTTCAAGGGTATTCCCTTCTCATTGTAATCCACACATTCATAATAATGGAATCAAATGATTCCATAGATTATCTTTCTCATTTTGAGAGTTAAACCTTGTAAATATATTATTCCTTTTCTATGTGTTATTTTCTGTGTGTTGAAAAAAACATAAACTATCACATTAATAGGAAATGAAGGTTATTTAATAAGGAATACAAATAAGAAGTTTAAATCACTCATTTCCCTAAGTGATTTAAACCAATCTTCTGGGTTCTTTTTATAGTTTTATAATATACCTGAAATGATAAAAATTATACTCTGATACATTTCTTTCAAAATACTGTAGTTTTAGATAATAAATGGGTTGTTAAATATTTTTTTGATCATATCATCAATTGGAAATAATACAATATGGACTTTTCCCACTTATATGATGAGAAAAGATATCAGGCCCTTGATTGAACTAGATAGAGGAAATTTTTAACTATTCCTATTTGAGGGAAATATAATGTACTGAACTATATATATGTGGTATATGTGATGTGATCATCTTCTAGATGAATAACATGTTATGTATGCGTTGAAGATGTCAATTTTTCTGAGAAATTATAAAGTATGAGTTATACTATACTAGATTAACATTATTCCATGTTAAGTGGTCACTTATTTTCATTGAAAGTGGTATTATAGATATATATGTATTATTTATATGATAAATATTTTGTTTTAAATTTCCATATATATATATATATATATATCAGTATGTTTGATTGGGATCACACTAGACCCCTTCATAGCCTGAGCAGCATTGATGTTTTTCTAGTGGACACTCTCTGGTTACATAAATGAAATTAAGATATCATATTTGATGTTTATTCTATTGAGGACCATAGAGTAACATATTTAGGCCTTTGAAAAATGATTAAGTTTTATGAAAAGTGTTTTTTATAAAATTAGTAGAGTTTTATAAAAAATATCCAAAATAGTTTTGGATGGATTGCGAAAAAGATGTAATGTTTTTCATTTAATCATTATAGGATTTTTTTCACATGGAATATTTTTGGAAATGTATAAAATCAAGGATATTAGATTTTATGATATACCTAAATCATATGGTAGTGATATATACATGGTAATGAATATGTCATATCGGAAAACTATTTCCATCATATAGTATGATGGGGCACATGAAATATGATATCATGTGTATGAAATTATACACCTAGTCCAGTATGGTTTTTCAATTATGGATCAATTATATTGATCCATTTATGGATTTATATATTAAATACAATAATTTAAGTGTACAATGAATGGAATATCCAATGATAATTAAAGCTCGACTTCCATGAGACAACATTTTATCACGAACCACTCTTCATTAAATGAAGAGTGCCAATAAAAGGGGATGTGATCCCTCCTAATAGAAAACCATCCTTTATTTATATAATTCAAAGCTCTGTTACCACCTAAAATTCTATGTTTTTATTTTAAAAAATACACCTTTATGGGTTATGTGATAACCCTAATAGAAATTACATTCCCAAATCATAAAAAAAACCCACACCAAAAATTATATGGTCCGAAACAAATTCAAATTTCAAAAATTATAATTTAAAAGTGAAATCCCACCACAACTAGGTCACCCTCGATCCTAGAAACAACCTAAATACTATACCCTGACATTCCAGCTGCCATCAACATTGAACCATCCCACCATCGGCCAACTTGATCACTAGAAAGTGGAACACCCACCATCATCATAGTTTAACCAAACACATCCACCATGCAGAGAAATAATTCCATAACCAAAAAAACAATAGCCACAAAACGTAGTAGCAACATCCCCAAAAAATGAAATTTCATCAGATGAAATCAAAATTACCTCCAATGAACACCAACACATGGAAGATTATTTCATTGAAAAAATTTGATAAAAATGCAAAACAAACCCCAAAAGAAATTAGATGGAATGGGGAAATCCCATATTGTTCGAGCCTCTTGGAGCACCATTGCTACTCATACTACACATCCCAAATATTCTTGGGGAACTATCACACCAGACCTCATAGCATGGGAGAAAGAAACCTTGATTTCAAAAAATAGATATAAGTAGATCATGCATAAGATTAGTCACCACTATCCAAGACCATAAACCCAAACTTTTGAACCCATCAACCCTGACATCAAAAAAAATCCATGATGCTAGATAAGAAACACCACAGAGGGAATAACATAAGGAGATCATCTGATGATGGAAGTGCCTTGAACACAATCGTCTACTCACACCTCATATCACAAAACCTATTTGAATCCCACCACACATATCCAAATGGGATAGGATTGAAGGATCGAGAGGCCATAAAAGAGAAAAAGTGTCCAATGGGCCTCGACAGAAGACCAAAACATTTGGAAGGACGTTGATTAAAGCACAAAACTAATTGAAAAGAATTTTTTTTGATGAAACTTCATTAGATTGTCAACGACAATGATGGAAGAGAAACACCATAAGAAAAATTCAGTGGATTGAGACCCAAATCTATATGCGGATTCACTAAATCAAAAATCTGAGAGAGGGAAAGGCACAAAAATAGAATGAAAAAGGGGGAAAGTAAATCCTTTATCTAAAGTGACCATTATGGGAAAGAATATAGGGAAGCAAGATAGGTAAGAGAGATTTGAACATTAGAGGGGAAGGGGAGGCAATGTCGATCAGGCCCCCCTTCACTTTTGAGACACTATAATTTAATGATCTATTAATCTATGATGAAAATTATATATTTCTATTATATAAATAATAAAAAATATGAAAAACATCAATGAGTTATGAAGTGGTGGTGCCCAAATAAATTTCCAAATACAATTTTCTTATAATCCCTTGGTAATGAACCAATTATTTATTATATAATAAAAACCGCTTCCTGGTTACATTTAGATTCTAGAATATTATCAACCATATTTCCCTCACATCAGGTGTGAAGAATCTCCACTTCCTGATGAAGCATGTTTTTCATACTTTGATGACATAAATAGTTCTCTACTGACAAGGGGAGAGTCCCAAAAAGAATTAACCACTTAAGATTAAATCTTATTCAACCATAGAGAGCGTTATTATTTTAAAATAAAAAAGAGAAATAATGGTTAGAATATCATGGGAATTTATGATAAGATATATAACATCCTCATGTTAAGAATATTATTCAATGATGGCATATCATTAGTGGCCCTGAATAATATATCCTCCACACATGATGTAGTGAATATATGATCTATTTATTTTATGATTGATACCCCTATTAGACACTTTCTAGTACATGTAAATCCCTTGGACCTCTCTATGAAACTATTACTTTGACTATATAGAGTGGGAAATGTGGTTCTTTTTGAACCGGGGAAGAACAATATTCTTGAACAGTGAGCTGAGATCAACTACCAATGAGAGGTAATTATTTTTGAGATAGACACTAGTAGGTCTTGATCCTTGATTCCTAACTTCTTTATGAATTTCTCATATCACCCAGAAACAAGATAATAAGACGATACTTTGGGCATGTGTGTATAT
This sequence comes from Viscum album, assembly GCA_963277665.1. Classification (NCBI taxonomy): domain Eukaryota; kingdom Viridiplantae; phylum Streptophyta; class Magnoliopsida; order Santalales; family Viscaceae; genus Viscum; species Viscum album. The sequence continues at coordinate 175,754,088 of OY728147.1, read as the reverse complement.
AAATCTGCATGCATTAAATTGAAATCATGTTGTTAGAAAAGGATATGTAGAATTATATTGAACATTTCCACCTAAGAGACTCATGAGAGAAACCGAATGAATCTTTTTCACTCCCTTTTAATAAAAAATTGTAAAAATAAATACATTTTTTTCATTCTCATTACTCATGAATTTAGAGGATAGATGTATACTTTTATTTTGAACCACAACATCCATGATAATAACATGATTTTGAATAATCCACATAAGGAAATTAATCTTATCCTATAAACATTTTCACTATATATTACTATATATTTCTTAAATATTACCATAAACATGAATTAACTTATGGTAATAAGGTATGTCAAATGATCCTCGTACTACTGGAGTCAATACATAGTGGCTGAGTTACTCAACCATTTGAATGTTGGAAAAAAGGAACTTATAATCCTCATCACGAAAAACTTCAATGAATCACAGATGTTCACTATCATTCAAGAAGTTACAGTCTTGAACTGGAAACCATACTAAGAGGATAGAGTCTCTAGAATAGTTATCTTTTGAGAAAGTAATGTCTCCTCTACCAATTATATGCCATGAATTATCATATGTTATGCGCATGAATTTCTATAGACTACACCACAATTGTGATCCCGTGGAACTCATCTTGGGATAACCGATGAGAGAGTTTCCAAACATTTTTCAATGAATTTAGATCAAATAGATTTCCCCAAGGCCATATCATTGACTAATTTTACTTAAATTCACTACATTCTTCGATCAATACTTATGAGATTAATTCCCCCTTCAATAATTAAATTGTCCATCCTAGACTAGTTTCCCCAATTATGTATTCCTACCTACAGTAGACCCAATTATAGATTTTGAGATTTATACAAATACTTAAAATCAATGAGTTAAGAATATTAATAAATAATAAAACATGGATTAGAATATAAGTTAGAACATTTTTAATAATTTTGATCCTAACTCCAAATGATATGAATAAGCTCTTAGAATTAGCGATCACTACCATAATTGTTTTATAAATACCGAAAATATATTGAATTTATATTCTTAACTTCAAAAATAGGGAATTTATATAATATATTATAAATTTTCCTCTAGGTATTCCAAGATAATCCTTAATTATTTTTGGATCACCTTCACATTCATTTGTTTGAAATATAGACACCACACATGGGGATATTGATGCATCGATCACTTCTTCTTCTTTGAGTAATCCAAATATCCTTAAACCTTTGAATTGAGATGTTATCACCATGAATAGAAAAGTTAATTTCATCCATAAAAAATATGTGTGGAATTATACTTAATCCATAATTATCTATGAATATCCCCACCATGTAACATGAAATACCATTATTGGGAATCCCACTAAGGATATCTTGGGCTTGGAAAAATAAAATTAGAGAGATATGATTTCATTGGAAAATACCCACCTTTAATTTTAGGAATATGAATATTTTTCCAATAAGGTAGATCATGGACCATGGAGAGGATTAATAAGGAAATAAAAGGTCAGAAACCCAATATGTGAAGACACAACACCTCAATAATTTCAAAATAAATCTTCATTCAATTTTATCATATTCCTTTTCCATATAAATTTTACCCATAATTTTGGACCCAACCACTTTCTTTTCATGCAATAATATCATTTATTGTGCCAATAAAATCACTCCCTATAGGATTCTACCTTTAAGATAGTCATAATTTTCATCTAAAATTTTATGATAAAGGAGTAGGGAGAGACTTTTATAGAGGATCATAGCAAGAACATTGAATAAACAATTACATATACTTTTGGATTTAAATAAAGAAAATCGATTTGGATGGTTCATAGTGGTAATTAAAACAATGATTTTGGTAATGGAAACTCTTGGGAGTGCGGCTACGTTAATGTGATATTTCAAAACATCAATAAAATCCCTTTTTTATTCAGCTGTATGTAATGATATAGAAAGATCATGGGAATCCATCAAGACCCAGATGCACTACATATGTTCAGAATACTAATATCATCTAAAATATATCTTTTTTTTACTTTGAGATGAGTATAATAAAGTTATTTCATTAATCAACTATTATAGGAATGTTTTTAAATTGGTGATCATTAACTTCTTCCACTAAGGATTCCTTAGGGAATTCTTTTCAAGGAGCCAAGAGTAGGGCCGTAAAATGTGAAACCACTAGTGGGTTCGTAATATATATATATATATATATATATATATATATATATCACTGGTGTACGTTATAACCCTGTGTTTCATATTGAGTTACAAAATAAACTCCATCTATCTTATAAATGCATGAAAATAATATTTATTCCTTCCCCCTTTCTCAACCACAATGATTTAGATATTTCTATCATCATTTTCTCCTCTTTATGCAATGTATCCTCTAGATAACTTCATTTATGGGTGAGGAACATAAAATAATCATCTCTGTATTATTTCAAAAACCATCCATAAAAATAAGTGATATCTGATTAGATATCATCCAAAATGATATTATAGTATTCTTGGTTTTTATTCCAGTTGATAATATTAACCTTTAATCATTTGTATTTATTCAGAACCACCACCCATGTGTGCCTGTTCATAGGATCATTCGAATAAGGATAAAAAATTTCCTAGATGGTACTATATTATGTCCATTATTTGGAAAATGGAATATATAGATTGAAAAAATTGAGATTTGAATCAATAGAATTACTTGCGAATGATCATTGAGGGACTAATCCATATGGGATATAGATGAACATGGGAATTTGGAGATAATTTTTAGATTATCAAAGAATTTATCCAAATGGATTCATGTCCTATTACTCGATTACTTCATTTTACACCACATGAAACCATCACAAGTGAATCCCAGGTATATGAAAACGTTTTTTAGAAGAAATAAGTGATTTTTTTGTAACACTACATAAGTACAAACCTCATTCATTATTTTTTAAAATAATCAATGATAGTGTTAATGTCTCTTCATAGAAACTCACTGTTTGTAACATTATTGATGGAAGAGTGTGTATTCCAAAGAGTTATTCTTTCACCTACATCACATTTAATATAAATTATATACATTAATATGGGAAAGGAAATTTTTCAACCATATACCATTATATGTTTAGAGGAGTCATATAAACTCAACATGAAAATGGTTTTTTTAGAAAATCTGGATGTGGTTGTTATCTAGATTCATATGCATATAGTTATCTATATGTATTTTATTAGAAAAATATTGAATAATATTCACCATGCTTCCGTGTTCCATAATATTTAGTACTGATTTTCTTTTATGAAGAGTTATCTTAGAAATGTATTTTCATTTTTCTTGGGAGACAATTCCCCTGTAATTTTAGAATAAAGAATAGCTCATGAGGAAAAGTAGGAGTGGAACCTCAATCCCAAATATAATTGGACTGAGGGAGAACCAAGACTAATTCATATCGTAGAAATATATTTTCTAACCATGCCACTAAATATGGATGATATAGGGTTTTTCTTCCTTTTATGACCTCAAGATATAATTGAAAACAATATATACTCATTGTTCAGTGCCAATAATTTGAAATATTTAGGGCAATATATAGGTTCTTCTAAGATATAAAGAGTAAACACGTGTTAATAGAACATATAGGGAGGTGAACCACTTTTTATTCTATGCTTCTCGACATAGGTTTAAGAAATAAGATATACATTATTTAGTAGCGTAATAATCAGCATCAATATCAGTTATACAGATGATAGAGCATTAAAAGGGGTATAAGTCAAAACACAATTCATGAAACCAACTATGAGAGGATGGAGGAAGTATGAGAAATGATTCCATAATCCTAAATTTATATATTATAAAAGGAAAGGTTATAGAAATATTAGTAACATTAAGAGGTCCAAAAAACATCTATTTGAAACTTGGGGTGTTGGAAATGACTGTGTGTTAATCGTCCCAATTGAAAATCCAAATAATACCTCAATATGAGATGAGGAAACCTTACAAAAGAGTAGTTTGAGTGGTAATATTCATGGAGTAGGACCTTAAAATGATTTAGATCGCCTTTATTAAACTCAAAAACTATGGGATCATTGTAGTATGGATCATATGAGGTCTAAACGTCCATATTTAGAATTTATATAGGAGAGGGTCGCC